>OX621205.1:2992500-5392500 GCA_951640565.1 Petrophora chlorosata | reverse complement strand
GGCAATGCCGGTCACATTTTTCGAAGAAACGATAACCGATGGAGTAAACGAGAATTTTCTCATATAAGTGAAATGTAATTTCTGGTTGAGAAAATAAATATTCTTTAACCCGAAACGAGTTCTTGAGCGGACCACGTTTTGGCTTGCACGTGTTAAACGTACAACCGGCAACAACCTTCATCAAAATAATCATCAGCCTATCATGTTCCTACTTCTTTTTCACGTTTTACTGGGACACGGGCCTTCTCTTATAGAGAGAGTGCGGGCCATAATCCATCACGCTGGCCCAGTGCGGGTTGGTGGATGTCACATAATGTTCTTGAATTTATGTGGTAAATTCTTGGACATGTTTTTTATAGCGACTGTTAAAACCGCACATAACTTAAGAAAGTCAGTGGCCAGTGGGAGACAGCCACACTCGCTTTAAGCTTAGCTCTCTGCTTCGCAACAAACTTGCATCGTCTAAATGGGCCTTTGGAATATACGACTGTGTTAAGCAATAACTCTTTATCCGTGCAGAAAATGGCTACCGTATTTTGTAAATATTCGCTGAGCGCTCGCTAATCGCTGTTACCAAAGCTGATGCGATGGAATGAGCTGATTCAACTGATAGTAAGCATGTGGTTACTTGAATAACTTGCTCGTCCAGTCAATCAGGTGTATAAAAAAGTACGCAACAAACTTTATTAAGTTGTCGGTGATCTGGGTATTTTACCTCAGTGCCTTCAGGCTTCTCATTCAATAGGTAGTGGAAAGACCTCATGTAGTAGGGCCGTACTGTTTCGGGGAGTTTCGGGTCTTCGAGCAGCGTCTTCAGCTCGCCAATGGTCCACTTTCTCTTGCCATTCGGAGACAGGATGAGTGCGTGGACTGCTTCCTGAAACACCAAGTGCACGAGCTATTTATTACCAAATGTTTAACAACTTTATTACCTATAGTGACACCCTTTGTGGTGTAGAGGTTGGGCGAGTCATTTGTTATTTTATACACCCCAGAGGTTGTGCGTCCCATTCCCGCTACGGGACCAACGTTTGAGCATGATAAAAGCGTAATTATTTGTGTCGAGTCTAGGTGTTGTGGGTCCATGGTCCTCGTAGTTTCTGGTTCTCTAGAATGAAGTTCTTAGTTAGGGACCAGGATCTATGTGATAGTTGGGCGTTATTTCAAAAAGAATGACAAATTTATATAAAGTACCTAAGCAGAAAGTTCACTCATCTGAAATCAATAGATCAAAGCCACGTTCAACTCGTAAAAAAATACTCATTAAAAAAACATTCTGCTTATTTTCGTGGCTCTGAGAGGGACCAAGAGGGGTCTGTCACGCTGAAAGGATTGGAGATGCTTGAGATGAATTGGAAAGTAGGTACTTAAAGTCCCGGGCACGCCACGTCAGGTCTTTTAGCTGGTAATTTAGTATAAAATATCTCTTGAATCTGTGTAATAAAGATCGTTAAATTTTAGATCCTGACTAATGCTGAAAAATGGGCAAACCAACACTCAGATACCATATTAGGTAGTACTGAAACAATATTTAATTTGTTTTATTTTTTAATATTGTGTACCTTGTGAGAAAAAAAAAGTGCAAAGCTGATATACGCCTAGAAAAAATAAGAAGTGACGAAAACGGCACCCACACCCGTCTGCTCTGCATGTCCAATGAACAGGACGTCACGCAGGGCAGAGCAGTCGGGTTTTTTTGCCAGGTGGCTTAGGCCTAGTATGAAACTACCAGGGATCTCCCGGGTGTTTATGATATTTCCCCGGTCTGGACAAAAAAAATAGTAACACATTAATTTTTTGCTTATTATAAATTGTGTTGTTGCGAAAATACAACTCACGCCACAATGCTATTAACCTGCGCCCTCAGTGCTATGAATCAAACATCCAGAACACCGCTGCAATTTCCTTCAAATGTCACCGTCTTGCGTTTAATATACCCTCATTCGTATTTGCGATTAACGTACCTAGTCCAATGTTTTTTTTTTGTGTAACTGAATGATGAGACGAGCTAGTCGTTTGCCTGATGGTAAGCAATACGCTAGCCTATAACAATAACAGCACCACCCAGAACTTTGTTTTGCAAAATCCTGCGCGGTACTGCACTGCGCTCGTCACCCTGAGACAATTAGCTGTTGAGTCTCATAATGCCCACTAATTTTGCTGCTTTCCTAGAAAATACCCTCTCACTCTGGACTAAAGGCTCCCAGGGTTATAATAATCAATCAAAAGTTCTTCATTCAATATTGGCATCACAGACGCATTTATGAACGTCAATTATTACAAAGACTCTACCACCGTATCGGAAAAAGAACCACTACTCAGAAGATACGGCAAGAAACTGAGGGGCATTTTTTTTAGAACTTTTGTTACAATATTTTATATTTGTTTTGGACAATATGTTTCTTATGTGCCAGTTGGCTACTTGGCAGAAGCGGAATCGGATCGTCAATCATATTATAGGTAGGTACATACATCACCTTTCCCCGTGAAAAGCGCGTACATGATTTGGTTGAGAGCGTCTATGAGGTACGGCCTCATAGCCTGGTCGCCCTCTGACTTTTCAATGGAGTACGACAGCTCGTTTAGAACCCATGTCTTCACAACGGGGTAGCTGGCTGCCGCGGAGAGCAGGGTGGCGAAGATAAGCAGCTTCATAGTGGTGGCTGTTGATAGAGTTTGGTTTTAATGTCGTTTTTAAAGCTAAGTAGAATTCGTTTATAATTCACGGACTCGGAGGCTTTTTAGGGTTCCGTACCGAAAGGGTAAAAGGAGCCTATTACTTAGACTCCGCTGTCCGTCCGTCTGTCTGTCTGTCCGTCTGTCACCAGGCTGAATCTCATGAACCGTAATAATTAAACAGTTCTCTCGCACAGTCGGTTTCGTCAGACAGTCTGATTGTTCATGATATCATGGGAAGGGTTCCGACTGAAAATCAGTGCTAAGGTACCTACTTAAGATACCTTAGCATATGCTGAGTCGGAACCTTTTCCTGATATCGCGCAACAATTCACTGTATTGTTTTTGTTTTGTCTTTATTTTAGTATGTACCTATAAATTCAGTGTATTGTTGTGTGATGTCCGGAATAAATGTATTTTCTTTCTTTCTTTAGTTGAAATTTCCACAGATGATGTATTTCTGTTGCCGCTATAACAACAAAAACTAAAAAACAGAATAATATATATATTTAAGGGGGAGCCCATACAACAAACGTGATGTTTTTGCTGTTTTTATAGATAATGGTACGGAACCCTTCGTGCGCGAGTCCGACTCGCACTTGACTTTTTTACACTGCTGACAGATTTGAATACAAGCTACCTCAAACATATTCCACATCGCTTATAAAACGCAAGCTAATGAAGCTACTTTAACATTTTTTTATCCAACCGGCAAGAAAACAGTTTACATGGGTCTATTAGAGAGAGAACATGGGACCAATAAACCACGCGGGTCTATTGATCAAGTTTTAAAGTTGTAAATTACAGCCAAAATAAAGGCACAAAAATAATCAATCTACGAATAATAAAATGTAATTGGTAGCTACGATTGATAATAATCGTAGCTACCAATTACTATACTATTCGTACCAATTATCTTTTTTTAATACCAGTGATGTAATTGTTTTATTTCATCTATGACCTTAACCTTCGATGAAATCGTATAAAAAATCTGTTTTAATAAACAAATAAAGACAATAACTAAAGGTTCGTTCTAATATTTAATATATATATAGACCCTTCCAAAATTTACAATTTAATTAATTCTTAAATTTTAATATTATTGTAATTAAATTGAAACTGATATTTATATTATTTTTACAAATTATTATTATTGTTAATCCACTCAATTTAAATTACTATGTGCAAAGGTCAGAACAAAACTGGGAAGAAGATCACTGCCAAGATACAGGTGTGTCAACTCCTAGTTTAGTGGCTATAGTCGCAACAAATCGTAATTGTACTATTATGAAATAAATATTTCTTTATTTATTTTTAAAGTAGTCATTGATATTTATTTTAGAGACTATAGTTGCTGATTTTTTATTCAAACCGTAACCATACACTGAAAACTATTTGCTCATGGGACAGTTCTCTTTCCTCAAGGGTTTGCTGGAAGAAAACTCTTTTTAGGGTTAAACTCGCCTTTGTACATGTAGTTTATAATCCACGATGTAAATATTATAACAGTGTGCAACAAAGAATATATGTGTCAAAATTGTCACCAGTTATTTTAATTATTTTTTAAATGATCAATAGGTACTTACGAGAGAAAGGAAGCTTCTATGGAGGGAGCACGTTATTGGCCTTGCTTTTGTGAATGTGTGTCACCATTCAATAACCGCACACCATCACATAAATAACAGAAACTTTTTACAACAAAACCAACTTGAAAACACAATAACTTACCTACTTGTAAGTACTAAGTAAAGTTGTAGTTATTCCACCGCCTGTGGAACACAATCAGTCGTTAGAACACAGTTTCTCACTGGGTCTCGTGCGGTCGTGTGACGCTAAATATAATGCGGCGCTCGCGAGCTCGAACATGTACAGTCAGGTACACTTTTTAGAACTACGGGTACGATTTCGGATATTCAATGAATTAGCGCATGCTAGGCGAAAATCGTAAGATTTCAAATAATTAGGAAGAAGAAATATGATATTGCTCGGGCAGGGATCGAAGCTGCATCTTCGGAATACCGTCTCGATACCTTAACCACTGGGCCACCGAGCCAACTGCTCGAGCAATCTCGCTCGCCTCGCAACGCTTGCTCGCTGTTTGCATCCAGCGCCTCCGACGCAGGTCGTCGCACAGTGGTTCCATTTGAAAAAAGGTGGTCATAGGGTAGAAGGTTGGATTTTTGGTCTTTTTTTTTTAAGGTAGCTTTCATCTATCCTGACAACTTTTATTCTATAGATAAAATCTGTAAGAAGCGCAGTTTCTGAGATAACCTTCCTTCGACCCTATGTCCACCTTGTTTTAAATGGAACCACTGTGCGTCGGTCCACCATGTGAGGCCGCCCTAGTGATTATGACATGATATTAAATTGTATACTTGCTAGTGATGTTGACTGTACTAACACTGGAGACGGCTTTTGTTTTGTTTTTACACATGAATAAACAGACATAATAGGTATAGGTTGAGTTTAGTGAACTTACGTACCTAAAGGAAATATTTTTAGACTCTTATATAAAATTGGCTTATGTTTAACTAACCACCAGATTTAGAACAATGCAACGGCAAAAAAACACTTTATATTGTCAAAAATAGTAAATTATCACCAAAAAAATATCACTAGAGGTAAGAGCGAGTTAGACCACGGAAGAGTGAAGTGCGGTAATTTTGGTGGTCATTTACTAAATTTGATAGTAGTAAGTGTATGGAATCTCAAAGATTATTTTGATGGTCATTATATGTGTCCCTATAAAATTCACGCCTGATTTTGTTTATAAAACTTTGGTTATTTCACAAAATAAGACAATTTCTTTCAAGTAAACCGCCTCCGGAATCATTTTGTCGACGTAGTATTTTTATCGTCGACTTATTTTATTATTCGGTTCGTATCTCGGACAAAGTGAGTTCTTTGATTTAATAACCGGCTACACTCACGGGTAGGAACAAAACTAGAAAGAGTTCTATTACCTTTCAACTGCAACGTTAACTTTGATTCTTGAAAGTGGCCTTTGTTACAAAGCTACTACAATATTTCTATATTTTTTTATGTAACTGAGTGACGAGACGAACTGGACGTTTGCCTGATGAAAACGGAGTGTCGATAACCTATGCATAACCTATGCATAGCAATTAGCATACATTTGTTGGCATGAACCTAACTCACGTTTCGAGGAGTGTAAACAGATTGTGTTATTTGCAAGATAATAATATGCTATTATATTTAGTCATTACAAATTTAATACAGAAAATACAATGCAGCACAATTGACCGCTAATTTGTATTTTAGTTAAGTTCGTAGGTTAAAATACAACAATACAATACAATAATACTTTATTAATCACCAAAACAGGAAACAGAAGTTTACAGTTACAAATAATAGTGGTAGAACAATGGGCGGTCTTATCGCTATGTGCAATTTCTTACAGGCAACCTTTGGATGGACAGGAATAAAATGGTAAAAATTGCGGTCAGTTGTTGTATGAAGTATTTACCTAATATAAAAGATATAATTAAGTAAATACAAAATTCAAAAATATAATAGTATAGACATAATAATAAATACAAACAAAATAATACATAAATATAAAATACGATAAATACTATATATAATTAAATTATATCAAACAATCAATATTTATGTATACTAGCTGCGCCCCGAGGTTTCACCCGCGGTTTCTCGAGATGAAAAGTAGCCTGTGTTAGATTAGATTAGATAACGCTTTATTGTCACACAACAACATGAAATAATTACAAAACAATACTTAAACCTAAAGTGTTACAATGGGCGGTCTTATCGCTTATAGCGATCTCTTCCAGACAACCTTTGGATGGAGAGGACTCAAAGAAACTGTGAGGGACGGTGGTGTTGTGTATAAAAAAACTAACCAGTATAAAATAATAATATTATATACAGACTACATAATCATAATAATATATAATTAAATATAAGTGTAATATAGGCACAAAGGTACCAAAAAAAAGTACATTTTTTTTATATTATTTACTTTTTTTTATAATATTTTTTTATATTTACAGCGTGCCTTTCAAACACACTTACATACATACAAAATTTCGCATTTATAATACAAGTGTGATGTTGTATGTCAATCATGTGAGATAAAACAAAATATGGATCGCCATTTTCGCGATACGTATGAGGGCGTTTGGTGATAGTAGCAATCAACATAGCATCATAAACTTCCAGTGTACGGACTTCCGCAGGGATTATGCACGTGGATTGCCAGCTTCCTTAATGGGCGGAGCATCAAGGTGGTTGTAGATGGATCTTGCTTTGACTCCATGCCTATAAATGCTGGCGACGGCTGGCGTTCCTCAGGGTTGTGTGTTGTCGCCTACGCTTTTCATTATGAACATTAACGATATGTTGCAAATAAGCAACATTCATTGTTATGCAGATGATAGCACGGGCGACTCACAGTATATCGGTCGTGTTAATACCCCAACCGCTGAGGTGGAGGAAAGCAGAAATAGTCTTGTGTCAAAAATTGAAGACTCTCTAGAAAATGTATCCGAATGGGGGAGGTGAGAATTTGGTGAAGTTTAACCCCACCAAGACACAAGTTTGCGCATTTACTGCAAAAAGGACTCCATTCCTTGTGGCTCCACGATTTCAGGGCGTTCCTCTTAAGATCTCAGATAGCCTTGGAATTTTGGGTGTCGACATCTCTAGTGAGGTCCAGTTTCGGAGTCACCTGGAGGCTAAAGCGAAACTTGCTTCAAAAAGCTGGGTGTGCTAAACAAGGCCAGGTGATTTTTCACGCCGGGGCAACGGCTTCTACTTTACAAAACTCAAGTCAGGCCCCACGTGGAGTATTGCTCTCACTTGTGGAACGGCGCACCCAAGTATTTGCTTCAGCCTCTTGACTCCCTACAGCGAAGAGCCATTAGGATTGTCGATGATCCCAAGGTGTCTGTAAAATTAGAGCCACTTAGCCTCCGAAGAGATATTGGTTCGGTTTGTGTGTTCTACCGCCTTTATAATGGGGAATGTTCTGAAGAGCTTTTTGACCTGCTTGCGCCTTCCCAATTTTACCACCGCACATCTCGCCATCGTCAAAAAGCTCACCCCCACATCTTACAAAACTGGTCGCGCTTCAGTCACGCTTTCCTTCCTCGCACTTGTAATATGTGGAACGACCTACCTTCGTCGGTATTTCCTTTGAGCTACAACATGGAGTCCTTTAAAAGGAGAATTAATAGAGTCCTTAAGGTTCGGCAACGCATCAGCAAGTGCTGCCTCTAGTGCTGCAGATGTCCATAGGCGACGGTAAACGCTTACCATCAGGCGGGCCGTCTGCTTGTTTGCCGACAAGTTAAATTAAAAAAATAATAATAATACCAAATAGAAATAATGACAGTCTATATGTGGTGTACTGGTTAAGCAGGTTGTCTTAAATCTCATACATTACCAAGGTTCGATTCCCACGATGGGGTCAATGTCAAAAGTATTCGTTTTGTGTCTGGGTGTTGTAAGATCCTAGTTCATTGTACCTAAGGAAGTAGGATTAGAACTAAGGGGCCATATACACTCGAGAGCAATGAATCCGGGTCACTTAAAGAATGTTAAAAATCTCGGAAACTAAAAATGATAGGTTAATGCAATAAATTGTATTTAATAGACAATGTAATACTCCTTAAATGAAAGTAAAAAAAATATGAGTCACCATACATTTTATTAACACAAAATTACATAAAGAAAAAAACTGCTGATCTCTCCTTAAAACAAAAATAGGAAACATGAAATTTTTGAACTTTATTACGATTTTCTTGAATTTTAATACTTCGTATTGCCTCCTCGTGCTTCCATTACTGCGTTTACGCGGTTTGGCATGCTGTACACCAAGTTCCTTATACGATTTTGGGGAATATTCTCCCATTCCTCTGTGAGAGCAATTTTGAGCTCACGAAGCGTGATTGGGGGAGGGTTTCGTTGTTTTACGCATCTGCCTAGCTCGTCCCAAGCATGCTCGATCGGGTTGATATCCGGGCTGCGCGCTGGCCACTCCATACGAGTAATGTTCATCTCTTGAAGGTAGTCATTCACAATCCTACCTGTATGAGGTCGGGCATTGTCATGCATAAATATAGCATCCTCACCTAAATTGACCATAAATGGACCAACGTGATCATTGAGGATTTCTTCCACATATCTTACGCTAGTTAAAGAGCCGTTTTCTATGATCACCAGCTCTGTGCGACTTTCAGAAGAAATTCCGGCCCACACAAGTACAGACCCACCACCGTAGGCTACTTTTTCTTCGATGCATGCTTGCTTGAATCTTTCCCCTGGTCTTCGATACACTCTGTGTCTTCCATCGTGCTTGTAGAGCATAAATTTTGATTCGTCGGAGAACATAACTTTTGACCAATCTTCAATACTCCAATTTACGTGGCTCTGGGCATATCTTAGTCTCGAAATACGATGCCCACGCTCCAGTTTAGGGCCGTTTGCAGGTCTAAGGGGTTTTAAGTTAGATTCAGCAAGCCGACGTCTTACTGTCCATGCACTTGGGTTACTTCCTCCGAGGCGTCGAAACTGATTGGTGAGTTCAGTTCCTGTGAGAAAGCGATTTCGAAGCATGGTGTTCACCAAGTATCGGTCTTCTCGTGCTGTGGTACACCTGGTTCTGCCCGTTCCTGGTCTGCGTAGGTTAGAACCAGTTTCTTCGTAACGTCGGAGAACTCTTTGTACTGTTGACAGCGACACACCGACAGTCCTGGCTGTATCGCGCTGACTCCGGCCGGTTTCCAGCATTGTAAGTATTCTGGTGCATTCTTCAGGCGTAAGCGACATAATTTCAGCTTGAATAATGAATATAGAGCACTATCAACATGGTTTATGTACCCACATAAATGACAGATTACAAACAAAAGCAAAACCAAATGCTGTAATTTCGTAGTTCCATCTTCGAAAGTGGCCCTTTTTCAAATTTGATTTTTTTATGATATAACTTTACAATAACTAAGAAGTTTTAATACCTTCATTTAAGGAGTATTACATTGTCTATTAAATACAATTTATTGCATTAACCTAGCATTTTTAGTTTCCGAGATTTTTAGGATTCTTTAAGTGACCCGGATTCATTGCTCTCGAGTGTAGTTCATATTTATGCCAAACTAGAAGGTTAAACAAGCGCCTTGCCCGTGTCTTTACCTTACTAGGCTACGCGTCATCAGATAACAAAAATCACATACCTAGTAGGTACATTTTGGAACCAACTGTGAAACATTCTTGACCCAAATGGCTTAGCATGTTAGGAAATCATTACAAAGCCCGTATCTCTTTAACAAAACTGTTATTATCTGAGAGCTAATTTACATTGATAGCTCAGCTTTTTAAAAGGGTCGAGCGCGATTGCTCGTACTAAAATCACAATAGATAAAACAAAAGACCTGCAACTGACTCACAGTTACCAGCGTATTCGAGGTCCCTATAGTATAGCATAGAAGTAGGTAGTTATAGGTAGAAGTAGGTGTCATGAATCTTTGTGAAGAAATATAAACAATTTTTTATTTTTTACTATATTATATATATTATTATTATGTCGCTTTTTCTCACGGGTTTTACACCCGGTCCTTTGGAAGGCTTGCGCGGGAACATGAGTCCAACACGTAGAGGCCTTTTAGAGCATTTAATTTAGATATGTAATGGGCAACACTTATCGGGGACTGTCTCTAAGTGCATCATGAGAAGATACAATCAAAGACAGCCCCCGATAAGTGCGAGGACTATTATTATTATTAGGAGGACTATTATTCAGCTAAAGAATTATCGAATACCTATAAGAAAATAAAGATAAATTATCATTTTAAAGACGATAGTATGCGGTAATAAGTAGGGCGAACGGTTACTCAAAAGTATTAAATACTAATGATCTCAACACCAAAAACACAAATGTCTACTTTTTTGTTTATCAATCAATCAATCAAAACCGAATATTAACCTCCCAACCTCCTCCAGAATGTGTTTTGCGTATGAGTATCGCTTCATAACGATATGTTTACATTAAATAAATAAAAAACTCCGTGACCGGACCTGCTCGGGACCAGATAATTTAGTTTTTGTACGTTCTTCGAAAATACGTTGATAAATATAAACGGGTCATTCACTTATATTTTGCACGAAGTTTCAATGACGATAAGATTGGTTCTTTATGACAAAACGCTTTTTTAAATATTAGGACAGTCCATGTCAGTTATAGGGCATATAGGTAGGTACCTAATGTACTTACCTATTTATAGATTTCTTAAATATCTTAGTGATTTTTATGTTTTCCTTTTTCTGACACATGATATTTAAGAATTCCATTACCATTTTGTTTATAGAACTGAGTGAAGGGATGAACTTGTCGTTCGCCTGATGGTAAGCGCCACGCCTGTCCATAACTATTGCAGTGCCACCCAGGACTTTTAATACCATAAAAAGCACTACGTAGGACTGCATTGCGCTTAACACCCTGAGACTCGAAATCTCACTCATATGGTAAGTTTTTCGCTGGCTACAATGCCCTTCAAACCAGATCACAGTAATGCTTGCGCACTACTTGGCGGCAGAATAATCATTCATCATCAGCCTATTCAGTTCCCACTGCTGGAACAGTGCTGGTACTCTCATTCATAACGTTTAAAAAAACTTATAAAAAATACTATTCAGTAAAATTTTTTGTTCAGGTTAAATATTTAATAAATTACTTACGCTCTAATATTACAGTTTAAAAATGCTTCATGGAAATCCATAGAATACATAGAAATACATAGAATTATCGCCTATTTAGAATCATCTTCTGGAACACGTATCCCATGGGGTAAGGGTTAGTTCCTCTCTTCACCGGCACCAAGTTGATTGGAGTAACTAGTGTCACCATACCCTGAAAAAAAAGTACAATTACAAAAGAAAAAACATGAAACCTAAGGAAAAATACCATTTCAAAACAAGAAACCCGATAAATATTCGATTTAATGATCAACCTCGTGTAAAATAAAACGATGTAAATTTGTTTTTTTTATGATGAAATGGGCTTACGCTTGACAACAACTCACGTGATGGTAAGCGTAGTTGCGGTCTAAGGTGTAGCACGTTCCACGCCCATGAGGTGCCTATTCACTCTTGTCTTAAAGATACCCAGATTGTTATTGAAAGGAAATAAGGACTTCCAGGCGGGGTATCCCACCTATCCGTACTAAGCGTTTCGTAGATTCCTTTATCATACGAACTGTTAAGGAGAGGAACGCTCTGCCACCTTCTTTGTTCCCAAACGGCTACAACTTGTGTCTCTTTAAGTCTAGAGTGAATAGGCATCTCAAGGGCAAGCGTGTTCCATCTTAGGCCGCATCTTCTCTTTCCATCAGGCGAGATGTCGTCAAATGTATGCCCATTTACCAATAAAAAAAAACTATAATGGTAGAGAATTCCACTTCTTAGCAGTACAAAAACACTAAAAATCAGTATACTGAAAGAGTCAGCGAAGCGCATTGTGCGGACTGGTGGTATGTGCACAAAGTAAGGGTGAAGTGACTCTCCTCGCCTGGTGGTACTAGGATGAAATAGGGAACTTACCTAATTCACTAATTGAGAGACCAAATATCCCAACCAACAACAGCATGTTTCTTTGGAATAATACCACAGATTTATATGAAAATTAATGCTGCATGCATTAATTTTGGAAAATAAAAACAGATTGTGTTCACAAAGAGTAAGTTGAAATTAAGTTGTCCGTGACATGGGTTCTTGTAAGAACACGCCATAGAAAAAATTAACCATTTGACTGCACATGGGACCTCTCACTCATTAAACATTAGCGGTTTTTACCTAATATATTCCTGCATTTGTCTTGGTAAAATACTCCCAATTACAATCGCGCTTTCTTCTGCAAATACAATAATTTAGACTAGTTTTCTCCATACCGCAGGAATAGCATTTAGCAACCCCACTCTCATACCAAAATGAGAAGGCGATTACTGCCATTATGGTCATTCCAAACATGGTTGAGCCAAGTCAAAAAACCTTCAGCCTTAGGTCCGGCTAGAACCATACCTTCTTCTTTCCCTTAGTTTTCTTGATTTCTTTCTGAGCTTTCTTCAAATACGGCAGGAGAGCCGGTTTTGTTTTAGGATTTCTGATATATTTGGCGACATCAGAAGGCGTCCATGTGGAAATGTCCACAGCTGGGATCGCTACGATCGCTGTATTCTGAAAAGAGAAACATGCATCAAGATTTATCCAACAAAGAAGAAATGGTCTTTGACTCGACCAAGGAACTTCTATTTCCAAGGACTCGATTACATTGATGTCAAACCTTTTGAAATTTGATTCGATATTGATTCGATACCTATTATTAGATTGAGAACTTACCGGTTTTCTAGTATCAAGAACATACCAAACTTTAAAGTAATTTTTTGGCCATTTTTCCACATTTAAGTTGAAGAGATGGAAGAGAGAACTAACCCGTTTTTTGATATTTTCCAAAGCTCTCTTCACCATGACGCGCAGCACTGGGTTCTTTGTGGTGTCGTCAGACACCCTGGACAGTTGCACCTTGGTCCAACTTCTGGCGCCAGTCGGGGAAGGAATTATGGCGTGCCCAAAAACCTAGAATAGAATTAGTCAGTCCTGTACATATATATAATAGAGGTTGAAGAAGTTGATACACTTAGGTACAATCTGCAAACTTGACGATCTTATACAAAAAACTCTCTAATACTAAAACCGCTTAAAATAGTTACGACAAGGATATTAATAAACACGGTTAAATTTCAAATTAACGCTGTCACCTTGTAATGATAACTCTGATACAAGGCTAATGTCAAAACAGCGTTCCCAATCCATGTTCATGCAGACCCTTGTTCATGTAGTTAGTGAAGCGTTTCACATCCACGTTAATCGTATGAACAGCTAAGGAGTGGAATACATTGTGCCAATGTCTGCATTTCACAATGTTCATGGTAGTTTAAAAAACAACTCAGTATTTTCTGTGAATATTCAAATCGAGAGTGGACAGGAATCTTCCATGCATGCGAGTTATATTCTAGACACTATCGTCGGTGACCATCAGGTGAGATAGTGGTCAAACACGAGCGTAAAATTAATAATAAAAAAGGTTTGGTTATAGCTGTGCTATTAAGTCTTATGTGGATATAGTCAAAAGTTTAATTTTTAACAGACTTCAAACCAAAGAAGTGCATACAAATGAACATAGCATAGTATTTTTGCTATATATTAAAGAAATTAAAGAAACTTACCGCATTTTCCCCTTTAAAAATAGGCCCAAGCACCAACCCTGCCCCTTCCTCCAGGTACGGCCTCAGGGGGTCTCCTTCAGGAAGTTTGTTGAAGGTCTCATGAAGCTCGCTGAGCGGCCAGGTCTTTACGACAGGCCAACCGAGGGTCGTGGTAATCAGGGTGGTGAAAATGAGGAGGAGTTTCATTTCTGATGATGTTCCTGCTAGAGTTTAAGGAGAGTCACCAAATCGTTCTCTACAATTGAAGGAATTCAAAGATTTGGATATGACATAAACATTCAGGTATAAAAATAAACAAGGACACGTATTTTTCTATATTTTTTTTTTGTGCCTAATAGATCTATGTTTGGTCACTATCTCGCCTGATGTAAAGCGATGATGTGGCCTAAGATGGAGCACATAGATCTAGAGAGAGACGGCAGTTGAGCGGCTGCTCAGACCCGTCTCCCCAATGGTTCACCGAACATCATCCCGAAACACGACTAGGTCGCTTGACGGCATGGCTTTGTTCGGTGGGTGGTATTACAACCACGGCCAGAGCCTACCACTCCAAAGCGCGTAAGCGGGTTTCATCACGATGCTTTCCTTCACCGTTTTAGAGCGAGCGTGAAAAATCTGCACTTAACTATAAGTCATTGGTGCAGGGCCGAGTCGGGATTCGAACCCAGGTGCGTCGGATCGAAAGTCGCACGAGTTCCCGCTGAGCCACACTCGCTCTAAATTATATAAAACTGTTTAATTTTATGAACCGGCTTATTGTTCGTACATACGTACTTAAACATAAGTTACACGTCAATGGCACAAAATATGCTGTCCGCAATCGCATTATTTATTGACAGCCTCTTTGGTGTAGTAGTTGGGCAGATTGGCTCTAGTCTACAAATCTAAAATACACAACCGAGGTCGCAGGTTCGATTCCGTGACAGGGCAAATGTTTTTGCACAGAAAAAAACGCAAGTATTTGTTTTGCGTCTGGGTGTTGTGGCATCACGTAGTTCCTGGTTCCCTAGATACAGGGAATCCTAGTTAAGCGCCAGGGTCTATGTATGTGATCGTTAGGTGTCATTATTATTATTATGCAGTTTACGATTATCTGTCAAGAAGTTCCACTGCCCACCTTCCGTCTCCATCATCAGATCAGCTGACTGTCACCATAATATTGCATTGTCATCGGACTTTGACAAGTATGCACAATTTCAACTCCGTAGGATAAGAGAAAGTGGTTCTGATTCAACTTGCATGATTTGACCCAAACAAACAAACATTGCAAGTTAAAGAAAAGCTTGTAAAAATAAAAAACGACTTACCTTTTCGCACGAATTATTCAAGTTTGTAACACTTTAAAAAACACTGTATATTCACGTTTTTTATTATTATTCTCTTGAGCAATGTTAAACATCTGCGAAGGAGGACACAGTAGGTATCTCAGCGAGAGAACGACGTCGACAGACACTAAAGAAAGTAAGAAAGTTTAGCGCCAGCGCCACAGGAAGGGGTTCATTTTGTAAAGCCGAAGCTACATTGTTATGTTTTTTTTTTAAGTTTTCTTAAAGAACTTCGTAAGGATGGTCTAAATAAAAAACCTGATGTAGTGTGTATTATGTTGTAGGGTTGTTTTTATCTAAGCACACCTACTTATGTTTTTCTCGTATGCTTATGTTTTTCTTTACTCTGTGTCTAAAAAACCTTCGAGTAACCAAGAAGAAAATAATAAATATATGTAAATACTTTATTCGTGCAAGGTAAATACAATAGGTAGGCAAGTATATGTTTTCCTTACATTCATTCAAGTTAAGCCAGGCCTAGCGCACTCCGCACTGTAGGTACGAAGCTACAAGAACATAGCCGGACACCGACGGCGGGTCGCGCGTCGTTACACGTGCCGCGTCAGAAGCGATAAGAGCTATGCGATAGAAAGAGAGGCGCTCTGTAGGTTAATATGACTGGTAGGTATGCAGCGCTACGCGAGCTGAATTGAATTTTATTGCGTCATAGCAAGAGTCGCTATTTGTTTAATTTTCTTTGCGGAGTGATGCTTCTGTCCCTTAGTATTCTGTGAATAAATTCACTCAAGTTTTTTTTTTCACGTTTATATTTGAAGCTAACAAACGTGACAAAAAGTATATTTTAAGATTTTGTTAATACGTTTAAAGTTATTTCCAATGTCTTAAAATACCTTCGTATCCTAAAGTTCGAACATACCTCACTTTAACTTACCTACAGTATGCACTGGCTTTAATGGAATGCGGTATAGTTAAAGTAGTTAGTGTTATCAGTCGTAAAACAATTATGTCTTCAATAACCGCTTTGAACCGGACGCTTATCCAATCAGTGCCTATTAACATGTACAGTATAAAAAAAGCTTATACGCCTTTAGCACAACCAAACCAGTTTTGCATTGAAGTTATGATGTTGCTCTTTGCACGAGTTTGCATGGAATATTATATAGGAGCTAGCACTTTCACATTCAAAGTGCAAAGTTCAAAAGTTCTTTATTCATTTTTTGCATCACAGACGCACATATGAACGTCGATTGACAACAACTTAGGTTGCGGGTGTGATTCCCGCGGCACAAATGTTTGTGGAGAAAAAAAAAGTGCAAACATTTGTTTCGTGTCTGGGTGTTGTGGGACGATGGTCCTCGTAGTTCCTGGTTCCCTAGATACAGGGAATCCTAGTCCTAACTAGCTAAGTGGCCTCTAGGCCAGAATCTATGTATATGATCGTTGGGCGTATTTTTTTTTAATTATTACAATGACTACCACCGTATCGGAAAAAGAACCACTACTCAGAAGATACGGCAAGAAGCTGAGGGGTATATTTTTAGAACTTTTGTTTCAATATATTATTTGTTTTTGACAATATTATATTTCTTATGTGGCAGTAGGCTACTTGACAGGACCGAAATGATCCATGCATATCTTTTATGTAATTACTAATTGTATAGTATGCCTTTTTCATTAGAATATTTTTCACATGCATTTTGAATGTACTATCTGTGAGTTCCGTTATACATTTCGGAATTTTATTGTAAAACCGTACGCAATTGCATTAGACATTGATTTCACCAAATGTATTACCTATCTATATAGGTACTTTACTATTAAAGTTATTATCCTAAAAGTACCTAACCGCCTTCGATAGGACTCGAACCTGCATCATTCTGACTCACTGAGCCAGTCCCCCTCAACTATGCTACGAATCACTATTCCCATACGTTCACTCGATGGTGCGTTAGTTAAAAAAAAACATACAGTCGAATTGAGAACCTCCTCCTTTTTGGAAGTAGTGTAAAAATTGAAGACGGGAATAGTATTTGTCAACAACTTTGATTCAAATTGATAAACCTGATGCGTTTTATTTTTAATCGGTGAATTTGATTGCCTAGTTGCCAGTAAGAAATTGCATTTTATGATGGTTTTAATGACGTTTGAACGGACAAATTTAATTACTGGCTGCAGTCAAAATTGATTGACCTAACATAATTGAGATATTTTAATTACACCTTAGTTTTTCTACCTCGTCTTAATAATAACTATTATTTAATAATATTACACCAAATGATCAAAACATAATATTATTTATCATTATAAATTATTTTATAAGCAGATGATTTATTTTTTCCACTTTTGACATTATAATTAATATTGATAATTGATTATACTGACATCGCAACATTTTAGTAGTTATTTATAGTACAATCTAATTATTATTGTTTGTGTTGTCTTTTATTAGTGTATGACATTTATAAATTTATTTAATTTGAACTTTATGATATTTTTATAGTTGACGTGTAACAGTGTAATTATCAATAAATGATTATTATTATTATTATGATTATAATTGTATTAAGGTTTGGAAACTATCGTGTGTCAAGATGCTGAGCCTACCCCTTATTGCCAAACCCTAATACTGTATAAATATTGTAGTTATATTAAGTTATGTTAAGTTATTGGCAATAAAAAATAATTTTCTTTCTTTCTTTCTTTCTTTCTTTCAAGATATTCATAATAAATATAAACGGCTACACACACGTTATGATTGTGTTGGAATAACTCCGACCAGCCCCCCGAGAACCTCACGATAACGAATACCGATTCGATTCGACTATAATTGATCTCGTTTTGTATGTTTCTTTTCGAGCTATTCCGCCTCGAAAATTTAATACGGTTTCGGTTACAATATTGGTATCGATTACATGTTACATTTACTAATTTTGTTTTGTGTGCAATATTTTACATTATAAGTTATGAAACCGAATCGATCGACAACGAGTTATCGTGAGGTTCTGAATCGGGGGGCAGGTTTCGGACCATTAGGATGTCCTTCCGGGAGTTTACGCTTTGGATTTGCGAGTTATTCCGACATAATCATAACATGAGTGTAGCCGTTTATATTTATAATGAATATGTTTAATGCATAAAAAGGTCAAGTTATTTTTATTGTTATAAATAAACATTGTTTTTATTGTAAACAATGGTTTAGTTAATTTGATTTAGTTTACGGTCAGTAGGCAAAACAAAATTACTGTGTCCAAGGTGGACACAGTAATTTTGTATATCAGGGCACGATTATAAATATTTTTTTATGGTCGATAAGAAGTGGTGGAAATAATTTTTTTTTCTCTTGATTATTTTCATAGGAACATACCAGGCATATATTTATTTACAGAACCAATTAGTTAAAAATACTTTTTATTATTGTGATTCCAACAAGTGTTTATACTAACCCATCTTATCGCGAGATCGAATTCCTAACGGAAAAAAAACATACAGTTGAATTACCGGCAGTATGAATTAACGGCATTACATCTTTTCTGTGGCACGGCTCGGATTTCAATGGATTAAGCTCATTGTATGGGTCAGATAACTGTAAAGCCGAGTAAAATATACACAAGTTATAAAAATCCAGAACTTTCCAATATCATAAACCAGTTTGACCATCGTACTGTCGAATTTTTTGGGAGAAACTATTGAATTTATCGAACTTTTTAACCGACTTCAAAAACGAAGGAGGTTCTTAATTAGACTGTATGCCTATTTTTGTATTTTTGTTACGCGACTACTCCGCCAATATTGAATTGATTTTGATGATACTTTTTTGTTTGGTAAGTCATACTTCAAAGGTGGTCTCATATAAATTTTATCGAAATTGTTTAAGCGCTTTTTGAAAAAGTCTACAGACACAATGAAACTGTGCTTGTTGGCTTGAAATCGGTTTATGACTTTTTTCAATCAAATCAAATCAAAAGTTCTTTATTCAATTTTGTCGTCACAGACGCACTTATGAACGTCAATTATTACAATGACTACCACCGTATCGGAAAAAGAACCACTACTCAGAAGATACGGCAAGAAACTGAGGGGCATATTTTTTAGAACTTTTGTTACAATATTTTATGTTTGTGTTTGACAGTATTATTTTTCTTATGTGTCAGTTGGCTACTTGGCAGAAGCGGAATGTTCCATGCATCTTTGTCTTCTATGTTATTACAATAAAAAATAACTTTATTTTTGACACGCCGTAACATCGGATCTTAGCTAAAATGCCCAGGAGGTATTATTATGTTGATACCTACTCAATACAGTAGATACTATAATATTCATAGTAAGTGACCCCTAATAATAAATCGTCGCTTCATTCTTCAAATATAATAATTATATTTACAACGTTGTAAATATATTATATCTTCAAATAAATAGACTCATATAAGTAATATTGATTGAACTTCACTTCAAAAAATTCGTTTAATCTATATTACTAGTAACCGCCTGTGACTTCATTCGCGTCATCATAACAAAATATAGCCTTAGTTACTCAGGAATAACGTAGCGAAGGATAACATCGTGTCGAAACCGGCATGTGCAAGAATCAATAACAAAAATTTAAGGACATATGACATCCACCAACGGGCACGGGGTCAGCGTGGTGAATTATGGCCCATACTCTCTCTATTAGAGAGGACTTGCGTCCCAGCAGTGGGAACGTGATGGGCTGATGATGATGAGGATGAATAATATACAAGTATACATTTTATAAAAAAAAACCGACTTCAATGTATCTTCGAAGTCCAAGGTCAAATATCGATGGAATTTATATGGGACCACTTCGTAGCTATACTGAACCCAACGCAAAAAGGATCTTTACAAATCAGTTCATAAATGACGGAGTTCTGAGGTAACAAACATTTAAAAAAAACCATCGAATAGAGAACCTCGAAAGAAAACATACATTGCTAAAACCTCTATATACAAGTACGTTTGTATATGTTACGGCTAAAAGCCGAAGTGCGGCTACACCTAGTTTTAGCCGGCTACAAGTAGGTGCAGCCGGTTACATGCGGTTAAACTTAGATATATCCTACTTATCTTCGGTTAGAACTAGGTTTAGCCTTCATCATAGTGGCTAGAACTAGGTGCAGCCGCATGTGAATATAGCTGCAGCCCTCGGTAGGTTAGGGTGCGGCGGGGGTGGCCCTTGGGCCACCCCAACGCCGCGAACATGTATATTAGATATAATATAATGTAGATTATCATCTATCACTTCAATAGATTATAATCTACTGAAAAATAATGCGACGCCGGTTAGAACTAGGTGTAGCCAAGAGTAAGTGGCTACACCTAGTTCTAACCAGCTAAAACTAGGTGTAGCCGCACTTCGGGTATTAGCCGTAACATATATACTCATCGACTAAAGTGTAATCCCAACTCCTCCCTACCTTTTATAAATTACCCCAATTTTATTGGTGGCATAACTTCCTGAATTCAAAAGTTACGTCGCACCTGCGAAGCCGAAATTAAAATTGAAGAGTCTATAATATTTTATGGACAGATAGGGTATTCATGGCGAAAATATTTACTCATCCCTGCAATAAGTGTTCATAATATTTATATTAGGTACTACTTTTTTGTAATTATTTTGCATTTTGATTCATGCTTAGGCTTTTTTGCAAGGCTATATATATATAGATACCACAAAAGTAACGATAAACGTATAGATACTCAAAAGTACCAGTAAAATGAAACATCGCTATATTAGTATGTATCAATCCTTCCTACGGAAAGAAGAAGGGAAATAGCTTTATTTGTTTATCTTCTTTTCTCTGGCTAAGGCTTTCCGCTAGACGTCGCCACACAGTTTGTCTCGCTCGCAGGGCAAAACGCGAGCAATCAAGCTTGCAACGTCGCCAGTACCGATACTATCGATACCTATTTCTGTAAACTGAAACGCAATGAAAATATATAGTGTAAACCCGCTGAATATTATGTAGGTTGTTGTTAGAATAATATACTATGTATGGGGGTTGATATTAAATGTAAAATGAATTTAAATTAAAATATATATTTTAATAATCCCTCCGCTTTTTTTTTAATACCTATATATTTATACCTTTGCATACTTATATCGCTATTCATCATTCATCATCATCAGCCCATCACGTTCCCACTGATAGGACACGGGCCTTCTCTCATAGAGAGAATGGGCCATAATCCACCACGCTGGCCCAGTGCGGGTTGGTGGATGTCACATGTCCTTGACTCTTTGTGAAAAATTCTTGGACATGCCGGTTTCTTCACGATGTTTTCCTTCACCGTTTCTAGAGCGAGTGTTAAATCGGCATATAACTTAAGAAAGTCAGTGGTGCGGGGCCAGCGGGATTCGAACTCGGGTGCGTCGGATCGAAAGTCGCACGTGCTCCCACTGAGCCACACTCGCTCTATCTATCGGTATTATTACCGGTAAAAACAGGCAAAGTATGGCTATTTATATACCGATACCGATACCTAAGTATCGGCATCGGTATCTGCTATCTTGAGCGACTTGTTCAACAAGTAAAATAAAACCTTATTAATTGATTAAAGAACGATGATATGATATGACGAATATGACGATCCTAACAAAACTTTCTTTTGTCCGTCTTATCTCATTAGCCGTGCCTATTCAGCGAAAGAAAGTCCCACCTATTATTTGATTTTATGATCCAACTTCTAACCGTGCTGTAGATTTAATGGGCCCTTACAAGAGCCGCTTTGAGCCCGGGTGCCATATTAAATTTAACTTGTCACTAAACCAGGCATTACAAGGATTTCGAAGTGGTTTTGCTTCAATTAGTTTGCGTGGATGTGAATTAAGACGTATGGTTTGTGTCGAATGTGCTATAATTATGTTGGGGCTGTAATCGGATGGACGTTGACTTATCATTTATCCATAAAAGCCAGATAGAATGGACTCTTTTTAACCGACTTCAAAAAAGGAGAAAGTTGTCTATTCGATTGTTTTTTTTAATGTTTGTTCCCTCAGAACTCGACGGACGGAAAATAATTTTTAAATCGGTTCATGAATGACGATTCATATCAACTCATATTAAAAAATCTTTGCGTTGGGGTCAGTATAGCTACGAAGTGGTACCATATAAATTTCATCTATATTTGACCTTGGGCTTCGAAGATACATTGAAGTCGGTTTTTTTGTTTAATAAAACGTATACTTGCTATTAAATCGAAACCAGGTAAAAAATATTATTTTCTTTTAAGCTATTGCATAGCTTCTATCGCGGGCCTTGAGCGTGGAAACCGAATCCAGAAATTCCGTAACGAAAATAACCTAACACCCCCCACTCCGAATGCTATGCAATAGCTTTACCGCGGCAGTCTCCGAGTGCCACACGTCTTTTTTTTATATTTGAGGGCTTATAGTGCAGTAAAAAGTACTAGGAGTACAGAAATACTGAGGAAATAGAGTTAGTTAAATTAGGTGTACTTATTTAAAAATATCACCAATTAAGTCGATAGGGTAGATAGGGTAACCCAGTAGGAGTATGAGGATACTGTCACATGGTCATCAGTATTTTATATTTGTGAATAACCTTTAGCGGATTTTTTTTTTATTTCACATTTATTTATATATAGTATAGTAATAGGAAAAAGATACATTATAAAAAATAAACAAATGATTATGTAAAGGTTTTTGAATGATGATTGCTAAATCCTTTTTTGAAGCTGCTCTAGAGATTTCAAGGTTGACGTAGATTTATGCATGCTATTTTTTGTATGCATCGTTTGTATTCAGTGGAAACGCACATTTATTGATCTATCTTACTGAAATCAAAGTAGTCGGTACTGGGCTTGAAAACTAGAGACTTTGTCTACGGTTTTACTTCAATTTGCCCTTTCTAGAGATTATTATAACTTAAACGTTGTCGGCTATTACGGCGGCCATTAGACGTCTCACTCTTTTTGACCATTTCAACAAGTTTTACGACTCTACACTCAAAACTTCATCGCTTGGAGCTAGATAAGCAGCGCAGTAAAGTCATGTGCTCCGTAGAGAATTGCACCGTTTTGGACTAAACCAAGAAATTATTTATGTTATGCTCAGAGTAATAATAGGTACTTACTACTCAAATGAAGGCATCAAATGAAAGTACTGGAAACAGTGTATTCAGTAGGTACTTGGTGCACTTGTGGTTCTGTCGCATTATAATCGAATACATACTATTACGAATTAGACTCATTATAATTTTTAGTTTAAAAAAAATTTAAAAAACCGGCCAAGCGCGGGACAGACTCGCGCACGAAGGTTTCCGTACCATTATCTATAAAAACGGCAAAAAATCTCGTTTGTTGTATGGGAGCCCCCTTAAATATTTATTTTATTGTTTTTTAGTATTTCTTGTTATAGCGGCAACAGAAATAAATCATCTGTGAAAATTTGAACTGTCTAACTATCACGGTTCATGAGATAAAGCCTCGTGACAGACAGACAGATAGTCAAACAGACGGACGGACAGTGGAGTCTTAGTAATAGGGTCCCATTTTACCCTTTGGGTACGGAACCATAAAAACATCATTCATCAAAAGTAGGCGGGGCGCTTGCTATCAATTTCAATTGCAATCATTTATTGCAATCGATAATATTATTACATCATCAATATTATTACATCAGGTGAACAACTTACTCGTCTCATTACTCAGTTCCATAAAAAAATGCTCTACGCTTGTAGGTTGTCCCAATTATACTTATACATTTTAAAACGACATAAAGGACAATACCGAAAGCTACTATAACATTTTAGCTATAAATTAGCGCGAACTGCGACCAGCCATGAATACCGAAACGGTAATTTTCAACAAATCCGCATATCGCAGTGTTGCTATTTCACGAAACAAAATATGTGCGAATACTAACGCGCCCCAATTTATGATCGTAATAAAAACTGTAAAACACGCGGAATTGGCTTTCACTATGCCATTTATATTGGTACGGAAATAGGGGTTATCGGTATCACCTACTGAAAGAAACTCATCATAATTGTATACTTACCTGTAGGTACACACCTACATGACCTCGTAAAGAGGTGTGTAACCCTTTTCATGGGTAGAAAATTTACCTACGTCAAACATTTGGAGTACCTAAGGAAATAAGTAAAGACAATGTTTTGGAAACAACTACAACAGAATACCTACATTACCTATTTATTTAATAGTGAATTGGTATTTATTATTAAATCTTACCATTATTCTGTTATGCATTTATTATTATTATAAAACCTGTAAATACAACTACAGGATAATTAAGTATTACTTACTTCGATATTTAAAAGCTATACCTTTTCTAAATTTTTTTCTACATAACTGCGCCTAAACATTTATTACCACTATTAACTACCTTACTTTTTATCTCTTTTGCTAATCAATTGTACAACCTATTTACCACTAAAGGCTTCTAGACAGCCCACATACCTAGTTTAGGCCACTAGTTGCCAGCGTACCTAAGATGGCTCTGTTGTAGTTCAATGCTACTCCGCAAATCCAGCATTAACTAATTACTTTTTCCTTGTTCCAGACATTCTGCGTGGTCTCAAAACGGTTTCGCAAGAACTACATCCACCGGTTCACGGCCACGAGGTCTCTGTTCTGGTGGTCACCGTGGTCGCCGATGCGGCGAGCCTGCGTATACCTGTCTACAAATCAGTACTTTGATTACTTCGTCATGGCAACCATTCTGCTCAACTGTGTCTTCCTCGCCATGTCGGAGACTATCGAAGAAGCTGAGTGAGTATAAGTTTGATTATCAAAGTCATACTATTTAAAATAAGGTTTAACTGTAAATTTACTATGACAGAATTCAGGTGTTTTGTTAAGCATTGTTTCGTACATCGACATCTGCCCCATTATATTGCTCCAGTACTGTGGGTCACCGACCTTCTCTTGACGAACACATCGGCTAAGCCTTTGGTATTGCAGATGTCCATAGACGATAGTGTATTCTTACCGTAAGGCACACCGATTGCCTCGCTTCTAAATTTAAATAAAACCGAGATATTATACATAACGTTAGTACTATAGGTAGTCACTTGTATGCAAGATGCTGTCTGGGTCGGTACCACCGGTTTGCCAGTTATACTGGCGCCCAACAATAGTACACAAGCATTACTGGGTTCTGGTTTTAAAAGTTCATTATAGCCAGCGAAATTACTGAGCATAAAGCTAATATATATGATGTGATGTGGGTGACGAGCGCAATGCAGTGCCACGCAGGACATTTTATGGTATTAGAAGTTCTGGATGGCACTACAACTGCTATGGGCAAGCATAGCGCATATCATCAGGCAAACGACTTGCTCCTCTCAGTGCACCTCTAAATCAGTAGCAGAAATAAAACAGAGACATTACAGGACAAATACCCCGTAAATAACCCCTGGTATTGTTCAGCTCCAATTTCAATAAGGAATTGATGCGGATGAAAATATAATTATCTAAATATTACCTGGAGATGGACATGACAAGTGGATGAAAAGGGTCCAAAGCCGGGGGCCTTTAGCAAACCGATGGACCTGTTTTGTAATTCTAATCGCTGTCAAAAGCGATACGGATCTCGTTTGGCAGCGGATGCGCGGTTATTGAACGAACCATTATCTGTTAACGAAACTTTACCAACTATAAATACAATGGATTAACACAAAATAGGCTATAGCTTGTACTATTAATTATTCTGTGGCTATAGTGTGGTAACGGTTTTGATATTTGCTTTGTTTCGTGTTTATTGTTAGGGTTTCGTCTGTCTTGCTGTCAAGACAGTTCTCAGAAACGACTTGTGGTATCACTTACTGTGTATACAGGGACCGATACCGATACCTAAAAATATCGTTAATTTGCCTGATTTTACCGGTAAATTGATAAAATACCGGTACATAGGAATCCATACCATAAACGAAAAAGTCCTTCATGTGCAATTGTGTACGTTATTACAATAAAATTCCATAATGTATAACGGAGCTCACAGAAAGTAGATTCAAATTGAGTGTGAAAAATATTCTAAGGAAAAAAGCATACTATACAATTAATAATTACATAGAAAACAAAGATGCATGGAACATTCCGCTTCTGCCAAGTAGCCAACTGGCACATAAGAAAAATAATATTGTCAAACACAAACATAAAATACTGTAACAAAAGTTCTAAAATAAATGCCCCTCAGTTTCTTGCCGTATCTTCTGAGTAGTGGTTCTTTTTTCGATACGGTGGTAGAGTCATTGTAATAATTGACGTTCATAAATTGAAAATTCAAATAATAAATATTAATAATTCAAATTGTCCTTAAATGTACCGCCATGGCATTGTCGTGTTCGAAAACTGCTCCATGCTCCAGTTGTACGCACTATTTACCGTCAAAATTATTATATTCTTCGATCATCTATAGCTTTTAACGGCATCATGAAGTCTGAACTCTCCAGTATAGATCTGTTTACTTGTAGTATAGCGTCAGCATATGCAATTATGTTCAAAAAGTATACCACCGCCTACGAGTCGTAGTGGCTATGCATGTTAACTACACAGAAATGTACTATTAAGACACTATTTTGTACGTTTTCTTTTTTAACTTAGTTTATTACTATCTGTGGAGACTTATAATTGGCTTTTTGTTAGCTACTTGTACTAATGTTTTGTAATTGATAGCTGTAAGTCCCCAAAATAAAATAAAATATGTATAAGTGCGTCTGTGACGACAAAATTGAAATTAAAAAAAAAAACAAAATAACGTTATAATTATCTCTTTCTACCTATGTCCGTTTCAAACTTTGACGCCATCTAACCAATGTGCCTTAAACCAGTTTTATTAGAAAGGCAATAATGCGATGAAAAATGGTTTTAGACCACTAAAATAATGCATTTTTTTTGCGTAGTAGCACACGCCGTTTATCCGCTAGTTAGTAATAAAGTATCTGTACTGGCGACACGTTGCAAGCTTGATCGCCCGCGTTGAGCCGTGCGAGCGAGACAAGCTGTGCGGCGGCCGCTAACGAAAAGCCTAAGGCAGAATAAGAGAGATAATCAACTAAAGTTAATTATTTTCTTCTTTTCTTAGGATGTATCGATACTGTTCCGGTATTTCATTTTACCGTTACTTTTGTGGTATCGATACCAATGTTTTACCGGTATTTCAGTCCTTGTGTGAATGTAATATAAAAAATATTCTATATTAACTTTAGCCAATATCTTGCATATAAATTTAGCGTAGGTACCTAAGCTTTTCGAAACGACTGGTACGTCAAATTAGAAAGTATCAGATTAAAATCACACAGATGTTGCCCACTACGAGTTACGAAGTTCAAACTACATAAAAACTTAAAATTAGTTTCGAAACTTATCGATTTCACAACCTTTTTACGTTATAGACAACCATTTCTTTATATATTAGTTCAGACTCGATACTATAACCTATCAAAATGGAGACGGGACAATGTTATTTTCATTCGTTCTCGCCGTAACATGGCTATGTTATTGCGTCCCCTACCCAATGCCCTGGTGACCACGTAATGCGGACGGGACGGCGGGCCTTTTATAGCTAGGGGTAGGTATGTCTACTGGCGTAAGAGCTATCCGATAATGGTATTGAAATCATGTACCTTCAATAAAAGCTTCAATTCTATTTGGGATGAAGTTTGAATTCGACTTGAGCCTTGCCATGTTTGAGCTTCATTTATATGCAGGATGATGGGTGGAAACTTCTTGACACGATGTAACTTGCGCACAATATTGGTTGAAGAGTTGAATTCCTGTAGTCAGAGAGGTTTATTCCTCTAGCCACAGTTAGTAATAAATGAGTAATTCGTACCTACCTCAAGCAAATAGATTATGACCTAATAAGATGGTAATTACAAAATTACATTTAGCGCGTAATAGGGTATTTTAATAAACAATTTTTAATTTTATCAATCAAATCACATGGACTTGCTGATTTACTATAATTAGTTTTTCGATATCTCAAACTAACATTAAATAAATATATATAAAATAGTAAAGGTAAATATTAAATAGTTATTAAATATAAAATAGTAAAGGTCAGTGATAGATATTCTTTGGTGATAGGGAGATGCTTCGTCCCTTTCTAATAAAACGACTCTCGTACGTAGCTTGTGTTATTTTGTATGCCGCAACAGACTGACGTTACATTTAAAGCTCATTTAGACAATAAAAGTTTCTTGTCGGTTGCTTACAACAATAGTAAAGCGCAAAGCGCTTCGCTGACTCTTTCATTGTACGTACTGCTAAGGAGAGGAATTCTCTACCAGAATACTTATTTCCTTCCAATTACAACCTGGGTCTCTTTAAGGCACTGGATTTCTGTTCACATGAGCGGTAATAAAAAGTGACGACTCACCTCGGTGTGTATACTGTACCTATGACACTGAGACTGTAACGCACTTTATACGAGTGTCTTATTAATAGTATGAATATTTTTAAGCTATTGCATAGCTTCTATCGCGGGCCTTGAGCGTGGAGACCGAATCCAGAAATTACGTAACGAAAATAACCTAACACCCCCTACTCCGAATGCTATGCAATAGCTTTACCGCGGCAGTCTCCGAGTGCCACACGTCTTTTTATTTTTTATTATTATTCAATTTCATTGTAATTTTCATATGGGTCTTTTGCCTGAAATAAACGAATTTTATTTATTTATTAATTTATTTAAGACGTGTGAATAGGCACCTCATGGGCAAACGTGCTCCACCTTAGACCGCAACTATGGTAACTATCAGGTGAGTTGTTGTCAAACGTGAGCCCATTTAATCATAAAAAAAAAAAATGATTTGCACCGTCTTAACATCATTCAGACGATGCACTTGACGTGCAAGTCTATATATCATCTCTTTACCATTGTGGTATTGTGGTTATTGCCCGATTTGTTTGCCGAAGCTCACGAATGTAGACTTCACCATCACGAGAACGTCGAGGCTATCCAGCTCCTCGACACCACAGACCTAGTGAGAAGACTCAAAAGGACAAAGCCTTCTGAGTTAGTGTAGTGGTGTATCGTAGTACCTATACACACTTTAGTGCTACCCGTAAAGAATACAAAAACAAAGTGTCTTCGCCTTAATAGAGACAGTAAGAAAAGTGTTAATGGACACATACTTAGTTATACTATACTTAGCAATTTAAGTCAATGTAAAATTACTTATTAGTCTTATTAGTCTAGATTGTAATATTAATGGGATGTCTTTCTGAGACAGATCATTACATTAAAAAAAATATTGTGTTGTGCAACCGGCAAGAAACTTGCGTAGTCTCAATAGGTTCAATAGGTTCTTTCTAACTCCTGCTTTTTAAATGGTTGTAACTTATTTATTTTTCAACTCATTCAACTATTTTATGTCTATTTCCAGTGACATTGAAAATCACTTAATTTATTACTCTAATAGGCACCTCTGTGGCTATATCATTTCTTACCAACAGACAAACAAAATACTCTAGCAGCAAACGTACCAAGATAGTTTGATAGAAATATCAAAATAGCTTACTAAAAGTATTTCGTCTCAATTCTTAAAACAAAAGTCAGAAAGTTTACAAAGTTGTCTCACCGGAATAGTCGCAAAAATCCATTATTAAACATCACAAAAGGAACTAAACTAAAATGAAAAGTTATCCAGCAAAGGCATAGCGCTCACAGAAATGAATTTCCACGGACCAAGGAAGCAGAAGGTCTATGAATTATAAATCAGATGCACTTTAATCTTGGCATTCCAGGTCTGCAAGGTGTTGATTTTAGTACCGGCAACCTAGGGATGTCTCATTGTACGACTGGAAATCCTCGTTACATAGAACCACGGAATACAGAACCTTAGCTTAGCAGATAAATAAATGGAAATATGTACTTTTTATAGGGTATGCCAGAAATGAAATTAAAATGAAATAAATGTATTTGTCAGAATTCCGTTTACCATATTGCAAGGTGGCAGAGCAGTTTTCTCCAACAAAAATTGGCCTGTGTAGGCGTACAAATATTTAACAGTTTTATTATTAAATATAATTTTATTTATTTATTTCAAATTAAATGTCAATACTTTGTTAATTAAATTAAAGTCACGGCAGTGGTAAGAAAACATAAAAATGTTATAAAAATAATAAAATTTAAAAAATGTATAAAATATGTCAGAAAATATAATTATATTATTAGTATTGTCATTAAATGCCGGTCATTGATACTAAAATAAAAAATAGCTTAACTACTTACAAGATGAAACAATCGGACAATCTATTGACTTATAAGTCAGTCAGTCTTACGCCTTACCTCTTTCAATTAAACGAGCTCCTTCTCTTGAAATCTTTAAAAATCGTGTTAAGCAGTTTTATCTTGCACAATAGCTGCTACCTATGCTTCGTCTGCTGTTAGTATTTATGTTTTCATTTGTAATTTTGTATATTTACCTATGTTTAATTTATTTGTATATTTTATGTTAAAGTATTTATTATGTATATTTTATTAATTATGTTATGTATTTTATGTAATGACTTTGGTTTATGTAGGTATATTATATTATATAACAAAATTATTTTAAAGTAACACCGTCCATTTCTGTATACATTCCTTCACTTGTGGGTTGTCTGGAAGAGATCGCTTTGAGCGATAAGACCGCCCATTGTGACATTATTATTAAGTTAGTTGTTATTTTAGTTTTTAATTATTTCTGTATTTTGGTGTTACAATAAAGAGTTATTCTATTCTATTCTATTCAGTCTATTGACCCAAATGCTTCCAGCCCGCTATCAGTTGGCCGCGTACCCAAGATGCTGGCAGCATGTCCCCGTTATTCGAATTGGGTTATACCATTATACAGAGCATTATACTATACTTACATGAACAACACATTATTATTTAACTAAGTAATGAAACAAGTAGGTCTCTTAATGTTCCACCGAAAGTTCAATAGTTCTCCACGACAATGTATTTTACCTAGTAGATATTACTGTTAACTATTCTGTACTTGTATGATATATCATCGAACGCTGGAGGTGCCATTGAAACAATATATATAGCATTTTATTTATTTCACGCAGCATTAAAGTACAATAAAGGAAAATTAACAGAGGCCCATAGAATATATACGTTACTATTAAATAAATAAAATACGTCCAAAGATCACAAACATAGATCCTGGCCACTAACTAGGATTCCTTGTATGTAGGGAACTAGAAACTACGAGGACCATGGTCCCAAAACACCCATACACGAAACAATTGCCTGCGCTTATTTTCTCTGTGCACAAACATTTGTCCTGTCGCGAAAATCGAACCTCAATGGTGTATGTGATTTGAGCCAATCTACCCAACCACTACACCACGTTGGATAGTTACCTATTGCTTTAATATCAAATATGTAATTAGAAGAAGGTCTCTGGTGTACTGACATCTATTTATTTTTTTACGCTTAATAGATCTATCTATCTTAATAAATTCAATACTTTTATTTTTTAAATATTGTACGTCCGTCATAGACAAATTGTTGAAACTATAGCATAATGCAATTTTAACACCAATTAATACACAATTTCTAGAATAAATTTTCATTTCATGTTTGGCCACTATCTCGCCTGATGTGAAGCTATGATGTAGCCTAAGATGGAGCACATAAATCTAGAGAGAGACGGCAGTTGAGCGGCTGCTCAGACCCGTCTTCCCGATGGTTCACCGAACATCATCCCGAAAAACGAATAGGTCGCTTGACGGCATGCTATTTCAACATTTACACGAGGCACTTATGTAAAACGTGTTGCTTGCAGTTTCTAATCAAATACGCCGCACGTGTATTCAAATTTCAGTCGAAAGTTCCCGACAAGATCTTTGGCAAATTGTCCATTCACCTCCTGACTCCTAAGTACGAGTCGTGAGCAGAAACCCAACGCTATATAGGTATCGCGGAAGAACACCCGAATTGCTTAGAAGTTTCGATTACCTTTTAAAATTTTAGGGACACGAGAGCGGAAACTTGAAGAAAAGTTTCAGCGGTCGATATTGCAATCGAGTTTGTGTGAAACGCTTGTTCTTGAGAATTGTGATACCCTGTTATCTTTGCCAAATTGTTGGTATGTAGGTATATGTGATGGTTTTATGTAAAGCTCATCTGGAACAGTACGTACACATATCGGCCAGTAGATACTCTTCACAAATGAAAATTTCAAGATGTTTAGTTCCAATGCGTATTATACAGAAAGATAAAGCTAATGACGTTAGATGGCTCTTCTTTGAACCATGATGGATGGATGGATGTTTGTTACTCAATTACACAAAAACTATTGAATGGATTTTGATGGAATTTGATATATAGGTCCTGCAAATAAACCGCGGGGCACAGCTAGTTAAAGATGAAGCTGAGAAGTTAGACTCCTCTTATTAGAACCATGAGTCATAACATTAATTCCTTTCTTTCAGTCCTCTTTTCATCCAGGGCCCTAATCCACTATGACAACTTGGCGATTCCTTGCTTCAAGGAAACGTCGATTCCTTCATTAATAAACGACATCTACGAAATTTGTATTCTCTTTGACGCGTCATAGAGAATCATATATATGAATATATGAATGTTTCATAGAGATGTCGTTTATACATGAAGGAATCGACGTGATTTCGAAGCAAGGAATCGCCAAGTTGTCATAGTGAATTGGGGCCCAGATGTAATGCTGAAAGTTTCCAAGCGCGTTAATCACTTGACTGTTACGGCAGAACTTGGAAAAGCAATGTACTTTGTTCCATTTCCTACAGAAACGTTCTCGAAAATCCACATTCGAAGAGACACAAGTTTAACAGCTATTTACCTTTTCAGTTCCCACCAAAAAGCATAACAACTTCTTTTTAAGATCGTTCTCTGTCTTCCAAATCCACGACGCGGGTCGTGATCTGATTCCCAATTACTAGTTTATGTCTGGGAAGGACTCCGAATTGGCGGCTTATGGCGATCCCATCTCGATTAATTCGATTATCTTCGGGAACTTTCGGTTGCTGTAATGGGAATTTGGAGTAGTCAGATGTAAGTACTGGGATTTGGCTTAACCTTGAACTGTTATGGACACCCCCCGGCTCCGTTTGTGAGAAATGTCATGTACGAGTCAAGCCACTAATGGTCTTTTTTGTCGCAATGTGATTGGTTCATAATGGTTGTTTTTATAACAAAATCTCTTAAGAAATTTATAATTAAATTACTCGTGGTAGGTCTCTCGTATGCAGGAGGTCGTGTGGGTCGGTACTACAGCTTTGCTAGTTATTCTGCAGCAAAGCATTACTGTTTTACGGTTGGAAAGGCATTGTAGCCAGCGAAATTACTGAGCAAATGAGACTTAATATCTGATGTCTCGGGGTGATGAGCGCAATGCAGTGCCACGCAGTGCTTTTTATGGTATTAAAATTTCTGGGTGGCACTGCAATTGTTATGGGCAGGCGTGGCGCTTACCATCAGGCAAACGACTTGTAGTAGTATCATTTTGTGATAAATGGTGGGCCCATTAAGATTCTAGTTCTCCGATACAGGGATTCTTAGTTAGGGGCCAGGAGCGGTACGTATTTATTGTATTATTTATTTTTATCGTAAGCAATTCGCACTCACGATCATCATCATCATCAGCCCATTACGTTCCCACTGCTGGGGCTCGGGCCTTCCCTGCTAGAGAGAGTATGGGCCGTAATCCAACACGCTGGCCCAGTGCGGGTTGGTGGATGTCACATGTCCTTGAATTTTTGTGATAAATTCTTGGACATTCCGGTTTCTTCACGATGTTTTCCTTCATCATTTTTAGAGCTAGTGTTAAATCCGCAGATAACTTAAGAAAGTCAGTGGTGCGGGGCCAGCGGGATTCGGACTCCGGTGCGTCGGATCGAAAGTCGCACGTGCTCCGACTGAGCCACACTCGCACTCACGACGCTGACGGGTTAATTAATCGATCACTTCTTTATCTATTTAACATTTGAACTATCAATAAAGAAATGCGAATTTATCGCCAATATTTTGCCTATTCATAAATCAAACATTTATGAATAAAAACGGTGACGGCACCGCTAAAAGGATAAACACGGATAAACCGGACACCGCTTTGGGTCACCCTTAGGATCAGGCTACAATGGTTGGAATAATAACGAAATATGAAGTTTCCTTTAGGCCCTTGTATGGTGATAGTGGGTACATAAGTTTGGGTCACAGTTCACTGAGCCGAATGTTTGGTTAACAATCTCCAATGTCCGTAGAAGCGTAATCTTCGACGGAACCCTTTATGTTACCCTTACTGGTAGTAAAGAGGAGGTCTTACTGGGAAAGCTATCGAGTAATTCTGTCAACACCCTGATAAGTGTTCAGTGTAGGCTTATATTGAACTTGTGGTAGAACCTCAATGAGACCCTGCCTCACTTTACATTTCCCTCTTGTTTAATATGGTGTAACATTTCTTGCACCGAGAACTTTCGCATTGTAGTAACATTTAGTGAGGGCGCTATTTCAAAGATTTTTTTACATCAGACTAGGCCGACGTTTGACCACGATCTCACCTGATGGGAAGCGATGATGTGATCGAAGATGACGCACGCTTGCCCAGTAAGTATCTATTCACTCTTGATTTGAACACAACCTAGGTTGTATTTAATAGGAAACAGATGATGGCAGGGCAACGTCGAGGTGAAGTCGAAATTTGTCGTATCCAATAATACTGACGGAAATTAGTAAATCCTGTTTCAGCAGCGTAAATGCGGATTTTTCTCGCATTATAAAATAATGTAGACATCTCATACCGCTGCGCCCACCAATGTAGCCTAGGATTTTGGTTATTATTTGGACCATGGTCCTCGTAGTTCCTGCCTCCCTAAACACGGAATTATAGGTAGAGGCCATGATCTATGTAAGTAATCGTTGGGCGTATAATTATTATAATATTATTGTTGACAGTATCTTTAGCATAACGTTTTATGCAACATTAAGATGTGCGAAAGAGAAGGAATGAATGAGTAAGTAAGAGGTTAGTAAGAGCGAAAGCATTATAGATTGAAATCGGAACATCATGATAAGTGTGAAAAAGATGCATAGATGTGAAATAGTACAAGTATGAAAGAGTAAGACTGAGAGAGATCAAAAATAAAATAACAATTAAATTAAACGTCTCATTTAAATCAGCCTTTTTTTATTGCTAATTGGCTTGCGATTGACCACTATGTCACCTGCCTTACATTATTTTAGACTGCTTCACAAGTTCATGTACTGCTTTTCTAAATAAACTTCCGATAAACCCATATATATACACAAGAGGGATAAAGTCACCCGTCAATCTGTCAAGATTTATTGCAGTACAACGGCCGTAACTTTATCGATTTGAACTTTCCCGGATTTGCGAGACGAGAGAAAATCTGCGGAATCTTCGGGAAGTTTCGGAATGTTTATTCTTCATTAAGCTTACATTGAGTTGATGCTTCTCAATATAACGATTTTATTAAAAAAATACTTTATAGTCAAACAAATTGTTTAAAAATTTGACTATCGGCCTAGCGCACTCCGTACTGTAGGTACAAAGCTACAAGTACATAGCCGGACACCGACGGCGGGTCGCGCGTCGTTCCACGTGCCGCGTCAGAAGAGATAAGAGCTATGCGATAGAAAGAGAGGCGCTCTGTAGGTTAATATGCCTGGTAGGTATACAGCGCTACGCGAGCTATTTCACTATTTATTTAAATTTCTTTGCGGAGTGATGCTTCTGTCCCTTAGGTATATATATTATTCTGTGCTATCGGAAAGAAGAAAGATCTCAGTTTGACAGAGAAACCAGCTGCAACTGCGGAGTTCCCCTGAAATCCGATGCATCAAATTGAAAGTCAAACAACTCTAACTCTATAACCTCCCTATAATAGCACACTTACGGTCACCCATCCAAATAGCGACCGCAGTGAACGTTGCTTAACCTACCTCTCTATATAAACGGTTAGACGAGCTACGCTACGAGCGCTCTAACCAAATAATATTTTTTTATGGAATTGAGTAATGAGACGAGCAAATCGCTCGCCCGATGGTAAGTGCCACGCCTGCCCATAACAATTGCAATGCTAACCAGAACTTTAATACCGTATAAAGTACCTACTGCGTGGCACTCTATTGAACTCATCACCCCGAGACATCAGCCTCATATGCCCAGTGATTTCGCTGGCTACAATGCCCTTCAAACCGGAACACAGTAACGCTCGCGCACTACTGCTTGGTACTATCTTGACGGAAACGTGTAGTTCCATTTTGCCAGTGTTCATCTTGTTAGCTATAAATTACTATGATAGATAGTAGATAGATGAACGCTTTATTGCAAACATTAAATTACAGGCATTACATTAAAACAATTATAGAAAGTGTTACAATGGGCGGCCTTATCGCTAAAAGCGATCTCTTCCAGGCAACCTTTGGATGGAGAGGAATTATTAATACGTTAAAAAGGGGGATGTAAGGTCTACAATAATAATAAAAATGCTCTATTGTACGAAGTAATAAAGGCATAAAATAACGCTGCAGCAATTTCCGCGCATAAAGTTTCTGAACTATAATTCCGCAGTAATTGGTGAGAACATTATAAAGGGTGCCTTCTGTTTTCAATATATCGACGAGGTCCGTGTAAATTACAAGCTTAGTGGTTGTTATGTTAGACTGTTAGAGGGTTGAGCTCTTCAAGTGATGAGGAGAATAAGGGCGGTCAACCTTATTCTACTTCACCCTTAGTCTACCGGGTTGCCGTCATGCGGGTCTTTTCGAGATCTATTCTTGGATGCAGGTCTCTTCCTATTTCCTCCGCTCCTGGCCGATTCATGCAATCATGAAAAGAAATGAAATGAAACGAAACGAAACGAAATGAAATTCGGTGTACAAATACACTCGAGAGCAATGAATCCGGGTCACTTAAAGAATGTTAAAAATCTCGGAAACTAAAAATGATAGGTTAATGCAATAAATTGTATTTAATAGACAATGTAATACTCCTTAAATGAAAGTAAAAAAAATATGAGTCACCATACATTTTATTAACACAAAATTACATAAAGAAAAAAACTTCTGATCTCTCCTTAAAACAAAAATAGGAAACATGAAATTTTTGAACTTTATTACGATTTTCTTGAATTTTAATACTTCGTATTGCCTCCTCGTGCTTCCATTACTGCGTTTACGCGGTTTGGCATGCTGTACACCAAGTTCCTTATACGATTTTGGGGAATATTCTCCCATTCCTCTGTGAGAGCAATTTTGAGCTCACGAAGCGTGATTGGGGGAGGGTTTCGTTGTTTTACGCATCTGCCTAGCTCGTCCCAAGCATGCTCGATCGGGTTGATATCCGGGCTGCGCGCTGGCCACTCCATACGAGTAATGTTCATCTCTTGAAGGTAGTCATTCACAATCCTACCTGTATGAGGTCGGGCATTGTCATGCATAAATATAGCATCCTCACCTAAATTGACCATAAATGGACCAACGTGATCATTGAGGATTTCTTCCACATATCTTACGCTAGTTAAAGAGCCGTTTTCTATGATCACCAGCTCTGTGCGACTTTCAGAAGAAATTCCGGCCCACACAAGTACAGACCCACCACCGTAGGCTACTTTTTCTTCGATGCATGCTTGCTTGAATCTTTCCCCTGGTCTTCGATACACTCTGTGTCTTCCATCGTGCTTGTAGAGCATAAATTTTGATTCGTCGGAGAACATAACTTTTGACCAATCTTCAATACTCCAATTTACGTGGCTCTGGGCATATCTTAGTCTCGAAATACGATGCCCACGCTCCAGTTTAGGGCCGTTTGCAGGTCTAAGGGGTTTTAAGTTAGATTCAGCAAGCCGACGTCTTACTGTCCATGCACTTGGGTTACTTCCTCCGAGGCGTCGAAACTGATTGGTGAGTTCAGTTCCTGTGAGAAAGCGATTTCGAAGCATGGTGTTCACCAAGTATCGGTCTTCTCGTGCTGTGGTACACCTGGTTCTGCCCGTTCCTGGTCTGCGTAGGTTAGAACCAGTTTCTTCGTAACGTCGGAGAACTCTTTGTACTGTTGACAGCGACACACCGACAGTCCTGGCTGTATCGCGCTGACTCCGGCCGGTTTCCAGCATTGTAAGTATTCTGGTGCATTCTTCAGGCGTAAGCGACATAATTTCAGCTTGAATAATGAATATAGAGCACTATCAACATGGTTTATGTACCCACATAAATGACAGATTACAAACAAAAGCAAAACCAAATGCTGTAATTTCGTAGTTCCATCTTCGAAAGTGGCCCTTTTTCAAATTTGATTTTTTTATGATATAACTTTACAATAACTAAGAAGTTTTAATACCTTCATTTAAGGAGTATTACATTGTCTATTAAATACAATTTATTGCATTAACCTAGCATTTTTAGTTTCCGAGATTTTTAGGATTCTTTAAGTGACCCGGATTCATTGCTCTCGAGTGTATTTGTTTATATATTTATACAACACATGCAACTAACAGACTATGTCCAACATGTTACAAGGCAAAACTAAGGTAAGCAAGAAGTTTCGTTTCTGAACCTGTCTGCCCTATCATTAAATAATTTATTATTATTATTATTATCAATAAAGAATTTATTCTGTGATAATACATTTGATACATGTCATTATTTATTAGTTAATTCAATTCAATTATTTATTGCAATCCATAATGTAATTAGATGATAGGTAAAATAAAAATAAAGTTCATCATGGACCCTGTTGGGCGCAGCAATTAGTTATTGTCAGTCACGGCATCCGTGTCGACTGTGGGCGGGCTTTAGAGTGGTTCTGCACTGCAACCGAGTCGAATCCGAAAAAATACTGTCCGAAGTAACCACAGTGCTATTTCTAAGACAGGTTACGCACTACATCCGAGTCCCGTCATCCAATTTCTCGATCAATGATTCTTCATATCGCATATATAACTGGGTATACCAGTCTAGTGCAAGGAGACCCCAAACCCACGTTCACAGAATACAAGACACAGCCTAGGTCAAGCCCAAGTCAACATTTTATTATTATAGTTCTCCGCCGCGCCGGTGGGTAGTTCGCAAACTTATCCAGGTGTGTTGTGCGGAATTCCAACAATATACAACCCGGTTCTGTAATGAAAAGATTTAGTTTTGAGATAAAGGTTAATTAAAATTTATGTATGTTTAAATCCCTGGGTTACGTGCGAATCGTGGGACTAGTGTTCGGAATTCAAAATAATTGAAAAGGTTTATGAGAGAAATACCCTCATTTGGGGGATGAAAACGTATAATATAGGAAAATAGGTATACGTACCCTTGACGCGGAATGGTCTGATTGATGAAGAATAAAATAAAATTGTAGTCTGAGCTGCTAATAGCATAAATATTTAGCAAAAAAACAAAAATGTGATTCTCTCGTACTTGTGATAGGTCTCTCGTATGCGGGAGGCCGTCTGGGAACAACAGCTTTACCGTTTATTCTGCCGCTAAGCAGTAGTGCGCAAGCCTTACTGTGTTCCGGTTTGAAGGGCATTGTAGCCAGCGAAATTACTGGGCATATGAGTCTTAATATTTGATGTCTCGGGATGATCAGCGCAATGCAGTGCTACGCAGTATTTTTATGGTGTTAAAAGTTTTGGGCGGCACTGCAATTGTTATGGGCAGGCGTGGCGCTTATCGCCAGGCGAACGACCTACTCTCCTCATCAACCATAAAAAAAAATATTTAGAGGACTTGAGTTTTGCTTGTGTACCGTAGCAATATGTCAAGTGTTAATTAGTTCAAATTACACATGACTTAGCGAGTTCACTTAATTACTTATATAGCTAATCGCCAACCATTTACAGTAAGCACTCGCGGCAATTAATATAGTATGTAAACTAGTGAAACTATCCCAGATAGAATATAAGCTTGCTGCAAGTTTGTTTTACCTTTGATATTGATTTGATAAGTTTAGTTTGTCGCGGCAATAGAATATAAGCTTGCTGCAAGTTTGTTTTACCTTTGATATTGATTTGATAAGTTTAGTTTGTCGCGGCAATAGAATGTAAGCTTGCTGCAAGTTTGTTTTACCTTTGATATTGATTTGATAAGTTTAGTTTGTCGCGGCAATAGAATGTAAGCTTGCTGCAAGTTTGTTTTTCTTGTATACCAATTTGATACGTCAAGTTTGTCGTGACAAACATCGTGCAAATTTGTTGCGTGGTAACTAGAAAGTTGCCTTAAACTTGCAGCAAGTCATGGCAAGCTTTGCACACTTGCCATGGCTAACTTGGTGCAAGTTTGCACGTTTGCTACTTCAAACTTGCTGCAAGTCTGAAACAAATTTATATTGCTCTCTGGGATTCTGCTAGCTATTGTCAAAACATGGGGCACGTCGTGGTTATTAAACGAACCAGTGCGCTGTTATTGGACGAGCTACTGTCGAAACAGTGAATACCTTACGATTACTGAACCTGTAACTGTCGAAACCGTGTTTACCGCACGGTCATTAGACAAACCACTGTCAAAACAGCTAATACCGTGTGGTACGTTTATGACAGTGATTGCAATGTCAAAATAGTACCGTACGGTTAATGCACGAGTTACTGTCAAATGTGAACTGAATAAGTTCCCAAGAAGACAGACATACTATTTATGTACCTATCTATTTATATATCTATCTGTATCTACTTACTGTGACAATCAAATGTAACAAGACACCACTGGTAGAGTTCCCTGAGTCAACAAGATTTCAACACCGTGGGGCCATTACCCATTTCAGACAGTAAGAGATACATTGTTACCAAGATAGACCGATCTACAAGATGGCCAGAAGCGATAGATTTTCAACAAGATTTCAACAAGGCATACTTACTTCTATCTATGTACCTATCTATTTATATATCTATCTGTATCTACTTACTGTGGTTTGGTATCTCTACTTCACAGATTACTTACTGGTTCAGCTTATCTTCATAAGCCGAACAGATTAATACTAGAAGCATACCAAGCGGACAGGTATTGGCGAACAAAGTTAACGTATTATTTATATACGGGTTTGTACGAATTGCGGTATTTCATGCCCGTGGCCAGCAACTATGCGTTCATCTGTGACCACGGGTCGGTTTTATTGCAGTACATTAAATAAAGAGTGGGTAATCTAACAACGTTTTCTCCGTCCTTTTATGGCTGGACGTTCAATCAGGGTACTCTTGACAATGTTTTAGTTTGATCCGGGGAGCTGAGGTCCCGGAAAGTATATTTTAACGTTATCTAAAAGGAACACGCCTATAGTTTTGAGGGTTGTAGGAAAGGCTTGTATTTCAGCTCGGTAGTTTGTTATTCTTCATGTTCACTCACGATGAAAACCTCGAATACCGCGCGTTTATTGGACAAGCCCCTGTCAAAATATCGAAATACCGCGCTCTTATTGCACCGGACACTATCAAAAAGTGATTGGCGAGCAATTAGAAAAAGAAAGTGACAGATTACAAAAGATATCTAAAAATCACGTTTTTATGCGCCTTTTGAAGTATATATATCGGCATTGCATGCTAATAAATGAATTTAGAATGCATTGTCATCAAGTTGTGAGCTACCCTGAAAGTCGGGAAGTGCTCGATTTTTGAGTTGCAAGATTCCACCCGGAACAACAGATAGACAGACAGACAAAGAAGAAAGTGACTTAATAAAAACGTGATAAAACATACAAATGGTAGTGGACAGTGTTCATAGTGGCTACTTTACTGACCGCCACAGAAGGTTATGATGTCATAACCTTTAGGTATGTACCTAACGCATGACAAAGTTTACGGCTGACATTCTTTATTGTTTGCGTACGTGCAGAAGCACGTGAACCGTATGTATGTATGTAGATGACTCACTAGCGCCTGCCACTGCGGCCCACTATCAACAGGTTGTATCGATTCGAGAACGGAAACCCAACTCGGCGAATGTACGAAACTGTTGCCGTTCTGAATTAATATTTGCTTTGTTGGTATTAGCGATGTGTGTCATATTTAACATTGGTTGTGTTATGTTGGTATAACGTAATACTTATTACATATTCGGCGTCTATGAAGCTCATTGTGTTGTCATTTTGGTAATTCGGTGTGGTTTTATTTTGTGTTTGAGCCTTTTTCTTTTCGATTGCTATTTCATATGTATAATGTATGCAATAGGTGATCTATCAAGCATCTTCTTCATTTAATTATGGCATCTACCAAGCATCGGTTTATAGAAAAAAAAATGACTATCTACATAGGAATAAATAATAACATATTGTCAGGCCTAGCGCACTCCGCTCTGTAGGTACGAAGCTATAAGTACATAGCCGGACACCGACAGCGGGTCGCGCGTCGTAACCGCGTCAGAAGAGAGAAGAGCTATGCGATAGAAAGAGAGGCGCTCTGTAGGTTAGTATGACTGGTAGGTATGCAGCGCTACGCGAGCTGAATTGAATTTTATTGCGTCATAGCAAGAGTCGCTATTTGTCTAAATTTCTTTGCGGGGTGATGCTTCTGTCCCTTAATATTCTGTGATATTGTTAAATAATAACACCGTGTTATTATTTATTCTTATGCTATCTATTAGCCACGGTGACGCAGGCACCTGTTATATAAATTTACCTAATCCTACTATAGTAGTGCATATTACTTAATCCTAATACATACTTTAACTTTTACTTTTAGAGCGAGTGTGGCTCAGTGGGAACTCATGCGCCTTTCGATCAGACGGACCTGGGTTCGAATCCCGACTCGGCCCTGCACCAATGACTTATAGTTAAGTGCAGATTTTGCACGCTCGCTCTAAAACGGTGAAGGAAAACATCGTGATGATACCCACTTACGCGCTTTGGAGTGGTAGGCTCTGGCCGTTGTTGTAATACCACCCACCGAACAAAGCCATGCATATTCCTAGGTCTACGTTAATTCATATTTGATATTATATATTTTTTTTTTATTTAATATGTCGGCAAACAAGCAGACAGCCCGCCTGATGGTAAGCGGTTACCGTCGCCTATGGACATCTCCAGCACCAGAGGCATTGCTGATGCGTTGCCGACCCTGAAAATTTTAAGCGATTTAATTTTTTGTCAGCAAAGGTTTATAAGGCTTATTTTTAACTAACTTCAAAAAGGAAGAGGCTCTCATATATATTATTTATGTTCACCTATTTCTCTGCCAACTGGTTCGATTCCCGCGACGGGACAAATGTTTCTGAAAAGAAAAAAAGGTGCAAGCATTTGTTTAGTGTCTGGGTGTTGTGGGACCATGGTCCTCATTGTTCCTGGTTCCCTAGATACAGGGAATCCTCGTTAGGGGCCATCTATGAATGTGATCGTTGGACGTATTATTTATTATTAAATAAGTGTTGACCGATTTGTTACGTGCGATGCCTCCACGTGTATTGCATAGTTGCACTTTCCGCCATTGACGTCAATCGCCGCGCAACCGCTGCATCAGCATCGGCCCCGCCGCGGCTCGTGTTCACTTTTGTGCTTCACTTTGGACGAAGCGAACCATTTAGTTATAGATTAATTGTAACATTAATTTTAATTAAATTTAGTTGAAAGAAATTTGTTTTTTTTTTGAGATTCTCGCTTTGAAAAATAATTTTTGCATTCAGTTCAGTATAGCTACGAAGTGGTTCCCATATAAATTTCATCGATATTTGACCTTGGACTACGAAGATACATTGAAGTCGATTTCTTTTTTGGTAAAAAGTATATTTTTAACATTCGTAGTAATTGTTTATTTTTTTTTGTAATACCAAGTGGTTCCTAAATGACCGCGATGTAACCAAACTGGTGGTAGGTTTCTTGTATGGGAGAGGCCGTCTGGGTGGGTACCACCGCTTTGCCAGTTATTCAACCGCCAAGCAGTAGTGCGCAAGCATTATTGTGTTCCGGTTTGAAGGGCATTGTAGCCAGCGAAATTACTGGGCATTGTGAGACTCAACAGCTAATTGTCTCAGCGGCGCCGCGCAGGATTTTGCAAAACAAAGTTCTGAGTGGTGTTGTTATTGTTACAGGCAGGCGTATTGCTTACCATCAGGCAAAAGACCAGCCCGTCTCTTCATTCAGTTAAATAAAAAAAAAAGTTGCGGGCACTATCTAGTTTATCATAACCATGTGAATATAAAAATACTACCTTATCTATCCTCTCAGTGTCATAAAACGTATGTATGTTTAAGGGCTAACCTAACCCCTAAGCCCCTGTGGTGCGGTCAGTAAAATTGGTTGAGGATTAGTGGCGTGACAAGAGCGTGACACGCTCTTCCGACGTCGTTGTCACGTCGCGGTGCCGATAGCCGGCTCGGGGCGGGATAAACGTCAAACTGGTCACGTCACGTTATGGATTTCATGGTTTAGAATTTTTATTGCTTATGGAAATTTATTTAAGACTTTTTTTACATAGATAGAACACATAAAAACGTAGGAATTACATTTTGTACAAAGGAACGAGAGCGAGTGTGGCTCAGCGGGAGCTCGTGTGCTTTTCGATCCGACGCACCTGGGTTCGAATCCTGACTTGGCCCTGCACCAATGACTTATAGTTAAGTGCAGATTTTGCACGCTCACTCTAAAACGGTGAAGGATAACATCGTGATGAAACCCGCTTACGCGCTTTGGAGTGGTAGGCTCTGGACGTGGTTGTAATACAACTCACCAAACAAAGCCATGCCGTCAAGCGAACTAGTCGTGTTTCGAGATGATGTTCGGTGAACCATCGGAGAGACGGGTCTCAGCAGCCGTTCAACTGCCGTCTCTCTCTAGATCTATGTGCTCCATCTTAGGCCACATCATCGCTTCACATCAGGCGAGATAGTGGCCAAACATAGATCCATAAAGCGTAAAAAAAGCGAATTTAAAACTAGATTTAAAAGAAAAATCAAACTATTTTTTTTTGTTAACCTCCCACATTAGTTAACTTAACCTTTTGAAAAAGGAATAATAATAAAAAAGCAAGACTGTTTATTTAAGTAAATCGTAGGTACTCGTAGAAAAAGGCTTTATGCCGGTTTTACTTTTATTTTTAAAGAACGTTCTCCGCACACTTTTATGTTCCTATTTTCAGTAAATTCTATTTGCTTTTAAGATAGTGGCATTTATTGCAATGTCTATTTATTATTACAAGCTTTTATTTAACTTGCAATGTGTGTATGTTTGTTTGGGTCAAATCTCGCAAGCTAAATTAAAACCACTTCCTCTTGTCCTACGGAGAATTTTGCATACTTGTGACAGTCCGATGACATTGCAATGGTGATAGCCAGCTGATCTGATAATGGAGACGGAAGATGTAAACTACTAGTGATTGGGCTCATTTTAATCTGCTCGCGGTTCCGATTACGAATTTGTTAAAAGCTTGTCTTGAAAAATATATTTTACAACAAAAAATCTTTTTTTAAACAACTTCAAAAAGGAGGTAGGCTGGGCATAACTTTTATGTTTGTGAGCCGTTATAATGATTATTTTTGCGTTGGGTTCAGTATAGCTTGAAGGTAGTGCCATATAAGTTTTATCGATATTCGACCTTGGGCTTCGAAGATACATCAGGAAACTCTGTGGAAGTAGATTATTTTTAGTATGTTAGTTTTCGTGAGTTTGATTCATTATATTTGTTTTATTCGTTATTTTTTTCGGTTATTTTTGTTATACAATTTTACTTGTCTAAAAAGCATAGCGTGTGTTTGTATTTATTTATTTCAAAATCTCATTCGTAAGGTCCTCACGAGGGCCCGCGTTAAGAGGTCCTTCGGGGCCAATAAACCAGCCAGGATTAATTTTGATCAAAATTAATAAGCGTGGAATATATTTTCTAATCCCTTCAAAACTGTTTCAGGTTTCTCACAGATATAGAATAAACAAAATGGTATGAAGATTTTCATTCTCTATGAGTTTTTAACGGGAGAAGTTGGAAAAGCATAAACTTATAATTCCCTCATTTTCCAAGATACCTACTTATAACGGGAAAGACCCTTATACCGACTTTGGGAACTCGCAAAGTTATGTTTTTCTTTTTCGAGTCTCTGAAGCAACTTTTAATCCTGATTTAGCTTTGTCAACCCAATATTAAGTACGTAAATAATTCTTATTTTAAAGTTGGAGTTACAGCGCTAACCCTAAAATTCCTGTCTATAGTAGGTGTAGCCGTCTGGGTAGGTACAACAGCTTTGCCAGTTATTCTGCCGCCAAGCAGTATTGCGCAAGCATTACTGTGTTTCGGTTTGAAGGCCATTGCAGCCAGTCATGACACTTAAAATCGGATGTCTCAGGGTGAATGAGCAATACTTTTTTATGGAAAGTACTAAAAGTCTTGGGTGGCGCTGTTAGGGCAAGCGTGGCGTTTACCATCAGGGAAACGACTAGCTCGATTACTCAACTAGGTACATTAAATAAAATAATATATTAAAAACCTACCCCGGACAGTGAATAGGTTTAAAAATGTAGCAGTAGGTCTGTAAAAGGTGGGTAGCCTTTTCACACTGACCATTTTCTTTCATCACAATGACACGCCCGTATTCATGAACAATACTTCGAAGCACTTGCCTAAGTAAGGCAACGGCAACCAATCAGACCTCTTATTAATCGCATGCGTGCAAATACGGAGTCCACACTGTTCGTTGCTAAGTTTTTGATATATTATGTTTTACTGAAACTTGGTTAAAACCAGATAGGATGATATTTAATGTTACAGATTTTCAGGTCGCCAGTAAGTTCAACAGAATATCTGCTGAAGGAGGAGGCTGTATTATACTTCTTCGAGATAACCTAAAATTTAAAGAACGGTCTGATATAGTACGATATTCTGTGGAACGTGTATGTGAGGTTGCTTGTGCAGAAATGGATAGTCATATAGTATTGTGTGTTTATCGACCACCGGCGTCAAACTTCAGTAATTTCATGTCAACAATGGAATGCATACTAAAGAAAATTTCTAAATCTGGTAAGAGTATTATTGTTTGTGGCGACTTCAATATAGATATTTTAGTAGATTCAACTGACAAAGTTAATCTTATTTGTTTATTTAAATCATTTAATTTGAACTATCTTTTCTGTGAGCCAACTAGAGTAACTGCCGCTTCATGTACTTGTATAGACAATATATTTTTAAATTATAAGCCTAAACAAATGTTAATTATGAGCGGAGTCAGGTCAGATCACAAAGGCCTGGCAATTAAACTCGAAATCGAGAAGCGTCAAACAAAGCCTATAATCGAATATAGACCATTGACAAAATGCAGATTAGAAAAACTTAATAAAAGTATAAATTCGAAACTTAGTCATACCGAATTTACTAGTAATAACCCAAATATCATTTATAAAGAATTCTTCTCAGTACTTAGCAAAGAATTTAATCAAATTTGTCCCAAAAAAAAGGTAAAAATAAAGGCGAAATTACAATTCAGTGACTGGGCAACTAGAGGTATACGCAAGAGTAGAGATAACATGTTTGAGTTGTATTACAAGAAATCTTTGACATCAAATAAAGATTTTCATGAGTATGTTAGAAACTATTCCAAAATATTTAAAAAGGTCTGTATTCGTGCAAAATCTTTGTATATTAGTAGTAAAATTAAAAAATCAGATAATAAAATAAAAGCCGTCTGGAAAACCATTAACACGGAGACTGGCCAAACTAAGTCGAGGGATTCGGAATATAAGTTAATAGTTGAGAATAAACAAATCTCCAATGCAAAATGTGTTGCTAATGCTTTTGAAAATTTCTTCTCTAATATACCCCTGGACGTCACAAAAACACTTAACTCTAGTCCAGATGTAGCAGAAGCTCTTCTAAAAGATCACTTTCCACTAGATTTACCGGATTTTCAGTTCAGATATACTTCCACTATTGAAATTATTAAAACATTCAAAAGTCTCAATGCCAAAACCACTGAAGATTTGTGGGGCATATCAGTAAAGATGCTAGAATCATTAATAGAAGTTATTGCACCATATCTCGTGGCTATATTTAATATGTGTATTGACACAGGCTCATTTCCCGATTTAATGAAAAATAGTAAAATTACACCGATCTTCAAATCAGGCAGTAAAACTGATCCCTCGAATTACAGACCAGTCTCTGTGCTTCCGGCTCTGAGTAAGATATTTGAAAGACTTATTCTTAAACAACTTTTATCCCACTTCAACGAACACAAAATACTGAACGAGAGTCAGTTCGGTTTCACGAAATGCAGGTCAACATCAGATGCCGGGGTCGAACTAGTAACACATGTGCTTGAAGCTTGGGAGAGTTCACAGGATGCCATTGGTGTATTTTGTGATCTCTCCAAAGCTTTCGATTGTGTAGAGCACCGTACACTAATTCGTAAACTCTACCACTATGGGGTTCGTGGAACTGCTCTGAATCTTGTTGAGTCCTACTTAACCGATAGACAGCAAAAAGTTGGGGTAAATGGCGTAACATCTTCCGGATCCTTAGTCAGAATGGGGGTACCGCAGGGATCAATATTGGGGCCGTTTTTATTCTTGGCATATATAAATGATTTACCCTTTGTAGTTAAAGACCTTGCAGATATTGTTCTATTCGCTGATGATACATCGATAATTTTTAAAGTAGATAGAAAGGACAGTGAATTGGCGCATGTAAACTACGTATTGGATGTTGTTTCGAAATGGTTCTCTGCGAATAATTTGTTACTAAACGCGAAAAAGACGAAATGTTTAAAGTTCTCTTTGCCTAATGTTAGACATGTAGAGCCAAACATAATGCTCAATAGTAATAAACTCGATACAGACAAAGCGACGGTATTCCTAGGTATAGGCATAGACTCTAAGTTGCAGTGGGGTCCTCATATTGATGCTCTATCTGGAAAACTTAGTTCTGCTGCATATGCAGTTCGTAAAATTAGGCAATTAACGGATATAGCTACGGCTCGGTTAGTTTACTTTGCATACTTCCACAGCATAATGTCATATGGCATTTTGCTGTGGGGTTCTGCTGCGGATATAGATACTATTTTTATATTACAGAAGCGTGCGGTTCGCGCGATTTACGAGTTGGGTCCACGTGACTCGTTAAGGGATTTTTTTAAGCAAGTTAATATATTAACTTTACCTTCTTTATATATTTATGAAAATATAATGCATGTTCGCAAAAACTTCCAAAAATTCAAAGTAAATAGTGACCATCATAACATTAACACTTGAAATAAGGATAGGATTGTTGTACCTAGGTATAGACTGACTAAAACGAATAAGTCCTTTATGGGCAACTGCGTACGTTTTTATAATAAAATTCCAAAGTGTATAACGGAGCTCACAGAAAGTAAATTCAAATTACGCGTTAAGAATGTTCTAATGAGAAAAGCATACTACACTGTTCGTAATTACATAGAAGACAAAGATGCTTGGAACATTCCACTTCTGCAAAGTAACCAACTGGTACATAAGAAACATAACATTGTAAAATCCCAAAAAATTGTAACAAAATCTCTAAAAAAAAATGCCCCTCAGTTTCTTGCCGTATCTTCTGAGTAGTGGTTCTTTTTCCGATACGGTGGTAGAGTCATTGTGATAATTTGACGTTCATAAGTGCGTCTGTGATGCCAAAATGATTAAAGAGATTTTGATTTTGATTTTGAAGCACATCACTTAAGAACAGTTTTTTTTTAAATCATCTTAGTTGTTCGTATTAGGTACTTATGGGAGGAAAAATTTGAAAAGTTGCCCGGAAAGTTAGTTTGACTCGGAACGTCAGTTGGATCAGCTAGTTGCATATATGAAAGGAGGCAAAATATGTTGTATGGATGATCAATTGTAAATACATAAATAAGCTCCCGAGGATAAACAGCCGACAGCTTTTCTTTTCTAGCCGAATGCACCGTTCCAATTGGCCGAATTGTTTTACTTTGGCAATGCGCCAGAGAAAAAAAAATTGAAATTCCGATACACAAGCAATTACTTAGATTTGTATTGTAGATACGTATTCTAAATCTCTTGTAATAACACAATACCACATGCATTTTTCTTGTATCTACACGTTTCAACAAAAGTAGTACAAAACTGAAACGGAATGAAATGTAAAAACCCACTGAATATTATGTAGGTTGTTGTTAGAATAATATAATATGTATGGGGGTAGATAGCAAAGCTAAATGTAATTGAATTAAAATTTATATATCAAATGAGGGATGAAATCAAATTTTACATTTTATTCCTCACATCAACAGTGTTTATTTAAACGAGGAGAGGTAGGTAGGTACTCCACCTAAAGTGTAGCTTTATGACAAACATTATCTGTGCTAACTTCGCTCGGTCCACTTTAAAGTTAGCTGACGGTTAACTAGATACTTGTAACTAGCTACTCGTAGCTTGTAGATGCTCGACGGTTTTAGCTTTACGATCGTTGGACTCTATATTGAGACATTTTTAAATAGCTTCTCTCGATAGGCTGTTGACTTTTCGTGAATCACAGTCTTCTGTGATTCTTGGTATGCGCTCCTTGCAAGCAAACATGAAAAAAAACAAGCAAACAAACAAACGCTGACCCAGACAGACATAAAAAAAACCATGCAAAAAGGCACGACCGGATTAACAACCTCACATCAGCTATGGGATCGCAGCATTTAAACATCTGCACACGGTGTGGCCGAATCTGTTATTCCCAAGTCGGCCTTTTAAGTCATGAGCGGAAGTGCCGTTCAATCATTGTTACTCCGGACGCTGATTAAATCATCTCTTTAGATGGAACAGGCCTATGATTCGTGAATCAAATAAAAAAAACTATAACATTCACATAGATCCTGGCTCGTAACTAGGATTCCCTGTTTCTAGGAAACTAGAATCTACGAGGACCATGGTCCACGAAACACAGCTTTCGCTTTTTTTTTCTGTGCACAAGTCGAGGGAATCGAACCCGCAACCTCAGTGGTGTACCCAACCTCTACATCATTCAAAGCTGACGTCACGCCTATAATACACAAACATATACATAAAATAAGATTTAATACGTTAACATAAAATATAAAATAATATTAATAAGTATTAATATATTATAACCATAATATTATTATAATTAAAATTAGCATGTTAAGCGTTGTTAAAGGACCTTCTTTTGAAAGATTGTATTTTTTTATATTTGGATTGTATTTTGGAAGAAATGGACTCTTTTTAGTAATAGAAGTGTTGTCCAAAAAAGTATGAGAACAAAATGAAATGAAGAAGATGTCGTCAAACGCAAAAACACTATGAAATATTGTGCGTAGGTGTAACACTCCCAAAATATAATATTTAATAACACTATGACGTATCGGAGAAAGAATAAGTGTAGCAAATAACATCTATGGCATGAGTGATGGATGGTGTGGCGAAACGATTTATTGACGGCCGCGGTAATGTTTATGTTCCAAAAAAAGAAGTTTGATATGTTGTCTAAGAATAAAGTGCTTGAGGTTTAATGCTGAGAGATGTTCAAACATATGGCTGTTTATGTTTTTTTTTATTATAGTATTAGCATATACGATGGGGCTGACATGTACTAACCAATATATAAAAGCCCCCAAATAAAATAGATTTAAAAAAAGAGATGTTCAAAGTCCTAGTTCCTTATTCAATTTTGGCATCACAGACGCACTTATGAACGTCAATTAATACAATGACTCTACCATCGTATCGGAAAAAGAACCGCTACTGAGAAGATACGGCAATAAACTGAGGGGCATTTTTTAGAACTTTTGCTACAATAAATGTTTGTTTTTGACAATATTATGTTTCTTATGTGCCAGTTGGCTACTTGGCGGAAGCGGAGATGTTTGACTTAGTTGGTTGTTAGGTGGAAAATCTCACGTGAGGAGTTAATGATTGTCACGATAGAATGCGGTTATTTAATGGTACAAACTGTCACGCACCTTCGATGTGTCGAAACTGTATATTGCGAAGAGAGATACTAACAAGGTCAGGCCCCGTCATTAGTCCCTTAAGCACCAATTCACGGGGCTGAATTCCAAACAAACAAACTTTGTTTCTTCTTTCGAAATATATATAAAATCTTAGATTTAATATTGATTATTATCTGATTATGAAATAGCTAAAAAGTTACATTGTCAACACGACAAGTAGAAAGAAAGAAAGAAATAAAGAAAGAGAAAATAGAAGAAAGAAATAATAAAAGAAAGATAGAAAAGAATAATTTTGACAACCCCACAATTAAACAGGTTGGGTAGGTTAGGTCAAATCTCATACACCACCGCAGGTGCAGGTTCGATTCCCGCGACGGGAAAAATGTTTGCGCACAAAAGTGCAAGTATTTGTTTCGTGTCTGGGTATTGTGGGTTGGTCCTCGTAGTTCCTGGTTCTCTAAATACAGGAAATCGACCACGTCGTCACTTTCCATGGTGAGGTGAGACTGCGGACAAATGCTTGCCTATCAGGACAAAAAAAACCTTGTTAGGGGCCAGGATCTAAGTATGTGATAGTTGGGCGTATTATTATTAAATAATAAAGAAAAATAACAAACAAGAAAATAGTTTACGGATACTTAATAATATATCAATAAACAAATACAAATATGATAACGAAGGCGACGCATAAGCTAATTATGTAAAATAAATAATCTTTAATCTTAAATGACAATATGTTTTCAAATAAATTATTCCGTTAAAGCCCCTCAGTGCACTGCTTTTACTAGTAATTAAGTCAACTATGATTTAGTGCCTTCGCTACTGCATTTCCTCGCTGTGACGAGCAAAAATAAACAGTGAAGAAGCTGATGGCCTATTTAGAAATGCTAAATATGATGGAAAAATAATAACGTTGAGGAAAATGTGTACCTATTCTGTTCCACGATTTTCCAATAATGGTGTTTGCTTCGCTGTAATATTTTATTTCTGACCTTTTATTTTATTTGTGACAACAATATTTCGTCATCTGAAGAATAACAGTTTGGAGTCGGCTAGGATTATTTGATTTTCAAAAATAATCTTGGACCCTAAAAATATAAGATGGCTATTGTTATTGAGGCAAAAAATTACGACGAGATTGGTGGTAACCAATTCCATTAATGGACATGAAAGGGTATGGAATTGGAGTAATTACTTATCTGAGCCTGACTGTATTTTTTTTAAACTTTCGCCACACCCTGTATTGTAGCGGTAGGCCTCTTCTGTAAGAGGCCGCCTTAGGAAGTGCCACATCTTTGCCAGATATTCAATCGCCAAGCAAAAGTGTGTTCATTCCTGTTTTCCGGTTTGTAGGGAATTGTACCCATCGAAATTACTGGGCATTATGACACTTATGATGATGAGCATATCTCGGGTGACGAGCGCAGTGCTGGGCTGCGCGTGATTATGCAAAAAATAGTTCTGGGTTCTGCAATTGTTACAGGTGTACCATCATATGCTTGTCTCGCCACGTTTATACATAAAAAAGATAGCGTCAGTCAGTAGCGTAGTATTGTTTGACGACAGAATAACTATGCGATTCAATACACACACAATACTTTACTGTACACCGAAGAAAAAGAATTAGTAGGTACATGAACACAACTTACAAACTAAAGTACAATGGGCGGACTTATCGCCAAAAGCGATCTCTTTCAATCAACCAATGGATAGTTACTTCAGCTAGATACTGGGCATTATCAGACTTAACAGCTAATTGTCTCAGGGTGTCGAGCGCAGTGTAGCGCCGCGCAAGATATTGCAGAGCAAAGTTCTGGGTGGTGCTATTACTGTTATGAGCAGGCGTATTGCATACCATCAGGCGAACGGCCAGCTCGTCACTCAGTTAAATAAAATAAAATATACGAGTTCATGCAAATAGGTCAATTGCTCCCACCGAAAATATCCCTTATATAATAACTAACCTACATATCTACGTTTTGCCGCGTTAACGACACGTTACGTTGCTGTACCTATTCTAAAATAGTATCCGTTACCCAGTCAACTAGATGTGCATTCTACCCGATAATTAGATCGGCCACGTCCCGGACCACTATGAACTAATTCACTTAAATCGCTCGCTGTGCCGCCATTTGGTGCAGCCGTTCACACTACAGACCAATTTACTGTATTATATTGTATTGGTGCCAAAATGTAGGTTCTGTCTTGGAGCTACAGTGACCGAGTTTGTGGAAACTTGATAACTTCATCTATCAGATTTTGCCAAGGCAAAGAGTGCCTTGCATTGTGTTCACTGAGAAGTTCACAAAACCTTTTTGTAAAGTATTTTTTTATATGGAACTGAACGACTAGTCGAGTCACGAGCATGTCGTTCGCCCGATGGTTAGCGCCACGCTTGCCCAACAATAAATGTACAAAACGTTTTTTAATTTCCTCCAAAAGCTTACAATTTGATTTGACGGGTTACTTTGGGGGAAACATTCCTGGGTGGGAAATAGGTTCGATTATGACAATGTTGTTTTTTTTTTTGAGAAATTCCATTTTTCTGCCTTACTATGCTTTTTTTGAAAAATCCAAATATGCAATTTTTATTTTCTCAAAAATGCACCCGATATTTCCTCAGAAGATAAATTTCTTATTGCAATGGAAAAGGTACCTACCCTGAAGTTTACAAAATTTTACCAATCTGCATATACATAACCATAAACAGTGACCAAGTAATCTATATTTTCAATGAAACTTTTAATTATTCCCTCTTTTGCGAAGTACCACAGCGGGCTGGCTTCTTCGCTTTTAATTTTCCTTCTTCGGTTTTTAATTATCAAGCCCCAGCTTTAATTAAACGTTTATCGTTGATGTTTTATTCATTGAAACGCTTACACTTTGTTCTTTGGACAATTTCCTTGAACTGTAACTTCGCAGTTTAGACCTACTTTCTGTTAGTGGGTGATATTGTTGGTCGCGAAGTTGGACAGTTTCAACAAAACAGCGATGGAACTCGTACACTAGGTACGCAGGCGCTAGGTACGTAGTAGCAAGTAAACTTTTGGGCTTCTGTAATTTTCAGGGTACAATTACACAAAAACGATCAACATAGATCAGTGGTCTTGATCAACATCATTATCGACCGTTCAACGACGATCATTGTGTGCTAACTGAACCGATCTGCCATCGATTTAGCATTGGTCGAGTATTAATGTCGATTGATCGATAAAAATATTTGGCTTTGGTTGATTGAGCGATATGCTAGCACAATGTTTATTTATTGTCGTTCGATGTGTTTTACAAACTTTGATCATCCTGAGCTTTTACACCATACGTTGGCAGCTATATCGATCGTGTGTTAATGTACCAAAACAGTGACAGATTAAAATATTAATCTAAAAACCACGTTTTAATGCATCGAGTTGTAAGCTACCCTGAAAGTTTCAGCCGGATAGCTAATCGGGAAGTGCTTGAAATTTGGCTTGCAATATCCACCCGGAACCACAGACAGACAGACGAATAAGCAAGTGACTTAATAAAAACGTGGTATAAAGAAAGAAACAATTTATGAGCGACTAGCTACTCCCCGCGGTATCCCGGAATAAAAAGCCTAGCCTATGTCCTTTTTCAGGTCCTAAAGTACCTACATACCAAATTTCCTTAAAAATCATCCATCCATAATAGGTACCCTATACAACCATACATTTGCTCGCCCGATGCACGCATGATGAGGATGGATGGATAGATGGATAGATGGATAGATGGATAGATGGATAGATGGATAGATGGATAGATGGATAGATGGATAGATGGATAGATGGATAGATGGATAGATGGATAGATGGATAGATGGATAGATGGATAGATGGATAGATGGATAGATGGATAGATGGATAGATGGATAGATGGATAGATGGATAGATGGATAGATGGATAGATGGATAGATGGATAGATGGATAGATGGATAGATGGATAGATGGATAGATGGATAGATGGATAGATGGATAGATGGATAGATGGATAGATGGATAGATGGATAGATGGATAGATGGATAGATGGATAGATGGATAGATGGATAGATGGATAGATGGACAAATGGATAGATGAGTAGATGAATACATAGATAGATGGATACATAGATAGATGGATAGATTAATAGATGGATAGATGGATAGATGGATGGATGGATAATTATTTGATCACGTATCTAATGGTACAAAAAAGCATCCCATTTTGTAATTTTCACTTTATGCGTCCTACGTTCCTACTCCAAAACCTTTAGTTTTAACACAGGCTCTATGAGCCTAATGATATTGCTGATACCGTACTTATTTACAGGTTTTTATTACTAGTATACTTTGCAGTACAGTAGAGCTTACAGTGAACCAAGAACTCATTACAATCGGGAAGGCATTAGTACCTACACAGCTGCACTAAAGAGGGCGTCGCATGTCTCACAAAGCGTCGCTCAGTGAATGCCGTATTGTTGGCTTTCTATTAGCGCATTCAACTGCATTAGCACAGTAGATAAAGTTAAGTTAGGTACAGACCTTGTCATATCTACATGTATATATGTTTGTGTATAGATCCGACATAACTAATAAGTAGTATCATAGAATACTAAGGGACAGAAGCATCACTCCGCAAAGAAATTTAAACAAATAACGACTCTTGCTATGACGCAATAAAATTCAACTCAGCTCGCGTAGCGCTGCATACCTACCAGTCGTATTAACCTACAGAGCGCCTCTCTTTCTATCGAATAGCCCTTATCTCTTCTGACGCGGCACGTGTAACGACGCGCGACCCGCCGTCGGTGTCCGGCTATGTACTTGTAGCTTCGTACCTACAGTGCGGAGTGCGCTAGGCCGGGTATGCTTACGTATGTTTACGTTATATGCCGGTGCTACATACATTTATCTTATTTTATATTTGAACTTTTAATGTCAGTAGAAATGGTAGAAAGCGAATGTGCGTACCCAGACAAATCTACTTTGGTTTTTGAGGTACTATAAAATAATATGTTTTTATAATAATTTTCATTTAATTAATTAAATATAAAAAAGAAAATAGTCTATGCACAATTACTTGTTATAAATAGGTCACAATTTAATAGACGCCTGAGCTTTAGTTCATTACGATCGAAGTTGCATTAGTCCTATTGCTGCACTATCGAGGGCGATGCAGTCTCGCTCAGTGAATGCCGAAAATGCTGGCTTTCTATTAGTGATTTCAATAGCGCTAGTACACGAAGCATATAGCTAGATAAATAGATCATACACAGCTGGTAGTATATAGTAATCAGTTAGGTAGTTAATAAACAGTTCACAACTACTGACAGTCTACTAACAGATGCCTGCAGCCCGCAATGAGCCGTCAGCTCATTACCGTCGGAGTGGCATTAGTACGCTATTGCTGCACTAACGAGGGCGTCCTAGAATTGCCGGCATTCAAGTCATTTCGGTATGCACCTGAGTTATATCGATACTATTTATGGATAGTAATGTTATATGTTCAGCTGGTAGCAAATACCATTATTAAGTAGAGAGCGAGTATAAGAACGAGTGTGGCTCGATCCGGCGCACCCGAGTTCGAATACCGCTGGCCCAGCACCACTGACTTTCTTAAGTTTTGTCCGGATTCTCTCAACACTCGCTCTAAAAACGGTGAAGGAAAACATCGTGAGGAAACCGGCATGTCTGAGACTTTTCAAAAAAGTCAAGGATATGTGACATCCACCAACCCGCACTGGGCCAGCGTGGTGGATTATGGCCCATTCTCTCTCTATGAGAGAAGGCCCGCGTCCCAGTAGTGGGAACGTGATGGGCTGATAATGATGATGATAATGAAGTAGTCAAAACATACACACAGCTACTCATTACGATCGAAGTGGCATTTCGTCGTTAGTACACCTCTTATGCACTAACGAGGGCGTTGCATGTCTCACAAAGCGACTCAGCCCTCGTTCAATGAACGCCGAACGTTTGTTGGCTTTACATTAGTGGTTTAATTACAGGAAGAAGTGTTAAATACGCTAATCTATATATAACATACGTTAAACACATCCACCCACATCGCGCAATAATATAAGTTTACCCTTAACTATAAATAAGATTGTATATCTACATTATCTACCGAGCCCAACTGGGCCCCAATTCACTATGACAACTTGGCGATTCATGTTTCGAAATCACGTCGATTCCTTCATTATTAAACAAAATCTCTATGACACATTCTTAAATTTATATATATGATTATCTATGACGCGTCATAGAAAATACAAATGTCGCAGATGTCGTTTATTAATAAAGAAATCGACGTGACCTCGAAGCAAGGAATCGCCAAGTTGTCATAGTAAGTAAGGGCCCTGGTGTGGTTTATAAAACAAAGAGCACCTCTAACAGAACTAGACGGGATAACAAACTTCACACCCATTTACTCTACTTGAAAAATGACTGATTTTTAAAGAACAATTCTCTTTGACAGAACGGCGCTCAATGCCCTCAATGGCATAAAGCAACTTGTCCATCGCTCACCGTCACCGCCAATATTCCAAGCATCAATATCTCCATTAATTTCGCATTGTAATCTAAAATATCTAATAACCCGCGGTTCGCAAGTCCATAAATCAGCCGGCACAGGCGGGGTGGTGCCGATGTCATTTGCATCCGCATCCGAGCAGATTAAAATGCCTCTATGAAGGACGGCCCCGCGGGGTTCGGTTTGCATACAAATCGTTAATTTGCGATGAACATGACTGAATTGGTTTCTACAAAGTTAGACAGGACGCGGTTCCTGCTAAGTGCCCACGGTACATATAGGCAATCAACTTTAAAGACGCATTAGGCGGAAGCATTACTGTGTGCCGGTTTGAAGGGCATTGTAGCCAGCGAAATAACTGGGCATATGAGTCTTAATATCTTATGTCTCGGGGTGATGAGTACAATGCAGTGCTACGCAGTGCTTTATCTCAGTTCTGGGTGACACTGCAATTGTTATGGGCAGGCGTGGTGCTTACCATCAGGCGAACGACTTGCTCGTCTTAGCATTCGGTAACATAAAAAGAGGCTACTCTAAGTACTACTTGTTTTATAAAATGAAACGATCCCATATGACTTTGCTCTACTAAAACCCTATGTGTATGTGTACCTATTTACAGCAGTAGAGCCGACATCTTGGTAATTAATAAAATGGATATTAAAAACCTGAGGCATTATTGATTCAATGTTCGAGTAAAGACGTTTATGATACATCTTTTTTTTTGCGAAAATGGCAAGTATATGTTTTACGCCTGACGAATTAAAGCAGCTATCACCACCTTTAGACATCTCCAGTACCAAAGGCATAGCATAGGACCTTTTCCTCCGGAAGAGTTTATTTTAATAGTTACACTAATCACGTATTTTATTTCCAGATACATTTTCCTGGCGATCTACACGGCGGAGATGATAATCAAGTGCATAGCAAAAGGGTTCATCCTGAACAAGTACACGTACCTTCGGAACCCGTGGAACTGGCTGGACTTTGTTGTCATCACGTCGGGGTACGCGACCATCGGCATGGAGGTCGGCAACCTGGCCGGCCTGAGGACCTTTAGGGTGCTAAGGGCGCTGAAGACTGTTTCTATTATGCCTGGTAAAACTACTCAGATTTATATTTTTTTAGCCAGTACGAGCCGCTGTGCATGTACTGGCTGAAGTAAGGAAATTTTAACCAGTTCGTAGATTCGCTTTTGTTTTTAAATCGAAGGATTTCAAACAGTTCCATTGGTTTATTTTTCTCACTACGGTCCGCTCCGCTAAGCATAGCTTCAGTGGACAGCTGCCAATCGTTTCTTTCGCATTTATGTAGCCTGTGATGGTAATTTATAACTAGCTCTAAGTGAGACTGTTGAGGGCATTTATTTGAGCATTTATACGGCATGCACGAGAGGCAATGCAACCGAAATATTCTACCCCTGATCAGACACAGGATCGTTACGAAAACCCTTATAAATAATTCATAAGTGTTTCATACTCAATGATATTCTCACAACATATTTCAACGGCCTACACAAAAGTAAAACATGCAAAATACAAAAAAACCTAACCTACCCACCCTACTCTACCCTACCCCATGCAAAGTTCACAAAATTCAATACTTTACTTATCACAAATAATTTATCCAGTCATCTAGAGGTATCCTACCCCGTGAAATCATAACACCCTTATATTATTTCAACGCTCACTGTAAGACTAAAGTCTCGACATTACCGGTCGTACGTGACGATGTCAGCAAGCCCCAAGATGTAAGATATGATCTGCATAATGAGTAGTTTGCTAGGGTCCGGGACATGGGACTAGGACAAGACGCGATAACGTCTTATTTCTTCTCTAAAATCTTGCACCAACATGTAGTCAGACATGAGTTAAAGGACTACCGAACAAATTGCGCAGTTGGCACATGGCTGTAATATGTGGATCTTGTTGGAGATCAGAATATTTTTACAAGCTTTTATGTAATGTTTGGGTCAAATTTTGCAAGTTGAATCGGATCCACTTCCTCTTATCGTACGGAGTTGAAATTTCGCATATTTGTCAAAGTACAATGACAATGCAATATTATGGTGACAGCTGATCTGATGATGGAAATGGAAGGTGGGCAATGGAACTCCTTGACGGAAAATCGTTAACTACTACTGTTTGGGCTCATTTTAATCTGCTCGTGGATCCATAACGATTTTATCTTGAAAAAATATTGTTCAAAAATAATTCTATTTTCTATTTTTCCACCGTAGCTTGGTGAGACAGCTAGTAATTATTTGTGGAAATATCCAAGATTCCCCAGTAACAAATTCAAGTTGTTGGTCACATTGTTGGTGATTTATGGAAAATACCTATTTTACCATCATTTGGTGTAGTAGTTTATAACCCGGCATGCAAAAGGGGGCCATAAGTATATAAGATATACCACAGTTTTACAGTCCTTATCAAAACCATGCTCCATCCATGTCGCACCTCTCGGAAACTTCAGTAAAAAAGATAATTTCCTCACGCATATACCCTCAAGTTTCTCGGTCATAAATCTCCCTATGTCATTAACACTGTAAAACCAAAAACAAGCTCCAAAAGTAAGATTCGCTGACGTCACTCGTCACGTGAGCGTATGTGAAGCATTCATTAATTCTCAATGGTGCAGCGACGTCAGTAAGCCCCGAAATGTAAGATGAGATCTATCTACTTGATGAGTATTTTTCTAGGGGACGGTAGGTAAAGTGATAAACACTTGAAGAAGTTCGATAGTTTGATTAGTTTGTCTTCTTAGGCTCACTTGCACCAATGTGATATCGTGTGTTAAGAATATTTTTTTTATACTAAAAACATGTTAACCCGCGGATTAACGTTTGCGCAAGAGGGTCTTAATGTTGTGCGTCTAACGGTAAGACTACCCATAGTAGTTGCAGGGCCAACCAGAACTTTATGCAGGGTCCTATAGGCAATGGCTATTAGTTCTTACGCAATTTGTTATCGTGATCATTATCCAAACATTACATAAAACAACTTAATAAAAATGTCAACATTTCCATCCCAAGATATTGCCACTGAAACTTTCAAACGAGTTATACTTGCCTAACGTCCCTCATCACCAATCATCCCCACTTATCAGACGCTGCAAAGTCATAATACGCCAGACGCCGTCAAACGTAAGACAAACGGCAGAATGTCGTAAGCGACCTTACGTGACGACGTCAGCTCACCCCGGGCCGTGAGATATGATCTGCATAATGAGCCATTTGCTAACGGTAGAAACACTTGTAGCCTGTCTACGTGTGAAGTAGTTTTGCGAAAGGTCTCCGTGGGGAAGAGTTTAAATCCAACTTTGTAATTGCTGCACAAGCGTGATGTTTATTTTATTAAATGTATGCTTTCGTTTTTGCTTGACCTGATGTCAATTGAAAGAAAGAAAGAAAGAAGAAGAAGAATTGGACAATACGATAAAAGATATGTATCAAAGTTCAAAAGTTCTTTATTTAGTTTGGCATCACAGGCGCACTTATCGTCGTACGTCAATTATTACAAGAACTCTACCACTGAAAATTTTACCACTACCCAGAAGATAAGGCAAGAAACTGACGGGCATTTTTTAGAACTATTGTTACAATATATTTGTTTTTGATTATGTGTCTTATGTGCCAGTTGCCTACTTGGCAGAAGTGGAATGTTCCATGCATCTTTGTCTTCTATGTATGTGTGTGTACATACAATATATTTTTTATACCGTAGCACGAACACAACGTGAAATGTGTATATATAACAAAAACTTTTTTTTTTATCGGGCGTATGCTTTTATTACTGAAAACAAACTACACTCTACTCACTAAAACTAAACTAACTACATACAAGGAGAAGCAATTGGACAACCTATAGACCATAAAAGGCCTATAGATAGCTCAAATGCTCTTACCCACTACCAGTTGGCAGCGTACCCAAGATGCTGGCAGTATTGCCCCGTTGGATTACAATACTGATACGTTGAGCCAAATAAGTCCCAGCATTTTGGTCACGCGTCGCATCGATCAGGCGCTCTGACAGACTTGAAAATACGATGAGCTCCCGGTCCTACGGACCCAAAGTCTCCACACCAAACGGCTATAAAATACAAAGACTTATACGTTCTATTTTCAATTACTTCCCCTTAAACTAATCCCAGGTGTTTCATCCAAATACAGATAAATAAAGCTGACGTAATTTGTTAACCTTTCAGGGATGTCACAACAGAATGACGCCGGGCTTTAATAATTCTTCCATTTTTTAATTACTGTTTTACACCTGAAGCTAAATCATTATAAAATTAGGGCCCTATTTATCTCGACAACCATTAATTTAACACCTTTTGGCAGAACAGCCGGATATGGCATTTTTACGGCGTCAGTCGAGTCCGTACAGATGGGACGTAATGCCGTGATTTTAATGGGAACGCCTCCTCTCCCCATTTTATTATCATCATTACCTCCGGGAGTAGGGTTCACGGGGTTTCATCATCTCTGATTATTGCTGACATATAACGACTTGTGTAAGCAGGTTCACACTTTTTACGTTACTGCGCATTGAATATAATTATGAATAATTGGTTTTTCTGATTAACCTTTAGAACATAATATAAAGTTCAAATTCAAATTCAATCATTTATTGCATACATATTGAGATCAAATAGATAATATTAATTGGTACATATCATATGTACCAATTAATATTGAACTGAAATTTAAAAATCCTCCGACTCAAAAATCTATAAAAAGTTAAAAACGGCTGAACCGATTTTGATAAAACATATCTAAGAACCTGCTAGAAAACCTGCTTTCAAATTAAAAAAACCGCATCCAAATCGGTTGACCCGTTTAAGAGCTACGGTGCCACAGACAGACACACATAGTGGTCAAACTTAAAGCACCCCTCCTTTTTGCGTCGGGCGTAAAAATGACGTCACTTCTTTTGACAATCTTACATTGCGTCCAAATCGAACTATATAAAGATAAACAGGGAACAAACTATTTCTCATTCAAAGTTCCGAAGTGGAAAATATGAAGTCGTACCTGCATTACCATAATATCCGGGTAGCGTATTCGTTTCAACTTTGGGAATATATTCGTACCTATGTATCTGCAAAGATCAAGATGCATAATCTCTTCGGAAAGCTGATCGAATATAAAATGAGAGAAAAATCTCGCGTTTTTGATATTTAAAGATCATCGTAGAAACATTTTCTGAACACTTTTGCTAACAATAGTCATGGTGGCACAATGACCAATGACCACCGTGGCCATAAAAAAGTTTAAGCTTTTTTGTTTATGGCTTCACACTCTTTGTACATTCAGCCAATGTCAAATATTTCAGTATGTAACGAATGTCCCAAAATTAACGCAAGATTAGAATCAATACAAAATAAATTTATTAAATTCCTTGGTTATAAAGACCACAGGTTATTTGACCAATATTCTGAAGCGTGTAAGCACTTTCGTATAGATCCCCTAGAACTAAGGAGGAAGCAATATGATATTACATTACTGCACGATATTTTAACGGGGAGAATAGACTGTAGTGAGCTCTTATCAAATATAGCCCTGCAAGTGCCATCATATCGAACGCGACATACAGCCCTGCTCCACGTGCCCCACGTCAACACAAATTACGCTCAAAATTCTGTTCTATGCCGTGCTGCCCGAACTTATAACAAACACTACTCTGCTTTAGATCTATTTCATTTATCAAAAATTAATCTTAAATATGAAATAAAAAAGTTGCATCGTATAAATGACAATCAGGTGTAAGTTAAAACATACACACAAACACACCCTCTCACACACCTTCACATACACCCTCGCACGCAGATACACTCAACTTCTTTCAAGCTGAAAAGCATAGCTGTTTTTACTCATGTATATTAAAAATAATTGTGTAATCCTGTTTTGGCCTTATTTTAAGTTTATTTGTTTCTAGTTTGTATTATTATGTGACGCTGTTGGATTACCTAAATAAATAAAATAAAATAAAATTTGGATTTGCCACCATTTGTGCAGTAAATTGTTGGCTACCACGAGTATAAACCAACAGTACACTATGAATGTGTATTTGTAGAGCTCGCATTATGAAATGGACATTCTGGGTACGATTCTCGCTACCGGACACAAATGTGTATACAGAAAAAAAGTAGTGTAAAAATTTGTTTTGTATCTGGTTATTAGGGAAAACTCTAGCTAACGGCCAGTCCGTCGATTTGGGTTATTCCTTGAGGGCCCCTATCCCGCAGGGACTTGTCCCTGAGAACCCCGATTTTGATAAATTTGATTGGGTACATTTTCTTTTATTAGCTATATTTTTTTCTATTGTTTTCAACTTGCACCGTTGACATAAAAAGTGCTTCAAGGTATTAATGTGATTATTTGGTGTGTGCCGGATATAGTGGTTACAAATACGTGGACTTAGGGAAAAATGTAATGTAATTTCAAAATTATGTACAATATAGAATCATTTCATTCAATAATGAAGGTATCAATATAAATGTACCAATATTACAAAAATATTTCAAAAATGCATTTGTAAAGTCAAGTATAAGTATTGTAAAGTTTGATTTAACACTTTTCCTGATTGGCTTTAAATCGACTTTACCGAGTTCATTAGAAATCGGGGTTCTCCGGGACGGGTCCCTGTGGGATTGGGACCCTCAGGGAATAGCTCGTTGATTTACATTCCTGGAAAGTACCTAATTAATTACTTTACCTATATTGCCTGAAATAAGATTTAATAATAATACTAGCTGCGCCCCGCGGTTTCACCCACGTATCCCGCGATAAAAAGCCTATGTGTTAATCTAGAGTATAAGCTATCTCCATTCCGAATTTCCCTGAAGTCCGTTGAGCCGTTACAGCGTGAACAGAGAACAAAAACACTAACACACATACAAACTTTCGTATTTTTAATGTTATGTGATGATGTGATAGTGTGAAGTGTGATGTACATTCCCACTGGGCTTAAAAAAACGGAAGAAAATTCAACACGTTCACCAACATAAATAAACAGTGTTACACAATAGGGGATCGGACAATAGGTACTCGAAAAAAAATGTAGTTAGAACTAATTTTTGTCGAATCCGAAAGATCATTCAATAAATATTTTTGTAAAATAATAACATTTATATTTATCAATAAATTAAATCTATTAAATCTGTAATTTTTTATCTGTTCTGAAACACCAACACAGTGCATGACGTCATTTCAAAGTAAATACCGTGTGCGAAGCTTGTGTTCATTTTATGTTTTTGCTTTTTATATAAATCAAAACAATATTTTTTTCATGCCATGATGTCCTTAAACTTCACAAAAACGTATAAACACTTTGCAAGTTTGCTTTCGTAGAACCTGTCGTTTCGTTTACCTGCGTGTGACGTCATACGTTAAGAGGTGACCTTTTAGGTGACCTATTTTGCGGCAATACTTGAAACATAACATTTAAACATAGTTTTAGGTACTTTTAGGGCCGTATTTAATTAAAATATTATTTTTCATGGCTATATATACACATGATGATTAATTTTAAAACATTTTTAACCGACTTCAAAAAAGGAGGAGGTTCTCTATACGGTTGTATTTTTTATTTTTTTTATTTTTTATGTTTGTTACCTCAGAACTCCGTCATTTGGGAACCGATTTGGAAAATTCTTTTTGCGTTGGATTCAGTATAGCTACGAAGTGGTCCCATATAAATTTCATCGATATGTGACTTTGGACTTCGAAGATACATTGAAGTCGGTTTTTGTTTTTTTCTAAAAATTAATGATCTGATATGTTGTCCGATCCCCTATTCTAGTACACATCTACCTATCATGCTATATTATACATTCAAGCTAAAAAAAAAGGAGAACGAATTCTTACTTTTCAGTATAAGTTAAGCATTATTAAAAGTTAGCCTCTTCATGTGAAAGTTAGTATTTCCTAGGGTTCCAGCATCAGCCCACTTCGAAACCGGATTAATGAGAAATGTATCAAGTAAATAATGATACTTCACACTTTAATGCAAATTGTTAGCATTGCAGTGCAATGACCTCTACGCATTGTAGTCAAATGAAGAGCTTTTTTATATGTAACTGAATGACGAGACGAGCTGGTCGTTTGTCTGATGGTAAGCAATACGCCAGCCCATAACAATAACAGCACCACCCAGAACTTTGTGTTTGTGTGTTAGCTATTTTTGGAACGAACAATGTGAAATCAAACAACGTGCAAAGATTCTTAAATTAAGAAGATAAAATTGAACCTTATTTCAATAACATCTAGGTCAATACAAAACATCAAGACTTTTAATTTTTATTAACTGTTATCTTAATTCCGGACAAAGAACATGCTTAATTACTTTCTCCTCCGACTTCAGATTCAGATTAATTAGATGGGCGGACAAGGCGCCTCGTTTTATATAGACTTGAATAGAGTTCGCCCAAAAGTGAAAGTATTAGGTACTGTGAACAAAATTCAACCAATCAAAATGGACAGCGCCAAGAAACTCGGTACTTAGCGTGATTAATGATCACACCATGGACAAAGAATGCTAACTATTTGCTATGGATAAGAAACGCCAATGAAGAGCTAACTCGTTAAAATGTTGGTTACATTTACGTAGAAAATTAGTTAGTGAGTTACACGTTAAGTTGCAGTTGGAGCCGGAACATAATCCGGTTTGAAGGGCATTGTAGCCAGCGAAATTACTGGGTATATGCGGCGGGGTGATGAGCGCAGTGCAGTGCTACGCAGTGCTTTTTATTGTATTAAAAGTTCTGGGTGGCACTGCAATTGTTATGGGCAGGCGTGGCGCTTACCATCAGGCGAACGACTTGATCGTGTAATCACACAGTTCCATAAAAAAAATGCTAACAGAGAAATTAATAAAAAATATTGGTGAAAATAACCTAACACTGTTTTTCCAGGTTTAAAAACTATCATAAACGCGCTACTGCACTCGTTCAAGCAGCTCGCGGAGGTAATGACGCTGACCATCTTCTGCCTGATGGTGTTTGCGCTGTTCGCGCTGCAGGTCTACATGGGGGAGCTGCGGAACAAGTGCGTGAGGAACCTGGTGCTGGCAGACGGAGAGAACTTCACGGAGGATGTGTGGTTTGCGTGAGTGAAAAGAGTATTTATTTTTGTGTCAGAACCTTTTTTCTTATTGTAATGATCTGTCTCAGAAAGATAAGATAAGATAAGATAAGATATTTATTTAAAAAAAAAACGAAAGTTACAGTGGAAGCTTAAAGTTATAAATAAACATAGTTACAACATATCTAAAACAAAATTAAAATTCCAATGGATTTGAACGGCGGCTCCACACTAGGCTCTAGGCCCGTGTCGTGGAAACCTTAATATTCGATTCCAATTTTGTTCACAATAATAGTGGTATCGGAAGCATCCCAATAGAGGATTTTAAAATGAGGACGTTAAAATTATATGTAAAATAAAATAAAATAAAATATGTGCCTGATGTATGAGAGTGTGTGAGAGAGTGTGAGAGTGCGAGTATGTGTGAGAGGGGGTGTGAGAGGGTGTGTGTGTGTGTGTGGTGTGTGCGCGCTCATGAGCAAATTAGTTTTTCTGTATCTTGATACGACTGAGTAAGTAACCATTGCTGGACTAATTGTTGTACGTTTTACGTGCGTTTGTCTTTTATGTCACAGACCTTAGCAATTTTATTATAAATACGTGGAAGTAGATAGTTCGGATGACGATTCGCAAAAGTTGAGTTCACTTTTGGAATTGGAACTTTAAACACACGTTTCCTCATAAGCTCTGTGTCTTCACCTGAGCTGCAAATCTGTTTGTGAACCATTGCTACGGCTTTCTTTATATAAAGCTGTCGCACGGTCAGTACCTTCGCATCTTTATATAGAGCATCGGTGGAAAATCTGAAAGGCTTGCCTAGCATGACTTTGAGTACAGCTCGTTGAACTCGTTCAAGGACCATAATGACAGTTTTTGCTGCACCACCCCATGCTAGATTGCAGTAAGATAATATAGATTGACAGAGCGATGTGTAAACCATCAACAGAGTCTTCCTGTCACAAGAATGACGTAAGGCTTTCATAATGTATATGATTTTTCGGACACGGCCAGATAACACCCTAATGTGCTGCTTAAAAGTAAGAGCCTCGTCAACCCCGACGCCAAGATATCTTATATGGTCCACTTGTCCAATTTGATCGCAATTGCAGGAAATAGAAGCACCATTAGAGAGCATATCGCACGAATGAATTTTTATTCGTATAACACTGTCCGGCGTATAAGACATCCCATTAACATTAAAATCTAGCCTAATAAGACTAATAAGTTATTTAACTTTGACTTAAATTGCTAAGTATAGTATAACTAAGAATGTGTCCATTAACACTTTTCTTACTGTCTCTATTAAGGCGTACTTTGTGATTTTTACTTTTTAACCGACTTCAAAAAGGAGAAGGTTCTCTGTTCGATTGTATTTTTTATCAATATTTTTTTTATGTTTGTTACCTTAGAACTCCGTCATTCATGAACTGATTTGGAAAATTATTTTTGCGTTGGGTTCAGTGTAGCAACAATGTGGTACCACATAAATTTCATCGATATTCGACCTTGGACTTCGATTAGCTAATAATGAACCTTCTCTTCAGATGGATAAACGACTCGTCAAACTGGATGGTAAACGACGAGGACATCCCTATCATCTGCGGCAACCTGACGGGGGCCCGGCACTGCCCGCCAGACTGGACGTGCCTCTGCATAGGCCCCAACCCTAACCACGGGTACACAAACTTCGACAACTTCATGTGGTCGATGCTCACGACATTCCAGCTTATCACGCTGGACTACTGGGAAAATGTGTACAATATGGTGAGATCAAAACGTTAATAGATACATTCCATTGACGCTAGGAAAGTATCATAATACTCATGTCAAGTTACTTTATGCTTATAACATTTAAAAAAAGGACTGTCGAGTCGTCATTGGTCAGTTGTGTGAAGACTAAAAATGGCAGAGACTAAAAATCCGCCGATAATAGTGCTTGCAATTACAACTTATCGGCGGACTCTATTTTTAACCGACTTCAAAAAGGAGGAGGTTTACAATTCGACGGTATGTTTTTTTTTCTTTATTATTATTATTTTTTTGTGTGTTTGTTACGCGATTTCTCCGCCAATTATATATTAATTTCGATGATTTTTTTTTTTGATTGGTAGGTAATACTTCAAAGGTGGTCCCATATAAATTTTATCGAAATTCATTCAGTAGTTTTTGAAAAAAATAGCAAAAAGAAAAAATATAAGTTTAATCTTCAAGTCGGTTCTTGTTTTTTTCGTAACCAACTTTCTAAAGGTGGAGGTTTGTATTCGACTGCTTCACCTGCTTAACCCAGGGTTGACTTCCGGTGAGGGAACTCCTCAACGGTGAATAGTACAGACACAACATTTCGTAAATGGATTTAACCATAATAGCCTGTTCTAAATTCCATCATGACATGGCAGATACACCCAGGATTGACTTCCGGCGAGGGAACTCTTCAACAGAGATATAGGACAGACATGAAATTTTTTGTACAGGCATTTAATTGTGATAGCCCGTTTTAAACTTCGTCATGATGTGGCTTCTAGATCATAAAAGCTTGTCTTTAAAAACTTTTTGAATTAATTTAATTAAAACTTGTTTTTCACTAAAAAGGGTAAAATAAATTATTTTTCAAAAAAAAAAAAGGTAGTAGATAGATACTACCTACAAGTAGTACTTACTATATACATATTTATCTGCTACCTATTAGACTTGGCTGGCACCGACTTCAAATATATGAGTGGGTAGCGCTTATGATAATTATATTAATTTATTTTTTACTTTTGAGTGCCATTTGTGGTTTTGAAGTCGGTTTAGTTTTTTTTGAAAAATAATTTTTAGTCTTCAAACTGACCAATGACGAGTCTGACGACTCGACAGTACTTTTTTAAAATTTTACGAGTCCTGTATAATAATACTTTCCAAGCGTCAATTAAACATTCTTATTTAAGTTTACATAATGGTCTACGTCACAGCTGTTGCAACTGTTGTGGTTGGCATGGCAGAACCATAACTTGCAAAGCTCTGACTTCTGGGCTCAGTTCTTTCCTTCTATATCTCCATAAAATTATTCCTTTCCGTTTGGTTAAATTCTTTCGTTTCCGTTTTCCTTGTTTTTTGCGTTTAACCTTTTTTGACCGCTGCAAAATTGCCCAACGTTAATGTTAGCTGGAATTAAGGTTTACAAAAAAAGATAGAAACCTTTTTCTAGTCGCTTAATGAAACTCCAGCCAAATTTGTAATATCACTGATTATCTTCTAGATAAAATCTAATGTAAAACCTTACCATGCTAATGAAACAAAAAAAGGTCTAAGAAAAAAAAATGGAATTTAAACTTTTTTTTACCATATAAAGCAGAAGCCAACTTCGTAATATTACGAGTAGATAACACTGATAATCTTCTAGATAAAGTTTATCTACCGTAGAATCTAATCATACTATCTCTGAGCCTGACTTAAAAGCCGAATCTTGAACCTATTCACAAAGTCTGAAGTGTCCTTCAGCAAATGGGTCTCTTCACCTTCCCAACACCTAAGCTTGGATATCAAAGATAGACTAAACAAACGCGTCTTTTCACCTCTCGAACTTACCTAGGACTTCGATAATAAAATCTTGATCTTCATTCGGATAAGCTTGAATAAAGATAGCGCGATATTCATTAGAGGTTCGTATACAGAGTGATTGAAATTATGAAGACATCTGAAACTATTTGACGAAAAAATTGCCTAAGAACAAAAATATCACCATCATCAGCCTATTACGTTCCCACTGCTGGGACTCGGGCCTTCCCACCACGCTGGCCCAGTGCGGGTTGGTGGATGTCACATGTACTTGAATTTTGTGATAAGTTCTTGTATGTACATGCCGGTTTTCTCACGATGTTTTCCTTCATCGATTTTAGTGCGAGTGTTAATTCCGCACATAACTTTAAAAAATCAGTGGTGCGGGGCCAGCTGGATTCGAACTCGGGTGCGTCGGATCGAAAGTCGCACGTGCTCATACTACACTATACACTTGCTTTCCAAAAATATGTGTTTTTTTTACTCGCCCCTTTTTTTTACATTGATCTATGTTTGGCCACTATCTCGCCTGATGTGAAGCGATGATGTGGCCTAAGATGGAGCACATAGATCTAGAGAGAGACGGCAGTTGAGCGGCTGCCATTGCATTGCATCTATTGATAGAAGTTATGGCGAAATATGAAACTTTTGGTGGTAGATATATCGTTCTAAGGAAACACGTGGTCAGTTTATTTAATTACTTTCTGATCAGTTTTGATTAAAAATCATGAAATGCTTTTTTTATGTAGGTAACTGAATAACGAGACGAGCTGATCGTTTGCCTGATTATAGGCATAGTTCAAACAATTGTATTTCTACTTATCTCTAATAGTTTAAGATTGATCCTTGCTGACTTATATCAACTCCCTGTATATAGGAATATTTGAACTGCTAATGATTGTGAGACCTCAGCACATTTTATTACAAAGGGTCGGTGAAATGAACTTTGTGAGTTCAGGCCTCTACATAATGTAAGGACCGTTTGCCTTTGGACCCTGTGGTCCTTTAATTAATTCTCACTAGCTAGAGCCCTTTGGCGGGATGCTTTTTGTGGGTATAAAATGTTAAAATGGTGTTTGATGAAAGATGAGTATAATGTTTGTAGTCGAGTGTGGTGTAGCTGTTTGTATCTGGTGTCATAAAAGGTATTAATTACTTATTTACTAAGATGGCGCAATCAACCCAAAGTGAGTCTTGGCCTCCGATAATAAGAGTCTCCACTTGGATCTGTCTTGCGCCACCTCCTTCCATTCCTCGACGTGGAGTTTGCCCAAGTCCCTTTCGACTTAATCCTTCCAGCGATACCTAGGACGGCCGACTGGTCAACCAGTCGGCCATCCCAAGTATGCTCGCTTAACAGCTCGATCTTACCCCTTTTTTTCAAGGTGGCCGAGTCAACGGAGGTAATGTTTTAATTAATAGGTAAAATTTGTCGATTAGCTATACCGCAATTCAGTTTCCCCGTGTTGAGTTTCGGAGAAAAGAGAATCCATTTACTCGACACGGATAAACAAATGTAACAAAGTAATAAGCACAAATCTGTAGAATATATCCGTTGTTGGCTGTATGTATGTAAAATTGTTATGATTCAACATTGACATATGTATTAAATACGTACTTTACTGCGAGCCGTCAATTCTGTAAAAAAAAATGCGATTTAGACTGGTTATTCCATCATCTTAAAAAAAATTAAATTCAAAGTTCTGGGTGGTGCTGTTATTGTAATGGGCTGGCGTATTGCTTACCAACAGGCAAACGACCAGCTCGTCTCGTCATTCAGTCACATAAAAAAGAAATCTTCCTCCCCGAAACATTATTTTTATTGGCCCTTGATGATCATTAAAAACTTCATCAAACAAGCAAATTTTAGTAAACTAAAATTTAGTGAACCCCCGACACAAAAAACCTATAAACAGTAAAAAACGACTGAACAAACCGAGTTTGATAAAACATCTATCAGTCTAAGAACGCTAGAAAACTTGCTTTCAAATAAAAAAAACTGCATCGAATTCCGTTCACCCGTTTTAGAGCTACCAAAAACAGACACAATAGTGGTCAAACTTATAACACCCATCCTTTTTGCGTCGGGGTTAAAAATACAATGACACAAATATACATTTTATAAAAAAAATAACCGACTTCAATGTATATTCGAAGTCCAAGGTCGATCGATGAAATTTATATGGAACCACTTCGTAGCTATACTGAACTCAACGCAAAAATAATTTTCCAAATCGGTTCATAAATGACGGAGTTCTGAGGTAACGAACATAAAAAATACAATCGAATAGAGAACCTTCTCCTTTTTGAAGTCATTTAAAAATGTACAAGTGCAAAAAAGGACAAGAGAGAGCGCGACGTAGCGGCACAGTACGAAACTTCAAAAGGTTTACGTAAGTTACTTTCTGTAATAGTACAGTAATCACCAGGTACCTGAACAAACATTTGAACTAGCGCTAATCTTGGTAATAGCCCATAAATTACTTCAACTAGACGCTTCCACAAGCTGCCGTGTAAACACAAGGTACCTAACTACCTATTTTGTGAAGTTTTACCTATTTTGTGAAGCGGCGAACACTTTAATTTGAGTGCTTTGGGCGATTAAATGAAGCTAGAAGTTAAGGTATTGTAGCATTTACCTGAAAAAAATAAGAATTACTCTGACTTGAATGTTTTTATCACACCTAACAGACTTTTTGGCGGGAAGTGAAAACTGTTACAGTGATGTACGATGATGATGATGGTGATGTGTAATATCGGTGGAATATTAACCATTATGTGTTCGTAAACGTGTACGAGTGTAGGCAAATGAAATAAAGTAGAGAAAAAAAAATGCTTTTATGTTCTCCCAAAAAGTCCATAGAAAGGTTGAATAAAGTTCCACCACTTTATTAAAGCACTAGGAGTGACATTGATTTTGACTACAATACTAAAGTAATCATTGTAATGATTTCAAACTATCATATAAAACTACGTAAGGCAAGGCGGTATGGTCATAGAGACTTTAGCCTGCCCAAATGGGCTAACATACACCTAACATTTATTTTGGTGTGAAACGCTGAGCTCTGCTGTGTAGGTAACGTGTGTGATTTTCGATCCAACACACCTCAGTTCGAGTCCCAGTTATCCTATAACATCAAATTGAGGGTTGTTATAAGTTTGACCAATATGTGTGCCTGTCTGTGGCAAACGGGTGAACCGGTTTGGATGCGATTTTTTTTATTTGAAAGCAGGTTTTCTAGCGGTGGTTCTTAGACATGTTTTATTGAAATCAGTTCAGCCGTTTTTACTTTTTATAGGTTTTTTTGTGTCGTGGGTATTTTTAAACTTTCGTTTACTGAAATTCAGTTATTTTATTTATAGTTAATCAATTCATTTGGCTTTGGTATTAGTGATTTAATTTTTATTGACATTTGAATATTTATTTATTTATTTTGTGATGCATATTGGTCGAATAAATTAAATTGAAAAACCACCTTAGACGAGAACGAGAATGAGAAACTCACATCTTAGATATCTCTCTAGATCTATGTGCTTCATCTTAGGCCACATCATCGCTTCACATCAGGCGAGATAGTGGCCAAACATGGATCTATAAAGAAAAAAAAATATCCTAATGAAAATGTGCAATAAATAATACATTTTTTAGCCTTGAACCAAAGAAAAATCGGATATTTCACTTGAAGCGCCGCATGAAGCATGCCAAGCGCCTGCGCTGTTTTCAAATTTCTTTTTCACGTCATACATAAAAAAAACAAAGGGTGAGTGAAGGTCAAGCAATGGAATCCTCATGAAGGTCAAGCAACTCTCACAATCGAAATGTTTTGCTTCTACAAATAATTAGGTCCCTTTTGTTTAATCCTATCTTATATCCTTGTTTCCGCAACAACATCGTTCTATTTATTATCTGTATTAGATAAGAAAACAACCTAAATAAATTCCTACCACAAAGTTTTGATGTAGAGTTTTGTAGGCGTAGCACGTAGCATCGTAGCACGTCGTAGCACTACCGCTACGAAGTGGTAAGAAATGCGGTAATGGCTACGGAAAACTGTTACACGTTATCTAGAAAGTTATCATATATGAGCGAGCTATTTTTGTAACAACTTGTGAGGTCATTTTTCTTAATAGAACATAAGTGACAGAATGATAAAAATTACTGGGCATTTTTTTTTTATGTAACTGAGTGACGAGACGAGCTGGTCGTTTGCCTGATGGTAAGCAATACGCCAGCCCATAACAATAATAGCACCACCCAGAACTTTGTTTTGCAAAATCTTGCGCGGCGCTGCACTGCGCTCGTCACCCTGAGACAATTAGCTGTTGAGTCTCATAATGCCCAGTAATTTTGCTGGCTACCATGCCCTTCAAACCGGAACACAGTAATTCCAAATGTAATGTTAGACAGCCTCTGTGGTATAGTGCTTGAGCAGGTTGGCTCAAATCACATACACTTCGGTTACGTTTGATTCCCGTGACGGGACAAATGCTAATGTACAGAAACAAAGCGCAAGCATTTGTTTCGTGTGAGCTTAGGAACTATTGTCTCAAGGTGACGAGCGCAGTGCAATACCGCGCAGAATTTTGCAAATCATGGTGCTGCAACTATTATGAGGGGACCGACCGAGTCTTGTCACTAAATTACATAAAAAAAAATTTTGTAAATCCACAGGTGCTGTCATCGTGCGGGCCGATGTCGGTGTCGTTCTTCACCGTGGTTGTGTTTTTCGGCTCGTTCTATCTCATCAACCTGATGCTGGCCGTCGTCGCGCTCAGCTACGAGGAGGAGTCGCAGATTACGCAAGAGGTTAGCTCTCAGACAATGTATCTTCCTACAGTCAGGTTTATCGCCACGGCCCGCGTTTCCGCTAGGCTCTCATACATCGCCATATGTTTGAATTTATCGCGCGTCGCGCCGCTTGCCGCGCCGCTCGTGTATACCTTACGCGAAAGAAACAAAACACCCAGAAAGTTGGTCAACGCTTTTGTTATCAAATATTATTTTGGTTTCAAATCCTCATGAATATGACCAAAATGTTTGGTTTTCTGGTTTTCTAGGTATTGGCTATTTGGCTTAATCAAATTCTCTTCAGTTCCACCATTTCGAACTCCCAAAATGTTGAATTCCTGAAATGTTGAATTTCCCAATCTCAAAATGTTGAAATGAATCCCAAAATGCTAAATTCCTGAAATGTTAAATTTTTAATTTGTCATACCCAAAATGTAAAGTATAAATTACGATTATAATTATTTTAATTTCATTCTAGACATTTTATCGTCTTAAAACTACAAACATTCCGGGCTGAAAAGTTCAGTAGAAAAACTCAAAGGGGGCGTGAAAAGTCAAGTCACTCAGAATGTAGCAGTTGTATACTTAACAATTTTTTGTTTATTGGGTTTTACTGAAACAGAAAAGAACTAGATAGTCTAGGTATTTCTATAAATTACCTAGTGCTCTCGAACGCTATTGTCGGCAAAGCACTTACCATACCAGTCACCCAATATTATTTGGGTTGCTTCCGTTGGTTCCCGCATGTACTAACTGCTGCGGTGGCATTGTGCGCAATAAAAAACATTGCCTTTTTACGGTTATGGCGCTTCATTTCGATTGAAAAATTGAATATGTTATGGTTATCGAGGTTGGGTATACCAATGTATGAGTATATCAATGATTTTTATCTTTGATATGTCCTGGAACCAAAATTTGATTAGTATTTGGTGAGGGCTTGTGTATATCCCACCAAACAAAGCCATGCCGTCAAGTGACCTAGTCGTGTTTCGGGATGATGTTCGGTGAACCATCAGGGAGACGGGTCTGAGCAGCCGCTCAACTGCCGCCTCTCTCTAGATCTATGTGCTCCATCTTAGGCCAATCATTGCTTCACATCAGGCGAGATAGTGGCCAAACATAGATCTATAAAGTGTAAAAAAAAAAATATAAGCAAGTTTACCCTAATGGCTAATATTATCATCAATACTTATTTGATAAGTTCATTCCTCCTTTTTTAACCTATAAACCTACACGTGATCCTATCACTTTATAATTATAAATATACTAGCTGACCCGGCAAACGTTGTTTTGCCATATAAATTTTAAAAAAATGTTAAGGGTGAACAACCCTTATCACTTAGCGGTATGAAAAATAGATAGTAGCCGATTCTCAGACCTACTGAATATGTATATAAAATTTGGTAAAAATCAGTAAAGCCATTTCAGAGGAGTAAGGTAACTAACATTGTGACACGAGAATTTTATATATAAGATATATATTTATATAATAAATACCTAATTAAATATATATGTATAAGTATATTGTTATATTATATATATTTTTATGTTGTATATATTTTTATAAAATTTATCACAATAATTTGATGTAATTTATTTAGTATCTCTCAACGTACTTTGCTCAAAACTTAGCTGCACACCCACTATATTTCATTCACGACCTGGAAGACTGGTAGATAATGCTAAATAGCATTAACTCATTCCTTGTACCATTTTTAAGCAAAACTATTAAATAAACAAATAAATATTTTTTTGTAACAACCTGTTCTCGCAGAGCATTCACGTAACTTCGCAGGTCTTTTCGTATCAACCAATAGTTTCGCACATAAAAGCTTCGACCAAAATAAAGTAAAGTAAAGTAAAAATAAAAGCTATTTTGGTCCGTGTATATATATTTACGTACTGAAACAATGCTAGCATTTCTATTGTGTAGAAAGTGGGTCTTCTAAGTAAGTACCTATACTTAGTAGTGATTATAATGGTATACCTACCATTGAACTTGATCGTAACGTCAAGATTATATAAAGGAAATAAACAAACTTAAGACTAGATACAAAGTGCGCTCAAAACGATGTCTTCCGCAACCTTTGGATGGAGAAGACTTATAGAAACCATATGAGACGGGGGTGCCTACGTAATTTAGATCAGTCTTCCTTAAAGCAAAAAAACTTTTTTTTATTGAACTGTGTGAGTAAGTTCGCCCGAGTCGAACTGCATTGCGCTCATCACCCCATCATCATCACCTCATATATGCCCAGTAATTTCACTGGCTACAATGCCCTTCAAACCGAAAACGGTAATGCTTGCGCACTACTGCTTGGCGACAGAATAACTGGCAAAGCGGTGGTACCTACCCAGACAGCATCCCGCATATGAGAGACCTACCACGAGTAGATATATTTATACAATAATACTATTTACTAAGAGCGAGTGTGGCTCAGTGGGAAAACGTGCGACTTTCGATCCGACGCACCCGAGTTCGAATATCGCTGGCCCCGCACCACTGACTTTTTTAAGTTATGTGTGGATTTAACACTAGCTCTCTAAAAACGGTGAAGGAAAACATCGCGAGGAAACGGCATATCCAAGAATTTATCACAAAAATTCAAGGATATGTGACATCCACCAACCCGCACTGGGCCAGCGTGGTGGAAAATGGCCCATACTCTCTCTACGAGGGGAGGCCCGAGTCCCAGCAGTGGGAACATAATGAGCTGATGATGATGATGATGAATACTATTTACTTACGTAGTGCTCATGGTAGTAGCGTTTCATGGTCGTGATATCGTCAAATAAATGCTTTTATTTTCTTAAAATTTTGGCATTTCGCAGGAGCGTAAAAAAGACCTCAACGAGCACCGCGACGACTCCACATTCAGTTTCGACCCCACGTCGCTAGCGGTGCGAACGCTAGCCAAGGACTCGAAGAAACGGATAGACGCCCGCAAGGGGTTACTCCTAGCCTCGTACTCAAGGAAAAGGACAAGAAGACGCAAGAGAGGAAGGAGTGCCATACATCATGCTGCTGCTGTCGCTGCTGTTGCTGAGAAGTAAGTAATTTTTTATCATTGTTGGAATGAGGCTTCTCAGGTTTGTTTGTATTCTTTTCATATATGCCATTCAAAATATCAAAACAGGAGTAAATTTGTATATAACAGGTTAAATTAGCGCAAGGAACGGAAAAATGATGTCCCGAACTGAATTTGAGCCAGCGTTTATCGTCGATCTGCAATCGAGGGTTGTGCCCGAGTGTCTAATTATATCTTAGAACAGCAGTGGAATCGTGTAACTTGAACAGCGATCCCGATTGCTTTCAATTTCAAATTTGGAAGGCGTTAGCAACCTTCAAACTGCGATATCGACAGTTTTTTGCGATCGTGATTGGGATAAGGTTTGGGACTGTGTGTAGAAAAGTAAGACAAATCCACAGACAAATACCGATCACGAGATATCTTTGAAAGAGATTGGGATTGGTGTTCGAGTTAAACGATTTCCCTGCTGGGCGTGCGAGGAACATTCTACGTCACCTACATACATGTGCGAGTATATTGTCAGGGTAGAAACACTCATATATTACATAGAAAACATATACAGCACACCGCTGTGCAAAGGATGGACGTAATAATTGCAATTTACGCGAATAAGACCACACTCTATGCGCGGTTTACTCATCAAAGTCATCAAACTTGCTTTATGTATAGTAATTATATTCCTACTAGCTGTGCCTCGCGGTTTCCTACAATAAAAAGTAGAATAACACATATTCTACTTTTAATTCTAGGAAATTCAGGGTAAAAGCTATTATATCCATTCTGAATTGCACTCAAATCAGTTGAGCTACAACAAGTTGTAGTTGTGTTACAGCGAGCGTGGAGAAGTAACAAACACCCTAACACTACCGAAACGCAATGAAAATAATATATATAGTGTAATCCCGCTGAATATTTCGTAGGTTAGGAACTAACAACAACACTCTTTGACACGTGTTTCGCCGTCTGCACGAGGCATCATCAGGTGTCGACTCGCCAACGCTGGAACGAGAGTAACTCGGCTCGGGTCGGCTGGATAAATCGTATATCAATATATATATTGTATATTATTATTTATTATATTGTATTGTATATTATCAGTATATTTGTTCTTTGAAAAAAATAGGTTCATCTGTCTAAAATCGATATAATGCATACCGAATATCCATTTTTTTTTTCCTGAACTGACGATGCTGTTCCTGAAGGAACAAAAAATTTTATCAGCATATTTTTTCTAAAGTTGCTAGAACTTGATGAACTTGACAAAAATAAAATACTGGATTTGTACAGTTAGACGATGAGAAAAGATTTTCCTTCTAAATATTTCCAATAATGTTCGATGATTCATCTATATAACACAAGTAAGCCTGATACTTCAATTACATAGGTACCTGTGTACGTAATGTATATTATACAGTGTTCAATATTTCGCCTGTCTGTTACCCAATTTGAATGTGAAATGTGGCATAGTGTGACCTCTATATTGCAATACTGGGTCTCTTATCTTCGAAGATCGAGTGCGGGCCAGCGGTAGTTGTAATTTCGACCTGACTCTCTAGTTTAATCAATATTATATTATACCACTCGTTCTTAATATACAGTAACAATATTTTCTTGAAAAATATATTTTTCAGGACAAGCTTTTAACAAATTCGTAATCGGAACCGCGAGCAGATTAAAATGAGCCCAAACACACTAGTAGTTTACGATTATCCTTTCAGGAGTTCCATTGCCCACCTTCCGTTACCATCATCAGATCAGCTGGCTGTCACTGTAATATTGCATTGTCATCGGACTTTGACAAGTATGCAAAATTTCAACTCCGCAACATAAGAGGAATTGGTTCTGATTCAACTTGCAAGATTTGACCCGAACATTGCACGAAATAAAAGTTTGTAAAAACAGTATTTTCACTCATAGATTTATTTAAAAATCAAATTGCACACCGTTCCTGGCGTTGATACTCGCTTTCCAGTCTTATCGTGACCCCGAGCAATGCAACTAAATCGAAATTTTGGGGCAACATACTTTTTATTTGAGAGAATGATTTAGTTTGGTTAGCGGGAAACTAAACGATACTTAATTTAAAAAGCCTTACTTTTAAAAAATTCGCGAAAGACTATGGCGAATATCTTACTTCATCATCATCAGCCCACATCAGTCCACTGCTGGACATAGGCCTCTCCTCCTTCTCCAGTCGTTACCAGCAACCCTACGTATATCGTCGCTCCATCTAGTCGCAGGGCGTCCTACACTACGTTTGCCGATTCGCGGTCTCCACTCTAGAACACGTCTACCCCAACGGTTATCGGTTCTGCGGCAAATATGACCAGCCCACTGCCACTTCAGCTTGCTAATCTGCTGAGCTATGTCGATAACATTAGTTCTCTGGCGAATAATTTCGTTCTGGATTCGATCCCTTAGAGAAATACCGAGCATAGCTCTTTCCATAGCTCGCTGAGCAAGTTTCATTTTGTGGACTAGTCGTACCGTGAGTGTCCACGTCTCGGCTCCGTATGTCATAACAGGTAAGACGCACTGATTAAAGACTTTCGTCTTTAGGCACTGGGGTATAGGCGACGAAAAGACTCGACGAAGTTTCCTAAATGCTGCCCAGCCCAGCTGAATTCTTTTGTTGGCTTCCCTCTCAAAGTTTTTTTTACCTAGTTGGAGCGTCTGCCCTAGATAAACATATTCTCGAACAACTTCAAGAGGTTCTCCATTTAGCGCAACCGATCCTGGGATAATAAGTTCATTGAACATAACTTTGGTTTTATCCAAGTTCATCCGGAGACCGATGCGTTGCGAAGATTTAGCTAGGCTGTCCAGCATCTCCTGTAAGTCCTGCAAAGACTCAGCCATGATGATGATGTCGTCTGCGAATCGTAAATGAGAAATGTACTCGCCATTAATATTGATGCCGCGTCCGTTCCAATCCAGCGTCTTAAACATATCTTCCAGTGCGTATCTTACTTATCCTTCAATATTATAAACGCGTAAGAATGTATGGATGTATGGATGTATGTTTGTTACTCTTTCACGCTGCAACAGCTAAACGGATATGGATGAAATTTAGTATGGAGATAGCTTTATAGCCTGGATTAAAACATAGGCTACTTTTTATCCCGTGAAACCGCGGGTGAAGCCGCAGGTTGCAGCTATTATAAAACGGACATAGCACGGACACCCTTTCAAGATCATAAGCGATAATCGAACGCTCCCACTAACATTGTAACATAACGCTTTATCCCCACGTCATAAAACTAACGTTAAGCGATATCTCCATCGTATATTAAATCGGTCGCGATAGATCGCCGACGTCAGACCGATATATTGCGGTCAACGCCTTTCTTGAACGTATATTACGGTTCACCACTTCTCTTCTACTTTATTTAAAAATATGGGCGTAGTAATAGAATCGTCGCGATCTCGATTCATTATAATATATCGTAGTCTTCAGGCCTTCTCCCTTCTATGAGAAAAGGCATGTGTTTCAGCAGTGGGAACGTGATTGGCTGATGATGATTGTTGCAATGAAAGTCTCATAAAGCCATAATATTTTTTTCTAAACGCGTCGCGATCTTGATTTATTATAACCCGTGTAGCGTACCGAACCTATAGCTAAGTATGTATGCCTCTTTGGGGCCTTATGTATGAATAACACTAAAAATATAATTCGGAAAATTAGAATAAACAAATGTTATGAAATAGAATTAATTATAATAATATAATAAAAACTTCATTGCGAACATTTGCTCATAGTGTTAGTAAATTCTTAAAAGCTATGTTAGTCCTAAAAAAAATAAATTAAAAGTTACTTCAGGTATTTTATAAAATATCGATCTCTTTTTTGTACATCAGACTAGGCCAACGTTTGACCACGATCTCACCTGATGGGAAGCGACGATGTGGTCGAAGATGAAGCACGCTCGCTCGGTGATCTCGATAGAAATCTCTAAAATGAAAAGTCCATCGACATATCAAAAAGTCACCATCGTTCGATATCTCTATTGTACTCTTATAAAATCACATCGATAGGAGCTACGAAGCTATAGATCACCGACTGACGCGACCGACGGATGTCCAGCCGTCAACGCTTCGCACGAACGGATATCGCACGCTCGACCACTTTTCACTCCATTTTTCTATTGGATCGTATGGCAGCTGAAACGTAATAACCTTTGATACGAGTTACAATAGTTCGGAATCTCAACGCGTAGGAAAACATGTCTGGATTTTAGCAATAAATTTTTAATCACCATAATTGTATGTTACGCAAAATACTTAACGGACATAATTCAATCGCGCGATCTATTATTAGCCAGGAAGTAAACATCACTTACGACACCGAAAACTCCATTTAGAATAGTTTTTGCGTACTCTAACACTTATGATGTATACTAAGCAGGCGGTATTGGTCGGCCAAAATAGTAGACGAATAGGCCCTTTTATGTTTTTATTGTAATGACCTTTACGCTGCTTACCTACGCGTTTCTCGAGTAGGGTAACTGCATTTTCTCATTCCTCATCATCTCATCATCAAGTAAGGATCCTTCAACTGAAGGAGATGTCCATTCCATCCCAATTAGGATAGACGGCTCACGTATAAAAAGGGTAAAGTAATTCCTCATCACGTCCACAGTTAATTCAATATGTAAGCATTTGCATTATATTGTATACTTCTGCACACAGTGTTCGCCTAAGTAGTAGATACTTGTGAACACACAGCATTTTTTGAGACAGAAATAAAAGTAAAAAATGTCACCTTTTAGCAGAGAAGGTGGTTTTAACCTGCCCCGTTTTGTAGGTAAAAAATAAAATATACCTTCACAAATAGATTTACTTATACCTACCTAAATGGCACATTATATATACTTCTCGATTTACCTTTCAAACTTAAATCATTTATCAGCGAAAACCATGTTCAAGTAGTACTCAATCAAATATTTATAATCCAACGAAATTAGGCAACGATGAGGATATTCATCTCAAATCTGTAACGCAATGAAATTGTATGTAATTCCCCTGAATATTATGTCGGTTGTTGTAAAACAATATAATAATATGGATTTATAGTTCAAGGAATAAAGAATTTTATTCACTTAATGCCTCAAAAACTCAAAAAGATGTACTATGTATTCAATCCCAGGAACTGACTGGAATTGCTACTAAAAAATGCTATTCAGCCGGAAACAATATCGAACCTTTTATACCTACGCTTAAGCATAAGTATATTATACATAATCTCCTCTTATCGCAGTGCTTCATTAAACACGGGGTAAGTGATCCCGCCCTTTGAGGGTCAACAGATTAAAACCCTTCATTGGTCTGCCATAGATTAGGCAAAAGGGCCCTCAGAGCAGATGGTTTTTGAGTAGGTGGCGGTGCAGCTCTTTTAGTCTAGGTAGTTTACTGCTTATCAACTATTTGTTGTCTATCTATATTAAAGAAGTAAAATTGAATGGATTACTCCGGGCTCCCATTTGGAAATTTCTTTCGCTGATAGAAAGCTACAATTTTCTCGAATGACATAGGTTATATTTTATTGTGTCGATGCGAACACAGTCGCGGGCTATTTTTATTTATTTTCTTTAATATATTTTTTCCTATTTTCCTTTTCAAATATTTCAGTATAGTACGCATGTGCGAAAACTCTTTTTGAAGCTCGTATGGCATTTTCCCCATGAAAAAATGCAAATTACAGTATCTTTTTGTAAAAAACCTCGTTTGCCTTTACCGCCGTCTAAAAATGTTAAGGTAATTTGGATCGAGTTTAACAAGCGAACATGTTTAAGGAAGTTGTGAAGTCCGGCCTTAAAGACCTGACTAACTAATAAAATAAACTACCCGACAAATAAAATACACACATACACACAAACACGTGAGTAGAACGAAAATGGAACTGTGCGAAGAATTTTATTTTGTTGAAGGGTTGTTGCTGATTCTGATAAGAAGTAGTTGATTGTAGCTGTGTCGCTAACACGGTAGTAGAGTCTATTTTGTGAGTAGGCATCATTTTCAATTCATTTATTTCGACCAAAGATCATATAAAAATAGACAGCTAAACCAAAAAAAATTCACAGTACTACAGTGATATTTTTAAAATATCAAAAATCTTCCAGGCCATAATTCCAATGATTAAAACGAACAGCTTTTATGCTTTATGCTGAGCTTTTTGGTATTTTAAAAATGTCCTGTAGGTATACAATTTTCATGAAGGTAGTGCGAGCGCTTTTTTGGAAGCTCGTATAGCATTTTTAGTATGGCATTATTATTTTGCGTAAGCAATGACAATTATTGGTCCTTTACTGAGTTTTCTTATTTATTACAACTAAAATGGGAGATTCAGGTCGTTACAGGTATGACCGAATAAGCACAACATTATTTCTAAATAGATTTATATAAAACCAGACGAAATACCGTAGTTTGTACGTTTCGCCGCTCATTAAGCTGACAAACAGCCAATTTGCGCAGATAATTCAATAGTTCCAGCCCACGTCTGACGTACATATCATATGGGTTCATTTGCATTGAATGCAGATGAGATCATGTCCCGCATTCCACTGTTGATACCTAGTTACAATTCGAAACCGCGCTCGTAATTGATGAGTGTGCGTTTAAATTTTACGACACTGAATGAAATTATATAGGCTTCGATAGCTCCTTGTCGTTTTAATGTTGAATTTAAATTTTAAATCTATTTAGCAAATTCGTATTGTCGAATCGACAATCTTCGCCCACATCGTCGCTTAAGACTCGGACAAAATAGTGGCCAAACGAAGATCTTATAAAAAGCTTTAAAACTAAATTAGATCCGTCAACACCGCTCGAGGAAACCTCTTCGTACCGTTCAGGTACCGTTAAATGAAATCCTCTCCATTCAGGTGTTGTAGATGTTAAGCTCTCTCCTTAATAAAACGACATGGCAGAGCAGTTTTAATAAAGTTTTCAAGTGGAATCTCTGACTGTACACGAGATAATCTTGTAAACTGCCGAGCTCCACCCTTCTCTGTTGTAAACATGTTGAGAATGTGTGGTACGCCGTCTTATTTCACATAGTTTGGGTTGGATTCATTTAAAGGACACCAAACAACTCGTGGTAATTGAAGTAACTATGCAAGCTTGCTTGCGAGCTTTTAGTTCCGAAGAGATGTACATCAAGTTAGAAAATACGAGATCAGCGGTTGTTGTGTCAAAATCGCAGCGATTATTATCAGCTAACACACACTCATGTCGATTCGAGTAGAGAAATAGTTATACAATGGAGAGTTTAAACTCGTTCTATTCGAGAACATCAGTATTGTGTCCCAATTGCAGAGATCAATGTAAAAGTCGTACCCGACACGGCGAATGACGTAGGAACTATGCGAATGTCAGCTTTCGGACATGCGGCAGTGAATCCAGTAGTTAGAGTAGTCAGAGCATATAGCCTGTGCAATTGTAGGGAAGCGAGCATACATCGCGGCATGGATATTGGAGGAACTGTTCAAAACGTCAGATTTGAAGTGCTGACGTTAAACCCAGCTCCGCTTTATATCGGTTTAAACGAATATCAGCGGGTTCGCTTACACAGCGATCGGTTTAAACGAATCTCGGCACTTCGTCTCATGGAGCGTAGTGAGAGCTTTATATTGGGGGTAGATAGTAGATAATAAATAATGTAGCATGCCAGTCCTAGCCTCTGCTTGCGATCATTTATTTTTAAGCCACTGCCAGGCTTTATCTAAGTTTTCGAAATCATATTGATTTTGTTATGGTTCTGTTTAAAGAGCGTTCTCAAACTATCACCCTGGGTAGGTCCACTGGTTGTCGGCTACTGCCTGTCGAGTTGTTGGACGATAAGCCGATTATCTCCATGCCGATAAATTGAATTTAATCATAAGCCGATACAAACGAATTTCATCACCATGTAAGTAATGGGTGCCTTAATAGCGAATTGCTTTATAATTTACCTTGAAGGGGATTGAGACTGGGTATATAACGATTAAGTACTGATATCTGTTTAATTTGGAAATTTCCGTGTTTTGGTGTCGGTTTTTAGTTATTTACGCTAACGAGGAGGTACCTTTATAAAAGTAAATACTTATTGTCTCACTGGGCACAGACCTTTGTGTTTTTCTTTTGTTATTAACTTACTAATAAAGGAGGGTAAGTATATACTTAGATGATGAAAACTTTCTTATAGGACTTGAAGTGTTTCTTTAAAAACTGGCACAGCACCAAAGAACTTTAGTTTAATTGAGTAAAAAACTCAACTACAATTTACTTGAAAGCCAAAGGTGAGAGCAGAAAAGTTCAAACGAACATTTAATTACGCTCGCTGGCCAGCAAAAGAAAACCTGACTCAAACAATTTTAATTCAACACTGTTCCAAGTACAAATTGAATTAATAAAACAAAGTGACGGCGGCAACACAAAGGTATTATGCAGTCAGAGTACCTACTGAAGAGATCCTCGGGAGATCCGAGCAGTCAGGATAAGCGCCCAGCTAAACCCTTAGATTAGGCTGAGAACAACGAAGTAGTAAATTATCTCAAATGAAACGCTACGGGGATTCCAGGATTCCCCGGTCATTTCTCCGGCGGAAAAGTAAATAGTCGTATTTCAAAGATAACTGGAAAGGAAAGGAAGGAGTCCCGAGTTATCTAGTACATGATAAAATTATTCCGCGCAATAAAGGAGCGAAGTCCTTTGGGTTGGAAGAACTGAGATTTTGTGGGGTAGACGTTTTGCTTTTAATAAAACTGTTTGGGGGAAAGGAGCTGCAGAGTTAAATGGTACATGTACAATAGATTTCTTAGAAAAAAAGTTTCAATAAAACGAAATACAAGTAAAGGCACATTTTGATTCTTTATTTCTAAATAAAATTTAATTGGGATTCAATTCAGCTCAAAATAATATTACATATCTGGGTTTAGATGCGACAAATTTTATTTGGGATTCGATTTGTGGTATTTGTTGGGAGCTACCCTAATTATAATCATTATTGTTCCATTTAAAATAAAAATTGAACTTATTGTTGAGTGTAGGTATTTTGTCTACTATTGCGCAAGCTTGGAAAATTAAACGCAATCTGTAAATTGGACAGGATTTATTATACCTACTAAATACTCAGAATACAGATTCCGTATTCTGAGACTAAATAATGACATATTTTAAATAAAAATCGTTGCGTTTTCATACTCAATCAACTATAATTTCAATCCTCTACTCAATCTTGTACTACTTTTAATTAGGTTAGTATTAACCACAACTTAGGACGATGTAGCAACGGTGTCAAATTACAACCTCGCTTGCGGCTCTAAGCAAACGAGTTAGCGTTCATGTGTTTACTTCCATAACTAGCAAACAAACCGAAACTATTCGCTTAAAATCTTATACAAAATTCGACTCAGCATATCCTGCGAATATTCTACAAAGGAAGTTGAAAACCGGGAAGGACCGCCTTATCGCTGACTTCTCAAACACAATCTTTATGAGAGAAGGCACGTGTCTCAGCCGTGGGGACATAATGGGCTGATGATGACGATACACACCAGCAATTACTGGGCATTTGGGCCTTGAAAGCTTACGGTAACGAGCTCACTGCAGGAATTCTGGGTACTCACTATCCACCGAAGCTATGTGGAGCGGAGTCCATAAGGACCTCTATACAAGAAGGAAAACGAAACCAATAGAAAATCTATGAGGAATCTACGAGTCATTCTCGAATTAAGTTATCGCTTAAGTTTGCACAGCTCGCATGGAGCTTAGAAGTACTTTTATTTTATACAACGAAATGGCGAGACGACCAGGTCCTTCAGGTCTTGTTCAGGTCACGTAACACCCCTGCCCATGACATTAGCATTTTGTTTGCAAAATCTTGTACTGCACTGCGCTCATTACCCTGCTTTTAAGTTTCACCTAGTAACAGTGCTATTCAAAACGGAACATACCGCTTGGTGGTTGAATATGTGGCAAAGGTGTGATACCTTCTTCCAACGCAGACTTACAGAAGATCCCTACTTCTATACAAAACCGCTACAAATTTATTCGTCTCATCACATAAAAATACATCCGGACAAGGAGTAAAGCTCTGGCGATAAATTACAAGCCCATTTCGCAGAAGCTCTTGCCTTCTTGAAAGACGGTTTATTGACTCATTCCGCTTGATAACATCGATGGAGCTCAGCTTTGTTTACACGAGGACACTTTGTGGAGACATTCGTTTGTCAAACAAAATTACATAAAATACTTAATACCTACCTACAGTAATTGCAAAAAACACAATTGGCTTTTGAAATGTGAAAATACATAAATTAGTTTTTTAATGACAGTGCGAAGGCCTTGATTTAACTTCTTCATTTTGACTCTACTCTTTCTTTTTTTTTAGTATTTTGTTGATTAATTTTGTCAGGAGACTAGCAAGATCTCAAAACATTATGGTAAGCGCCACGCCTGCCTGTACCGTAATTTGACGGTTAAAAACTCTTGAGGTGGGTAATTTCAGCCGAAAACCCTAGCTGTGTTTCGAGGTGATATTCGGTGAACCATCACGAAAGACGGATCTGAGCGATCGCTGAACAGCCGTCTTCCTCTAAGTCTAGATCTATGCGCTCCATCTCCGGCCACATTATCGCTTAATATTAAGCACCAATAATAAGCCATAAAAAAGTTCTCTCGCTTAATAGAATAGAGATGACATGAGAGAATTGACTCTATCGGAAGTGCACAGCTTTTCTTGTTAAAGTCAACTTCGATTTTGTAGTTCAACTATCGCATCATGTGAACGGAGCGTTAAGTAAACTTCACAGACGATCCCTGCTGGATGTCTGAAAGAATCCAAAACGAACTTTGCTAAGCTCAATTTGATCTTTAAAACAGTTGAGTTCTTGGAAAAACTGAACGTTTTGCTGGATCGTATTTGTTTTTACAAGGGATGCTTCGGGTTGCGCAAAATTGTTTTGAATTATTTTGTGTCGGTTACTTTCGATTCAGCCTTATTGTATTTGGATCAAGTATGCATACTTCAAATACAAACCAAATACAAGCAAAGACAGCAAGATTTTAGGTTCTACTTTTGCGGATGATGAATATAACTCTCACTACTAAAATGGGAGAAAATGAAAAAAATCCATCAATTATTTTTGGTTGTTCCTACCCAGGAAGTGGTATTTATGATAAAACCGAAAAGACCCACTCACAGAAAAATAAATTTTGACAGGTTTTTACCTTCAGGGTAGGTATATAAATGAAGTTAATTTTTAGGGTTCCGTACCCAAAGGGTAAAACGGGACCCTATATTTATACTAAGACTCTGGTCTAAGGTCTGTCACCAGGCTGTATCACATGAACCGTGATAGTTAGACAGTTGAAATTTTCACAGACGATGTATTTCTGTTGCCGCTATAACTAAAAAACAGAATAAAATAAATATTTCAGGGGGCTCCCATACAACAAACGTGATTTTTTTGCCGTTTTTTATAGATAATGGTTACGGAACCCTTCGTGCGCGAGTCCGGCTCGCACTTGGCCGGTTTTATTATTTTGTATACCTACCCTGAAGGTCCCTTAATTTTGCCACAACCTGTAAATATATGTAGGCTTAAGCGCCGGTTTCATAGGAGCAAAGTTTTACCAAACTAAACTTACTTATTCAGATAATACACGCTCAACAAACCTACAAGTCTTACTGTAGGCATACAACCTTTCCGACCTCTTCCACCGCTCAAATCATCTCCCTAACGAGGGCAGGCCTCCACCGCTTGCTATGCTAAATTGGCTTGCAAACACCATTATCATGTAAATTGTACGTGTTGACAGCGCGGAATTAGGTCAAACAGATGGGACAATAGGAATGTGGTTAGGCGCATTTGTAGCTGTAGTAACGCTTTATGTGGTTTACGGGCATAAAGAAGAAATGAGAGATTATGCAAGAAGAAATTGCGTACCCATTGAAAACAGGTGTTCTTTACTAGTCAATGTCAAAGTCAAAATTATTTTATTAAATAGGAACATTTTTTTTTTAACTTGAGTTACCAAGACTGAAAGAAAAGGATAACATGTCTAATCATTTCTTTCACATACTCAAATTGAGGCCCAGACCCAGAAAAGAAATGCAAAAACTGACTCTACCACTACTTCTGAAATAAGCTAGAGAACATAGCACCAATAAACTCTGCAACGATGTCTCTTTTTTCAACACTAAAATTTTTATCAGAACGTATAAATAGTGATTATTTAGTTTTTATCTATATAATTCATAAGCATTTTATTACTTATTAACAGAAAATTAATTTTAGGTGCAAAAAAATTGTGAATTGGTAAAATTGTAGCTAGCGAAATTACTGGACATTATAAGACCTAAGAGCTATGGTCTTAAGATGACGAGCGCAGTGCAGTGCCGCGCAAAGTTTGGTGTGCTGCAACTGATATGGCGTGTTGCTTACCATCAGGTGAACGACCTACTTGTGTCGTCACTTAATCCCATAAAAAAATGAGTCACATTTTCTTAAAAGCATTTTGATTTAAATGTCTTATTAAACGACGTGAATAGGAATAACAATTTAAATAAAAAGAATTGCAAATTAAATAAAATTACTTATTTAGGTAGGTCTTAATGTGTTCCATAAATAATTTGAGACGGGGGCATAATGACGACGCAAATGCACATCTCACGATGCATTAACAGATGTGGCCGTAATGAACGTACGCCGGCTTTGAACGGAGTGCAGTGTAGTGGCTTGGAAACGGAACCAGGTTTATAACTTACTTTAGAAGCTTGGGAAAACGAGAAACAAAAAACTGAAATCCTAATAATATAAATGCAAAAGTGTGTTTGATGGTGAGGGTGTGTGTGTATGTTTGTTACCACTTATCTCCATAAATAATCTTATCTTTGACAATGTCAATAGTCCAATATCAAGACACTAGATTTCTGTTCACATGAGCGGAAATAAAAATCGACGAAACACCTTATTGTGTAACCTAGTTACACCAATAAATATTCATAATTAAAAAAAATACAATTTGTGTACAATTTTTCAATTTTTTCATATGAGTTTTTTGCCTGAAATAAACATTTTTTTATAATTATAACGGCCATTGACATGTGCCACCACTGACATGTGCAGACCACGTGGCGCAGCTAGTTGGTGGTAAATTATTTTACCTTGATCTAAAGTAGGGACAAGATAATAGGTCACTTTTGACAGATGTCAGTTTTATATTCATAGTGAGGTGACCTGCTTAAAAACATCGATTAAATGAATGAATCGAATGAATCGATACAGACTTGAAACATGTGAATTATAAAAATGATCATGCGAATCCCTGTCCCATTATTATTTTTTCTTTCATAAATTAAAGGAGCAAAATAAGACAAGTACCTACGTAATTTAACAAAAAAATTGCTTTTATTCACTTGAACTATCGGAACTGCTATCTTCATCACTGCTGTCAGCACTCAGAGATATTATTAATTCATTTTCAATAATATTGTCTATTCTCACATCTCGTTCAAAATCTTGTAAAATTATTTTCTTTGTCTTCTCCACGACTTTTCGCCAGTCTTCTGTAGTGACTTCTGCACATGCAGTTTGTAGCAGAGTCATCATTTTAGCAGTACTGAAGGGTGGTTCAGTATTGTTCCGCGCTGCATGACCCTTTATTTGTGCCCAAATAAGCTCGATGGCGTTATACTGGCAATGGTAGGGAGGCAATCGAATAACTTCGTGTCCATGCTCTAGGGCTAGTTCATCGATTACATAGCGGAGCTTGGACGGCTTAGTTGCTTTTACCAGATTTAACAACTCAACTTTTAATAAAGTTGGACTTGCCTCCACACCATTTCTTACCAGCCACGAGACAATTTCTTGCTTTTTATTTGCTTGAGTTGGTGGTTTATCAACTTGTACAGAATGATACGGAGCATTGTCCATTATAATTTTCGATGGGTTTTCTAAGCTGACTAGCAGCTTCTCAAACCACTCTTTAAAAACATCAAAGTTCATTTCCTCATGGTAATCTGTTGTAGTTTTAGAGGCGAATGCGAGGAGGCAGTCTGGAATAAAACCTTGAGAAGCTGATCCCGCGTAACATATAATAAGTCGGGCTCCTTTTCCCGATGGAACTTTTGAGGTGGAGGCCGCTGTATCATCGGTCCATGTCCGCGCAACCGTATGGTTCGCATTCAACCATGTTTCGTCAATAAACACGACATTGTCCCAATCCGTAATTTTATTTACCTGACGTAAGAATGTTATTCTCTTCAAAATAATATCGTAGCGTTCTAGCAGGATTTTCCGCTTGTCGGATTTTTTAAATCTAAAGCCAATCGATTTCAAAACCTTTGATAGAGACGATTTGCCTCCAAAAAATAAGCCTGCGCCTTTTAACGAACTCAATAGCTTTTCCCGTGTAGGATATTCTTTTCTCGAGTAATATCCATAAATGTGGTTGCGAATTGCAGCAGCATCAAAATTATCAACGTCAACAATTTTCTTGTCCCTCTTTCGTTTTTTCGGTGTACGTAAAGTATTATCTTCTGAGCCTGATGGTCCGTATTTCTCTTTCAGAATTTGAGTTACTGTCTTCTTCCCTATTCCCAATGCTTCGGCAACGCGTTCTCTCGGTGGTTTCAATGGTAAAAGAGGCCCATCGTTAACTGATTCACGTCCAAAATAATTGTACAATTTCAGCACTAGTTCGCGAGATTGACTGTTTAGAGTTTTCCCCCGTTTCGACATAGTAAGACTGTAATGTTTTTCTTGTTTAATAATCGTTAAGCAATCGGAGTCCAATTTATAGCCAGGTAAACGTAGTCAGTAAGATCAGGTTAAATGAAAAAGCCGGATCAGAAGAAAATAACAGAGAGCACACCAAAAACGCACAGTCACTTCGCACAACAACAAAAGACTGCGTCATCATCATGTAATGGCGACATGAGATGCGTCATCGACAGGCACTGGTGTTGCCAGCAACATCCACCTAAATTGCACCCAACATCAATGACCTTTCTATTTAGTTATTTTTTTGTATTTTTATAGTTAGTTAAAAGAATAATAAATATGTATAATTAGGTTTTATTATAATCACAACGTGGTTATAAATTTATGGTGATTTTTCTTCACAAGTAATCATTGCATTCGATTCAACTTACAATCCTATCAGCTTTCGATTTTTAGAGTAACATCCCTAGTGTTTAAAAAGAAAAAGGGTTGACTGACGCAACATTGTAACGACGTTCAGTTCTTTAGATCAGAAATTGTTTATTATGTTTAGAATGGTTTATTAGTGAAAGGAAATCGTAAAATTACTCGTATCGGTCATTATTACAATAAATATGTAAACGTAATTGAAAAAAGTTAAGCAATTGTGCAGTTCTTATTTTATGCCCGCCGTTACAAGGTTACGTTGTTGAATTTTGATGAAATGTCAAAAGTGACCTATTATCTTGTCCCTACTTTAGTCGAAGAAAATTAGGGTAGTTTGATAAGAAAATGCAAGCGTAGTGGACTCCTGTCTACCAGGAGTACATAGCTCGTAAAGAGATTTATGTTGACCATTTATGGCCGCTTGACCAGCGCGGTCCATTAGCTTAAGGCACCATCATTTTGAAATAAGTAGGTACGGCCGACCAAAGGAAAGTGCTTTTCTACTACTCACGTTACGATTTAATAATGATAATGTCTTGCTTTATAGAGTGTGTCTCTCCAAACTTGGTAATATTGGACTAGTTTCTTAAGCAAAACTGAAGAACTAAGACCGACTGCTCACTAGAAAGTGTCAAGGAGGCAATAGATCTTATCCAAACTCGATAACATTAGAGCAATCATTATAAATCGACCAGTTACCAGGAGCTCATAGATCGCAAGGAGATTCATCGCATAATTATTCACAGGTCGCATTCGCGGTCCCGGTCGCGATCGGTGACCCCGAGCAACTCCCCGCCGCCGCTGCCGCCCCCAGCGCCGCCGCCCCCGCCCCCTCACACCCTGCACCCAGACAACGCATTAGGTAAAACATAGATTAAGTACCTACTTCTTTAATGTAGAACCACCGCAATTTAGTTTACAGACAGTGTGGGAGTAGTTATTTTTGTGGTTTGCAAACGCCTTTGCTGTGACGATACTTCTGTCTGTCAACCCAAAAGAGACGGAATAGTTTAGGAGTATATACTTAGTGGAAGATGTTGGTCAGGATCAGGACCTTCCTTCGCAAATTTAATCAGGTAATCAGGAATGAGGCGCCACCCTATTATCTGACAAAACAATAACCCACACAAAACAAAGTGACAAAAAATCTATGAGAAGATTATATTTCTAGGCATTTTTGGCTACTGCATGGTCTGCATGTGATAAAAATCAATTAGAATTCCTAGCCATTTTCGGCTACAGCTTCGTTCTAAATCAAAAATTCATATATTACATAAGGTTAAGATGTAATGTTCGCAGGCCGCGGTGCACTGAGCGCGGCAGGCCGGCAGCTGAGCGACCACAGCAACAACCGGGAGTCATCGCTAGACGACTCGGGTGTGGTGGATGACCATGATGATGGAGAGCACACGTCTGATGACCAGGCGCCGCATCCGCATCCGCATCCACATCCGCATCCGAGGCGGGCGCATCTGCTGCTGCCGCCCCCTCCGCCGCCTCCGCACCCACCGACGCCTATGCCTCAAATACCACAGATACCGCAAATACAACAGGTAATAAAACGGAATGAACTATAGGCATATTTTATGTATACCTAACTTCAGTTCGTGATCAAGTTCTGCCATCATTGTTAACCAAAGAGAAGAACCATTAAGAATCGAATCGATAGAAGACAAGCCAGTATTTAAGAGGTATTTTCAGTACTTCGCATGAAAAGCTGATGAATGATGATCATTATGACGGTTAGAGAATTGTAACGATAAGTGAAAAACATACGATTTTAATAGACGAACGATAGAAGATTGGGGTTTACCTATTTAACGCCGATTAATTTAGCCAACTTATAAATTTCTACTTTCCAGATTCAGGAACCCCAAACAACAACAACCACAACACCTCAGGATAAGAAGCAAAAGCAAAAGGATAAATCAAAAGGAAAGAAATTAGACAAAACGATAAAAATCGAACCAGCCCCTGTCCACGAGAGATATCCTCTGAATCCGGATTATCTCAACCAGATCGTCGTGCTGGGTAAGTGTTAGACACAAACTGCACTTTATAACCTTTAAGTAATGTTATCAATGAAGCAAGTCTCATTGATGACATTACAATTAACAATCCAGTTAATAAGCACGGCTTAAACACTGAAAAGCACGAAACAAGTAACACTTAACTTGATGATGCAAACACTTCAGAATGAACGCTTTGCAAACACGAAAGCATTCCAGTATCTAAGATAGAAAATGCAACATATGCATTTCAGACAGTACGACACAGTTTTCAAAATTTTTTGTAGTTTATAGATCTGTTTGAACGAATTATTGGCTAATTGCATGGTAAAATACAATTTCAATATTTGATTGAACATAATCACAAATAGGATACAACTTTAGGTTTTACGTTCTTTCAGAGCTTGCGAACTTGGCCGTTTTAAAATTCTAAATTAAATTACAATGTACAGTTTTATTGCAGATTCTTGTTTCTGAATTACTAGTTGATCAACTTTTGAATACTTTTCTTCTAAAATATGATTTTCGTTTTGTTTCAACTATCATTTGCGAACAGATATTTTCTTTGGATGTCTGAATTATGTAAGATTTCTCTTGATTTTATAATCAGAATTGGCGAACCGTTTGATTTGAGGAATTTTCTTTTTGCTGTAATTTACCAGTCCTAACTCAAACGGCTCCATGCAAAAAATTGGTAGCTTGGAGAATGTCATTATAACTTAACAAACATAACACTTTATTAATATTCAAAAAGCTACCAAATCTTTAGATACTGCAATTACATTTTGCAATTTGACAGTTATAGGTATTGCAATCGCCATAGAAGCAGCCATTGTCTTGAAAGTTATTTGTGAAACTCTTCCTGTGCCTTTCCGAAAGCCTTGAACAATGTTTCTAAATTGTAGCCGAGTTGGCCCAACATACAAAGAGAGCAATAAAAAGAAATTGTGTGATAGACCATTAGCATAGATCAAGCTTCCAGAGCCTCTCAAATAGTTAAATGAAAGATAAATGGTAGTTTCTTGGCTGGTAACATTCACAAGTAGCTTCACTACTCAATGAGGCAACACTTCATTGAGCATTTAATACGACACTATTGCAATCTCGCTTCTACCCTCATTAATATCGTCAGGGGCGGACTGGCCATACAAGCGCGCGCCCGACCTCCCCCCCGCGGAGACGACGAAAATTAATGAGCTCAGTTTATTGGCAGCCACGCACAAAACACATATGGGCAATTACGAGCAAAATTGCACTTATTTCACAGGTTAGTAAAACACAGACGCCAACGCTTCTACCCCCCAGTCCACCCCTGTTCCCCACAGGAAGACTGCAGGGTCTCTTTGCGATTGGTTCACTCGCTGTCGTGTCTTCATCGTCGAAAATCGCATTCAAGTCCTTTACATTTCCTAACAAACTAACAAATTGCTTACATGACCTTTCTAATGTGACATTTTTCGAACTTTTATGCGATTCGTATTTGGAAACACCAAAATGAACAGTTCGATCGGCTACAGAATTTCACTACCGGTAAAACGCACCGATTGCGACTCGATACATAATTGTTTTTATTGGCATTACAAAATTTTTCTACCGCGCTCGTTTTTCTTGAATTTCAATGCAATTTTCCTGCATATATTAGTCCCGGTATTCCGCTTTAAATTGCATGAGTTTTTGTACCTACCTTATGAATAAGTACCAGTTATAACTTTGCAAACGAAAGCTTTGCATCGATACAAATTTGAATATGCCTCACTACGCTTTTGCTGATCTATTTCTTCGATACTTTTTCTTCTAGACGTAACATTGTTTGATGTTTTATTTTCCATTTGGCGAGGATTTTAATTTATTTCTTCGATTTGATCGCAGATGAGCTCGTGGATAGGAACTGTGAATGCTGCGTGACTTGCTGCATAGACTATGAGGGATGGCTTCAGTTCCAGAACTGTTTATATGGGATCGTTAAAGATCCACTGTTTGAGTTGTTCATTACAACTTGCATCATTCTCAATACTCTGTTCCTTGCATTAGAGCATCATGGGATGAGCGAGAACGTGAGGTCAGCCTTAGATATAGGAAATAAGGTAATATGCTTCCATATTGAAATGTCATAAAGTTGTCTGCAGATGGCAATCCTAATGTTTTCATTTCCAGGTGTTCACGTCAATATTTACATTAGAATGTATAATGAAAGTGATGGCGATGAGTAAAGATTACTTCGCCTGCGGTTGGAACATATTTGATTTGATCATAGTTTCGGCCAGTCTCCTAGATCTTATATTTGAACTCGTCGATGGCCTATCTGTATTAAGAGGTCTTCGTTTGGTAAGTTTCCTATTAATCCTTCATTTACATAACAACGTTCTTTGAAATTAAGTAATTAATGTCAATAACTTTAGTTATGTGAGTTTATTTTACATCATTATTGCCCATGATCTCGGTTACAGCCAATCGCCACCTTTTCTTAGCACTATTTGTGACTATGTGCATTGTTCATTAATTCCCTTTATTGAATGTGATTAATGGATTTTCATTTCAATTGTTATTTTCTGTATTTATAACTGAGTGTTTATCATTTCAGTTGCGAGTGTTAAAGTTAGCTCAATCATGGACTACAATGAAAGTGTTGTTGAGTATTATAATATCGACAATAGGTGCTCTCGGTAATTTAACGTTCGTGTTAGTGATAGTTATATACATATTTGCCGTTATTGGTATGCAGTTGTTCTCTAAATCGTACACGCCGGATAAGTTTGAGCCAGATCCTGTACCAAGGTATATACTTTTCTTTTTCTTCAATGCCAATTTGTTTTATTTCTGTTAAAATCATTTCACTTCAACAGCTTGTCAGTCAAGTTTAAATTTTGACTAGTTTATAACAAAATGTGATCATTGGATTGGATCTATAACTTGCATTATTTTTAGTATAGGTATAATTTTGATAACTAATATCAATTTTTTGTTAAATTCTTTTGTTTAGTCACTTTCTATCGAATCTTCGTCTAAATTTTTAAGGTGGAACTTCAACGACTTCTTCCACTCGTTCATGATGATATTTCGGATACTCTGCGGCGAGTGGATCGAACCCCTGTGGGACTGCATGAGAGCGGAAGAGGAGGCTGGGGCAGAAAGCTGCTTCTTTATTTTCCTCCCGGCGCTAGTAATGGGAAACTTCATGGTCCTCAATCTCTTCCTTGCCCTGTTGCTTAACAGCTTCAACAGCGAGGAACTTAAAAATAAAAAAGAGGTAATTATTATAGAATCTGTATTGTATAATAAAGCTCTGGTCAAAAAGCTAAACCTTGTGGAACTAAAAGAAAGACCTGTATGGCATTTGGCTCCTACGAATGCTTCGTATTATTTTTGTATTCATTTTTGCAGGAAGTTGGTGAAGATTCAAAAATAGCAAAAAGTTTCGATAGGCTACGTTCTATAGTAAGAAAAAAAGGTTTCCTTATATCGAGAAGCAAAGAGACTGAAAAGAAATCTAAGTTAGAAGAGCTAGTTAATGATTTTATGTCACAACAACACATTCAAGAGAAGAAGACGTCGATATCGATACCGAGTGAACAGAGATACTCGGCATCTATACAGGAAACAATATTATTTCCACATGACAATATCTATAGTCATAGTTATCAAGAAGCATTAAATAGGTAAGAAAAGTGTCCGTCATACGTCTAAAATACACTCGAGAGCAATGAATCCGGGTCACTTAAAGAATCCTAAAAATCTCGGAAACTAAAAATGCTAGGTTAATGCAATAAATTGTATTTAATAGACAATGTAATACTCCTTAAATGAAGGTATTAAAACTTCTTAGTTATTGTAAAGTTATATCATAAAAAAATCAAATTTGAAAAAGGGCCACTTTCGAAGATGGAACTACGAAATTACAGCATTTGGTTTTGCTTTTGTTTGTAATCTGTCATTTATGTGGGTACATAAACCATGTTGATAGTGCTCTATATTCATTATTCAAGCTGAAATTATGTCGCTTACGCCTGAAGAATGCACCAGAATACTTACAATGCTGGAAACCGGCCGGAGTCAGCGCGATACAGCCAGGACTGTCGGTGTGTCGCTGTCAACAGTACAAAGAGTTCTCCGACGTTACGAAGAAACTGGTTCTAACCTACGCAGACCAGGAACGGGCAGAACCAGGTGTACCACAGCACGAGAAGACCGATACTTGGTGAACACCATGCTTCGAAATCGCTTTCTCACAGGAACTGAACTCACCAATCAGATTCGACGCCTCGGAGGAAGTAACCCAAGTGCATGGACAGTAAGACGTCGGCTTGCTGAATCTAACTTAAAACCCCTTAGACCTGCAAACGGCCCTAAACTGGAGCGTGGGCATCGTATTTCGAGACTAAGATATGCCCAGAGCCACGTAAATTGGAGTATTGAAGATTGGTCAAAAGGTATGTTCTCCGACGAATCAAAATTTATGCTCTACAAGCACGATGGAAGACACAGAGTGTATCGAAGACCAGGGGAAAGATTCAAGCAAGCATGCATCGAAGAAAAAGTAGCCTACGGTGGTGGGTCTGTACTTGTGTGGGCCGGAATTTCTTCTGAAAGTCGCACAGAGCTGGTGATCATAGAAAACGGCTCTTTAACTAGCGTAAGATATGTGGAAGAAATCCTCAATGATCACGTTGGTCCATTTATGGTCAATTTAGGTGAGGATGCTATATTTATGCATGACAATGCCCGACCTCATACAGGTAGGATTGTGAATGACTACCTTCAAGAGATGAACATTACTCGTATGGAGTGGCCAGCGCGCAGCCCGGATATCAACCCGATCGAGCATGCTTGGGACGAGCTAGGCAGATGCGTAAAACAACGAAACCCTCCCCCAATCACGCTTCGTGAGCTCAAAATTGCTCTCACAGAGGAATGGGAGAATATTCCCCAAAATCGTATAAGGAACTTGGTGTACAGCATGCCAAACCGCGTAAACGCAGTAATGGAAGCACGAGGAGGCAATACGAAGTATTAAAATTCAAGAAAATCGTAATAAAGTTCAAAAATTTCATGTTTCCTATTTTTGTTTTAAGGAGAGATCAGCAGTTTTTTTCTTTATGTAATTTTGTGTTAATAAAATGTATGGTGACTCATATTTTTTTTACTTTCATTTAAGGAGTATTACATTGTCTATTAAATACAATTTATTGCATTAACCTATCATTTTTAGTTTCCGAGATTTTTAACATTCTTTAAGTGACCCGGATTCATTGCTCTCGAGTGTATTTATTTTCTAAACTTTGTAAAATTTAAATGAATACTTTCAGGCCAATAGCGGTAGGATCAGATTTCGCTTACCCGAATCTTTACCAAGCCGGTAACAACTTCAACCACGGCAGCCAGGAAACTTTAAAAGATGTACGTGACTTAGGAGCGGAACATAAAATCACTAGTATTAGAGAAGATTCTAAGGAGAACCTTGAAGATACCTCACCTTGCGAACAAGTTGCGGCACAAAAGTTGCTGAATCAAATGTCATCTGGCTACCACACTCAACCCTCAGATTCCAGAGGTAAATTGAAATATTGGAATATTTAAAAAACTTATCATAGCAAAATATGAAAGCAGTAAAATAATTCTGTTTTGTTTCAGATGACTATGAGCACTATGAAATGGCGCAGCTATCAAGCAAAACAACCCCAGAGAAATCAATCAGAAGGCCTGTCACATTGGAACCCCCAAATATACTAAGTAAGGATGGAAAACAACCCGGCGTCGACGAAATGAGGCATCCCTGGCAAACTTTAGTCTCATATGTGGATGAATTAACCGTAGGTGGGAGGAAAAACTCCAAGGGGCAGTACGCAGATGCAATGGGAAACTTTCCAGGTTTCGGAAAGAAGAAAGAACCGAAAAAACCACAGGACTGCTTTCCGAGACAGTGCAACGATATGTATGTACTCAATCATAACACAAAGTTTGATCTAATCATTTCACGTTTTGATGCTATTATTTTTTTCAGGTGTACTTGTTGGGAATCGTTAATTCAGACCAAAATGGGTCAACAATGGACTTTTATAAGAACATTTACTTTGCGCTATGTAGATACGCCAGCTTTCGAGTGGTTTATCTTAGTTCTTATCTTCGCATCAAGTATAACCCTTTGCTTCGAAGACATCCATTTAGAAAAGAATAAACCCTTAAAAAGGATATTATACTGGACCAATCTTGGGTTCTGCTTGATCTTCATTATAGAAATGTTTCTTAAATGGATAGCTTTGGGTTTCTTCAGATACTTCACTAGTTTTTGGACTTTGCTAGATTTTACTATAGTTTTCGTAAGTATCATATAATTACGCTACAGTAGTTTTTGCTATATTTGGGACCTTCTAAACTATTATAACAGGAATTCAGATTAATGATGCTTGTCTATTTTCAGGTTTCAGTGTTTAGTTTATTAATAGAAGAAAATGAAAATTTAAAAGTGTTAAGATCTTTAAGAACTTTACGTGCTCTAAGGCCGTTGCGTGCTATCTCCCGGTGGCAGGGTATGCGCATAGTTGTAAACGCGTTAATGTATGCCATACCTAGTATCTTCAATGTATTGTTAGTCTGTTTAGTGTTTTGGTTGATTTTCTCTATAATGGGCGTGCAGTTCTTCGGAGGCAAGTTCTTCAAGTGTGTCGACGATGAAGGAGAGTTGTTACCGTTAGAGGTAAGACTAGCGACATTCTTTGATAGATGTAATTACTTGGTTCGATCTTTATTGATCGATTAGTGTTTTGAGAATTGACCTTCAGTCGATGTCTTTACCGTTTCGTGCATTTGCTTCAGTCACTACATGACTTTTTCCCGATACTTCGTCAATTCTACACAATAGACCTATTGTGTCTATCGTGAAGTTGAATTTCAAATAAAGCTTTCCTTAAATGCTTTCAGATCGTAAACGATAAATGGGAGTGCTACTACAATAACTTCTCGTGGATAAACTCGAAGATATCCTTCGACCATGTCGGCATAGCGTACCTTGCCTTGTTCCAAGTAGCCACCTTCGAAGGGTGGATGGAAGTCATGGCCGACGCAGTTGACGCCAGAGGAGTAGACTTGCAACCAGCGAGAGAAGCTAACCTCTACGCTTACATTTATTTCGTTATTTTTATCGTGTGCGGGTCGTTCTTCACACTTAATCTATTTATAGGAGTAATTATAGATAATTTTAATATGCTCAAGAAGAAGGTAAGTCTAAAACCATTAAAACAAGCAAAGCTCAAAGTGATTACAAAACTAAGTAACCACACAGAACAAAACTGAATGTATAAATATGAGTGCACTGCCCAAGCAAAGTTTTTATTATAAATCACTTCGACCTATGGCAACTGATAAACACACTAATATAATATAACTACTATTTATATAGAAAACCGAAATTCAATGATCTTATTTCCAATTTCAGTATGAAGGAGGAGTATTAGAAATGTTCCTTACAGAAAGCCAAAAGCATTACTACACTGCAATGAAAAAGTTAGGCAGGAAAAAGCCTCAGAAAGTAATAAAGAGGCCAAGGAATCAATTCCTCGCGATGTTCTATGATTTATCGAACTCGCGTCGTTTTGAGATAGCCATATTCGTGCTCATTTTTCTGAATATGCTGACGATGGGTATAGAGCATTATGATCAGCCCCATTCGATATTCTTTATTCTAGAAGTTAGTAATGCGTTCTTTACTACAGTATTTGGTTTAGGTAAGTCTCTTCAAAAACTTGATAATAATAAATAACGTATAATAACTGTTTTATTAAATAAATCGAATCGATCATGTCCAACACCAAATATCAAACATTAAATCATTATGTGTAATTTTGGACAAGCATTATCCTGATTCACAAAGCTTTTTGTGTTCGTATCTTATTATCTCTTTGTATTTGCCATAACTTTAATTTAAGGCTTTCCATTCTTCTGCAAAACATTATTCTTGTTCAATATTCTTGTAGACTAGATGATTTCTCTCTTTTATTTTTACTTTTCTTTTTTATTTGCGCTCTCATTATTCTTCTCTTTTTCAGAGGCGATAGTAAAAATAATAGGTCTAAGATATCATTACTTCACGGTGCCGTGGAACGTATTCGACTTCCTTCTAGTTTTAGCGTCAATACTGGGCATAGTTATGGAGGACATCATGATTGATCTCCCCATTTCGCCCACTCTCCTCCGAGTGGTCAGAGTGTTTCGGATAGGGAGAATTTTAAGACTGATTAAAGTAAGTACAATTTTAATTTATGCAGATTTATTATAAGTGAAAATGATGCTAAAGATTCTTTAAAACAAATATTTTCCATACTCCATCTCGCCATTCTACGAGCAATTTTAATCATGGTTATATCTTTCTTATTACAATTTTGGAACAAGCTTGAGTGTCTCCTGGCATATAAACCGAATTAAATTCTGTACATTTGTATTGCTTTTAATAGGAACTTAAGGATTATGTTATAATTCACCATACAAGCAAGGTCAATGAGGAAACAGGTACCTTTATCTACTGTGTCCTTAAAATGATCCCAACATTATTAAATTCCGACAGAGCTGTTATTAATTCCATCTAGTACATTAGCCATTGTGTTAAATTCCAGGCCGCCAAAGGCATTAGAAAGCTGCTATTTGCACTAGTGGTGTCCCTCCCGGCTCTGTTCAACATCGGCGCGTTGCTTGCGTTGATTACGTTCATATATGCCATCATCGGCATGTCCGTGTTTGGGCACGTGAAAGAGCAAGGAGCGTTGGACGACATCGTCAACTTCCAGACTTTTGGTAGGAGCATGCAGCTGCTTTTTCGGTAAGTTGTTTCCTGATAACCACTACTAGTATTATTTCTCTCATTTTGTGTTATAGTAACTATTACTCTGTTATTGATGGGTTTAATATTACCAGGTGATTTGCATAAAGTTTTCATATTTTCTCCCGTAAGTATCTCTTAAGTATTATGGAATCTTCTACGCAATTTTATTATCGCTTATAGATAAATTACCGAATTCTGACTTCTGGCCTGTAGGCCTAGGGGTAGTATACCGGAGATACAGGGAAGGAGCGAAATTTTTGAACCCTATGAAGTAGTGTGTGTGGTTTATTTAATAAAATGTTATATTTCTGTATGTATATTAGTCTGTAAGGTATATATTCTATGGGTCTCTGTTAATTTTACTTTGTTGTACTTTAATATTGCCTGAAATAAAGAGATTAATAATAATAAAAAATCTTAGAATATGTTTTGCTACAATGTCACATGATGTTAAGCGACGATGTGTCTGAAGATGGAGCCCTTAGAGTCAAAGATGGAAGACTATGTAGGATCTTAAACTTTCAAACTCAGAATCTAACAATATTTTTAATTTCAACTCACAAATCTCTACGGTTTTCAAAAGTTATTATTAAAGATACTAATTTCCTTTTTTATTATGATTGCTCCCTTTTTCTTATAGACTATTTAGGTTCCCTCTAGTACTATTATTTGGTATAAAACGTGGTATTTATTAGTAATTTAATTGTGGTGCTCATAGTAATACTATATTTTTAATCCTTACAGTCTCATGACATCAGCCGGGTGGAATGACGTGCTAGAATCCCTGATGATCCAGCCACCTGACTGCGAGCTGGGCGACCATGGACATACCAACGGCAACTGCGGCAGTCCACTGCTGGCCATCACCTACTTCACCTCCTTCATCATCATCAGCTACATGATCGTCATCAACATGTACATAGCTATTATACTGGAGAACTTCAATCAAGCGCATCAGGAAGAGGAGATTGGGATTGTGGAGGACGATCTCGAGATGTTCTATATTCGATGGTCTAAGTAAGTATAAATCAATGATAACGAAGTAGGTATAGTAGACTCCACGGTACCACCATCTCATACAAAAAAATATTCGTAAGTATTGATATTTTATGAAACTAAACATTATTTTTATTAAAATCAACGTGATGTCGCTGTTTCCTTGTTTCAATTTTATAAACGTCTTTTGTTTATTCTGTCTTCATCAACCCAAACGACGCCTTCTTGCAATTCGAAATTTCGGTGGACTCTAAACCAACCGTCATCTATGACTTCTAGGTATTTACCATGTCATAATATTTCTGTTTCAGATACGACCCCCATGCGACCCAATTCATCAGTTTCGCCCAGCTATCTGACTTCATAGCTTCACTAGACCCTCCATTAGGCATCTCCAAACCCAACACGGTCGCCCTCGTCAGCTTCAATCTCCCCATAGCCCGAGGCAACAAGATCCACTGCCTCGATATCCTCCACTCTCTGGTCAAACACGTGTTAGGACACGTGGAAGAGACAGACACATTTAGGCAGCTTCAGGAACAGATGGATATTAAGTTCAAGAAGCAGTTCCCTACGAGGAAAGAGTTGGAGATTGTGTCTTCAACCAGGATATGGAAGAGGGAGGATAAAGCGGCGAGGACTGTGCAACGCGCATTTAGAGAATACGTGAAGTGAGTACCAAAGTGCCTACATTTACGAGTGTACATTTTTTATTCATATGCAAAATATTCTCTTCACAAACACTTTTATTTAGACTTCAGTAACATTTTAAGAGGGTAGCAATATTCTTTCCTCTCTTCAAATATTTATTCTCTTAAAAAACCTCTTCTGATTTTAATATTTTTCCCAAATTTTCAGGCGTAAAAACCGCAGCCCTTCAAACGAGGAAGAAAGCACGAAATGGTCTCCCGGAGGCGGGTGGGGCGGGCGCCTGAGCGCTTTGCTCCATGTCCGGAGAGGATCCCACGCCTCCAGTCGGAAGTCCTCTAGAGCTTCTGATGCGTCTGACGTCAGCGAGCTCGGAGGCGCCTGGCTCAACCTTCCCCTACTGTTGCTACCAGGAGCGGCGGCCGGTGAACAGGTGATCAGAAACTCAACTTTAGATTCTGTAGACGACAAAACCACGCACATTTCTCACTCACGCATGTTATGTGGGACCGATGAACTGGTGACTTGAAGAGAAATAAATGTAGTCTACGTGATGGACAGTTGATAGAAGAAAAGAATCTTGAATCTCTTTCAGCATTATATTCTTCAATCATACACCAAACTGATATATGAATACAAACTTCTCTTGACAGTCTTAACCAATGACAGTTTTTATTTTGCTTGCCAATGTCGTAATGGATAATTTTTATCTGGAATGTTCTCAGTGTATTTCTTAATAACCTTTTGTAATTTTTATTCTATTTTGTAAAAATCGCTTTTCGATGATCGATTTTAGTCTAAAATTCAGTATCGCTTATTGTTGTATTTTGGGAATTTTATTAAATTTCTTACCTTGTTCAAGGTAATTCTTTAGAATTAGACAGAAGTCCTGAGTAACAAAATGAGCATACTTTTCTTCTGTACTATTTTCATCGTAGTTTCATATGATACGAACCGCACAATGCAAGTTCTTAGAACAAGACTATCACTGTGTGATTAATCAATCTTGAGCATAATGTTTCTATTCTAAATATGCTTTTAAAATCGTCGACCTTCGTGCTACAGCGGGTGAGTGCCAGCGAAAAGGGAACAAACTTTGTACTTTTGTATAGGTGTTTACAAGACCATGATCCCGGGTCTCGGCACCAAAATTCATTCCATACAAATAGATAACAAGACAAGTCAGGTACAAGCATCTGATGGTAGAGACTTACATGTAATTAACATTCCGGCCTGAGCATGTATCATAGCATTCCATTGCTATCACTCACGATACGCAAGAGGTCTCATAGACTCATGTGCCTGTAACTCTACCATACAGATATCATTGAATATCTAGGGTTGGAGACAACTGTATATATGATCATTGGGCTTTATCATTTCCATGTGACTAATGAATGAGCAGGGGGCGAGCGGCACGGAGTCAGCTCCGCCTAGACGGAGGTCGGCGTACGGTTTGCCAATATTCCTTCGCCACCAGGATGCTATGGACGAGGAAGCCGGACCAAAACGCGCAGGTTCATATGTAATGTTATGCTTTTCGTGTCTCCTCTATTATTAGTTAGCTGGATGTTTATGACAGCACTAAGTGGTTAGATTTCTACTCAAGTAACATTCGTATTCTGTGCCTATAAGGATTGCACTGTCGTCTAGTTTGTTTGTCTGTTGTCCATCATTTATGTACATTACCCTGTTCTTGGTGGTAACATGGTTTAATCAATCATAACCCTATTTTCAGTAATGCCGATTGTTTGGCATCCGATTTTGTGTGCAATAATTTATGAGACAACACATGTTATTCGATCTTTATTATAACTTTATGGATTACGCTGAATAATAATCGGAAATATTCCGCTTGTTATAGAATAGTTTTCTTAATAAGAACTGTCTTCAGGTATCATGCCTTTCAAATCCACATTATTGAATAACTAGCCACTTAGTGCTCAACTATGTACCCTTACGTAGCCAAACCCCCAGTACCCGCGTTTGATTGAAATACTTCCTGCATTGTTTTAAAATAAAATTGATTGCTTTTGGATATTTAACATCTAAATGTTTCCAGTTTATAGATGGCGCGTTTATCAAATTGGCATAACCCAAGGCATTTATATAATGATGCAATAAGTTTGTGTTGCTTAGCATGTTTGCTTGTTGCAATGATTTATGTGCTTCTGTGGCTGATGCGGCAGGCTGAAAACCTTTAGTAGTGTTTGTGCTACCATTTTATTATCTCCTTCACTTTCAATGCGTCTCAGGACTTCGTAAGTAAGATTTCGATCTTTCCACAGCACTGGGTGCAACTCATAAAGGTAGCTTTCCTTCAGGAATAGTAGAAGCCCGATGTAGAATCAACGGTCATGTTACTGCAATTTAAGTGTATGAGGTCTTAGGTTAGGAGCACCCATGCACATTTATCCGTAACCTTGCACCTGATACAAACAAAGTACACCACTAACAGCCTGACCCACATCCACATCTGAGAAAAGGAACACCCCAACGCAACACCTAAGTTCATTTTAATAGCACAAGTGCTGATGTATAGAATTAAGTAAAGCTTGAGCTGTAGCATTACATTTTACAGAAGAAATGGAACTATCTCATGAGGAGTCCAGTTAGTCTGCAGTGCTTGTAATTCCACTGGTTAATCATCAAAATAATGAATGTGTATAAACAGCGAAATTTAGGCTCACGCCCTATTCCAGGATATCAAGCCATCAGAACCTAGATCATATCAGATGCTGCACCTGATAACCTAAAGATAAATCCACGATCTAGATATCAATTAGGAGTAGTTTGCAAACCTGCATCGCTTGAATTCTCAAAACTCTCACAGTTTGCTGAATGTAACAAAATTGCAGGTTCCCTTCGTATAACCTCGCGTCGAAATTCAGCGCGTCGCCCGACGCCGCCCGCGCGTGCCCGCACTCCTTCCCCGCACGCGAACAACAGCGAAGTGAGCATTTTAGTGACGGAAGCGTCGCCGGACGCGGCCCCTCCCCCCGCCGCGCCACCCACCGTCGTCCGCGTGCTAGTACACAGAGAGAGCGACGAACAACCCAGCTGATCCACGACTGACGAGCCCGACGAGGCTCCAGAGAACTAGCCAAGCATACCCGACTATAGCCGAGTATTGCCGAGTGTTGTCGCGAGTGTGCAATGTGTGCGTGTCAAAACGATCGATCATTGTGTTCAATCGAGTTGATATCGATCGAAATTGTGATTTTAAATTAGTCGCGTTCATTTTTATAATAACTAATTAAATACAGCGAGGTGAATAGACATTGTATGTAAGTTGGTAGAGATCCACATTCTTCAGTCTCAGAATAATTAGTCATCCTTTTGAATAGAAGAAGTGCCATGCCACGCCACGCCATGCCACGCGAAAACGCTACGGATCGACATCGAGTTATTATTTTTTTCCAAACCATTTTTTTTGGACTTTAACATTTGGGAATAAGTTCTTCTTTATGAAGATAATAACATTATATTCAAATTATAGAATCGTTTTGTCTATTTACCTCGCAAATTTAAAATTAAACATACCTATGTAATAGTAAAACCTGGGACTTCCAAAGTTGCAATACATTTTTACGATAATTCACCGTTTAATAAGCTTAAAATATGAAAAGGTCACTGCGAATACACGCTGTTATTTAATTAATAGAAATTGTAATTAAGTTTACCGTTACGCTTGTATAGAGTAGGATTTCATTCTTAGGTCATAATAATGATAAAATTGGTACCAATCACACTTATGTGCCGTATTGTGTCGTGTCGTCACGTGCTCTCAAACATCGATCGGCGCCGCGTCGCGTCGCGTCGCAACTTATCCCAATATATTTTATCATGAAACCATTGCACGCCACAATATGCCAGGACACGACACATTAATGTGATTTTGACTGAACTTCTTTTTTTTTTATTGCATCTTTAATTATTTAATTTTCAATCCTACGGAGTTTACAGTGCAGTCGTTCATTTTACACATGATATTTTGAAAAATGATTTTAATTATAATTACAATACGGTATATGAAACAGGCTACAATATTGTGTAATCAATCTGTGCAATAATAAATTGTATTAATAATTATGATGTAAGACATGAAAGAGCAAGTTTATCCTTTTAAAGCGAATGTCTTATTGTTTATGTAGATGCGCTATTCGTAAATCTCAAAGTCGGTTGTATATTAAATTTGTTATTGTATATAGTTATTTAATTTATAATTGAGAACGACTGATAACGTCTCAAGAAGTCCGGTTGGCCGAGAAAAAAGCATTTTAAGATCCGTTATGGAAAAGTTGTGAAATAGCACTAAAATAAAATAGAGAAATTAAATATTATAATCTATCTAAAATAAATAGATGATTTCTTTAAATCGAGCAATTTATCAAACACTAACATATTGAAATCTCAAAATAATAATATCAAGGCTGTGACATATAATAAAATAAATACTGGCAAAAAATTCTAGAAAAATAACATCTATCTATTTTAGCTAGCAACACAAATATCAAACAATAATAGTACCTCAATTTTGTCTAGATCCTAATAAAATGTTGATCTATATTTCATTAGGCTTATAGCTGACGCCGAAGCTTTAAATACGATTTAATTTAAGTCAATTTGCATAATAATAGCATAGATATAGTAGATGAGAAGTTGCCATTAAATTGTGATGTTTTTTCTCATATGGCAACCTGATTTTTGTCATTAGATTTGTGTTACTTTTCTTAAGAGAGAAGTTTTTTTAATTCTACAGCAGTGGTAGGTACATTCTGGTGCATTACGCATAAAAAAGTATTATTTCGCACAAAAACACGTCGTAAAAGTAAATGGTTATATTTTCTTTTCTGACAAGACCATGCTTTTTACATTCTAAGTACCTAAGTAGAACAAATTTATTTAAGAAGCTTGCTCATTTTTCTGAAATAGGCCCAATTTTTTTAACCTCTGTTCTAGCCTAAAGCAAAACGTTAACGTGGAGGGAAATTAAAAAAAAAAGACGTGTGGCACTCGGAGACTGCCGCGGTAAAGCTATTGCATAGCATTCGGAGTGGGGGGTGTTAGGTTATTTTCGTTACGGAATTTCTGGATTCGGTCTCCACACTTAAGGCCCGCGATAGAAGCTATGCAATAGCTTAAAAAGTTACCATATAAATCTATGGTATCCAATTAGTTTTAGCATGAATCCAATTGTAACTGCTATTAAATACTTAAATAAATTGTTTCAAAATGCCAAAAATGTCACAGCACAATAAAATTATAAGCCTACTAAATTCGTACTTGATTCAATTCATTCATTAATTGTATGCTCATCTCGATATAGGCTTACGTCTATTATACTTCTTAGTTTTTATTACTGACTCAAAAAAAGCCACATTTATTTATTTCAAAATATTAGCCCGTCCATTTGATTGTTGTTTTATTTAAATAGCTTCTCTACTTTAGAAATCGTTTAGAAACGATCAACCGCAATTTTGCACAAAGTGCTTTTTTGTTATTTATTTCTCTAATAGCTTTTACAAAATATACAACTTAACTAAATGATAAAATTCTTATAAATAAATCAGTTTTGAGCTTAATTAGCTGTAGTTATTAGCAAGCTTTATAAAAAACATTGATAAAAACGTTTTTAAATTACTAGGGATACCGTTTCAGGTAAATTTAAACCCCAATAACTCTTTCGATTTAGCAAGGACCAAAGTATTGTCGATTATTTTTAAATTATATCTGAATTTTCTATACCTTGACCAAAACCCTTTATAATTCATTTGTAATGTAGTTTTTCGAAATCTATATCAAATTACGATTATTGTAGTGTTTTAGGAGCTGTAACACCTTGATATCTTTGTATCACTTTGCTTTAATGCAAAATTAACACTCTTTGCTTTCCCTTTGATATGTCCTTACCTTCCACCCTCACTAAATACATTGTAATGCAGAAAATAATACTGTTCAATAATAGACTAGAAATAATTCTTAAATTGTTCATTAAATTTATATGTAAATAAACGATGTAAGTGGATGCAATAATTTTGTCATAATTCTATCTATAGTTAAATCTCGAGGTTGTTAGCTGTTAATTTTAAATTAATTAGTTTTATGGTTTGTAATTATGTACGACGTACATGTAAAACTATGGTAGCTAGTGAAATTGCAAAATTGTGAGCATTTGTTGGGCAATGTTCCGATTTGTAAAGTAATGTTTAATTGTATGATATGTAAATAAAAACTTTTAAGTGAGTCCTGCGAAATATGATTTTCTTCCGAGGTACAAAATATAAATTAACCATGTTGAAAACTATGATTAAACGAAAATATAGAAATTCTGTTTGTTTCTTTCAACCTTTTTTTTATGTAACTGAAGGATGAGACGAGCTGGTAGTTTGCCTGATGGTAAGCAATACGCCAGCCCCATAACAATAACAGCACCACCAAGAACTTTGTTTTACAAAATCCTGCGCGGCGCTGCACTGCGCCCGTCACTCTGAGACAATTAGCTGTTGAGTCTCATAATGCCCAGTAATTTCGTAACAATGCCCTTCAAACCAGAACACAGTAATGCTCGCGCACTACTGCTTGGCGGCTGAATAACTGGCACAGCGGTGGTACCCACCCAAACGGCCTCTCGCATACAAGAAACCTACCACCAGTAATTTCGTACCTTTTATTAGCTCTACCTGAGAGCGCTGGGTAACCGTTTGTGTGGTATTTAAATGTGAGCGCTACCGTGCTTCAGACGGCACGTTACGCCGTCGGCCCCGGTTACCGTCTTAGGACAACTGTCGTCAGGCCATATCGAAGGCCTTCGGGCGGCCTCTAACTCCGACACATCTAAACAAGAAAGACGAAGGGCGCTGGCACTTATGGATAGGCGTTTATCATCTTAACATAGGAACACTACAAAATTACTGGGCATATGAAACAATATCAGTCAGCGTCTGCCTGTGGTGTCGTGGTTGGGCAGTTCACTCAAATCTCATACACCACGGAGGTTGCGGGTTCGATTCCCGTCACAAATGTTTGTGCACAGAAAAAAAGCGCAAGCATTTGTTTCGTGTCTGGGTGATGTGGGACCATAGTCTTAGTAGTTTCTGGTTCCTTAGATACAGGGAACCCTAGTGAGGCGACAGGATCGATAAAAAAAAATTAATGTCTCGGGGTAATGAGCGCTATGCGCTAGTGCTATGCAAAGTTCTGGGCAAAAAGTTCTGGGTGGCACTACAATTGTTATTGACACACTGTATGTGGCACTGTAATTGAGTAACGACGCACGCGCAATGTAAACGATGCGTATTCGTCGTATGCTAGCCCTACGAACTGTTCGTAAAGTTTTATGGCGCGACGCCGGCGTCGGTCGTCATCGTAAGATGCGATATCGTGTCACGACGCGACGTTGTATCGTAAAAATTACATATTGTATAAATAGATAACTTGTAAAATAAATTCTATCAGGTAGCCCTGCTTATAAAATACCTATTTTTTGTTTGATTTAGAATTTGCTCATTTAATTCTACAGGCGTTTAGGCATCAAAATAGTAAAGTGATAATAAAAGCTATGAGGTCCAAAACGATATATATAAAGGTAGCAGTCTAGTAGCAACTATTGGTTAAAAAACTTGATTCATTTACGCAGTTTGTTCTCACTGGATAGGAGACCAGCCATCCTGATGTCAGAATGGCCCGTCACCTTAAAAAGTAGTTTGTCTTTTTAATGATGTGGGTAGCAATTATTTCACGATTAGTCGCAACTACATTCTAGCAATAAAGAATTTGAATTAGAAGCAACTAGGTAGCAACTCTCTATAATTACGAGGGGCGGCTGATAAGTTCGCGCCCTAAGCAATGTCTGATCACCTCATTACTGATACCACTACTTGCGCCACTAAGTGGTAGTATAAATATGTACAATTTTTTTAAATAGGTTCATTAACTTTTGAACTATCGGACAAGCAATATCACCATGTCAACTAAAACTGGAAATTCACGCAATTTGTAGCACCGCGCAGTGATTAAATTCCTAGTGAAGAAAGGAAATAACCCGAAAGAGTTTTTTGCAGAGATGTCATCGGTTTTTTGAGAATTTGGACCTTCATATACAAGTGTCAAAAAATGGGTACGATTATTTCTACAGGGAGAGAGACCTGTCAAGATGACACACGCCCAGGACGATCGGTGACCGTAGTGACTGAAGAAAATGTCGAAAAAGTTGTAAAATTAGTATTGGCCGACTGTAAAATTAAGTTGTAGTAAATAGCTGAAAAGTTACTGATTAGTAAAAATCATATGGAAGAGATTTTACATAAAGATTTGCACATGAAAAAAAATAGCGCGCGTTGGCTACCCCAAGTGCTCACGCCGCTTGTCAAGCAGCGACGACTGTCAAGTTGTGAAGTGTTTTAAGAATTAGCCAGGACAATTTGGACTATATAATTATGTAACCGGATAGTCACCGTAGATAAAACATGGACAAGTCAATATCATCACAGAAATTTACCACCTACCCTACAGTCCGGACCTGGCTCCCAGCGACTTCTTCCTTTTTTCTAAATTGAAAAAGGAGTTACGAGGCCGAAGTTTTTCACACGACAGTGAGATGAAAGCAGCTGTGGAAAGCCATTCCATCAAGAGCAATCTAAAGAATATTTTTTCAACAGGTAAAAAGCCATATTCACGATGTGAAAAGTGTATTTCACTCGAAGGGGATTATATTGAAAAATAAAAAATATAACACATTTTTTTTTCATTCAGTACCTTAGGCCGCGAACTTATTAGCCGCCCCTCGTCTTTCGATGCCAAATATGGATAGTGACCGGCCACCCTGACGAACACGTTGGATCTCGTGGAAATTTCCGTTGCGATATACCAACTTACAACATCGCAGATTTGTTACGACAGGTGTCGTAGTTTTCACACCGCGCTTGTCTATTTGTAGAGATGATATAAAAATCATCAGATCATGCCTTTGTGCATACTATGGAATATGAAATTCTGGTCATTGTGAATTTCTATAATAACTACAATCTAAGTAATAATTTATTTCATTATTTATTAGTCAAATCAGCATACATAACATAATTTTAAATCTTTTGATCAACTAGTAACATTGACTAGGCATTTATGATCTTGCAGAAGTTCTCTACTCCCAGCCTTCTAGGTTTAATAGAATGAAAAACTTTTCAATTGCCAGGATGCTATATTACGCACTCATTTGAAATCAGCTATTAGAATCTCTAAGAATAAAATAACAAAATTATACTAACAATTCTACTTAGTGGAGACTCTGGTACGGCGGTTCCAGTGGAAGTTGAGGCTGTAGTTCTTGGTCTTGTACTGCTTCTCAATCTTGGGAACATCCAAGTACCAAGCCCACCCATTCTTCTCGCAGTGTTCAATAGCTTCTTTGGGGTCGGAAAAATGGATTTTCATGTTGGAAAGCGGGTCTCCAGTGGAAGTCCAGCCCATGAGAGGGTTTTCCCAGCGTTGACGATTGTCAAACTCCATCTCCCAATGGTGGATGTTGTTGGTGCCACTCTGCATGGCATTCTTCGCAGGCTGATAGATACGCACCCTACGGGTCCTGATATGCTCTTCTGGTACGCCGCTGATGGGAGTCAAATCAACCTGTATAAGCAATAAGAAAGGCGCTAATGGACACATTCTTAATATAACTCTTATCAGTTAAGTTAAATGTAAATTACTCATTAGCCTATATTAATTATAATAACTTTGTTTGTGCAAAAGATTTTTTATGTAACTGAATGACGAGACGAGCCGCCTGATGAGGCGGACGACCAGCTCGTCGTGTCTATTTTTACCATCGTAAGCAATACGCAAGCTCATAACTATAACAGCACCACCCAGAACTTTGTTTTGCAAAATCTTGCACGGCGCTGCACTGCGCTCGTCACCCTGAGACAATTAGCTGTTGAGCTATTTTTCAAGACAAGCTTTTAATAAATTCGTAATCGGAACCGCGAGCAGATTGAAATGAGCCCAAACACTAGTAGTTTATGATTATCCATCAAGGAGTTCCATTGCCCACCTTCCGTCTCCATAATCAGATCAGCTGGCTGTCACCATAAAATTGCATTGTCATCAGACTTTGACAATTATGCAAAATTTCAACTTCGGAGGACGAGAGAAAGTGGTTCTGATTCAGCTTGCAAGATTCAACACGGACAACATACATACATTGCAAGTTAAATAAAAACTTGTAAAATGGGGACCATAAGATTTATGAACCCCTATATCCTTATACAAGACATTGCATGGTATCATTAATTCTATCAAATGTCTGTCAATTTGCCATTGAAGAAGAAATATATTGTTATCTTTAACGTAAATTTACCTTAGTGGGTACACTAATGGTATCTAATAGATGTTGCTTAGGCTCAAAGACAGTGTCGTTATCAATTTTAGGAGCCTCTTTAATGCTAGTGGGATCATATACGGCCAAGTCATGACTAGTTGTGGAAAAGGCTGGCAGCGATCTGGAAAAACAAAATATATAAATGAAAAGTTCATATTTCCAGATTTTCCTTAACCAAATTTTTTTGGCAAATGTATGAGACGAGCATGTCCTGCTGATAAGCAACACGCCTGCCCATAACATACCACCCAGAATTTTGTTTAGCTACATATTATCACCCTGAGACTACAGCTTAAAATATAATATATATATAACAACTGAATGGATTTAGATAAAATTATTTATTTATAGTTATTTATTATTATCAGCACTCAAATGGGACTGGGCTGGACATGTCTGATGATCTCTGGGCCAAAACCACTACCTAGTGGACCCCACAGGGTTGCAAAGACCAAGAAAGAGATGGTGGGATGAGCTATACTCACACCTTAAAGATTGGTCTATCGTGCCAATGGATAGAGAAGTGGAGGGAGGGTAGGGAGGCCTTTGCCCTGCAGTGGGACAAAATAGGCTCCTAATAATAATAATTTATTAGTTAAGCTCAGGCACAGATTGCGATGGTCTTCATTAGCACAAGACATTTTATTTTGGAACAACTAGTAGTTCCTCAGGGAGCTCTATACATAATACCATGTGGACAAATTTGACTAGTGATTTATTAAAACTGAAACGCAATGAAAATATATAGTGTAATCCCGCTGAATATGATGTAGGTTGTTGTTAGTTCCTAACAACAACACTCCTTGTACGACACGTGTTTCGCTGTCTGCACAAGGCATCATCAGGTGTCGACTCGCCGAACGCTGGAACGAGAGACACTCACTCTCACTCTCACTCACTCTCCCACTCACTCACTCTCGTTCCAGCGTTCATCGAGTCGACACCTGATAGGAACTAACAACAACCTACATAATATTCAGCGGAATTACACTATATATTTTCATTGCGTTTCAGTTTTGAGATGAATTTCCGCAACGTCACGCCTGATTCCATTGCATTAGTGATTTATTAATAATATCAAATAATCACTTAGCTAGTGTAGGCAAGATCTATCACGGGCTGAACTATCAATACAATACAATGATACTTTATTGAACACCAAAACAGGAAACAAAAGTTTACAGTTCAATTCAATTCAATCATTTATTGATAAAATATTTTACATATAATAGTGGTAGAACAATGGGCGGCCTTATCGCTATGTGCAATTTCTTACAGGCAACCTTTGGACGGACAAGAATAAAATGAGACATACTAACGGAATGACTATCCATAGGTAGTACCTATTTGGAATTGCGTGCGACTAGAGAACATAAACTGCAATGACTATAGTATTGTTTAGTCTATTGAAATACTATGGTAATGTTTTTATAGAAGCCTAATTTTGTGCAATAATGTATTGTCTGGCATTGGTATTGAAGATTTAAACATGTGAAATTCCAAAGTGTTTTCATGTTGGTGAACTGGTTTTTTCCCGAAACTTCGTCGTCAACATTATATCGTATTCGTATTCACATGATCACTCACCTGGATAGCTGCGTACGAGTTAAAGCCGCTGAACGGCTGATTAGTTTTAACATTGCTTGATTTACGTAACAATTGCTGGAAATAAAAATAAAATTGCGTTTGCGTTGTGGTGATCTGTATGACAGGCAGAAAATTGAAAATCAATGTATTGACAATGACTTTTATTTGACATTTTGATAGTTTGACACTGACAATAGTGTGTAATGACAAAAAAATGACAAATGACATTTTTTTTAAACGAGCGAATGCCTTTATTACAGTATTACTGTAAACAACTCTAAACTCTACTTACTAAAACCACCATAGCAGGCCACAAAAAAAACACAAGAGGTTCCTTTAGTATCTGTGCTAAAACTAAACTAACTACTTACAAGGAGAAGCAATTGGACAACACATAGACCATTAAAGGCCTATAGATAGCTCAAATGCTCCAACCCACTACCAGTTGGCAGCGTACCCAAGATGCTGGCAGTAATGACAATGTACCTTTGTACCCTTTTTGTGCTAGCATAAATAAAGCAAAGTGTTTTTGCCATTTGCTGCCTACTCAGTACTTAGGCCCACTTGCGCCAGCCAGACTGTATTAAAAAAATATTTCAAGTTCTATTTCAAGTTGGCGGCGGCGGCGCCCATTATAATAAAAAAGTATTTTACACAAAAAAAACTATAATATATTACTTATTATTGCAGGTCTTTGTATTATATACAATCGAAGCATATAGACTCGAAAAAAAAAACAAATAATGACAAAGTCAACAAAAATGTTAATTTTTATAAATTCTAAATTTATGTAAATTTAAGTACAAAGTCAACAATATTTAATCCTTTAAACATACAAAAAATCCAAACAATGTCGTTTCAAAAAGCTTCTCCTAATATTGGAAGTGTGCAAAAAATCATGAGTACCTTGAAGCAGTTTGAGAGAAAACTGGACAATTTACAAAATGATGTCAATTATCATGGTAAAACTCTGAAGGAACTTCAAACATTAGTGATTAAGCTATCTGGAGGCACAATAGTGAATCCAGACAACAAGCCAGATGATTTAACACCAGCCAGGATCGATAAAACCAACACTGCAATTCAATATGATAAGGGATTGTCAAATAAAGATTCACCAAACAAACTGAAGCGAAAACATCCGGTCCAGCCAATACCTACAAAAAGCTTTCAAAATCATGGAGGAGTCAAGCCCCATCGCTGCCCCTTTCTCATGGAAAATAAGTCTTCTAGTCCCAGAACATTGTCTGTCAAACAGTCTCCTAGAGCACTGAGGCCGAGTAAAGCTGAGGCTCCTCGTAAAGCCTCAAGTTTAAGAACCCAAAAAGGGATGGTAGACAAGAAACGTAGTAACACAATGTAATTCAAATATTTTTTATTTCCTGTTACAGTTTACGTTTAATAGATTATTTGTGGTCAATAACAAAATAAAACTTTTTGATGAGTCATTTTTCTCACGTGTGGTGTTTTCTATTATTTATTTTATTTTTATATTCACAACACATGTACTTATGTCATCAATTTATCAGACAATACCATAACCTAGCGTGCCTGAGAATAATAATAATAACACTGATTCCATTTTTTTTACGATAATAAGTAAGTTTCACTATATCTACATTGTCATAATAAATATATAAAATATATAAATATGTAAAATAAATATCATAATAAATATAAACATATAGTTATTCTTTTTGGTATTCTACATATTTATTGCACCATCGAACTATAATATTGTGGCTGTCGTATTCTTCATAAATTCGGATATGATAAAATCAGAGATTTAGTCAATGACGGAGGATGTTAAAATAACAACACGATTTTATCATTTCCACTATGTCTAGTGAATTGACTTTCCAGATATTGACCAAATCTCTGTTTTTATCATAATGAAAACAGAGATTTGGTCAATTTTCGGAATCATCCCGGTCATATCCCTGCGACATATATAATACTGTAGGTACCGAACTTAGGCCTTCTATGGTGTCAGGCATATATCTCTCCACAACTACAACGGTACTGTTGTCTAGGTGTTCAAAAACATTAGTTCTAACATTGACTCTTACACAGTTTTAAGCATATCCCATCGGTATATACTTACTAAAGGAATAGCCTTGCAGAGAGAACTCTTGAGGTACCTCGGCATTGTTTACCAATGATCAGTCAGACAAGTTAGTGGTCGTCAAACAAGAAACACTCATATTGATCTTTCCCCCTCAAAAAAATATTGCGGCTTGAATATGGATTTATCAGCCAGGTGTACACCGGCTGATCCTCGTCCGCTCCTACACGTGTGGCAGAATTACGATCCAAACGCGTGGTCGCTGGTCGGTGTGGACACGTTTCGCCCAAACGAAGCAAATGTTGGATCGTGGATTGGAACGTGGATCTGCTGGTGTAGATCAAGCATACACTTGCGTAATGAAGGTGCATGACCGCACCCTGAATCAAGCGCCGCGCCGCGCACGCCAAGCCGTGTCACTTTTATGTCAAATCAAAACCAAACGTCAATGTCAGCCACAGATTAATATCAGCTGGCGTATCTCGAATTACAGAATTCGCGTCTCTGAATTTAGGAATAATAAAGAATTTATTGCATATTTATGCAAAAATTCAGCTTATAATCACTTCCAGTCTATAATACTACGTGCATGTGCACTTACACTATTTACTTAACGTGAAATATGGTGTTTTTTAGCGTGTCCTTCAAAGAACGACTGACCACAGCTGTTTTTATGTAAAGGTACGCTACATATTTCAATATATTTTTACGTTATCAGCCGGTGAGCCGGTTAGAAATAACTATTTATATCGTTATCGCTTAGCTAAAACATTTTGAATACAGAACACGCCAAAGAGCTATCATACGTTTCCTCAGTGTCTTTTACATATGAGGATTTTACTTTCAATAGTTGGGTTAAATGCCCAACATTGCACAACTTTTACGGTCGCGATCAGGTTGCAATAATAAAGTGGTCTAGGCCAAGTTGCACAATAGTTCTTATGGTGGTTTATATTTAGACCACAGTACACTTAAAGTACCTACAGTTTTCTATAATAGGAAGAGTTCACTTGCATTAATAAATAAAATTTATGATTGATATCTATGCTACATAAATAGACACACTTTTGTTGAAAAAATATTATATCATTTAAAAATGCCATACCTTTAATATGTATACTTAATATATTTTAATGCATGAATATATTAATTGCTATTCGTAATAATATTTTATTTAAATATGTACTTAGTGTTTTGATCTGTCTCTAAAAGGTTATCTCTGTTATTTCCTGTGTTAATAAGTTGAAATTAAAATGAAACTGTAAAATAGTACATAAATACAATTCATTTATACAAAGAAATACTTTTCACAATAAATAAATTACATACCTTTTTCACATAAAGCATTTTTTCCAATTTTGGTCATTAATTTATGCATAACCCTATTGGATACTTTCATCTCTTATAAGAGACCAATTAAATTGGATAGCCATTAAAAAAAAATGTCATTTTCAGATTGCCACCAATATCGCCATGTCCTGCTGAACTCGCGCTCCGTAGCTCCTCCGGGGGCTACCCCTGGAGCCCTGCTCTACCTGCGTACCTGTATTAGTCATTGCTCATATAAGTCACTTGAGTTTAAGTTCACATATCACCATAGATTGTATTTCTCATAAGACAATAATAAGATATACATAATAAGAAATATTTGTGTATATTTGTACATATTAAGAGCTTTTGAACTAGGTAAGTTAGGGCTAAGACCGGAATTTCTACATCTGGTGCAATTGAAACTATTTAGGGCAAATAAGATTATATTGGGTCTGAAACCCTGGTGCCTGTTTAGAAAATGAGTAAGGTTAGAGCAGAAGTGGACTGCACTGGTCGATGCCGGTCTCGGAGCCATGGCCAGGCCATCACCAGTGCGATTACGAAGAGATCCATCGGAGATAAAGCTCTCGCAGCTTTCATTAAGGGAACATGCGCCAACTTCATCAAGGCTTTTGATTTCGAGGTAAAGTACCTATTAGTTAAAAATCAATATATTTATTATTTATCTACCTGCCATAATAACTGAGTCCATATTTTTTAGGTAAGTACTTCATTCCTATACCTTTGGGTTGTTCGAAGAGATTGCTTTAAGCGATGAGACCATTGTGTAATTTTAGTTACAACTAGTTGCTCCCCAAGTTGGAGGAGGCCTTTGCCAAAGGGCATACAGACATGTTAGACGGTGTCTAGAACCTAAAAATAAATGTAATAAAAAAAAATATATAGATATAATGCATGCGTTTATTACAATAAAAAAAAAAACAATTTCAATTAAAATTCAACTAATGTAATTTAAAATAGGTAATAACTGTTTTTATTTTATGTACTTATCTGAATAAAAGGCTTATTTATTTTAGTTGCTCCCCGCGGTTTCAACCGTTTTTCCGGGTTGCCCCGGACGTAACCTGTGTTGTGTCCTTTTCATAAGAATACCATACATAACAAATTCTTTCAAAATTCGTTTAGAAGTTTTTGCATAATTTAATAAGGAACATCCATTCATCCTCGATAACTTTCGCATTTTTGATGTTATTAGTAGAATTCTCTGTAGGTAATGGTTTTTTTTACTGATCGATGAGACGATCAAGTGGTTCGCCTGATGGTAAGCGCCACGCCTGCCCATAACAATTGCAGTGCCACTCAAAACTTTAATACCATAAAAAGCACTACGCAGTGCTTGCACTGCATTGCGTTCATCACCCCGAGACATCAGATATTAAGTCTCATATGCCCAGTAATTTCGCTGGCTACAATGCCCTTCAAACCGTAACAAAGTAATGCTTGCTCAATACTCCTTGGCGTCAGAAAAACTGGCAAAGCTGTGGTACCGACCCAGATGGCCTCGCGCTTACAAGAAACCTACAACGAGTACTGTGGACTGTGGTGTTGTTTTTATTTATTTATTATTATTAATTGCATGCATGTACATATATTTATCATGTAGGTCTTAAATTACATCTTATGTTGGTACATGAGCCCTGTAAGGGCGTTTGCAAGTCAGTGCGAGAGTACATTTAGTCATTTTAATTTATATTGATTTATGTTTTATTAAAGTCAGTATATTTTGTAATAAAAAGTGAATCTATTTTACCTACCTATAAATAAGTGTCCTTTGTTAACTGCAGGGTCGCACAGCCCTCCACATGGCGGCATCTCGCGGCCGTGTCTGTTTGATGGAGTGGCTGGTTCGTCACTCCTCAGAAGCCTTTATCAATGCACGAGACAGGGAGTCTGGCTCGACTCCTCTGCATCGTAGTATATTCTACGGGCAGATCAATGCTGCTGTTTCTTTGATGAAGATTGGTAAGGATTCCATATTTTACATTAAAAGTCATGTGGTTGGTATAGTATAACTAATATAATCTGACTTTCTAACTATTTATATATTACTAGCTGACCCGGCAAATGTTGTTTTGCCATACAAATTAATAATAATGTTAAGGGTGAACAACCCTTATCACTTAGGGGTATGAAAAATACATAGTAGGCGATTCTCAGACCTACTGAATATGCATATAAAATTTGGTAAAAATCAGTAGAGCCGTTTCGGAGGAGTAAGGTAACTAACATTGTGACACGAGAATTTTATATATATGATTATAATAATGCAATTATTGCGAAAAGATAGGTGGTTAGATGGAGGGATGGATGGATGTTTGTTACTCAATCATGCAAAAACCACTGAACGGATTTTGATGAAATTCGGTATGTAGGTACTTGAGGTCCTGGAAAAGGACATAGGATACTTTTTATCCTGGAAAACCGCGGGCGAAACCGCTGGGAGCAAGTAGTAAGAAATATTTAACCCAACTTTATTTATAGCATAGGTTAATTTACCTATAGATCTGTATCATTGTTTAACTTGGTGCTTATTGCATTTTACATCACACATCTATCAAAATGTTGTAAACAATGCAGATAGGTACATATAGAGTAATAATGATTATTATGCACTCATGTTCTAGACATGTGTTGGTCTATGATAAAATAGTTTTTTGATGCATCGTCAAGTTGTTGTTTAGTTAATAATAGTCATTTAGATAAGAGCACTGGTATGTGTTGGTTCATAGTTAATATATTTATCTTACACATGTTACAACTTAATTTGTTTAATAATCAAAATGTGATCATGATCACTATAGGTACATACATAGCTGCTGTGGGACCATGGTCCTCATAGTTCCTGGTTCCCTAGATACAAGGAATCCAATAGTTAGGGGTCAGAATCTATATATGTGATCGTTGGGCGTTATTTATTTATTATTAAAATAGTTCTGTGTACCCCGGACTCTTTACTTTGCATAATAGTAGATAATGAGAAACTATGAGAAACTATGAGAATAACCAATACAAATGCTACATCATTCTTAATATTATCAGAGAAAACATACAATATTTGTTCCGCAATGGGAACCGATTTTGCCTGAGCGGGGTTTGACCCTGCGTCTTCGGAATACCATTCGAACGCCATCCAACTTGGCAAATTTCACTTCAAACCCTGCTCGAGCGAATAATTTTTCTTTTTCTTAATGTAGTCTTAACTAGATAACGCTTTGCCTACTGCACTGCTCTTTTTTGTCTATATTTAGCATTCTCGCATGATGTTTGCGACGATGTGGCTGAAGATGGAGCACACAGATGTAGAGCGACTGCTCAGAATATTCCTGATGGTTATAGGCTTAAGTTTGACTATGTGGTCTAAGATGTAGACGCTCGCCTAGAAGATACCTGTTCACTCTTGATTAGAAGACTCCCAGATTGTCGGGGAAACAGACGTTGGCAATGCACTCCACTCCTTAACTGTGCGTGTATAATGAACGTGGAAGCAAGGATGTCTACCATTTATAGATGCCGCATAGCCGTGCCTCTAGTTGTCCTATGACGGAATGGGGGCGGTGGTATGAGGTCATGTAGCTTCTGAGCGCACTCTCCAAAGTAGCAAAGTTGGAAAACCGCCAAACTTGAAAGCTTGCGTCTATGATCAAGACTATAGATGAGTCTCAAACAGGTCGTCTATGAGCTTCTTGGCACGCTCGGATGGATCCCAATGATTCTAAAGGTTTATCGAACATCATCCCGCAACACGACTATTCGGTAGGTGGTATTACAACCGCAGTCAGAACCTACTCTACTACTCTAAAAACTCACATGTGTTGGTTTAATGTAGCCTTAAAGATATTCCTTTTCCAGGTGTTAACACTGACATAGTCGACAAAGACGACTACAAAGCCCTAGACCACGCTCTTCTAGACCGCACATACATGTACAAGCATGATGCCACACAACCGTGCGATGCTTATGTGTGGGGCACCAACTGTAACTACACACTGGGTACAGGGTCTAACCAGCCCAGACACACGCCTGACTCACTCGCCGCCTTCAGCCGGGCTAATATCAGCGTTAAACAGGTGAGAATTGTGTCAGACTGCATGTATGTTTGTTGTGTATGTGTGTACCAAATGTAACTACACACTGGGTACAGGGTCTAACCAGACCAGACACACGCCTGACTCACTCGCCGCCTTCAGCCGGGCTAATATCAGCGTTAAACAGTTGATAATTGTTTCATAGTGCATGTATGTGTGTTGTGTATGTGTGTACCAACTGTAACTACACTCTGCGTACAGGTTTTAATTGGGTAAGAATTGTTTTATAGTGCATGTATGTGTGCACCAACTGTAACTACACTCTGCGTACAGGTTTTAACCAGCAAAGACACGCCTGTATAACTATAATTTACCATGTCATAGCCTAAATTAAAACTATTATAGACTACTTAAAACTAATAAGGGTCTTTCCAGCCACCCTGTGTTTTATATTTTATTTGTTCAAAGTGAAATGATAGAAACCGGTTTATAGACATATCCGTGTTGGTGAAAGTAAACCAAAAAACTCTATTATCAATAAAAAGGTTTAGACACTCTTCTGTAATTATCACACAAAAAAAACGTAACTTGACAATATCATATCATCCGTCAATTTGTAAACGTCACTTGGATAAATATTTTGCTTTACAATATTATTATTTTTTAAATAAAATGCACACAGTAGGCTTGCCGCGCACCTGTTTAGGCTTCACCAATTTCGTATTCTTCATTTTTGGTCTCATCGGCTGCTGCATTTGCATATGGTGTGCTGCGAACACTGAATTCTTCAGAGACGTAAACTACACAGTGACCAAAAGTTCGTACGTGTCTTCTATAGCCAACTTTGTGAACTTAAAACTATGGGTGACTCCCATGACTACAGTCCTGATACCCATAGCCATGATAACTATGCTAACGTCTTGCTGCGGGATCTTAGGAGCAGGCTGCAGGTGGAAATGTGCTATCAAATCCTACATCTTTCTGGTATCTATCATTTCTTCTGTGGCTTTTTGGCTCTTCTTCATATCGGGCGTTTACAACATTTATACAAACAATGAGAAGACGAAATCTTACTTATTGTCGTCATTAAAGAATTACTACGGCAGGGAAAAGGATTTCATTACAGCTGTATGGAACTATGTGATGATTAACCACGAGTGCTGTGGCGTTATAGACTATATCGACTTCGCAACTTCCAGTTGGAGAAAAACTAACTTGGACAAGCTATACCCGGTCGAGTGCTGCGTTCTATCGAACGTTACAGCTTTAATTCCTGTCTCAGAAAATTGTACGAAAAGCCTAGACCCCGTAATACAATCTTACAAAAATATCGGTTGCATGTACGCTCTCAGGGAATCGATAATAAGGAACAAAAGGACGCTCATATTTTATATCATTCTAATCACTATTTTCTACGCGTTACTGACGCTTTTCGCGTATTGCATAGTACGAGGGGAGCCGTTATTGAGTGCAATGGGTGGAGGGTTTGGGTTCTCCCTACCGGCTAGTCCACGCGGTGAAGTGAAGACAGTAGCGCCGTCTCACACGTCGTTGGAAAACATGATGTTTGTGGAAGAACCTCCGAAGAGAGTGATGCGAGTGGTGTCGGCAGTGAATCCCTTCCAGTCGTATAAATACACGGCAAATGCGTATCACGGAGACCAAGATTTCCCTCACAGTGTTAGGACGTTGAAGTGAAGGCGATGCAATAAATGTTCTCATACGATTGTTTTAATTTTTTTTAGGGTTCTACTTTAGATTATTTATCGACTAAAATTGATAAACATTTAAAAATACATATAAATGCTATACCCACTCTCTTCTTTCTGATCGGTATACTTTAATGAAATTACCCTGAAAACAACCACCAACAACAGTATAAAAATACTTTGTTGAACGCCAAAACAGGAAACAAAAGTTATAATACATAAAAATAATGGTAGTACAATAGGGGATCGGACAACTTTTCAGAAAGTGTTTCAAAATAACCATAGTGATTATATATATCCATGAAAAATAGTATTTTAATTAAATAAAGGTCTAAAAGTACCTAAAAATATGTTTAAATACACTCGAGAGCAATGAATCCGGGTCACTTAAAGAATCCTAAAAATCTCGGAAACTAAAAATGCTAGGTTAATGCAATAAATTGTATTTAATAGACAATGTAATACTCCTTAAATGAAGGTATTAAAACTTCTTAGTTATTGTAAAGTTATATCATAAAAAAATCAAATTTGAAAAAGGGTCACTTTCGAAGATGGAACTACGAAATTACAGCATTTGGTTTTGCTTTTGTTTGTAATCTGTCATTTATGTGGGTACATAAACCATGTTGATAGTGCTCTATATTCATTATTCAAGCTGAAATTATGTCGCTTACGCCTGAAGAATGCACCAGAATACTTACAATGCTGGAAACCGGCCGGAGTCAGCGCGATACAGCCAGGACTGTCGGTGTGTCGCTGTCAACAGTACAAAGAGTTCTCCGACGTTACGAAGAAACTGGTTCTAACCTACGCAGACCAGGAACGGGCAGAACCAGGTGTACCACAGCACGAGAAGACCGATACTTGGTGAACACCATGCTTCGAAATCGCTTTCTCACAGGAACTGAACTCACCAATCAGTTTCGACGCCTCGGAGGAAGTAACCCAAGTGCATGGACAGTAAGACGTCGGCTTGCTGAATCTAACTTAAAACCCCTTAGACCTGCAAACGGCCCTAAACTGGAGCGTGGGCATCGTATTTCGAGACTAATATATGCCCAGAGCCACGTAAATTGGAGTATTGAAGATTGGTCAAAAGTTATGTTCTCCGACGAATCAAAATTTATGCTCTACAAGCACGATGGAAGACACAGAGTGTATCGAAGACCAGGGGAAAGATTCAAGCAAGCATGCATCGAAGAAAAAGTAGCCTACGGTGGTGGGTCTGTACTTGTGTGGGCCGGAATTTCTTCTGAAAGTCGCACAGAGCTGGTGATCATAGAAAACGGCTCTTTAACTAGCGTAAGATATGTGGAAGAAATCCTCAATGATCACGTTGGTCCATTTATGGTCAATTTAGGTGAGGATGCTATATTTATGCATGACAATGCCCGACCTCATACAGGTAGGATTGTGAATGACTACCTTCAAGAGATGAACATTACTCGTATGGAGTGGCCAGCGCGCAGCCCGGATATCAACCCGATCGAGCATGCTTGGGACGAGCTAGGCAGATGCGTAAAACAACGAAACCCTCCCCCAATCACGCTTCGTGAGCTCAAAATTGCTCTCACAGAGGAATGGGAGAATATTCCCCAAAATCGTATAAGGAACTTGGTGTACAGCATGCCAAACCGCGTAAACGCAGTAATGGAAGCACGAGGAGGCAATACGAACTATTAAAATTCAAGAAAATCGTAATAAAGTTCAAAAATTTCATGTTTCCTATTTTTGTTTTAAGGAGAGATCAGCAGTTTTTTTCTTTATGTAATTTTGTGTTAATAAAATGTATGGTGACTCATATTTTTTTTACTTTCATTTAAGGAGTATTACATTGTCTATTAAATACAATTTATTGCATTAACCTATCATTTTTAGTTTCCGAGATTTTTAACATTCTTTAAGTGACCCGGATTCATTGCTCTCGAGTGTATTATGGTTCAAATTTTGTCGCGCATAAGGGTCACCTTTAGAACATGTCATATGAAGGCAGAAAACGACAAACTCTACGAAAGAAAACTTGCAAAGAGATTTAAATACGTTTTGTGAAGTTTAGGGACTATATTGTCATAATAGAACGAAAAATTAAACAACATTAAATTTTATAAAAAGCAAAAATGTAAAGTAAACACAAGCTTGACTAACGGCATTTGCCTACAAATGACGTCATGCGCTGTGATTGTTGTTTCGTTTGAGATGAAGAATAAATTAAAAATGTCAGAATCATTAGATTTATTTATTGATTTAAAAATATAAATCATTATTATTTCACAAAAATATTGATTGGATGATCTTTCTGGTTCGACGAACATTCGTCCTAACTACATTTTAGATTTTTTCTCGATTACTGTCTGATCCCCTATTGGCGACATCGCCATCTGGATTTTCTAGGCAACCTTTGGATGGATATAATACGCTAGTGTACGGGCTCACCGTACATGTATGTATACAATATTATAAAATTATTCAATACTAATATTCTAATATTAATATATTAATAAAAATATTAATATTAATAATATTATAATATTAATAAATAATTAATGATATTATTAAAGCATTCACGCGAACAACATGTATGACCATGTTGTTAAGTGTCTGATACCTAACAGACACTTGATAGATTTGCTCACCCAGCAAATCTATCAATATCAAGAAAAAAGAAAGAAAGAAAAATACATTTATTCGACAACCACAAAGAAATAAATGAAAAAGACACACGTAAGTTATAACAAACAAAGACACAGAGAAAGAATATATTTTTTCTCTAGTTTTATTTTACGTGTGTCTTTTTCATTTATTTCTTTGTGGTTGTCGAACAAATGTGTTTTTCTTTATTTCTTTTTTATAAAACTACAAAGACTTTTTTTATTTTTATCTTACGTGTGTCTTTTTCATTTATTTCTTTGTGGTTGTATTTTTCTTTCTTTCTTTTTTATTATATAACAAAACAAGGCAATACCAAATACATGAACAGAGGAAGTTTGCGGTGCCAAAACGGACTATAGCTCAGCACAAATGTCCAATGTCGATGACATCAGACGCTGGTTTACAGCATAACCCCTAAATTAAGGTGAATATCAAAGCAATCAAAGCACTGAGGTTGCGTGTTCGATTCCCGCGACGGGACAAATGTTTGTGCACAGAAAAAAAAGCGCAAATATCTGTTTCGTGTCTGGGTGTAGGGAACCAGGAACTATGAGAACCATGGTCCCAACCATGGTTCTCATAGTTCCTGGTTCCCTAGATACAGGGAATCCTAGTTAGGGGTCAGGATCTATGTATGTGATCGTTGGGCGTTATTTAATCATCAATCATAATAACTACATGTAGGGTCGAGTAAGTACAATGATAGATATACATTATACAGGCGAGACTTGCTTGTATCAGTGTTCAAGATAGACGACTAGCTGCGCCTTGCGGTTTCACCCGCGGTTTCCCGGGATAAAAAGTAGCCTATGTGTTAATCTAGGGTATAAGCTATCTCCATACCAAATTTCATCAAAATCCATTTAGTAGTTTTTGCGTGAAAGAGTAACAAAGGTACATCCATACATCCATTCTTACAAACTTTCGCGTTTATAATATTAGTAGGACTAGCTGCGCCCTGCGGTTTCACCCGCGGTTTCCTTGGATAAAAAGTAGCCTATGTGTTAATTCAGGGTATAAGCTATCTCCATACCAAATTTCATCAAAATTCAGTAGTTTTTGCGTGAAAGAGTAACAAAGGTACATCCATACATCCATTCTTACAAACTTTCGCGTTTATTTATAATATTAAGTAGGATTCCACTACAGGCCTCCTGCGATACAGGCTTACCCTTGTGCGTGGACCATTAGTAACCTTATAGTATGTACTTAAATTATTGTAGTTACTCGTAATTTCTCTTTTAATAAATAAATGTTTTTGATTTTATGAAATTATCAGGTCTCTTCGCGCACAATTACAATCGGGAGGTTTTAGGTTATCTGCATCATGGAATCCGGTGAACCGTAGGTTTTCGCGTCGCGATTTATCTTCGAACGTATCTGCCGATACTGTTAGTATTGTATTTCGTGACCAAGTTTTACAAGACCAAATGCGGGTAGTTGGTGACAACACCCGCCGTTCCTGGGGACCTACTCCGAGTTGTTTTCGTTCGTTCGTTCGTGCGGACTAAAAGAGACACTCTTATGCCTGTTGCATAGCGCTGTCCCTTTCATCCGACAGAACGAAGATCGTAATTACTTTTTCAGAGTAAGGCCTCTGACGCTGATACGACTTCTCTAGACTTCTCGTGACCACGATCAATGCAACTTGATCGAATCGTCGAGATTAGACAAAATGTTATTTTGATTTTATAATTGTGTGCGAAGGCACTCGATTACATCATAAAACAAGAGAACAATTCGCGAAAGTTTAAAGAAAGTTGTTTTTTTACGCTTAATAGCTCTATGTTTGGCCACTATCTCGCCTGATGTGAAGCTATCATGTGACCTAAGATAGAGCGAATAGATCTAGAGAGAGACGGCAGTTGAGCGGCTGCTCATACCCGTCTCCCCGATGGTTCATCATCATCCCGAACAACGACTAGGTCGCTTGACGGCATGGATTTGTTCGGTATTACAACCATGTGTTCGGTATTACAACCACGGCCAGAGTCTACCACTCCAAAGCGCATAAGCGAGTTTCATCGCGGTGTTCTCCTTCACCGTTTTAGAGCGAGCGTGCAAAATCTGCACTTAACTATGAATCATTGGTGCAGGACCGAGTCGGGATTCGAACCCAGGTGCGTCGGATCGAAAGGCGCAAGAGTTCCCGCTGAGCCACACTCGCTCTGTTTTTGATTTTTTTATTTTCGTCTCTTCCAGGTGTGTCTAGGCAAGTTCCACAGCGTATGGTTGTGTAGTAGCGGCGACGGTGCCGGCGACACGGTTTGGTGCTGCGGGCAGCTGGCGCGCGCCGGCGCGCCGCACTGCACGGCGCTGCGGCCGGCGCCGCTGCGGCTCGCCGAGCCGTGCGTCTGCGTCGCCGTCACGCTCAACTCTACCGTCATGCTCACGGAGAGCGGGCTGGTGAGTGCCTGACTCGTGATTGGGTGGCGTATGCACATCCGTGATTGGCCGACAGAACCGCAATGACTCGTAATTGTTCTCGCTAAAAATGTAGTTTGCATGCAGTCTTCGCCTATAATTGTGATGACACTTAGCTATTCTGTATTTGTTATATTATATAATTCTTTGTAAGAGTGTACATTATGTTGGCGATCATTAAATAAATGAAGGATTTATTTCCCAGGTACTCCAATACACGCTGAATGCCGCCGACAACATAAGCCAGTCGTGCACTAAAACGGCCACTTCCATCCGGCTGCCATCAGTGAAGGCGCTCATAAAGCTATCGTCGCCGCTCGGGGTCCGCGCGGGGAGGTCCCACGCAGTCGTGTGGAACAGAAACGCGGTGTACACTTGGGGCACTAATATGGGGCAACTAGGGCACTCGCAGGAGGATAAAGTTGTGGCAGCACCGAAGCGGGTAAGTACAAAGGTGGTATTACACAAAAAAAAAATACAATCGAAAATTTAATTTCAATTTTAGAAAAAAAAACAAGAACCGACTTCTTTCAGTTTTCGATGTTTTTTTTTTATGTAACTGAATGACGAGACGAGCTGGTCGTTTGCCTGATGGTAAGCAATACGCCAGCCCATAACAATAGCAGCACCACCCAGAACTTTGTTTTGCAAAATCCTGCGCGGCACTACACTGCGCTCGTCACCCTGAGACAATTAGCTATTGAGTCTCATAACGCCCAGTAATTTCGCTGGCTACAATGCCCTTCAAACCGGAACACAGTAATGCTTGCGCACTACTGCTTGGTGGTGGATTTTTCAAAAAGTGCTGAATAATTTCGAAAAAATGGATATAGGCCTCTGAAGTATGACCTACCAAACAAAAAAGAATCATCAAAATCAATTCATAATTGGCGGAGTAATCGCGTAACAAACATACAAAAAACATGCAGTTGAATTGAGAACCTCCTTGAAGTCGGTTAAAAAATAAAAAATATTACATACACTTTCCTCCACCAGGTTGCGATATCGATGAACAACAAAGAGGAGGCCGGCATACTACTGGTGGAAGCAGGCGACGCGGCCACCGTCATCACAACCAGCCGCGGGGACGTGTATCTACTACACAAGTACATTTGTAAGAAGATCGCCATCAAGTGAGTTTATTGAAAGCTTTTATTTTTTATTACCTGATCAATCAATCAATCATTTTATTGCAAATACAAATCGTGAAGTACCATTAATTCTATGAGCTCAGCAGGGCGATCATGTATCTTTTATTTCAATGAACTTCAATAAGAAACCAGTTTCGATGATGGTTTTGCGATCACGTAACCCGTTTGTTGCAATCAAACGTCAACGAAAACTCAATAGAAATAAAAATAAATTTTGACAAACAAAGTTTATATCGATATATAAACCATAGACAAGAGCCGTATTACACAGTAAAATTGAATAGATTGGGCGTATACATAACGATTCATAGCACAATCTCGCTTTGTAAATTGGTCGGGTAATCGATAGGAGCACATTGAAATCGCGACATAAAAAGTTACATGATTGCATTTTATCGATTGAAATAAATTTCTATTGCACGTTAGTCCGCAACATGCGATGTTCGCAACAGACTTACGTGATCGCCCTGCTGAATCCCACACTAGGATACCTCCTGTGTCGTAGGATTCAGTCTCTTTCATTCGGTATAGCTGTTTACAATGCGAAACAAATATAGGTATTACTAATCAGTGTACTGAATGTGATAAGTGGAAGCAATATAAATTTGGTATTTAGTTGATGAGGGTAGATATCAAATAAGTAAGAGAAACGTATTGACATAGATCTCCTGCCTACCGACCGATAGGCAAGCATTTGACCGCTGTTTAACCTGATTGAAAGTGACGACGCGGTCGACGATGGATCATGCTTGCCTAGAAGATACCGATTCAATCGACACTTGAAGACACCTAAATTATAAGAATCGGGAAACAGAGACGCTGGTAAGGTGTTCCATCACTTAGCTGTTCGCATTATGAAAGTTGAAGCGAAACGCTTTGTGCTGAAAATCAGCCTTGCGTGAGCTGTTGGGCTTACGCAGCTCAGTGATGAGCTTACCCCTATTGCTGCTGTTTTTTTGTATTTTTGTGCTGATAAATATATTGTGTTTTAATCTAAACTCTATGTGTACAGTTTGGCAATAAATCATTTCTTTCTTTCTTTGTTCAGGCAGCTTTTATTTAACTTGCCGCCACGTCAAACGATCCAGTATCCATTTTTTTTATGTAACAGAATGACGAGACGAGCTCGTTTGCCTGATGGCAAGCAACACGCCTGCCCATAACAATAAAAGCACCACCCAAAACTTCGTTTTGCCAAATCCTGCGCGACGGTGCACTGCGCTCGTACCCTGAAACAATTAGCTGTTGAGTCTCATAATGCCCAGTAATCGCTGGCTATAATGCCCTTCAATCCGGAACACAGTAATGCTTGTTGCTACCCACCCAAACGGCCTCTGGCATACGAGAAATCTACCGGGTTTCTCGTATGCGAGAGGCCGTTTGGGTGGGTACCACCGCTTTGCCAGTTAGTCAGCCGCCAAGCAGTAGTGCGCAAGCATTACTGTGTTCCGGCTTGAAGGGCATTGTAGCCAGCGAAATTACTGGGCATTATGAGACTCAACAGCTAATTGTCTCAGAGTGACGAGCGCAGTACAGCGCCGCGCAAGATTTTGCAAAACAAAGTTATGGCTGGTGCTGTTATTGTTATGGGCTGGCGTATTGCTTACCATCAGGCAAACGACCAGCTCGTCTCGTCATTAAGTTACATTAAAAAAAAACTGCTCGCGGTTCCGATTAAGAATTTGTTAAAAGCTTTGTTTTGAAAAATATATTTTTTCACAAACATTTTGTTTCATTTCAGGCAAATCAACTTGCGTCAAGTGTGCGTGGAAGCTAAAGTGAGCGAGCAAGGCGCATACTCTCGGGTCACGGTTCTGTTGCTTACCACTGTCGGGCAACTGTTGATATGGCAGGATACCACTAATAAACTAACCAGGTAATCTACACATCCAAGCACTGCTGGATGGATGTTTTTAACCGACTTCTAAATAGGAGGTTTTCTGTTCGATTTTTTTTTTATGTTTGTTACTTCAGAACTCCGTCATTTGTAAACCGATTTGGATTTTTTTTTCGTTGGGATCAGTATAGCTACGAAGTGGTCCCATATAAATTTCATCGATATTTGACCTTGGACTTCGAAGATACATTGAAGTCGGTTTTTTTGGAAAATGTATACTTATGTTGTGACTTGAATTGATTATTTTTAATTTGACGTTTATTTATTCTTGCTTTTGTCATTTTATTTTATTAGGGACCTATTATAAAATTTTCAAACAAGATGTAAATTAAATTAATTAATTCTATTTATTTCGACATTATTAATAAGGGACTGACAATAACTAATAAATAATGACATGTATTAAATTCATTATCATAAATATTTGTACACCGAAAGGTAGAATCTATACCTAATTAATCTCAACGTCTTTATCTGTACCCATGTTTGACATGTTTCAAACAAATAAATTAATTAAATTTATTTATTTTTGACATTCAATTTATTCTTGCTTTCGTAATCTTATTGTATTAGGTACCTATCATCATCATCCCGTATCCACCCACTGCTGGGTATAGGCCTCTCCATCACGCCATTTGTTCCGGTCCTGCGCATTCCGCATCCACAAGTTTCCCACCCCCATCACTATGAGTTGTTGATATGATGTTTCTTTGGTTATTTTGTTGCTATGATATGTTGTATTATATATATATATATATTGAGTCATTATTTATGTATGTTTATAATATAATATGTATTTATGTGTACCTAATATATATGTATGTTTATATGTAGACATTTAGAATGTTGCTATTGTATTGTAGTTTATTTTATTGACATTTTATGTTGTTATTATTATTGTAGACCTTACATCCCCGTCTTTAACATTTTGATAATTTCTCTCCAGCCAAAGGTTGCCTGGAAGAGATCGCTTTTAGCGATAAGGCCGCCCATTGTAACGCTTTCTTTAATTGTTTTTATGTAATGTCTTTAATTTAATGTTTGCAATAAAGCGTTTATCTATCTATCTATGTCATCGGAATATATGGCCGGTGGTCTGCCTACTAGTCTTCGCCCGTCTCTTGGCCACCATTCTGTAACTGCCCTGGTCCATCTACCGTCCTCTCTTCTAACCAGATTCTACCCATCTCGGGTACCTATATTAGGTATATTTTAATTTTAAACATGATGTAAATTGTTATTGAGGAAATGAATTGGTTTTGTCCACAGATGTGTGTTCGGCCTCGCGCATCAAACCCTCCTCACTCATGTGGCGCTAACGCACGACGCTCTGTACTTCACGACCAAACATGGAGAAGCTTATACAGGTAACATTTATATAATTTTTTATGGTACTGAGTGATGACACTAGTTAGTCGTTCGCCTGATGGTCCCTTCTGAAGGCTTTCGGAGTAACGAGCGCAATGCAATGCTACGCAGTACTTTTTATGGTATTAAAAGCCACCCAGAACTTTTAATACCATAAAATAACCGGCCAAGTGCGACTCGGACTCGCACACGTAGGGTTCCGTACCATTATCTAAAAATACGGCATAAAAATCATGTCATGTATGGAAGCCCCCTTAAATATTTATTTTGTTCTGTTTTTTAGTATTTGTTGTTATAGCGACAACAGAAATACATAATCTGTGAAAATTTCAACTGTCTAACTATCACGGTTCATGAGATACCGCCTGGTGACGGACGGACAGACAGACAGACAGACAGACAGACAGACGGACGGACAGCGGAGTCTTAGTAATAGAGTCCCGTTTTACCCTTAGCGTACGGAACCCTAAAAGGTACTAAACGGATTTTGATGAATTTTGGTATGGAGAACCTGGAAGTATCCAGGGTTGAAAACCCCTTCTTCCTAGCCATGAATCAGACACATTGATTTTGGAAAACCATAAAACCTTCTATATAATTTCAGGCACGATATCGCGCAAAGCCCCACCCACAACCCAGCCCCAGCCAATTAGGAAGGAGAGGGAAAGAGACGGCAAGTCTGCGCTAGTGAAGTTTCTAGAGAAGGACGACTGCACTTCTGTCAAGATAGCGAAGATACCGAACGTGCATCGCGCGGTATCGATCGCTGCTGACAGCGAAGGATTGAATTTCGCTTGCTTACAGGTTTGTAGAATAATAAAATTCTAAAAACCTGTTCATGTTTAGTACCCTAAATATGTAGTAATAGGGGATCGGACAGTAATCGAGAAAAAATCTAAAATGTAGTTAGAACGAATGTTCGTCGAACCAGAAAGATCAGTCAATCAATATTTTTGTGAAATAATAATGATTTATATTTTTAAATCAATAAATAAAATCTAATGATTCTGACATTTATAATCTGTCCTTCATCTCAAACGAAACAACAATCACAGCGCATGACGTCATTTGTAGGCAAATGCCGTGAGTCAAGCTTGTGTTTATTTTACGTTTTTGAATTTCATAAAATGTATTTTTGCTAATTTTTCGTCCCATTACTACAATATTGTCGACTTCACAAAACGTATTTAAATCTCTTTGCAAGTTTTATTTCGAAGAGATTGTCGTTTTCTACCTACATATGACGTCACAAATTTTGAGGTGACCTTTTTGCGCGGCAATATTTGAAACATATTATTTAAATAAAGTTTAAGGTACTTTTAGAGCGTTATTTAATTAAAATTGTATTTTTCATGGCTATATATATTAATTGTAGTTAATATAAAACACTTTCTGAAAAGTTGTCCGATCCCCTATTTCAGTTGACTTTTCATTAATTCATTTATAACAAAAAAACGAGTTCGATTCAAAGTCCAAGGTATATCGATGAAATTTATATGAGATCACCTTGTAGCCATAACATATCTTCAACTAGCTGCGCCCCGCTGTTTCACCCCCGGTTTCCCGTGATAAAAATAGCTTATTTTTTTATTTTTTTTTAAACTTATTTGGCTAGTTGACAAATTTATAATATTGGGGTATCTGCTGCCGAACTAGGCTCATCGGCCGTGTTTCAGCGTACAGTGCCCTCCCCTAGGGTTATACAATATATAAAGGCTAGCCTGTAATCATTTTGCTTAAATAAAATGACAAATGAAAAGAAAACACGAAAACTAAAGGAACTTATCTTACATGTTATGAGTTGTGTTCCTCTCTGTGAGTATAGTGAGGGTGTGTGTGTGTGTGGTGGTGTGTGTGTATGTGTGTGAGAGGGTGTCAGATTTGAGCGTACAGTTATTTTATTATATGTATATATCTATATATATATTTTATATTGTGTCTAAAGAGATGTTAAGGAGCCGAAATTAATAATAGTAAGGTAATCGGATACGGTCATTTCACAATACTAAGTAGATCTTCAGTCTGATTATAAGTAAGCGACTTTCACCAGGAAGTGACTTAAAATTTGACCTCAGATTTTAATAATGAATATATGTCCAATATTTTATTAATTTTATTGTAGAGAAAAGGGCCCAGGAAATATGAATCTTTGAATGAATGATGTCTGATTTTTTTTATTATGTCCAGCTTATGTCTGTATCCAGGGTATAAGCTATCTCCGTTCTAAATTTCACTCAAATCCGTCGAGCTGTTACAGCGTGAAGAAGTAACAAACAAACACACTAACTTTTGCATTTATAATATAAGTGTGATGAATATTAGTGTACAGAATTGGGTTAGTTACAGTTTTTAACCGTCTTCAAAAGTTTGTTTTAATGTTTATAATCAGATAATCATTTATTCGTACTAAAAATACACGTCAAACAATAATTTCGATAACAGGTAGGTACATGATTAGTACGACTGTCGACAAAACATAGTAGGTATTAATAATATTCAAAAAACAATATTAAATTGAATTAATATGAAATGCAACAAATCAGATAATAATAATTATATAATTAATCTATATTATATTATGATGATAATAATAATAAAACATTTTAGTACCTCAGTATAATGTACCTCAGGACTCCGTCATTTATAAACCGATTTGGAAAAATCTGGTCCCATATAAATTTCATCTATATTCAGCCTTGGACTTCAAAGATACATCAGAATTGAAGTCGGTTTTTTAAAAAGAGGGGTGTTAAGTTTGACCATTATGTATTGACCTGGTTAAGAGCTACGGTGCCACAGTCTGTCTTTACCGTAGCTCTTAAACAGGTCAACCGATTTTAGATGCGGTTTATTATAATTTAAAGCAGGCTTTCTAGCGGTGGCAGTGTGTGAAGTGGCAGGTTTCCTAGCCTATGTTGTCCCACCGCTGCGCAAAAGCCGTGGTTCCAAGACATGTTTTGTCAAAATCGGTTCAGCCGGTTTTATCTTTTTATAAGTTTTTGTGTAGGGATTTTTAAATTTTAGTTTACTGGAATTGGCTTGTTTTTTAAGAATTATATAATAGTACAGATGTACCTATTTTCTGCAAATGATTTGATTATATCGACAGACTAAACCGACATGCGGTCTGACGTCACTGCCCGACCTCTCCCCGACGTGCGTGGGTAAACACATGGACGCCCTGCGGGAGCTGGCCAACGAAGATGATATACTGCACGACGTTGTTTTTCAGGTGTGTCCAAAGGGATATGGAGCCAGGAAATACAACTTCTGTTGGATCTCCGGGACGCTTCAGGCATATATAAAATTTCACATACACACTACCTTGTGACCGCGGAGAATTTTACCACCGCGAGCTAACTCGACTCCTAACGCCATCTAGTAAATTCTGATGTAATAAAAACTTATGATGTACAAGATCGACGCTAGATGGAGAACAGTTACAAATTTATTTAACATGTTGAGTTTGCTTTAAATTAATATTAACTTATGTAATTTAGATAATAACAGTTTGGACAGGTGTGTTAGTTTATTGTAATGTAAATAAAATAAGGTTTCTGTTGAATAATATTTTCTTCAAGACAAGCTTTAACAAATTCGTAATTGGAACCGCGAGCAGATTAAAATGCCCAATTTAAGAGCCCAAACACCAAAAAAGAAAAAAAACCATTTATTTGGCACACAAAAACGACGAACAGAAAACTAAAAAATAAAACTTAAATAATAAATATATGTGCCGAATGGGCTCTGCTCAGCATAAAATCCCGATAGTTTCTTTCACCAGTAGTTTACGATTATCCGTCAAGGATTTCCATTGCTTTTCGTCTCCATCATCAGATCAGCTGTCACCATAATATTGCATTGTCATTGGACTTTGACAAGTATGGAAAATTTCAACTCCGTAGGATAAGAGGAGGTGATTTATTCAACGTGGAAGATTTGACCCAAACATTGCAAGTTAAATAAACACTTGCAATAAAATTCAACTTGCAGGTGGGCTACCGTCGCTTTCCTGCGCACATCTTCATTGTAGCATCAAGCAGTGACCTGCTCTACAAACTGTACCGGGATCACATCAAAATACCAGGGCAGAAACCCACCATACCACTGGATAACGTCCACCCAGAAGCCTTCGAAAGGATCCTCAAGTTTATGTATACTGGATCGTGTGACGTGGCGGAGTTAGGCACTTGTGGCATGAAGATAAGGAAGGAAGATCTGATTCGTAAGAAGGAAAAGGACGGCGATATTGATATGGAAGAGATCGGTATGTATCAAAGAGTATGGTATCCTAGTATTGATAAAAAATCATATGATATTGTGGTCAAAAGCAAGTATATAGGTTTTGCACGCTCGCTCTAAAACGGTGAAGGAATATATCGTGATGAAACCCGCTTTGGATTGGTAGGCTTGGCCGTGGTCCACCCACCGAACAAAGCCATGCCGTCAAGCGACCTAGTCGTGTTTCGGGATGATGTTTGGTGAACCATCGGGGAGACGGGTCTGAGCAGCCGCTCAACTGCCGTCTCTCTCTAGATCTATGTGCTCCATATTAGGCCACATCATCGCTTCACATCAGGCGAGATAGTGGCCAAACATAGATCTATTAAGAGTAAAAAAAAAACAACATAAAAAGAAAAGATTTATTTCTCGTAATCACACTTCACATTAATATTATAAATTAAAAAGTGTGTTTTTTCTCTCTTCACGCCGCAACGAATTAATAGTAGATTGTATCATAAGGGAGCAAAATAATATTTTTACGGCGAGGGCGCTTTTTTTAGGGATTCAAAGTACGTCGCCCGAGCCAAAAATATATTTTGCGCCCGAGTGATACACTCTACTTTTCATCACCCACCATGAGAAAATAAAAGCGCCTCATATTTTATTCACTGTCACTTGAAGAACTCATTTTTCAAAACAAAACAAAACAATGAAATTCTAACAATCCGTGAAAATTTACGAAAACGCGGGCTGTAGTTCGCGCTTTTTTAATTTGTTTTTTTTTCATTCATCCGGCCGGCGGCGTGACTATGGGCCGTCGTACCAGCCAGTCTTTATTCAAACAATATTTGCGTTCAATTTCTTTGGTGCTGAACACTAAGATGTTCCAAATTCAAAAAGTGCGCGGCAAAGATAATTGCGGCGCACTTATAAAGAGGATTAAAAACTCATTACTGCCCGCTAAAAGTTTCTTATAGAAAACACCACCTTTGGGTGCACATAAAGGCGAACCAAGTCGTCCTTTTCGAATAGATGGGATGAAAAGAATTATAATAAACTAGCTGTGCATGTGCAACTTCGTCCGCGTTAAGCATATTTTTAGTAAGGATTTAGCAATGTGATACTCTATATGCTGGAAAACACAAAGGATACTTTTCATCTGCGAGGGAAACCGCGGGACGCAGCTTGTAACTTCATGCGGCTTCTTATCATTCCTAAAAAATACATATTTGAAGTCTCAGAATTATCAGCGCAATGCTCGGCTACGCAGTATTTTGCATGGTATTAAGAGTTTTGGGCGGCACTACAATTGTTATGGGCACATTTGCAACTTGCCATCAGGCGAACGTTCAAAAGTTCTTTATTCAATTTTGGCATCACAGACGCTCTTATGAACTGAATACCGAATTCACTTATGTATACCGAACAGATAAACAAACAAACAAACAAACAGTCAGTCAAGAAAGCGAGTTAATAAAACGTTGTAAAATACTATTCTGTCCACAGAAAACCCATCAGAAATAACTGCATTCGAAGCGTATAAGAAACAGGAAAGCTCAAAGAGCAAGAAAAACGCTCGCAACAAGCGCAACACAGACACACCACCACGCACACACACATACTGCGACCCCGTGAAGATGGTGCAAGCGGCAGCCAAGCGCATGCAAGTGATGACCCTACACAAACTGCTGGACAAGTTCTAGTAAGTATTACAATAACACACACATACTGCGACCCCGTGAAGATGGTGCAAGCGGCGGCCAAGCGCATGCAAGTGATAACCCTACACAAACTGTTGGACAAGTTCTAGTAAGTATTCCAATAACACACACATACTGCGACCCCGTGAAGATGGTGCAAGCGGTAGCCAAGCGCATGCAAGTGATGACCCTACACAAACTGTTGGACAAGTTCTAGTAAGTATTCCAATAACACACACATACTGCGACCCCGTGAAGATGGTGCAAGCGGCAGCCAAGCGCATGCAAGTGATGACCCTACACAAACTGTTGGACAAGTTCTAGTAAGTATTCCAATAACACACACATACTGCGACCCCGTGAAGATGGTGCAAGCGGCAGCCAAGCGCATGCAAGTGATGACCCTACACAAACTGTTGGACAAGTTCTAGTAAGTATTCCAATAACACACACATACTGCGACCCCGTGAAGATGGTGCAAGCGGCAGCCAAGCGCATGCAAGTGATGACCCTACACAAACTGTTGGACAAGTTCAAGTAAGTATTACAATAACACACACATACTGCGACCCCGTGAAGATGGTGCAAGCGGCAGCCAAGCGCATGCAAGTGATGACCCTACACAAACTGCTGGACAAGTTCTAGTAAGTATTACAATAACACACACATACTGCGACCCCGTGAAGATGGTGCAAGCGGCAGCCAAGCGCATGCAAGTGATGACCCTACACAAACTGTTGGACAAGTTCAAGTAAGTATTCCAATAACACACACATACTGCGACCCCGTGAAGATGGTGCAAGCGGCAGCCAAGCGCATGCAAGTGATGACCCTACACAAACTGTTGGACAAGTTCTAGTAAGTATTCCAATAACACACACATACTGCGACCCCGTGAAGATGGTGCAAGCGGCAGCCAAGCGCATGCAAGTGATGACCCTACACAAACTGTTGGACAAGTTCTAGTAAGTATTACAATAACACACACATACTGCGACCCCGTGAAGATGGTGCAAGCGGCAGCCAAGCGCATGCAAGTGATGACCCTACACAAACTGTTGGACAAGTTCTAGTAAGTATTCCAATAACACACACATACTGCGACCCCGTGAAGATGGTGCAAGCGGCAGCCAAGCGCATGCAAGTGATGACCCTACACAAACTGTTGGACAAGTTCAAGTAAGTATTCCAATAACACACACATACTGCGACCCCGTGAAGATGGTGCAAGCGGCAGCCAAGCGCATGCAAGTGATGACCCTACACAAACTGTTGGACAAGTTCTAGTAAGTATTCCAATAACACACACATACTGCGACCCCGTGAAGATGGTGCAAGCGGCAGCCAAGCGCATGCAAGTGATGACCCTACACAAACTGCTGGACAAGTTCTAGTAAGTATTACAATAACACACACATACTGCGACCCCGTGAAGATGGTGCAAGCGGCAGCCAAGCGCATGCAAGTGATGACCCTACACAAACTGTTGGACAAGTTCTAGTAAGTATTCCAATAACACACACATACTGCGACCCCGTGAAGATGGTGCAAGCGGCAGCCAAGCGCATGCAAGTGATGACCCTACACAAACTGTTGGACAAGTTCTAGTAAGTATTCCAATAACACACACATACTGCGACCCCGTGAAGATGGTGCAAGCGGCAGCCAAGCGCATGCAAGTGATGACCCTACACAAACTGTTGGACAAGTTCTAGTAAGTATTCCAATAACACACACATACTGCGACCCCGTGAAGATGGTGCAAGCGGCAGCCAAGCACATGCAAGTGATGACCCTACACAAACTGTTGGACAAGTTCTAGTAAGTATTCCAATAACACACACATACTGCGACCCCGTGAAGATGGTGCAAGCGGCAGCCAAGCGCATGCAAGTGATGACCCTACACAAACTGTTGGACAAGTTCAAGTAAGTATTCCAATAACACACACATACTGCGACCCCGTGAAGATGGTGCAAGCGGCAGCCAAGCGCATGCAAGTGATGACCCTACACAAACTGTTGGACAAGTTCTAGTAAGTATTCCAATAACACACACATACTGCGACCCCGTGAAGATGGTGCAAGCGGCAGCCAAGCGCATGCAAGTGATGACCCTACACAAACTGTTGGACAAGTTCAAGTAAGTATTACAATAACACACACATACTGCGACCCCGTGAAGATGGTGCAAGCGGCAGCCAAGCGCATGCAAGTGATGACCCTACACAAACTGTTGGACAAGTTCTAGTAAGTATTCCAATAACACACACATACTGCGACCCCGTGAAGATGGTGCAAGCGGCAGCCAAGCGCATTCAAGTGATGACCCTACACAAACTGTTGGACAAGTTCTAGTAAGTATTACAATAACACACACATACTGCGACCCCGTGAAGATGGTGCAAGCGGCAGCCAAGCGCATGCAAGTGATGACCCTACACAAACTGTTGAACAAGTTCTACTAATTATTCTATTTATCATTAAATAATAATAATAAATAAATCTGAGAAGATAAAATACATGTATCCTATTTTTCCATCTACTTTCGAAATATATAAAGATAATGATTAAAAATACCGATGTCAATTCTTATTTATCATCGAAGTCCAAGGTCGAATATCGATGAAATTTATATCGGACCACCTTGATGCTATACTGATCCCAACGCAAAATTTTCTAAATAAGTTTTTAAATTATGCAGTAATCACGTAACAAACATACAAAAAAATACATACAGTCGGATTGGGAACCTCCTCCTTTTTTTGTAAAAAAGGGGTGTAAAATATTGAAATTGTTGTCAAAAAATGGTACACAAGACGTTTTTAGTTAAGTGACATTGATTATGTGATATTACAACAATATAATAGTGGTAGGTCAATTCACTTGTGGTAAGTCTCTCGTATGCGGGAGGACGTCTGGGTAGGTACCACAGCTTTGCCAGTTATTCTGCCGCCAAGCAGTGCGTAAGCATTACTGTGTTCCGGTTTGAAGGGCATTGTAGCCAGCGAAATTACTGGGCATATGAGACTTAATATCTGATGTCTCGGGGTGATGACCGCAATGCAGTGCTACGCAGTGCTTTTTACGCTATTAAAAGTTCTGGGTGGCACTGCAATTGTTATGGGTAGACGTGGCGCTTAGCATCAGGCGAACGAGTTTCTCGTCACATCACTCGGTTCTATAAAAAAATATAATATAATAATTGGATTCGTATTTAACTGTACCTCAATTTATTCCCGTTTTTCCGCCAAATATACTGATTGTGCACCAAAATATGTTTTAAAATATTTCATAACGAGCACCTATTTTATGAATATTACATGTTCGCGGCGTTGGGGTGGCCCAAGGGTCACCTCCGCCGCACCCTAACCTACGAGGGCTGCCCCTTATACCGTTGGGGTGGCCCAACTACCGAGGGCTGCCCCTCATACGTTTGAGTGCTAAAAACAGACCAAATTTGGTGCACAATCAGTAGTTTTTGTGAACGGTTAAAAATTATCCATTATTATTATACAGAAACATGACTTTTATCATCATACAATTATGATATCAAAAAACGTGCAGCAAAAGTACAACCAGAATTCCGCCAATAGATAAGTCCAGTACTAATTTATAACTGGTGCTCTTAATCTACGTAATGCTTTGTTATACTGCTGTCCTAATGCGCTTGAGTTATAGCGCCGTTTTGCGATTTAACGTAATCAGTCGATAAACTTAATCCTCGAAGAAAACAGTTTCTAATCTATAGCTGGATTCAACAGGTTATTTTAATTAACCGACTTCAAAATAATTAATGTTTAGAAAAAAACAAAGACCGACTTCAATGTATCCTTGAAGTCCAAGGTGAAATATCGATGAAATTTATATGGTTCATAAATGACGGAGTTCTGAGGTAACAAACATTAAAAAAATACAATCGAACAGAGAACCTTCTCCTGTTTTGAAGTCGGTTAAAAACGAGGAGGTTTTCTGTTCGATTGTATTTTTTTAATTTTTGTTACCTCAGTACTCCGTCATTAATGAACCGATATGAAAAATTGTTCTTGCGTTGGGTTCAGTATAGCTACGAAGTGGTCCCATGTAAATTTCATCGATATTTGACCTTGGACTTCGAAGATACATAGACGCCGGTTCTTTTTTGTAAAATGTACTTGTTATTCTTAAAAATGTTGTCAACCATAACAAATAGGTACAAAACGCGCCACGAAAGATGAGACTTGACAAGCGTCAGTAGTGGGGAGCCTGCGCAGGTACAGTCGTGTACGAAATAGTTATCCATAATTTGTATATCTACTCAGGGATTTTTGAAAACATTCAGAATTAGGTAGGTGTGTAGCAATACTATATTAATTTTTTTAAACCTGTTATAGATTTATTACTAAATAATAAAATTTAAGATAAAAAGGCAGATTGTCCTAGTCACTGTCACTGTCAATATATGATGTAAGTGTAAACGTCTTAAACCATCTTCCTACTTTGTCTTCTTAATGTTTCACCTCGAGGCATAATTAAGATTTCACAAAGTTACACTCGTATACAACACAACTATAACAAAGTAGAAATTTATAAACACAAGTTGCACTCGATTGTACCGCGGAGTCAAGCGGTGCGTCCACGGGGTGAGGAGCACTGACACGCATGCGCAGTGCCGTACTTGCACCTCCTGCGCTCTTTCCGCTGCCCTGTTGATCCCCGATCCCTTCCCGCCTCAGACCTCATACCGCTAAAGAGACCTATAAATCGTCTACTGCGCAAGTCAAACCACGTGGTTTGTCAAGTCTCATCTTTTGTGGCGCGTATTATATGCTAACATGGTCATCAAACTTAAAGTACTTAATCCATTTTTCTTCCTCAACAGCTACAAAGACGGCACAATATGCCTGAAAGAACACGCAGATTACAAAAAGACTGCCTTACATTGGGACCGAGAGACCTACCCAGAGCTGGTCGATACGAACGTTTGTTCTAAAGACGGAGTACTGATTCCGGCACACAAGTGCGTTCTAGCGGCCAGGCTTGACTATTTCAACGGGATGTTCATGCATGCTTGGACAGAGGTTTGTAAAAAAAATCCTAGAAAAGAAATCAATCAATCAATCAAAAGTTCTTTATTCAATTTTGTCGTCACAGACGCACTTATGAACGTCAATTATTACAATGACTCTACCACCGTATCGGAAAAAGAACCACTACTCAGAAGATACGGCAAGAAACTGAGGGTCATATTTTTTAGAACTTTTGTTACAATATTTTATGTTTGTTTTTGACAATATTATTTTTCTTATGTGCCAGTTGGCTACTTGGCAGAAGCGGAATGTTCCATGCATCTTTGTCTTCTATGTAATGACTAACTGTATAGTATGCTTTTTTCATTAGAATATTTTTCACACTCAATTTGAATCTACTTTCTGTGAGCTCCGTTATACAATTTGGAATTTTATTGTAAAAACGTACACAATTGCCCATGAAGGACTTATTCGTTTTACTCAGTCTAAACCTAGGTACTGCAATTCTATCCTTATTTCTAGTGTTTATGTTGTGGTGGTCACTATTCACCTTGAATTTGTGCAGATTTTTACGAACGTCCATTATATTTTCATAAATATACAGAGAAGGTAAAGTTAGTTATTAATTTGTTTAAAGACTTCTCTTAATGATTCGCGAGGACCCAACTCATAAATAGCGCGACCCGCCCACTTTTGTAAAATAAAAATAGCTTTTATATCCGCGGCGGACCCCCACAGCAAAATGCCATATGACATTAAGCTGTGGAACTATGCAAAGTAAACTAATCGAAACTTTATTTACTTTCTGTTTTTATAAACTAACGACCGATTCGCGACCGACTTCTTTAAAGGCGAAATTTGAGGATAGTTCTATGGATGTTTGTTACTTAATTATTCGATTTTATAGAAGACAAAGGTGCTTGGAACATTCCACCTCTGCAAAGTAGCCAACTGGTACATAAGAATTAAGAATAGATAAGATTAGGTAACTCTTTATTGCTACACCACTAGAAATCATAACAACAAATGAAAAATAACAAACTTAAAAACTAAAGTGATACAATGGGCGGTCTAACATTGTAGAAAAACAAAAAGTTGAGACAAAATCTTTAAAAAAATGTCTGTCAGTTTCTTGTCGTATCTTCTGAATAGTAGCAGGCCTGGCACACTCCGCACTGTAGGTACGAAGCTACAAGTACATAGAATATCACAGAATATTAAGGGACAGAAGCATCACTCCGCAAAGAAATTTAAACAAATAGCGACTTTTGTTATGACGCAATAAAATTCAATTCAGCTCGCGTAGCGCTGCATAACTACCAGTCATATTAACCTACATAGCGCCTCTCTTTCTATCACGTAGCTCTTATCTCTTCTGACGCGGCACGTGTAACGACGCGCGACCCGCCGTCGGTGTCCGGCTATGTACTTCGTACCTACAGTGCGGAGTGCGCTAGGCCTAATAAAACCTAAATATGTTGTACCACGTGACAACTTAATAGGTAAAAAAATTCATTTACTGCTTCCTGGCTATAAAAAAATATAGACCAGAGTCTATCCTGCACCAAATATCATCGTAAAACGATAAATAATAAGTCTAATAAACTAAAAGCCATGATAATAGTAATATTTTACCGAATTGACGCCATAAATAAACTCAATTAATCTTTTATTGCAGAGTAAAATGTTATCAAAAGTGACACTGCCAATAAACTACGGAACTCTACTACCAGTAATAAACTTCCTGTATACGGACTCATGTCCCGAAATTGAAAACAATGAGAGTATTGACTTCATTTGCAACATGCTTATTGTTGCTGACCAGCTTTTCATCACCCGTCTCAGGGAAATGTGCGAGGTCGCCCTAGCAAACCTGATTACGCTCAAAAACTGCACAGAATTGTGCCAATTCGCGCACACATACAACGCTACACAGCTCAAACAATGCTGCATGGAATTCATATCTCTAAACTTATGCACTATACTTGAAAATAGATCTTTGGACTTGCTCGAAGAAGCACTTTTAGACGATATCACTAAGTACTACACCAAATTCAATACAATCATGTCTTCGAGAGTTATTACTCCATTCTACAATGCTCCTACTGATGATGTAATAGAGGAATTCGCGAAGAACTATCCTGTAGATCTAGATGTAGTTGACGAAGACGTTAAAAGAGATGACAGCATCGTGGAAATGCCTAAGAAAAAGAATAGGCAGTCGAAGAAAATTGACTACACGGACAGCGAGAAAGAGAGGATGAGGTACGAATCTGTGAGCTCAGTGACATCACTCGATCTATCGAACGAGATCTCCGGCGAAGTAACTCTGTCTCTCAGCAAGATCAAAGATGAGAAAGGCGCTAAGGATAAACAAGAGAAGTGGATAGAGGTGTCAACGTCTCAGCAGAAGCAACAGAAAGTGGTCCAAGCGAGGTTAAAAGCCATAACCGCTGCTAGAGACATTCTAAACGAGACTCCCACGGAGTCTTTCACAAAACTGACTAAAAACTCAAGTGCCATTAACATACCCTCACCAGCCAGTCCAGGAATGTCTCGTATGTCAGTTTCTCCCAAAGATTCTCCCATCGCTGAGTTAGCCAGGAGCCCACAGGGTAATGTGGTGATCAGCCACATTGGTCCCAAACTATCTCAGAAGCAACGCAAGAAGTTAGCATTGCAGGGCAATGAGCAATCTCCACAAAATTTTAATGATTTTCTGGGCAAGAGTGTAGAAAGTCCCCCAGAGAAACCTAAAAACCCTTGGAAGATTTGCGAGGCACCCATAGCGAGCAGCAGCCCTAAATCTAAGGCTCTACAATTTGACCAGATTTTAACCGATCAGAAGAAGCAAAAGGAGGACCATTCGAGAATCATGACGAAACCTTTGGCTTGGACACAGGTAAAGTACCTAGTTTTCTGAGTATATTTAGCTTTTTCCTGTATTTTATGTTGAAGCTATAGGTATTAATTCTGTGATGACATCAGCACTCCCGCTATTATTCGGGTTTACTAAACTGATTTTGATCAAGTTATGCTCAAAGTAACAAAACTATCAAAATATCCATTGTTAATCATATTCTGTGACTTATTAGGATACATAGAAATCTGACAATTGTCTAACACCATATCTTAATTGATATTCATAATGCATAGTGCATAGATATTCATAATTCATAATTTTGATTTTCTTGGAATATCAATGTTGGAAAACTATTGGAGTGTATTATTAAACTATCCTTATTCTTTTCAGCTGGAAGACAAGGCCATAGAACAACTAGAGAGGTTCTACAACGTTCACGAGGTGGACGAAGAACTTATCACTGTGAGACGCATCGAGCTTCAAGTGTCTTCCCCACAATGGATACACACTGCCCCAAAGTGATATTTACACATTGTATATTTTGTTTTATTTTAATGTATTAATATAGGAATTATTTTAATAAATCTATGACATGTGCAATTTGCCTGTTATTAATAAGGTTTGATGGTAATTTTTGACAAATATTACAGCATACTATTGCTACATCACAGCTGGTTCTATGGATGAGCATGGAAGGATCCTTGAGTAGTGGTTTTTGGATGTCGCTAAAACTTTATAAATTTCGAGACATACTCTCACAGACCCTATTGGGGTCAAGCCTTTCATTTAGGTGACTGGTACCTTATGCGGTTCACAGGGACAAGCCAGGAATTGAATTATCATAATGAAAAGATGTTTTTGCAGTAACAAGTTCTTGATTAGCTAGTTGGCATTGCAAGATCAAATTTGCAAAGACAATGCTCTGTTATGGCATTGACACTCGTACATGTTAGGACTATGGGGCTTTAGTTGCCTAACTATTACTTTAAATCACCCCCTACACCCCGTGCGCAGTGGTCTAACAGATTTATTATGATTATTTATTATGTATTACAAAAGAAAAATCACTCATTCAACACTTAGAAAAATAAATTGAGGGCTTGACATTAAATAGACATGTTGAAAAATTAATTTTAAACTCACTTATGATAAGCGGAATCTGTAGATCTACTGCTCAAATGAAGAACTAAAAACACAATGTAAACATTAAATATTTTTTATTCTACAAATACACTAGCAATTACAACTAAGCCCTTTAAACTCCTTTCTTTGGTGGGAATCTCTTTAACAGTTCATTCAATTGTCTGTGCGTTAATTTCTTCTCTCCAGGCACTAGGATACCTTTTCTGCCTTGGTTTCTTTGAGTGCTCATCTTCTGGGCATAGCCTTTGTAACATGTTTGAAAGGCAGTGATTTCTTTCAAACATTCTGCTTGTTCGAAGTCAGTTTTCTTAAAGCAAGCGAACATTACAGCTAACTCCTGCATACACGCAGCTTCGCTCGTCCTATCGCTTTTACCAGAAACAGTCTTCTTAAGCTCTAATGGCAGCAGCATCTGAAATGGAACCGGCTCCTTCTGCGGCCTCCTGCCATGATTGCCATTGAAAAGGGCCGGGAATAAACGCATCTTCTTTAATTAATCACAGTTATTTAGTGTGAATAATGGTAAAAGTTTATTTCACGTAAATATATAAAATATAATTGAGGTTATGTTTTGAAAGTTATGTTACGCAATCACACGTTTTTTATAAGCATACTAAAACAAAACGAGAGAATCGGAGTGAGAAAGTGGCATATGTTTGAAAGAGCTAGAGTAATAATGCATCGAAAACGAACTGGCAGTGGCAGAATGTAATGGAACATTTAATTTAATGTCAAAAAACAAAGTTGACAGTGACAGCTCACCGATGGTGACACTGAGAAGCTGACAGGACTGATGACGATTGTGTTTATTTTTTTAAATTAACCTTAGCTTAACCCATCGCAAGATAAGAGTAAGAGAGGAAAAGGGAGAGGTCCGAAACACGCGATGCTAGTACACAGATTCTTAATATTCTCTTGTAGCATAGTAGTGATGCAGTATTAGGGTAGGTAGGTAGGTAGGTACTTATTCCTTTGCAGTGAGGAAGTTTCATAGAAACATCGGGGATATTTTGGTAAAATTATAAACTGTATTAACATTGATGACTTAAAAATAAATGTTCATGCTGAAAAATGCACTTAATTAAAAAATAAACAACATGGGCTTCTATTTCATAAGTCTTTATTAACAATCTTATACACTTATACTTTTACAAAATATGAAAATATATTGCATTCGGTACACATCGGTAAATTCCAGATTGTTTTGTTTTTCAGCATAGACCTCCCCAGACTTTTCCACAAGTCGCGATCATGCCCTTTTCTCCTCCAAGTAACCTACTCCTTCTATGGCCTCAGGTCGTCTAGTCGTCTTCCCATCTTTGAAATGGACTTCTCCTTTTCTGCTTTCTTTGGCTTGAAACTCAAACCGTAACTAAGTTTTTGAGCATTTAAAAAAAAACTTTTTCATAACTTGGTCCTACATACGTTCCTCATCATCTTTGAGAACATAAATATACCTACTTACCTACCTAAACAATTTGCCTAATAGTAGTAGGTACACTTCCTCGTGTGCATGCAGAAAATTGAACATAATATAATAAAATTATATTGTTACCTACTTACCTACCTACAGAATAATTTAGTTATTAGGTTAGGTACCACAGAATACCTACTAGGTAGCTACTACCTATACCTACTACCTAGTGCGCAGCATAATCCATTGAACCTTACGCGAACAAATAATTCCTTGTTTTATCATTCCGGCCCTACGCCCTACTGCCATCGTGATCGAAACAGTAGGTATTATGTGTTACACTGTTAGCACAGAATACTAAATAAGTAATTGCTGAACCCACCGTGAGTAGGTATTGTGCTGGCGCTGGCGACTCATCATTCCCGCATTCATATTTTTTAATGAATTATAAAGGCTTGAACATAGAATCTAATTCTTTCCTCAAGCCTATAATACAAGTAAACTCATAACTTTAGGTTGTCTGGAAGAGATGGCTTTGAGAGATAATACCGCCCATTGTAACACTTTAGTTTTTAAGTTTGTAATTTTTCTTTCGCTGTAATAATTTCTGGTGGTGTCACAATAAAGAGTTATCTAATCTAATCTAACTTTTCATAAAAATCTATGTCGTCCTAGTGCCAACTAGGGGTCTACACGTGACACGAATAGGAGTACTTACTATAGAATAAAATAAAATAATATAGAAGTAGCTATAAAATATTTCCATCAAATTGGCATGACGAAATAGAATAGGGGATCGGACAACTTTTCAGAAAGTGTTTTAAATTAACTACTATGAATATATATAGCCATGAAAAATACTATTTTAATTAAATAACGCTCTAAAACTATGTTTAAATATTATGTTTCAAATATTGCCGCGCAAAAGATCACCTCAAAATTTGTGACGTCATATGTAGGTAGAAAACGACAATCTCTTCGAAATAAAACTTTCAAAGAGATTTAAATACGTTTTGTGAAGTTTTGGGATGATATTGTAGTAATGGAACGAAAAAATTAGCAAAAATATATTTTATGAAAAGCAAAAACGGAAAATAAACACAAGCTTGACTCACGGCATTTGCCTACAAATGACGTCATGCGCTGTGATTGTTGTTTCGTTTGAGATTAAGAACAGATTAAAAATGTCAGAAAGAATTATTAGATTGTATTTATTGATTTAAAAATATAAATTATTATTATTTCACAAAAATATTGATTGAATGATCTTTCTGGTTCGACGCACATTCGCTCTAACTACATTTTCGATATTTTCTCGATTACTGTCCGATCCCCTATTCCCTACCACACACGTATGTACGCGCACGGCGATGTTGTACTGTCTCGGCCAAGACCGAGAATAAAACGAATAGAATAGAATACTTAAAAGTGTTATCATAAAGTTGCACATTGAATTATACTTACATAATGAAGACTCTTCTGTACATAGGTTAAGGATAATATATTCCGAATATTATTATTTTAAATAGGTAGGTATAGATTTCAGGTACCTACTTGCGATTGAGATGTAGTGTCTTACTTGGAAAATAATAATAATTAATAACTATGAAAATTAACGTGGTTTGGACACATTATTAATAATAATTTACGAGTGACACTCACGTTTAAGTGCGAGGTGCGATGCATTCGCGAGCCTTCCGCACTCGCCTTAAAAAAACCACCGGTTGTGGTTGTAACTATAGTTGGACTACTGCAGACTTAGGTTGAATAGTTGTTAATAATTAAACAAGAAATATTATATTTAAAAGTTTATTTTATATCGTACCTCATGTAAAAACAGTTTATAGATGCAATACAATTATTTAGTTATAGTCGCTTAACACTTATTACCAATCAGTTGAGCTGCTCAGGGAGAACGACCGCGGGGCTGGGGATGACCGGGACGGCCACCTGGACGGCATCAACGACACCGTTGTCAACGATATTGACGGGTCCGGGGACGACAGGGACGGCGACCTGCACGGCATCGACGACACCGTTGTCGACCACGTTCACGGGTCCAGGGACGACGGGCTCAGTAACAATGACGGGGCTGGGGACCACATCGATGACAGCGTCAACGTTCTCGACCACGTTAACAGGGCCGGGCACGTAGGTTTCTTCGACGACGGGGGCAGGCACGACGACGGGGGCGGGCACGACGGCGGCGGAGGACTCCTGGCCGTTGACGTTCACGATGATTTGGACGAGGGGAGCGGGGGAGCCAGCGGCGATCTCACCGATGATGACGGGAGAAGGCTGGATAACGGGGGTGGGCTCAACAGCATCTACTGCTCCACCGTCGGGAAGGGGGAAGTCGATGATAGCGGGTGAGGCGATGGGGCCGGTCTCAACGATGGCAGGTCCGACGGCGATGGGAGATCCGACGATAGCGGGTCCGATGGCAATGGGGTGAGTTCCGACGATAGCGGGTCCGACGGAGATAGGGGAAGTCTCGACGATAGCGGGTCCAACAGCGATAGGAGAGGTGTCGACGATAGCGGGTCCAACGGAAATGGGAGAAGTGTCGACGACAGCGGGTCCCACAGCGATAGGAGAAGTCTCGACGATAGCGGGTCCGACAGCGATAGGAGAAGTCTCGACGATAGCGGGTCCAACAGCGATAGGAGAGAAGTCGACGATAGCGGGTCCAACGGAAACGGGAGAAGCGTCGACGACAGCGGGTCCGACAGCGATAGGAGAAGTCTCGACGATAGCGGGTCCGACAGCGATAGGAGAAGTCCCGATGGGGATGGCCGTAGCCATGGCGGCAATAAGGGCGAAAGCGATGAAGAGTTTCATGTTGATTCTGTAAACGTTGAATGCAAATTTTAGAAACAGGATTCAGAAACATAATAATATAGGTATAGTTATAAACCTATACATAAAATAGATGTGACCGGCATGCGTTGCAGTATCCCTTTTTTTATAGAAATCTTCACACATTTGCTAACAACAACTGAACAAAGTTTCAACTCAATCGATAATCGATATACGAACTCAAACGGGACAAACAAACTACATTGTTTTTTATATATGAAATAAATTATTACAGTTATTGTATACGTCTAAGTATATATACTTAGTCTGGCCATAAATACTGTTACAATTAAAAATGAACAAAATATTACATTTGAATTTGGAATCTGTCATTTTTATATGATTGTTCATTGAGTTTTCTCATTTTGGCGCCAATACATTGTACAATATTTTGCGATATTAAAATGGAGTGGGGTGAAACCGAATCGCTGTCATTGCATTACACAAAGTAGGTATGGAGCCAAATGCAATTTTTAAAACTCTCCATACGCTTGGTATTAGTAAAATGTTTGTGTACCGGGCTATTAATAGGTACAATGAGACCTCCTCTGTTTGTGACAGAAAAAGATCTGGCTATTCACGTAGTGTTCGTACGAAAAAGGTGGTCAAAGCAGTAAGGGAAAGAATTCGAAGAAAGTAAAAGATTTTATCTCGGGAGATGAAGATAGCACCTAGAACCATGTCGCGTATTTTAAAAGATGACTTAGGACTTGCAGCCTATAAGAGACGTACTGGTCATTTCTTAACTGATAATTTAAAAAAGAATAGGGTGGTAAAATCGAAACAACTACTGAAGCGGTACGCAAAGGGAGGTCACAGAAAATGTTTGTTTACCGATGAGAATTTTTTTACAACTGAGCAACATTTTAACAAACAAAATGACCGTATTTATGCTCAAAGCTCTAAGGAAGCTTCCCAATTAGTCGACAGAGTGCAACGTGGGCACTATCCGACTTCAGTGATGGTTTGGTGGGGTATTAGCTATGAAGGAGTGACAGCCATACTTTTGTGAAAAAGGTATCAAAACATCGGCACAAGTGTATCAAGATACCATTCTTGAGAAGGTAGTGAAGCCCCTTAATAACACCATGTTCAATAACCAAGAATGGTCCTTCCAGCAAGACTCGGCGCCGGGTCATAAAGCTCGGTCTACGCAGTCTTGGTTAGAAACTAACGTTTCGGACTTCATCAGAGCTGAAGACTGGCTGTCGTCTAGTCCCGATCTTAATCCGCTGGATTATGATTTATGGTCAGTTTTAGAGAGTACGGCTTGCTCTAAACGCCATGATAATTTGGAGTCCCTAAAACAATCCGTACGATTGGCAGTGAAGAATTTTCCCATGGAAAGAGTGCGTGCTTCTATTGATAACTGGCCTCAACGTTTAAAGGACTGTATTGCAGCCAATGGAGACCACTTCGAATAAGCTTTTTATTTTTTAAATTGTTTTATATTAATGTATAAAAAAAATAAAAAAAATATATGTAATAAATGTTATTTGCAATAGTTTATTTTTTCTTTGTTTCAGTATTTATGGTAAGTATATGGAATATTATTACAAAAAGCATGAAATATTAAAGGTTTACTTACTTTTTAGGCTCTGGTGTACAAGCGACTATAGTTTTAAAACATTTAATTCACTTTTTATACTGAATATTATCTTTGGGATTTTAGCAGTTAATGTCGAGCGATAAAAGACCATAAATTTAGATAGGTAGCGATTACTAATGTTCATCATCGAAAGCATTCCGTGTACCTACCACAGCCCAATATGTACCTACATTTAATCGATCCTAATACCAAATTTCAATCCTCAGATAGTCCAGCAGATAGTATAGTTTATCAACGAAGCTATGAATTTTTCCAATGGTCAGATAACAAGTAATGTACGGGATATCATAGGTATAGGTTATGCATCGTGGTAGGTATACGGGAGGCCGTCTAGGTAGATATAACCGCTTTGCCAGTCATTCTGCCGCCAAGCAGTAGTGTGCAAGAATTACTGTAAGGCATTGTAGTCAGCGAAATTACCTACTGGGTATATCTGATGTCTCGACTCTTAGGGAGCTGAGCGCAGTGAAGTGCTACGCAGTGCTTTTTATGCTATTAAAAATTCTGGGTGGCACTGCAATTGCTATGGGCAAGCGTGGCGCTTACCATTAGCAGAATGACTTGCTCGTCTCATCACTCAGTTCCATAAAAAGTATAAAAACCGGCCAAGTGCGTGTTTACTAGAGCACAAAGGGTTCCGTACCATAATCTATAAAAACGGCAAAAAAAAAATACGTTTGTTGTATGGGAGCCCCCCTTCAATATTTATTTTATTCTCTTTTTTAGTATTTGTTGTTATTGCGGCAACAAAAATACCTACATCATCTGTGAAAATTTCAACTGTCTAACTATCACGGTTCATTAGTTACAGCCTGGTGACAGACGGACCGACAGACAAACAGACGGACGGACAGCGGAGTCTTAGTAATAGGGTCCCATTTTACCCTTTGGGTACGGAACCCTAAACATTATCTATCTGTATCTGGGCCTTGTGACCATACTAGACATGGCTACACATGCTTACTTGGCTAGTATGGTAATACATGTCATGATCAGACGAAGTACCTGCTAGCACAGAATACTAAGGGACAGAAGCATCACTCCGCAAAGAAATTTAAACAATAGCGACTCTTGCTATGACGCAATAAAATTCAATTCAGCTCGCAAAGCGCTGCATAACTACCAGTCATATTAACCTACAGAGCCTCTCTTTCTATCGCATAGCTCTTATCTCTTCTGACGCGGCACGTGTAACGACGCGCGACCCGCTGTCGGTGTCCGGCTATGTACTTGTAGCTTCGTACCTACAGTACGGAGTGCGCTAGGACTGCTACTAGGTAAACCATAGTAGGTAAGTAGGTGGTGAAGAGACGAAAACCACGATAATATTCTATGACCACGATGTAAAAAAAATCGTAACGTGTTTAAATGACACATCGTCTCCATTCCATTGACAACCAGACGTATGACTATGTGACATCCGTACATGGTAGACATCACTCCTGTTCGGACATGGACTCTTATGTAAGAACATACATATGTTGTAAATAAGTTCTTATTTTGTGTAATAAATTTATCTTACAGGACTTTGCTGTCGATTACTATGGCCAATCATCCAATTCCATTGATGGATCACAATCCTACAATAAAAATGTAAGCAGCGAATCTCGGATTTCTAATCTCAATTTAACTCCACATAGTGAGAACGAGTTCATGAACGTAGACTTCATCATCATGTGAACGTCAAGGCTGTTCAGGACACAAAAGGACAAACCGTTTCGGATTAGTGTAGTGAATTGACAGTTATGTATAGTTAGTGCTATCCAATACGGTGGTATGGTCAATGTAATAATTGACTTTCATAAGTATGTCTGTGATCTACTCCGACAGTATGACATTTAACTGAGACACTATGCTATTTAGAATACTTCAAGTGGTTTTTTTTAACATTGTGTTTATCTATCTACCTATATCCTAAGTATCAGTTGTGCTGCAGTCTTGTAAATTATGTCAAAATACTAGTTCTTCTATTGTAAATTTTACCTGTATGGAAATAATGAATGTATGTCTATTGTATAAATGTGTCATATATTTTAGTTGATTATTTTATTTACCTGACTGGTTTAAACCTAGATAAAACCTGGTTAACAACAAAATATTAATGATTGCATAAGAAGCATTCCGTAAGAAAAAGTAGTTACCGCAATTTCATTCGAGCTCTGCGTTGTAGCGCCGCCACTACAACTTCAGAAAGTCGTAGGTAGTTGGTCTGTAAAAGGTACGAAATCTGTACTATTATTCTGTGGCCACATTAGAACGTATTCATTACTCGGCCACCTAAAAGAGACCTTCACCTTTTGATCTGTTTACAGGAGTCTATCATAAAAAGTAATTTCTAGATTTTTCGACAACATATGCATATTCCCTATTTCCCTATTCGTTCACTCTGGGGTACAGAATAGTACAGATGTCCTACCTTTTACAGACCAACTACGATCTTCTGAAGTTATAGTGGCTGCAATGCAACGCAGAACACTTTACATTTTCATTCAAGCGAATGGGAGAATTTTTCATAGGTATGGTAAACACTCCAAAATTACTGTCAAAAAACTATTGCTTTCCAAAAGTGTTACGCTGTCAAGGACTCTATAGTGTCATTCCTCAATGGAGTGGGTGGCGCTTATGATAATTATATCAATTTATTTTTTACTTTTGAGTGCCATTTGTGGTTTTGAAGTCGGTTTAGTTTTTTTTGAAAAATAATTTATTTTAACCTTTTTAGTGAAAAACAAGTTTTAATTAAATTAATTCAAAAAGTTTTTAAAGACAAGCTTTTATGATCTAGAAGCCACATCATGACGAAGTTTAAAACGGGCTATCACAATTAAATGCATGTACAAAAAAAATTCATGTCTGTCCTATTCTCTGTTGAGGAGTTCCCTCGCCGGAAGTCAATCCTGGGTGTATCTGCCATGTCATGATGGAATTTAGAACAGGCTATTATGTTTAAATCCATTTACGAAATGTTGTGTCTGTACTATTCACCGTTGAGGAGTTCCCTCACCGGAAGTCAACCCTGGGTGAAGCAGTCGAATACAAACCTCCACCTTTAGAAAGTTGGTTACGAAAAAAACAAGAACCGACTTGAAGATTAAACTTATATTTTTTTGTTTTTGCTATTTTTTTCAAAAACTACTAAATTAATTTCGATAAAATTTATATGGGACCACCTTTGAAGTATTACCTACCAATCAAAAAAAGAATCATCGAAATCAATGCATAATTGGCGGAGTAAACGCGAAACAAACACACACAAAAAAAACCGTCGAATTGTAAACCTCCTCCTTTTGAAGTCGGTTAAAAACGTTTTGCTTTATACGTTCATCTTACGAACAGCCAAGGATTGGAACGCATTGCTAACGTCTGTGTTTCCTGACAACTACAACCTGGGAGTCTTCTAATCGAGAGATCTTCTTACCTTTGACTAAATTTAAAAGAAAACTGACTCAATGGCTTGCGAAAAACAGCTTTTATGACTTAAATGAATATATGACTTTTAAAAACACCTAATTATAAATTAATGTTAATGTTTAATTTTAAACAATTAAGTTAATTTCAAAAAATTTATCACTAATTTGACATTTATTAGACTAATAATATTTTGACATTTTCATTTTCTTAATTTATTAATTTGTATGACGTTTAAAGCTTTTTGCCATTAATTTAATAATAATAATTTGTTTGCATATGACATTTAATGTAATTGAAATAATTAGTAAGACAGGTTATTGCACACCATTGTCATGGTAGAATGTAAGGACTTATTTTTTGAATTTTATCACCTTTATGTACTATATTCTCGCAATAAATGATTTGATTGATTGATTTATTGAGTGAACAGTTATCTCCTAGGCGAGCGTGTTACATCTTAGACATCATCGCATACCATCAAGCGAGATAGTGGTCGTGTAGGGAGATGAATAACTCAAAAATATTTGGACGGTGGTTGCATGGTGCAATTGCTGCGCCCAACAGTGTCCATGATGAACTGTATTTTTATTTTACCTACCATCTAATTACATTATGGATTGCAATAAATAATTGAATTGAATTGGTGTCATTGATATAAGATTTTTGTTAAAAAAATATCTTTTTTAAGATTTTAACAACTTCGTGATCAGAAACGCGAGCAGATTAAATGAGCCCAGAAACTAGTAGTTTACGATTATCCGTCAAGGAGTTCCATTGCCCACCTTCTGCTGTCAGCATATTATTGCATTGTCATCGGACTTTGACAAATATGCAAAATTTCAACTACGTAGGATAAGAGGAAGTGCTTTTGATTCAACTTGCAAGATTTGACCAAAACAAACACATTGCAAGTTAAATAAGAGCTTGTAAAAAATAAGCTCATACCACAATACAATACAATAAAATACAATACAATACAAACAATTATATACAATGCTCAAACAATTAGATATCAAACCAAATCAAATAAAAATAATTTATTTCAAAAATGCTTATAAATATAACAAGGCAGGATTACATTAAAATATATAGCATATAAGATGGTACACAGTTATATAATAAAAAATAAATAGCTTGTTTATATGCATCAAGGTATATAACATATAGGTATAAAACATAATATAGGTATAAAACCTTATAGGTATGAAACACACAATCCCGGAGACCACATATAAGCACCTATAGTTATTATGAGTCAGTCATGCACGTGTCTTTTTCTTCTCGCGTGTGGGTGTGAGGCCAACCCTATCTTTGCTTCAACCTTCATTACCATTACCATATTGGCCAAGGAGTGAAACTCTCTGCCGGCATCTGTGTTTCCGGATAGCTATAATCTGGGTGACTTTCAGACAACAGCGAACAGGTTTCTTCTAGGCGAGCGTGCTACGTCTTCGACCGCATCGTCACTGAGGTAGCGGTCAAACCACAGATATAGGAAGGGGGTCAAACGCAAGCCTATAACTATGAAAAAATAAAAAGTGACCGACAGCTTTGACGGTTTTAACTCATATTTAGGTTATACCTAATGATTGTAACATAAAGCTGTTTGGGTATGATTTAAAAAAAAAAATAACACGTGATCGTATGTTCTTTGGCTGAGTATTTGTATAAAGTTTTACTTTCCACCCCTTTTCTGGCTGAGGGTAGATTAAAAAATACTTTTCTATTGCTTTTGTTTGTCTGCGTACCAAGTTTCGCCGCTATTACTAAAAACAACAATTCTCCATACGACCTTTATCACCCCGTTGAACCTTGTTAGGGGTAGATTTTCGAAAAATCCTCTCATACGCCCCTACGTTACAAAATATATATGTTATATATATATTATGTAACTGAACGAGACGAGCTTGTCGTTTGCCTGATGGTAAGCAATACGCCAGCCCATACGAATGACCAGTAATTTCACTGGCTGCAATGCCCTTCAAACCAGAACACAGTAATGCTTGCGCAATACTGCTTGGTGACTGAATAACTGTCAAAGCGGTGGTACCCATCCAGACGGCCTCTCGCATACGAGAAACCTCTACCACCAATATCCTCCAGGATCAGCGATTTAGGCTCTGCATTGTCCGTCAACGTCACCCGGTCAATTCCTATCAGTTAATATGTAAATTCATAGCTTTATTGATAACCAAATGTTATGTAAATTATATTGTAACGCACGTGTAACTCATTTTATAGATACAATATGAAGCTGTAGTCTAATTAATACCTATTACCACACAATATATGAATATAAAGAGACTTAGGCTAAATAAGTAGTTGTGTAGGTAGTATACGTAGCCCACCGAACAAAGCCATGCCGTCAAGCGACCTAGTCGTGTTTCAGGATGATGTTCGGTGAACCATCGGGAAGACGGGTCTGAGCAGCTCAACTGCCGTCTCTCTTTAGATCCTTGTGCTCCATCTTGGGCCACATCATCGCTTTAAATCAGGCAAGATAGTGGCCAATCATAGCTCTATTAAGCTAAAAAAAAATTACATAAAAAAACAGAAAATTTATTTAAAAGTTGATTTTATTTTGTACCTCATGAAAAACAGTTTATAGGTGCAACATAATTATAATAGTCACTTAATACTAAGTAGATATTCAGTTAAGCTCGTCAGGGAGGGCGACCACGACGCTGGGGAAAACGGGGGTACCGACTAGGACGGGCTCGACCACGGTGGGCGTGGCGACCTGCACGGGTTCGGGAATGACGGGCACAGCAACCTGCACGGGTTCGGGAATAACGGGCACAGCGACCTGCACGGGTTCGGGAATGACGGGCACAGCGACCTGCACGGGGTCGACGACGATGTGCTCAATGACCTGTACAGGGTCGACGATGTCAACTTGATCGACCACGTTGACGGGGCCAGGCACGTAGACCTCCTCGACGACGGGGCTGGGCACGACGGCGGGGGCGACGGGCGCGGACTCTTGGGCATTGACGTTCACGATGATCTGGACAAGGGGAGAGGGAGAGCCAGCAGGGACCTCACCGACGACAACGGGAGTAGGCTGTACAACGGGTGTAGGTTGGACAGCGGGAGAGGGGACGGGGTTGATTTCCTGTCCGGGAACGGCTCCACCGTCGGGGAGGGGGAAATCAATGATAGCGGGTGAGGCAATGGGGCCGGGGCTAACGATGGCAGGTCCGACAGCAATGGGAGATCCGACGATAGCGGGTCCGATGGCAATGGGGAAAGTTCCGACGATAGCGGGTCCGACAGCGATAGGGGAAGTCTCGACGACAGCGGGTCCGACGGAGATAGGGGAAGTCTCGACGATAGCGGGTCCGACAGCGATAGGGGAAGTCTCGACGATAGCGGGTCCGACGGAGATAGGGGAAGTCTCGACGATAGCGGGTCCGACAGCGATAGGGGAAGTCTCGACGATAGCGGGTCCGACAGCGATCGGGGAAGTCTCGACGACAGCGGGTCCGACGGAGATAGGCTCAACGACGGGAGACACGCCCATAATATCGTAGAGCATGGCTTCGAGGGCAGCGGCGGTTGCGGGATCAGTGCTGGGGCTCTGGATGGCGGCGACGATCTGAGCGATCTCGTCGCTGTTACGGGCCATGGGCCTCACGGCAGCCGAAGCCACGGTAGCGATAAGTGCGAAAGCGATGATTAACTTCATGGTGATTCTGTAAAAGTTTAAAATAGTTTAGTTTAGAAGCATTATATTTTTGCCTATAGGTATTTATGTGTAGGAGGTAGGTACTAGGTAGGTTTAATTGTATATGCTACCAATATCATAAATGCGAAAGTTTGTATGTACGCGTTAGTGTGTTTGTTACCTCTTCACGCTGCAACGATTAGCCGTTGCGGCGTATTTGGATGAAATTTGGTATGGAGACAGTATATACCTTGGACTGGGCTACTTTTTATCCCAGAAATCTGCGGGTGAAACCGTGGGGCGCAGCTAGTATTATATAGTAGTACCTTTTAAATATGAGCACGATAGGCACCTATTGAAAACTTTAGCTTAGAAAATTAGGTTAGGTACACACAATACAAGTTGGATACCTACTTTAACACAAGCAAAGTCAGTAGCTAAAGCTTTTTTTTTTATGTAACTGAATGACGAGACGAGCTGGTCGTTCGCCTGATGATAAGCAATACGCCAGCCCATAACAGTAGCAGCACCACCCAGAACTTTATTTTGCAAAATCCTGCGCGACACTACACTGCGCTCGTCACCCTGAGACAATTAGCTATTGAGTGCCCAGTAATTTCGCTGGCTACAATGCCCTTCAAACCGGAACACAGTAATGCTTGCGCACTACTGCTTGGCGGTAGAATAACTGGCAAAGCAGTGGTACCCACCCAGACGGCCTCCCGCATACGAGAAACCTACCACCAGTAAAAAGCTTTTTTGTAAATATAATTTTTAAATAACAATTTGAAGTTTTACTTACTTTTTTGTACAAGCGACTATGTTTTGAATACATTCAACTCACTTTTTATACTCAAAAATTATCTAACGGTCAATTTTGTGCGATTAGAATAATAAATATAGGTACTTAGATAACGTTTACAAACTAGGTAGGTATGCTCTTCTAAACTAGAACTAGTTACATATTATGATTATTTTATTATCTCAATCTACTAGGTAATTCTACTTCATACTAATACGAATGTGAAAGTTTGTGAGCATGGATTGATGTTTGTACCTCAATGACGCAAAAACTACAGAACCGATTTTGATGAAATTTGGTACGTAGGTTTTTTACGTCCTGGATAAGGACATAGGTTATTCTTTATCCCGAGAAAGTGCGGGGTGCAGCTAGTATAGTAATATGCCTCAACTTTGCCACAACTGTGGCGGCTCTGTTATTGACCTCTTTACACTACTTCTTTTTCAGGCAATATTGAAGTACAACCAAAGAAAACTAACTATTACGTACAACCAGGCCTATAGCACTCCGCACTGTAGGTACGAAGCTACAAGTACATACACCAGCAACGGGTCGTGCGGAGTTCAATGGGTTGTCGCGCGCCGCCCGTGACTCACATACATTATGCGCCCGCCGCCGCCCGCGCCGCTTTACAACTAGTATTGTGTGGTATTACTGTTTAACACAAATATGAAAAAAAGCAAATACGGCATCGTATTTGTCAGCCTAAATACCAACAAGGACCGGAATCTCTCTTTTTTTGCACTTCCGAAGGACATCGAAAGGCAAGTAAATGTACCTACACTATTTTAAGAAAGTTATATTATGTATATCTATATTAAAATTCTGTGTTCTATCTATCATATATATGTATAAATAACAAAGAATTGCCTACCTACTCAAAACTTTTATTCTGATATAAATGATGAATTTTATTAGTAGGTATTAGGTATTATATATAGTCTGTGCTATTTATTATCATTATCAATGTCTCTTGTATCGTATTTGCCTGAGTAGGTAATGACAAGATCTGTTTAAACAAGTGACGATAGGATTTACTAGGTCAGGTATAGTTTTGTTATGTGTTTATTATCTAAATATTTTTACTTGAGACCTAACAGGTACTTTTTTATTCGCCAACTACTATTAATAAAAACGGAGACTAAATCAAACTAAAGTTTCTTTCCATCCAGCTAGCCATCCTAACAAACTTTCGCATTTATAATATTATTTCATCACAACACAAGTATCAACCCTAATCTCGAACATTTTGGTTTGAAATTTGCGGGGAGTTCCCCGCAAGTTTCTGATGACAAATCTGGAGTACGAACTGGAGTAGAACAAACGATTTTAAATAGTTTAGTTAGGGCTCTTGTTTATTTTTTGCCCCAGGGCCTTTGGTTATCTAGCTACGCCACTGTCTGTAGGTTAATATGACTGGTAGGTATGCAGCGCTACGCGAGCTGAATTGAATTTTATTGCGTCATAGCAAGAGTCGCTATTTGTTTAAATTTCTTTGCGGAGTGCTGCTTCTGTTCCTTTTGTATTCTGTGGTACAACAAAGAAAAATTAACAGAGGCCCATAGAGTATATACCTTACAGACTAACATACATACAATATTTTTTTTGTTGAAATATATATTTTTCAAGACAAGCTTTTAATGAATTCGTAATCGGAACCCGCAAGCAGATTAAAATGAGCCCAAACACTAGTAGTTTACGATTATCCGTCAAGGAGTTCCATTGCCCACCTTCCGTCTCCGTCATCAGTTCAGCTGGCTGTCACCAACATATTAAAATATAACATAAACTTTAATAATCCTTTTATTCGCTACTTCACATGGTTCAAAAATTTCGCTCCTTCCCTGTATCTCCGGTACAGTACCCCTACAGGCCAGAAGTCAGAATTTAGAAACAGTTCTTTATGCATCGCCGGAACTTGGAGCCTATAAGACTTGAATTCAGTGGTCCTAGTCGACTCTAGCCTCGACAGTCGCATTGCTATCTGTCCCTGGATCCGTCCTGGATGAAATGTTTCTTTGATTTCTTCATGCCATCATCACCCCCTGATGCTTCGTGGTTCAAGCGGGACAGGTTCAATAGATACTGTAGGCTCCACAGACTGTGGAGTGGTATCTATTGAGTCCGGTGAAGACGCCGTGAGCGGGGCGGTGCTACGTTGGTTGCGGCTAGGTTGGGGTCGACGTTTCTTTGTCTCCACTTGAGAGGGGTATTTTTTAACATGGAACCGAGTGATGAGACGAGCAAGTATTATACACTCACCGCCACCGCCAGTGGTAGCCGCGATCTCGCAGCGTAAACTCGCCCCTGATGAAGAGCATCGGACATGCTCGAAACCTAGGACGACTAATTCGACAAACTACGTGAGTCCTAGCAGTTTTATTAAATATTTATAAAGCATTATACATGTGTATATGACGTATAATAGTGCATTTTTGTGCCTATTTAATAACTTTCTTCTGTCTTTTGACTTCTTCACGGCGCATAGCATGTCCCACGTATCTGTCAAATGGAGGGCAAGTACGTTAAATATTGAAGTGGAAGAGAGAAAGAGAAAGTAAATTCTTTTTTCGGCCGGAACTGAAATCGGTAAAATTTAAAAACCTAAGGTATTTTTATCTTGATCAGCCCCGTACCCATATGTCCCTCAAGCGCCAATCGTATACGTGTTGAGCTCAGTTAAGGTATAGCTTCACTGCGACTAATGAGATACCGACTATTTATTATCGATTCAGGCAAGAAATCGAATTAATCTCTCTTCATTTATATCAAAATATGATGACTAAAAGTTGAAATAAACTTAATGGGACAATAAATGACATCATAAAAATGTCGCAGTGAATCTATACCCTAAACTGAACTCAACACGATAGACGATTGGTGCTTGCGGGACATATGGGCAGGGGGCAGATTCTTCTTTAGTAATTTAGAAGCAATTATTAGAGATTAAATTTCGTTGATACCTACCATAAAATTAAGTATTTTTTATTTATTTGGCTGGTTAATTTCGTTTAAAATATGTAGTAGCATTCTAAGTTTTCGAATAACCGCTAATTGTGTTGTATTGATTGATAATACCTAATATAATGAAATATAAATAAATATATAACTTAAAACTTAAATAGTGCTATGGGCGGTCGAACCGCTAATAAGAGATGTATTCTAGTGATTATACCTAATTGATTAAAAAAATAAAAAAATGTAATAATAATAGTTAAGAACAAATGATTAATGCACTGCTTTAATCCTATGTTTTAAGTGGTTTTAAGCTCCCTTAGACTTAAATACCTAGTTAATGCATGCACACTGATTTTAATTTATAAGTTTTAATAAGTTCTCTTTATAAGCGAAATTGTAATTTCTTAAAGAGAATAAATGTTCTTTAAACTGAAGTTCAAACCTAGTAATAGAGCAATTTACATGCACAGCGGGATAAAGCTGAGCAGTCTTATGAACTATTGTTACAAACATAATTTGACAGTGATAAATTTTATATCTTCTTACCATACTTGCGGTACATTTAGACAACAGTTAGTATAAACAGCATAGCGTACCCTTAGGAACTCTGTCCCTCGCACTAGGTCTCTTAACACCCAAATGATTATTTTAACTTTATTTTCTCACATTTGACATTACATTACAATACAATATAATACAATGCATTCATTGACTATTGCCAATATTTGCGTCCTCCTCTCTTCTAATGTTGCTGTGCCCGACGGGATCCATACGAGACTTTGTACGTTTACCTAATTTGATTACACCTTGCACTACCTATGGAAGCAACAAAGAATCTGAATCTGAATCTATCTATCACATTGCATCTCAGTGAACAGTCTGAAGGCTAATTCTGCTTTATAAATCTATTCAAATTCCAGTTCCGATCTAGTGTCGGATCTCATAATTGTCACATTCGTATTCTTATTTATTTCATTTAGAGTCTTATCATTCACCATAAAATTTAAGTCATAATTACTTAGGCCAAAAATTTGAAGTTGATCGGATATAAATCCTTGCGGTACTCCTATTCTGACTAATAAATTCGTGTTATCCGTGTAAAGATGTGACGTCATTTATACCAAGTTTTTGTTGACTATCGTAATAGGACTCTACACGATCCCTAAGCAGTGCCACGAATGTCCTTGTGGCAAAATTTCGAATTAGTTAACGATCTTCTACACAATGTTTAATTTTAAACTTTAGAGAATTCAATTTAAGCTTTAGAGAAATCACAAGATAATGTAATAATAACATCACCCAAGCTTGTTGAGAGTTGCAGAGAGTTGAGCAAATGTTGTGTGACTAATGTTATTAGACTCCAGCATCCGATAGTAACCTGCATTTTTTATTTAGCTGAGTGACAAGGAGCAGATCATTCACTTGATGGTAAGCAACACCACTGCCTATAACAGTCAAAGCGCCACCCACAAATATATATAATATTATTAATTATTAATATCCGATAATTTCGTTTGAAGTACCTATTGCTCTTGAAGCTGGAACTCAGCAATGTTTGCACACTACTGCTTGTCGGTTGATTATCTGCAGTTATTTATCCCAAGGTCCCATCCTATTACAGAAAAGGTGCCTATAACAGTCGAAGCGCCACCCAGAACTTTATATAATAAATATTATTAATCCCCCGTAAATTTCGCTTGAAATATTGCTCTTGAAACGGGAACTCAGTAATCTTTGCACACTACTGCTTGTCGGTTGATAATCTGCAGTTATATATCCCAAGGTCCTATCCTATTTATCCGACCATTACTAGTAGCAGTTTTTTTATTTTTTAACCCTTAATAGATCTATGTTTGGCCACTATCTCGCCTGATGTGAAGCGATGATGTGGCCTAAGATGGAGCACTTAGATCTAGAGAGAGACGGCAGTTGAGCGGCTGTTCAGTCCCGTCTCCCCGATGGTTCACCGAACATTACATTATTATTATTCACAGTTACATTCACCGAGCAGTTTGTGAAACCTAGATGCTTTTTTACACTGTCACAAAGTTATAAGTCCCTATTATTAGATACTATGATATATGATAGCTAAAGCACAGTAGTGTCTCCAGAGCGGCAAGGTGGCACCCTAGTTTCTCAAATTGCGAGTCTATTAAAAACATAAATTAACAATAATCATTATTTAACAAAATCTTCATTAAGAAATGGTTATACCTAGGTAGGTATAAAATAGCTCATTCATTTGAATATGTACCTACCAGTTACCGTCTGCTTATCTAAGGCACATGCTTCTAGTACCTAAGTCATAATGACTATACTGTGCTGTCGATTTTCTTGTCAACATCAAACACAATGATTGACTGATGTATGGTTTACTAAACGTAGCAAGTAAATAAACAAGATGGGTATTTTTTATAATTTTATTTATATTGTACCACATGTGAAACACATTTTATAGATACAATATAATTTAAAGTTATAGTCGCTTTGTACTTATTACCAATCAGTTGAGCTGCTCAGGGATAACGACCGCGGGGCTGGGGATGACCGGGACGGCCACCTGGACGGCATCAACGACACCGTTGTCAACGATATTGACGGGTCCGGGGACGACAGGGACGGCGACCTGCACGGCATCGACGACACCGTTGTCGACCACGTTCACGGGTCCAGGGACGACGGGCTCAGTAACAATGACGGGGCTGGGGACCACATCGATGACAGCGTCAACGTTCTCGACCACGTTAACAGGGCCGGGCACGTAGGTTTCTTCGACGACGGGGGCAGGCACGACGACGGGGGCGGGCACGACGGTAGCGGAGGACTCCTGGCCGTTGACGTTCACGATGATTTGGACGAGGGGAGCGGGGGAGCCAGCGGCGATCTCACCGATGATGACGGGAGAAGGCTGGATAACGGGGGTGGGCTCAACAGCATCTACTGCTCCACCGTCGGGAAGGGGGAAGTCGATGATAGCGGGTGAGGCGATGGGGCCGGTCTCAACGATGGCAGGTCCGACGGCGATGGGAGATCCGACGATAGCGGGTCCGATGGCAATGGGGTGAGTTCCGACGATAGCGGGTCCGACGGAGATAGGGGAAGTCTCGACGACAGCGGGTCCGACAGAAATAGGGGAACTCTCGACGATAGCGGGTCCGACAGCGATAGGGGAAGTCTCGACGATTGCGGGTCCGACAGCGATAGGGGAAGTTTCAACGATTGCGGGTCCGACAGCGATAGGAGAAGTCTCGACGATAGCGGGTCCGACAGCGATAGGGGAAGTCTCCACGATGGCGGGTCCGACAGCGATGGGAGAGGCTCCAATCATGGCAGGTAAAGAGGTTATGGGCGAGCTCCCGATGGGGATGGCCGTAGCCACGGTGGCAATAAGGGCGAAGGCGATGAAGAATTTCATGTTGATTCTGTAAAAAAGTAATAACAGATATGAGAACAGAATTCGAGAAAATTAAATTTTAAATAACGTACTAATTTCCTAATAAAAGGACATTTTTGATGGGTATCTTAGTTTATAATAAACAATAAGTATTAATATTTTCAAGATCACTTACTTTTAAGGCCCTGTTGTACAAGCGACTATGATTTCAAAATCTCCGATTCACTTTTTATACTAAAAATTATCTGAGTCCAGCGTAAGTAACCGCTTAATTCAGATAATTTACGTGATTAAAATCATAAATCTTATATTATCTAGATAGTAGGTAGCAGCGATTACAAACTTTCATGTTGTATACCTTCTTGAATACGCTTTGCACATCAAAATACTACCCTAATCACGTATCACTAAGCCTCTTCAGCACTATTTGTTTGGCGAGATTACCTAATTCATCATTTTGTGAAAATTCTAGTTTTATCCCATGGTTTGACTTGGATTTAATGTTGGCGCAAGTCAACACACAAGTAAGCCAAGTCTAAGGTAATAATTTTGAATACTTTAACTGTAATTATAGGTAGTTATACTAACTACCGTTGGAGTAGAAGTGTCCTTTAGTGGAGACTACTAGAGATCCACCGGCTAGATGGAGCGACGACCTGCGAAAGGCGTCCGGAAGAAACTAGACGAAAAGAGCCAAAGACCGGGCTCAGTGGCGTTCATTAGGAGAGGCCTATGTCCAGCAGTGGACGACTACAGGCTGATGATGATGATGATGAAACTGAATTTGACACAGACAAGGAGGAGCATAATAGCAATACCGACCAACAATGACTAACGCAGTCAAATGTATTAGTTGGTTCTGGGGTATGGGATTATATGGGATTCATAGGTATGGCATCATTTGCTTTGTTTGTAATGTCTATTTTTATTTTTTATTTCAAACAGTATTAAAGTACAACAAAATACAATTAATAAAGGCCCATAGAGTGTAGACCCTACAGACTAACATACAAATATATAACACAATAACTGTTTTATTACTCTACTAAACAACACAAAAAGGAATTATTGTTTTGCCTACTTTCCCTATAACGGTGGTAAACTACCCCGTGGGCCAGAAGTCCGGGGTAAGAAACATCGTCGCGTGTTCCGCTGGAATCTGGAGCGCGTACGACTTGAAATCAGTGTTCCTGGTCTGCTCCAGCTGCGAGAAACTCTCGTTGATGGGCTCCTCACGCGGACTCCGGTACGTGCCTCCCGGACGTACTTCTTAATTCTTCGTCTCCTTGTCCAGGCGAGAGAGGTAGGTAAATCTTGACGGTCGGGGCAAGAACTTTTAGCGTATTATGTTTATGCCACAATCAACAGATTATTATTTAATTACCTACTTAACATTAATTTCCGTACTCACTCTACGTACGAGTAGATATATAGGTTAAACCTTTTCCAACTTAAAATATAATTAATTATTAATTAAACAATATAATGTGATCGCGACAGGTATTTTAAACGGGTGAACTGTTTATCTTATAACTTATAAATTTATTTATTTATTTTATTCTTTATTGCACTATTACAAGTAATGTACAAAAGGAGAACTTAATGCTAAAGCATTTTCTACCAGTTATCCAGTGACGGTAAAAGAACCCTACAAAGCGTGCATCAAAAATTAAAAAGAAAAAAATAACACAAGAAAAACAAAATAAATATCGTAATACATATTATCGTAAAACAAAAGCATAAATTATTAAAATATATAACAGTAAAAAACACTACATATATAATCCAAAACGAAAATACATAGAAATGAATACTTATATAAATAAATACTTAAAAACTACCCCGTAGGCCAGAAGTCCGGGGTAAGAAACATCTTCGCGTTACTTTATAAATATAAAGTATTGATGACTATCGAACCATCAACATTATGATCAACACCATCATAGGTACTACATCAGTAGTCATTCATTGATCTATCTAGGTGTTGATCTCATCACCTAGTAAACTGTTGCTAGGTAGGTATATCTATTACCTACTCTATTATCTACTATGAAACTATTGATTTAATGGTGTTGATTTGTGCTGCCGTATCAGTCTCGTGTGAATAGTAGGTAGGTAGGTATAAACAGCGTAGCCCATTGCGTTTCCACATAGAGAAGAGTATGGGCCATAGTCCGCCAGGCACGCTGGCTCAGTTCGGGTTGGAGGATCACGATGTTTTCCTTCGCCTTTCTTAGAGCTAATGTTAAATCCGTACATAACTTAATTATAAGGTATAAGACAGCCTCTGTGGTGTGTTGGGTAGGTTGGCTCAAATCCCTAAAACCACTGAGGTTGCGGGTTCTCCCGTGACGGGACAAAAGTAAATCGTAAGCATTTGTTTCGTGTCTGGGTGTTGTGGGACCCTGACCCTCATAGTTCCTGGTTCCTTAGATACAGCGAATCCTAGTTAGGGGCCAGGATCTATGTATGTGATAATTGGGCGCATTTATTTATTTTTATTTGTACGAAAGTCAGTGGTACGTGGCCTGCGGGATTCGAAGTCGGGTGCATCGGATCGAAAGGCGCACGTGCTCCCACCGAGCCACACGCGCTCTTTTACCTTAAAATAAAATAACTTAGAAATTACTTACTATTTAGATAAAAAGATTTACGAACCACGATATCAGTTAGCTTTTAAATCCTTTTCCTTACGCCAATATTTTGATAAATGGAGTAGTACCTTCGGAATTGTTTAATATCACCTTCGATATGTATTGTTGATCGAAGCATACCACGTATAGAGAGATATCACAAAATGTATAATAGTATAGCTACTTACAGCTATACAATTTCTTTTTATAGTACGAGATATGACTCGCCACGCTTGCCCATAACAGTTGTAGTGCCACCCAAAACTTTTAATACCATAAAAAGCACTGCGTAGCACTGCCTTACGCTCATCAAATGTGGCTGGCAGCGTGGTAGCTCCTGGATGAGTTTAGCCGGGTATCGTGCTGTTGGAGAGGCTTATGTTCTTTCTTATTGTTTTTATGACATCATGGACTAATATTTGGTCTATGATGACATTAAAGAATTTATAAATTGTAGTGACAATAATAAATCAATATTTGCACGTCTGCATGCAGACTGATTACAACGCCTATAATATTGTACTCTGTAACACCATTCTAGGAATAATATATATATCTACCAATATGTAATGTAATTTAGCAAATAAATAATTCTTATTCTTATTTTTTTACCGACTTCAAAAAAGGAGAAGGTTCTCTGTTTGATTGTATTTTTTTCTTGTTTTTTTATGTTTGTTACCTCAGAGCTCCGTCATTTATGAACCGATTTGGAAAATTCTTTGCGTTGGGTTCAGTATAGCTACGAAGTGGTCCCATATAAATTTCATCGATATTTGACCTTGGACTTCGAAGATGAAATCGGCTTTAGTTTTTTTGTAAAAATTATTATCTAGCGGCTATATATCCGAAGCCAAATGTATAGTCTACGTTGGAATTACTTTCCTGGACCCGGACTTTTAGTCAATTAGAGTATGGTAAAGAAATATTAAACTTTAATAGGTAATGTGACTTTAAATTGAAGAAACTGAATTGAGAAAGCACTTTATAATATTTTTTGATTTACTTTTATGTATTACAATTTTACATTAGGTTTCTTATTGAAAAATTACAAATAATAATAAATAATAATTATTATTAATAATATTTTATTAATATGCTTTCTTTACTTCTTTTCACCACAGATAAAATATATCAACTAATTTTACATAGAGTATCCGACTTATACATAATGTAGTTAAATCAATGCTCATTCGTAACAAGAAATGGGTAGACATGCTTACCTTTTTTCAGTCATGTTAACTAAATTTAACATTTTTACGAACTATTTTAAATTTGATTTGTATTATCTGTGTTTATGACGTTTAAAAGTGCAATTTTGTGCCTATTTAATAAATTATATTTGACTTGCTTCTTCGGGTGCTGCTTGTGGGGACTTGTCTGTTCTAGTCACTGCTACTGTCATACCTACTTATATGTTATTTACACTTGTCTGTTACTGATACTATGACTATGGGACATCTCACTCGCATTTCTTGTTTTACATTCTGTTAATTCTAATTTATACGTAATTGTGCTGAAAAAAAGACATCCCCGCAGAGTTTCTTGGTGCTATCTTCTCTAGCGGGCGTATTTCCGAAGCACTGGTAGAGTCAGTTTTCGCATTTCTTTTCAGCACTCAGACTTCAATTTGAGTATAGGAAAGAAATGGGTAAACATACTTACCTTTTTTTCAAAGTCATGTTAACATAAGTTACAATTTTTAACATTTTTTATTTGTATCATGTGTTTATGACCTTTAAAAGTGCACTTTTGTGCCTATTTAATAAATGATATTTGACTTTGACTTTGACTTTGAATATGTCTAGCAGTGGACTGCAACAGGCTAATGATGATGAAGATGATGATGATGAATCTCACGATTCATCATCATCATCTTCAATGTAACGTGTTGTCCTTTCGGCTAGCTGGCCTGGACACCTCGTTAATGATGGAGTACTCGCCCTTGACCACGGTGGCCGCGGCAAGGGATGGACTACCTAGGTAGGGGTAACCTATGAGGGGATTTGTCCAGAGAAACACACGGTTATCTATTTAACAATAAAAAGGTTTATATTTCGGTTTTACAAAGGTTGCTTAGGGCATCTAGACGGGTACTAAATCTAGGTTTTTACAATGGTTACGGGAGGGGCGACGGACCCCAAGACGACGTGATCGCGGCGGGACCTCAAACGGGAGCGCGTCTCACTCCACAGGGTGACTGCGGCCTAGCTTTTCAGCCCGGCGCTTCTGCCCTGGGAAACGGGAAGCGTAGCCCGGAGTACGGGAAATCGAGGTGCGGGAAACAGGGACGCGGGATGTAAGCGGGGTTTACGCGGGGACGGGAGTTAGGGTAATCCACAGGGTGATTGCAGCCTAGCTTTTCAGCCCGGCGCTTCGGCCCTGGGAACGGGAGCGGGAACAGGAACGGGTAATCCACAGGGTGATTGCAGCCTAGCTTTTCAGCCCGGCGCTTCGGCCCTGGGAACGGGAACGGGAACAGGAACGGGTAATCCACAGGGTGATTGCAGCCTAGCTTTTCAGCCCGGCGCTTCGGCCCTGGGAACGGGAACGGGACTCCACAGGGTGATTGCAGCCTAGCTTTGCAGCCCGGCGCTTCGGCCCTGGGAACGGGAGCGGGACTCCACAGGGTGATTGCAGCCTAGCTTTGCGGCCCGGCGCTTCGGCCCTGGGAACGGGAACGGGAACGGGACTCCACAGGGTGATTGCAGCCTAGCTTTGCAGCCCGGCGCTTCGGCCCTGGGAACGGGACTCCACAGGGTGATTGCAGCCTAGCTTTGCAGCCCGGCGCTTCGGCCCTGGGACGGGACTCCACAGGGTGATTGCAGCCTAGCTTTGCAGCCCGGCGCTTCGGCCCTGGGAATGGGAGCGAGGAATCCACAGGGTGATTGCAGCCTAGCTTTGCAGCCCGGCGCTTCGGCCCTGGGACGGGACTCCACAGGGTGATTGCAGCCTAGCTTTGCAGCCCGGCGCTTCGGCCCTGGGAACGGGAACGGGACTCCACAGGGTGATTGCAGCCTAGCTTTGCAGCCCGGCGCTTCGGCCCTGGGAACGGGACTCCACAGGGTGATTGCAGCCTAGCTTTTCAGCCCGGCGCTTCGGCCCTGGGAACGGGAGCGGGATTCCACAGGGTGATTGCAGCCTAGCTTTACAGCCCGGCGCTTCGGCCCTGGGAACGGGAACGGGACTCCACAGGGTGATTGCAGCCTAGCTTTGCAGCCCGGCGCTTCGGCCCTGGGAACGGGACTCCACAGGGTGATTGCAGCCTAGCTTTTCAGCCCGGCGCTTCGGCCCTGGGAACGGGAGCGGGATTCCACAGGGTGATTGCAGCCTAGCTTTACAGCCCGGCGCTTCGGCCCTGGGAACGGGATTCCACAGGGTGATTGCAGCCTAGCTTTACAGCCCGGCGCTTCGGCCCTGGGAACGGGAGCGGGAACAGGAACGGGTAATCCACAGGGTGATTGCAGCCTAGCTTTTCAGCCCGGCGCTTCGGCCCTGGGAACGGGAACGGGAACAGGAACGGGTAATCCACAGGGTGATTGCAGCATCATCAATCTATTACCTACTATTGATAGTGCTAGTTATTTAAGTAGGTACACGTGTAAAGTAAACCGTACTTTTATTAAGTCACGTTTTTTAATAATTGGTTGATGATATTATAAATTAACAAAAATCATTTTATTGAGCATCGTAAAAGGTTAATCTGAGATATAATATAATTTGCGAGGTAGTTTTACACTTATCATAGAAATAATAAATATCCGATATTTGTGTTTCAATTTGTTGTCGACATTGGTTGTAAATTGATAAAATAGTGGTTCACTACTCATGGTCATAAAATACGTCATAATACTTACGCACGTGGCGCTCGTAGTGTAGCTCGCCGAGCCGTTCGTGCTAGGTTAAGCAACGTTCGCAGCGGTCACAACTTGGATGGGTGACAGTTTGTGTAGTATTCGCATCTGAGCGCTACCGTGCTTCGGATGGCACGTAAAGTCCCGGTTGTTGTCTTAAGACAGCAATCGTTAGGCCAAGTCGGAGGCCTTCAGGAGGTCTAAAAACTTCGACACCAAGGTTGGCCACACCCACACGAGAGAAGAAGATTAGAAAGAAAGAAAGAAACGTTTATTTGCAACAACTAATAAACTATGAACATATGACATGAAAAACAAACAGAAAATAAATAAAAAATTTAGATACACTGTACTATTAATTATTCTGTGCCTCCACTTATGAAAATTATTATTATTATGTCGCTCATTCTCAGGGGTTATATACCCGGTCCTTTGGAAGGCTTGCGCGGAGACATGAGTCCAACACGTAGAGGCCTCTTAGAGCATTTAATTTAGATATGTAATGGGCAACACTTATCGGGGACTGTCTCTAAGTGCATCAATAAGAAGATCCAATCAAAGACAGCCCCCGATAAGTGCAAGGACTATACAGTATTATTATTATACATATATTATTTTAAATATATAAGTATATTTTTTATTGTACATACAAGTACATATAGTATATATTTCAAAGTGCTCATAACAAACCGGGTATCAGCAGAGAATCAGCGCTGAGTTGTGCATTTGGTCCATGGTTGTACTAAACCCTCGGCATTTCTCGCTGATCTGAGCCCATTCGACACGCTAAACATTAATTTTTTTGTTTGTAATGAGTTTTATTGAACTGAGTGATGAGACGAACACGTCATTAGCCTGATGGTAAGCGCTATGCCTGCCCAAAACAACTGCAGTGCCACCCAGATAAAAATTACTGCATTGCACTTATTACCCCGCCGAGACATACAATAAAGGTACACTTAAAGAAGACAACTGTTGAGTGACCGCTCAGCACCCGTACCCATATCTCCCTAAAGTGACAATCGTATATCGTGTTGAGCTCAGATTAGGGTGTAAAATCACTGCGACAATACCTTGTGATGCCATATATTGTCCTATTAAGTTAATCTCAACTTGTTGTTATCGTATTTTGGTGTAAATTAATAAGATTAATTCGATTTCTTGCCTAAATTGACAATAATTGGACCGCATCTCATTAGTTGTAGTGAAGCTATACCTTAATTTGAGCTCAACACGATACACGATTGGCGCTTGAGGGACATATGGGTTGGGGGGCACATCCCTGCAGGGCGATCATCCATCTTTTATTTCAATCAATTTCATTAAGTAACCAGTTTCTATGATGGTTTTGCGATCACTTAACCCGTTTGTTGCAATCGATCAATAGATCATGACTCGTATTATGCGCACCTAGTAGTAGTATATGATGAAATAATGCCTACCTTTTGCTACAGGCAATACCTACTGTCTATACCTACTTCGAAGTAGAAAGATTAGTTACCTACTTAATTTTGTATAAATCTGTACCTATCTATTGCTTTAGTTCACTTCTAGCTATTAATATAATAATATATAGACTAACAAACGGAAGAGACTAGTGTCCCACGACACAGGGAATCCTAGTGTGGGCACTAGTGGACCTAAAATAGCTTAATTATTACACCTACCACATTTGTAAACTTTAAGTACTTACCGAGTGCTCGAAAATTAAGTTTTCTTGTACCAATTATTATTAATATTATTATTAATCAAACGTCAACGAAAGCTCAATTGAAATAAAAATAAGTTTTGACAAACAAATTTTATAGCGATATATAAACTATAGCCAAAAGAGCCGTATTATACAGTAAAATTGAATACATTGGGCGTAAAGGTACATAACGATTCATATCACAATCTCGCTTTGTAAATTTGTCGGGTAACCCCATTTCATCTTGGAAGTCATCGATAGGAGCACATCGAAATCGAGACATTAAAAGTTACGTGATCGCATTTTATCGACTGAATTAAATTTCTATTGCACGTAGGTTCGCAACATGCGACGTTTGCAACAGACTTACGTGATCGCCCTGCTGGGCCCTCAGCAAGGAAACCCTCTCACGCAGTTTGGAGTGGTTAACTCCAGCCGCGATTGTAATACCACACACCAAACAAAACAATGCCTCGTCATGCCATAAAGCGATGTTCGTTCGCCGGATGGTAAGCGCCACGCGTGCCTATAACAACTGCAGTGCCACCCAGAACTTTTAATACCATAAAAAGTACTGTGTAGCACTGCATTGAGCTCATCACCCCGAGACATCAGATATGCCCAGTAATTTCGCTGGTTACAATGCCCTTCAAACCGGAACACAGTTATGCATGTGCACTCATTTTTAACCGACGAAAAAACGGAGGAGGTTCTCAAGTCAACGCGTATATTTTTTTGTTATATAAGACCATGCATAACTTTTTACAGAATAGTCCGATTTAATAGTTAGTATTCTTTGCTTCAGAGGTGGTCATATATAAAAATTGGATCAGCGCTTTTTGAAAAATTCAACAAAACAAAAAATATAAACATAGTCTAGAAGTCGGTTTGTTGTTTTTTCTAAAAATACCTATTTATTGGTCGCATGGCTTGTGTTTAGTGCATTTAAGTCAAGTATTTTATTATGCTATTCAAATATGCTTTAAGTTGTGTGCACGCCCGGCCCTTCAGTTCATACCCCCCTCTCCCAGTCCCTCACACGAAGCTTCCTATTTCCTACTATGGACTTCTTGGGAGAACGTGAAAAACAATAATATCTAAGGTACCTACTTAAAGTAAAACATTTATTAATTACTTACACATGTCAACGTCTCCTAGACAAGGAAAACTGGATGGTCGTTAAAGCCATGGTCGACTTAGGCGTAGAGCAAGACTTGAAGACGATCGGTGTCAGAGGCTGGAGGCAGCAGGCAACCCAGAAACAGACTTAGGATAGGATTGTTGTACCTAGATATAGACTGACTAAAACGAATAAGTCCTTTATGGGCAACTGCGTACGTTTTTATAATAAAATTTCAAAATGTATAACGGAGCTCACAGAAAGTAAATTCAAATTACGCGTTAAGACTGTTCTAATGAGAAAAGCATACTATACTGTTCGTAATTACATAGAAGACAAAGATGCTTGGAAAATTCCACTTCTGCAAAGTAGCCAACTGGTACATAAGAAAAATTTAATAACATTGTAGAAACCCAAATAAATTTAATCAATATCTCTAAAAAATGCCCCTCAGTTTTTTGCCGTATCTTCTGAGTAGTGGATCTTTTTCCCATACGGTGGTAGAGTTATTGTGATAATTTGACAACGTTCATAAGTGCGTCTGTGATGCCAAAAATGAATAAAGATATTTTGACTTTGACTTGTCTGGAAATTCTCGACCAGGCTAAGGCATGTAGCGCCTTAGGTTATGATGTTACATGTCAATGCACTTACTACAAGCACAGCAGTCTGAAGCTACCGTCCTGTGGTCTCTCCTATCAAATTACTGCGCAAATTTGTTGTAATTCGTACTTCCCGTACTATATCAGGTTGGGTACCATAAAAATTATCATTATTCTTTGAAAGCAATAATTTGATAGATAAGGGATTTTGTATAAAACTCCGTGCAACTATTGAACTGTCATAGTTTAACTACGAAGAACAAAATACCAGTAAGTTCACCAATAACGTTTTCAATACTTTAAAATATAACGGTCAATTATAGGAGTCCACAAAATCTTTATATGTCCTCCTTTTTCTATAAAAATTACTTAGCTTTTTTATCAACCAATAGGCGTTTTTCTCTATTCCGATACCATCATGTCCTAACGGTATGAGCTGCCAATTGCCACCTCATCTATAGGTACGCGTAGAGCGAGTGTGGCTCAATGTGAGAACGTGCGACTTTCGATCCGACGCACCCGAGTTCGAATCCCGCTAGCCCCGCACTACTGACTTTCTTAAGTTATGTGCAGATTTAACACTCCCTCTAAAAACGGTGAAGGAAAACATCGTGAGGAAACCGGCATGTCCAAGAATTTTTCACAAAAAGTCAAGGACATGAGACATCCACCAACCCACACTGGGCCAGCGTGGCGGATTATGGCCCATTCTCTCTCTACGAGAGAAGGCCCGTGTCCGAGCAGTGTTAATGTGATGGGCTGATGATGATGATGATCAATAGGTACGTTAACTTCTTATTTTTTTACAGCAATGAAATTCCTGATTGCATTCGCCGCCGTCGCCGCCGTGGCCCTCGCTGTCCCAGTGCAGAGACAGCTCGTCGCTCCTGGCATTGCTGGACCCGCTCCCATCGTTGACGAGAACGGATCCCCCATCGCCGTCGGACCCGCAGTTGTTGACTTCAGCCCCATCTCCATCGGACCCGCCATCCTCGAGACTTCCCCTATCGCTGTCGGACCCGCTGTCGTTGATACTTCCCCTATCGCCATCGGACCCGCTATCGTCGGAGGCTCTCCTATCGCCGTCGGACCTGCCATCGTTGACACCTATCCCATCGCCTCACCCGCTATTATTGACTTCCCCCTTCCCGACGGTGGAGCCGTCCCCTCTCCCGTTGCTCAGCCTTCTCCTGTCATCGTTGGTGAGGTTCCCACTGGCTCCCCCTCTCCCCTCGTCCAGATCATCGTGAACGTTAATGCCCAGGAGTCCACTCCCGTCGCCCCTGTCGTCGTGCCCAGCCCCGTCGTCGTGCCCAGCCCCGTCGTCGTGCCCAGCCCCGTCGTCGAGGACGTCTACGTGCCCGGCCCCGTCAACGTGGTCGACCAAGTTGACATCGTCGACCCTGTACAGGTCGCCGAGCCCATCGTCGTTGACCCCGTGCAGGTCGCTGTGCCCGTCATTCCCGAACCCGTGCAGGTCGCCGAGCCCATCGTGGTCTCGCCCGTCATTGTCGGAACCCCCATTATCCCCACCCCCGCGGTCAACCCCATCGACACCCTCAACTAAGTTAACCAAACTGTTTAGATATTAAAATAGCAATTCATTAACATTACAAGAACATGGGACTTTCTATAAGACCTAGAAACGCCTGTACGTCCAATGAATTCAATCGTTGAATAAATGCAGATCTGTTCTAAACTCATTCTTTATTATTTCTACCCACAACCCGTAGATAACTTATGCATGCCTAGCTTACACGAGCTCCTAAACAAAGCTCAGTGACAATACGTATTGCTTACCATCAGGTGAACGACATTCTCGTATCGTCACTCAATAGGGAAGAAGACTTCAACTTTATCCCTCAAGAGGAAATGATGCTCGTAAATGTTTAAGTTGTTATCTACGTCCGTCGTAGAAAACAAGAAGTAACGAGATATTGCTGGATATGATGGATGGAATTTTTTAACGCCATCCGCAGGGAAAGTACTCTAGATACTGGAGATAGAAAATTTTACTCAAACGAAACATTCCTTTATTTTTTTAAAGAAACAAATCTACATTCTAAGATTTTCGAAAACTCGCATGCCACACTTGGGATCGAAACGGCTAAAATCTGAAAAATAACACTTTGGATTTCATGGATTTCCTTTTATTTAACTTACCATGTTTGTTAGAGAGATTTAATCCTTATGATTGACTATCGATTGATGCCATAAAAGTATATTATGTTATTTTTTCAGGGTTTAGTCGGTTCGATTCTCGAGTGCGGCAAGCGAATTTTCGAAAATCTTTAAGCGCAGATTTTTCTTTCTTTTAATAAATAAAGGAATGTTTCCTTTGAGTAAAATTTGCTATCTCCAGTATTTACAGTACTTTCCCCCTAAGAAAATCCACCTGTATATATAATGTATATTACAGGCATTGAGGTAGTGTGAGACCTCAATGATTACAGGGCTAGATATGTAGCTGAACAACGAGAAACAATGGTTTTGTCAAAACAAAGGACAGTTAGGTTAAGTACCAGCTTTATCAACAAGTAGGTATATCTGGACATAAGTGATTATAATACACGTGTGGATCATTTAACTTTCCAAGTTTTACTTTACTATAAATATTTCAGTCAACAATCATTTTTGTAACCTTTTCGCAAAGTTAAAATTTTGACATTTATTTGTTGACTGTATACAAATTACAAAGATAAAAAATTAAAAATAGATGTCAACAAATAAATTTAACAATTAAACAAACCTTTTCTGAAATTACTGTTTGCATGTGTTAAAAAGAGTTATGTGCACGGCAACATCTTTAAACCCGGCGGGCCACCAGCCAACGGACGTGACGTTATGTGATGTTTAGTTGTAACCAGCTGGTATATTGTGTTGTGTGTAGTGTTTTTGGTGTTTTCTGAGATATTTTGCGAGAAAAAACATTATTTACATAAAAAAACATTATACTACAAGTAAAAAAACCAAGGCGTGTGTTGTGGTAGGCTGCAAGAGCCACTTCGGTGATATAAGGCCTAAAATGTATAATTCAAAACCTGCGAGTATAACTGCTGCTATTACTATATACATTAACTAGATGTTGCCCGCGACTTCGTTCGCGTGGACTACAGTTTAAAGCTGATGTAGAGACTTTTTTGTAAGTTATTTACAAAACATGTTATTTACAAAACTTCCCTATGATTGTCAGGACCAACGCTCGTAAACTCTCTCGGATCACGTCGCCTGTGAGCAGGGGACGTGCAGCTGTCCGTGTGAGAAGTTTTTTAGAGCGAGTGCGGGAACTCGTGCACCTTCCATCCGACGCACCCGGTTCGAATCCCGACTCGGATCTGCACCGATGACTTATACCTATAGTTAAGTGCAGATTTTGCACGCTCGCTCTAAGACGGTGAAGGAAAACAGCGTGACGAAACCTGCTTACGTGCTTTGGAGTTGTAGACTCTGGACGTAGTTATAATACCACCCACCGAACAAAGCCATGCCGTCAAGCGACCTAGTCGAGTTTCGGGATGACGTTCGGTGAACCATCGGGGAGACGGGTCTGAGCAGCCGCTCAATTGCCGCCTCTCTTTAGATATATGTGCTCCATCTTAGGCTACATCATCGCTTCACATCAGTCAAGATAATGGCCGAACATAGATCTATTAAGCGTAAAAAAAAGAGAAACATCCTGTCCTCAGATCAACACTGGCGGTCTAGAGCGTCTGTTCCTGCGATTTGTTGACCATCATTGCAAAGCAGAAGCTCACAGAGAAGTGCACGCATTTGAATTGGAACGGAAAGTTGTTCGGGTTAATGGGGTGCATAATATGAAAACTAACTAACCAGCGCCACGGCCTGTCAGTATCTCTGCCTCTATGAGGTTCTTCTGTACCGATACTACCTTCAGCCGAGTTCCATTACAAAACTTCTGAGGGGTCAAATTTCCAAGAAGCATAAGCGCTGGAAGCCCTAAGCCCTGCACTTAAAGAGTTCAAAAATTCTACGTGGTACACGCGGTCTAGTGAAACGTCACCGATAGTAATGACATCTTGTAGCATAGTAAGACAACGATTTATGACCCTCTCGTCTGATCTCGACGTTTACGTCCTATTAAATGTTCTTCAGAGGATACAGGCGGGTGAGGCGGGTTATCTTCGGCGAGATGCAGTGGGTACTTCTCCCACAGTTGCACTGGGTGAGAACCCACAAAACACCAACATCACAGCAAACAGGAGCGTAGGGTGTTCAACACCATTGACTGTTCTGAGGAACGCAAATGAGGTAGCGCCGCGGACAGACATGTGTATTAGCAACCGTAAATAGTAGCAATCCTTGTTACTGGTATGAACGGTGTACGGTGTAGTTCCTGCCTAAAAGATGCTTTTTATAGACAGCCAGTGCCCTCTCCACTGGTTGACCACGTCGTCGTCTGTTAAATAGATCAGTTTGTTTGTTGTTAAACAATTTCAAATCATCATAATTATGTTAAAGTTTTGGCAAAATCATCCCCTCATCAAAACCTGAAAACGCCAGAAATGTGGTTTGGAGAGGGTTTTCAAGAGGCTCCATGACGTGGTCGATGTGGACGATGGTCTCCAGGTCGAAATAAATTTTGATCATTTTCGAGGTGAACGACTAAGTTTAATTGTAGGACGGTGGGGTGCCGGTCGTGATGCCTCAGAAGTTCTGATATACAGACCATATCAGGTAATGTCGGCCTAAAGTAATTAAAAAAAAAGTTTTAACATTACCGATGTGGTGTGTGTGGAATTCCGAAAACAAAAACATTTGTGAGTTTTAATTTTACCCCAAACGCCATCTAGTTTCTATCGTGTAAACAAGAGTTAAAAATAGCTCTTTTCATGTAAAGTTTCCGAGCTGTTTTCTAAGACTTACTAAAAACGCTGAAATATAGTTTCTGCCAAGTAGTAGTAGTTTCTGTTTAGTTGTATTTTTTTATGTAAATAAAATTTTACTTGTATGTATTTCATTCATTTTCATAGTCTATACAGCGTTTCAAATTCAGACTAATTTTACATATTTCCTGTCCACGTCGTTTAAAGAAGCTAAATATCAAAAAAATCTCGGACCGGTATTCGTTAATTTTTAATTATTAGTATAAATTTTGAGTTTCAAGATTCTAGGACAATCTAATAACTTTTTCCATACAAACTTCACCCATTTATTCCCCCCATAAGCAGATTTTTCAAAATTTCTATAGCCTTTATTTTATGATAAGATGTATGCTATCAAACACTGAAAACCGCATTAAAATCCGTTCGGTAGTTTTCGAGTCTATAGGTAACAAACAAACAAACAAACAGACAAAAATTCTAATAACCATAGATTTGTGTTCAGTACCCTCTAAATAGTCGATCCCAGTTGGTTTTGCGAAAATATCTTCAATGTACAGAATTGGCTTTTTTCCATTTTTATAATGGTATAGAATAGATAATAATAGATAGGTGGCCCTAAAAGCGCTTGTACACTAATTTACACGGTGCATATCCGTAGGTAATGAGCAAGTAAAGACGTGGTGACTGCGGATTGTGCACGCACATTCGTTGTAAAACGGTGAAGGAAAATATCGTGAGGAAACCCGCTCCCGCAAAACAATGGGTTCTGGAACCTTCTTTAACTATACCATTAAACCATTTACGCGAAAGACGTCGCGAGAATCACCTAGCCAAATAGTAATTTTCTAGGAATATGGGAAAGTGAAATAAATGAAAATATAGTGTTTATAGTGATGTTCATTTAGTTGAAGTTGCGCTTAATCTCGCGTAGTATCAGTTCCTTTAATAAAGCCTTAATTTTGTATTTAAGGATATCGGGGAGAACGCCAGCGGGGGTCATGACAGGCCAGACAACCTGCACGGGTTCGACAATACCACCGTCGACAACGTTGACAGGGCCGGGGAGGACGGGCTCTACAACATTGTCGACAATGTCAGCTTGGTCGACTATGGTGACGGGGTGGGGCACGATGACAGGGGCGACGGGAGTTGACTCCTGGCCGTTGACGTTTACGATGATCTGGACGACGGGAGAGAGGGAGCCAGCGGGGACCTCACCGACGACGACAGGAGAAGGTTGGATAACGGGAGTAGGCTGGACAGCGGGAGAGGGGACGGGGTTAATGTCCTGGCCGGGTACGGCTCCACCGTCGGGGAGAGGGAAGTCGATGATGGCGGGTCCGACGGAGACAGGGGAAGGCTCGATGACCCCGGGCTCCTCAGAGATCGGAGAGTGCGCGGCGATGATGTCGGCGAGCTGTTGCTCGAGGAGGGCGGCGGTGGCGGGGTCGGTGTAGGGGCTCTGGATAGCGGCGATAACAGCCTCGACCTCGGCGAGATCGCTGGTCCCAGGCTTGTTCCTGGCCAGGGGGCTGGCGCAGGCCACGGCGATGAAGGCGAAGGCAACCACCAATTTCATTTTTGGAACTGAAACACAAATCTTTAGGGTTTAAGTGAATTAATTTTATTTCAGTGCTAAAGTTTTATTTCCTTGTACATGTATGCAGATAGGAACCTACCTAACTGCGAAAATTCTTATTTTAATAAGACACACAAAGATAAAACTAGATGGAATACATAAAAATACTTACGATTTTGGATTGCTCCTGATCAAATGTTACTGGTTCCTTGCACGGCAGTTATTTTATACAATAATATTATGTTATCAAGTTGTCAACAAAACTCAAGCTACTTAAGTGAAAATCATTTTATTGTGCAAATAAATTGATAATGATGCGTATCAAGGTTTAACGTAATTAGCTTCTTGTTTATGGAGGTAGGTGAGTAATACCTTGTTATCTTACCTACATTTACTGCCTACTGTCACTACTGATACTAAAGGAGCGCCTTCATTCGATAGACAAGATCTTCCATTCCTAGGAGCTGATGGTGGCACTCAGTTTGGATGTCCCATAGTGGACCACTCGCACCCTTTATGAGGCTTCCTGATAGGGTATGTAGGGTAAAAATGTTATTTGTCCCATAGCGGGAATAGAACCCGTTACCTCTGTGCTAAAGTACCTGTAGTACCTATAGACTTACGAAAAGCTTTCGACAAAATGGATTACAAAATACTTCTGGATAAACTTTTTTTTTTTACGCTTAATAGATCTATGTTTGGCCACTATCTCGCCTGATGTGAAGATGGTGCACATAGATCTAGAGAGGGACGGCAGTTGAGCGGCTGCTCAGACCCGTCTCCCCTATGGTTCACCGAACATCATCCCGAAACACGATTGGTCGCTTGACGGTATGGTTTTGTTCGGTGGGTGGGTATTACAACCACGGCCAGAGCCTACCACTCCAAAGCGCGTAAGCGGGTTTCATCACGATGTTTCCCTTCACCGTTTTAGAGCGAGTGTGCAAAATCTGCACTTAACTATAAGTTATTGGTGCAGGGCCGAGTCGGGATTCGAACCCAGGTGCGTCTGATCGAAAGGCGCCTGAGTTCCCGCTGAGCCACATTCGCTCTACACAACTTGCCGTAACGGTACCTATCTAGGTATACTCTACGTAGAAAACCTATCATATGGCGTTGTAGTCATATGTATCTATTCGCACTCAGAAGGTTATATTGAATGGCTTAATTGAGTCTGAATTTGTCCCTATAAGCTCAGGCGTATCTCAAGGCACAATACTGATATTACAGTTGCTTTAAATTTCCTTATTTTCGTATTATACGCAGATGACCTCAAAATATTTCATATTGTGACTAGAGTAATTGACAATATTGCTGATTATGGTAGTTTCCAAAGCTGTCTTGATTGTTTCTCTTTAAACTGCGTTAACATTAATTTGAGCTGAGCCTGAATGTTTTGTCATGAGTCATCACTTTCACAAAAAAAGGAACCATCTAATTTTAAGTACCTACGTTTAAATTGTCTGAAACTTGATAGGTAGGTACTATTTCTTAGCCACAGTGTTACAATGTTGGCGTTACCAGGCCTAGTGCACTCCGCACTGTAGGTTCGAAGCTACAAGTACATAACCGTACACCGACGGCGGGTCGCACGTCGTTACACGTGCCGCGTCAGAAGAGATAAGAGCTATGCGATAGAAAGAGAGGCGCTCTGTAGGTTAATATGACTGGTAGGTACGCAGCGCTACGCGAGCTGAATTGAATTTTATTGCGTCATAGCACGTCATAGCAAGAGTCGCTATTTGTTTAAATTTCTTTGCGGAGTGACGCTTCTGTCCCTTAGTATTCTGTGGCGTTACGTACACTCCCAAGGAGCCCAACCAGGTAGTTACAGGATATCTAATAAAATGTAATTGTATTATCTAAGAGTTCATTCATGTTCCATAAAGATACCTTCAGGGGTATTAAAAGTGGGCACAACCTTTTAATTTTCTCACGAGATACAATCAATACATAAACTCTTTATTGTATACCAGTTACATAAAAAACCGTTACAGATGAACCTTTTAACTAGGGTAGTACAGTGGGCGGTGTTATCGCTTAGAGCGATCTCTTCCAGACAACCTTTGGATGGACAGTATCGGAAGTAAGGATATGCTTATAGAGTTAGCTCTATAGCGCAATTTGGTGTTCTAGATCAAAGAAATTGAGAATATTCCATTTCTCTAGTCGCACTTCATATTGCCAGTTGTTAACCGACTCCAAAAAAGGAGGAGGTTTTCTGTTCGATTGTTTATTTTTTGTTTGTTACCTCAGAACTCCGTCATTTATGAACCGATTTGGAAAATTCTTTTTGCGTTGGGTTTAGTATAGCTACGAAGTGGTCCCATATAAATTTCTTCGATATTTGACCTTGGACTTCGAAGATACATTGAAGTCGGTTTTTGTTTTCACACCATCATGCACAATACACGTTCACCATGAGTAAACAGCTACATTTCATTCCATTTATTGTTTATTCACCTTGATTAATTATTAATATGTACATAAGTAAAGTTTATTATCTCTTAACGTACTAGGTATCACAACATCTTTTATTTTTAGCAAGCTATGTTTAATCCGCGGAGTGGAAGCCTGCTGACCTGTAATACAGGTCTTTTAGACCTACATCAGGCACCAGTCTCCCACAAAACAGGTTTTCAAAGTGCTACTAACACTCAACATTTTTAACCATATACCTACTGTAAACCTTTGTGGGAGAAATAAATAAATGTTATGCTATGTTATTTTTTTTTTTTTAATAATTATTTATTGCAACAATAGCTAGATATATAAGTAAAGGTTTGTAGTTGTACCACCGTGGTTGTATCGCTAGTTAATTCTGATAATGATAACTTCAGCTCGACAGACATTGCGGCGACACGTACTAGCATATCTTTAAACGTAGTAGGTACCTGGTAATGTTGGATTAAATAGCATTCACAGCATTAACAAGCTGGTAACGGCTAGTTAAAATAGCAACAATTTCCATTACTGGTACCTAGGATACTCTATAAATGTTAATTAGCTGTCTATCAAGCTAAAACTGCATTTAAAATGCGGGATACCGGAAAATAATAGACAAGAATAGGTTACCTACCATGAATTTACCTAAGTACAAAATATGAAGTCTAATGAAATTTTAAAACCTAGTACCACTACTACCGAACAAATAGGAAAATACGAGTAGCTATTAGCACACCTATTTACAACCAGTACAACCTACAAACTAACCTAATAATGCCTGTTCGTAACCTATGCCTATTATGTATGCCTATTCTGTAATAGCAAATACCTACATACTTAATGCGAAATCCAGTAGGTTCCCTGAGGAGTTTCTACTTTATAACCTTTAATATCCTCTATTTAATTCGTTTTGCTTGGTATTCGCTAAGAATAGGGAAATTGAAAGAAATGAATTAGTATAACAAAAATATTTAATTAATAATTTATATTATACTAGTTGAATTTGTGCTTTCTTTTGTAGTTTCAGTTCCTTTAACATAGCCATAAATTAGTTCAGGACGACGGGGAGAACGACAGCGGGGACGGAGATGATGGGCGAGGCCACCTGCATGGGCTCGACCAATGTGGGCTCAGCCTCCTGGATGGGCTCAACGATACCGCCATCGATAAAGCTAACAGGGCCGGGGAAGACAGGCTCAACAACATTGTCAACGATGTCAGCTTGGTCGACCACGTTGACGGGCCGGGGCAGGTAGACCATTGGACATACAGGCTTTTCAAGGTTTGATTAAAAAATCCCATGTAGGTACCTACTTGTATTAAATTAATGGATTGCTATTTTAATATCTAAGCAGTTAGGTTAACCTAGTTGAGGGTGTCGATGGGGTTGACCGCGGGGGTGGGGATAATGGGGGTTCCGACAATGACGGGCGAGACCACGATGGGCTCGGCGACCTGCACGGGGTCAACGACGATGGGCTCGGCCACCTGCACGGGGTCAACGACGATGGGCTCGGCGACCTGTGCAGGGTCGACGATGTCAACTTGGTCGACCACGTTGACGGGGCCGGGCACGTAGACGTCCTCGACGACGGGGCTGGGCACGACGACAGGGGCGACGGGAGTGGATTCCTGGCCGTTAACGTTTACGATAATCTGGACGAGTGGAGAAGAAGAGCCAGCGGGGACCTCACCAACGACGACAGGAGAAGGTTGGATAACGGGAGTAGGCTGGACAGCGGGAGAGGGGACGGGGTTGAAGTCCTGGCCGGGTACGGCTCCACCGTCGGGGAGAGGGAAGTCGATGATGGCGGGTCCGACGGAGACCGGCGAAGGCTCGATGATCGCGGGCTCGACAGAGATCGGGGAGTGCGCGGCGATGATGTCGGCGAGCTGTTGCTCGAGGAGGGCGGCGGTGGCGGGGTCGGTGTGGGGGCTCTGGATGGCGGCGATAACAGCCTCGACCTCGGCGAGATCGTTGGTCCCAGGCTTATTCCTGGCCAGGGGGCTGGCACAGGCCACGGCGATGAGGGCGAATGCAACCAAGAATTTCATTTTTGAAACTGAAAAAAAATTAGGGCTCAATTATTCCTACAGTTCAGACAAAATAGCAATCACACCAAGGCACTGTCATTTTACTCTTCTGTAATTTTATTTTTAACAATCCCTATAAAATTTAGACAGAAAACGAATAAGAAGAGTCTACTTACATTTTTGGATTGTTCCCGAATTCCCGATCAAATGACACAGGTTCCCTGGACGGCAATTCTTATATACCAAAATGTGTTATCAAATTGTCATAATATATTTATGGATATATTTATTAAACTCTATTAACTCTAACTATGCAAATAAATTGATAATGATTCGTATTATGGATAAAGTAACTAAGCTGTGCCTCGCAGTTTCACCCGCCGCGTGGTCAATTTTCCGGGATACACCTACCTAAAGTAGGTTATATGCCATTCCAGAAACTGAAGTACCTACCCTACCTATATATAGCGGTATCTATGTTTCATTATAAATACCTTTCCTTGATCATCGTGGAGACGGGACTGTTAGAAGCAGTCGCTGAACTGCCAACTTTCTCTAATATTTACCACTACCTACTACCTCCTGAGTCCTTGCCACTCCCTGCCTTCCCACGCCACGTCATGGCGGTATTTACGTTTCATTATAAAATATCCTTGATCCTCATGGAGACTCTTTAGAAGCAGTCACTCAACTTCCACCTTCCTCTATATCTATGTCTACATCTTCTGCCACATCATCGCCGGCGTAGTGCCCAAACCAAAGATTACTAAATAGTTAGTTACTTAGCCAAACTCAAATAAAAAATTAATAAAAAAACATATTTCCAGTGGGTAGTGTCTTACGAACGAACGCTCTAAAAATACATACAATGAGACAGGAAATGTTAAATCTTCTTTATCAGGGATAACAACAAAAACGTTATCAATAAGGTAATAAACATAAGTTCAATTTTACAATGGTTTAATCAGCTCAGGCCATCAGCGAGCGCCGACGTGCGTGGGTACGTACAAAAACCACTGTACGTAGGTAATTCGATGTATCTTGTGTTGAAATTTCCTGTAATATTTTGTTTTCATAACTTGCATCCTCTCCAACTGTATAGTATTTCTATCAATCGCACATGGTACCTACCGGTTCTAACTATTTATCTTTAATTTGAGCCTATTTGATACGCCCAAGCATACCTAATTGTTTCTGCTAAAATAATAACGTTTACATAACCATGCAAAAAGCGACAATAATGAATACCTGCGGAATTGTGCGTAAATTCTTGCAAGACGATGGAACAATTGATTTAAATTCCTAAAGTGAAATCCACTTGCCTTAGGCCCGTGCTTTTCATTAATTACCGAAATTCTTTTAATTTCGAGAAAAGCTAACTTTAACAATAATAATAATATTTTACGTTTCGCCGAACGGCCTTATAACGAAGAGCCTCGAACAACATCTCATGAAGCTCTTGCTAGGAAGGCAGTACTCCTTGACACGGCACGTATTGTCACGAGTCCTCACTCTGCAGCCCTAACCACCAGTAGCTTGGGCCCTGCCCCGCTGCTGGCGCCACTCTAGGTTTAGGCTTTTCATAATATTTATGTATATATATTTTTATAGTTATAGTTTTTGTAATAAACCTTTATCAGAGAACGTAAATAAATATACAAATAAATATACTGAATAATACTTTATTTCGGGTAGGTAACTTAAGAAAACATTTGTGAATTATAATAATTCGACACAGGGATGTTTTTTTTTTGACGGTCGGGCTTACAAATTGTAGAAAATTGTATTGTAACCGTGCCGCGATGATTACGGCTCATCTGTCGAAGCCAACGCTTATGCTATAATTAACCCTTTGAAAGGAAAACAAAAAAAAACAGTCAAAGTCTGCTATACCCGACATACCTACGTGCTCTCTAGGTACGCCGAGGTCGGCTTGAGTCGTCTAAATTATAATTTTTTTTTTTGAAAAATACTATAACCTATTTCACCTCATTTTTTGTTTTTGTAGATATTTTTAACAAAAATCGCTGAATCAATATCGATAACATTCATATGGGACCACCTCTGAAATTATGACCTACCAAACAAAAAAGAATCATAAAAATCAATTCATAATTGGCGGAGTATGTAATCGCGTAACAAACATACTAAAAAACTTACAGTCGAATTGAGAACCTCTTAATTTTCGTACCATTGTCCATTTGTCCCCTTTACGGTGATACCACAGAATACGATACAGACAGCCACTACGTTAGGTTATGTTAGAACTGTGACCACACGCCGCAGAAATTAGTTTTTCCGTAGATATAGTAAACTTTATAGTTTACTTTACTATATCTACGGAAACAGAGTAACGGGACATCGGGACGTATTTTTAAATATTTTATTAAAGTACCACTGTCCCCATTTAAGGGGGACACACAGACAACGGACCTACATCGATGTTACCCTCTGTCCCCAACTTCATGGTACTTAACAGCTTATTTGCATATTACGAGTAGGTATTTATATACGAAGGTATATAACGGGGTCATAAGACTAGGCTTGTGTAACACAGAATATCTAATAGTATCACGTATCTGATCTCTATTGGACTTACGGGTTTTCCCAAAAAGGCACATACTTACGGTAAAATGAATTACGGTACGGCAACGACAGTGGCATCATTAACATGAGCCAATCAAGACAACTCATTTGTAGAGCTACCAAGGTCACATCTACTCTTAACCTAGGTTAACCAAAGCGTTTCGCTTCAACTTTCATTATGCGAACAGCCAAGGAATGGAACACCTTACCAGCGTCTCTGTTTCCCGATACTTATAATCTAGGTGTCTTCAAGTCCAGAGTGAATCGGTATCTTCTAGGCAAGCATGTTCCATCGTCGACCGCGTCATCACTTTCCATCGGGTGAGACAGCGGTCAAATGTTTGCCTATAAGCAGGCCTAGCGCACTCCGCACTAGGTACGAAGCTACAAGTACATAGCCGGACACCGACGGCGGGTCGCGCGTCGTTACATGCGCCGCGTCAGAAGAGAGAGATACGAGCTATGCGATAGAAAGAGGCGCTCTGTAGGTTAATATGACTGGTAGGTACGCAGCGCTACGCGAGCTGAATTGAATTTTATTGCGTCATAGCACGTCATAGCAAGAGTCGCTATTTGTTTAAGTAAATTTCTTTGCGGAGTTATGGTACCTAATAAAAAAAAACTAGGTAACATAAATATTGCCAGATTTCTTGCCTCCGATGTTCCGGATAACTTGAGCAAAACTACTAGCCCTGTATTATGATGAACAAGGCCATCATAAAATAAAAACAAAGTCTTTAGTACACAATGTATTGTTTCAATTACATTTTTTTAAATAACATACATAGCTTCCATCTTATGGATAATAAATATAATTTGATCAAATTTCACTAGTCACGAAAACAAATTGGGGTTACTTTATATAGTTCATGTATTGTTACAATATAAAATTCACCTTGAACAAATTTAACAGAAGTCATAATTATTATTTGCATTTAAAATGTCATTTATTTGCATTCAATGTGAAATCATCAGTATTCCTTTATATATGCATTGTTGTTTCATATATTAAAATTCCGGTTTTAACTAGTCTACTTTGAGTTGCAGGTCCAGAGCAGAGTTGCCAACTTTAGTTCAATGGCTAGAAACTGATGGAATGGATAGAAACTGTAGTGGAATGGCTAGAAACTGTGGAAGGATAGCTAGAAACCATATTGGAATCAATAGAAAACAATGTCCGTATTACGACGGCGCGTCTTTACACATGCCGCGTCAAAAGGCTCTGTAGGTTAATATGACTGGTAGTTATGCAGCGCTACGCGAGCTGAATTGAATTTTATTGCGTCATACCAAGAGTCGCTATTTGTTTAAATTTCTTTGCGGAGTGATGCTTCTGTCCCTTAGTATTCTGTGGTATTACTAGAAATAATTGTATTAGGGCTAAAAACAGGTACTAGGATGGCTAGAAACTGGTGAGATAACTAGCAACAATGGAGGGTTAAAGGTGCTGATAAATTTCCGTATTCGCTGATTACAATAAACTTAATTTTTTAAATATATTTCAGAGAAACAGAATGCACCTGTAAATAGCTGAGCTATGTGTGGATTTCTAACCACACAGCTCAGCTATTTAGTACCTCAATGGGTAAAGCATGATCCATATATTTTGATAAATGGCTAGTAAAAATAAGCTTGCCTCACAGATTTAAGGCTTCCGTGGTTCTAATGGGAATGAACCACAACAACTTAATTAAAATATCAACTTACTTAATAGAGAAACCTTTTTCCCTCAAGTATTTATTTGGTTTTTACAAACAATCAGACATTGGACTTTAAATGTATGTGTCAGACTATTAATTATTCATTTCCTTAGCAAAGTTTAATTAGATGATACTAATGTTGGGGTCACAATAACACTTTGCTTCTAATTAACTGACATTATATCAGTTATTCTCTAGCATACAGATAACAAACGTAGACATTGAACCAATAATAACTAAAGCTACAAAACATCAAAACAATCTTTCACCAATAAATACGTAAATATTAAACCGTTTACATAAAATTTCTATGACGCCTGCACCAAAACTCAAATTATGCTAATGATTAAATAATTACTTCAAAGCTTTCTATCGTATGTACGTCTTCTTTGGTCATCAATGTTAATGAGGTAGTAAGTTCCAGGGAATAAGACATCAATTGAGCCTGATGGCTCGTATGGAGCTGTGTGATAGTTCTTTGTTCTTACTTCCATTAAGTCAGAAAATTTACTCGGTTCTACACTTTGTCGTTTGTCCAGCAACGAAACAGCTTCGTGAAGGGAAGTTATCAGTCTTTCCAACTTTGAACCCACACTCATGTCATCGCAAATATTTATAGAATACATTGTAGAGGCAAGACCGGAACCATATGAAAATAATCCAAACTTTTTACCAATCAGTTGATTAGGAGATTTACTGATGAGATAAGAGACGAGGCCTCCGTACAAAGATGGTGTGTACATGTTTCCAACATTCTTAGCTAAGTGAAGAGATGGCTTTGTTTTCTCATTAAATAACTCTTGACTGTATGCCATGAATGCCTTCTCGACATCTCTATCAAAGTAAGTCTCTTCTAATTTATGGTTATTGAATTCTGCCAATCCAGGAAACTGTATTTCTCTCTGTTCAGGTGACGCATTCAAAAAATCGTTGAAACAGACTCTAGCTAATGACTTTTGTACCAATTTGCAGTACGGAGAATGAAACAGCATGCCGTCTAAGCTCAGCAGCCCTCTAAAACCAGGCTCGACATTTCTCATTTTCTTACAGAATAAGTTATAACAATTATCTAAAGCACTAAGGTAGCACTTAATTGACAGTTTACCATCAACATAAGGGAACTCCGAGGCTAGGTCAGGCTTGTAGAAATCGTAGGCATGGGTCATGTATGAAGCACGAACTCCACAGTCAAGCACTAGAGGGGCATCCGGACCTATCAGTATAGCCACAGCACCAGCACCACCTGTTGGCCTCGCAGGGCCTTTCCCATACACTGCAATGTCTCCTGCCACAACTATAGCTTTTCTGCCATCCCAGGAGGATGATTCTACCCAGTTGACAGCGTTGAAGAGGGCTGCAGTGCCGCCGTAGCACGCATTTGTAGAATCAATGCCTTCAATGTCAGTGGCACCTTCTTTAGCAAACAGGGTCATGAGGAAAGTTTTAACACTTTTACTTTTGTCGATAATCGTTTCAGTTCCGACCTCGAGGCGACCAATGTCGTGTAAATTGATGTCGTTTTTCTCGATGAGTCGGTGCAGTGCAGTCATGCATAGAGAGTTGATGTCCTCTCTGTCAGAGCAGAATCCCATTTTGCTCTGGCCGAGACCGATCGTGTACTTGCCCGCTGATACTTCGTCGAATTTCTCCAGCTCGGTTTGATCGACATATTGCGACGGGAAGTAAAGTTCCATGGCAAGAATGCCCACATTTTTGGCTCTGCCGCCCATGATTGAATTTACGTTATTTACTCTTATTTTTATTGGTATAGTTATGTGGGACGTGTGAGCCGGCCGATGCCACCGCCGCGCACTGATGTTCGCGCGAGCTCCGCCGCAGCCGCCGACGTCACCTCGTTTTACCGGCTGGAACGCACCATTGACCCAATACCAACCAGCTTTCTTTCCCTTGGATGACGCGCACACACGATAACAGTATTTACGTCGGTATCAATTAACCATGCATTCATTCAGTACCGTATCTCAATTACGTAACACACATTTGTATTATTTTGCGTACTTTTTAGTCAGTAAAAAATAAAATAAATCGACATCTACAAGAATTTCCGGGTCCGGTTAATGTACAGCCAATATTTGGAGGCTAAATAATGTACGGCCTGTATTGCACACCCAATAATTCATGTACATGGCTTCCAAATGTTGAGGCGTGCAATCCAGGCCGTACAATAATGGATGCGAAATAACTGCCCGAGCCGATTTTGTACAGCCCGTATTGCACAGGCAATAATCCGAAGCCGACAGAAGTTTTTTTCAATGTACACGAATTATCAGGCTGTGCAATTCAGTACGGCATTTATTGTCACGGACAGATTTTGTTCGGCCAATATTGTACAGCCTATATTCCGAGTCCATTGTTATGTCAAAGTCGAAGCCTCGTTTGGTTATGCCAGTGCTCTTTTTGCACAGACTATAATTGACCAATTAATTGATGTCAATGTCATGTCATCCTCATCACCGATTGGCATCGACCGGTCCTGTGGACTGACCGACCGACCTAGTAACCGGTTTGAATCAGTGTTTGTTTTGTTCGTTTCCGCTTTTCCGTTGAAATTACAAAGTACTATAGGTTGTTTTGTTTGTTATATTATGTACTTTATAGGACAGGATACAGGTCAAGTCAGGACACATATTTTATCTGTGGCTTGATCTTAAGAAAAAGAAAAGAAATTCAATAAAGCATAGAGAAAAAAATCACTACGTTGTCACAGGCTAGGAATTATACCAGGGGGATGAAGCTTTCTTCGTCTGTCTGCAAAATTACTAATGTATGGAAGGTGGCGTCATCTGTGGGACGTGTCTATAAAAGTTACTGCTAGTTTTAAAATTAGAGGCAGATGGAACTTAAACATGACTGAAGATATACTTAGTGCAACTTTTTTACTAGCTTTTTCTTCTATGTATTGTCTATAGATGGTTTCCGTAGAAACTGTTTATGTTTATATGTCATTATTGTCATGTGAAAAATAATATACGATTTTATCCACCTCTGAAGAATTTATTTAAAGATTAATTCTTAATATGGTAGCAGAACGTAAACTAGTGTAAAAGTGAATGAACAACCGGAGGATACTTTGTCGAAGTAAAGAAGACAACGAGAATAGAAAGTCTGAATAAAGAAAATAATGACACATGGGCAATGCAGGCCAAAGCAGTCCTAGTAAAAGTAACAATGTGGAACCAATGGATGCAGTAGACCCGATAGACTAGAAACTCAACGTATTGATTTGTATTTGACGTTTAAAAAAGTGCATTTTTTGTATTTCATAAACATCTTTTGACTTGACTTACTTGACTAATTAAATTGGCTTTTCATTTATCATTTAACAAATAACCTTTTTGTATGTTACTAAATTTAAAAAAAAGTTATTGTAAAAGGTGAAAAATATATGTAATTGAATTTTAATTCAAAAGATAAAGAAATATATGCCTAGGTACTTATTTTGTTTCAAATCCAGTACGTGAATTGTTTATTTTTGTAAGTAATATAATCAATCAAGTAAACTGCGTCAAGTAAATCTATCTGGAAACTATGAAGCTGATCAGCGCCATCTATTGATCGCTTTTCAACACATCCTAAATTTTAAACATAGTGGCAAATCTATTCTCGTATATCGTATGTGATGTATCTGTCTGTATAGTATAGGTATGTATGATCTATGAATTATGTATACTACTTAGCGTAGTATTTTTACTTTCTGTGTTGTGTACTTTAAACGAATAAAACAAAACAACCGGATTTAAAGTTTTAAACAACAAGTGAACTTAAAAACGTAAATTGTAATTATAACTTTACATTTTTATACGTCGGATTGCAATAGATGAAGCTAGCAAAAGACCGGAATGAGTGGCGTGAACTAGAGGAGCCTTATACCCAGCAGTGGGTGGATACGGGCTGATTAGTAGCAGTAGTAGTTTGTTATACAAGCTGTTGATTGCTATAAATCGGTTCCGTAAGGCCTAAAAACTCTAAACATTAATTTCTAGGTTTGAGGTTATGTTTACATGTATATCAATCCTTATCCAGTTGTCTTTACATATGCTTTACATTTACAGTGCTTCAAGAGAATCTTACGGAGACGACGCTGTTGTCAAATGCAAGATGTACAATGAGCACAAAGTGAGGTCATAATAATAAACTGCAACTGTAATGGTAGAGCAAGACACATAAAGTAATAAGTTGCATGTGCCATGAGTGTGCTCCATCGGCTGGAGACTAGAAGTGTATTGTGGCCTTCTTGATGTAGGTCTGTCTGTGAAATGAAGAACTTGCATGTACAACATTATATGGATTCTTACTGAAACAAACCAACGGTCCAGAGCAGGCACTTTGATAAAATTCATATTATTGGTGGAGCAACTATTGCGTAAATTAACTTCATATCATGCCAGCAGCAGTGAAGTTCCGTCTGAGTTTCTCCAGGCCTAAAATAATGACAAATTATAAACTGCGAGTTGCTTCAATACCAAATTGACAATAAATGCGTAGCCATTAATTGCACAGGAATATTCCATGATATTGTCTCCGGATGGGATATACAAAGATGCAGTTATTGAAATAAAATACCCAATAACTAATAAAAATAAATGAATATTGTTAGAAATAAAATTCACACCTAGTGAAGTAGTGTGTGTGGTTTATTAAATGTAATGTAATATTTTTGTATGTATGTTAGTCTGTAAGGTATATATTCTATAGGGCTCTGTTAATTTTACTTTGTTGTACTTTATATTGTCTGAAATAAAGAGTTTATTAATAATAATAGTAAAATAAATTGTGTTAGGCATGCAGACTTTGAAAAGTCCAAAAACATTTACATTATTGTGACAATGACCATGGACATACCCAGCAAAGTAGTAGGAATTTGAAAATGCTTTTTATTTACTGACCTTATTTCAATAATACCCTGCGTGTGTTCTGGCTAAATCTAGCTAAAACGTTTTCAAATTTATAGTGTGGTTACAGAAACCTTTTCCTATGCACACTCATAATGTCATATCATGCAGAGGCCGACTAGCCGGTTTTCTATCATTGTAAACCACAACGAAGTTTTTATTCTGCGTAAAATACTGACTGACCTTTCGACAGTGCACAGTGTACTTCCTAGTCTGTGACAGTGCACAGTATGCGCCTGTTTTATGGCAGGATAGGACAGTTGTGTTTCTTTAACTAGCGCAATTAAATCTATATCGTTCAGTTCGCTCTGTGCCATTTATTTTGCTCCCACACGTTATACCACAGTTCAGCCTTAAGTTCAGTTAGCCAGGAAAACCATTTAAATTGTAGTAATTAGAAGAACCATTGTTTAAAAAACACCAAATGAATAATTAGTTTTTAATAAACCGAATTTAGCTTCGAGTCTGGGACTAGGGCACACAACAGTCTGTTTTGTGACTAGGGTGGGGCAGATGCCCCACCGTGGGTACGCCCATGACAATGACCATGAGTACGAAGCTACAAGTACATAGCCGGACACCGACGGCGGGTCGCGCGTCGTTCCACGTGCCGCATCAGAAGAGATAAGAGCTATGCGATGCGACACAAAGAGAGGCGTTCTGTAAGTTAATATGACTGGTAGGTATGCAGCGCTACGCGAGCTGAATTGAATTTTATTGCGTTATAGCATGAGTCCTTGATGCTTCTGTTCCTTAGTATTCTGTGATATCAGTTAAAAGTATGTCAAACTATGTAGATAAAACGCGTTTTAACAAAATTAAAATTCTTCGGGCGCTTCCCCGGCCGCTGCCGCAGCACGCTCGCTTCGCTCGCTCGGCTCGAGAGTTGTGGTGGTCATAGGTAACTAATGCTCTTCTCCTCGCTTCGCTTGTCGTTGCTCCTATATATGACATTGCCTTAGATTAGTAGATGCCCGTGATGTGCCGACACGTCAAGAAAGATTTGAGTATTTTTTTAACATTTACCGTATGTCTAAGGCATAACCTAAGATATACCGAGTAGGGCATTCAGTCTCGAACCAAAATTGACTCCCAGGATCAGTCTTTAAGTTAATAATGCTAATTATGAAGCCCATCACTTAACTTATCATGGGGATTAAATTTAACACTAATATCTGTTCATCATCGTCAGCCCATCACGTTCCCACTACTGGGACACGGGTCTTCTCTCGTAGAGAGAGTATAAACCATAATCCACCACGCTAGCCCAGTGCGGGTTGTTGAATATCACATGTACCTACTTGAATTTTTGTGATAATTTCTTGGACATGCCGGTTTCCTCACGATGTTTTCCTTCACCGTTTTTAGAGCGAGTGTTAAATCCACACATAATGAAAGTCAGTGGGGCCAGCGGGATTCAAACTCGGGTGCGTCGGATCGAAAGTCGCACGTTCTCCCACTGAGCCACACTCGTTTATATATAATGACTGTAACGTTAAACTAATTTCTGTTAAGTTGGCACTTTATAGCAAATAATTACTATTGTCATAACCACGGCTTCATAGTGAAAAATGTATACGCCTATAAATAATAATATAATAATAAATAGGTGTGTTATATATCGGCACAATACAATCTAAGAATACATTTTTATATATTATTGTTTGTTTGTTTGTAATGCTTATCAATTTAATATTACAAAAACTTTCTATCAAAATGTATTAACCACCTATTTATAACCAATTCATTAACCGATGAAAAAAACGGAGGAGGTTCTGAAGTCGACGAGTGTATATTTTTTAATGTATTACTACGCATAACTTTTTACAGAGTAGTCCGATTTTGATTGTTCTTTTTTTGTTTGGTAGGTCATACTTCAGAAGTGGTCCCATATATATTTTATCGAAATTTGAATCAGCGCTGTTTGAAAATATCAACAAAAATAAAAAATATTGATATAGCTTTGAAGTCGGTTTGTTTTTTTTTCTTAAAATGTTTTTTTTTTATTGAAAAGTAACTTAAAAAAATGATATTTTTTTTAAGTTAATATCTAATGCCTTTTCTTTGTCAATCACTTATTTACCTAAATTTAAGAACACTTACAAACGTAATTTTCATTTATGTTTTGTAAGCAGCTCTTAGCGATTATTTTTAAAATATGTAGTACCTAATATGAGAATAGCGTTGTGAGCTGCGTTATTGCTAAGCTTTTTATATATTTGTATTTTTTTAATGTAGCTGTATTTGGTGTGCCTAATATATAAAAATAAAAATATTAATATGTACCTACACCGTTGGCCTATCACAATAAATAACAGTAGCAAACTTGAGGCAAAGGCAGTGGTCGGCGCAGCGTAGGGTAGATTGGCACCCCGAGCGGTTTTATATTGAGGATTCCTACTTAAAATAAAACAACAAATTTAATACTAAACATGCTTACGAGACTTAATTTTACATTATACCTATTCGCTAGCATTAACAAAATTGACTTCCCTGTCTCTTTCAATTGATAAAATCGAAAGATTGGTAAGTCGCGCTTGGCTCCTTGTGGACCCTAAGTAATTTAATAATTTAAAGTAAAGATTTTAATAATTTTAACTTTGAAAAGCGTCTTTCACATGGAGTAACCGAAACACAGATTGTTAACACAATCATTGAAACAGAGCAAAACGCTAGAACGCAGTGGCAGTCGACATCTAAGATAACACAAGATATCAGGAAGAAATATAAAAAGGAACATCTAGCGCAACTGACAATCAGGAGTAAATGGTTCAATCAATAAGAAAATGTGAAAGTAAGAGTACGACAACCTTCTCCGCGGAAAGTGGATGATGGGTAGAATTTTGGAGCTGTTCTTTGGGAAGGACGGATTAGTGCGAGTACCTACTAGAAAACGAAAAATGTGTTCATCAATAACTTTTTAAATATACTAATAAATACTACTACACGATGACTACGTATAATAAATGAAAATTATCATTAAAATTTTGTTTATGACACTTATCTGAAAAAAGAAAAAAAATAATATATCAGTTAAAGTTAAATGTAAATTACTTATAAGCCTAATCAATTGGCTAGATTGTATTAAAAATGGGGATCATAATGGCTATGAAACCATACTAAGGAAAAAAACGTAGGTATCTGCAGATCTCACAGCTCTTACAATATTAGTTAGATGTATGAAGACAACGAATTATATTTTGACAGGATTGGGAGCACGCAATCGGTAAGAGATGAATGGAAATTGGTGACATTTTATTATTTGAATCCATTCTCGAACGACATAACAACATTAACATATTAACATTATTTGGTGGTAGGTTTCTCGTATGCGTGAGGCAAGCATTACTGTGTTCCGGTTTGAAGGGCATTACTGCGAAATTACTGGGCATTATGAGACTCAACAGTTAATTGTCTCAGGATAAGGACCGCAGTGCAGCGCCACGCAGGATTTTGCAAAACAAAGTTCTGGGTGGTGCTGTTATTGTTATGGGCTAGCGTAGTATTGCTTACAATCAGGCAAATGACCAGCTCGTCAGTCATTCAGTTACATAAAAAAACATACAATAAGTTCAAAGTTCAAGTTCAAAAGTTCTTTATTCAATTTTGGCATCACAGACGGTCAATTATTACAATGACTCTACCACCGTATCGGAAAAAGAACCACTACTCAGAAGATACCACAAGAAACTGAGGGGCATTTTTTTAGAACTTTTGTTACAATATTAAATGTTTGTTTTAGGTGGTTTTAGACAATATTAGGTTTCTAATGTACCAGTTGGCTAGGTACTTGGCAGAAGCGGAATGTTCCATGCATCTTTGTCTTCTATGTAATTACTAACTGTATAGTATGCTTTTTTTCATTAGAATATTTTTCACACGCAATTTGAATCTACTTTCTGTGAGCTCCGTTAGATATACATTTTGGAATTTTATTGTAAAAACGTAGGCAATTGCCCATGGAGGATTTATTCGTTTTACCATTTTTACTCAGTCTAAGCCGAGGTACTAAAATTCTATCCTTATTTCTAGTGTTTATGTTGTGATTTGTGATGGTCACTATTCACCTTGAACTGCCGCCAACTTTCTCTAGATCTATGTGCTCCATTTGATTGTAAGCCACATCATTGCTAGGTGAGATAGTGGCCAAACATAGATTAAGCGTAAAAAAAAATGTGCAGATTTTTACGAACATACATTATATTGTCATAACTATACAGAGAAGGTAATCCTGGCTCCTAACTAGGATCCCCTATATCTAGGGAACTAGGAACTACGAGGACCGTGGTCTCAAAAAACAAACAAAGGAAAGCCATTAAATCTACGTTTGAGCAATCTTGATAAATCAGCCAATATTTTAAAAGAGGAAATGCGAGCTCTTTCTATTAACGTAGGTACCTACTTAGGTACTATATGTACGCAGTAAAATAGAGATAGGAGTAGTCGGAGTGATCCACTGTAACCCTGCTGTACAGGCTCACCAGAGACCTAGTGCGGGGGACAGAGTTCTTTAAGGGTAAACTATACTGTTTTATTATTTAGTAGGTATAAGTAACTGTTATCTTAACGACCGGAAATATGTTTTGGAACAAATAAAGTTATAATAATATTTTTTACTATCATCAGCAACAAATTACATTAAGAGTTCATGCAACTTATGTAAATATGTATATTTGGTAGGTACTTTTAAATTAAATAAATGAAACTATCATATTTATTTTATTTTCCATCTTGTGAGTGCCCTGGCATAGTGATGGTCGACTCGAGTAACTAACTCGAGTTAACTTGATTTGGGCCTAACTCGAACCAACTCGAATTGAATTCTCTCTGACTCAAATTTGAAAACCGAATGAAACCAACATGGAGCGAAGTTTGCCGATCATTTGAGACTAAATTCATTCATAACAAACAAGTGTCACATTTATGTAGATTTGAGGTTAACTTTAAAGTGCCGGTTATTGCTGTAGCTTTTCGTGTTTTAAATTCTGTTTTTGAAAAATGCCAGGTCCTAGAAGAAAATCTTTGGTTTGGGATGTATTTGAATCGCCAGTGAGTGGACGTGTTACGTGTAATCATAATGTTAGTTTGATTTTATTTTGAAAAGACTGCTGTATAATTACATAGTTTTATTAATAACTAGCGACCCGCCCCGGCTTCGCACAGTTATTATACATACAAACCTTCCTCTTCAATCACTCAATCTATTAAAAAAAAAACCGCATCAAAATCCGTTGCGTAGTTTTAAAGATTTAAGCATACATAGGGATATAGGCATATAGGGACAGAGAAAGCGACTTTGTTTTATACTATGTAGTGATAAATATAAATATTTTAAAATATTAAAATTCAAGCCAAAAATACATAAATAAAAATTAATGCTAAGGTGGGGGAATAAATTAGTAATTTTTTTTAAAAAACATTAACTCTTCCTTCTAGTTAACTCGAGTTCAACCCAATTTACGTGAATTTTAACTCGGGTTAAATCGAGTTTTGTTTTTCCGAGTTCGCACATCACTACCCTGGCACATCCTGTGGGCACATCTGCATGTGACAGCAAAAGTACCTACACGGGTAGCGGTGTCGCCTAACGTCAAAGGCGTTTCGCTACTATATGTATTGTAATAATGTGGTACTACTAACGCGGCCGTACCTACTTGGTACCTACTGTCTTCAAAAATAATCTAATGGACATTCGACCTTAAGTTGAAATATTGGACAAAATAATGCTTTCGATATTATTTCAATGCTGATTAACATTTGTATTTTTTATTTTTTCATTAGAGAGAATCTTGCACATTAAAAAATATTCCATAGGAAAATGTAGGTATGGAAGTATATCTATTTTATCAAAGTATCGATAATTTTGAACTGTAACAGAATAAGTTAAATGCACCCACACGTATGTCATAATAAATCACTTATGGGCAGATATATGTGTTGAAAAGCTGGTACTTAACCTAACTAAAACCAACTATGTGTTCTTTGTTTTGACAAAATAGTTATTTCTCGTTGTTCGCCTACCTAGCCCTATGTATATCCAGCAATATCTTATTAATAATTGTTTTAGTTCTTTTGTACGAAGAAAATAATAACTTCAACATTAACGAGCACTAGCGCCCCTAGCGGGATAAAGCTGCAGTCTATGGTTCGATCGGGACCGAACATGTTTTGATAATCTGTGCTTCAAAGACTCGCTTGAAACAAACGAGGCATCGTGTGAAATGCTACTTTTGTCTATGGATGGCTTCGTATTATTGCCTGTACAATACTGGCTGTACCAAACTCGTCACGGGCTATATTTCGCATCCAATAATGTACAGACTGGATTGCACACCCTGACATTTGGAAGCCAGTACATGAATTATTGGCTGTGCAATAATGGCCGTGCAATATCGACACGAGCCGAGTTTGTACGGGCAATATTTGCCGTCCAGGAAAAGCCGGCCGAGTATTTGAAATCCGATGTACATGGAATATTGGCTGTACAATATCGGCTGTGCAATTTTGGCTGTACATTATTATGGTCGTACAATATAGTCTCCCGAATTTCCAATTTGCTTTACCCGTCACCGAAAGTTTTTGACATGAATGACGTTTGACACCTGTTTTTCTGTCATCCTGGAAGGCTCGTTCAGAAACCTGAATTTAGAGGAGTGTTATAAATTAGGAAGTATTATTTTACAATTTATAATTTTTAGTTTTACTATTTTGCTTTTAGGCGCTTTACGATAGGTTAATTTATTAATTACTAGCGACCCGCCCCGGCTTCTCACGGTTATTATACATATAAACCTTCCTCTTCAATCACTCTATCTATTAAAAAAAACTGCATCAAAATCTGTTGCGTAGTTTTAAAGATTTAAGCATACATAGGGATATAGGGACAGAGAAAGCGACTTTGTTTTATACTATGTAGTGATAGTGATTAGATGTTAGTCCTTACAAACTGGTAAACATAAGCAGTTGACTTCAACATTCTAGAGTAGTTTTTATTATTGTTGTAACATTCGGCATGCGGCACTAATTATTTAATTCTTATATCTTCCGTATGTCCGTATGTCGACTTTCACTTTATAACGGTACAAGTAGTCTAGGATCAAGTGAAAGAACAAGAAAACTAGGCCACCCATGTGTACGTAGAGCTCAAGCGTAGAGATACCAATAATATTATAATATAGGGCTGGCAATGCAGATAATCATAGCTGATAGTAGACATCCGATTGTAAAAGTAGTCGGGTCCGATTTTCGTAAGTAAAGAGGTATCAGTTTTTTTGCAGTTGTACTAACTATAAGTCCTGTACGCTACGCCTCACGCATACGGGCCATACGAGAGACCTACCACGAGTGTCCGAGTTGTCCGACTTTGTGGTCTCAGTCGTTGCCGTTGCTTTTTTCGTTGCCTGAGACCACAAAGCCGTTCAAAAGCAATTTTAACCTCTTACGACAATCGTAGCCATAAACCTCCTGTCACAATCGGATGTGTGCTGCCAGCCTTATCTATTCATCTTTCCTAAATCTAAATCGAAACCAATTTATTTATTATACTTACTTAGAAGAAACCCATTACCTACCTACTTGCTTTGGTGTGCGCCATTATATGCCCGTTTTTTGGATTTTGCATAACAATGTAATGGGTGGTGCGTGTAACTATTATGAGCAGGCTTGTTGCTTACCATCAGGCGAACGACCCGAGCATCTCATCACTCAATTAGGTATCTACATAAAAAAATCTATAGGTACTATTATAAAATGGAACTAAACCAATTCTGTAAATTGAAGATATTTTTTAAAAACCAACTGGGATCGACTATTTAGATTGTACTGAAGACAAATCTCCGAATTTTAGAATTCTTGTCTGTTTGTTTGTATTATATAAAATGAAACTCGCGAAATAGCCCCCAGGTGGATAAAATATACGCAGCGCAGTGAAATAAATAAATATTTTTTGTTTTTAAATAATAAATAACGCCCAACAATCACATACATAGATCCTGGCCCCTAACTAGGATTTCCTAGGGAATCCTAGTTAGTCCTAGTTAATCCTAGTTCCTGGTTTCCTAGATACAGCTGTATCTAGGAAACCAGGAACTACGAGGACCATGGTCGCACAACACCCAGACACGAAACAAATCCCGTCGCGGGAATCGAACCCGCAACCTCAGTGATGTATAAGCTTAGAGCCAACCTGCCCAACCACTACACCACAGAGGCTGTCAAAAGTTGCCTCAGATGACTCAAATGTATTAATCTACGTGGTATTAATCTACGTGCCTCTGCTCTCCTGAATAGTGTAGGATCATGGGCAGCCCTAGATGCGAACATACCTATAGGTACGTAATCAAATCACGCTCGACTTTGCCCATTGAAGCGCTGATTGGGTCAGTCAATGACCCGATACGGTCTCATCCATGCTTGACCGGAGTAACCGGTACGACTCGAGCTTAGGTATCATCTGTACAGTACATTTATAACTATTAGATTAGAATCTATAGCTACTACTTGCAGTTTCATTCATCATTGGATTGGAAATATATCTATACATATAAAAAATCCTAGAACTTCTACTTCCCTGCTTTTAAAACTAGCATAATCGCCAAGTAACTTCGAACGCACTTTAATTCCTACCCATTACTCATAAGAAAAATCAAGTGACCCTCACTCAATCCTTAATTTCAAATTTTCAAATTTAAAATTTTATTACATGTGGTTGTTGTAACACTGTCTTTTGTTTTAGTTATTAAAACTGTGTTACAAAAGGCAGCATCTTCCCAAGATCAGCCTATGATTTTACAATAGTAGAATATTAAGAACTTACTATTTATATCTGATTTATAATTTAAAACCTCACAAATTCTTACATGTTAATAATGTAAGAATTTGTGAGGTACAGAAACGAAAATATATAACAGGTTTTGGAAAAATAATAAAATCTAAGTAGGGAACTTGGTTTACCTAATTATCGAACTCAATGAGCAATCAGTCATCGATCGAGAATAATTGCAATAAGTTGTATCTCTTGACCACTCTTATCTCTTGCTTGACACAAACTTGTACTTACTTGTATTAACACTGTACCTACTTGTATTTAACTATTATGTGACACAAGCAAGACTATTTATTAAAGTGCCTTGGCAAAATATGATAGCAACACAGTCTTCAATGTAAGAAGCGAACGCTGTAATACCTTAGTATAGGGGATCGGACAACTTTTCAGAAAGTGTTTTATATTAACTACAATTAATATATATAGCCATGAAAAATACTATTTTAATTAAATAACGCTCTAAAAGTACCTAAACCTATGTTTAAATATTATGTTTCAAATATTGCCGCGCAAAAGGTCACCTCAAAACTTGTGACGTCATATCTAGGTAGAAAACGACAAACTCTTCGAAATAAAACTTGCATAGAGATTTAAATACGTTTTGTAAATTATGGGGACGATATTGTAGTAATGGAACGAAAAAATTAGCAAAAATACATTTTATGAAAAGCGTAAAATAAACACAAGCTTGACTCACGGCATTTGCCTACAAACGACGTCATGCGCTGTGATTGTTGTTTCGTTTGAGATGAAGAACATATTAAAAATGACAGAATTATTAGATTTTATTTATTGATTTAAAAATATAAATCATTATTATTTCACAAAAATATTGATAGATCTTTCTGGTTCGATGAACATTCGTTCTAACTACATTTTCGATTTTTTCTCGATTACTGCCCGATCCCCTATTCTGTAGTATAACTACGTTTTCTACGTTTTCAATCTGCAATATGCATCAATCGGGATCGTGACCCAGATAGGTAGGTACAATAAGCTTAAACCCCATGCGGGCCGTCTCCCACCCATCCTATTTTATTTTATTTTATTTATTTCGAGACAACAAAAGCGCTTGCGCTTTGCTTCGACCTTCATAATATAAACGTGTGGTGTAACCGCCAAGAAGTGGAACTCTCTGCCGGCATCTTTATTTCCGGATAGCTGTAATCTGGGTGTCTTTAAGACAAGAGTGAACAGGTTTCTTCTAGGCGCATGCGCTACATCTTCGACCACATCGTCACTTAACAGGTGAGATAGCGGTCAAACGCAAGGCTATAAAAAATTAAAAAAGAACAGGTAATTAGTAAGAGAAAAAATAAAAGTCGGATATTCTATGTGAATTATTATTTAATTATTTTCTACTTATATCACTAGTATTAATAATTTGTATAACGGTGGGATCCTGTGCAGTCTTCATTGGTGTAAACTTGTAGAATTTAACACCTGGAAGAGATTATTAACTTTAATCATAATCATAATCAATTGTTTATTTGCCAGAATACACATAATGTACAATATGTCAGATGTCATAAAATCAAAAGTCTCGGTATTCAGACAGCCTCTGTGGTGTAGTGGTTGGGCAGGTTGACTCAAGTCTCTTACATCACTGAGGTTGCGGGTTCGATTCCCGCGACGGGACAAATGTTTGTGCACAGAAAAAAAAAGCACAAGCATTTGTCTGGGTGTTGTGGGACCATGGTCCTTATAGTTCCCGGTTCCCTAGATACAGGGAATGCTAGTTAGGGGCCAGGATCTATGTATGTGATCGTTGGGCGTTATTTATTTATTATTTATTATTCAACCTGCAAACAGGCGTGCAAATAGGTATTAATAAAGAAATTACAGAATATAATGTAAACTGTAATGAAATGAAAGATCTCGAACAAATAATCTTTAATTTAATTTAATTTAGCCTGTTACCTCACCTAAAAATAAAACTAATAAAACTTTATTAATAAATTAAAAATAAGAAAACTGAATAACGATAAATACTTAGAACTACATAATACATGTCAATTAAAGTTTAAATATTCAATTTAATAAACAAGTAAATACATATTTATTATTATAATACCATACAATACAATAATTCTTTATTGGATTGTATTGTATGATAGATAGATAACGTTATCATTGATATCTAGATACAAAAGGTATTTTTAATGCAACTGCGCTATGAGACGAGCAAGTCTGCTGTCTGCCTGATTTGATCTGATTCATTTGGTGATTTAAGTTAGGTACTTGCCTGATGGGTTTATCCTAACTTCGAAATCACCTTCTGGTCCCCATGATCGAACTGGCTCTTCTTTGTACAAATCCTGAAAAATAAAAAAACTGTAAAAACATTTACTCTACCTTAAATGTACCTACTTACTTAACATTACTTAAAATTGTGAAAACAAAACGTTAAGTAATAATCAGGTTAACTGAAGAGTTTTTCGTTTCCTGAAAAGTAGCACTTTTATTCAGATAGGATTTCTTTGTACTTCACCGTCGATATTCGATATCTATCTTTAGATGCTATTATGAAAATGAAACTGACTCGATTCTGTACATTGAAGATATTTTTGAAAAACCAATTGGGATGGACTATTTAGAGGGTGCTGAACACGAATCCACGGTTTCTATAATTTTTGTTTGTTTGTTTGTTTGTATCTGTAGACTCGGAAACGGCTGAACTGATTTTAAAGTGGTTTCCAGAGTTTAGTAGCATTAGTCCCAACTTGGAGTGTAGGGTATGTTACTTACATCAAAATCGGTTGGCTGACCACGAATATATAGCTTGAGCTATTCGTAGTACACGCTCTCATATACTGGGGAGGTCTTGCTAAGATGGTCTTGGAAAAAATGCTCAGTCGTTCACGCGGACGAAGTCACCGGAAATAGCTAGTGCTAAATAAACACACGATCTCATAGACACTGCCTAAAGGCTACTTGAATTGAACCTAAAACACCTTAGCGTATTCCGAATCGGAATCTTTTACTTTTACTCTCTAATATATTTTTTGTTACTTATGTTTGTTTTGTCCGCTTTTAGTATATTCTTGTATAATTCCGTGTGATGTTTTGTGTTGTCAAGAATATATTATGTATTTTCTTTCTTTTCTTTCTAATTGGAATTCTCTGGACATAACTTGTAACCTAAATATTATGCTTTTGACACACAACGACACGCCCGAACTTCGATGTTAATGTATTATCTCCGATGCGATATTGTTTATTTCAAACGTAGCTACATACATTCATAAGTCCCTACTTATTTTACCCCGTTTTCTGCTGATGTTGGCAGTTATCTGCAAATGGGTGTAGACCTGGTGATTTTCATCATCTTGCTCGGCGTAGCTATCACTTACATGTCTGTTATTATTATCTTACTAATATTATAAATGCGAGAGTTTGTGAAAATGGATGGATGTTTTTACTATATCACGCAAAAACTGCTGAATGCATTTTGAAAGAAAGAAAGAAAAAGCATTTATTTGACGACCACATAATCATACAAACAAAATAAAGAAAAGAAAACAGAAATACAAAAAGCACACCTGACGCTGGTTTTCAGCAAAACAAAGGCGATTTTTGATGTTTGATATGGATTATGGAGGTACTTGAGGTCTTAGAAAAGGCTACTACTACTAAGATGGCGCAAGCGACCCAAAGTGAGGCTTGGCCTCCGATAATAAAAGTCTCCACTTGGATCTGTCTTGCGCCACCTCCTTCCATTCCTCGACGTGGAGTTCGCACAAGTCCCTTTCGACCTCATCCTTCCAGCGATATCTAGGACGGCCGACTGGTTGACGACTGGTTGACGACCTGTCGGCCGTCCCAAGTATGCGCGCTTAACAGCACGGTCTTCCCCCATTCTTTCAAGGTGGCCGAGCCAACGGAGTTTGTGCGCTTTTATCTCGCCGATTATGAACGGGTTTTGTGATACGGCCAATTTTAATGTACGGCTGTGAGGCTTGGACACTAACCCTTAAGAAAGAACACAAACTTCTAGTGGCAGAAAGGAAGGTACTGAGGACAATTTTAGGACCAGTTCAGCCAGAGGATGGCACATGGAGAAGAAGAAAGAACAGAGAAATAGAAGATAAGGATAGGTTTTGGAGTGGTAGGCTCTGGCCGTGGTTGTATTACCACCCACCGAACAAAGCTATGCCGTCAAGCGACCTAGTCGTGTTTCGGGATGATGTTCGGTGAACCATCGGGGAGACGGGTCTGAGCAGCCGTTCAACTGCCGTCTCTCTCTAGATCTACGCGCTCCATCTTAGGCCACATCATCGCTTCACATCAGGCGAGATAGTGGCCAAACATGATGATCTATGAAGCTTAAACAAAAAGGATAGGATACTTTTATCCTGGAAAATCGCCAATGAATCCTCGGGGAGCAACTAGTTAGGTAAATAGGTAAGTAAATATAACCAACCTTCACACAGAAAGCTTTCTTAGGCAAGCCCATGTCGTAGTCAGTGAAGTTGGCGGCATAAGGACTGCCGTCCTCTCTCCGACTCACGAACGCCAGGGCGTAGGAGCCGTCGTGCAGCTCGCGGTTCCAAATCTCCAGGCCGGACCTCTGCGGACATTGTTTTTTTTAATCTAAATATGTGTCAAGACTAGCAGGGGAATCGTGTAACTTGAACACCAATCCCGATCGTTCAATTTCAAATTTGGAAGACGTTAGCATCTATCAAACTGCAATATCGATCATTTTTAGTGATCGTATCGGGATATAAAACTACTTTACAATCTACCCTATTTAGGTGTAAAATTAATAATTGTATTACTCACGAGAGATGAAGAGAAGTTCTTCATTAACCGACTTCCAAAAAGGAGAAGGTTTCTATGTTCGTCTGTATGTTTTATTTAGTTTTTTTTTATTCTTCGCTTTGTTGGGCGCTACCTATGCTTACCCACGTTATTGTAGCATGTCTTTACAGACTTATATAATTCCCAGCTCAGCCTTTGTACTTTTAATTATTCTGTAGGTCAATCTCACCTTCCCACTCCCCGCCATCTTCCACACCCTCGTCCCTTGCTTCCCCATTGGTTCAACAGGATCTGCTTGAACTCCGGCCGAATGGTCCTCAAGTCGGTACTGATGAGAAGTGGTGCAGCGAGGACCGCCCAGACCGCCATCTGCACGCGTGCTTGGTCTACTGTGAGGCCAAAGTTGCCTATCAGGAGCTGCAAGTAAAATTTTACCATCGAAAAGGACCATGGCAGCATGTGGTTGAACAGGTTGGCTTAAATCTCATTTACCACTGAGGTTGCTGGTTCGATTCTCGCGATGGGACAAATGCACAGAAACAATAATTAATTTTTAGAAAAAAACAAAAACCGACTTCAATGTATTTTCGAAGTCCGAGGTCAAATATCGATGAAATTTGTATGGGACCTTATAGCTATACTGAACCCAACGCAAAAATAATTTTCCAAATCGGTTCATAAATGACGGAGTTCTGAGGTAACAAACATTAAAAAAAAATAGTAATAATACAAAAAAATACAATCTTACAGAGAACCTTCTCCTATTTTAAGTCGGTTAAAAAAAGCGCAAGCATTTGTTTCGTGTCTGGGTGTTGTGGGATAGTCCTCGTAGTTCGTGGTTCCCTAGATACAGGGAATTCTAGTCAGGGCATGTGATCGTTGGGCGTATTATTTATATTACTAAGGAAGTAAGTAGATACTCGAAAAAAAGTAAGTACATGCTCGAAACCTAGGTCGACTAATTCGACAAACTACGTGAGTCCTAGCCGTTTTATTAAATATTTATAAGTAGATACTTATTAGAGGTATTTATTATCAAACTTTATTATCATTTATTATCATTATTGATCAAACAATTGAGGAAAGGCTTAGTAGAAATTCTTCTAACGGTATTGAACACACTTAGTATTCAAGCAACTTCAGGGTCAGAGTCGTAACCACTGGTGTTTACCGATGATCGCTGCATATATATAAACGTATAAAAATGTCACCTATTTGCAACCAACTGGCACATAAAATACATAATCATAGTGTCGAAATTTTTTAAGAAAAATTAAAAAAAGACTGGGCAAGTGCATGTGGGACTCGCGCACGAAGGGTTTCGTACCATTACATATACATATCTATAGAAACGGCAAAAAATCACGTTTGTTGTATGGGAGCCCCCTTGAATATTTATTTTATTCTGTTTTTTAGTATTTGTTGTTATAGCGGAAACAGAAATACATCATCTGTGAAAATGTCAACTGTCTAACTATCACGGTTCATGAGGTACAGCCTGGTGACAGACGGACAGACAGACGGACAGCGGAGTCTTAGTAATAGGGTCCCGTTTTTTTACCCTTTGAGTACTAAAAACAACCCTCAGTTTCTTGCCGTATCTTATGGGTTTCTTTTTCAAATATATGGTGGTAGAGATATTGTATTAATTGACGTTTATAAATGGGTCTGTTATGGTCTCACCATGTCAGGGTCATTCCAGTGTCCCGGGCCAGCATGTCCCGCGAACCGCGCCTGGTTGTCCCCGAACCAGTCGATGATGCCGATGAGTGACTTCCACGAGTCTTCAATGTCGTCCCAGTTTCTCCACATGTTGCAGTGCTTTGCTAGGGATACGTAGTCCGGCTGGAAACACGATTTGAAATGATGAAATTCTTTATTCTCCTAGTCCTCGTATTATTTATGTCCCAACAAATAGTTTAAGATATTGAATCTGTGATAGCAGATTCATCGTTGGACGTTTGATTGACTCATTGAAGATCAAATCCAAGCCTCTGTGAAGGAAAATATGGTCAGAATACCCGCAAGTCTAAGCAATCTTCAATCAAAACATATGTGACATCCACCAAGTCGCACTGAGCCGGCATGGTGGACCATATCATAAACAACACTTAGCGAAGTTTCTGTGCCTTACTTAGACTTTTTTGTTAGAGTAAAATTATAAAATAGGCAGTTGGTGGATGTACTTATTTTATCATATCATGTGTTTGGTCAGTTTCATATGTAACAATAGTTCGTCACCGCTGTATTTAAACTTACATGCATTCCTATGGGTTCTTGATAAGCTGGCCAGCTGCAGGAGTACAGAATAGGGCGTCCTGTGTCGTTCAATAGTTTCCCGAAAGCTGGATATCCTAAAAAAAGCGAAAGGTGGTAAACTTTTCCCTCTATTGGTAACTGCAACATCACCAGAAAGGAAATGTGGGAGACTGACAACTGAACTAGTAATTGAGATTTTAAATAAGTAGGAAGCTGAAAAATTATATTTCTCGGGCAGGTATCGAACATTGACTGTTTATAGTTTATACAGATCTTCGTAGAATCGACCTCGTGACGACATAAGAAGGATAGAAGAAAGGTTGCTCTAGCAGTTGGCTCGGTGGCGGTGGTCAATTGGTAGAGCGTTTCCTGCGCTGAGGGAAGAGATTAAGATGCGGGTTCAAGTCCCAGCCGGTGGTCGTATTTTTTTTCTATCCAGAAAACCTTTTTTTATGATTTTTTGCTTGGCATTCGTTAATGCTTCATTTAAATATAATAAGAAACCACCTATCCATCCATCAATCCTCACAAAACTGGCCTCGAAACTCATCGCGACATTTCACGAGGCTTACCTTCATCCATATCCTTAGGGTCGATGTAGCACCCGTCGAGTTTGAGGTAGTCGATCTCCCACCGCACCAGGGTCTCGATATCCAGCACTTCGTTCCCCAGCACGCCGGGGTACCCTGCGCAGGTGTAGTTCCCGTAGTCCTGGTACATGCCGAACTTCAGGCCTTTGCTGTGAATCTATGTGAAATATGGATATGTTCTTTATGGTGATCTCTTTTTTATGGAACTGATTGATGAGACGAACAAGTCCTTCGCCTGATGGTAAGCCAATAACAATGGCAGTGCCACCCAGAACTTTTAATACCATTAAAAGGCTTTGCGTAGCACTGCATTGCATTGCATTGCATCTGTAATGAGCGGCTACCCGCCTCGTTACTGTTTTATTAAGTATCGATTCTTTTCACGTCAGAGGAACATATCTATTATCTACAACGTTACTGATATATATGACTATGGGACATCTCACTCGCACTTCTTGTTTGACATTCTGTTCATTTTAATTTATACCCAATTGTTCAATGTTATATTTCGAGACATTTTAAAAGAGTTGGAACAAGTGACATCCCCGCAGTTTCTTGGTGCTATTTTCTCTAGCGGGCGTATTTCCGAAGCACTGGTAGAGTCAGTTTTCGCATTTCTTTTCTGCACAAGGGCTTTAATTTAATATAGGAAAGATGGGTAAAATGGGAAAAATGGGTAAACATTCTTACCTTTTTTTCAAAGTCATGTTACCATAAGTTACAATTTTTAACATAATATCATTGGAATCAAGTGTTTATGACCTTTATAAGTGCACTTTTGTGTCTATTTAATAAACGATATTTGACTTTGACTTTGACTCACATAATCGGAAACAGCCTTCATCCCGTCCGGGAACCGTTCTCTATCCGGCACCATGCGGCCGTCGTCTCCTCGTTTCTTCTCAAGCCAGCAATCGTCGATGCCCAGGTACTCATACCCTGCAGCCAGGTAGCCCTCGTTGACTAGAAGGTCTGCTGTCCTCTTGACCAGATTCTCACTGTGATATAGAGAAAAGATAGAAGAGCATTAGAAATCCGTGTCGCAGCACAGGGTAGGGTGGATACTCGTGGTAGGTTTCTAACTCTTGGTAGTAGGTCTCGTATGCTAGAGGTCGTCTGGGTAGGTACCATAGCTCCCACAGCTAGCTTTTTTTTAGGTTTATTTTTATTTGTTCTTGTTATGTTTTTGGTGGACTACAATAAAGCGTAATCAATCAATCAATCATAGCTTTACCAGTTATTTTGCCGTCAAGCAGTAGTGCACATGCATTGGTGTGTTCCGGTTTGAACGGCGTGATGAACGCAATACAGTGCTACGCAGTGCTTTTATGGTATTTAATATATATAATAAGTTCTGGGTGGCACTGCAATGAGACACAGATCCATAAAAAATATATATATTATTCTGTGGTATAACCGAAGTCCTATGCCCCAGAAGTGGCCCGCGAGGACATAGCTTTTCTGACTATTTGAAGCACGTCTACTATACATAGATATAGACAAATGACATTGTATTAAATGGAAAGGGAACATAATTAAATTGCAATAATACGTGCCTGACATCGTGGTAACCACTGTACGTGGCAAAATTATTTAGAAAAAATACTTCTATTCACGTACAATATTTTCTAAAACTCTTTAGGGTCATCGCGCATTGATTAAAAATTAATTTGGTTACAATACAATACAATACAATAACTAACACACCAAATTAACACACAATACAAAAAATAAAGAAATGATAATGACAATATGCAAAAATTTGAGGTACAATAGGCGGTCTTATCGCTTGGAGCGATTTCTTCCAGACAACCTTTGGATGGATAGAACAGGTATGAGAAACATGGTTACTTACTTTTGACTGCTATTTTGTAGGTACCACCAAACAGCACTGCTCTATCTATGCGAAGGTTGTCTAGAAGAAATCGCTCTAAGCGATAAGGTCGCCCGTTGTACCTAACTCAAATTGATATATTTTTATAGTGTCTTTATTTGGTTTGCAGTTAAGTACTTTTAACCGACTTGAAAAAAGGAAAAGGTTCTCTATTCGATTGTATTTTTTTAGTTTTTTTATATTTGTTACATACCTCAGCACTTCGTCATATACTCGTATGAACTGATTTTGAAAATTATGTTTGCGTTCAGTTCAGTATAGCTACGAAGTGGTCCTATATAAATTTCATCGTTATTTGACCTTGGACTTCGAAGATACATTGAAGTCAGTTTCTTTTTTGATAGAAATATATTGGAGATGGATAGAAGAAATTTGGTTGTTCGAGCAGTAGGCTCGGTGGCCCAGTGGTAAAGGCGTCGGGACGGTATTTCGAAGACGCAGGTTCGATCCCTGCCCGAGCAATATCATTTTTCTTCTTTCTAATTATTTAATATCTTCAGATTTTCGCCTAGCATGCGCTAATGCATTCAATATCAAAAATGTTTACTTGTTGTATTGTAAGTATTTTTCGAGACGAGCAGGTCGTCCGCGTAAAGGTAACACGCCTGCCCAGCAGTTGCAGCGATACCCAGGACTTTGTTTTGCCAAATATTGTACGGCACAGCACTGCGCTCGTCACCTTGACACAGTTGAGCTACTTGAGATAATATCAGATATGTAAGTGGCTCTTAACCCAGTCATTTCGCTTGAAATAATGCTCTTCGAAACGGTCAGACCATAGTACTGCGCATATTGGCATGGCGATTAAATATCTGAAAAAGGTCTACCATTACCTAATAAAATACAACCTTGGGCAAAATTATTAAGCACCTAAGAATTTAATGGGTTACACATGTTTGGGACTAAAAATAAAACTGATTTTGTTGTTTATATTCGTATATCAACTAAAAAAAAAAACAATATTTTGTGGGTCCACATATTTTCGGCATGCTACGTACAAGCTTCTTGCACTCAGCTGCGGATAGATAGATATATAGATAACACGTTATTGCACTTAAAAAAAGAAAACAGAATTACAGTTGGTAATACCAAAACTTCCTACTCGGTTATTTCATTCTACTAGTTCCCCGTGTTCTCTAGGGGTGCCTAATACCTACTTCTGGCCATTGCTGTACGAGTGGTGTAACTTTATACAATGTGTCAGCTAAGCTTGAACAAAAAACCTTCAATAGAAGGACAAAATTTATCGATAAAAATTGTAAAGGAAAGGGGGTTTTATGCAAACAATTTAATTTAAAAAAAATAATTTGGAGTGGTAGGCTCTGGCCGTGGTTGTAATACCACCCACCGAACAAAGCCATGCCGTCAAGCGACCTAGTCGTGTTTCGGGATGATGTTCGGTGAACCATCGGGGAGACGGGTCTGAGCAGCCGCTCAACTGCCGTCTCTCTCTAGATCTATGTGCTCCACCTTAGGCCACATCATCGCTTCACATCAGGCGAGATAGTGGCCAAACATAGATCTAATAAGAGTAAAAAAAAAAAAATTAAGGCGTTTTAAATTTTTAATGCAAAATAATTCGTTTGTTGGATATTCATGATTCTTGCACAAAAAAATGTCTCCCGTTAAAATTATTATCGTTTATTTTTTTTTACTTTACGGGTTTTTAACTGATTTAACCTTTTGGATTTACCTTTTTGGGATTTTTAAAAGAGGTTCTCAATTCGATTATATAATCTTTTTTTATGTTTGTTACTTCACAACTCCGTCATTTATAAGCTGATTTGGAAAATTCTATGTTTATTTGAAACGATTCAAATAAAAAAAATCCAGATTGGTCCCATTTTTATTTGAAGTCGGTTTTTTTAATAAAATTTAATTATTTTGTTCAAGGTTAGCTGGAACACATTGTATATACCAAATACCCCTTAGCAGCACCTACGCAACAGCTATCTTCCCTGGCATTAGTCAGTAGGTCCCTAAATTCCCTTACCTTATGCACTCATCTGGATACTTCTTGCAATCCGTGATGCATCGAAACCGCTCCCACGTGAGCCAGCCCATGGGCGGCGTGAGCGCCAGCCCGTTGTCGAGACCCTGGCCAGGTGAGAGGAACCCCACGAGCAGAGCTAGGAACAGCATCTGAAATACGACAATGAAAACCTGGTGACTGCATGTCAATGTAAGGTGAATTTTTGAAAAGGTGGTGACCAACTGATTGATTGGATTATAATATAATTTAAATTTGTACATTTGTTTTGTAAATTTGTTCTATTGCACTATTATACTATTATACTATTATACTATTATACTATTATACTATTATACTATTATGCTATTATACTATTATACTATTATACTATTATACTATTATACTATTATACTATTATACTATTATACTATTATACTATTATACTATTATACTATTATACTATTATACTATTATACTATTATACTATTATACTATTATACTATTATACTATTATACTATTATACTATTATACTATTATACTATTATACTATTATACTATTATACTATTATACTATTATACTATTATACTATTATACTATTATACTATTATACTATTATACTATTATACTATTATCCTATTATACAATTATACTATTATAATACCATACTACACTATAATTCTCGATTCTCAAAAACTGAAACTAAATAAAAAAGAATATGACACCTATATGTCCTTTTAGCTGGAAATCGAAACCGTAAATGCAAATAAATTACACACTAAATTACCTCATCAATTACCTACATATTATTATTATTTTTATAGAAATTAAATAAATCCTACTGTCTTATTAATAATTGCCAATATTATATTACTCATCAAATTTATAACAGTAGTTGTTATAACGCTTAACGATTACAAAAAAGATTTTGTGAAAAGTGATAATGATAACTGATAACATAAAAGTAGGCCTCGTCCCTAACTAGGATTCCTTACTGTATTTTCTGTGCAAATAAGATAAATAATTGTTTATTCCAGGTAATATTTTTGTGTTATAAATTACAAATTAAAATACATTACATATACCTAAATAAATATTATATAAATAAATATTTATATAATATTTATATTTATAATAAATAAATAAATACTATATAAATAAATAAATAAATAATTAGTCTGGCCATTCAACGAGGTAACGTTGCCAGCTTTTTGGGCACCCTGCCCGCAGACGGTGACCTAAATTCTTTGTTTTATATTTAATTTCATTTTTTAATTTTGTTGTAGGTTAGTTTAGTTTTTATCATTCTATATGTTTGTACATAATTGTTAATTGATCCTAAATAAACATAAATTAAATTAAACAGCGTTATCTATCAAAACTAATCTAATCTAATAAAGCACTACCAGTGGGCAACGTTCCCAAAATGCCGGCAGCATTGCCACGTTGAATGGCAATGCTTATCCTTTGGCCAAAATATAGGCCAGCATAATAATTAATAAAAATAATAATTATTATTATTCTGTGCTGTAGTGGGAATCAAACCCGTAACCTACGTCGCGTATCAGATACGAGCTGACCTACTCAACCACTACACCACGGCGGCTATCAAAATAATGCCACAATTTATCTATTAGAGACAATGTTATAAATAGATTTTATCTAAATTATGAACCAGCGCTAAGATATAGCCACATATTATCTAATAAATAAATAGTACTACAATATAAATTTACTCTGTGCTTTGATGCCCTTTATGAGATATGGTTTAGTAACTAAACCTATTATTTATTATTATTAATTCGATTTCTTGCCTGAATCGATCGACTCGATGAATTGATTCAGGCAAGAAATCGAATTAATCTCATTCATTTGCACCAAAATACTTCGAGTAATACTTTATCTGAGCCAAAATACGATAACAAGCTAAGATTTTTCGCAGTCCTTTTATGGTTTTATAAGTTCTGGGAAGCACTGCAATTGTTATAAAGCAGGCGTTGCGCTTACCATCGGGCAAACGACTAGCTCGTCTCCTCACTCAGTTCCATAATAACTATAAAAAAATGTATCTTCGAAGTCCAAGGTCAAATATCGATGTAATGTATATGGGACCACTTCGTAGCTATACTCAACCCAACTCAAAAATAATTTTCAAAATCGGTTCATAAATGACGGAGTTCTGAAGTAACAAATATAAAATAAAGCAGTGGGCAGGGTTTTCAACTTTATATTGTACCTACCTTTACTATACAATAAAGAGATTTTGTATAAAAAAAAACAAAAAAAAACAATAAAGGAAACAAAATACAATCGAATAGAGAACCTTCTCCTTTTTTGAAGTCGGTTATAAAGAGATAAAATTTCATGGAACAAGATAATAATAATAAATAAGTTTATTTGCATAAAATAACATTTATTTTTGAATCCATAGGCTCCCGAACTAGTAGTTAGAAACTGTGTTTCGGGTGCCAGTGGCTTCTCCCATCTAGATGTACATAGTTTATTATATTATGCGTTAAAGAACAAAACACAGAATACTTTTTTAACAAATTGAAATGAAATTTAAAAGATGGCGTCACAAAACTGCCGGCAGGATTAAATTGAGTTAGATTTAGCTTTAATACTCACGGTTACTCCAGCAATATTTCGTATGTGTTATTTAACTTTATTTCGTAGAAAGCACGTTACACGAAGTTGCACACGACCAGTCTATCTGAGACGCTAATCGATAATGTCTGGTTACTTCATGGAATATCCACTGACCACTGGCTGATCGATGCGCAAGTCAATAAAATGATAAGTGGACAATATGTCAACATTTGAGAACATACCTAACCTCAGTAGGTAGACCTAGTTGATAAGCTTACTTACCTACATTTTTTCGATAGATAGAAGACTTTTGTGACATAAATATAGATAATGCGTTTCTGAAACCTATCCTAATACCCTACTAAGATAAATATATATACGCTACCAGGCCTAGCGCACTCCGCACTGTAGGTACGAAGCTACAAGTACATAGCCGGACACCGACGGCGGGTCGCGCGTCGTTACACGTGCCGCGTCAGAAGAGATAAGAGCTATGCGATAGAAAAAGAGTATTTGCTCTGAACGCTCTGTAGGTTAATATGACTGGTAGGCATGCAGCGCTACGCGAGCTGAATTGAATTTTATTGCGTTATAGCAAGAGTCACTATTTGTTTAAATTTCTTTGCGGAGTGATGCTTCTGTCCCTTAGTATTCTGTGACGCTACTAATATAAATTAGTACATAAGTATGTACAGTTAGATATTCCTTTCTTGTGTACCTATGTCTCGAATGAATGTCTTTTCTTTCTTCCTTGTTGGAAATTTTTGAATACTGCGTGGTTTTAGTAATAAAAAGAAGTTTGAAAAGTATTTTTTTCAAGACAAACTTTTAATAAATTCGTAATCGGAACCGCAAGCAGATTAAAATAAGCCCAAACAAGTTTACGATTATCCGTCAAGGAGTTCTATTGCACACCTTCCGTCTCCATCATCAGATCAGCTGACTGTCACCATAATATTGCATTGTCATCGGACTTTGACAAGTATGTAAACTTTCAACTCTTTAGGATATGAGGAAGTAGTTCTATTTCAACTTGCAAGATTCCACCCGAACAAACATAGTTACATACATACATACCAAAGAATACTACTTAACTATTACCTGCAAGTTAAATAAAACCTTGTAAAATAACGATCAAAGATCAGCATGCCCAGGATTTAAATCTTGGAAACCAGAAACTACATGTATATAAGGTACCATGGTCCCACAACACACAAGAAAAAAATATTTGCAGCCGTTTTTCCAAGGACAAACATTTTGTTCCGTAGCGGGAGTCGAACCCATAACAAACAGTATCGACCTGCCCAACCACTGCACCATACAGGCTTTTATTGTCAGAGCAATGACCATTCCCTCCATTCCATTCCATTTGTGCTTTCTAAATGCATTTGAGCATCAAAAAGTACTCAAAAAGTAAATAACTGGCTCAGCTCTACAGACTAGGCATGGCTAGGTATGGAATGCTCTTTACGTATAATTACTGTAAGTATATAACATACAATACAATACAATAATACTTTATTTAATACCAAATACATAGGAAAAATAGTCAATAAACACTGGCGTACAACACTGGCGCTATGCTCAATTTCTTACAGGCAACCTTTGGATGGACAGGAATTTTCATCGAAATATTGCAGTCAGTGTGTACATTATAAAACTCCAATGATATGTAATTATGACATACTATTAAAAGTAAAACAAATATCAATAAATGCCTTCTATTAATAAATAATATACAGGGAATAACATTAATGTGTAGTAATACTGAAAGGTGTGTATGGGTATCTAGTCATGAATCATCGGGCAGAATATACAACCAAAAAAAACACTATTATATTTTCCATACAAAGTTTAAAAATTATTTATTTGAATTATTTTGGACAATCCTAACAAGCTGTGGCCTAGTCGCGGTAGTACGGGTCATTGACCGAGCTACTTTGTGCCTAGGCACAAAACAGATTAGTGCAGAAATCTACATACATACAAAGTGCGCTCGAGCAACGCACACATAGACACCGCTCACAGACACGATATCTGGGCACAGTTGGAATGCGAGTGCCATCCGCTTGAGACACGCGTCTGTGAACTTTTTTGTGCAAAAATGGAGCAACGAAAAATAGGTTATTATAACTGTTTGGTGGACGGTTGTTTAAATTCAACATTAAACGGTGAATAGTCGTTTTTTAAGCTACCAGTTGTTTCAGAGAGGTAAGTAGGTATTTGCTTGTATTTTGATGGTTCGTTTTCACGTAACACAAAATAGTTAGGTAGGTAGGTAAGCGCCCCAGCCCCTGGCCCTGCGCCGAACAAGCGAACATGAGTTTGTGGCCTTGTCATATTTTTACAATTTAAAATTAGATATTTATTGTAGTATAAGCTGTATTAGCCTTGTGTTCAATAATCTAATGAGGAAGATGTTAATGTAAACTAATCGCATTTGTTTTGTCTTCAAAAAAACTTTATTCAGTTATAATAGTAACTGCGAAAAAATTATGTCGATATCGTGTACAGTTATATTTTTAAATCAATCAATTTTCCTCCCAAAAACTGCGCCGTCCGGTATGAAATGTATGAAAAGTACATACATGAGATTAACTTCTGTATTTATCTGTTTTGTGGCCTAGGCGCTCTGTCTTTGAAAACGCCGAACATTTTACAAGGGCTTGATTTCGAGTCTCAAATACCGGAATTTCATACTGAACGGATCTTCGGACTCGGTCGGTTCCGTTCCGGAACCCACTCGTAAAAAAGGGTATTTCCACATTTTTACACGACTGCCCAAAAAGGAGTATTTCAGGGTTTACGTATGTATGTATTTATTTATTCCACCATTACTTCTTATTGCCTGGACAGATTTGAATGCATTAAAACCATAATAAAAACATAGGTTTAAGTTTTTTTTACCATAGTTTTTTTGCATGTTCCGGAACCGGTATACAAAAAAATCTCCGCGAACGTACCCGACTTAGCCTTGCCTTGATTAGTTTCAAATTTTTATCCAACTTGACGTCTTAGAATTCATATTCAGAAATAACCTAAAAAGAATTTCCGAAACGAAAACGGTCCTTTTCGGTGGAGTTTTATGGGGCGGCGTTAGAAGGTAACTTTGTTTGTGCCGCTCGACCAATGAGGAGCAGCGGCTATTATTTATTAGGATTACATCTTTATGATTGGTGCAATACGAAACAAGGCTAGCGAATCATGAAGTGGCGGCGAATGTTTGATAGCTTTAGTGTTTGCCGCGTTTTGTCAAAGATTAAACAGGTTTATTTCTGAAAACTGACTAAGTAAAGACGCTTTATTGATTACTGACTTACGAACACTCTTTTACTATGCAATGAAATCAAATGTTGGAAATGTCTTAATCATCATTATCAGCCTATTACATTCCTACTGTTGAAATTCATGCATGATGTTTTTTACATCCTATTCCTACGGTGGTTGGTGACCTCACGTATTTTTTAAGAACATCAGCCATGCTCGCTCTTATTAGGCGTTTACACTGATTAGATCCTTATTCCTGAATGTTAATTGGAGCGATGATGTTTAATGCTGTAATTAATAAGTAAGCATTAATAAAAATAAAAAAATACCCTGCCAAAAACATTATAGCCTATGTCACTTGGGATGATTTAAGGATTCCGAGGATACCCCATACATCCAAATCTGTTGAGGCATTTTGTAATAAAAAAACGCACATACATTAACCCCGAAAACATTATATTCCTTTTTTGGGGAGTCGCGTAAAAAGCAGTTTGCTTGAAAGTTAGTTGTAAAGTAAGGTTGGTAGGACAGCTGGCTTTGCTAACTGAAGATAAAATTTGTTTGTCAGATCTGTACACGCGGCGCACTAATATTCTTTGTCACAAGTTTATTGCTCTTTATCAGCTGATTGTTAGGGTTGAAATGAACTTGATTACCAGAAATGTTTAAATTATCATATCTTGTGATTTTAAAAAGTTTCTGGTGATTTGCACTTGGACTTGAATTATTAATAAGCTTCTATATGCGTGGTTTAATTATTACTACACATTAATGTTACACGTTGTATATGTAATTTTTTTTACGCTTAATAGATCTATGTTTGGCCAGTGGCTGGCCTGAAGTGAATAAGATGTGGACTAAGAGCTATATAGAGCACATAGATCTAGAGAGAGACGGCAGTTGAGCGGCTGCTCAGACCCGTCTCCCCGATGGTTCACCGAACATCATCCCAAAACACGACTAGGTTGCTTGACGGCATGGCTTTGTTCGATGGGTGGTATTACAACCTCGGCCAGAGCCACCACTCCAGAGCGCGTAAGCGGGTTCCTTCACCGTTTTATAAGTCATTGGTGCAGGGCCGAGTCGGGATTCGAACCCAGGTGCGTCGTATCGAAAGGCGCACGAGTTCCCGCTGAGCCACACTCGCTCGAAATACATACCTAACTAAAATAAAATTATGTACCTTTAATAATAAATACGTAGGCAAACGTAGTGTAGGACGCCCTCCGGCCAGATGGAGCCACGACCAGCTTAAATTGGCTGGCAATAACTACATGCGAGGATCGGGCTCAGTGGCGTGCCTTGGGAGACGCCTATGTGCAGCAGTGGACTCGTACAGGGTGATGATGGTATTACCTTGTATATAGTCCATGGTATTACTCACTGATACTATAAAAAAAGTCAGATACACTTTTCGGGAACAACACTGTGAAGGCCGGTACCTAACTATGTGTGCGTGACAACACATAGATAACAGTCTTTAACACTGTAGAAACACATGCGTCAGTGTGAGTGTAATGCTGCTAGCGTAAGAAAAAAATTCTTTAGTGAACGGTAGGTATATACTATTAATATAATTGTAAATGAATAGAGTGATGTATGTATTTATTTAATAGACATATAATTAGCTAAATATTGGTCATCATTATGACAATGACTCATTAATCTAACTTTTAGCTATACCTATAATGTACAAAATAAAATCTCACTGACTCATCACGACCAATGAAGTTAAAATTTCAGAGTAAGGCAGATTGATTTTATTTTCGGATTAAGTATTTTTTTATACTACTAAGTAACGAGACGAGCAGGTCACTCGCCTAATGGCAAGCGCCGCGCCTGCTCATAACAGACGCAATGCCGCCTAAAATCCTAACCAAATCGCATTCAAATTGGTCAGGTGGTAACAAACATAATTAGTTATTATAAAGAATCTTACATTAATGAAAATTACCAAAATACTATTTTTTTTTAAAATAAAACTGACACTGGAGTTGGAAAGGGACCAGCTCCAGTTTCAGACCTTTATGGACCACACATCTATTTAACTTACAGTTTTACCCTTACATCTAGGTAAATTAATTTCAATGTAGGCTAGCCACACTAACCGATTCTCGTTGAGGTTTTGTGTTTCTATTCTAAACATACTATACAGAAAAATAAAATCAAAGTATTAATCAGTATATTTGAACTTACTTGTGAAACGATATCCCATCTGTTCGTCTCGGTTTCTGGGAGCAGTTTTTACAATGTTTGAACACGCAATAGGTACGGCATATTTTTGGAACTAAAATTCACGCGTCACGCAGTACTTACTCAGCCAGCGCTTCGTTGCGTACTGACTCGATGTAGTATCCGCTTTGTGTAGTGGTATCCGCTTCGTGCGCCTCAATTCCGTGTTCTAGCGGAGTATCTGACTTTTTTATAGGATCAGTGGTATAACTAATCTCAATTTCGAGGTCAATCGTACCTACCTAAAAAACTACGTAGCAACATAATTTAGTTAATTATTCTATTGTTAATTATTCTTTGCCGATTAAAACTAATGTTATTTGACAAAGGCGTAATTATTATCGGTGACTTGTTTTTTAAACTTTTCGTATATTTAATTATCTACGTGTTTCTATAATTAGGTGAGTATAATGTGGTATATCTAATTATCGTTTTCTTTTACCTTTATATTTCAAACCTCTTCGCGTAGAGATTAGAATCGGTTTATTGTCAGACGGTCACGAAATAACTGTTTAAAATGTTAACAGGTGGTTAAATAACACAAGTAGATACCTCGATAATGATGTATCTATGACTAGTGACCGGTAAATGTCCAACATTTTCAGATCATGGAATGTTTAAATTTAATTTGGAAAAATATTGCTTACTGAAAAATTTAGACAAAAATATATGAAATTGTTTAATTTAAAGGCTTCTTTATTTAGATAAAACCACAAAAAATATATGAGTATTATCAGGCCTAGCGCACTCCGCACTGTTGGTAGTTGGTATAATACGCGTCAAACTTAATGGTGGCTGACAGATGCACCACGTGATCTGCGCAGTAACAAAATCGCATACAAAATTGTATCTGCGCAGATCACGTGATGCGCCAGTCAGCCGCCATCAAGTTTGGCGCGAGGTATACGAAGCTACAAGTACATACCCGGACACCGACGGCGGGTCTATGCGACAGAAAGAGAGGCGCTCTGTAGGTTAATATGACTGGTAGGTATGCAGCGCTACGCGAGCTGAATTGAATTTCATTGCGTCATAGCAAGAGTCGCTATTTGTTTAAATTTCTTTGCGGAGTGATGCTTCTGTCCCTTAGTATTCTGTGGTATTATCATAGATTTACGAACCATCAACCTGTCCAATAATAATAATAATGACTGGAAGAGATCGCTTTTAGCGATAAGTCCGCCTGTTGTACTGTAGTTTGTAAGAGCCTTTCGTGTACCTTGTTAATTTCTTGTTTGGTGTAGAATAAAGCGTTAATTATTATTATTATTATCATAATGATTAAGCAATCAATCATTTGCTAGATGCAAATGACTTATCGTTTGCAAATGCATGAGAATTTAATCTTTTTTTCTGAGTATGGAGGAAAAATGCAAGAAAAGTTTGAAATTATATTTTATTGGAAATATTTTTTCTTTCTTTTCTTTTCCGAACGAAATTTTTCCTTTACCCATCACCATCTATGGCGGACGTAAGAAGTATGTAGTGTTACCAATGTGTCTTTTTACATACAATTTAGGTACGCCTTCTATAAGTAGATAGTTATTATAACTTATACCTAACGTTATAACTGACGTATGTTATATATAAAAGTATTTATAGGTAAATAGTTCAGGTGTCTATATAATTACATTATTGTCAATTTAAATTATTGCATTATTTAGTATTTAACTATTCATGCCATTAACTTTACAAATTCCAGAATTAGACATTTTTTTAAAATGTCACATGGGTATACCTATATATGTACTATATGTAGTACCTACCTACATACCTTTTCTATTTCAATACTTGCTTGTCATTTTTCAAGGTAATTCTAGTTATTAATTTCATGTTGGTACATACCGACAATACATGCATATTTACCGTCAGACGTCGATGCATTGCACAGACAACATTATGTATTCGGCATACCGCTAGAAAACCGCTAAAATAAAACTCTTCGTAACCTAACAGTTTCCTTGGAATCCACATAAATTCAAGCCGTAGTTTAGCAAACCGTTATACGATGCGAAACCCGTTCTATAACCCGAATGACTATAATAGATTCGCTTTTCGTCACATAGGAACACATCTAGCATAGGAATCTACTAAATAAATATAGGTACTTACTTATACCATCTTATACATACATAATGTTTCAAAGGTTCCAGAGAACGAGCTGCTCTGATTGAAAAGTTTAACCTTAATATCTTAGATGTTGGAGTGTTAATGGGTATCTTTTCATCACCTGCGTGTGATGCTGCTCAATTTTATTTAAAATATTTAAGAGTAGATAAATTATTTTTAGGGTTTGATGGAGCTGGCATGTTATGTGGCAAAAGTTCCTAATAAAATAAAAAGAACTCCCAATAATAACGAATAAAACCAAATAAAACCAAAATAAGTACTAGCACTTTTTCTGTAAAAAAATTTTTCCGTATCAAACCAGTAACCTCCGTGTCCCCGCTTAACCACTGCACCACCAGAATTTGTCCTACTCTACCCAGCACCACAGAATAAAGATTAAAGATTGACTGCCACTAAATTTTTAGCAAAAAACATGAATGATTCTAGAGTTGCCAGATCTTTTTAGTAGGCGCTTATGTACTAAAAAGAACAGGTAACTCTAGTCTTGTTTTGTTTTTATTGTTTGTTAGTGATTTCAAAATTTCATAATAATTAATAATATTTAAAATGAAACCTTGGTTTGCATTGGTTGGATATGCAAGTCAAGGAATATTTTTTTTAGTTAGGGAGATAAGGTACTTATGTGCTGCTTCTATGGAAGTGTTGTTCGCTCTATGTAGGAATAAAATGTTCCTACCTAGTACCTATCTACTTATTACGAGTACGTATGAATGTATGCTCATAATAATAGGGGTCTAAGCCATTTAAGTGCTCTCAAGTGAAGGGTCAAGGGACTGCTCCAAGTCCGAACTCACGGAATGCGCGTAGGATGCAATGTCCAATAACAATAAATTTACTACCTACGCATCACTGCTGATTAACTTTCTCTGATAAAACTGGACAACAACAGAGTTCAAACAGTCTCTATGTTTGGTAGAGTTTACAGAGTGCAGCTGGAATCGTTTGCATTGTGGTAATTTTAAAATAATTATCGCACTTTGTGCTGGCCCGACTTTGAACCACGTTCTTTTAGGTATTTTGGGTAAGTTAAACCATAATATTTCATATTAAAAAGTTGCACCATTTATTTTAATATTCATACACCATTTTGTAGCTTTTTTTATTTGTCAGGCATTTTTTTATACAATGTTCTTCATAACTCATGTAACATACATCTGTATGGCAGGCACTGTGGAACGCAGCTGCTGCGCTTAATTAAATCATGCATGTGGCGGGCAGGTGCACTTAATTATAATTATATAGGAAGCAGATGGAAGCTGCATGATCTCATTCGAGTTGCACCCATTGACATTCATACTTGATACTGCACCCGTGTGTGCACCCTGTTTTAAATCTGATTAATTATTGTAAAACAATGCCATCTATATTTTTTGAATAGAAGTAACATACCATATGTGTCGTTACATTCAGAAGTTTTGTGTTTATTTTTGTATTTTGATTTGATTATCTATGAAAATATATATGAAGTCATTTAATATTTATGTATAGCAATGATAAAAATGCTACCATTCATGCATTGGAAATAAAAATAATAATATATTTAAGTTTTTGCTCTGGTTTTTGTGACATAAGTTACAATCTATCAATAATTATATAATTATACAAGAATTTAAATTAGGTGAAACGGAACGTAAAATCCAAACGTAAACAAACTTCGACTCATTTGACGTTAGTTTGAAAAATCGTAATGAAAACAAAAGAAGGAAGTGTGATAAAATGATAAAGAGGTGTTTGTGCTATCAAAGAGTGGAGATTATAAAAAGATTAGTTAGCTGGTATCCGAAGAATACCTTGTAATGCAGATAAACACGGAATAGTGAAACCAAATTCGCAACAGGAAGCCGCACAGGAAATGATCGCGAGTTGCAAAATCTATGAATCACTTTCGAATTTAGAAACATGGGAACGACATACAGAGAACTGTTCAAACTATATGATTTAATACAAAACGGCGATACAAGGTAATATTGCATATTTTTTCTTAACTAAACTTCCTAGTATCTTTAGAATCGCTTGTTCATGTTCCGGGCTATCTACTGGCCGACAATCTATTTATAAAACGAATAAATTAGACAAAGTTTAGTTACTAATGTTAGGTGCTCACTGATTCATTCGTTTCATCATTACATCACTGAGATACTGAGCTCAAAACATGTTTGGTGCTATTATTTTAATACGGAAAAATAAATAATTTCAATGGCTTTTTAGTTATAATATTTGTAGCGGGTAAATATTTTAATAGTAAGAAAAGGGTAGGCACTAAATAAAATTGTTTCGTATTTAACATATAGGTGTGGCCATAGAAAATCCATTAAGCAGATTTAGCACTGTACCCTCAGACATTGATACTTGTATAAAAACGATGAAGGAAACTATTGTGAGGAAACCTGCACTTTGGCTCTGGACGCAGTCGTAATACCACCTGACAAAGCAATCCCTTTACGTATCTAGTCATGTTTCAGGGTGATGTTTGGTGAACCATCAGGGAGACAGGCCTAAGCAGTGACTTAACTACTAACGTTGTCTTTCTTTTTATCATCCTCTGCTGCATAATTGCTTAAAATCATAAGAGATACTTGGCCAGTATCCAAACAAAAATCTAAATGTGATGAAATATAATCTTGTCATTATGTATAAATTAGCAACTCATTAATTAAATAGGGTTGTATATTATAATGATTAGGTAATAACTGTTTATTTTTACGTACTTGTCTGAATAAAAGGCTTATTTATTTATTAATCAAATAGGGAATTAATTAATTTCACTATATATTTAATATCTGGTAGGCACCTATAGAATCTAACTTCAAAACTTTTTTCCAGATCTGTAAAAGCTTTTCTATCGGACACATCAATAGACATAAACGTAATAATACCATGCAAAGGTATTGGTCTATTACATTTGGCGGTGGGAGTGGACCCTTTGGAGAAGTCCAAGGAATGTACGGAGCTACTCCTTAAACATGGGGGCAATCCTAATTTATGGTCAGTTTTTTTGCTTATTCTGCTTATAAAATGTACTATTATTCTTTTTATTTAACTGAATGATGAGTCTAGCAGATTGTTGTATTTTCAACCGACCTAAAAAAAGGGAGGTTCTTAATTCAACGGTATGTTTTTTTTGTATGTTTGTTACGCGTTCGCTCCACCAATTATGAAATTTTTTTGTTTGATAGGTCAGACTTCAGAGGTGGTCCCATATAAATTTGATCAAAATTGATTTAGCACTTTTTGAAAAAATAACAAAAACAATAAAAATAAGAGTACAATGACAATGATAATACATTTTCCTTTACACCTACTAACTCTTCAAATGTTTTAAGATTCCTTAAAGAATTAAAATCGAATGCTGTAGGTACTGACGGTATATCCTTAGATATGATTATGCTTACTCTACCGCAAAGCTTAGATACCATCACGGCTATTATTAACAAATCACTCGTTACCTCAGTGTTTCCTACCACTTGGAAAACAGCGATTGTAAAACCAATACCTAAAATGTCTAACCCCCTTGACCTAAAAGACTTACGTCCAATTAGTATATTACCTTGCATTTCTAAGGTGTTAGAAAAAGTGGTTTCTTCACAAATGTATGCATTCTTAGAAAAACATAATATTTTACCTGAAATGCAGTCAGGTTTTCGTAGGAATAGGGGCACAAATACTGCCTTGTTGGATGTCACAGACAACATCATTGCAGCGCAGGACGTTGGTATGGGTACTATTTTGGTTCTATTGGATTTTTCGCGTGCGTTCGATTCTATTAATATCTCGCTACTGCTGTCAAAGCTTAGCTTCTATGGTTTTGACTCTGAAGTGGTACGCTGGTTTCATTCATATTTAAGTAACCGAGCACAATTCGTAGAAGTTAAGAAAGACAGTGGCGAGGCAATCATCTCGGAGACGCGTGAGGTTACCAGAGGTGTGCCACAAGGCTCAATACTTGGCCCTTTATTATTTATCCTATACAGTGCAGACATAATTAATAGCATCGAGCATTGTAAGTTTCATGTTTACGCTGATGACATTCAGATGTATCTTTCCTTTGAACCAGATGACATCCGTTCTGCTGAAGTCAAATTGAACCAAGATTTGGAAAGGATTCAGAATTGGGCCGTGTCAAATTCATTATTACTGAATGCAAAAAAAACAAAGTATATGATCTTAGGTACCAAACTCCAGACTCACAAAATTTCCCAGTTAAGTCCGCAGCTGTTAATTGATGGTGAGATAATTGAACGGGTTTCTGAAGCGCGTAATCTGGGTCTAATTTTGGACGAGCAGTTAAGGTTTGAGCGACATATAACCGAAGCCGTACATAATTGTTTTTATCGATTAAAAGTTTTATATAAAATCAGAAGCTATTTAAGTACAGACCTACGAATTATGCTTGTTGACTCACTGGTGCTTTCCAAATTTAATTACGTAGATTCTGTTTATGGTCCCCGTTTACTCTCCAAAACCTCCCATCTCATTCAAAGGGTGCAACACGCTTGTGCTCGTTTTTGCTTTGATGTTCCACCACGTAGTCACATAACACCATTTCTTAATAAGCATAACATCTTGAACATGAAACACAGGAGGGACCTGCATCTTGCAACTCTAATGTTTGGTGTGGTTAAGTCACAAAAGCCGCACTATTTATATTCCAAGTTTGTATGGGCCCAAGACCACAACAAATATAAAACTCGGGCATCCTCATACTTATTGCGCAACCCCCCAACACGGCTCTGCTGCATTTCGTGGTAGTTTTCGCTTCTGTGCCACAAAGTGCTGGAATTCTCTCCCCCCACCGTTACGTAAACTACAAGCAAAATACAATTTCCGTATTAAGTTTAAGAGGCACCTATTACATCTCCAAAAAACTGACACGTGACAGTCAAACACGGATTTTCTGCCTCTATTTATTTATTTATATAAGTTATATTTAATTATTTTCAAATAAGATTAAATCAAGTAATTTATGAATTTATCTTCTTTCTTGCACTGTGGCACGGCAACTCATTCTCTATTATATATTTTTTGTATTAGACTTATTTTATTTTTATTTTTAATGTTAGTAGGTACAGCCGAAATACTTGATGTGGGTCAGCGGGTATTTGCTTACGGGTATTGTTATTGTTTCTGTTTACTTATTCTACTGTGTATTTTATCCATTCTATAGTACTGTAATAGTAAATCAACTTTATTATAGGCATTATATATTTATTTATTTTATTTTATTTTTACACTATTAATTATGTTATACACTTTTATAGAACTTTGCATATTGAGTATTTTATAGCGCTGTAACTGTATGTCCAATTATTTATTTATTTTCGTAACATAACAAGTTCGTGCGTCACCAAGGGCCTGTGCTGAAAACCAGCGTTGTGGATTCTTCACAACATTATGCTGAGCACAGACCCTTTTTTGACTGCACTGTACACGGCAGCGATCTCCATACACACGCTGTGACTGTTTTGTTTTTTTTCTGTCCTGCTGCACATGTGTATGTGCATTGTTTGTTGTGTGCAGTTTTGTCAAAAATAAATTGTTTCTTTCTTTCTTTCTTTCTTTCTTTAGTTTTGAAGTCGGTTCTTGTTTTTTCTAAAAATTAATTATGTTAATAACAAAATACTCCAATAAATTACTTAAGTTAGAAAGTTCTAAGAGTCGTATTTATAAACTAAAAATTAGGACTGAGTCCAGACTCAGAGTTTCAAGTTAAGCTTTGTTCACTCAAGTCAAGTAAATGTCAAATATGAATCATTGATTTATGAATTTAGTTTCAAGCTACATTTATCAAACAAAGCTTAACTTGAAATACTCTGAGTCTAGACTCAGTACTGATTTAGTTTATAAATACAACTCTAAAAGACTCAGGCAATTCTTGAAACTGACTTAACCATAACATTTCTAGTAATGAAGATGGAGTGACCCCTGTCCACATAGCGGCCATATGGGGCCGTGTGGACAACCTAAAGCTGCTTGTGGGTTGTGGGGGAGACCCTTCACTATTGGACCTCGATGGGCTGTCAGCCTTTGAGTATGCAACGAGAGAGCAACAGTGGGAGGTGTACGACTACCTTAGAAATGTAGTAGATGAAAGTGACGATTCTGATGATCCGCAGTGTGCATACACTTTAGATTTAGGTATGTATACATTTTTAGAACTTATGTAGACTGATTTTTTCAGATTATGGGTGTTTTATGTAGGCTTATATTGGGTATGAGTTCGGCGTACCATCTACACTAATATTATAAATAGGTAAAATTGTATGTATTGTAGGGGGAACTACTGATCCAATTTTGGAAATTCTCTTTTGGATAGAAACTACACTTTTCCCTTGTAACATGGGCTATATTTAATTGTGTCCACGCGAAGGAAGTCGCGGGCGGTTGCTAGTAAATTTGTATACTTAGAGTTATTTGAATTCTGTTTCCTTTAAAACGCAACTTTTTAGCGCCACCTTAAAGGCTTTGCACTCGTTTACTCTCCCCTTTATTTATTTTTATTGAACTGTGGCGAAAACGTCGTCCGCCTTAAGGCCCGAAACGGGCTCCCTTTAAGGGCCGTTATTATTGTTATTATAATTATTATTGTGTTATTGCCTGAAATAAATGACTTATTATTAGTGATGTGCCGAATCGTCAAAAATGTATATCCGCGGACACGGATCCGGATACAGATATTAAGTGTCAAGATCTACGGATACGGATTTTTATTTTCTCACTCAATCGGTGTCGGCGCGTGACCTTGAAACGATAGTTGACGTCACGTCCGTCACAACGACGGGCAGGACAGGTTTCGACTTGCATTGCTTAGTATCTTTGAGTATTGGTATGGTAACTAGAATTTATGTTTGCAATTAAAGATGACAAATATTTGATTTTAAGAAATAAAAAATACTTAATCACATAATCCAAGTTATTATGCAGCATTTTATCCTGTCAATTGAATATGAAAATTAATAACAGATCCGTAAAAGATCCGCGAGAAAAGTGACGGATACGGATACGGACACGTACTTTATTTCTCCCGCGGATATCCGCGGATACGGATAAGGATATCCGGAACATCACTACTTATTATTATATTCTTAATGCGAAAGTCTGTGCGTGGGCGTGTGCGTGTGCGTGCGTGTGTTTGTTACCACATAACTCCATAATGACTGAACAGATTTTAGTACTTTACATCTTGGAATAGGACATAGGATACTTTTAATCCCGGAAAAACGAATACTTCATAGGGAATAACTATAAACCGAATTCTAGGCGCACCTAGCCGCTGTATGAACTAGTAATTTCACAATAGATCATTTATATTCCAGATAAAATATTAGTGACGACCGACCAAATAGTCGCAGAATATGAACACCTGACTGATGAAGAGAAATCCAACACTACGTGCCGAAAATCCGAGCTCGTCCGAGATTGGTGCGACACCAACAGCCTAATCGTAAACAAACTCTACCCGACCATACTCAGCGAAACATACCTATTAGAAGATGCATCCATACCTTGGAACAACAGAAATATCACCTTAGATCTCACTAAAAACTCTAAAGAGACCGATCTCTCAATGAATGAATCAAGCGACAGCTTCAAGACGTGCTTTGTAAACAATACTATTGATATAAGTGGTGTAAAGCCGTTAGAGACCTCAGATTCGATCAGATCAGATTCAATGAAAAGAGTCAGCGTTTATGAAAATTTCTCCCTACCGGGTTCTCCTCAAAATATTACTCATATGAACTACAAAAGCAAAAGCAGCTTGAGGTGTAAAAGTCAAAAGACGACAGTATTTGATTCGTTGTGCTCTGAGTTTAAGAGCAAACTGAGCTTGGAGTCAAGCTGCTGTTTGGACAAAGCACTAGCCGTTGTTCAGGTATTTTTTTTTGTTTTTTATACTATTAACTATTCTGTGCTAAGGGCAAGTTGACACCGCTCTTAATAACACAAGCATGCTTATAACATAACATTTACAATTACACTCATCAATTATAATTACAAATTTCACTTACCAACTTCAACTCGCTTATTAGAACTTGCCAATTACTCTCATCAATTAAATTGCACTCACCAATTACAGCCATTATACAGACTAATTACACTTACCAAATACAGCTCACTAGTAACACTTACCAACTACACTTATTAAATACACCTCACCAAATTACACATACATATTCCACTCGCCATTTCCACTTACAAATTAAACTTACCAATAACAATTCTTCAATTACACTTACCAATTAGAACTCACCAATTACACCTACCCATTACACTTACCAATTACAAATCACCAATTACACTTACCCATCACAACTCATCAATTACATCTCACAAATTACACTTACACATTACAACTCATCAATTACACTTACAACTTACAGAATAGAACAAACGAAATCCTCTGCTGCGATGGCAACACGCGCCGCTCGTCAACTAGCAGCGGTGTTAGCAGTAACTACTCTGCCGGAAGCATTCTTATAGCAAGCGTACACGAAGAGTACAAATACGAGGACAAGGACGAACAAATTGTCCTCATTGAGAAGAGGATGCTTTTGCAACCTGTTGTGTAAGTATATGCTTATATACCATTCTGTGTTTATACTACAGAGTGACGAGACGAGCTTGCTTATCATCAAGTGACCAACCTGCCTGCCCATAAAAGCTGCATGCAGCGCCTGTTTCGCGCGCGTTTTCTTGTTATTGGACTTTCACTATAGTTTTGATGTCTTTGCTTATGATATATAAGATTGTTATTACAATCTTTTCTTAAACTGCAATGTTTGGGTCAAATCTTGCAAGTTGAATCAGAACCGGTTGTAATACCACCCACTGAACAAAGCCATGCCGTCAAACGACCTAGTCGTGTTTCGGGATGATGTTCGGTGAACCATCGGGGAGACGGGTCTGAGCAGCCGCTCAACTGCCGTCTCTCTCTAGATCTATGTGCTTCATCTTAGGCCACATCATCGCTTCACATCAGGCGAGATAGTGGCCAAACATGGATCTATTAAGCGTAAAAAAAAAAGAACCACTTCCTCTTATCCTACGGTGTTGAAATTTTTCATACTTGTCAAAGTTCGATGACAATGCAATATTATAGTGACAGCCAGCTGCTCTGATGATGGAGATGGAAGGGTAATCGAACTTCTTGACGGATAATCGTAAACTACTAGTGTTTGGGCTCATTTTAATCTGCTCGTGGTACCGATTACGAATTTGGTAAAAGCTTGTCTATAAAAAATATTTTTCAACAAATATCTTATTTTTGTGTCTATTGGAAAACCGAATAAATATATTAAGAAAATATTTCCACAGTTTACCTATCGACGAGGCGTGCGACGGGAGCCCCGACCAGACCGTAGTATCTGTAGCCTCCTCCCTACCGACCGCCGTGCAATATGACGACCGCACTTTACGCGCAGAGCTTCTACGCCTGGGGTACTCGCCGGGCCCGATACAAGATACCACGAGAACACTGTATTTGAGGAAGCTACGGGAGCTGCGAAAACAGCCGATGGTAGCGCCGCCTATCGGACGCAAACAAGGTGTGTACCATAACCTATAACAGGGGTCACTAAATGGCGGACCGCAGTCCGCATCCGGACCTATTTTGTGCGGACCTTAAGTAAATAGTACAATATAATTTATTTGTGTTAGCTACTCTCCAGGTGGAAATTATCGATTTCAAGACAATACCGTTTTAAAACACAAAAACACGGAAGTTTTGTCAAGAGTTTTAGATAAAACTTGTGTAAAATGTATATTTACACGTTGCAGTTTATTATTTCCGGGGTAAGTGGCTTTAAAAACCTTACGGACCGCAACGTTCATATTATTTTTAAAACGAACCCCAAATGAAAGTATTGGTGACTCCTGACCTATAACGTGTCGGTACCATAACCTCTAAATTAGAGGCTCTTATGTTCCTGGCAGTAAAATGTACTGTTGTACAATTTGATGTAGTTAAAACTGGAAGGAAACACGTTTATTAATTATCTTAAAAACTTACGATTTGATTTTATGGGTTACTTTAGACACATAATGCCTAATAGTACTACATGCTTTGGGGATAACATTGCTGATGAAAAATAGAATCGATAAAACTATGTTGGCTCTTTTTTTTTGAATTTTCGTTTTTTAGTCCGTCTGTACCTTTTTCAAAAATACAAAAATGTCACTTTCATGTTGTATCCACGTGATGTTTCATAAGAGCAAAATTTCTTTACTGCAAAGGAAAAGGCTCAAAGGTTACCCTAAAGATCTCAAAATTTTGCCACACCTGTATAATGTTTGGCCACTATCTCGCCTGATCTTAGCGATGATGTGGCCGAAAATGGAGCACATAGACGGCAGTTGAGCGACTGCTCAGGCCCGTCTCCGTGATGGTTCACCGAACATCATCCCGAAACACGACTCGACGGCTAATATATAAAAGAAGTAATACAAAGATGATGCAAAATTTTTTATTTTTATGATAGCCTCTGCGGTGTAGTGGTTGGGCAGGTTGGCTCAAATCTCATACATCACTGAGGTTGCGGGTTCGATTCCTGCAACGAGCACAGAAAAAAAGCGCAAACATTTGTTTCGTATCTGGGTGCTGTGGGACCATGGTCCTCGTAGTTCCTGGTTCCCTAGATACAAGGAATCCTAGTTAGGGGCCAGGATCTATGTATGTTAACGTTGGACGTGAAATAAAATAAATAAATAAAACCCTTTTCGTTATACCTACCTACTTTTTCAAAACCTTTTATATCGTTGCGATGGCAACTTGTGACAATTGTCATTTTTGACAATTTATTTCTAGGATTATGTTTACTTTTTAATTAATTATTTATTTATTTTGTTTAATCGATCACGATGGTGAAACTAATCAAAATTCCGATTAAGACGAGCAAATTTCTTTTAAATAAAGGTAAAGCTTTCAAAAGCCTTCACATTCGTAACCACTGAACCAATTTTGAAATCGAATGGTCAACGTTATTAACTTCGGCCCAAGCACCCGTGAAGAAGTGGACATCGTATCTGCTGGCTATATGCACGGCTTCGAGTCCCGTCCGAAATTACATTTATTCTAATGTTTATTTTAATTCTTGTTTATTTACAGCCTTCAGTATAGAAATGGAGAAATCCCTTCGATCTGAAGAGTGGATGCAAGCTCTCGCGCCCTATGAAAAGTTGGAACTAAAGGCTCGTACGGACTTTGCCGACCCGGCCAGGTAGGCATTTTACTGAGTTTGATCATTATAGCAGGTAGGGTATGATGATTATAATAGGTAGGCATTTTACTGAGTTTTGATGATTATTCCAGATAGGGTTTGATGATTATACTAGGTAGGCATTTTACTGAGTTAGATGATTATTCCAGGTAGGGTTTGATGATTATACTAGGTAGGCATTTTACTGAGTTTGATCATTATAGCAGGTAGGGTATGATGATTATAATAGGTAGGCATTTTACTGAGTTTTGATGATTATTCCAGATAGGGTTTGATGATTATACTAGGTAGGCATTTTACTGAGTTAGATGATTATTCCAGGTAGGGTTTGATGATTATACTAGGTAGGCATTTTACTGAGTTAGATGATTATTCCAGGTAGGGTTTGATGATTATACTAGGTAGGCATTTTACTGAGTTAGATGATTATTCCAGATAGGGTTTGATGATTATACTAGGTAGGCATTTTACTGAGTTAGATGATTATTCCAGATAGGGTTTGATGATTATACTAGGTAGGCATTTTACTGAGTTTGATGATTATTCCAGGTAGGGTTTGATGATTATACTAGGTAGGCATTTTACTGAGTTAGATGATTATTCCAGGTAGGGTTTGATGATTATACTAGGTAGGCATTTTACTGAGTTAGATGATTATTCCAGGTAGGGTTTGATGATTATACTAGGTAGGCATTTTACTGAGTTAGATGATTATTCCAGGTAGGGTTTGATGATTATACTAGGTAGGCATTTTACTGAGTTTGATGATTATTCCAGGTAGGGTTTGATGATTATACTAGGTAGGCATTTTACTGAGTTTGATGATTATTCCAGGTAGGGTTTGATGATTATACTAGGTAGGCATTTTACTGAGTTAGATGATTATTCCAGGTAGGGTTTGATGATTATACTAGGTAGGCATTTTACTGAGTTAGATGATTATTCCAGGTAGGGTTTGATCATTATACCAGGTTGGGTTTAATGATTATACCAGGTAGGCTCACTAAAAACTGAGGTTGATGTTTTTTTTTTTTTGGTGAGTTTTTTTTATCGATGGTCTCTGAGGATAAAATCTAAACTCTTAATGTGACAAGACTTTTGAGTCTAAACTAAGATTATAAACAATTAAGATTTGTTTGTGAGTTAGAAAGCTACACTATCCTTGAGTTCTATAAGCCAGTGTAGCTTTCTATCAGGTAAACAAATTTCAATATCCGATCAATAGTTCTAAAAAATTACCTCTTACAAACATACTTACATACTCACAATTTTACCTCTTTATAATCGATATTATTTATGGTTATATTATAAGGAGGAAAAGTTGTAAGTATCTATGTATGTTTGTTTGTCTGAAACTACAGATCTGATTTAAAAAAATCTTTCACTGATGGAACACAATCCCTGAGTAACATTGGCTATGTTTTATTATGTCGACGCGAACTAAGTCGCGGGCTGTTGCTAGTATTAATTATAGATGACGGATAATTTTTAACCGTTTACCAAAAATACTAATTGTGCGCCAAATTTGATCTGTTTTTAGCACTCAAACATATAAGGGGCAGCCCTCGGTAGTTGGGCCACCCCAACGGTATAAGGGGCAGCCTCGGCTCGGTAGGCTCAATAGGTTAGGGTGCGGCGGGGTGGCCCTTTGGCCCACAACGCCTTGGTGAATTTGGTGCACTCTCATTATATTTGGCGGAAAAACGGGAATAAATTGAGGTACAGTTAAATACGATCTATAGATAACTCATTTTAATTTTTTCCAGAGTATGGCGCGAGGGAAAGTCCAAGACGTCGTTCACATATCTCCTTCTCGACCCGCGCCTCACCGCCAACCTCCCCGCGTGCGCCCCGCGCCCCGCCCTCCACGTGTGGACCACCTTTGTCAACTCCATCTTCTACGTAGGGAAAGGTGAGTCTCTTCTCTACTGCAGGTGTTAAGCAGGATTTATTTTCTGCAGGTGTCAAGCAGAATTTCTCTTCTGCAGGCGTCAAGCAAGATTTCTTTTCTGCAGGTGTCAAGCATAATTTCTTTTCTGCAAGGTTCTAGCAGGATTTCCTTTCTGCAGGTGTTAAGCAGGATTTTCTTCAGCAGGTGTGAAGCAGGATTTCTTTTCTGCCGGTGTCAAGCAAGATTTCTTTTCTGCAGGTGTCAAGCAGGATTTCTTTTCTGCAGGTGTCAAGCAGGATTTCTTTCTGCTGGTGTCAAGCAGAGTTTCTCTTCTGCAAGTTTCAAACAAGATTTCTTTTCTTCAGGTGTCAAGCAGGATTTCTTTTCTGTAGGTGTCAAGCAGGATTTCTCTTCTGAGGGTGTCAAGCAGGTTTCTTTTCTGCAGGTTTCAAGCAGGATGTCTTTTCTGCAGGTGTCAAGCAGGATTTCTTTTCTGCAGGTTTCAAGCAGGATGTCTTTTCTGCAGGTGTCAAGCAGGATTTCTTTTGTGCAGGTTTCAAGCAGGATTTTTTTTCTGCAGGTGTCAAGCAGGATTTTTTTTCTGCAGGTGTCAAGCAGGATGTCTTTTCTGCAGGTGTCAAGCAGGATTTCTTTTCTGCAGGTTTCAAGCAGGATTTTTTTTCTGCAGGTGTCAAGCAGGATTTCTTTTCTGCAGGTGTCAAGCAGGATTTCTTTTCTGCAGGTGTCAAGCAGGATTTCTTTCTGCAGGTGTCAAGCAGGATTTCTTTTCTGCAGGTGTCAAGCAGGATTTCTTTTCTGCAGGTGTCAAGCAGGATTTCTTTCTGCAGGTGTCAAGCAGGATTTCTTTCTGCTGGTGTCAAGCTGAATTTCTTTTCTGAAGAATTCAAGCCGAATTTCTTTTATGCAGGTGTCAAGCAGGATTTCTTTTTTCAGGTGTATCAAGTCGTCAAAGAAAAACAAACCAATAGCAAAATGGTCTTTATTATTTATAAATCTGTTACATTGGCAGGATTTAAAATTTAAATAATATGTTTTACTCTCTTCACAGGTAAACGCTCTCGACCGTACGCCCACCTGTACCAAGCACTGACGCTGTGGAAGCGAGGCTTCACGACATCCAACGACAAGAAAATACAACACATCCTTGACATTTGGCAGAATAAGGTAGGCCTCACACTGCCATCCTAACTTTTTAAAGCCTAAACTAATCTATTCCATATACAATCGACTTTATGACGTCTGTTTCAAATGCAAACGGGTTTGTTTTTTATGAGTCTGTTCTTTTTATCTCTAAAAATAGTATAAAATAAAGTCGCTATCCGCGTCCTCATTTCTGTTTCTTCGCTGACTCTAAACTACGCAACGGATTTTGATACGGTTTTCATTGTCATTTAGATACTTTTTAACCGACTTAAGAAAAGAAGAGGTTCTCTGTTTGATTGTATTTTTTTTAATGTTTGTTACCTCAGAACTTGACGACGATGATGACGATGACGGATCATTTATGAACCGATTTGGAAAATTCTTTTTGCGTTGGGTTCACTATAGCTACTAAGTGGTCCCATATAAATTTCATCGATATTTGACCTTGGTCTTCGAAGATACATTGAAGTCGGTTTTTGTTTTATTGTAAAAATTAATTATGGTAGTTTAAAGAGTACAACAATAGGGGTGTTAAGTTTGACCACTATGTGCGTCTGTCTGTGGCACCGTAGCCCTTAAACGGGTGTACCGATTTGGATGCGGTTTTTTATTTGAAAGCAGGTTTTATAGCAGTGGTTCATAGACAATAGACATGTTTTATCCAAATCGGCTCAGCCGTTTTTTACTATTTATAGGGCTTTTGTGTCGGAGGTTTATTAAATTGTTCATTATTTTCTAGGTTGGAGTAGTGTGCCTACATATATTTCAAAACATAATCCCGGCCGAAGCGTTCACTTACGAAGCAGCCATGATCGACGTCATAGGCATTAGCAACCTGAAGAACAAAGTTAACGGAACCTACTACGGCCTTCCTGCCACGTGGCCGCACAAAGAAAGGAGGATGCTTGGTCTGTACCTACTTTACAAAGCTATGGGTATATTCCTAAACGAAGGCGAGAGGCAACTCCGGCCTGATGATATTTGACCCTGAAACTATTACCTTGAAAATAAGGTGCTACTGGTGGTTGGTTTCTCGTATGCGGGAGGCCGTCTGGGTGGGTACCACCGCTTTGCCAGTTATTCAGCCGCCAAGCAGTAGTGCGCAAGCATTACTGTGTTCCGGTTTGAAGGGCATTGTAGCCAGCGAAATTACTGGGCATTATGAGACTCAACAGCTAATTGTCTTAGGGTGACGAGCGCAGTGCAGCGCCGCGCAGGATTTTGCAAAACAAAGTTCTGGGTGATGCTGTTATTGTTATGGGCTGGCGTATTGCTTACCATCAGGCAAACGACCAGTTCGTCTCGTCATTCAGTTACATGAAAAAAAAAGGTATATTTTTGAATGAAATTCGTGGAAAATTTATAGTTAGGTATTGACACCAGTTTTACACCTTGATTACGCTTGTGACGATTAACAAGCGCGTATAAAGAATTTGCAATATGCAATAACAATAATATCATAGATTCTTGATATACAGAATCTTATGCAATATGATTTATTGATTTTTTTTCATTTTTCTTACTAATTATTTAAAATCTTGATATGACTTTATTTGCCTATGAAATTAACTTTAATTTGAATTAAATTTATAAAATGAATTGATTGTACGCTTTAAAAATTTAAAATTTATATATTGGTTTGCTTTGTTGTATTTTAAAGAGGTTAATCGTCACTTAAAGCTTACTCAATTTTGGTGAAAAATGAAATTTGGGGTGTGGAATGTAAATTTACGCATAATAGTATTATGTAAATAGGACAGACTGAAAAGCTTCTTAGGAAGATTTTATTTTATTTTATGTGTAAATCCGTTCTTAGTTAAAATTAAAAATCATGCGAATTAAATAATTGAAGACATCCTTACCGATATTTATTGGTATGGTGCATAACACCATGATGTTTGATATACAAGTATGTAACTTGTATATACATTTTAATGGAATCTGGCGTGACGTTCCGGAAATTCATCTCAAATCTGAAAACGAAATGAAAATATAGTGTAATTCCGCTGAATTTTCAGTTTTTTGTAAGTACCATTGTACTTATCGACTTGTATATACAAGTTGCCTCGCTGAATATTCAGCGTAATTACACTAGATATTTCTAGATATTTTCATTGCGATGTTTTCATTTTGTAGATAACTTATATATAGAAGTAGATAACGTGTACAGACAAGTAGATAAATACAATGGTACGTACAAATAACTGAATATTTAGCTGAATTACACTAGATATTTTCATTGCGTTTTCAGATTTGTATATGCAAGTTGATAACTTATATATAGAAGTTGATAACTTGTATATACAAGTAGATAAATACAATGGTACTTACAAAAAAGTTTTTATTTAGCGGAATCACACTAGACATTTTCATTGCGTTTTCAGATTTGTATATGCAAGTAGACGACTTATATATAGAAGTAGATAACTTGTATATACTAGTAGATACATACAATGGTCCGTACAAAAAACTGAATATTTAGCTGAATTACACTAGATATTTTCATTCCGTTTTCATATTTGTACCTATATACAAATAGACAACTTATATATACAAGTAGATAACTTGTATACACAAGTAGATAAGTACAATGGTACTCATAAAGAACTTCCAGAAGTAGATCTCTACTTCTTCATTTGCCTATTTTTGTTTGCAATTGTATTTTTATAATAACTTATTGATCTTAAAAACCATCGGTTGTGATAAATCTTGCTAGACTAATTTAAATTAGTATTTATTTAGGATCTAGACTAATAATATTTAATATTAAACAAATTCCCGGAAATTTTATCAAAATCCGTTTAGTAGTTTTTAAGTTTAACGCTTTCAAACAAACAAACAGACAAACAAACAAAAATTTTAAAAACTGTTTAAATATGTTCAGTTACTCATTTTAAGTCGCCCTGGTTGATTTTTGTTCGAATATCTTCCATGTACAGATTTTTTAGTTCTACGATTTTATTATATGTATAGATTCCGTCTATCTTTATCAAAAGTATTTGCTCTGTCATTCTGTAATATTAGTGACCAAAGAATTATTTAACAACTTGTAAAAACACAATGTTGTTTTTTACCTTTTTTTACACAATTTTGTGCAAATGTTTTCTGACTAATTTATTTTTTACTATTGTAACATTTATTGTGTGTTATATATATATATATATATATTATTTTAATATATTGCCATAATTTAAGAATAAGTCGCATAAGTAAGAATAAATAGAAATATCAAGGCCAGGGTGGTGGATTAAGGCCAATACTCTCTCTGAGAGAAGGTCCTAACGATACGAAGGTATAACGATGAAATGAAAATAATAATTGTGATTTCATTTCTATTACTTGGAAAGCTTTAATTTGATCTAATTATTTTTTATATGAATAAATAAATACGCCCAACGATCACATACGTAGATCCTGGCTACTAAGATTCCCGGTACTAAGATTCCATGGACTATAAATTCGCCAAGCAGTAGTGCGCAAGCATTACTGTGTTACGGTTTGAAGGGCATTGTAGCCAGCGATATTACTGGGCATTATGAGACTCAACAGCTAATTGTCTCAGGGCGACGAGCGCAGAGCAGCGCCGCGCAGGATTTTGCAAAACAAAGTTCTGGGTGGTGCTGTTATTGTCATGGGCTGGCGTATTGCTTACCATCAGGCAAACGACCAGCTCGTCTCGTCATCCAGTTACATAAAAAAAATCTAGTTAGACCATGGTCCCACCACACCCAGACGAAATATCTTGCGCTTTTTTTCTTCTGCGCCCATACATTGGTCCCGTCGGTCGCGTTAATCGAACCAGCAACCTCAGTGTGTATGAGATTTGGGCCTACCAGCCCAACCACTACACCACAGGGGCTGTCCATATAAAATATAAACGTATTTCATAAAATTATGGCAATTTAGTTATTAAGTTACCATGCACTGTATTATTTTAAAAGCACTTAACAGTAGATTTATTTTAGTTCTTTGTAAAGGAATGAATTTATTAGAGAACAGGTTTTATGTAAATGTATGTAAAATTGAAAATGTAATCTATACTGGTATTATAAAGAGGTAAAATTGTATTGTATGTAGTAATCTCTGGAACTACTGATCCTGTTTACGGTACTGTCCGTGAACGGGTCACTGGGGTTCCGAGAGCTGCCGACGTTGGCCGGCATTTTTATCGATATACTGACCCGCGCAAAAGTGCTGAATCAATTTCGATAAAATTTATATGGGGCCACCTCTGAAGTATGACCTACCAAACAAAAAAAGAACCAATAAAATCAATTCATAATTGGCGGAGTAATCGCGTAACAAACACACAAAATAAAACAGTCAAATTGAAAACCTCCTCCTTTTTGAAGGCGGTTAAAAATATGAGTTGGGGTTCCGCCAAAATTAGGTAGATAATTTAGGGTTCCATGGCTAAAAAAATTGGTAACCGCTGACCTAGGCTATATTTTACTGACGTGAATGAAGTCACGGACGGTTGGTAATACGTTGGTCGATGGTCATGGTACGCTAATTTTATATTGGTTCCAACTAACACAAGTATATGAATTTAATAGTAAACAAGATTATTGTTTCAAATTTATTTAATAAGCGTTTGATCTCAGTAGTTTCATAGCCTAGTTCTATGATGAAACAGGTTGAATTTCTCTCATTAACCTTTTGAGCGCCGCGCTTTAGAAGCAATGCCGATCTAAGCAATTTTCATACGTTTTTAACCCCTGACGCAAAGAGGAGGGGTGTTTTAAGTTTGACCATGTGTGTCTGTCTGTGGCACCGTAGCTCTTAGACGGGAGAACCGATATGGTTGCTGGTTTGTTTATTTGAAACCAGGTTTTCTAGCGATGGTTCTTGATGTTTTATCAAAATTGGTTTAGCCGTTTTTTTACATTTTATAGGTATTTTGTGACGGGGTTTTTTTTTTAATTTTAGTTCATAGTCGAGTCAAGTCGAACTCCGCTAGAGAGCACGTATCAACAGGAAGGAGGGAGGGGGTTAGAAAGTTGCTTAAAAAAATATCACGTGATTAATGGATGACCCCCAAGAACCCTTCACCTCATCTGGCACCCACCTAAAGAAGTGATTTACAGTTCCATGATGGGATAAAAAAGCACTTGTTACAACATGTAACTCTATTTAACTACTGAGATCAAACGTTCAAAAGATCCTAGTCAATGTTACACAATAAATAAGGCATAATAAACTTGTATTAAAAAATCATGACATTAGAAGTACCTACTGTATTCTAGCATAAGTGTATTTAAATAAAACACATTTTTAAGAAATAATTTATCTTTATTATTTCTTTTTTTCAACGTCTCAAATTCTTCTCTAAGACAAAATCAAACTTGGCTTTGTTACATCAAAAAAATACACAAATATTCCATATAATATATCCGTACATTATAAATACAATGACCATACCAATTCAGCAGTTCAGCACTGGTACGAAAATGAAAGCGTAACAATGTTTAACAACTAGGACAGTACAAAGAAAATTAGTCTTTATGTCAAACGTGTAGAGTTCATTCATTGATTACGTCACGCATATTTTGTTGTCACAGTTCACCCTTGTTTCGTTGTGACTTGAAACTTTGCACAATGTTACATATACTATACTCTTGCGTCATCAAAGTGTGACGTAATCAATGTATGGCCCCGCAACGCTAATCCTTCGTACGTCCATATCCTGTTTATTTTGTAGTAATTTCTCATCGAAAGGTTATCGGATATCAGTCTGTTTAAACAGAGCGCGTTTTGAGATCAAGTTAGCTACCACACTGATGTGTGTCTATTACATTCATACAAACAATTCTGTACTGCGTTTTCAGGATTACGATTCCTGCAATACCCGATACGGAACAAAATAATACAATGAACTGTTCCGATGCAGGAATCTTTGCACAAAGTTGACTGAGCGAGCATGTACTGAAACTGAGGGAAGTTATAATAGTTTTTAATTATTGCTTTGACAATAGTTGTTTACAATCTGGTGTCCATTGGACACGAGTGATTCAAAGTTATTGATAGCAAACAAATGCTCGGAGCATATTGGCATGCTAGTTCGATGCTCTTTTGAAGCTTCAAGCGAATGCTCGCTCGCTCATCTCGAACGCTAAATGAAAACGCAGTGGAACAAAGTACAGTTAAACTCCTTCAATCACAACATACTTTTCATAATCTCAGGAAACAATTAAATAATGAATTAACAATCAAACACATGCCTAGTCCCTTTAAAGGTTATCTAAAATTTCAAAACGTTTGTAATTTTCCTTCTAAGTAGATAATTTTGTTTGAAATACAAAACATTTTTTTACAATTACTCACTGGTTATTTATTCAATGTGAAAAGAATCCATTCAGAAAATCTTAGCATTTAGGCCTCCTTTTCTAAAATATATTTTTTCCTTTTGAGTAGTTTTATATTTTTATATTTTACCTATGAAACAGGTACGCGCATACTGACTCATGTCATGAAATTAATGAGAATGAATTTCATTTGACGACAGTTTTTTTCTAATGAAATCCATAACCGATATCCATTAACATTAAGTAACATACTGCCAGACGATATTATAACAAAAAAATCTGAAAATGACACACCACAATGATTCCATAGACGAGATCGGAGAAATATTAGTCTAGCTGTCTATGAAACCACTGTTGGGGCTTGATAATCATTGGCCAAAAGGAATACAATACAAATTGCATTGACTTCAAGTCTTACACCCGTATTCATGAACTGCACTTGTAGAGACACTTGGCTAAGCAAGGCCCAGCAACTGATCAGTAGGTGTTTTGCTACAAGTTAACGCTTTCTACGTCAAGTGCGTAAACGCATATTTTGTACGAAAAAAAAGAGTAGCGTGGCTGCTACTCTTTTTTTTCGGTTATGAATCATCCAAACTAAGTATATCATTTCTTCGTACAAACTACGCATTTACGCTCACCGTAGAACTGTAGAAAGCGTTAAATTTTAGCAAAAGCTCAAAAACTTACACAAGGCCTCTAGAACTCCACATTTGCACGCATGGGTTTTTTTTTTTATTATTATTGCTAGAATGTTGTATATAAAAATGGTACGTAACGGTTTAATGTAGATTGATTGCTGCGCCTTAGTCAAGTGTTTCAAGTATTGTTCCTGAATACCGGTGTTAGTTCGTAGACTTTGTGGAGGAGACACAACTAACCCAAAAAAAAAAAAATTTCGTTCTACAGCAATACATATTGTATACTGTTCCAAGAGTTTCAAGCCTGGGTGTATCAGTGTGCTAACATTGTATTTCTCACCGAAATGCGTAACAAATCAATGACAGTCGCTCTCATAAGTTACATCAAAACCGACCAACATCGGTTGGAACATACACTTATCATTTTGGCTTCTATGGACAAAGTATATTAGCACAGGGAGGACATCGTCAAATCATTGGAAGACTACTTTCACGAAACAAGACATCACGATTAGCGCTAATAGGACATCGTGTACTTTAAATGCGTACTTAAGAAATAAAATCACTTCCAACAAAGGACTTATCTATTGTGCAGTAGAGAAAGTGTAGGAAACTCTAACGATGCTTGTACTTGAGAAAATATCGGACTATGAGATTTTACAGTTACCAATAGAAAGCAAGACATTTATACACGCACCGCGACGTCACGCGACGCCCTATAGGATGCTCGCTACGATACAATACCGGCCCGGGGGCTGTGCTCGCTACCAACCATATTGTATAATCACATTGACGCATTTAAACTTACTTCTCTAAGTACTTAACTAACGTAATTTATAACTATACGCACGCTCTCGTCCTCGTGGAATGCAGTTTACATAAATAAAGATCATACGAGACCGTTCATTCGAATCGACACAAATTTAGACGCGGGGCTCAAACATCAGTACAACGCCCGGGTGGACAATGGAGAATTCGATGTTTATATTACATTAGTCTCGGGAACGCTAACAGAACGCAGGGTAATGTACACATACACTAATATTTACAGAGCTAGTTTGTGCTTTCACTAGGAGAGGGCGCGCGGCGCGCCAGGTCCGCGGCGGCCGCGCGCCCGCCGGCCCGGACCGGCCCGGACCGGCCCGGGAGCCGGAACACAACACTCGATTCGACTACGGGTAACTATCGGTTCGGACACATTCTAAAACATTCAAAGCGCACATCACATACACATTTCGTGGGTTACGCGAGATCACAGTGTTTAAATTATGGCTACTGGCATAGAGATTAGAGTCGAGCGCACCGTGCGGCGCGGCGGCGGCGCGGGTGCGGCGGCCGCGCGGGCGGCGGGCGGCGCGGCGGCGGCGCGGGCGCGGCGCGGGTGCGGCGGCGCGGCAGCGGGCGGCCGGCGGCTCACTTGGGCGGCGTCGGGAAGGAGTTGACGACGGCCTGCGTGCTGGCGAGCACCGCCGCCGCTGCAACAGACAAGCCTCCGTTACTCTCTCTGCTGGCGCCCCCCGCGCGCCCCGAGCCCAGCGCCCCCACGCGCCCCGGGCCCGGCGCCCCCGCGCGCCCCGCGCCCGCACCCCGCGCCTCCGATCGCTATCGCGCGCCTGCAACCAACCATACACGAGTCATTAGCGGCCGCGCCGCGTTGTACACGTGACGGCAGAGATGCTATTCGGGCGAGACGGCTGACAATTATTTGTTCAAAATGTTTCCAAATCGATAAATTTTTTTACGCCTAGCATTTTTTCGATTTTTTTCTCTCTTGTACTCTTGACCTTCCGTCAAGCAGACCTGTTCCTTTGACACCAGTGCAGGTAAGAAGTGACTGAGACCGAGAGACATGAAAGAATTTCTAACAAATAGGGGAAGGCCGGGTAGGGGTCATGGACAAGGGCAGGACGGGTCAGGGTCACGTGCCGGGTAAGGCAGCGTGTAGAGCAGATGGTGGGTGTGACAGAGTCATAAACCAGGGTAGGCCAGGTAGAGGTCACGCACCAGGATAGGGCGGCGGGTAGAGCAGGTGGTGGGTATGACAGAGTCATAAAGCAGGGTAGGCCGGGTAGGGGTCACGTACCGGCGTAGGGCGGCGGGTAGAGCAGATGGTGGGTAGGACAAAGTCATATACCATGTCACGTACCGGGGTAGAGCGGCGGGTAGATCAGGTGGTGGGTAGGACAGGGTCATATACCAGGGTAGGGCGGGTAGAGGTCACATACCGGGGTAGGGCGGCGGGTAGAGCGGGTAGCCGAGCCCAACGTGCGTGTGGTGGTGCGTGTGCACGTGGCGCTGCGGCGGCGGCGAGCGCGCGTCCTTCGGTGCGTCGGCGCGCGGGCCCTTGCCCTGCGGAGACTTCGCGTGCTCCTGAAATTTACAACATACAAGTTTTAGTATGACAGTTTTCGTGAGTTTGATATATTATAAATATTTCATAAAAAATTGTTATTAAGGCATTTAAGCTAACTATAATCGCAAAACCACATTGTTTTGATTTTGAGTAAAGAAGAAATAATGACCGTTATGTTTTCATTTTGAGTAAAGAACAAAGAAAGACCGTTATGTTTTGATTTTGAGTAAAGAAGAAAGAACGACCGTTATATTTTGATTTGGAGTAAAGAAGAAATAACGACCGTTTTAATTTTAAATAAAGAAGTAATAATGACCGTTATGTTATCATTTTGAGTAAAGAAGAAAAAATGACCGTTATTTTGGTTTTGAGTAAAGAAGAAAAAATAACCGTTATGTTTTGATTTTGAGTAAAGAAGAAAGAATGATCCTTTAAAATAGTTATTGTATTATATTTTGTATACATATATGTTAGTCTGTACGATATATATTCTATGGGCCTCTGTTAATTTTACTTTGTTGTACTACTGCCTGAAATAAATAAATAAAATACATTTGATTTTGTGGGTAGAAATAACCTGTAGCTCGTGTATCTTGTGCGGCGGCGCGTGCGGAGGGTAGTACTGTTGGTGCGGCAGCAGGTCTAGTTTGGGCGGCGCGCCGGCGGGCCGCGAGAGGTCCTCGGGCGCGTGGTACCGCGGCACGGGCCAGCCGCCGCCGAACCCGCCCACCAGCATGGGCGACAGCGGCGCGCGGTACACGGGGTCGAACGGGAGCGCCGCGTAGTGCGGCGGCTGCATGTACGGGGGCAGGTAGTACTGGGATGTCGGTGGAGGCGGCGGCCCTTGGGTTTCCGTTGTCGGCTTCTGGCCTTCTTGCTTCACCTGCGGACGGGATTATTACATCAAAAACAATTGTTTTTATGAGCGTTTTTTTATTGAATTTAATGACGAGACGAGCTTGTCGTTCGCCTTATGTTAAGCGCCACGCCTGCCCATAAAAATTTCTGTGCTACCCAGAACTTTTAATACCATAAAGAGTAGTCATTGTGATAATTTGACGTTCATAAGTGCGTCTGTGATGCCAAAATGATTAAAGAGATTTTGATTTTGATTTTGATAAAAATTACACCGTAGCGCTGCATTGCGCTCATCACCCCGAGACATCAGATGTTAAATCTCATATGCGCAGTAATTTTGCTGGCTACAATGCCTAACTGGCAAAGCTGTGGTACCTAGCCAGAAGGGCCTCCCGCATACGAGAGTACTACGAGCAAGTTTCCTTGAGCTCAATTGAGCCCAAATTAAAAAACACAAATTAACATAACTTTAAAAAAGGTTTCTTTTTATATTTTTGAATTCATAATTCGAAATTTACATTTGAAGTATTCAAAAGAAACTAGTATCCGGCTTCGAAGCTTTTACTGGAACTACATTTCTTTTTCATCCGTCTTTTAATTTGCCGCCGTTGTGGCGCTCGTGGTATATTCATAGTTCATACCTTAACTTCCTCCTTCGGTTTGACATCCTCCTTCAAGTCCTTCTGCGGCTGTTTGTGCGCGGGCTGCGGCGCGGGGCGCGCGGGCGCCGGCGCGGGCCCCGGCGCCTTCACCTCGCCGCCGCCCTCTTTCCGCCTCTGCTCTAAACTCATGTAGTATCTAGAAAAGGCATATTAGAACAAGTAAGGCAGCAGTTTAGGTATTTTCATTCCAACTATTCAAAACACGATGCCTGGTTCTTCAATATATCAAGCTAAGATTTTTTTTCCAAGAGACTAAGTACGAGCAAAATAGGCCTTTTCCAGTCTTTTTTCCAAGAGACTTTCATAGAGGGCAGTGATGAGATTGAATTAGAAATATTAATATACTTCCTGTGTTTCTTGACTTTCTTAAGCTATGTGCGGATTTAACACTCGCTCTAAAAACGGTGAAGGAAAAAATCGTGAGGAAACCGGCATGTCCAAGAATTAATCACAAAAATTCAAGGACATTTGACATCCACCAACCCGCACTGGGCCAGCGTGGTGGATTATAACCCATACACTCTCTTCGAGGGAAGGCCCGAGTCCCAGCAGTAGGAACGTAATGGGCTGATGATGAGTTTTCTGTACATTAATACACAACAAACATATACCTCCTCAATTCCTCTTCCCTCACATGGGGCGGCCTCTGGAACGCGTAAGGTCCCATTTGCGCCTTCATTTCGATGCTCTCTTTCAAGATCTGATGATTCTCATTCGGCCTCGCAGGGTTTTCCTTTCCATCTGGGGGTCTATTCTTCCCCTTATCCAAAGGGCTGGGGGTCGTTTTAGACCGGTCCCCGTCTTTGCTCTTGTCGTCTAAAGGGGGTGGCGCACCCCCCTCGACGTTGTAGGAAAAATTCGGCACGTAGTTGTAGGGGTAGAAGTGTTGGGGGTGCACTTTGGGCGGGTTGCCGTCGGGTTTGCCGTCCTGGAAGGAAGGTTAGAATTGAAGTTCGCTTTAAAGAGGCTCGATATGTCTAATTTATACATGAGACAAACTTGGCAAGTGCCGGATTTGATATTCTAGTTCAGTATTTCAATAATATTTTATTCACAAATAAGATTTTTGTTGAAAAATATATTTTTCAAGACAAGCTTTTAAACAAATTCGTACTCGGAACCGAGCAGATTCAAATGAGCCCAAACACTAGTAGTTTACGATAATCCATCAAGCAGCTCCATCGCCCACCGGTTCCTTCATTAATAAACGACATCTGCGAAATTTGTATTCTATATGACGCGTCATATATATGAATGCGTCATAGAGATGTCGTTTATTAATGAAGGAATCGACGTGATTTCGGCAAGTTAGTTTAGGCAAGCTTCGTTACGAGCGCTACTGTTCACTTACTTTAATCATGTCAGCCTTAGGATCTCCTTTAGTGAGGTCTTCCTTGCCCTTATCAGAGGGGGGAGGCGCCGCGGGGGGATGCGCAGGGGGTAGGTACGGGGGCTGCCCGTAGTACTGGAACAAATGGATACATATTACTGTTGCAATGGTGACAGTTATATCGTCATCTGTAATAAAGAGTTATTCTATTATATTTGGCTCTGTTTTATTTAACGGTATGTGTTCAATGCAGGGAAATTGTCAGAAGTTGTAGTGCGAAGCTGAATATTATATCAGTCGGTAGTCGTCAGTAAATCGGGAAGTGTCTTTTTACCTAGTGGTAAGTCGGGAAGTGTCTATTTAACCTAGTGGTAAGTCGGGAAGTGCCTATTTTACTTGATGATAAATCGGGAAGAGTCTATCCTACCTAGTGGTAAGCCGGGAAGTGTCTATTTCACCCGGTGGTATGCCGGGAAGTATTTATCTTACCTAGTGGTACGCCGGGAAGTGTCTATTTCACCAGATGGTAAGCCGGGAAGTGTCTATTTTACCTGATGGTAAGCCGGGAAGTGTCTATCCTACCTAGCGGTAAGCCAAGAAGTGTCTATTTTACCTAGTGATAAATTGAGAGGTGTCTTTACCTGATGATACACGGGGAACGGTCGATGCGCATCAGGGTCGGGCGGCGCATCTCCTGCCGCGTCGTCTGAGATATCGGAGTAGGCCGGCGAGCGCGCGCCCGGCGTAGGCGAGCGGCGCGCGCGGCGCTTGCCCGGTGACTCTTCAGATTCCGTCGACTTGCGCTCTTCAGCTGGCATAAGGGCGGAGCGGGGCTTCACCTGTAGGGGGGACATGTTGAGTCACCATGTATAGTCTAACTTTTTAGCTGGCTACGTGTCACAAATGACTAGATATTACTAGATACATATACCAGCCAAGCACACCATCCAACTGTAATCTTGTCGATATTTCGATAGTATCATCATCACCTGTAGTAATCAATATCATACACCTCCGGCACCGTGCAGCGAAATAAGGAGCAAATCGTAGGAGCATTCGCAAATCGTTGCTGCATCGCTTCAAAACTGCTGGAGCTTTGGTTTGTAGGTACATATATCAAACTGAGACACGGCTGGATCTACTGACGTACCTACAACGTTAGGGCGGTAAATTGTCCACGTTTGGAAACCCGATCGACTAGTTCTTACCTTAAACTGCGTGGGCGTGGAGCTGGGCGGCGGGTCGGGCGGCGTAGCGGGCGCGGGCGGTGGCGTGGGTGGCGCGGGCGCCGGCGCCGGCTCGGGCACTGCCGGCGTCTCCTCCGGGAACCGTGGCGGGGTCTCTGCCCTCGGTTCGGGCTTCTCCGGGGACTTCTCGGGGGTCTTCTCCTTCTGCGGCGCGTCGGGAGACTTGGCCGGCGCGGGGGAGTCTGCGGGCGCGGGCGGCGCCGGCGGCGCGGAGGGCGGGCGCGGAGACGCGGGCTCGGGCGCCGCCTCCTCGGCCTCCGACGCCGACGCGTCCTTGTCGTCGTCGTCGGTCGCGCCACTCGCGTGCGCGTGCGACCGGTGATACTTGAGGCCGTTGGCGTGCTTGTACTTCTTGGAGCAGTTGGGCTCGGGGCACTCGAGGAGGACGGGGTCGGGCGGCGGTGACGAGGGCGCGGGCGTCGGCCGCTTGGCTTTAGGCGTGGGCGGGCGCTCGTCGGCTTCCGAGGTGCGTTTGCGCTTGGGGTCAGGCCGCGGGGGGGTGAAAGGCGTGGGCGAGGGCAGCGCGCGCCGCCCCTTGGCGCCGCCGTTGCGCAGCTTGCTGTGCACGGAGGAGCGCGTCTCGGTGAAGTTAGTCATGTCGGTGGGCGCGGCGCCGCGGCCGCGCTTGGCGCGACCCTTCGGCGTGCGTGCGTCCAGCTCCTCGGTCGGAGAGTCGCAAAACCTGCAATTAGAAATGAGTTTTTACTGCACCGTGCAAATAGCTTTCAGCTTGGCTCCTTGACGTAGCATTATGCCGATCCACTAATAGTATCCGTATCAGCAACGCGTGTCATGATCGCTAGAGAGCTGAGTGGATACTAAATACGTCATGATTCGCAGTCTCAACGATACGCAATGCGACACGGCCTGTTACATTTGAAGCCACTTTTTGTCTTGATGTGGGACTACATGGTACAGAGAGATATTAAATGCTTTTAATGAAGATGAAAAAGACTGGCGTCCACATCATCATAATCATCAGTCCACTGCTGGACATAGGCCTCTCCCATAGCACGCCACTGAACCCGATCTTCAGCTTTCCTACTCCAGGCGCTACCAGCAACCCTACGTATATCGTCGCTCCATAGTCGTGGCGTCCTACACTACAGTCCATCAAATCTATCTATCCGTTTGACGTTTCATATTTTTCAAACCGAAACAACTTTGTTCATACGTACATTATTCAGTTTCGATAACCTTTTTCATAAAACCATGAATTTAGAAAGATTTCATTATTGTATCTAAAAATGTACAATTCTTAATATCTAAATGTAATTGAAAACTTTCAAACAAAGCAAAATAACACATATTTACACAGTAAATAATTTTTAATAGTTATATTCTTGACCTCATTACAAAGTTACGTAGTTAGGTCACTGCACGTAGTGTTGCGACTCTTCGGATACACTTGTATGCAAAAAAATCGTTTACATATACGAAAAATCGAATGTATTATTTACAAATTACACTTGACAACCAAACAAATATTTTTTCATGTGAATGGGATTTATCTCACATATTACGATTACATAACTAAATAGTTATGTAATCGTAAAATATGAGATAAAACCCATTCACCAAAAATACGTATTTATAAATCAAATATATTTGCTTCTTTAAAAAGTTGTCGAAAGCGAAAAAATAAAATAAATTTTTTTTTCTGGCAACACTGCCAACTACAAGCGCACGCGGTCCGCTCGGTCGGTTCGGCGTCAGCAGTCTCTCGCCATCTTGGAAGCTGACTGTGCGCGTACTTGCTTTCTCGTTTGTGTTTTACAATTTGTGACTTGGCTATTACTTTTCTGGACTGATCATTCTTTATCCGTTTACCTTGGCAATATTTATACTGGACTCCGAACTAAGCAAGTGTTTATTAATAATGTCGAAAAGAGGACGTACTTTGAACAGCCAGGCTCGTGAATTGGTGGTGAAATTACACGAGTATTTTGAGCGTGAATCTCAAAATGGTGGACTTCTACTGCCAGTTACACAAGTTCGGGATCGCGTCGGTGAAGCTCTCGGTATTGGTAGCCGCACCGTTGGCAAAATATTAAGTGAAAAATATGGGCCTTCGGGGAGTGACAGTAACGTACTTCACACACCGAAAAAACGAAAAAGAAATAAACCTGTGACAGGCATCGATGAATTCGATAGTCATGCTATTAGAAACCATATATACGGGTATTTTACAAGAGGCGAATTTCCAACATTGGCAAAGTTATGTGCAACTTTAAAAGATGCCGGGCTGTTTAAGGGAAGCATAGAGTCGTTGAGAACGGTAATAACAGGAATTGGCTTCAGATACAAAAAAGTTGACAAACGAAAAATTGTTATGGAGCGACATGACATAATTATGCAGCGACTAACATTCCTGCGCGAAGTTAAACAAATTATAATCTGGGATAATGTAATATTTTTGGACGAAACCTGGCTAAATTCCAACCATTCTGTGCCGAAAACATGGACTGATGATTCTGAAGCTTCGTGCTCGAAGGTGCCGATAGGAAAAGGTGGACGCCTCATAATATGCCATGCTGGGTCAGCGTCTACAGGCTTCGTGGAAAACTCTTTATTAGCTTTCCAATCCAAAAGCACTAAAGAGTATCATGAAGAAATGGACGCAGTAAGGTTCCGAGAGTGGTTCTTAAATTTATTACAGAATATCCCTCCTAACAGCACAATTATAATGGATAATGCCCCATACCACTCTGTGCAAATTGATAAAGCACCTACGTCAGCCAATAAGAAAGCAGATTTGGTGGCATGGCTGCAAAGAAAAGGAGTGGATGCCGACATGTCACTATTAAAAGCTGAATTATTACAGTTAGTGAAATTGCATAAACCACCAAAACCGACATATGTAATTGACCAATTGGCCGAAGAGCACGGGCACAAAGTCATACGACTTCCTCCGTACCATTGCCAATATAATGCCATTGAACTGATTTGGGCCCAAGTTAAAGGTAATATTTTATAATATTATAATAATAACACGAGTACTTCTAACATTTATAATTTAAACAATGGTTTTCGTCTGCTATCAAATAGTTACATTATTGTTTTACAGGTTATGCAGCAAGACACAACACAAAACCACCCTTCAGTGTCAAGAAAATGGAAGGTTTATTAAAGGAAGCATGTGCCCAAGTTACACAGGAAGATTGGAGTAAAGTAGTACAAAAAACAAAGAAAATAATAATGGACGACTTCGAAAGAGACGTACACTTTGATAATGTAATGGACAATCAACTGGTCATTAATTTAAATGACGATGATGACGAAGACGACGATACTAGTACTAGTAGTGAATAAAAAAATATCCTAAACATTTCTTTTATTTAATTATAACAATTGATTTCTTAAAATTCGGATATTATAGTAATCGATCTCTTAAAGTTCGGATATTATAGTAATCGATTTTTTCATCCCATCCCTATCATTCAATTGTCAGAACTGTCAAACGGTACTTCTTAGATTTGACGGACTGTACGTTTACCGATTCGCGGTCTCCACTGTAGAACACATCTACCCCAGTGGTTATCAGTTCTGCGGCAAATATGGCCAGCCCACTGCAACTTCAGCTTGCCAATCCGCTGAGCTATGTCGATAACTTTAGTTCTCTGGCGCATAATTTCGTTCCGGATTCTATCCCTCAGAGTAATACCGAGCATAGCTCTTTCCAAAGCTCGCTAAACGATTTTCATTTTTTGGATTAGTCGTACCGTCCACAACTAGATACCTAATTCGTGGTCCGATACAACACGGCCGGCAGCCGGCGCGGCGATCTATGTCGGTCTGGATGTACGATATTTTAAGGAGCTGGGGTTTTTAAAGGTAGTTTCAACCAAAATGGTACTAACCGCGGCGGTGCCCAGTCGTGCCGCGTGCAGTCGAGCAGCGTGCCGACGTAGGTCTTCCCTCGCCACGTCACGTTCACCACCAACACTCCTGGAAATATACAAACACGGATTATGTTCTGCACTACTACAAAAGTGTAGCGGGGCTGAGAGTCTATTTACTGAAGACCTACAGTGGATACCTAGTTTATTTTGGTGATTTTCGGCGAATAGATATAATACGAAAACTACTCAAGTGGCTTCCTATACGTCGTCGCCGGAATACTCATATCCTAACACTTCTCTACAATGTCTTATTTAATCCCTTCTCCCCTGAATATCTCAAGGAACGTTTTGAGTTCCTGCACGTGTCAAATCCCTGTTCATTAAGATCATCAGAGAATCTACAACTTAAGACTCCTCCGCACCGTAGCTCATTCTATGACCACTCGTTTACTGTTGAAGCTGTTCGTTTGTGGAATGAGCTACCTGTCGAAATTAAACGCTGTCAAACATTGGCTACTTTCAAGGATCGCGTAAAAACTTATTACCTCGCTTAATATTCTGTATTATTATTATGTTCTTTTTCTCCTCTTTCTGCTATTAATGTTTCCTTTTGATTATGTTATATATATATATATATATATATATATATATATATATATATATATATATATATATATATATATATATATATATATATATATGTTATTATTATCATATTATGCTTTTATATGTATATGTCATATATTATCTATATATATATATATATATATATATATATATATATTATACCTATTTATACATATATTTATAATAGAATTTGCATTTCTTTCAAAAAACCACCGTCCTTCCAAATTATGTTAGTCCTTTCTGTTCAAAGGTTGTCTGGAAGAGATCGCTTTGAGCGATAAGACCGCCTATTGTTATGCTGATTACTGTAAAATTTACTTGTTTTTCATGTACCTATATTTAAGGTTTTTTAACAATAAAGTGTTTATCTATCTATCTACGATTTTTTTTAATTCTCGCGTTAGGGCAGGCTAAAGGCTCTAGGACCATACCGCCATGTCTTACGTAGTTTTTATTTGATAGTTTAATATTCCATTTATTATACTTTTGTTGAGAATGAGGGTCATCAGCAACAAGCCGGACCCTCTTCTAGTGCTTCAATAAATTGGTGGAACTTTATTCAAGCTTTCCATGGACTTTTTGGGAGAACATAAAAAGCAATGTTTTCTCTATTTCGTTTCATTTGCCTACACTCGTGCACGTTTACGAACACATAATGGTTAATATTCCACCGATATTACACATGATCACTCGAAATAACACTTGTTTGGAAAATAAAACAAAATCGAATTGTATCACTTTTCACTTCCCGCCAAAAAGTCCTGGATATGGTACAATTCAGATTGGAATTCTCTTTTTTTTAACAAAAAGTATTATACAAACATTTTCTATAGTGCCACAAAAACCAAAGGAGGTTTGTCTTGGTACGCACATCGAGTTCGACTATAAAATAAGATATAAAAGGTCAAAGTAAAAAAAAATATCTTACATTAGGAATACATATTGTTGTAAAACTTATTAAAGATCAACTATTAGTGATACTTCGAAATAGGTTTTTTGATTCTCCATTCAACACCTAGCTAAAATTATGGTTGGTGCTGAATCGGGAATAGTTTTGGCGCTAAGCGCATTGGTGCTGAATCGGGAATACTGCGTTACATTTTACTATCGACCTATCTAATGGCTTGTACCTATATATTATGTACCTACATATATATATTTAATTCATTTCATAGCTTTACAAACAGGCGCTTCACGGAAAAACGATGGTAGCTATTTGGACGAGATTTTCACAGCTTAGAGACTACCTATCTTAAATTCTGAAGAAAGGATATCTCATCGAAGTGCGTGACCTGGGTTACGGAGCAGGAAATAAAAACTGGCCAAATGCGTGTCGAACGCGCACTAAGGGTTCCGTACCATTATCTATAAAAACGGCAAAAAATCATGTTTGTTGTATAGGAGCCACCTTAAATATTTATTTTATTCATTTATTTAGTATTTAGAAAGAAAGAAAGAAATCATTTATTTTGACACAACTGCACACGAAAAACTATTTGCTATAGCGGCAACAGAAATAAATCATCTGTGAAAATTGCCCTTCAAACCGGAACACAGTAATGCTTGCGCACTACTGCTTGGCGGCAGAATAACTGGAAAAGCGGTAGTACCCAGACGACCTCTCACATACGAGAAACCTTCCACCAAAGAGTTCTTTGAAAAGGGTATTAATAGAGCCCTTAAGGCTGCAGGGAATAATTGCATAAGACAAGTCGTAAGTAAATACGGGAGGATAAGAGAGAGGGAGAGGGTACATACTAAGGTATCGTAACGTGAGAAGGTGAGTACCTACTTTAAAATTAAGTAAATCCGCGTCAAGGTATGGCTTCCCACCGCTGCGCTGCCCGTTCGATTGTGAAACAGGATTATGTATTTTTCAACACACTTGCTCATAATGTGGCTCTATGGTCATTGCAATTAGGCACAGAATGACACCCATAATCAAACTGTGACTTTTTCATTGTTATAACTCACTAGTGAGTAATAGTTTTTTTTTAATTTTATTGGTTGAGGTGCTTAGTTCTTAAAAAAGTTTTTATTCAAAAAAATATCGTGTTTAATAAAACAAATAAATTAATGTTCCTATTGCTTACTCATTTCATGCAACTTCTTATTTAAATAGATAATTTTAACTCGTACGTGTTTAATAAATAAAACTTTCACTCAAATATAAATTTTGTTTTCTCTGTAATAAAAAAAAAACTTTTGTACGTGGCAGAATAGGCGCAAACCCTATGCGCGGAAAATAAAAAAAAACCTCATCCCTTTAGTCTGTGGCTGATCGCAATGCGCGCGCATAGGAAAACTGATTAATTTTTCCCGCCATAGCGAATCATTTTTCACAACTCGTTTACACTGTTGAAAATGAGTTTTTATTGTTATTTTATTCACAAGTGTGTTGAAAAACGTCGTATGACACAAGTGTGTATTGATGATTACCGTCCTCGGCTCTCTTAAGACCCTCACCTAACGGCTCGGGTCTCAATGGCGCCTCAGCGGTAATCACCAACTCTACACACTAGTACCATAATGTACTATTAACTGTTTATAAGATAAAATAAAGAGTACGTAAAGGAGCGAGTGTGGCTCAGTGGGAGCAGGTGCGACATTCGGTCTGACGCACTCGAGTTCGAATCCCGCTGGCCCCGTACCAATGACTTACTTAAGTTATGTGCGAATTTACCATTCGCTCTAAAAACGGTGAAGGAAAACATCGTGAGGAAACCAAAAAACACGTGACACTTACCGTCACGCGCAAGACCCTGCCCGTCTCATTACACTGAAAGAAATAAATAGCTGAACTAGTTCAGCTATTTCAAAAATTTACAAATATTAATTAGTAGAAACCAAAGTTTTGCTAAAATAGCTGAACTGCTTTTGCTGCACATCCCAAACTAGTTATGCTATTCAGAGTTCAATTGCTGTTAGTTAAAATGTGAACTAATGCTTAATAAATTATGTCAGCTAAACTTGTTTAGCTACACGGATAAAATGTTTGATTACTATTAAGCAAACTATATAACTATTATTAAGTTGTATGTTTATTATTTTTTTACCAATCGAGTGTCTAAAAATAGTTCAATGTGTTTGTTAAATCTTTACTTTATGTTATGTTTATCGGTAGCATTTTTTTTTTGGCTACTAATTATTAATATTTAAAGCTACATGTAACAGCATCAAATACATGATGAGTCTAAATAAAATTCGACATCTCATTACAAAACTGTTTAGAAATTGTTTATTAAATAATGACCACAAATAACAAAAACAAGCTCGGTAGGTAATAACTAAACGCTCGCTTCCCTCGTCCCTTGCCCAGTGCCCTTGCCCCGCGCTTCACGCCTCGAAGAGATCGCGTTTCACGTCTCGAAAGAGTACGTATACGCAGGAATTTGTGTGCGTTTTACACGCGTTGCAACACGTCTATGTCAATACTTCTAAATACTCGAGACGCCTTTCGACGTCATTGAGAGACTTAGTCTCGAGACTTAGTGAGTGAAACCTAGTTTTAAAACCTATTCCAGTATATACGTTTCATCTCTCACTAGCGATTCGCGAAACTCAATCCAAAAAAACGTGTTCGGTCTTGTTCGTTTTGTGCTGCCGTCGCGCGCGCTGTTGTAATTAATAATAATAAAAATTATATTCGTCGTAGCGCATGGTTTGATGGTTCTATACGTAAAACTATTAAGTGATTTAAGAAGACGAGGGCGAGAACTACCTGGCATGGAGAAGGCGGTGGATCCCATGGCCGATTACTTAAAGTCATGGGGTCTCGAAATGTATGTTCAGAAGTTTGCAGGTATGTACAATATTTTTATCCAATTTAAATATAATTAACAATGTTTTCGTAAGTGCCTACTTAAAAACTTCAAGCCTGACGGTTATATTCTGTTCTGGCCAACTTTGGGTCAGTGGGTCGTCTGATTTTACGCCTTTCAATTCAAGACTATCAGTCAGTTTTGAGTGTCCTTATTACATGTAGATTTTTGATGTAAGTACTTAATTATATTCATGCCAGTTGTCAATACAAACTAAAATGATGGGTCAGTGGGTCGTCTTAGCGGGGCGGAGATGGAATAAAAAAAATATCATGGGTATTATATTTTCTGTACCTACCGTTACATAGATCAAGATAGTTTGTTTATGTAGTTACTACTACATTTTATCAGATTTTGAGGTGATAACTGTCAGTCTTGAGATATCTAAAAGATGGTTGAAGCTAATTATATACTTATTACCTAGGCACTTACTATCTACTACTACTCTTAATAAGAGTGATAGGCAAAATATTCGTAAATTTTTGTCATGTTCCATGTGTCTAAGTTTGCAACAAGACTTGTTAATAATTTCTAACCTTTCTTACACCAGAACATGCAATTGATGGCGAAACACTTCAAATGCTATCGGAGGAAGATATAAAGGAGCTTATACCAGTAATAGGACACAGGGCCAAATTAATAGCACAGTTAAAATTATTAAAGGATATTATGTTAGATGCGCACTCAGTAAGTGCCTAATTATACCTAATTGATTAATTTAATTATCATTGTCTTGGGACTGTTCTAAGTAGGTACCACGACCCTGGAACATAAAGGGCACACGAAGGAACAGGTTGATTTTAGTCAGTGAAGTCTGACAGTCCCTCCTGCTCCGCCCTGGGCGAGAGGACTCATTTCATGATTTTACAACCCAAAAAAAAAAAAATTAGCCTTCTTATTGTGTTACTTTTAAGTAACTTCATGTTCCCTACCAGCTTACACACATTATATGTATAGGTACCTATCAATGTACATACAAAATAAATAATCTTTCTTTTACAAATGGAATATAACAATACAGCCTAATCTTAAGTAATTTTTTTTTGTTTCTCAATTGAATTTTTTCTGCAGGAAACTCATACTAGAGACAACATGGCATCTACATCCCACACATTTAATATTGAAGAACTGCCAATTCTAACCGATTCAACCTTATTTTCCTTACCTGAATCCACCTTGGAAATTGAAGAAACTACTAATACATGTGTGAGTTATTTTTTGTTGTTGTGTATTTGGGGGGAGGAGAGGTAGCGGGACAGTTTTGAGGAGCAATTCAGATCTATTTAAACCAGATTAATTACCTATGCCTAATATATTTGTAGTACATATTTAAGTATATCTACCACATTATTTAAAACAAGTTTCCAGATTTGGGTTCCTAGGCTTAGGATGACCTAGGTATACATTTTTCTTGACTATGAATCAATTATGTTTTCAGGAACTTTACGGAATTCTGAGTACATGTAACGAAGGGAAGGGCCTTCTTCTACGCTTTCAAGAAAGTGGGTTATTGAATAATGCTGCGAGAAGGAAACTTTGCAGTATAATAATATCGAATGAGTTAAAAGATAACCCAGAAAAACGAGTCACTAGCTCAAGATTTTACCAACTCGCCTTTGAAATAAACAAAGTCTTTAAAAAAGAAAGCTCAGCAGTATATTTCACACCATTTACGTCGTTCAACCCACTTCAGAAGATTTCTGCAAAAGGGAAACTACTAGATTGTTACCGACAAACAAGACGTGATTACATAAAATCTGGTGTCATATCCGGAAAAACATCTCTAAAAATTCAACGTAGCTCCTCAGCACTCTCATCACATTCTAGCGAACCAGGATCACCACTTCCCTGTAGTAGTAGACAAGAAGCAATCGAGCTATTGCAAGACAATAGTGATGATGATATTCAAGAAAAAATGTTATGGTTAAAAAACTGCTTAGATCCTTGGACTACAGTGGAGTTGTATTGGCAAATAACAACTAAAGACAGGCTAAATCTTCTGGCATCAAGTGCTATTTCTATTGATAAGTATTTTGAAGAATTTAAGGCACTGAACCAGCCAGGAGGCATATATCTGGTAAGCAGTTCTGAGATAATATAATTGCTTATTAGTAATAATAATATCATAATTCTGATCTAACACACTATAATCACAATTAATATTATAAATCCGAAATGAGTGTATGTTTAAAACGAGGTATCTCTGTAACCGATGTGCAGATTTAAATCTAAATACCTACGTTTGTTTTTTGCAGCTATTGAAGGACTTCAAGGTGTTGTATCCGGACTCGGATGAGAAATTAAAAAATAATTGGCAATTGATAAAACACAAAGTTATTGAATACGCAAGAAATAAAAGGGATGGAGTTCCAAAAGGCATCATAGACAACATTAACGGTACATTTCCTTTTACTTAGATACGAGTTTATATATTTCTATTAATTTGGTGTAAGTACTGGGTAGTCAATAGACTATAGATATAAGACTTGGGACTCGCTTTATCTTAATTAAATGTTTGTTTTTAATAGGTTTTATCAAATTCAATATTTAGTTAATAATTTGATTGTTAAGTAAGTACCTACATATTTTACTTATATTTGTTTTTCCAGAAAACAATGAAGAGGCAACGGACCTAGCTGCATTTATGGTCATACCATTTTTGATGAGCACTAACACCATAATTAGACCAAAAAAAGGGAAGCGACAACAGTGGCGACCCTCCAAACAGGAAGTACTCGACGCTTTTATCACCCACGTTAAAAGTGCAGCTGAGGTTGAAGAGACCATTACCAGAAGAAGAGACAAACTACAAGAATTAGACCTGCATTTACAGCCATTTATCATGGTTGTTGGATCATCGCTGAAGGAGACTTCTGCTCGATATGTGGTCCTCAACAATATGCGATATGAGGTAACATCCATACTAGACGCAGTTGACGCGTGCTTTAAAATAATATTTGTTTTAAATGCACAATACCCATCGGAATCTAGGCATGTATGGCAATTCATACAAAAAGCTCTGTTTGGTTTAAACACTAAATATGAAAAAATATATACAACTGTGAACGTATTCATAACGGATCTCAACATTGAACAATAGTAATAAGAATTATTACTTCTACAATTATTATTAAAACAAGACACTAACAAAATGCCCAAGTGTTTTCTGTGTTTGAGAGATTTTAATAATATTTCAAATCTCTTTTCCCACTTTGCTATAACCCATGAAAGACATACTTTTTCGGTATACCTTTGCATAGAAAACGGCTGTACACGTTCATTTCACTTGAAAAAGTCCTTTCGCAAGCATTTACTTAAACAACACACTAACAAACCTTCCAATAATGACACTAATTCGAATAATTATATTTTTCCTCATGAAAATATTCAAGATACAAATTCATTTTCTCAACCACCACTGAGTACTATTGAGTTAGTTGATAATAGTTCAAGAAGTTCAGTTTTATGCTCTCGTGTTGCTGAAACTTCACATACTTCTGATTCGGATAATTATTCTCTTCAACTTTTTATATCATCTCTTTATGCAAATCCACTAATACCAAGAAAAGCAGTTCAAGATATTGTGGTGGGGATGAACAAATATATGTGCAACACTTTGACTCCGAATATAGACAAAGTTTTTTCAAATATAGTTAAAAACGTAGAAGAGGGTAATGACATAACACCTCTTAGAGAACAGCTGTTGTCAAACATACGTTCTCCATTTGAACAGTATAATACAGAACATAAGAGATTCCAGGCTTTTCAAAGACAAGGAACTTACATCCCTCCGACAGAAGTAGTAATAGGTCAAAGAATGTCTGCTGTCACTAAGGGTGGTGTTGTTAGATCGGTATCTGTGCAATGTAAAGAGCAAGTTATTCCCCTTCGATTTGTGCTACATAATTATTTTTCACTTAAAGGTGTCATGAAGGAAACATTAGATTACATTAACGGTTTACCAAAGTCAGAAAATTGTATTAGTAATTTTATACAAGGTAGTTTTTGGGTTAACGAACTTAAACGATTTGGAAACAAGGTTGTGTTTCCCCTATTTTTATTTTTCGACGATTACGAAAGTGGCAATGTGCTTGGTAGTCACTCCGGTATACACAAATTAGGAGCTGTATATATATCTGTTGGATGTCTTCCTCCCGATCGTGCTTCTTCGTTAGCAAACATATTTCTAGCTTTACTATTTCACTCGTCTGACCGAACCGCATTTGGAAACAGCGTAATTTTTCAGCCGCTTATTAACGAATTAATTTTTTTGTCTGAAACTGGTATTGAGCTGAATGTTCCCTGCTTTCAAGGTAAATTGTATTTTTCGTTGGCTCTTATACTAGGAGATAACCTTGGCATACACTCGATATTGGGTTTCAACGAAACATTTTCGTCTAACTATCCCTGTCGAGTATGTAATATAACAAAAGAAGCTTTAAAAAAAGAATGTTTCGAAGATTCAGATTTGCTTAGAAATATAGAAAGTTATAATGAACAATTACAATTAAATTGTCCAAGTAGTACAGGAGTAAAGGAGAAATGTGTTTGGTTGTCAGTTAGTAACTTTAATTTATTTGATCAAGTCGGCGTGGATTTAATGCACGACATACTGGAAGGAGTAGCTAAATATATAATGTCGTTTCTTATAGTAAAGTTTACACGAGGCTTAAAATACTTTACTTTAAAAGTTTTAAACGACAGAATAGTCAATTTTGATTATGGCCCAGATAGTGGGAGTAAACCCTGTCCTTTAAGCATAGAGCATGTTTCTAAGTGTAACATTCGCCTTTCAGCTTCGGAAATGCTAACTTTGCTTCGCTATTTTGGCTTGCTTATAGGAGATTTTGTACCCACTGAAGATCATTACTGGCCAATGTACATTACCCTAAGCAAAATTATAGCCATAATGATGAGTCCCATAGTCGTTAAGCATAATAGTGACGTGTTGAAATTTTTGATATCAGAACTAAATGAGCTTTACATAACATTGACTCACGATAACTTGAAGCCTAAATTTCATTTCCTGGTTCACTATCATTCAATGTTGTTAAAATTTGGACCACTCACTAACTTTTGGTCTATGCGATATGAAGCAAAACATAGACTATCGAAAATTGCTGCTCGAGCTTCATTTAATCGTCGCAATCTCACATTGACTCTAGCGACCAAACATCAGCTACAACTGAATGAAATGTTTGTGAAGGGTTACGTGAACGTTTCTGTAAAAACCGGAATTTCAAAAAGACTTTCTAAAGAAATGCGCGATAAAATTGCAAATTTTTTGAATTTGGATTCCAGTCAATCTCTTATAAGTGTTACATGGGCAAAACTAAAATCGACACTGTATAAACCAGGAACAATTCTTGTTTATAATATTGGAAATCTCGACGAAATAATTTTTATGGAAGTTAAAAATATCTTTGCTTACAACGTCGACAGAATTGTATTTGAATGTACATTATTGTCTACAGTAGATTTCAATGACCATTATTATTGCTTTGAGGTTGAAGTTCCAAATAACCAGATAACTATTTACATATTATTGGAAAATTTGATTTCACATGTGCCTAGTCATAAAAATATTGCTTCAAACGGTAAAATCTACGTTACTCAACGAGTGCAGTTGTAATGATTGTAGTGTAAAAGCACTTTGACTAAATGGCTAAAGTCAAAGACTTATGACGAGGTTGAAAATATGTTACAGACGAGGAGAATGTAATTTAAACCTACAGTTAACAAAATAGTGTTACGGAGTTAATGGAAAATGATGTACTACATCATTTTCCGATCCCAAGACCAGTCGTAGGGTTAACTCGTAACACTACACACCCACAACTCCCACAAACACACGCACTCACCCCCACACCCCAACACACACACACACAAACACACACCCCCACACAATTCAGACCCTACCACACATCCCCGATCGATAGCGCACTTAAATGTTAAACTCTGTCATATTACTTTATTTTTGTTACTTTAGATTATTGTAAGATTATCTTACTTGTCAAATTCCTTAAATAACTACTTATGTAACTTGGGAAGGGCGGAGCTCCCTAACACAAGTAAATTAATTGTTTAAAAGGTGGCTCCTCATTGTAACTAGCGTAATGTTATAGCTGATAATAAACACTGATTTTTTTGAATGATTGTTAAATTTCTGTGAATGCAGAAGTGAATAAAACTAGATAATGAATATGGATCTAATATAGTAAATTCATTGAATTTTTGTTATTAGACTAAGAATGGTTTTAAGACTTTATTATTACTATGGAAAATTTCAGATTGTCCTAATTTTTGTAAAGGTATGTCCTGCTCCTGTTAAGTACACGTATGCGTAACCCCAGCAAAATGTTGCGTCTTAGAGAAATGAGAGTATTACAGATAATTTGTTCATAGTTAGTTGCAATTTGTTCAAGTATAGCAAAATTTGTTCAAGTTGTATTTTCAGAGTTATTCCCGTAAAACTGATTTTGCTGGAGTAACGTTACCCCAGCAAAATGTTTTTCAGAACAGGCATATAGCCTGGAACCAAAACCATGAAAAGATAGCTGGTATTTTTTTCTAACTTCTGAGACGAACAGTTTTCGAGATTTTGAAAATTCCAAAACGTTACCCCAGCAAAATCTTGAATGTCTCAAAAACTATAAGATGAACAAATTTTGCTATTGGTGTACATTTACAACTCATCAAAAGTTATCTTTTCATGTTTTTGGTTCCAGGCTAAGCCTTTTTTGAAAAACATTTAGCTGGGGTAACGTTACTCCAGCAAAATCAGTTTTTCTCTAATAACTCCGAAAATACAACTTGAACAAATTTTGCTATACCTACTTGAACAAATTGCAACTAACCTTGAACTAATTATCTGTAATACTCTCATTTCTCTAAGGCGCAACATTTTGCTGGGGTTACGTATACAAGTACACATATTAATATACATTTCAGAGATTGTTATCATTGTCGTTTGTATTGGTTTATCGTGAATAATAAAAATACTAAGTTGAATATGTTAAAGTTATACCTAAATGTATAGGTAGTACCTACTAGATTCTTTTAATTTTTGTTAATGTTATGGTTTGTTAAAGTTAATGAATATGGATCTAATATAGGAAATTCATAGAATTTTTGTTATTAGACTAAGAATGTTTATAAGATTCGATTATTACTGTGAAAATTTTCAGATTGTCCTAATTTTTGTAAAGGTATGTCCTGCTCCTGTTAGTAAGTGCACTTACTTAATAATATTCATTTCAGAGATTGTTATCATATTCGTTTGAATTGGTTTATTGTGAATAATAAAAATACTAAGTTGATTATGTTAAAGTTATATATTATTTTAAACTGAATATACCTAAATGTATACCTACAAGATTCTTTTATTTTTTGTTTACCCCATCAGGGCTTCTGCAGGGGTCGATCGGTATCCATTTCAGCTATTCATTATTAGTCCTTGGTAAAAAAAAATGAGCAACACCAATTCAAGTTTCATGGTTGTGTTAGCAAATATGCTGAGCTGAATACCGATGGACAATCTGCGGGAGCCATAAACCAGCCAGCGAACGCGGTGATTAGGTAGCAAAACAGAACAGCAATAAATAGATAAACAGTTTTGTAACTATTAACTAAATCAGTTGCTTACGAGTAATTAAACTGTTTTCTTACAACTAGATAAACTATTTTCTTACAACTTGATAAACTGTTTTCTTACATCTAGATACACTTTTTTCTTACACCTAGATAAACTGTTTTCTTACAACTAGACAAACTGTTTTCTTACAACTAGATAAACTGTTTTCTTACAACTAGATAAACTGTTTTCTTACAACTAGATAAACTGTTTGTGTGACAATAATATGAAAGCTTAGCTATTTGTAACTGAAACGGTTTAAGTAAACAATAGCTTAACTTAATTTACAAAACTCGTTTTAGCTATTAGTAGCACTCAGTTTGTTAGTCCCCCTTTTCATGCTACTAGCAGCTAAAATTTGTGCTACAGGTAACAAAACTTTTTTTTCAGTGTAGGTACCTCATTAATGGAAACACATTTTAAACGTAGAAGTTATAATCTTAGACAAGCATGTGTCCCTCACTTCAGCTGCACTCAGAACTAAACAACGAGAGCCGGGCGAGGAGCTACTACGTGACTCTAGCCGCATATTTAGAAGCCTCCCGTCACGCCACACGCCACCCCCGCTTATCGGGGCGCGTGGCGTGCCAACTTATGCAAATTTAATTAATCTATTTCACCCCTACATCCACGACAGTTTTTAGCTTTGAAAGCTTTGCTGGGACAGACCCATTTTACGGATGCCAATTTGTGGAATTGTAACGATGTTACACAAAGCTTTAATAGTTCATCTATTTATTTTTAGCTAATTTATTTGATATTATTTAATTTTGTGGTGTAGTGGTTGGGCAGGTTGGCTCAAATCTCATACACCACCGAGGTTGCGGGTTCGATTCCCGCGACGAGACAAATGTTTGTGCACACCAAAAAAGCGCAAGCGTTTGTTTCGTGTCTGGGTGTTGTGGGTCCTCGTAGTTCCTGGTTCCCTGGATACAGGGAATCCTAGTTCGGGGCCAGGATCTATGAATGTGATCGTTGGGCGTATTTATTTATTTATCAAATCCTCATTTTGAGTCTTATCTTTTATACACGCAAAAAAATAATCAGGCTTTGCTAATTAAACAAATAGTATATGTATGAGACTTACGTCTGTTTGAGACTTGACTTACGTCTGTGTGATAAAAGTTGATAAAGTATGATTAGCTATGTCACAATCAAGTGACAAAAAATACAGACAGTGGGTACTCAGTAAGTATAATATATGTATGTATGTAGGTGTTCGGACTGCTTAATGGGTCTTGATTAATAAAAACAGTTGACAAAGTACGCCCAACAATCTACCTAAAATAAGATGAATAGATTCTTCACTGTGGGTTGTCACCTACTTGATTTTATAAGCTCTTATCTAACTTGCAATGTATTTTGTTTGTCCGGGTGGAATCTTGCAAGTTGAATTAGAACCACTTCCTCTTATCCTACGGAGTTGAAATTTTGCATACTTGTCAATTTCCGATGACAATGCAATATTATGGTAATATTTAGTTTTCTTTGATTATGGTGACAGCCAGATGATCTGATTACGGAAGGTGGGCCATGGAACTCCTTGACGGATAATCGTAAACTAGTAGTGTTTTGGCTCATTTTAATCTGCTTGCGGTTCCGATTACGAATTTTTGAAAAAAAATATTTTTCTCTACAAAAGACGAAGTTTTTGTTGAAAAACATTTATTATATAGAATACGAAATATTATAGTTTATAACAAAGATATAAATTATAACAAAGAAACTAAAACGCAATGAAAAAATGTATTGTAATCTCGCTGAATATTATGTAGGTTGTTAGAATAATATGTATGGGGGTTGATAGCAAATTTAAAATTAATTTAAATTAAAATATATATAATAATAATAATAATAAGCATTTATTTTCTTCACAAAAAAGGTACAAAATAGGTAACTAAATTATTGACAAGTAAACTATGCTAAGCCTGTTTTGCGAAGCCTGGTGCCTGAGGTAGGCATATAATGCCTGTATCACAGGTCACCAGGCCCCTCTCCACGGATCTAATTAATCTATTTTTACTTACTATAAAATTAATAATTTGTGCATCGTTATATTGCAATTGCAATAAAAAGTCCCTCCGCTTATTTATATTTAATATATATGGCAATGTATTAAGTTAGTAAATCACTACATAGTATAAAACAAAGTCGCTTTCTCTGTCCCTATATCACTATATATGTTTAAATCTCTAAAACTACGCAACGGATTTTGATGCGGTTTTTTTTAATAGATGGATTGATTGAAGAGGAAGGTTTATATGTATAATAACCGTGCGAAGCCGGGGCGGGTCGCTAGTAATAAATAAGGTCAAATAAATATGGCAATGAGTTTAACATCACATGTCACGCCTGATTCCATTACATTACAAAGCAACTATATACTATTTATCTTGGCCTTAGAAAAAATATGTCCGAGGGCATAGGCAAGGTCACTCCCTCGTATTTGGGGGCGAGTTAATCTTCCTTTGTCCTCAAATGTTTTTCGTGAACAGGACTAACAAATTGAGATAAAAACGGCGAGCCTGGACCCCCCCTGGATCCCTTTTTAATCCGGTTCAGGCTTTTTGGACTCAATTTTTTACAACCCTCATGTTGAATTGTAAATAAGTTCTTTTAAAAAGGGTGAAATAGGTAAAATGAGATTTTGAGGGTCAGCCACATTACATACGGCCCGATTTAATTACGTGGGTATATAATTAGCATAATTAACCAATTCTATTGTTGGGTATTTTCGATGTTTCAAATTTATTATATAAAAGGAAACTCTTTTGTTACTGATATTTTTTCTGCTTTGTGATGAATGATCATTTATAAATCTCGAGTGATCATAATTTATAGTAAATATAAACGAAAAGCTATGATCATAATTATATATTAGTATTTACAATAAATAAGGTAGGTACGGTATTTAACTTGGTATTTCAGTATAACCGGTATAACATCAAAAAGTTACTACATCAATATAATAAAATCAACCAGTCTATACATAAAAGTAAAACCTCAAAGTACATAATATAGGTATACAGGGTGGAATTGAATTCGATATATTTCCAAAATGTAGGTACTCGTGAGCGAGTGTGGCTCAGTGGGAGCACGTGCGACTTTCAATCTGACGCACCCGAGTTCGAACCTCGCTGGCCCCGCACCACTGACTTTCTTAAGTTATGTGCGGATTTAACACTCGCTCTAAAAACGGTGAAGGGAAACATCGCGAGGAAACCGGCATGTTCAAGAATTAATCACAAAAATTCAAGGACATGTGACATCCACCAACCCGCACTGGGCCAGCGTGGTGGATTATGGCCCATACTCTCTCTACGAGGGAAGGTCCGAGTCCCAGCAGTGGGAACGTAATGGGCTGATGATGTAGGTACTCAGTCAATGCTTTTTTTTATTAAACGCTATAGATTTATTCTAAAGTGTTTAAAGTTGAACATACCACCTTCTCATCGTCCATCTAGGGTTGCCAACTTTAAAAACATGTTATCATATATATAAAATTCTCGTGTCACAATGTTAGTTACCTTACTCCTCCGAAACGGCTTTACTGATTTTTACTAAATTTTATATGCATATTCAGTAGGTCTGAGAATCGGCTGCTATCTATTTTTCACCCCTAAGTGATAAGGGTTGTTCACCCTTAACAATTTTTTTTAATTTATATGGCAAAACAACGTTTGCCGGGTCAGCTAGTAATGTATATTAATGTGTGAATCTACTGTAAGAATATTGTTTATTTAGGTGTGAGAATTTCATAATAATCATAATCATAAATTTATTTATTTAGCCAGGTAACAATTAACAATTTTAATACATATCGGAGATGTGGAACAATTTGCAATTGTTAGGTTTGTTATGCAATGCAAGGTGAACCCTGGAACCCACACTAGGAAAACCTGTGTCGTGGGTTTCAGTGTCTTCCATTTATTGGTATTACTAAGATGTACATAAGTAGGCTGTTCCTAGATCTTAAAACTTACAAGAATAAATAGCTAAAAGTTTTTATTTACAACTTACAAATATCTCAATTTATGCCTTTTGAATGAGTTAGTGTGTGAGTGTGAGGGTGAACAGGTGGGTGTGTGATGAGTGTGTAAATAAATATTTATATAAATAATACCTTGAATAAGTGTTTGTTATCTATACTAGAAATGGTATTATAAGTAATATTATAATATTATAAATAAAAATGGAACCAAACCAATTCTGTACAGTGGGGACAATTTAAAATAATTAAATAAACAGTTGGGATCGACTATTTAGGGGGTACCGAACACGAATCCACGGGTATTAGACAATTTATCTATTTGTTTATTGTAAAAAAACGAACATGGGCTTCTCTGTCGTTCACGCGGACAGAGTCGCAGGAAAAAGCTAGTGGTGAATAGGTTTAGGACATAAGTGGGTGATTGCCTCAGCACATCTAAAATTCGTTTTAGGAGGTGTATGAATGATAACTAACTAACTAACTAGGGGCCTGGTCACCTTCCCGCCAACTGGACTCCGGCTGACAGAATTGCGGAGAAAAATAATAGAGTCAGAAGGTGGTAAGATACCTACTTTGGAACGGCAGGGTATTCGCATATGTTGTCTGCAGGGATTCCTTCTGATCCAGTTGGTGAACAGGCCCCTTAACGTCATATATTAGTTTTAATAAAGTCCTCAGTACCGTTATATCCCAGTGTGAGAAGCCATGACACAATCTTCCGTTTTGTAACATAACGTGATGACTGTAAAATGTCAAGGGTCCTGTCCAAACGCTGGTACAAAAACGGTCCCCTGTATGCATAGGCACGCTGTGCTAGAAGGGTTCTAGTGCGGGGAACTGCCCAGGAATTGCGACGTGAGGACCTAGTGGTGGGTGAGATCGTTGTTAGGGCTGTTTTGTGGAAACGCATTGCCATTCCCAGGATGTACAGTTGCCGAACTCTGAGATATTTGGTATCTTTGAATAATTTATCTGTAGAGTATCTATATGGCTTTTTATAGGCAACTTTCAGAAGAGCTCTTTGTGCTCTCTCAATTTTTAAGAACCTGGTTTTGGTAGCTGATCCCCAACACACTATGCAATAACTGAGAAGAGATTGACATAAGGCCTGGTATACAATTCTGAGTGTATTGTGATCAGCCACCGAGCCCAGCCTTCTGAATATATGCATCATTTTTCGTATTCGGCCACTTAGTGCATTAATTTGGTTATCCCATGTTAACTGGTCGTCTATTATGACTCCTAGATATTTAAGGCTTTTAACACGTCCTAGTTCAGGGCAGACGCATAATTGGTTCTTGTAGGAAGAACATGTGTGGAGTTTTAGATTGATCTGGGTGGGTTGAGTTCGTTGGGAAATATGAAACGCCATATACTTGGTTTTGCTAGCATTCAGAGTAAGCAGATTACTTTGAAGCCAGTGTGCTACTCTTGACAGCCCTTGTTGGGCGACCTCCACGGCCTCTGACCAGGTGTTACCGTAAAAAAATTAGCGCAGTATCATCAGCAAATGTAAATACGTTTGCTTGATTGAGCTTAAGTTGGCAAAGGTCATTGATATAAGTCAAGAACAGAGTAGGCCCGAACACGCTACCTTGCGGGACACCAAATGAGACAGATGCGTAATCGCTGTACTGGTTTGAGATTCGAACTCTCTGCTTTCTGTCCGTCAAATATGAGCGAAACCAGTCTAAAGATGTTCCTCGTATTTAAATGAACAGTATTTGAAAATTTCGAACAGTATTAATTTTTTTTTCAAAGATTAAATGTATATTTATCAGAGCTCTTCGGACAGTTAACCAATTTTATGTACTTAATTTTCGAAGGTTTTGTAAGCTTCTACTACTCTACATTTTAAATCAAAATTAAAATAAATAGGGAGCTAAATTTTTATAAACGTTAACTCATGGTTTTTTGTCCCCGAATGGGGCTTCGAGCAAACGACGCGACGCTAAATTGACTGACCGAACATTTTTATACTGGTGAAGAAACAAACAGTATTTTGCATACTTCATTTTTAATGAACAGTAAACAGTAATAATGCGCGAAAAACAGTAGATATAATTACTGTAGTTGACAGTATGGTTGGCAACCCTATGTCCATCGCACCGCAGCGACAGCATAACCTAGATGCAAGTTGGCCTACTAAATTTCTGCTGCATCTACAAATTGGAATCACACAGGCGCCTTACATAGATAATATAATAAGTTTAAATGTGTACAGTCAGCTGCGCTGATATGTATACACTCCCAAGTGTTGATGAGGTCGAGGACGGGAGTTTATACATAATTTTGATATATTGTATACCACATTCTGACAAATAAGATACATATATTTGAAAATGTTTGCGTGCCCTTGTCTTTGAAAGTTATTAGTATAAATTAGTATAGTAAAAATTTGAAAACTAGGGAGTGTATACATATCAGTGCAGCTGACTGTACATCACACAAATTACTATGGTATATATTTCGGAAAATATTGAATTCATTATCTTGAACTTATTATTTAGTTTGAAGCCTTGAACGAATAAAAAAGGGCGGGCGGATTCTCGTTAAGCAACAACTGAAGCACAGCTATGGCGGTGGGAGTATGTTTGTTTGAGTGGGCGGAGGGCCGATGTCAAGCCGATGTGTCAGCCGATCGGCAAAACATGATGTAAATGTGTGCGTCAGGCTCGTGTACGAAAGAGCGGACCGGCATAGCTTGAATGCTTCACTTTTGACTTTGGCGAAGCGGCGCGGCGTTCGCCTTTTTTTACTCGTTCAAGTTTGAAGCAGATTGTTTAAAAACAAATAAAAAATTAAACAGTACTTTTATCAACAGCAAACTAGTTAAAATAGCAATGCAAATCCAACAGCAAATAGCAATGAAATAGACGGAAGGAGCGAGTACCTAGAATAATTATTTATTAGTCGTAACAATAACACATAAAGCATTTCTCTACGTATAAGCCATAACCATGGAATGATGGAGACGATAACCAATGACATGATGATAAATGATAAATATGATAATCTATACCTACTATATATATATATATATATATATATATATATAGTATAGGTACATATATAACAATTCCGTACCGTGACTGACTGAATGACGGAAAGGCACGCCTAAACCACTGAAGAACTTCTTGTTAACACATTGTTTCTACACTTTACATGAATATTTTGAAATTGGTAAATAAAATGTGTATAATATAGTATAATATAATATAGTATAGTATAAATACTTTTGTCAATAATATTTAATATATTGCATGAACAGCGCCCGCCCAATTTGCGATGTCTGAAAAAGGCGACTAAGTTTTAAGTCCATGTACTATAGAATAAGACCTTTGTACACTTAGTTTTGCAAATAAATGAATATGAAGATAGACACACGGAAATATATATGATTATTTGTTTATATATCAGAGCCCGGAGGCCTTCGACGCCGCTTGGCCACAGCCCACACGAAAAAGAAGACTATTCGTAAGATTACGTTCAGATCGAGAAAAAAATATTGACATTGCTATTAACTTGTCTAATCAACAAAACTTTCACTTGTCTTGCTAACAGACCTCACAAATGTTGAGTACGGCATGGCGTCATGACTCGGCGAATTTCATCATAATTGATAATCAGCCAAAGTAATGTCTTACATTTGTTGATAAACACATTCGTAATTACATTTTTTCTCTCACATACACACACAATCACAAATACACTCACACCCCAAAAGCTGTATCGTAGTTTTTCTTTTTACGGTTCCGTATCATCATCTAAGGCGCTACAACCCTGGGTGGGTCTTGGCCTGGTCTAGAATTTGTCTCCAGACAGGTCTGTTTCTGGGTTGCTGCCTCCAGCCTCTAAAGCCTCTTTTTTTTAGGGTTCCGTAACCAAAGGGTAAAACAGGACCCTATTACTAAGACACCGCTGACTGTCTGTCTGTCCGTCTGTCACCAGGCTGTATCTCATGAACCGTGATAGTTAGACAGTTGAAATTTTCACAGATGATGAATTTCTGATGCCGCTATAACAACACAATAAAATATGGCAAATATAATAATAAAATACGTCACTTCAAAGTTCAAAAGTTCTTTATTCAATTTTGGCATCACAGACACACGTATGAACGTCAATTATTACAATGACTCTACCACCGTTTCGGAAAAAGAACCACTATTCAGAGAAGATACGGCAAGAAACTGAGGGGGCTTTTTTTTAGAACTTTTGTTATAATATTTTGTGTTTGTTTTTGACAATATTATGTTTTTTATCTGCCAGTTGGCTACTTGGCAGAAGCGGAATGTTCCATGCATTTTTGTCTTCTATGTAATTACTAACTGTATGGTATGCTGTTTTCATTAGAATATTTTTCACACGCAATTTGAATCTACTTTCTGTGAGCTCCGTTATACATTTTGGAATTTGTGTAAGTAATAAAATATGTCAGTCGGGAATAGCATTTATCTCATTCTCTATAGAGAGTATGGGCACGTATGGGCCATAATCCACCACGCTATATAGCTCTTGCAGGTTGGTGGATGTCACATGTCCTTGAACATGTGATTCTTGGACATGTCGGTTTCCTCACGATGTTTTCTTTCATCGTTTTAGAGGTAGTGTTAAATCCGCACATACATTAAGAAAGTCATAAGTGCGGGGCCAGAGCAGGATTCGAACTCCAGTCCGTCGAATCGAAAGTCGCACAAGTTCCCGCCACAGTAGCTCGATAAGTAATCATTATGTACAAAGGATAAACCCCGGTTTTTTTTTTACACTTAATAGATTTATGTTTGGCCACTATCTCGCCTGATGTGAAGCGGAAGCGATGATGTGGCCTAAGATGGAGCACATAGATCTAGAGAGAGACGGCAGTTGAGCGGCTGCTCAGACCCGTCTCCCCGATGGTTCACCGAACATCATCCCGAAACACGACTAGGTCGCTTGATATAAATATTATGTCTTAATATCAAGAATATCATTTAGGAAAAAATTACTGATGACGAAGCCAAAGTACGCCTGAAAAATTGCTAAAAATAATAATTTAGGTGGGTAGGTACTAAACATTTTTCTACACCAACTTCAATCTGTTCCCAAGTCTAACACGATCGTGTAAGTCCAATATTGACGTACACGGATTTCCGTGGGAGGAAGGGGTGGGGGTGGAACAACGAGGGGAGGGGGCGACAGCCATTAGGCCGTTGATTACCACGATACCACGGCCAGAGGTGTAATTAGCACCCCTAAATGAACCATTTCGGTTCACTGCTCTCCTGGCATGTCCGGTGGCGTAATTGCAAAAAAAAATTGAAGTTATTTTTTTCCCACGATCACATACATAGGAGAGCAAGTGTGGCTTAGTGGGAGCATGTTGTGCGACTTTCGATCCGACGCACCCGAGTTCGAATCCCTCTGGCCCTGCACCACTGACTTTCTTAAGTTACGTGCGGAAGACGGTTTTTTTTATTATTATAAGCCAGTTATGTCCCACTGCAGGGCAAAGGCCTCTCTTCACTCCTTCCAATCTTCGCGGTTTAGGGCTCTAACAGGCCAATCATTCCAGTAGGAATCAAGTTCGTCCCGCCACCGGCCTGCCGCGACCTCTTTTGCGATTTCGGGGGACCCAGTCGGTGGTACTTTTTTCCCAAAATTCGTCTGACGGTAAAGACGGTTAATAACAAAAATTCAAGTACATGTGACATCCACCAACCCGCACTGGGCCAGCGTGGCGGATTATGACCCATACGAAATCCCTCTATGAGAAAAGGCCCGTGTCCCAGCAGTGGGAACGTGATGGGCTGATGATGATATTGACATACATAGATCCTGGCCCCTAACTAGGATTCCCTGTATCTAGGGAACCAGAAACTATGAGGACCATGACACCCAGACACGAAACAAATGCCTGCGCTTTTTTTTCTAAACACATACATTTGTCCCGTCGCGGGAATGGAACCCGCAACCTCAGTGGTGTATGAGATTTGAGCCAACCTGCCCAACCACTACACCACAGAGGCTGTCTCCATAATTTTAGAATGTGTGTGTGATTGTGATGTGATTTATAAATTGTAATGTCAACGTTATCATTAAATTATTACATTCTGTTTTGCACGTTAATAAATAAATAAATTATAACCACTTGTTTTGCTTTTCATTTGTTTGTTATACAGTATGACATTATTTGTCAGTGCGATGTCAAAGTTCGAACGAATAGTCGAGGGGCGGGCGACGTCTATAATTACCTGCTAGTCTGCCATCACTGACAGTGGTCAGTGGTACAAATCGCTTCGATTATACGCAAACTGTCTGCCGCTAATTAGGGCTGCCAACCCGCACTAGGTTATTGTACTTGTATTATATTTTCCAATCTACCCTCATTTCTTTTATTTAATTAATATTATTTATTTCATTTCATTGTCAGCCTCGGTGTAGTGGTTGGGTAGGTTAGCTCAAATCTCATACGCCACTAAGGTTGTGGGTTCTATTCCCGCGACAGGACAAATGTCTGTGCACAGAAAAAAAAGCGCAAGCATTTGATTCTTGTCTGGGTGTAATGGTCCTCATAGTTCCTGGTTCCCTAGATACAGGGAATTCTAGTTAGGGGCCAGGATCTATGTATGTGATCGTTAGGCGTATTTATGTTTAATTTATTATTATCATTTACTATCAACGACTATTAACTTTAAAATTTTAGTTCTGTTAGATGTTTCTGAATCAGGTACTTCAGTCACATCTTTTTTAACCGACTTCAAAAAGGAGGAGGTTCTCTGTTCGATTGTATTTTTTTTATTATTTTTTTATGTTTGTTACCTCAGAACTCCGTCATTTATGAACCGATTTGAAAAATTCTTTTTGCGTCGGGTTCAGTATAGCTACGAAGTGGTCCCATATAAATTTCATCGATATGTAACCTTGGACTTCGAAGATATATTGAAGTCGGTTTTTGTTTTTTTCTAAAAATTAATTATCGACATGCTAAACGGTAACCATGTAAGTGTACTTGACGGCCTCTAAGGTGTAGTGATTCGGCAGGTCATACTCCACCGAGGTTGCCGGTTCGATTTCCGCTACTTGTACTACATATTATATTATAAAATTTACCTAAGTACCTACATTAAAACTAACAAGTTATATTAAAATACTTTTTCAAATGTAATACCTAATGTATTTTCAGTCGTAGTGGCACATACAGATAAAAGAAAGATATCTTCTTCATAAATAGTCTGCATCTCGGCAACCCTACCTCTAATTCAAGTTTGCCGTGACCGTCGAGCCCCATTTACAATTTATAAAGGGATGGCCACCCCTGAATAATATAAGAACATACAAGTGCGGCCGACGATTTCCTTTGAGCGGGACTTGGACGCCATCTGCTTGACTGTACTCTCTTAATGCTGCTAGCCTAGTATCTACTTTCTTATTTATTTCTAGATGTATTCATTCAAAAAAAAATGTGAATTTCATTGTTTAACCTGTGATTCTACAGTGAATATAGAAAGGCTGTAAACTTGAGCAAATACGATAAGAAATTGACTAATAAACTTAAGATGCGTGTTGTTAAATCACCAGTGTTGTATAAATTGATTGAGTTCGCAATGGCTCGCGTGGATGTCAACCCACAGATTAGGTTAAACATATGATCTATTCTGTGGTTATATTATAGCTACAATCTGGTTGGGAGCCTATGGAGAGTTTAATCACGGGTCAAGATGATGGTTTTATAATAAAATACTCTCAGGTGTGCATCTTTAAAACTGTATTCTAAAAACCAATACCTAAGAAAGTCTAAAAAAACAAACTCAACTCTAACTTCTCTCGACTAAAAAAGTCTCAGCAGTCAGTGTGGTATATAGGACCGAAAATATATAATAAATTAAATTAAAAAATCTTAGAAATTGATTCATACGACTTATTTAGATTATGATGGAGTTGAACATCTTTTAGAGATGATCCAATGAAACACACATGCATTAACAAGAAAATATCAAACACCCACACAGTCACCTTTCCACAAACACACTCACACACACACGCTCACCCTCACAGCCTCTCATACATTTTCACACACTCTCTCACACACAGTTGCACACCCTCCCACACATACCATTCTCACACTCACCACATAATTTATGAATTCATGCATAGGTTTTATACGGCTGTATTCAATTAGCATATAAGTGTACCCTATTTAGATTTTATTATTTTTTTCCAAAACCTGTTATATATTTTCATTTCTGTACCTCACAAATTCTTAAATGTTAATTTTAAACTATAAATCAGGTATAAATAGTAAAAACTAAGTTCTTAATATTCTACTATTGTAAAAACACAGGCTGATCTTGGGAAGACGCTGTCTTTTGTAACACAGTTTTAATAACTAAAACAAAAGGCAGAGTTACAACAACCACATGTAACACATATTTTTGCAATAAAGAAATTTGTATTTGTATAATTTGTATTCATAAATAAACTAAAACAATTTCTCTTAGAAAAAGCATACTATTCCATTGAAGAATATCTGAATGAAAGACCACAAATGGTGTTGTAACAATCAAATTATTATGATAACAATGACTATAGCTGTATAATTTATTTGTTTAATGAATAACTAAATGATATATATAGTCAATATATTTAAATATATAATTGATTAATTAATATATTATGTCATTATAATATTATTTACTTATTAAGACTTTGTAAAAATGTATGTCAAATTGACTTATAACAAATTGTTATTAAGAAATTAATAAATAAATAAGTTAGTACGCACAATCAAACAGAAAAGTTGCATACCTTCGACTTATTTTACGACATGAGCAGTACCAACTGCTGTAAACGATAACGGGCGAAGACGGCAAAAGAAGTGTTGAAAGAAGATAATTGCCCTGACTCCGTAACATCCGACAATGGACTGGCATAAAGAAGGTGGAAGATCTGTTTAGATGGGCTCTAAACAAAGATGACTGCTGACCGTCAGTAGTGGAATGGCACCCGAAAAAGAACATTTAATTCAAATGATTAATAATTATTATCTATTCAAATACAAAGTCCTTCTGCAATAGCGTTTGCATTTCTTATTCATAATAATTAATATTTACGAATTATTTTTCAAATTTGATTAGTTAATTTTATTATTAATGGTAGAGAATGGTATGCCGTCAACCGACCTAGTCGTGTTTCGGGATGATGTTCGGTGAATCATCAGGGAGACGGGTCTGAGCAGCCGCTCAACTGCCGTCTCTCTCTAGATCTATGTGCTCCATCTTAGGCTACATCATCGCTTTACATCAGGCGAGATAGTGGCCAAAATTTTTGCTTCCATTAAAATGTAAATTTTTATTTTTAGAATAACATTGTTTATCCATGTGTCTGCTTATCATGCCTATGCTTATATATCTATGCCTATAAATGGCTTACTTTTAATACTCATTATTTATTTTTTATGTCAATGAATGGTAAACATGCATACGACCCACCTTTGGGTACTATTATTTATTCTATGCTTCAGGTCACCGATCACCGAAGGTATTGTAAAATTATATACAACGTTTATTTGAGTAATTGAACAATCCAAACTTCATGAAAACCGAAAGTCAACTTGTTCATCCGGTTGGAACAGAGGTGCTAATCAGAATCTATTGTTCCACGAAACCATGGCAAACAAAGTGCCGGCCGGCGGCGGCGGCGGCGGTCTCCGCTTTCATGATAGAATAACACAGAAGTACACAATTCACGATCGAACGAAAATAGACGATCAAATAGATTTCAGCCGCACTTTAGGATTTATAGCCGTCAGAGGTCTTCTCGTAAAAATAGAGAACCCGGGAATGATAAAAGAAAAGACCGGGGCGCGGGAGTAAAGCCGCGTATGGTAACCAAACATTGTTTTTAGGTTTCATTTTACTATACAGAGACAAATACTTCTGAAGTTCTATTTGATAGAATCGAATCATTATAAATAAACAAATATTATTATTGGAATTTCAATATATATACCTACATATATCTTTGGTCGCGAACACAGGAACAATATCCATGTTTCTAATTAAAACTCATTACTGCCATCTAAGTGGAAAGTCTCTTAGAGAAAATATCTACTTTGCTAAAACTTTTGAAGAACCAATAATCGTTTCGAAAAGATGGAATGAAGAAAGATTTCATTAGAAAAACTGATATCCGTACAGTAGGTACTCCGATAAAACAACTATAATAATATCACTTACAATAACGATGTCTATATGACGCGACGGTGAATTAATAGCTTAGTGAAAGAATCTATGTTGTTGTAGATATCTACTTACACATTTTTAAAGAATTGTATAAATGAGTAGAAAGTCAAACTCAAGAACCTAAACTCGCAGTGTGAAATATTCAATTATTTCACACCTGCATAATGTCAGATTTATTTGAAGACGGTAAAGTAAAACTTAACAAATTATACAACATACACACAGATAAAATTATAACGCGGTGTGAGTCTCACAGTAAACAGTATTTAATATCCTTGAGCTTCCCGGCGCCATTAGCCCAAAATAAATAAGCCTGGAGAAGAGGGAGAACTGCCTCCCCACTACACCTCCTCCCTCCGACACAGAATACGTAACAGTACGACCAGTCTGGAGAGGAAATATTTTTTCATAAAATATTAGCATTTAGCATTATGAGTTTATTGTTTTTGACAGTTCTTATTTTAAAAATCTTTGATCTATTTTTGTTAGGAATTTCGTTTAAATATAATTTATAGCTATTTATAAGTAGGGTTATGAACTCTCCTTTATTACTAAATACAGAAAACAAGAAACTTAACTAATCAAGTATGTAGGTCTACATATCATTGTTTAATCTATGTTTGCGTTCCTGTCGCTTTTATAGTTTGTTTTCTGTAATACACTGTGACCTCGCCCTGGCCATCGGGTGGATAAATTTGGAAAGTGGCAACAGAAGCGAGCAGATGGTGATTTATTATCGTGTTTTATAATAATTACGAGCGGCTATGGGGCGGCATTGTGCTCGTTCGCTCCGCTCCAGCTGCTTCGCTGTTCGCTTCGCTCCATTCGCTCTAATGGCGTTGAACGTGAGCTCTTGTATTACTGCGCGGTTTGTTTTATTTTCAGCTTAATGATGTGCGAGTGCGTCCGTATTATGCATTCGATTACAACGTCCGTCCGACCCCGAAACGTGTGATTAATTTGTTGTCTGTTAATGAGTAATGCCATTCTATACAAGTGCTAACTAGAGAATTTCATTATTGTCTAATAAAATTTCTTTTTTACATACATATCTACCTAGGTATTTTATTAACCGACTTAAAAAAGGAGGAGGTTCTCTGTTCTATTATATTTTTTTTAATGAACAGTTTTGGAAAATTCTTTTTGCATTGGGTTCAGTATAACTACGAAGTGGTCCCATATAAATTTAAAAATATTTTTTATATGGGTGAATAGTTGGCGGAGAAACCGATGAGCATACATAAATATATAAATACACTCGAGAGCAATGAATCCGGGTCACTTAAAGAATCCTAAAAATCTCGGAAACTAAAAATGCTAGGTTAATGCAATAAATTGTATTTAATAGACAATGTAATACTCCTTAAATGAAGGTATTAAAACTTCTTAGTTATTGTAAAGTTATATCATAAAAAAATCAAATTTGAAAAAGGGCCACTTTCGAAGATGGAACTACGAAATTACAGCATTTGGTTTTGCTTTTGTTTGTAATCTGTCATTTATGTGGGTACATAAACCATGTTGATAGTGCTCTATATTCATTATTCAAGCTGAAATTATGTCGCTTACGCCTGAAGAATGCACCAGAATACTTACAATGCTGGAAACCGGCCGGAGTCAGCGCGATACAGCCAGGACTGTCGGTGTGTCGCTGTCAACAGTACAAAGAGTTCTCCGACGTTACGAAGAAACTGGTTCTAACCTACGCAGACCAGGAACGGGCAGAACCAGGTGTACCACAGCACGAGAAGACCGATACTTGGTGAACACCATGCTTCGAAATCGCTTTCTCACAGGAACTGAACTCACCAATCAGTTTCGACGCCTCGGAGGAAGTAACCCAAGTGCATGGACAGTAAGACGTCGGCTTGCTGAATCTAACTTAAAACCCCTTAGACCTGCAAACGGCCCTAAACTGGAGCGTGGGCATCGTATTTCGAGACTAAGATATGCCCAGAGCCACGTAAATTGGAGTATTGAAGATTGGTCAAAAGTTATGTTCTCCGACGAATCAAAATTTATGCTCTACAAGCACGATGGAAGACACAGAGTGTATCGAAGACCAGGGGAAAGATTCAAGCAAGCATGCATCGAAGAAAAAGTAGCCTACGGTGGTGGGTCTGTACTTGTGTGGGCCGGAATTTCTTCTGAAAGTCGCACAGAGCTGGTGATCATAGAAAACGGCTCTTTAACTAGCGTAAGATATGTGGAAGAAATCCTCAATGATCACGTTGGTCCATTTATGGTCAATTTAGGTGAGGATGCTATATTTATGCATGACAATGCCCGACCTCATACAGGTAGGATTGTGAATGACTACCTTCAAGAGATGAACATTACTCGTATGGAGTGGCCAGCGCGCAGCCCGGATATCAACCCGATCGAGCATGCTTGGGACGAGCTAGGCAGATGCGTAAAACAACGAAACCCTCCCCCAATCACGCTTCGTGAGCTCAAAATTGCTCTCACAGAGGAATGGGAGAATATTCCCCAAAATCGTATAAGGAACTTGGTGTACAGCATGCCAAACCGCGTAAACGCAGTAATGGAAGCACGAGGAGGCAATACGAAGTATTAAAATTCAAGAAAATCGTAATAAAGTTCAAAAATTTCATGTTTCCTATTTTTGTTTTAAGGAGAGATCAGCAGTTTTTTTCTTTATGTAATTTTGTGTTAATAAAATGTATGGTGACTCATATTTTTTTTACTTTCATTTAAGGAGTATTACATTGTCTATTAAATACAATTTATTGCATTAACCTATCATTTTTAGTTTCCGAGATTTTTAACATTCTTTAAGTGACCCGGATTCATTGCTCTCGAGTGTAATATAGGTAATGGAGGAGAATTTAATTGTTAATGAATAAGTTTAAATTCTTTTAATGTTTTGTAATTTTTTTCATTTCATTAATTGTTTTTTTTTTGAATTTTATTTTATATATACCTATACAGTGAAACATAGAACCTCCTCTTTTTTAAAGTCGGTAAAAAATGAAACGATATATTGACCATTGGCAGTTAAGAATTGTTTTCATTGTAAACAACAAAATGAAATACCATTGCAGAATTTATGTTTGCAGCCTAACGAGATGTGGGACATTTTATTGCCAGAAGATAAAAGGTGTAAAAAGGATCACTCCGTTTAGAGTTATTGAATTCCATAGTTTAGTCACGATGTACAGGCGAGGAGCTCTGGCAGTGCACATAAATATAAATTTTATTAAAATAAAGTAGATAGTCCAAAATAAACTGAACATTTTACAAAACAAATAGATTCTCTGTCATTTCAAAATTACTGCCAATATGCACTATTATAATCTATAAAAGCTTTCTATATTGGTTTTCTTATCTTAAAATCGTGAATTTGGCTAACACAGAAAAAGCAGCTCATTAGATTTATAACATAGTTATGTTAATTGTTGAGAAAATAGAATGTACAAACGATATTAGGTTTATAGGCCAGCCCCCCGATTCAGAACCTCATGATAACAAATACCGAATCGATTCGACTATTATCGATCATGTTTTGTATGTTCCTTTTCGAGCTATTCCGCCCAGAAAAATTATACGGTTTCGGTTACAATGTCGGTATCGATCACATGTTGCATTTACGGAATTTGTTATGTGTGCAATATTTTGCATCGTAAGATAAGAAACCGAATCGATCGACAACGAGTTATCGTGAGGTTCTGAATCGGCCCGCTGACTCTGTTAATTATTAATTAATTAACAATAGAAAAGAAGTGCTCCTAAATTTAAACACATTAAATAAATAAATACTCCCAACTATCACCTACACAGATCCTAGCCCCTTAACCAGGATTCCCTGTATCTAGGTGCTGCATGTGCTTCTTTTGCTTTTTTTTTTCTTGCGTTTGACCACTATCTCACCTGATGGTAAGCGATGATGTGGTCTAAGATGTAACACGCTTACCTAGATACCTGTTCACTCGATTTGAACACCCCCAGGTTGTAGTTGTCAGGAAACACAGACGGCAATGCGTTCCAATCCTTGGCTACGCACAAGCAGTTGCTGTGCACAAGCATTTGTCCCGTCGCGGGAATCAAACCCGCAACCTCAGTGCTGTATGAGATTTGAGCTAACCTGCCCAACCACTACACCACAAACGCTTTCAAATTAATATTCAAATATGAATCGCTATCAGGAGCAGCTCGTTTATACAGTAGCTCGTAAATAGCTCGAGAGAGGGCGCTGGTAACGAGGCAATGAAACACGAACGCACAAAAAAGGCGTTAAAAACTAGAGCCAGGTGCAATAAATAAATTATTATTACTATAGCTTGTGTTAAATGACTTCAGCATTACTATGATTGCTGTTGATTATATTTGCTGTGATTTAGTTTAGTTTGTCATTGTACTAATCTTTAAGCACGTTTAAGGTTATTCATTATATTTGTAACAAGTAGGTATGCATGCTATAAAAAAACCGACTTTAACTCATGTATCTTTAAAGTCCAAGATCGAATATCGATGAAATGGGAATTATGACCACCTTGTAGCTATACTGAACCCAACCTAAAAGGAATTTTCCAAATAGGTTTATAAATGACGGAGTTTTGAGGTAACAAATATAAAACACAATCGATTGACAACCTTCTTTTGAAGTCGGTTAAAAATAATGTTTTGCATGTAGGTGTCAGCCGCACTATCATAGTTAAACTATACTGGGTTTATAAACATTTAAACTCCTTCCGAATTAAGTTTAGAAACGGGATATTTGCCATGTTTTTATCTATTTTAAGTATTTTGTCGCTGTTGCAAGCGCCATGATCACGAAGAACAGGGCTCCAATTCACTATGACCACTTGGCGATTCCTTGCTTCGAAATCACGTCGATTCCTTCATTAATAAACGACATCGCTATGACGCTTTCATAAATTCATATACATATATGACTAGCTGCGCCTTGCGGTTTCACCCGCGGTTTCCCAGGGTAAAAATAGCCTATGTGTTAATCCAGGGCATAAGTTATCTCCATACCATCAAAATCCATTCAGTAAGCTTTGCGTGAAAGAGTAACATCTATACATCCATCTTTCTTACAAACTTTCGCGTTCATAATATTAGCAGGATTCTCTATGACGAGTACAAATGTCGCAGATGTCGTTTATATATGAAGGAATCATTGTTTCCTCGAAGCAAGGAATCGCCAAGTTGTCATAGCGAATTAGGGCCCAGATTTGTTCCCAAAATAAATCAAAAACATGGTAAGTTAGTGACCATGATAGCTTCAAAATTTTTACATTCATTTCAATTCTTAATTTATATTAGGATTAGAACCATTTAACTTATTTAAATGACCGATAAATATGACCGATTTATAATCATGTACCTAAACATTATAAATAAAAAAATCATCATTTTAGAAAATTATAATTTGACGTGAAATCGGCTTAAATATCATTCGATAACGTCAATCACTCGTAGATACCATTTTACATACCTAATATAATCAATCGGTAGCTAGTTGCCTACATTTTACGTAGATACTTAATTGAATATATTATTATTCAATATAATTATTACTGTTACTGTTAGCCTGTGTCGTCCCAGTTTTGGGCAAAGGCCTCCCCCCATGACTTCCAGGCTTCGCGATCTTGCGCTATTGTAGACCAATAGTTGCTAAAGGCGTCGAGTTCGTCCCGCCATCTCCTGCGCGGTCTGCCGCGACGCCGTCTTGCTGTATCGGGGCGCCACTTGGCGCCAATTATTATTCAATTATATTATTCAATAAAATTTATATATTTTTCTTATTTAGGTATTCTTAACATTGTAACACTTTCTTTAATTGTTTTTATGTTATGTCTGTAATTTAATGTTTGCAATAAAGCGTTCATCCATCCATCCATCCATCTTAATTGAAAAAACTTAATCAATAAGTCACTTTATCTGTCCCTATATCCCTATGTATGCTTAAATCTTTAAAACTACGCAACGGATTTTGATGCGGTTTTTTTAATAGATAGAGTGATTGAAGAGGAAGGTTTATATGTATAATAATCGTGCGAAGCCGGGGCGGGTCGCTAGTTTATTAATATTTAAGTTTATTCATCAAGACACCTTGCATAACTTATGTAGCAAAATATTTTGCTCTTTAATTTATTGAAAGAAATGTTTATAAACACATACAATAGACGATAATAAAGCAGAATTTTGTTAGTAAATAAAGTATCTTGCTGCAGTAATTTGTTAATCCTATTTATTCAGAGATAATCTGATTATTGATAATGTAGTCATTGACTAAAAATAAATAAAATAAGCCTTTATTGCTGTTTGTTGTATTTTTTACACTAATATAATATGTATATATCTATCTATTAATTGACTATGATTCTAAGTTTAATATTAACCTATTTATTCGAGATATTTATCTATAAACAGTTATCTTCTGTAACAGCTTGTCTTTCGACAAAGGCCTCTTCTAAAGAAATCCAGTTTGTCTTGTCCTTTGTTATTCAAGTCCATTTTGCTTTAAGTCCATTTTTTTAAGTCATTAACTACAATTGTTTAAATGACAGATAGAGGGCACCGCTAGTTTGAATGGTAATACGATCCAAAACTACATTTATTAAGCGAAAAGTCGTACTCAATATTATTATTAATATTGTGAGTATGTATTTATGGCTGACTAGCTGCGCCCCGCGGTTCCACCCGCCGTTTCTCGGGATAAAAAGTAGCTTATGTGCTATTCCAAGTCCTAAAGTACCTACATACTAAATTTCATCAAAATCGGTTCGCTAGTTTTTGCGTGAAAGAGTAACAAGAGAGAAAAGAGAAGATCCACACATACATACAAACTTTCACGTTTATAATATTTTATGGCTGACTAGCTGCGCCTTGCGGTTTCACCCGCGGTTTCCCAGTATAAAAAATAGCCTATGTGTTATTCTGATGAGTAAGCTATATTATTGTAAAGTTTCATCAAAATAAATTCAGTAGTTTTTGCGTGAAAGAGTAACAAACATACATCACATCCATACATTCTTACAAACATCCGCGTTTATAATATTAGTAGGACGTAGGATAGTAGGATCAGTATTCACGTACAAAAACCAGTCAAATGATTTTGATGAAATTAGGTAGTTAGAGTAGGTATGCCCTGGCAAACGATATAGGTAAGATTATTTTTATTCAGGATTATCGCGGGTGAGACCGCGGGTTGTAGTAAGTTATTTATATTCAGCGTACGCCTATGCAGCGTATTTTCTTTATGTAGTTAATAAAAATAGACTAGGTGCACTTTTTCAAACAATAATTAAAATATAAATAATGTTCGTAAAGTAGTTTAGCACTCAAAAGTAATTAAAACTAGCAGTGGCCTCCGACCTATGATTGATGATTTTCACTCGCTACTGCTGCCAAGTGACATCAGGGTTTAGTCATTAGATTAATTAATAATTAAATACATTTAAATAGCTTCAGGCGTCAGTATCGAAATGCTGGTGATGATAAAATATGATGTCTCCAGTGGAAGTGGAACGTAAATCATTTATAGTTGGCCTCGTATGAATGGTGATAATTGATAGCGCGTTGATATTAAATTCATAATTGCTAACTTTCAATTTAAGTTATTATTATGCTGAGCTCTAAAAATGGGTATTAAATTACAAAGCTTGGCATAAAATTGTTGTGATGAGTTATACAAAGGTAATCACGATCATTATTGTTTCGATTCTGTATAATTTGAATTGGTTTCTGTACGTTGGACTAATTGCGTTCAGTATTCTACAATAATATTTACATAGCATGGAATAACTATAAATAAAAATAATACATTTTAAAGTTAGAGCTCTTTTTAAACAAATTATTTAAATGTAAAATGACATAGTTTTTAGGCGAAATAGTTCCAAATCTCCCACCAGAGTCATCGCGAAGCGTTCAAAACTACCAGGCGTGCATAAGCGTGCGGAGATGGTATGGGGCGCTACGGTGCGGCGTGCGCTAGTACAAACTCACCACCTTCCGTCTCATGCCACACGATGCCCTCCAGCGTGACCGAGGTACCAGGCTCGCAGGGGCCCAGGCAGTCTGGCTCTGTGATCGTGCCCACTGATGTGCCCACGCATACTTCTGCCGTTTCCTGGAAAGAAAATACAACTTCTATTAGTATCCGATAGTGCGTACGATTTGACAGCCTCTGTGGTGTAGTAGTTGGCAGGTTGGCTCAAACTTTATACATCACTGAGGTTGCCGGTTCGATTCCGCGACGGGACAAATGTTTGTGCACATAAAAAAGCGCAAGCATTTGTTTCGAATCGGGGTGTTGTGGGACCAATGTATAGGTTCCTGGTTCCCTAGATACAGGGAATCCTAGTTAGGGGGTAAGATCTATGTATTTGATCGTTGGGCATTACATGGGATAAAAACAGATGAAGCAAGGTACCTAAAATGTGATCATAGACACGTATAAAATCGCAATCTGTGTATTTGACAGCATTTATAGTCTGGTGGTTGAGCTGGTCAACTCGTTGCATGGGATTTTGATTCCGGCAACAGAACAAGTTATTGCCAATAGAGGTAATTCTGCTGTGCCTGGATTTTGTATGGACGCCCTGTTGTTTCTTAGTTTATACAACAAGGAAGGCATGTAAGATAAAATCTAATAATAGCAATTCATAAAGTTTAATGAACCTATTATTTCTTTACAAACTTTCAAGTATTTTTTACCTCAATCAATCTTATATACACAAATAAGGCTAATTTGTGAAGAAGCTCGTAGTTGCTAGCATTACAAATGGAACTTTCATTATAGATAATTCATCACGCAGTCATGGGCATTATAAATTATGTTCAAAACCACGGTACGATAGCAATAAATAAGCTTACATATTAATACTCAATAGGTAAGTGGGACAAAGAACTGAATGTGAAAGGGAAGGCGTAGTCTCTAGTACCTAGTACGTTAAAAGATTTATACGGAGACCACCTAGACTGAATTACGCCTTCGACACTTCATACTTCGTAATTCATGAGAGAGCGAGAATTACATCGTGTGATTTTCGATCTGACGATCAGCGGGGGGATCGCCTAACTCGATCCCAATCTGCTGAATTTTCTGCTGAATTTTTTTTATTACAAATTTCTTTATTGCAACAATATGTGGTTGTTGTAACTCTGCCATTTATTTAGTTATTAAAACTGTGTTACAAAAGACAGCGTCAATCAGCCTGCGTTTTTTACAATAGTAGACTATTAAGAACTTAGTATTATATATTATATACCTGATTTATAATTTAATATTTGTGAGGTACAGAAATGAAAATAATATAACAGGCTTTGGAAAAATAATAAAATCTAAGTAGGGTACACTATTATATGCTAATTGAATCGATCCCTTTCAAACATATCTTATGATCGGTATTTGTTAAATTTTTCTAATCAATGTCCGCGTCTCAATCCCTATCCCAATTACGATCGCAAAAAATTATCGATATTGCAGTTTGAAAGATAACGCTAACGCCTTCCAAATTTGAAATTCAAAGCGATCGGGATCGGAGTTCGAGTTACACGATTCCCCTGCTGTTTAAATCTCACCATTGACTTTTATTAGCCGCCAAGCAGTAGTGCGCAAGCATTACTGTGTTCTGGTTTGAAGGGCATTGTAGCCAGCGAAATTACTGGGCATAATATCTGATGTCTCGGGGTGATGAGCCCAATGCAGCGCTACGCAGTACTTTTTATGATATTAAAAATCCTGGGTGGCACTGCTATTGTTATGGGCAGGCGTGGTGTTTACCATCAGGCGAACGATCTGCTCGTCTCACCACTCAATTCCATAAAAAATATAAAAGCGCGCATTTTTCTCATTAACTTTAAAAACGGTAAAAGCAAACATCGTAAGGAAATTCGCATGCTACCACACAATTCTAAGAACTTGTGCTTGGCACCAGATTAACCGGCAAAGATGAAGTAGCTTAGAGATGCTCCAAACTCCAAACTAAAAGTTCATCAAGTTATCAAAGACGTTGAAACTTGTAACCAAACGTTACGAAACCTGGGCCCCAATTCACTATGACAACTTGGCGATTCCTTGCTTCGAAATCACGTCGATTCCTTCATTAATAAACGACATCTCTATGACGCATTCATACATTCATATACATGACGCGTCATAGAGAATATAAATTTTGCAGAAGTCGTTTATTTATGAAGGAATCAACGTTTCCTCGAAGCAAGGAATCGCCAAGTTGTCATAGTGAATTGAAGCCATGGAGAGAAGCGCGTGTCTTTAGTTTGGAATTACATTTCACTCGTTCTCAATTTATATATAGGAATTACCTACTCATATTTTCATGTTACTGATACTATGACTATGGGACATCTCACTCGCACTTTTAGTTTGACACTGTGCTATGTTAATCATAATGTATACCTCATTGTTTATTGTAATGTTTCAACAATTAAAATGAATTAAAAAAGAGACATCCCTGCAGAGTTTCTTGGTGCTATCTTCCCTAGCGGGCGTATTTCCGAAGCACTGGTAGAGTCAGTTCTCACATTTATTTTCTGGGCCCGCGGACTTCAATTTGTGTATGGGAATGAAATGGGTAGGCACATGCTTACCTTTTTTTTCAGTCATGATATTTTACGTTACAATTTTTAACGTATTTAAAATTGATTGTGCATTTTAGTGCCTATTAATAAAATTATGTAATTTAATTAATAAAATTATGTAAGTTAATAAAAAAAAAAACTGTTGTTTACGACTGACTTTTCTTCCTTCGACAATTAATTATTCTAAGTCCCAATACTGAGGCAGTTATAATAATTCAATAATCACAACACACTGAATTAATTATAGTTATTATTTATTTATCTTTGCCCAAAGTTAATAGCTTATTTATAAATCCCAATTAGCCGTGGAATATGAAAACCGATGAAAATTAAATCGTCCAATTAGTCGAGGTAAATAGTGTACCACATTGTATGCTCGTCCTATTCATTTGAATAAACAATTACGTCGATTACCAATTAGTCTTTGTGATGAAAATCATATTACTAGAGAATAAATTATACTCGATATTGTTTTTACAAACCCGAGTCGACCTAATCAATGCTGGGGAATGGCTTCGTCCCTATTATGTATGTCTATTAATAGTCTTCTACTACGCCCTACCGAAAAAATCCAGGGCGATAAGGAACCTAGTTATGTTTTGGGATATTGTTCGGTGAACCTTCAGTGACCAGAGTCACTTGGCGTGTCAGTGGCAGTTGTGCGGACTGCCGCACAACTGCCGTGTTCCTCTAGAATCTCTAAACCTATATGTCCTCTTCGGCCACATCGTCGCTTAACGTCAGGCGAGGCAGTGAGTTGCCAAACACAAGACAGCTATTAAAAATATAAATTTAATATTCAATTGACTACATCCTTATCGATCGACGATATATCGACCCTGTCGATACTTAGTTGCAATAGTTGTTACTTTGTTACTATCATAGTTTTTACTACCGCACTAACTGCTTAGATAAAATATTAGTTTTTGAGTTAATGCGCATAAAAGCTAATGATTTATAAATATTTAGATTCCGAATTGGAATTCGTAAACTCAGACAAACCACTCAATCAAATAAAATAGACCTCTTGAATATCCATTAACCCAATTTCTCGATCTAATTCGGTCATTACGTACCTACCATTAATAGATCTAATACCCCTCTAATGGCTACTGTAATAACTATTTCAGTTTGTATTAACGTCATTTAAACACATTTACCATTTAAAATTGTCATGGAATATTCCGATACTGCTAATTAGTTTTAATTATGTAGTTAAACCCTCCGGGAGTCGAGTCGGGTCTAAATGGCCACACGACCAGGTTTAGCTTAGTAAGAATTTAATTTTGGCTGTGGCGTTTTTAAACTGAATTGAGTTTGTAACTGAAACATTGTGATAGTGAAATTGGTGTACAATTTTAGTTCGGACCAAACACTGCAATGCCCAGGGCGAAAATAAAAAAGGTTGGGTTGTTTAATAGTAGTCAGGAACGTTTTAGTTGGAGCTGTGCACAGGAGTACCTTTGTCAATTTAACCCCGAACTTTTCCATCGTGTTTCTACTTTACAAATGCGTGTGTGGAGTTGTGAACGATCTTTTTTACCTGGCCTACAAATTACAAAGGTAACTAACCAACTACAGAATACAGCGTACCAATGAAGTATGACCTACCAAACAAAAAAAGAATCATCGAAATCCATTCATAATTGGCGGAGTAATCGCGTAACAAACACACAAAAAAAACATACCTTCGAATTGTAAACCTCCTCCTTTTTGAAGTCGGTTAAAAAGTAAATCTGCTAGCAAAATAAGAGAGATATTGAAGATATCTATAAATCCCTCAACATTGAAGATATCTATAAATCCCTCCCGGATATCTTTCATGCCAGTTGCTCCGGGAAATACTTGTACCGATTGCGGTACCCAGCCACTGGGATTGCATAAATGCAAAGAGCGTTTACGACGTACAATATAATCAAATGAAGCCATTTACATTCAGCGCCTGGTAGTCGAAAGGGACAGAAATATAATGCCGCCTTCTCCACGCGCCCGCCTAATGGCATCACAAATTGTGAAGTAAAGCACTCGAGCTGGATCCGAGAGATTGTCGACTTCCAAACCGTAATATTGGAAAAATAACAAAATTTTATGCGATTCGACAGGTATTATTGCCGCATGATAATCTTTTCATGTTTCGTGCCCGACAACGAGTACAATAACGGTACCTATTGCTTTGCTTTGGCATCTGTTCACTCGATACGAATATAGATTTTTCACTAAAGCGTATTTGGTTAACTTCAATAAAACGTTGTTTGTGACATTCAATATTCTTGGCGACATCACGAGTGCTAGATAAGAGATGTATTTGGCGAGGATCCATAAGATGAAGTCATGTTTAAACATCTGAATACGATAACAGGAGATAATCGATTACAATCATGCCCACGCGGAGCCTATAAATAAAATTAAACGCTTTATTGTTAGTCGAATGACAAATGTGGTATCTTCCGCCGCCCACAAGCGCGCGGCCGTTACACGCACCGAGACAATTCTCCTTTTGATGTACTATCGCCACAAACATATTAATGTTTCGACACGCCATATCGCCATTAAAACCTTTATGGGTGGCTCGAACGTTACAAGTAGCTTGGGAGGGAGGCGCCTCGGAACTCTGAGGGGTCGCCGAAGTTATGAGCGCTGGCTCAATGCTCTCTTGTTGACTGCAAACAGGAGGGGTGCCCGGCCAGCTGCCGTTTTATCTCGACAAACGAACGCTGCGGAAACTTAGAAAAAATGCACGAATCGAATTTCAATAAAACGCGCACGTCTGACGCCAGCGGGCATAGCGAACGCAAATAACAGGCACGCTGAGGTGTCGGTGCCGTTAACGAAAACAATAGGGAGTAAATCAATTCCACCCGACAGGAACAAAAGAGGCAGAGAGGCTGTAACGAGCGACCGACCGCGCGCCTCCACTCTATTAAGACCCGATGGGATCGTTTGAAGATCTTTCGAAGCGACGTTACAGCAACTAATTTGTAGTCGCGACGCCGACTCGCACCGCAAAAGGAGAACGTTTCGTTCGCGACACCATCCCACATGCCTAATGACTAGAAACGACGTCTCTCGGTTCGCACGCTGACTCATAATAGCGTCGTTTCCAAAAGTTGTAACTGTTTAGGATCTCGCTCGTCCGGAACGGAGCGGATCTGAGTGGGAATATTTGGCAGCGTTCGACTAACGATTTCCAACTGTGTAACCGAATTACAATCCACTAAACCGGGGAAACATATGTCATTAAAATAATTTAGGGAAATGGTACGTTTTAGTGCTCGCGTTTATGGCGGCGGTGGATGGCGGCCGCGGCGTGCCAGAAGCAATAAATACCGGGGCGGGGCGCGGGCCGCCCGGCACCCACCATCTTGTTTATACACCACCTACCTACCCGGGACGGAACATTAATTTTCTGCTATGCGGAATAAGTGGCGACAAAGAGTGTTCGTGTCGGCTAATGGCTAATGGGCCAGAACACGTCGGCATTACGACTTGTAACAGCTTCTGTAAAGCAAAAGGATCACAAGCAGGGTAGGGGTGTAAAATAAAACGATAACATAAACATCATGTTAGAAAAACGTTCAAAACAATAACGATCGTGGTATTCCTATAATGACGTGCTTGCTTAAACAGGCTCGCATTACCATTAGAGGTATTTCCCTCGTTACCCAAATTGCAGATCGCATTGAAATGTAAACAATGACGGACAGTGATTTATCACAGGTCGAAGCCATTAGTCCCGCATTATAAGCTATGGCGGTCCATTACGCGCCTTTTAAGTCGCGTTTAAGAATACAATAAAATGACCGATAAAATTGTCTTCACGTCCCGTCGTAAAACGTTCGTAGACACTTCGAGTTGGTTGAAAGTTGGAATCCACAGTAGAGAATATCCAGTATTTTGTTCTACTCCTACAGTAATGCCATGCAATATACAAGGCCAAAGAAAATTAAATGATAAGAATCAACTGGCAATTGCTACGAAATGGGGTGGAAATCTTTAGGCACAAAGAGTATTGTAATGTTTTGCGCATACTACTTATGACTTTTTTATTTGTATTATAATTTTATTCATAAATTCCAAAAGAGCTAAAACTGAATGACGTCACAGTTGGTAATCTGCCACTAGGGATCGTGATGGGAATGCAAAATAAAGAGCAATTCAGTAACGCAACCACGGATCGATATAAAAGACCCTTGCGCTAATATCAGAGGGTTAGTGTGCCTAGTGCGTATGCGTAATGAGTATAGAAGAAATTAGCGTCCGACATATATTGAGCTGCATTGTCGTACAAATTCCAATAAATGGGAGCTCATGTTATATTATATGTACTTATGTCACATCACAGCCTTCCCTGTAGTTTTTTGTGTGTTCTTTGGCATCGCACGTTCGTGCATTCTGCCGGCCGGCGAGAATTAGTTATGTTACTATAAAAGTGTTTTTTTTCCACGATCATAAACCATTTTTGCAAGATCTCCCCAGTATTATCAGACGCTCAGAAAGTACCTACTAAGAAGAGGTCAAGCTGTATCTTCGTTGTTACCCCACCTTATAATTTAACAAACCCCGAAAATCTTATCAAAATCCGTAGAACACTTTACGAGTTTAAAATAAACAAACAAAAACATTCTAGAAACTAAAATTTCGGGTTCAGTGATCTTTAAAAATCAAACTCAGTTTTGCAAATATTCTTCCATGCATAGACATAGCTCAGTGACAGTTTTATAATAGTAGAAAACCAAAATAGCAACGATTAACTATTTTCGTAAGCACCGATTCAATTAAAACCCTTTCTATTTTATAAATTTCATTCGCTTCATACTTAATCAATAAAAGTGCCAATGCGATTTAGCCGATTCATAGATAGGTAGAATAAAATAAGAACGCACCTAAAATCACTTTGCGAAGTAGTTTAATTTCTTAAATAAATACATTTTGATTAAATGAATTCAATTTTTACTGCAATTTACTTTCTTGTTAGGTACGGTACAAATCGTGGAGAAGTTACGAACTTTTTACACGATTGGTTTAAAACACTACGTATAAATTCCATCAATAAATTAGGCAGCCCTAGCCAGACCCTACTCAGGGTTGACACGCAGTAATTAACTTTGCACAATTCTATTGCAGCGCCCAACTGCTCGATTCGTTTAGCAACCCTTGTTGTTCTCGGATGTTTTAAGCTTATTATATTTTCTGGATTATACGAACTGCTGTACCCTTTTTGTTGATGTGTTAGGAATATTTGATGTTATGAAGGATTTTCTTCGAAATATAGAGGACTTCTTGTGCTGACTTGGTCAAAAAGGTTGTGTTGAAATTTAAGCTAGTTGTAAATCGTTTTTTACGGTCCATACGTATACGTCCTATTGGGATGAAACACTGTTTTAAAGGATATCCATTCAGTTTCATCCCAATGGAAGTCTAAACTCAAAAAACTTTTATTTTAAGTATATTTACAACATCTTGGTGTTCATGAAATTAAATACAATTTTTTAACTTAAAAAATATTTTGTATTTCAATAACGAAGAAACAATTATTTCCACATATAGGTAGTTATACAGTGATAACTATTCTACAACAAATTTGAAGATAAATAAATTACTATTTTTTTTTAAACATTTCATTTTCTGTTACCTACCAGCTGAACTGCAAGTTTATGGTTAATGAATGTAAACCCATGCGTGCTTATTTAGTAGAAGTTAGTGTATTGCACTTTCGCTATAAGTACTAGATATTAATATAATTTATGTTCAAAAATTAGATAGTAATTTTATAGTGATAATATGTCAGTTGCCGTTACCAAAAACTCATTAACTGTTCATCTTTTGATATTCGAAGGATGTAAATAAATCGGGCCGAAACCATCAAGTTTTAGCACTCAGGTATTGAAATAATAAATTAATGTTCTTCAAAACCGGCTCCAACTCTGACTTATAAACGTTATTTATGAAGATTTGCTCCTTTTTGCAAAAGGTTAGGTACTAAAGCATCATCAAACACGTGTTTATAAGATTTGATGATACAATAAAATGAAATATAAAATCCTATAATAAATTAAGAGATTATTTTGTTGAAATTGAAAGTATCTTTTTCTTAATTAAAACAAGTATTTTTAAAGTAACTACCTACAGGCCTAGCGCACTCCGCACTGTAGGTAGGAAGCTACAAGTACATAGCCGGACACCGACGGCGGGTCGCGCGTTGTTACACGTGCCGCGTCAGAACAGATAAGAGCTATGCGATAGAAAGAGAGGCGCTCTGTAGGTTAATATGACTGGTAGGTGTGCAGCGCTACGCGAGCTGAATTGAATTTTATTGCCTCATAACAAGAGTCGCTATCTGTTTTAATTTCTTTGCGGAGTGATGCTTCTGTCCCTTAGTATTATGTGCTACCTACCAAGTACTAACTGCCTAATCTCCATCACCCATACATAAAAAGGCAAAACACTAATTAAAAATAAAAAACTCTAACTGTGCTGCCAATAACAGCCATCATAAAATATAACTTCGGGATTCACGCACCAATAACAAAAAATGATATTCCAATCCGAAAGCAATGAAAAGCTTTTTTTATTATGGCAATAATGTGAATGTGCTGTCGTTCGAAAAGTGAACGAGATTAATTAAAAAAATGCCGAGTGCCCGGGTAATGAAACCATTCTTCGATGTGAAGGCATCAATTCAAATACATTTTGAAGGTGAGAATGGGAAAGGTGCCATTGTAAGTGGTATTTAACTTTAATCGCACTATACTTGAATTGTCACTCGATAATTTTCGTAAGTAATAAAAATATTTTTTACATCCCCCCATCTCGGAAAGAGTATTTTTGCTCTTCGATATCTGAGTGCAAAAGTCGTTTTTATCCGCCAGAGGATAAAATAAATATGAATTTAGAACATCGTGTGCACTAAGTTTGTGAATTCAAAACATCATTAAACCTATTTACTTCTACCTCCATGGTGCCGAATTCATCATAAAACTTTTTTAGTTTGTTAAAAACTTAGACGCGGAACCTCCTTGGTGTATTTTTTTTTAATTTGCGCGCAATGTATCTTGTGATTGTAAATGATTTTTTTGCATATAGTCATTTACTCGCTGAGATGGGATGAAAAGTTACCTGTTGCACTCGAGTGCAAAGATTTTTCACCTCGTGCTCTTTTGATTCCCTCGCTTGCTCGATCAACAAAATTGAGCACGCGGTTAAAAAGCAACTTTGCACTCTTGTATAACAAATAACTATTAATTGAAAGCGGCACAAAATGTAGGCCGAAAATGGATATATTACGCGGTCGAAAATACACGGTCCGACCCGAATGTGATATAGATCTTATTAGGTATGTCTTATGTAAAAATAAAAATTTGTTAACGATTTCTGCCCTCTTAATAATATACGCAACATATAATGAATAGTATTTTTATAATAGGTGCTTTAATTAACAAATTATAATTAAGTAATTAGAGAGAAGCCTCTTTACTTGTAACCAAATAAGGTAACAAAAATTTACCTATCTAAAATTTGGTTACCTTGGAAAATCGAAATATTGCGGTACAACATTTATCCCTTTACCTTAGTGAACTAAGCCAATATTTTTTATTCTCGTAGCTTTGTTCGTTGTAGAATTAGAAAGAGTTGCCTAAAATCACAGAATACTAAGGGACAGAAGCATCACTCCGCAAAGATAAACAATTAAATTATATTCAGCTCGCGTAGCGCTGGCTACGTACCAGTCATATTAACCTACAGAGCGCCTCTCTTTCTATCGCATAGCTCTTATCTCTTCTGACGCGGCACGTGTAATGACGCGCGACCCGCCGTCGGTGTCCAGCTATGTACTTGTAGCTTCGTACCTACAGTGCGGAGTGCGCTAGGCCTGGTATAATGTGATTCCATTTGCTTTTTTTAAAACGAACCATTAATCTCTTCTAAAAGACTAATAAAATGACAAAACGGTGAACAGACTGTTTTTGGTTATTATTTAATAAACATAGTAAGGTAAGTAGGTACTAGGTACCCACAAGGAAAAATATTGTATTCTATTTTATACGTTCACACAATAAAAATAGAGAAGGAAATATTAGTGTTATCAATACACAGTATGTTATTTTAATAAATACAAATAATTCAAAGTTATCAAACTCCTTTCAGTAGTTTTTGCACAAACAAACAGCCGTAGCCAGACTCTGGTCTGTTCTAGTCACTCCTACTGCTACTGTCATACCTACTTATATTTTATTTACACTTTTCTGTTACTGATACGATATATATATATGACTATGGGACATCTCACTCGCATTTCTAGTTTTACATTCTGTACGTAATTGTGCTGAAAAAAGACATCCCCGCAGAGTTTCTTGGTGCTATCTTCTCTAGCGGGCGTATTTCCGAAGCACTGGTAGAGTCAGTTTTCGCATTTCTTTTCAACACTCAGACTTCAATTTGAGTATAGGAAAGAAATGGGTAAACATACTTACCTTTTTTTCAAAGTCATGTTAACATAAGTTACAATTTTTAACATTTTTTATTTGTATCATGTTTTTATGACCTTTAAAAGTGCACTTTTGTGCCTATTTAATAAATGATATTTGACTTTGACTTTGAACCTCCTATTTTGGGTATGCGTTTGATTGGTCTTCTAAAAACGTTTTCACTATTAAGTATATTAATTCAATTGTTACACTATAAATAAGCTTTTATTGTTAGTTTTTTAATTATCTGTGTGTGTTTCAAGAGTTATTCCATTTTCGTTCATTTTAATGTTCAAGATTTTTAGGGGTATTCTGTTTTATTGTCTCTCTTTCTTTGTTGAGTACAGTCTAAAACTTGGACGTCTTGCTTTCCTTTAGCTGATCTGACCATCGTATTGGTACTATTAATTTTTCTGTGGTGTTGGAGACCTAGAAACTGGATGAGAAGAGCCGAAGACCGGGCTCAGTGGCGTTCATTGGGAGAGGCCTATGTCCAGCAGTGGACGACTACGGGCTGATGATGACGATGATGATTGGAGACCTGCCACGTGAGCGCCAGTTTTAGTCTTAGCGTTTGATAGTATGCCAATAAAATATATAATTACTACCTGCGCCCTGCGGTTACACCCGCTGTTTCCAGGGATAAAAATAAGGGTAGCCTAGTTCCAAGGGAGTTCTAGGGTCCAAGTTCTAAAGTACCTAAATACCAAATTTCATCAAGATCGGTTCGGTAGTTCTTGCGTGAAAGAGTAACAAAGATCCCTCCATACATACAAACTTTAAACGTTTATAATATTAAGTAAGGATTTCCTGTTGACATTTACAAATTTGTTTCAAATATGTACATAAGCCAAATTATAATAATATGTTTAGTACTCTTAGGTAGAAAACGATCTTCGAACGAATAAAAAACAGTAGAATCTAGAGCTACTCTCTATTACTATTAAAAACAAAAATACGCCTAAATACCACGAAGTATTTAGGGAAAATCTATGACACACGAAACAAACAAAATTCGTGTTAACAAAGGAAACAAAAATAAAACCTTTTCGACGAAATGTACGCTTCCCGTCAACGTGAAATCGTTTTTTACAGAATGCAGTAAACGCTTTACCGGTGAATACTTTTACAAACAAAAGCTTATGAATCTTATGATGTCTCCTAAAAAGCCCTATTCTCGGGATGACTTATTCTTAATAAAAAGGCCTGTTCGCCAAATGCCTTCTTTTAGAAAAGACTTAGTTTTCGTATAATGACTTATTATTTAAAAAAAACTCATTTTTTTAAAGCATGCACCTTTAATTGTGCAGTTCAAAAACATACCCTAACCCATTTTGTAAAGTATTAATTATAAGTCTAGTCGGCTTTACCTTCTAAAATTTGAACTTATCTAACTTGTCTGTTGCTAAGTATTCTGTGGTAGAGCCACGTCTCGCCAAAACAAAGTGTAAGACGTCGTCTGACTATAGATTGAACCAAGAACTACGGTATACAATATGTATGGTATATAATCTACACATTACCTAGTATACCTACCTAGTATAATCTCTTCTGTGACGCAACACGGTACACAAAGTGGGGATGTAAATAACGGAAGAACTTAGTGTCAGTGTACTTTGGGAGAAGTCTATATCCTTTTTTATGGAATTTAGTAAGTTTTTAGACGAGCAAGTCATTCGCCTGGTGGTAAGCGCCACGCCTGCCCATAACAATTGCAGTGCCATCCAGAACTTTTAATACCATAAAAGTACTGCGTATATAGCACTGCATTGCGCTCATCTCCTCGAGACATCAGATATTAAGTCTCATATGCCCAGTAATTTCGCTGGCTACAATATTTATCCAGCAGATGACGAGCTAATGACAAAACACGGCTTGTTGGATTACAACGTCTAACCGCTCTCGGCGTTGTCATTCAATTTCCGAATAAATTACCATCAAAATTCAGCATTTATAAAAACAATGAACTGTTTGGTAACTCATTGAATCTAGCATCAAATAAAACGCTAACAAAAGCTAGCTAAAGCGTCAAAGAGCCAAAGAGACGAAGTCATTGTTCCACAAAGAGTTTATTCATTAAAAAGATCCATCTCGATCCAGCGCTCGTAGACACAGAATACTTAATAGTTCAGGTATGGTAGGGTGGGCCCGCACTCTGCAGTAGAGTTGCGAAGAGGGAGATTGCAACTTACTGGGACGCGGCACTCCGGGATCCTTTGTGAACAAACTCTAGGCGAGGCGAGGAAGCTGCGTGAAGTGAAATGAAATCTAAGATATCTTTAACGTAAATACTACGAAGGTCGGTATTTTTTAAAATTTTTACTTTTTCATCAAACCTCTCACGCCAAATAATTCACACCAGTTATATCGCTAATAATAATAAAAATATTAGAATAATAAAAAAATAAGCAATATCGAAATCATTGGTTATTTTTCGCATAATCGTCATATTGGGCAATTTATTCGCGGAAATCAGCACTTCTCAGAATTAACTAGAGCCAGATCACGTTATATTGGGAATAAATTGACGTAATAGGGGATCGGACAACTTTTGAGAAAGTGTTTTAAATAAACTACAATGAATATATATAGCCATGAAAAATACTATTTTAATTAAATAACGCTCTTGAAGTACCTAAAACTATGTTTAAATATTATGTTTCAAATATTGCCGCGCAGAAGGTCACCTCAAAACTTGTGATGTCATATGAAAACGACAAACTCTTCGAAATAAAACTTGCAAAGAGATTCTAATACGTTTTGTGTTTTGGGTTTGTGGAGTTTGGGGACTATATTGTAGTAATGGAACGAAAAAAATAGCAAAAATACATTTTATGAAAGCAAAAACGTAAAATAAACACAAGCTTGACTCACGGCATTTGCCTACAAATGACGTCATGCGCTGTGATTGTTGTTTCGTTTGATATGAAGAACAGATTAAAAATGTCAGAATTATTTATTGATTTAAAAATATAAATCATTATTATTTCACAAAAATATTAATTGACTGATCTTTCTGGTTCGACGAACATTCGTTCTAACTACATTTTAGATTTTTTATACATAACTACCAGTATAAATCTTTCTTGCCGAACTGTCACTATGAAAGTGCCACAGATCGCTAAAATGTTATCACAAAACGATATCTGTGTAAATATTTGACAAAACGGCTAGGACTCACGTAGTTTGTTGATTTTTTAAACGCCTTGTCTTCACTAGAAGTCGTAGCTCTTGGCCTCCCGGAGCGCGGACGATCTTGATTACTGCCAGTTTGTTTGTACCGCACAATAGTACGATGAACACAAGTCTTTGATAACTTGAGTTGAGATGAAATTTCACGTTCAGATTTGCCTTCATTATGAAGAGTAACGATGGCAGATCGCGTTTCAATACTAATTTCGCTACCTCTTCCCATTTTAAAGACGTCTTGACTGTAGAATTCACGAAATCAGACTAACTGCGGATATTCGTCGATAAACATAAGAATACCGGGTAATAATAAAAATGAATAATATTTTAGGAATTTAGGACAATTGCATTGTTATTTAATGTAATATAATAGAAGTGCCAGGTGCGGTAATGACGTCATACATTTTTTACAATTCGTTATCGGACAAGCTCTTCCTCGGAACTCACTGAAGTTTGGAAACAATGCTTGTTTATTGCCCTTTCCTTGGGTTATATACAAAACAATTAGCTTTTTGGAAATCTTTATAAGCCATAAAATATGCAGATGTGAATTACGTAGCTACCCTATATGAAGATCGCCGATGCAGCATATAGCAAATCGTCGTGGAAACAGGAAGTGCATATGCAGCAATGACGTCAATCGGTGGCTCGTGCCATTAGTGTTAAGTAATTATAGGCATTCCATAATCATACTTCGATTAGGACACTAGTTTAATTTTACTTTAAGTTAAATTGTAAAGTATTATTTTAATTAAATAATTTAACATCAAATCGGTTTTTTTTCGATCCTCTGTCTGCCGCTAACGTATTTGGCGCAGTCGGTAGGATATTCGCGGGACGTTTCGGGACAATTTCGGGACTTCCACACATCGGAGACCACGTCATCGAGTCGTCCTGGTGGCTGTCAAGCCCCGTCGTCGAGTATCCAGAATCTACGGACCTGCTGCAGACCGAAGGAGAATCCAGACCTCGATTCACGGAGAAAAACCAGAGATGAAATTTATGTAAGTGCACTTGAATAATTCTCGTGTTGCTTCCCTTAACCCTAAGTCAATCTTTCCCATCAAGATTTATCACCCCAGAGCCTTTAGCTCGCGGGAGCCTGAATCTCAACAGGCCCGCCGACGTGCATTAGATAATAATAGAGATTTAGAACTTAGTTTTGATTTAGATTTTTTATTTGAATCTAATAATATGTCTCATGACCCGGACACAATTTTCAAGGCACTCCGCCTTGTCCCGGAATTTGATGGTAACCCTAACGTTCTCACACGATTTATAAAATTATGCGATCGGTTAGTTTCGCAGTACATAAGCTCTGAACGTGGTAGTGAATTTTCTAATGAATGTCTATTAAACGGTATTCTTAACAAAGTTACCGGAACCGCTGCGAGTACCATCAACTCCAACGGAATACCAGAGAACTGGCAGGGCATTCGAACTGCCCTTATCAATAACTTCTCAGATCAGCGTGATGAAACTGCGTTGTACAACGACCTCTCTTTAGCTATGCAAGGTAATAGAACCCCTCAGGAATTTTATGATCATTGCCAGACTTTGTTTAGTACGATAATGACGTATGTGAATTTACATGAGACCATTCCGACGACTATAAACGCGAAACGTGAGTTATATAAGAAAGTGACTATGCAGGCATACGTTCGTGGCTTGAAGGAACCTTTAGGGTCCCGTATACGTTGTATGCGCCCTTCTACTATAGAGAAGGCACTCGAGTATGTTCAAGAAGAGCTGAACATTATGTACTTACAACATCGTAGTGAACCGAAGAGCCAGTCTTTCTCAAAAGTTGGTACCGCATTACCACCTGTAGCGTTTGCACCCCCGCGACCACATAACTTTCAGGTACCGGTACCTAACTGGCCCGTTCCCGTGGGACAACGCCCCATGAGACCCATGCCTCAACCTTTTAAATTCGCCGAACCTAATCAGTATCGTATGCCCACGCATACGCAGAAGGTCTTCGGTGCACCACCACCGAACTACAACCCCCGCAGTAATGTGTTTAAATTACAGCCCCGTTTTAATCCACCACCAGCTCAGGCTCCTCAGCCTATGAGTGGAGTTCAACGTTATACTCCTAAACCGTTACCGCATACTAAAATGATCACGGGTCATGATTGGTCAAAGTTTGGGAACCCGCCGCCTAGTAATTACTTTAAAACTCGTGAAATGAACATGAATGAATGCGCGGCGTATGGCGACTCATATTACAATACCGACTGTTATTATCAGGAACCGGAGTACAATTACTATGCCGACTATACTGACTATGGTAGTGGTTTTGCCCCCGGTTTCGCTTGCGACTCGACATACTATAATATGACTGAGGACTACGATGACTCTCAACCACAACCAGGACCTAGCCATGAGGAGCAGGATTTTCAGGAGGTTTCAATTTCACCAAAACCAAAATAGAATTAAATCTACAGACTCAGAGGCAACTGCCCTATATTCAAATCGCAAACCCGCCTTTGAAATTACTTATAGACACCGGCGCTAATCAGTCTTTTATTAGCCCCGAAGCCGTTGAGAAATACTTTGCTGAATTTCCTCTTAACTACGATCCTTTTGAGGTAACCAACATACACGCGACTAGTAGGAACGATTATTCCATTACATTACCGTGTTTCGCAGAGTTCAATGACACTGATAGTATGAAGTTATTCATATATCGGTTTCATGACTATTTCGACGGGCTCATAGGTTTAGATCTATTGAGTAATTGGGAAGCCCGGATAGATTTGAGAGAGGGTCAACTAGTGACTCGAACTGCTTCCAATCCCATCAGGATGTACAACTCGCGCAACGTGAACCTATATGAGGACATCATTCCAGCGGGCACTTCGAAAGTAATTCGAATCCCCGTTGACGCTTCAGATGGCGATGTCTTTATTAGAGAACAAGTTTTATGTAATTGCATAGTTCACGAGTGTATTACCACCGTTGTTAATAGCCGAGGTTATTTAGAAGTAGAGAATCCGACACCTAATGACGTCATATTCTCACTCGATCGACCGGCGCACGCGGAGTTATTTAATACTGAGTGCAAAAGTACTCAGCCCGTATCAAGACGCGCTCAAGATGTAATATCGCGATTACGTACAGATCATTTGAACGAAGAGGAAAAAGCTAATCTTACAGCTCTTTGCTCTCGCTACTCTGACGTATTTTACATAGAGGGTGAAGCACTAACTTTCACCAATAAAATCAAACACCGGATTAGGACTACTGACGAGGTACCAGTGCACGGTAAAACTTACCGATACCCATTTGTGCACCGACAGGAAGTTAGAGATCAGATAGGGAAGATGTTAGAACAGGGTATTATACGACCTTCCGAATCAGCTTGGAGCTCACCCATCTGGGTAGTGCCAAAGAAGGTTGACGCCTCAGGCAAACAGAAATGGCGCCTTGTAGTTGACTTCCGTAAACTGAACGAAAAGACACTTGACGACAAATACCCCATCCCGAACATAGCGGACGTTCTTGACAAATTAGGGAAGTGCCAGTATTTTACGACCTTAGATTTGGCAAGTGGTTTTTACCAGGTTGAGATGGATCCTCAGGATATTGAGAAGACAGCATTCAATGTTGAGCACGGGCATTTTGAATTCCTTCGAATGCCCATGGGACTTAAAAATTCTCCGTCCACTTTTCAACGTGTCATGGACAATGTCCTCAGAGGTCTCCAAAATGAGATATGCCTAGTTTATCTGGATGACATCATAGTCTTCAGCACATCCCTCCAGGAGCACATGGTTAACCTTGAGAAAGTTTTTCAAAGACTTCGAGAGTCCAACTTCAAAATCCAAATGGACAAATCAGAGTTTCTGAAGCTTGAAACAGCTTATCTCGGGCATATCATTAGTAACGATGGTATTAAACCTAATCCCGATAAGATTTCTGCTATCCAGAAATATCCCATCCCTAAGACTCCAAAGGAAATCAAACAGTTTCTAGGCCTTCTCGGTTATTACCGAAAATTCATCCCGGATTTCGCTCGAATCACCAAACCCTTAACTCAGTGTCTGAAAAAAGGGAAAAAGGTCACTCTCGATAACGAATATATTAACTGTTTCGAGAAGTGTAAAACTCTCTTAACAAACGACCCTATTTTGCAATACCCGGATTTTAGTAAGGAATTCAACTTGACAACCGATGCTTCGAATGTAGCTATTGGGGCTATATTATCTCAAGGCCCAATAGGATCAGACAAACCTATCTGCTATGCTTCTCGAACTCTAAATGAGAGTGAGATGAATTATAGCACAATAGAAAAGGAACTCCTTGCCATAGTCTGGGCCACAAAGTACTTTAGGCCCTACCTTTTTGGACAGAAGTTTAAAATAATGACTGACCACAAACCATTACAGTGGATGATGAATTTGAAGGAACCGAACTCACGACTTACTAGATGGAGACTTAGACTGAGCGAGTATGACTTTACTGTGATTTATAAAAAGGGTAAAGCGAACACAAATGTGGATGCCCTTTCCCGTGTGGAGATTCACACCGGGGATGTGATGTCTTTAATTGAGGAAATCGATGAACTGAATTCCTTAATGGGAAATCCATCTGAGACATTACTTGCTCGAGACAATGACAACAATTCGACCACTGAGACAGCACATACTAGTAACGAGAACCCCATTCTAGAGATTCCAATTACAGACGAACCGTTTAATAGATTCCACCGACAGATCTACTTTACTCTAGTTAATGACGTTATAAAGAGACCGACTGTGACTAAGCCTTTTGAAACCCACACACGTACCAGTATACAGTTATCAGAATCAAACTTGGAGGAGGACGTAATAAATGCTGTAAAAGAATATGTTAACCCCAAAGTAAAGACCGCTATCTTGATCAATCCACCCTTGGCTATGTACAAAATTATCCCGATTTTACAGGACAAGTTTAGAAGTTCATCAATGAACCTTGTCTTAACCAAGTTTGAATTGGAAAACGTTAAAGAGTATCTTCGACAACAAGAAATAATCCGCCACTATCATGATGGAAAGACGAACCATCGTGGAATTAATGAGTGTCACTTAGCCTTATCCCGTAAATACTATTGGCCTAAGATGAAAGAACAAATAACTAAGTTCATCAATGAGTGTACCATCTGCGGACAGGCTAAATATGATAGGAACCCCGTTAGACCTCAATTTAATGTTGTGCCCCCAGCCACTAAACCATTTGAGATAGTCCATATGGATTTGTTCACCGCTCAAAATGAAAAATACGTGACTTTTATTGACGTTTTCACGAAATACGGACAAGCTTACCATTTACGTGACGGAACAGCTGTTAGCATTTTACAAGCTCTTTTACACTACTGTACCCACGATGGCGTACCTACGACTATAATTACTGACAATGGAACCGAGTTTACCAATCAGCTGTTCATGGAGTTCACTCGTCTTCACAAAGTCAATCACCATAGAATACTAGCCCATTCGCCTAACGATAACGGTAACATTGAACGGTTTCATTCAACACTTCTAGAACATCTCAGAATATTAAAACTACAGCACAAAGATGAACCCATTGTTAACTTGATGCCCTACGCTATTATAGCCTACAACAGCTCTATACATAGTTTTACAAGATGCAGACCATTTGACTTATTGACAGGACATTTTGACCCTAGAGACAGCCTTGACATAGACATTACCCAACATCTGTTACAACAATACGTTCAAACTCATAGAAAACAAATGAAAACGGTATATGATATAATCAATGACTCATCGCTTGCTAATCGCACGACTTTAATAGAAAATAGAAATAAGACCCGCGAACCCGAGCAGGAATATGCACCTCAACAACAGGTCTTTATCAAAAATCCCTTAGCTAGCCGACAAAAGACAGCCCCACGTTATACGCAAGACACCGTTTTAGCTGACCTTCCGATTCACATTTACACGTCTAAAAAACGCGGTCCCGTAGCTAAATCAAGACTAAAGCGTATCCCTAAAGCAGTTAATTTGTTACAGAATCCTGATACTAACGATCCTTCCAATGACGCGACCTCAAGAGATAAAACTTGAGAGCCTTGACGATGGACCAGGATTACTACCGTATAGACTTGGACTTATGAGACTAACTACTCACTATCATACTTTTATACAATACGTACAGTTGAATGACTTGGAAACTAACGTCCTCTCATTACAAACTCAGCTATCAAGTTACCGAGACCGAATGACTAATGATACCTACTCACTATATGAAATACAAATTAATTATCTTACTAACAAGCTTGGCAAAGTGTTAAGTCAGTTAAAATCGTTAGAACCTAATCGAGTTAAAAGAGGTCTTGTTGACGGACTCGGTTCAATTATAAAAAGCATAAGTGGGAACCTAGATCATACTGATGCGTTGAAGTACGATAAAGCAATTACAACTTTGGAAAATAATCAGAATAAAATAGTATCTGAATTTAACAGTCACATTAGCATGAGTAAAGAGTGGATGCTTAAACATAGTAACATATTGGCTCAATTATTAGATAACCAGAATAAAATTAACTCTACAATAGAACTTATATTACAAAGCGATTCCTATAGAGAGAATAGTTTGATTAAATACGCTAAATTTGCTCAACTTCTAGAAGTACTAGCTGAAAATGTAGAAGATTTAACTCAGGAGTTACTTAGGATAGAAAATAGTTTAGCTTTCATTCGTGCTTCCAGCACTCACCACTCGATGATCGACATAGAAACACTAGAGTCAATGGTTACTAGGCTGAAAATTATTTATAGCAGAGATCAGGTGTTAGATTTAGAGTTAAGAAATTATTACGATGTCATAAAACCGGGATCGTATTATAGTAATAGGCAGATAGTTTTCGTTTTTAAGTTTCCAATTATTTCTAGAGATAGTTATGATTTATATAGGTTATCTATAGTACCTAATAAGCACGCACAGGCTCTTATCCCATCCTTTCCCTTCATTGCAACTAACGAGATGTCATTCGTGTACATAGAGGCAGAATGCCCGAAGTTAAACGACTGGTATCTCTGTGAAAAAGAAGTTACTCATCAGATCCGCACCAAATCTGACTGCATCCAAGAGCTGATCACCAATCAAGCCCTGCAGGAATCATGCCGGTTTACAACTATCTCCTTGACAAGAGAAGCCATGGAAAAGCTCGATGACCAGCACTACATCTTGTCCTTCCCGCGTCAGACAAAGGTACAACTGACTTGCAGCCGAAAAAACTACGCTTCGCTTCAAGGGAGCTATCTCATTACAATTCCCGTGGGATGTCGCCTGAAATCTGAAGAGTTCACCATCGTTAACGACAACGACGAAATCAAAGGTCAGCCTCTCACACTAACAAAGATCTCCTACGATGCTGAGAAACGACCTACAACGTCGACTCACATCAACTTGAACTCCGTAGATCTTCGAGGACTACACAGCATCCAGGATAGAGTTATGATCCAAGCCCCTTTACAGATAGATCATGTGCAACCAGATGTCTTTTATCATACGACAATACCGTTCTACACAGTACTATCAAGTGTAGCCGCACTCATCATCATCCTTTTGACCCGGCGCTACCTATGGAAATGCAGCCAAACTAAGAAAAAGGACCAGCAGTCTCCAACAGTAATCCTTGAGAAACAAGACGACCCTGGGAATGTTCCGGCAACATTTTCACTCAACGTGCTAAAATAGTCGCCGTTCTAGGGGTGGAGGAATTACGTAGCTACCCTATATGAAGATCGCCGATGCAGCATATAGCAAATCGTCGTGGAAACAGGAAGTGCATATGCAGCAATGACGTCAATCGGTGGCTCGTGCCATTAGTGTTAAGTAATTATAGGCATTCCATAATCATACTTCGATTAGGACACTAGTTTAATTTTACTTTAAGTTAAATTGTAAAGTATTATTTTAATTAAATAATTTAACATCAAATCGGTTTTTTTTCGATCCTCTGTCTGCCGCTAACGTATTTTGTGCAAATCACTATTTACCATTATATGTTTTGCAAAATATTTACTAACAACAAAGGTTTTGATTAGTGGTCTCAAACTTTTGAGCGGCAGTGTATACCTGTTTTACTTGTGGGTTGAAAATGTGGTTTGAAAACGAAAGACACCGAATAAATCGAATCTTTCTATCAAATATTAAATTTATAATATTTTTTCTGACAAAAACTTTCATATCTGATTTATCTGTAATCTGCATGTAACGGAAACGAATAAAATTCATAAGCATCTCTACCCATACATTATCGTAGATAAACATTATCTCACTATTTTGTGGATTAACATTTAAACACAGACATTTATCAAATAATCTAATTCAATATTAATCTCTGTGGGACCGGTTGTATATAAAGCAATAAAGGAGGACGTTGATTTAGAAGCCGCTCGAGATCAGAGTATACGCAACTTTAAGATGACGTTGGTAAAAGTTAAATCATTGCAAATTGACTCTAATGACCTTCGTAACAAGACTACTCTATTTGTGAAACAACGTACGAACGCCAAGATTAATCGGTCGCATGGTAAGGCCCGATAATTTTACTTTGGTAGCGATTTGGGGAACTAATAGCTGAGTAATTTGAAACGGGTATTTGCGTCGTTAGGTACTAATAAGGTCATAGTACGTACTTAAGGCATTACATGAGTAGTTTGTATAGAGCTCTTGAGTAGAGGTATGCGCAAACAACTTTAGTTCTTATTTCTTAACTGATTTGGTGCGTATTTGGACAGACACACTTCAATGTCTAAAATCTTAGCGACTCTGCAATTTGCATCATCATCACCATTACCTTCATTATATGATCTCTTCTCATTCAATGCGAGAGCTCGGGTTTATTCTCAGAAAGAGAGAGTCAGGACCATAATTCACTATCCGAGCCCAGTACCGCTTGGTGGTTTTCCACATCATGTTGTCACGATGTTTTTCCATGACTATAATTTAGATTATGGTAAATCTGCACATAATATCATAATACATTAGAATTAGTGTTAAAAATCTGTATACTCTACATTTTTTTATAATAGCCATCCAAAGGTTGCCTGGAAGACATCGCTCCAAGCGACAATACCGCTTATTGTACTACCGTTTATGTGCACATATGCAATAAACAGTTTTGTGTATAATATTGGTGCCTGGCCGAATTGGGATTTAAACCCCGGTGCACCTCATCAAAGCCGGACAAATTACCGCACAGCCATATTGGATAATCAACCTTACATTCTAGATACAATCCCGTAACAATGACAAACCAATTAGTGTTGTATTAATAGGTTTAAATAAAATGTTACGTGACACAATCGTTTAGGTAAGTAGGTATAACAGCTTAATGGCTTCAAATGTCAATACAGCTTGAAATATCGCAGTTTACTTCTATGTATACTTAAAAAAACAATTTACATAAGTATAAGCAATCATAGCACAGAATAAATGTAGAATGAAAGAAATAAGAATAAAATTTTTGATGTAAAATATTTTTTTCGCAACAAGCTATTAACAAATTTCTAATCAGAACCGCGAGCAGATTAAAATGAGCTTAAACATTAGTAGTTTACGATCCGTCAATGAGTTCCATTGCCCACCTTCCGTCTCCATCATTAGATCAGCTGGCTGTCACTGTAATATTGCGTTGCCATCAGGTTTGACAAAATTTCAACCCCGTAGGATAAGAGGAAGTGGTTCTGATTAAACATGCAAGACCCAAACATTGTAAGTTAAATAAAAGCTAGTAAAAATGAATTCGTCAATACAGTTAGTATAACCACAGCACCGAAAATAACTTTTATAATCTTACATGATTTTATTTGTAAAACCGAAATGTTTTAAAACCTCTGTATTTTAGAATTGGAAAGTATTTTATTAAATCTCTAAATAAACAATTGAAAAGTCGAATTATAAAATAGCAGACAGATCGTTTCAAATAAAAATTCTATGAAATTTATATCGCGCTGAAATAAAATAAACGTATCATAATTCATAGATATCAAAAGACAGATCACTATTTCTATGAAAAATATTTCACATACGAATAAACAAAAACATAAAAACCGTTGGAAAACATCGTAATTTCGTTCAAAGCCATTTAATTTAAGCGCAGTGGGCTGCGTAGTATTATCTGATTTATATACGTAGGCCGTATATCTTCTTTCTACGTTTATACGCTAACACACTCACACCACCGACCGCCCGTAATTCGGGCCGTAACACGCGAATTCAGTTAAGTGCTTTTTCCTTTTCCATTTTTACGACAAACCGTGTATAAAACACGGACTTGTTTTGATTACGGACTTTAAACACGAGAACTAGTTTTGCGATGAAAAAACAAACTCGTAGTTTCGTAAACTTTAAAACCTTTCAGTTTTGGCTCGCTAACAAAAATCACATTCAAAGTGGAGAAAATCGAACGCCGCGCCGCGTCACATTTTTTGCTCAAAGACATTCCTCTCTCGATATTAGTCTGGAAATATGTGGAATTTTTCGACAGAAATGGAATTTTTGTATTGGGCTGTTGAATATTAGTATTTAATCAAGCCTTTAAGCTTGTGTGAGGATTGTGTTCGTTGAAGCGTTATTTTTTATTGGATGTTGCTCAAATTGGATTTGCTCCGTATCTATAGGTTCACGAGTGGACCCTCCCGCCGTCGCCGTGGAGTTATTTATTCCCCGCGGAGATCCCTTTACGAGCACAATATCGGCACTCGATTTCTCGCCCCGAGGGCCGCCGCTATTGTGTTCTCTCGCGAATAAAACTATCAAATTAAACAGCAATATACTTCGCTTCGACACTTAAATCGACGATGTAATAACGAAGCCATAAAAATAATAAAGAACTAAAGACCAAGCGCTGTCGAAACAAGTAAAGGTTAAATCCATTTGCGAACGAGCCACGAGCGAAATACGCCCAATTTTAATATTAGCAGAGAAAGAAACTTGTCAGAATTTGTTCTCGCCGCTCTCGAGGGCCGCAGCGTAAATATTCATGATCCCGCCTCATATAAATATTACGCGAGACACTCGGGGCTGTTAATGAAACAAGATGCTAACTCCGAGGGGCTCACCGAAAGCTTAAATTATTCCAGCGGCGTCTCGCTCGTCTTTGTGCCTTTGCTATTATTTCAAATTATTTTTAATTGTGTAAAAGCAAGCGAAAACACAATAACAACTCTCCAAGTTAATTACCCAGCCCGCGGAGCGTCGAGAGCTCGAGACGCCGCGGTACAAACGCTTGCGCCAAATGGAGCTCGGAGCTTTGTCGGCGCTTCACCAATTTCTTACAAATAAAATGGAACGTGAAAATCATAACGCAACAATAGGCCGTAATGAAATCTCTTTTTTACGGCTCACGGGTACGCGGGCCGAGCAATTTTAACCTCGTTTTCATTGAAATTCACATTTCATCCGAGCAACAAAAGGGTTTGGCTCGTTGCGAAATGTCAATTGTGAGGAGGGTATACTGTCCCGTGATGTTATCCTGGTAGCGGCGGACACGTGTACGCGGGCCGCCGCGACAAACACAGCCACACACACACATTTGTGTGTACATACGGTACGTACTATGTACGAATACCCACCGGCGAGCCTGAATAATGCATGAGCAGCAACGAATGCTTTAAAAAGTTAACAAGGTTTTCCCGAGCTTTTCTTTGTTCTGCTACTCAATGGAGAAAAAACAAATTGCTTCCACCAGAGTTCACTGATACATTTGATTTACTTTATCACTGTCCACAACCGCGCTCCTCAATATTTACTAATTCAATATTATTTTACATAAAGACCACATTGTAAGAAAAGATACGACTCATGTATCATGAATAAAATATAGAACCCATATTTCATCTAAAACGAATAACAAAAGCACAAATATACATACAGGGATGAAGGATAAAATGATGTTTCAATTCAAGATACGAAGTTCTAAGTAGGTCAATTTATATAAAGACATGAAGTATGGAAGCATGATGTGTGTTGGTTGAACAAAGACGGCATAAGTTTTCTCAATTTCATATTGAAAATAATATCTCTAGACCTATTTCCGAAACCAAATAACACAGTATTTTCAAAATAATAAGCAAGAAATGAAAACGTTGAAATAAGCTCTGCTCATAATATACTGGGAATTCATAAGGCGGAAGAGAATCATTTGTATTTCGGTGGCACGTTCCAAGAACAACAATTAAGTGCTGTGGGGATAAGAAGTGTATCTGGCAAAAGTTGTTCCCGGACTAGGCGGAGCCGGGTTACGGATACCTATCCGATAACCGGATTAACGCGCCCTCCCTTGTTGCGGGTTCGCGAACTTCGCCGCACTCCTCCACGTTAATGTTGTCCTGGTACTTTGGCTGATTTTCACTTAATACCTTTCCACACTGTCTGACTTTTGTCGTTTCACGAAACTTACGTTTTTTTGCCTTGTGTGTGATTGTATCGAACTTTTTGAGATCCTACATATAATTATGAATCAGCCTACCTATTAATTATTCTGTGTCCTTACTAAGAATGTTACCTTTTTCATTTGCATTTTTAAAACCAACGTCAACATTCTCTTCATTCCAGTTTACTCCGTTAAATATTAGCAGTTCGAAAGCTAAAAGTTTCATTCCTGTTGATTTCATTATCTCGCTTAGCAAACAGCGTTGGATGAATATTAAAGCTGAGCTGAAAGCTCGTATTCATCTCTAAACTTTCCAACTCAATCGAGGATTTTAATTTTATAATTAAAATAAACTTTCAACAGTTGACGGGAGTCGTGGAGTCGTGAAACGTTTATGACATTATAAAATCGTAATGGATTAAGTCGATCGACGTAGTCGCCGTTTAACGACCGACCTGGGTCGACTTCCTCAATAAAATTATTGTCTGTCATTATCTTTACCGCTCAAGGATACAAACTGGGCTTTTAAAATAATATATGAGCATTTTGGCACACGCACAGTGATATTTCTCTTTAATTTTATTCGTGAGGTAATAAGATAATCTCGTCAAGCCGTAGTTTGTTTGATATGTTTAAAGTTTAAAGAGAACTAGAACTAAACTTGATCACATTGGCATTAATGTAAAACATTAGTCAATTTTGGCATTGTTAGGTAGTTTCGGAGTAGAGTTTCGTAAATTGAGTCGTTTGATGGCATTTTCTTGGAAATCCCGGGACTACTAAGGAAACTAGAACAAATTTCGATTAAATAGTCAGGACGGCTCCTTTATAGATTTCCTTTCTTTTTTGGCGAAATACTGGAAGCAATTCATAAGACCTTTCATAATAATATCGAAACATAACCTAAACCTAATCTAAAACCTACGGAACCTAAGTAATTTAAATGACGAAACGAAAACGGATAGTACTGAAACACAAGAACTTTGAAAAAGAAATACCTACCTACGTAGTAATTGTTTCAAAGAAGGAAAACTTTACACTCCCTACTGTAAATTCCGTTGCAGTTAACGACTGTATGTTCCGGGAACTTACTTCTGAAGAGAGAAACATTTAATACCTATAAGATGAACATGCATTTATGTGACTACTTTGTACCCAGCTCCCTTTATGCCAGCTTTCCTAACGGTTATCTTTTAAGACGATGGAATAAAGATACCTGCTATACTTACTTACCTACTGAACATGTATATCAATAAATATGAAAAAGATGTCTAATACCGACCCATTATAAGGAAAACAGAACTTTATTACGGTAATACGGATTAGGCGTTGTCTGTTTATCTTGAATGTACAAGAAGTTGCATAAGATATAAGAACTGTGTAGCAATCTGTTTGATCTCGGGCAGCATCTGATATAATATCTCCGGTCACATTTGGCAGCCATCTCTTATGGTAATATTATTCCGTACATAAACCAGAATATGAAGATAAGAATCTGGGTATAACATACCAATAACAATATTCATTTAAAAACCTACAACACAGAAAGTAGTAAATAAATCGTAAAAATCCATGAAAAAATGGTGATCAATACACAAAAGAATCCACCAATCCGCACTGGGCCAGCGTGGTGGATTATGGCCCATACTCTCTATGAGAGAAGGCCCGTGTCCCAGCAGTGGGAACGTGATGGGCTGCTGATGATGATGACACAAAACCTTGAATACCTTCTAGTAGAAATTAAATCCACATTCATTCCTTTATATTTTACTAGCGACCCGCCCCGGCTTCGCACGGTTATTATTAATATAAACCTTCCTCTTCAATCCCTCTATCTATTAAAAAAAACCGCATCAAAATCCGTTGCGTAGTTTTAAAGATTTAAGCATACATAGGGATATAGGGACAGAGAAAGCGACTTTGTTTTATACTATGTAGTGATAGTGATGATGAACCACAAACGTGTAAAAATTTAAATATTTCTGTTATTTATTTATTTATTTAGAAAGATTAATTTATTTAGAATTATTTGTTTTCTGCTATCAATTATTAAACAACTTTTAAGAAAGATTAACTCAATTTGTTATATCATCGTAACGAGAGTAATAACAGTCGAAACAATGTATGAAAAGGAAACTTATTAATTATTACAAATAAAACTTAGTCCATCCGTTCGTAATTAAGAGTCCATTTTGTGACAGCCTCTTAAAATTCACTCCGCGAGCGCACAGCGGGCTCAAAGGCGAAATAATTAAAGCGAGGGAAGAGAAATAATATAAGAAAATGCCGGGAGCTGACGAGATCAAAGAGAGGAAATTCCCCTCCGGTAAATAATATATACGGGATTTTGGTATTTTGCTACTCTAACCGGAGTAGCATCGATAACGATATCGAAGTATCAATACTTTTAACTCGAATGCATTGAATGTATCGATACCGATGCCAGAAGGTCCGTTACACTGTACACCATGGTTATCCACGGAAACCTAACCTAAAGAGCCTAAAGAGGGTACCGAAAGAGAAATTGTTCTAAAAAAGTATCGATATTTTACTTATTATTTCCGAGTTACTGTATAGCCTCCTTATTTTTCTCGGTAACCAATTCAATCTCAATTCTAACAAGATAACTATTACGCACTTTGGTTTTACGTTGTTGACACAACTCATCTATTATTGAATTAACGTAAATCTTAAATTTCGAATAATTTTGTATTCATTTGTTTTTGTCATTTATTAGCAAGTCGGGAACAGACTAAAAAGGTTTGCAATATTTTGCTAAAATATTATCTGAATTTGAAATGTCATCATCACAAACAACGACATCGTAAATAAATTAAACTTGGTAAATTGTAATATTAAACATACAACACTAATAATTGAATAAAATACCGAAGAGAATAAAAATAAGCACCCCGAATTGTGCTCGTTACAATGTGTCATAAACATTTTCGAATCATGGTACCTACCATCTGTTCGTTAATTTTTAATTGGTTTATTAAGTAACATGTATTTGTTGATATGCCAAGTTCGAGTCCAGAGACGTAAACTTTTATTGGTTTTTCTTATACTGTCTCTAGCTCCGCAAATGGTGAGCAATAAATCAAAGGAAATTTGAAGTAAGGCCTTCGGTAATAATTCGGAATATCGAAAAAATAAGAAACATCTCCTTCGTGTTTTGTTTTAGCGACCTTGCAGCGTACGTTCGCAAGGGAAGGCTATTTATTAATAGATATCGAAGCACAAAGCATAATATTTGAGAAAATGGCATAACAAGTTTGTGGCGAATTTAATCCTTTGTGGCTTCAACAGGCACCAGAAGTATACGATTAACAAAGCGTGTATTGTGTTTCGTAGAAGTTAATACAAATAAATAAATAGGTATGCTTTTTAAATATTTAAATTAAGCATGTTTAGTCCTTACTAAAGAGGTCTCGGACAGCCTTAGAACAAGGATTACACGGATTTCATTTTGCAAGTTAATTCCCACTTATAAATATCCAACATGCTTCACCTACAGCCAAATAGTTTAATTAATATACAATCTTGAGACAACGTACAAATACGATTGTTACTTTCGTTATTGGAGCTAATTGCTATGTCAATAACAATTACCGAATGTAACGAGCGTCCTCGACAATTTGTTACCAATAAAGATTAATTAAAATGCTATTCAAACTAGTTGTTTTATTTATACGACTTGCGCCGTTCTAGAATTTACAATACATCAATAATTCTTTTATGGGATATAATAGTATATAATCGTACTAGTCAAGAAATGATTAAAATAATGCATAGAATAGGGGCTGCATATGCTGATGATTAATTAAAATAACTTATGAATCAAACTTTAGCAAAAGATGTGCACAGGGATAATGTATAAATTATTACATAGTAGGGAAATCCTAAAATAGTGGTTGGATAAAAATAAATGGAAAGCTTGCAAATAAATCTACATCATAATTCATACATACTACATCAATTTCTTAATACAAGTTCAGGGCCATTAGAAGACCTCTAAAAAATTAATAAACAGTTCCATATCTTAAGACGGAAAGACTTAATCTTAGTTGTAACCTATAACGTCGTTAGGAACAAAATATTCCACTGCACAGATGAAATTATTACTCAAGCAAACATATTACGCTATCTTAATACCATCATCTGTATAATGCTATACTCGTGACATAAGCCATTGTATAATTTACCATAATTGTCTACTGATAAATCCAGGCATCACTAACCAAAGGTTACTGAAAACATTCAATTATGCAAATCATCCAGCTATGTAAATGTTGTATGAATATTAAGTAAACATAGAAAGTATCAAAATAACCTTTTGATCTCATACATTTTTATTGCATAAACTTACCTTTTATGTTCGCACCTCGACTCCATAAAAACAGTGAGACGCTAATGAGATCGAGAGACGGTCTTACCTGTAAACAAAGAAAACTACAATCAAACGTAATCTATGCTTGGACATTAGGCAATATAGAATAATTAAGCCACTTAGGTATGTACTTCAGTCAAAAGCTAAAGTGGTTTGAAACTACACAATGTTGACTTATGCAAATACATGAACGTAAAATACTATATGTAATTACCAGTTCGGCATTTACAGCTGTAATATATATAAAACTAATGAAGGTCGTTTAGAGTCATTTGAAGATCAAAACACAATTGCAACTGACAAGGTATGATTTGTGTTTAAGCTCATTTAAATTTGAAATAGACGAGCGCCTACGGTATACAATAATCGTGAAATCGCATTACAACGTCAACCTTTAAGGCTTCACCGAGCGTAAATCTGAAATGAATGAGCTACGGAATTACTAATTCACCAGACGCGCTCCAACTCATAACAAAGTCACTAAACAGTCTTAAATTGTTAAAAATTAACATTCAAATTGGGGGAGTGCTGTTAGTGGAATTAGTGCGAGTTTCACTCATAAATCGTCTAGAGAGGGTGCCGTTCGCCAGTTTATTGGCTCTACGTCGACATTCGCTCGCTAATAAATGAAGCAGAAAACTTCTACTTGTGTAGTGCGCCTGTTTGTCGAGGGCGGAAGACATCTCGGAGCACCCATATAACCGAAACTGCGTCTACATCGCGAGCCGTAGAGCTCAAACTTCGACGAAGTATGCTTTTATAACTTTCCTCGTCCCGCTCTCTCGGGCTGTGAGAGAAGAGGACGTCATGAGCGCATTATGGGTTATGAAATGAGCTCCGTTGCCTCATGTTACCCTGGCGGAGAAAATGAAATTATGGCCGTAGCGCGCGCAAAGAAAGCGGACATGACATCTCTAATTCTTCCTTGCGCCGGCTTTTACGAGCGGGCGAGTTTCGAAATAAATATTGTATACGAGATTGGAAAAAGGCATTTTTATAACGACCCTTCTCAAGACAATCGGACCGTGTAATGTCTACTTTGATCGTTACATTCTTTGTCCGCTTGTTGTCTTTAATGATAGCCTTTGCTTGACAATGTTGTTCGTGTTTACCAATGCTCTCTATCTACATCACCGCACAGGTATTCAAATAGGCAAATAATTAAATCATAATGCTTCGAAGGGAGCTAAATGCGTGTTTAGTTATACATTATAAGTTTATAAGGAATCCTATTAATTAAATTTTAATGAAGTTGTTCGATGTTTCACACGCAAAACGGAATATAAAATTAACTATAAAAATTGAATAATAAAGCGTTTATCTATCTATCTATCTATCTTACATAAATAGATAAATGCAAATGTAACGCGTGTCTAACTTAAATTAACTTATTGAAATAAGTTTTAAATAGATTTGCTTATGCGTATAAATAATTCAACTTATGTTATTTACAGAAATCATAATGTCATCAAAAAAGCCAAAACAATAAATTTTAAATAACGCATAACGTACCATATAATAAAACATAACAAACAACTAAAGAGAGAACTTTTACACAGCACAGAATACTCGAAGCTATTCAAATTTAACATATCACACACCGGTCGGGTCATATTCGGCATCTCTTATGAATATACGTATTAGACAATATCCAATTTATGAATTCAATGTAGAGAACTGGAGAACGTCACTTTGTAAATTTATCTTCTTCATTTCTAAGTTAAAAAATCATAATATAAGAATGTTTAATAAGGAAAAATGACGAAATTGTTGTCTTAGCGGAGCGCTTAACAAGGACAAGGAAAATACGTCCAGTTCCATGTGTAATTCTAAGCAGCAATATAAACATTCATAAAATATGTATGACACAATACTCATGCACGAGCATAACCTATAACCGTTAAATATACTGAGGTAAAGCAGCGGAAGCTTCATAAAAGCATGAGTTTGCATCTAGTGATAGATTATATCACCTGGAACTGGGTCCGAGTTGCTTGCCGCGCTAATAATGTCTACTTTATCAATTACTTCGTATTATGTCATGTAGGTACGCTCCACTACGGGCACGTTATCAGTTTAATTCATCGCTCGCCCGCGTTTATTTTAAATACGAGTTTAGAAGCGCGACTGAGATGGCTATTTAAAACACGTGTGTTAGAAAGAAATAGAGGATGCGGCGGTTCTCAACATGTCAACGTTAAGCGGTGTTAAGGTTAATAGCGATATTTGTATAGCGAGTGGAGATGTTATCGCCCGGAGGCTGCGGCTGCAACCGACACGACCAGTTTATTGTCTTTATCAACACCGGTGCTTTTTAATATTCCTTATTATGGTCTCCTGCTGTTGCTGTCTTATTTCTAGTTTTGTTTTTTCATTCCTTTGCATTGTACGAGACTTAAACATAGTTTAGTTATTCGCTCTTGGGTAAAATTATTATTTAATGATATTGAAATGGTTTGTTGTGTTTGTTTGGTTATTTTTATTATGTCTACATAACACATTAAAGTGATAAAGCTCGTTATCTTGTGAATATGTACAATATTGTACAGTGGCGGTCAAAAATCCAGTAGCAGTTTCACAAAGCAATAGCATCAAAGTAAATCGCACTAATGACCTTCTTCTACAAAGCGTTTGCAGGCACACACACACCCATACAATGTATTCTTTCATTATGAACCAATCAAAGAGCGAGATCATCAATCGTCTTCCTGTCGTAAACTTTTCAAGTTAATAACTTTTAATTTCGAGACATTGGATAAGTGTCAGTCTGGCTCAGTGGTTTAGCACAGTGTTTAATTGTCATAGATACGCGACACGTCGGTTCGAATCCTCTCGTACTTTAAATCATTTTTACATTTCAGTTTTTAGAATTTTGTTTGGAATGTCATCGATGTGGTGTTGTTTCTTTATTTCAATGTTTTAACCAGTTTCTCAAAAGATGAAGGTAGATTTGAAACAAGACGGCAATAGAATAGTGAACTTGTCGGTTGGTGAACTTTGTTGCGAGCGGTAGATTTATTGTTACTGGTGTTGTTTCGTTTGATAGTTATTATTACAAATGCAAGCAAATAGAAATATCGATGAAAGGGCAAATATAGTGACCTTTTATAGAAAAATGGACTTAATATATCTCAAATTTCCAATGAAACCGGCTTATGTGTGAGTTATAATAGATTATGTGATGATATTATTATAGTTGCGTTGTGGTGTAAATTGCTAGTTTAAAAGTGTTCTAATATAATAAAGATTACTCTGTTTTAGAGAAATACTGTGAGTCGTTGGTTAAAACGACACAACGTAAGGAGTGGAAGCCCACTGGTTATCAACCAGTCTCAGCGACGTTTTATGGTGGAACAATATGAAACGAATACAGAACAATAAGTGGAAACGTAATTGCGCACTGTCCACCGCGGACTCCATGCCGAAGGATTACATCACCGAATACCTGCTAAGAAATCATGTTTGACGCGAAGGCATATAAACAGGAATGATTGCGTTTTGCTCGAGAATATATGGATTTTAACTGGAAGACTACTACAATATTTACCGATGATAAAACTTTTAAGTCATAGTTAGTAATAGTAATAGTTAGTAGGTAAATTTGAATGATTTTTTAAAGAAAAATTTGTAGTTTATGGTTATAAGGGGTTAAGCTTCAAACCTCTTTTCCTTGAGAAAATGAATATTTTAAGCTTATATAAACCTTAAATAACCAATAGGTAAAAAGAGATGTATTGGTTTCTATTTCTTTTAAAAACCATAAGTAAATAAATGTTTACATAAGTAGGTTATTAATTATTAAATTACAAAATGTTTTTTAACTTGGATTTTAATAAATGTTCCCTTATGAACGACTATTTTAATTCATGTTTAACAAAGGCTGCAATTTATAGTTTGTTATATTAACAGGGATTTAAACTTAATAATAAATACCAAAAAGTGATCACGGCACTCAGGATTGAACCCATACCCTTATTGACCATCGTATAAGAGTTTACTACTTACGCCTCTCCACCATTGTCACATTTATTAAGTAAACGAATTTAAGCTGTTGTTTTGAGTCGGCGTAAAACCGGATAACTCACTAAGAAGAAAGCGAGTATATACTGTTATCTTTTTCTAATGTTTACCACATGCATCTGACGAAGTGCACCTCCTCATTGTTATACCGTATGACGTTTTGTTGTGTGCGTAAGGACATTATACACACAGAGATAAAATATGCAGCATGCGCGGGGTTACACCGTGTGGGCGATTATCGACTTTAAGGTGCTACTGCACTTTTGTCCGTTTACTGTACAAGGATCAAAATAATAACCGGAGCAAATGAACGATCTTCGTTCACATTTATAATTTGAAATCTATATACATAATATACCTACGGTATTTTATTATTTACGAAGATATCGTTATTTAACATAGCAACTGCAATCTGTTAGATAGCCGTTAAGAGAATAACAAAGTACATAAATAAACATTACTTAGGTTCGACGATCAACCATACGACGAAGCTATTACTTAGCACCTCATGTGCGATATAGTTAGCATAAACGTCAAGTAAATAACGACATACTTTGTAAGAAAACAGGCCATCGCAATGTTTACAGCAAAGAAATAAAACAACATCGGCATGCGATATAAAGATAAAACACACATAATGTACAATGTACACAGCCAACACGCTCAAGGCATAAACAATCCGTTCACGGCAGCGATTTCTAAGTAAATAGGTAACAACCTATAAATCAAACAGTTTAATCGAAAAAGTAGTTCGAACAAAATTAACGGCAATATAAATTACGACCAAAAATAACATTATATAACGTGTTTATTATGCCCAGAGATGCGGTTATGCTAATGTAACAACACGCATACGGTAATGACACCGCAATTAGGTACTCGTGAAGTGTTATTATCATCGCTCTTGTCGAGATCGAGACGGCAAAAAATATCTCTCTCGACTCAATAGGATGATTGACATTTATGTTGCCCTCCGACGGAAAACCTGTTAGTGCTGAAGCTCTTGAATTGTGTACGACACACAATACACTCATCGCTGAGCGTGCACCAGCTGGCACGATCGATGTTACATTAAACATCGCCTCCAATCCGAATAACAATGTTCCTTCAAAGAATCGATCCTCGAACAAACATGATGTCATGCAAATTAAATATGACCGGAGTTTAATAGCTCGAGCGACACAAATATACACTAATACGGCTGTAACCGGAGCGCCGCTTTCCGAGGGATCTTAGAGGCTGTGTAAGTACCATTAAGCCGTCTGTAATACACCAACTAAGTATTTGCATGAAAACGACAAGATATTTGCATATGCAAATTGCGTTCCGTCTTTATTTGGGCCGCGGACGTTCACTCTACGTCTTTATGTAAATGCGAATCCAACGCGATTAATAACCGAATCCTCAAAACAATTTCTTTACGCCATTCGGTTCGTCAAGTTTTTCATTCTCGACATCACAATTAACGTCGCCGTTTACGATCGAAGATGAACAAAAAAGGGAAATGAATAGAGCGTTAACAAGGCGAAAACCGTGGCCTATTACAGTCTTAATAATGCTATTATAAAGCAACGGAATCGGCTCCGAGAAACCACTGCGAGATGACGACAGAACGAATCGAAGACAAGAGCAGAGTGAACAATAACGAGTAACGACGGAGCCGCTCATTTTTGTAGTCTCAAACGTAAACAATAAAACAAAGAGAGCGCAAAAACGGCGCGGAGCACGCAAGCGGGCTCTCGAAAAATAGCAACGACTCACACGCGACGCGCCGCGCCGCGCCGCGGTGCCGATGCCGGCCCCACCGCGCCGCGCTGCCATCGGGGCCGTAAACCTGCCACACATGCACGAATACAAACGGACAACCGCACACGAGCTCGCAACACCATGTAGCCGGCTTACCCTCCGCACTTGTGGAGGCATTCGTGCGTGAACCCGCCCGGCTCGCCTCGCGATCGCGCGACCATAGCATACGTACTTATTACCGGTACGTGTGTGCCTGGCGGTATCCATTACGTGGCGGAAAAAGCGCGCTCCGCCGGCGTGTAATTGATTAACAGTCTGAGAACCTGTCGACGAGGAGTGACGGCCTCACTGCGGACTCCTCAACCCTCGTCCGTTGGAGAAGGCTCGTTAATCGCTTTAAAATCTTAATAAATACGTGTCATTTCACTTCCAGTTATTATAAACGATGCGAGACGAGCGGTTTCAAATTACGACTCTCCGTCTCCACTCGGAACGACTGTTATTTTCATAATGGACTCTAATAACACGTTCATTGAATACGTTGCACGTTTTTTATTATTCAATCGTAACAATTTCGAAGTCAAATTTTAATGCACGCTTTACGACTTCCCTTGGCACGATTTCAATTAAGTGTTTTATTGGAGAGCTAAAAACGCCAAAGCATAATAAGTCGTGTAGATTAGCGGGAATAAATAAGGTTGTATGGGCAGTAAATGTGATGGGATATAATAAAGCGGACGAATTGTGTGATGTTGTAATAAAAATGGTTGAAAGAATAATTTATAACAAAGGAATGGCGTGCGGAGATGTCGCGATTCGCGGCGGTCGCGTCTGTGCCGGCCTGCTCAATAATTCATGGCGCATCGCACCATTGAGAAAGTGCTCTGTGAACGCCATACTAATTCAGTCGTTGAATCACTAATACGTTTCCTTGTGATCCTCAATATGCGCACAAAGCGGACCGACATGTACGCTTATTTGCATTGTTTCGGTTAAAAATACGTTAAAACATGAAAACATAACAAAGGGTGTGAGATAAAAGAAAGTTACAGAGACATTTTTATTGGTAGCGAAAACAGAACAAACTTATGCTAATAACTGTTTGTCATACGGCGTTATCGCATTAAAATATATACTGAATTTCAGTATTTTTTATGATACGCTTCAATAACTGAAGCGTTTGGTAAAAATTCTTAAAAAGCAAAACAGCAAGACTCGAAAGAATCAACAAGAACCAATTATATGCATAATGAGCATTTAGATCTTGGAAAGAAAAACCATACTATTTGATAGATAACAACCGTGAACAAATCTCGGGGCACGGAGCGCCGCCGCCCGCCGTCAGGATTAATTCGTGTAATTTCAACTTCGATACTAGGAGAATACGAAACTGAGGAGGTTGTCAGAAGCGTGCGCAGACGGGCGTTTGGACGCCAGCGATCGACAAACCATTGAATATAAACCTTGGCATAACAAACCAAAATTTAATTTGGAGAAATAGAGAAGATTTTGGAAAAAGGCAATATACGAACATATACTATGAGTTATATTAGTTTATCGCTCCGTTTAAATTTAAAAAAAAAATACAAAAGTTATACCTAATAGATAAACATGATAAATCATGATTGCATCACCGATGAAGAATGAAATAACACTCATCCAATAATAAAGAGTTCGTATAGGTAAAGCTACAATTTGAATGATAAAATAGCAAAGTGCCACGTAAATTATACAAAGGAAAGTCTGTGTGATATGTGTCATAAGCAAATACAATAATAAGAACAAGTAACAGCAGATTAATTAACGACTACAGAACTCCGTTCCGCGCCAACATTACGACGTCATCAACTCGCTCAATGAAACGATATTTTCATCAGCACATGTATAAATCCATATCGCTCTTGTTAGACTCAAGTTCGTTAATGTTCTCAAAGTTGGGAGCCCAATTAGATGAGATTTCGGCGATCGCTGCGTGTCGAGCGCTCGTCGGGTGAAGGCTCGAGGGTGGTGAAGGGAGAGGGCGCTACAGCCGCCCTGTGGAGTGAGAGAGAGGTGGATATTTCATCGACTTCGACTACAAGATGGCAGACGTTTGTGGTTGATAGTTTATAGTTATTACCAGCGAGCTCGCCGTGTCCCGAGCCGCTTTATCACATTGTTAGCGTTGTTATCCGACTCCCCGGATTAACTGGAGCCTCACTCGGACGAGCGGAGCCTTCCGTAATAGCTCTTAACGCTTACACAGTCTTTATTACCACCCCTGAACCTGATCCGTCATATCGGCGCTTCACCTTGTTGTAATTCTCGTTCGGAAAGCGATAATCCGTGAAACCTTATGGCGGTTTAATTAAAACCAACGGCCGCGCTCGGAATTTATTCCCCCATCTCGCGACTTCAAAGGGCGGAGGTGTCGCGTGTGAATATAAATCTCGCCGGGATAAAAGTAGGAAAGCCCGGGATCTGTATAAATGTTGCAATTCGTGCGAGCCGTGATCGATTGCTCCGCCATCGTCCCACTATTTCAACTACAAGACGTCTCATTTATTCCTGTCATATTCGAACCGTTTTATTTCGCCCGAGGTATTCGCAACGATAAATATGATATAGCGTTATTTTCTATGTATGTGGGTTTTTATAAGCGGATCGCGATGAACGTATAATGTAGGCATTATAGGCAGTTGTTTATTTGTATAACGTCAGTGTATTGAATGCGAGCGTATTGAAATAAAATGGTATTGTTAAAAACTCGGGATCTTCCCGGTAATAGTTGGCAGATGCGAGCGGTACCAGGGGAGCATAAAGCCGGGGGATATACACGAGGCGTCGTCCCTTCCGCCATAAATTCACCGGAGCAAAGAAAGCGTTAACTCTGATTTACAGACATTTGCGTCGGCCGTGACGGGAGTGAGAACGAGCACATGAACGCACTCCACTAGCCGATGTTACCACACTTTAATGCTAGCAAATATACGTCGTGAGAACATCATAAAATACGAGTAATAGCTATTTTCTGTGTGAGATAAAATTGCTAGTACAGTAGCGAGGCGTAGCAGAAATTTCAAAGAAATGACAGGGACGACGCTGTTTTGGCGAGAAATTCCCGCCGGTCCGAGATAGCTATCGCGAAGAATCACAAAAGCTCCGGGAATCTGTCTCAGTCTCGGGACAAAGGCATTGCGGACACGTGGCTGCCTTTTATTTCACGAGACTGATATTAGAGGTATTTTGGCTTAGACGACAATATATTTTGTTTCAAGCTTGAACAAGCTTGATTTTTTCAAATCTAGAATGTGTCAAGCAGACGATAATTCTGATATAAAAATAAACTTTGTACTTATAACACTTGGAAATGTTTCCAACCACTATTTATTTAGTGTTAATACTACCAAAATAACAAGGAACATAATCGAATAGTGTAAGTATAAATATTACATAAATAGCAACGATGGTACCTTATAGTCACACCGAAATAAGTTAAGAAATAATTTAGATTTTTTAATTTAATTTTTTAATCCTTGACCAAAAGTTGACACTTTTGCACCTAACAATTAAATAATTTACACATGTTTGGGGCTAACAATAAACAAATAATTGTCTTATGCTATGATATAAAACCTCAATTACTATCAAAGTTAAGACTCGTCGGACCATACCACATTTGACTATTTGCTTTAGTAAAATGTTGGTGTCTTCGAGCCCATTCTTGCTTTTTTTGTTATTGTCGGAGAGCCATTGCTTTTCTGGCCCGCTTCAGCGAGTCTTCTTCCAGCCGTTCGAGAACTAATCGGTTTTCCAATGTCCTTCGATAAAGCTGCCGCGACCTCAGAAGTTTTTTTACGATCCTTCAGAGAGTCGCGAATTAGTTTTCTGTCCTTTTGGTCAGTAATCATGCGTTTTCGGCCCGCTCTCATTTTATTTGTATGAGAGCCAGTTTCTACAAACCTTTTAATTGCAGATTGCACTGCGCATCGTGAACATTTTAATAATTTAGCAATGTCTACTTGAGTCTTGCCTTGTTCATGTAACATCTGGTTTTTTATCTGATTTTCGATGTTAAGCTCGCGTTGTTTCGGCATTTCGTAAAATAAACTGTCTCTACACAAAAAAAACACACTACAGCTTGTTAACACTATGAAAGTCAAAAGAAGACTAACATAACAGAACACAATATTTTTTAAAAATGTCTTATCCCACGTTTTGTGGCCCAGATGTTTTATTATACCCTAAAATACTCTGACATATTGTTGAAAAACGTTAAAGCCAACGTTTAATGTTGCCGCTTTAGTCAAATTTTCAATATTTTATGAGTAACACGTATTTTATGTGGGTGCCTAATACTTCTGGCCAAGGCTGTAAGATAATTCTAAAAACATTTTCATGATCCACAAAGTCACAGATAAAATGTTTAAATACTGGAAATACCCAAGTTGACATCCACGTAAAATCTCTTTCAAACTGAATTCAATTAAAACTTTATTAATTTAGCAAAGAATCGTTGAACAAACTTCAATTCGCTGAAACGGTTACTTTGCCAAGTAAAATTTAACTAATACAATTTATGCAAAGATAAAAGTTGAGAGGGCCTTTTTAGTACAAGAATTTACGAAAAACAGCCGAATAATTGGACAATATGAACAATTGAACAAGAAAAGAGAGATTTTGAAGACTAACGATCACGATGAACTTTGAAATCGATCGTTTCAAACAATCGATTTGAACTTTGAAATCATGACACGTATAATTTTAAATGATAAAACTGCTTGTTTATTTATATCTATTTAATTTTGTGAGTGAAAAAACATTCGGGTTATCTATGTTAGGTTATGGCAATGATACGCAGGTAGAGTATTACCACAGAAGACAGTACCAATTGTATTCATTACATTAAAAACATGATAGTATGGCAGTCGTTTTGTATCTTTTGTCTCTTCAGTTTTACGTTTGGACGACGAGATATCCTAACTCATATCTAATTGATATTTTGTTAACTCCTAATAAAACCTTCGGTAGATACGCGTTCTCCACTTCCCAAAGTTATACGATTCATTAATGAGTGGTTACACCAAATAGCAGTACTCATTACTCGCTGTCAGCAGACCGCAAAACTAACAGTAAAAGCGATTACAGATAATGTCTCGAATGAAAACGTTACAAAACGCAATTAGTTTAATTCGAACAGATAAAATCCATCTCGGCATTCTGATCTATTCCTTAGAATTAATCTGTCGAAACAATCTCTCGCTCAAAGCCATTGAAATTATTTCTTCAACCAAACAAACTATTATATCTAGAGATTCTATTTTATTATCTTCGTGTTCCTCATAAATAAGCTTTATTAATCTTAATCCAGCTTGATATATTATTCACTTTAGAATAAAGCGCTTTAAACCAGCTAAAAGTAAAAGCGGGCGGGCTTTAGTGTCTATATTATTTTAGTCTCACTTCACCTTTAAATCATTGACATAACCTTAAACCTCCAAAAGAGGCTAGTTATTAGGTTTACAAGCATCCTTGGTCTGTCTGTCGTCGAAGACAAAAAAAGGAGTAGAGTATTTGAGATGGTTCATTATACTCCGTCCAACCATTTATTTAAATTTGACAGCTCTATTAGTGATGTCCTAATGCGTTACTGATTCGATTTATGAAATCAATCGACTTTATTTATGAATAAGTTTTAATCGATTTAAAGGTGGTTAAATGACTATATTGCACGTATTCATAATAAAATGCATTAATTATGTTGGTTGTTTTATTTACTTTATTTGACTTTGTATCTTAATATTGAACCTTTTACTGATCGAAAATAATTATGTAGAAATAAAAATTTATTTCAAAACCCTTTAAATATTTTTATAAAAACTGAAACGCAATGAAAATATATAGTGTAATCCCGCTGAATATAATATTTTTATGATAAATCACCTTAATAATTTTGGTTATAAATCTATGGGCTCAAAAAATATCGAAGATAATTAGCACGGCCGTCACCTTTATGAAAGAAAAACAATGCAAAAAAAAAACAATGCTGCAGTGGTGCAGTAATCACGTCAAAAAGAAATTCACCTACGCTTTAGAGCCCATAAAGTTCTTTTTTATGGTACTGAGTGATAAGACGAGCAAGCAGGTCGTTCGCTTGACGGTAAGCTATGACTCAACTTTTAATACCATAAAAAGCACTGCGTAGCGCTGCATTGCGCTCATCATCCCGAGACCCCGAGAGATATTAAGTCTCATATGCCCAGTATTTCGCTGGTTACAATGCCCTTCGAACCGGAACATAGTAATGCTTGCGCACTACTGCCTGACTACTGCGAAATTAACAATAATAATATTATATAAAAGTATATTATGTAATATTGTATAAAATATAAAAGCTTTATTTTTATTTTATTCAAGTTAATATATTATTTTTAAGTTATTGTTAGGTGAACTTGTAACATCAGGTATTCTTCACTTAGACCTCATAGTTGACGTCACTAAAGCCGTAATTTAGTTGAAATTGCCAAGTAGGTTTGAAGAATATTTTCTAAATATTAATATTTTATGCTTGTTATATTCCTATTCAGATATTCAAATTAGATTTTAAATATACGACTGCGAACAAATATAAATCTCTCTTAGTTTCGATAGATATAAATTTCCACTAGTCCGCGCTTTGCTTTATGTTTATTTGACCAATGGCAAAGCTATATCGTTAATGGAATGATTATAAATATTGTTAAGCTGATTACCGATCACATTGTTAGTTTTATTGTCATTTAAATAGCCTTTACATAACTCGTTGTGAGATTAATTTGAGGCATTAACTTTGATATTTAACGCCTTGATTTTAGCTTTTGTGGCACGCAATCTTGGAGTTTATTCAGGCCTAGCGCACTCCGCACTGTAGGTACGAAGCTACAAGTACATAGCCGGACACCGACGGCGGGTCGCGCGTCGTTACACGTGCCGCGTCAGAAGAGATAAGAGCTATGCGATAGAAAGAGAAGCGCTCTGTAGGTTAATATGACTAGTAGGTATGCAGCGCTATGCGAGCTGAATTGATTTTTATTGCGTCATAGCAAGAGTAGCTATTTGTTTTTTCTTTGCGGAGTGATGCTTCTGTCCCTTAGTATTCTGTGGTAATTAGTCTATCCTGGCAATAACTAGAGGAATACCTACCAGCTCCTTACAATTCGTGTCACTTTATCTCTCACTAGCTGCGCCCAGCGGTTTCCCGGGATAAAAAGTAGCCTATTCCAAGTCCTAAAGTACCTACATACCAAATTTCATTAAAATCGGTCGTTTTTACGTGAAAGAGTAACAAACATACATCCATACATTCTTACAAACTTTTGCGTTTATAATATTATAGTAGGAAGTAGGTAAGAATAGAATAGAATAACTCTTTACTATAACACCAAAATACATAAATAATCAAAAACTAAAATAATAGTGCCACAAAAGGCGGTCTTATCGCTCAAAGCGATCACTTCCAGACAACCCACAAGTGAAGGAAAGTAGACAAAAATACATATGTTGGATGTTGTATGGTATCATTCCCTAATAGAGAACGCTAGAAGTTAATCTCTCTCTACTAACTTAAAATAAGTAATTGTCCCTTAAGACGATATAAGAAGGATAGAAGAAATTCGGTTGTTCGAGCAGTTGGCTCGGTTGCCCATTGGTTACGGCGTCGGGACGATATTCCAAAGACGCAGGTTCGATCCCTGCCCAAGCAATATCGTTTTTCTTCTTGGTATTTATTTAAAATCTTAAAATGTATATGTAGTTATAAAAATCAGTAAGGTCATCCAGGTAATTTTGGGTACAAACAACTGACACGTGTGGACAATCCTGTCTTGTCATCAAGTAAGTGTTGAGAAACAGCTATGCTTAGACCAGTTCTTACCCACTAGGTACTTTACTTATCGACACTTAAATTCCTACATTTTAAAACACAGTCGACGATTCGTGTCGTATTTCGTCGAGATGTAGCGAGTTTACGACGCGGCCCTGCCGTAAAACTACAATGTTCTCGAATAGAATAACCGCTTATACTGCTGGTTTTGAATTTTTAATACCGTAATTTGCAAACTGTGAAGCGTACTTCGTGCCTAGCCGTCTAACTTCAGGAAGCGTAGAGCTCGTAACTAGGGCTTCATATAATTCACTTTTGTAAGGTTGCCAACCTTGTAAAAAGTTAATTCCGGGAATGGCTAAGATAAAGCAGCGCGCGGATGGGAACCCCTTTTAATATTTTAATTTATAAATAATGTTGCCGTCTTCACAACAAATACCTACTAGAAATAGTTATAAAAACAGTGTATTTGAAATCAAATTTATTTTTATAGTCTTGGCACAATGCAATTAATTAAAAGTAAAATCAAATTTTATTAATACAATATTTCATACGAATGAATCAAATTGGCCTCGTATTATATATTTCTTTAATTATATACATTGAAAAATAATTCCTTTTTTACCACCTACTTTTCTTAAAGTAAGCCGAAAAAAATGTAATACCTTGAGTAGATTCCGCTAGTAGATCTTTTAATGTATCGGAAAATTCGAGAGAATCCCGGAATTCCGGTATAGTTGGCAACCCCACGCAGGTGTTGGTTCCCTATAACTTTTTTAAACGACTATTAGGCTAAGTGCAGCATGTTTTAATTATTTAACGAGTGGTCGGCACATGGCACGCCGCCCGCGCCTTACCAAATGTTCTTCTAATTACACAGCCCTACTTTTTACTAACAACCGTTATTTACTACACTAATTACCTATTCTGTATTCTGTTTTAACATTACATTACTTCATTTACTGTGTAATCGTCCGTAGATTTAATACAGCGTTAGTTTATGGTAGGACATTCTGTGGTTTATGTTGTGTTTTATACCGCACCGCTGTCCTGTGTCGTATATAGGGTTTGGCAAAATTTTGGGATCTTGAGGTTTGTTGTAGGTAGTGGTACACTAGGTACATTTTCCTTCGTAGTAAGTAGTAAGGAAGGAGGGTTTTGTTCTTAGAAACATCGGGCGAATTTTGAAGTAAATAAGAACTACATTTTTGGTTTTTCGAAGGCAAGCTAGGCAAGTATAATAATTAACAAAAATGATTGACACTCTTTCTGTCCCTCTAAACTAAATAAAGTAAGACAAATCCCACAAGTGGGGAGAAGAAAAAAAAACAAAACAAAATCGCAAGTTGTCGAAAAAAAAATTTTTAATTTTTATAGTATGTACTCGGTTCTGTCACAGGTTACTGATGTAGACTTGTAATGTAGCATGGAAGGTTGAAAAAATCCTTCAGTCAACATGTAGTGAGTTTAGTGACTGCTCATTGGAACTTGCCAATTTTCGACCTTACCATGTCTAATATACACAACGAGAATGTAGTGATTAATTAATCTTTGTATATAACACATAGGCACTTATGCCACTTCATAGGTTTGTCAAAGAATCGCCTTACAAAATATAAAATTGTCGAGGTTTATGCATCCCATTGTCTAGGGCCATCTCGGAAACAGAAGATTAAAACTCAATGAGATAACAATTCAAAGTCGACCTTATCCTTATTTACTTAAGTCTATTTACCTATGTATCTTTTCCAGCCTTCAAGTGGCGACTAGACACCGAGTCTCTAACTGCCGACTTCCATCCGGTGGGAAACTATTAACGTCCTAGTGAATTGTATTGCTAACATACGCAAGCAAAGTAGGTGGAACATTTGCATTGAGTACCTATAAGTGTTGCCGGGAGTCCCGATTTTTAGGGGTCTGGAGACACGTCCCGATTCACTTTTGAACGGGACACCATCGCCAAATGTCCCGAGTTTTCACTAACCTCATTAGTCTGTACTTTATTCTATAATTTTGATAAAAGAAGACATAAACTTAACTATTATGATTAGTCGAAACACGTTTGAATTTTGTTATATTTCAGAGAGTTATTTGTTCTACCATTTAAAAACAACTGACTATCCGATAAAAATATATACGCTGATTCACAAAAACGTTTTCTTTTGTAGCCATTGTAGTTGTCCCGATATGAAAACCAAAATCCCGATTATTTTAACCTTCCGTTCCGAAATATGACCTCACTGGACCTGGCAACACTAGTACCAATATAACTGCCATCGTGCATTGTATCGTTAATTGAGGAATGCCGCTATTTCTGAAGCTATCAACACAGTAGTAACTATTAAGTAATCTGTGGCAGCAGCCTCATTGTAACAGATTGTCTCTGTATTTATTCAGAAGCCTAATTCTGCTAAATAAAACCATTCCAGTTCCGATCCAGTGTTAATCTCATAAATGTCACAAATCGTATTCCGCTAAATTGAAAAAAAAACGTCAAGTGTCGCTCGAAATGTGATTGTAATGTCACCGAAAGTTGATCGAAGTTTAAACGGTATTCCGCTAACATAAATGACCAATATGAATAGGGGATCGGACAGTAATCGAGAAAAAAATTAAAATGTAGTTAGAACGAATGTTCGTCGAACCAGAAAGATTTTGTGAAATAATAATGATTTATATTTTCTAATAATTCTGACATTTTTAATCTGTTCTTCATCTCAAACGAAACAACAATCACAGCGCATGACGTCATTTATTTGTAGGCAAATGCCGTGAGTCAAGCTTGTGTTTATCTTACGTTTTTGCTTTTCATAAAATGTATTTTTGCTAATTTTTTCGTTCCATTACTACAATATCGTCCCCAAACTTCACAAAACGTATTTAAATCTCTTTGAAAGTTTTATTTCGAAGAGTTTGTCGTTTCCTACCTACATATGACGTCACAAATTTTGAGGTGACCTTTTGCGCGGCAATATTTGAAACATAATATTTAAACATAGTTTTAGGTACTTTTATACTTATTTAATTAAAATAGTATTTTCGTGGCTATATATATTAATTGTAGTTAATATAAAACACTTTCTGAAAATTTGTCCGATACCCTATTGGAATTCTCGGATGTCAGTTTGACGTTAAGGAGATGTTTTAAATACAAGACATACCGTGAATATACTGAAATCATATCCAGACTAGGCTGTGATTATTACGAGCAGAATGCCAATTTTTTCTTCAATTCACAAATTAGTTTCGTTTCGGTCATCTCTCATTCAACGTCATTAAAATTTAGCGGAATTGGCCTTCCAGAGAATGTCGGAGTCATAATGTAAAATTGCATGAATCAATGTCAATTTTCAAGACACAAGGTGACCACACATCGTGTGGAAACCTGTGACCTACACTAACCCGCACTGGGGAGGTATGGTGGATTATAGCCCATACTCTGTCCTTGAAATAGGGCCCTTTTTTGAGCAGCGGGACATGCGCTAATGATTATGATGAAGACTAATGATGATGATGATGAGGACTGATGATGACGATGATGATGAATACCATCAATAACAACGGTCACCAGTAGTCACCACAAATCTTGACGTCATCTCTTCAGTGACGTCGCTCGACGTTGAAATTAAAAATGGCGGCGTCTCTTAATGTAGTCCATGTTTATTCAGACTCTTGTCGCGCTATACCTACTTTGGCACTATGTATGAAAAGACATCGCGAGCTCGCATTTACGATAACTCATATCGCGGCGATGTCAAGAAACACAACAGGTGAAGCGGCGGAGATGAAACGTAGTAACTATTATCTAATCTGTGCCGAAAGTTTCACCTATAGCATATTACACGTATGTCTATAGTGCCAGGCCTAGCGCACTCCGCACTGTAGGTACGAAGCTACAAGTACATAGCCGCACACCGACGGCGGGTCGCGCGTCGTTGCACGTGCCGTGTCAGAAGAGATAAGAGCTATGCGATAGAAAGAGACGCGCTCTCTAGGTTAATATGACTGGTAGGTATGCAGCGCTACGCGAGTTAGAGCGCGAGCTAGAATTTTATTGCGTCATAGCAAGAGTCGCTATTTGTTTAAATTTCTTTGCGGAGTGATGCTTCTGTCCCTTAAGTATTCTGTGATAGTGCTTCAAAGATATTTATGAACAAGAAGGTACATCCTAATTTTAATGTCCAATCGTCCTAAATTTTTCTGACATTGGCATAACATGTAAATGCAAATGAAACAACAAATAACAAGTTAGTCGAATAAATTATATTAAATTAGACTAATATTTAGAGCCATTAGTCGACGGAATCAGAGCGACGACCTAATGTTATCTGTTTTTATACATTTTTTTTGGAATGTGTTGAGAAGAGTAAGTCGCTCGCTCAAGTCGACGTCTCGGAGTGATGACACAATGCAGTGCTACGCAGTGCTTTTTATGGTATTAAAAGTTCTGGTTGACACTGCATTTGTTATGGGCAGGCGTGCGCTTACCCTCAGGCGAACGACTTGCTTTTTTTTACGCTTAATAGCTAATCTATCTATTTAATCTATGTTTGGCTACTATCTCGCCTGATGTGAAGCGATGATGTGGCCTAAGATGGAGCACATAGATCTAGAGAGAGACGGCAGTTGAGCGGCTGCTCAGACCCGTCTCCCCGATGGTGCACCGAATATCATCCCGAAACACGACTAGGTCGCTTGACGGCATGGCTTTGTTCGGTGGGTGGTATTACAACCACGGCCAGAGCCTACCACTCCAAAGCGTGTTAGCGAGTTTCATCACGATGTTTTCCTTCACCATTTTAGAGCGAGCGTGCAAAATCTGCACTTAAGTATAAGTCATTGGTGCAGGGTTGAGCTCCTCTGATCACACAGTTCTATAAAAAATCCCCCGACTAAATGAGCCATGCATGAGCCTTTACGTAGGTACTCATAAAGTGTGACTAAAATGACCATAGGCGTGCCTTGGCAAAAGGATACACGTCTTTTTGCCGTCTCCTAGGAGTACCTATCGTCAAAGCGACCAGTCGCAAGAGCGACCTCTTTATGTCCTCTTTATATCTTTATTTCTTCGTCAAGACAATAAACTTTTGTCGTAAATAAGTCTCAAGACGTAGCTTTGTCTCCATTGGGATGAATCAATCAGTTATCAACAACCAGTTTAATAACCTACAAATTTTATTTCCGTCTCAACTCACACGGCTCTTGATCCATCATTGGATTATTTATTTTATTTAATCATATCAGAAAACGGTCCATTTTGTTAGTAAAACTTATCCTATGTTAGTAAAATACAATAAATATATAAATAAATAACGCCCAACGATCACATACATAGATCCTGGCCCCTAACTAGGATTCCCTGTAAGTAGGGAACCAGGAACTGTGAGGACCATGGTCCCACAACAGCCAGACACGAAACAAATGCTTGCGCTTTTTTTTCTGTGCACAAACATTTGTCCCGTCGCGGGAATCGAACCCGCAACCTCAGTGATGTATGAGATTTGAGACACACAAACATTGACATCGGCTTGTGAGCCGCCGTCCAGTGTCTCAGAAAGTGCGAGTCCACACACTCGGCAAAGATGTTCAGAAAACTGTTGGTACACGCGGCGCACCAGGAAAGCGCTTCTTTTACGCATAATGGCGTAGAAATCGTCTGTGCGTTCTACAGCGAACATCCCTGATGCACTGCAAAATCGTGGCCGCCGCAACAGCATCCTAAACCCATTATTATATTGGACCCGCAAGGATTTTCTGTTTCTTTTAAATAAAGTAAAATATGAGAGTTTTCGTGAGTTTTATTCATTATAAATATTTAATTAGTTTACGTGTTATTATTTTTTATTTACGTGAGTCCTAGCCATTTTATTAAATATTTAAAGTAAAATATGTATATGAACATTCTGGGATTTAGATATTCTGGGATTTGGACATTTTGGGATTTAGACATTCTGGGATTTGGACATTTTGGGATTTAGACATTCTGGGATTTGGAAATTTTGGGATTTAGACATTCTGGGATTTGGACATTTTGGGATTTAGACATTCTGGGATATGGACAATTTGCACCCTCCCGACATTTTGGGATTGGTACATTATGAACCTAAACGATTTTTCTGTACACTTGAACACACAGCACGCGGCTGCACACTTATTACACTGTTGTCAGCTCTAAGCCAATTCATGCGGAAGTGTGCTAGCATTATTATTGTGTTCGAATTTGAAAGGCGCAATATATGTCAAGGCGTGTTAGACTTGAAGACTGAGACACCGAAGAGATAATAGTTCCATACAGACACACATGCACAGAATAATTAACACTACACTACAAGGTCTCGGTCACAAGACTGCAACTCAATCATCTAAGTGGCACTGCACTATTGATTGCACTTTATTACCTAGACAATATCTAGGTAATAAACCTAGATAGCATCTAGGTAAACTATAAAATCCTGAACTACATAATGTAGTTTCACATGTATGGTATTTTTTGCTAAGGACCGAATAACCTAAAAAACGGGATAAGTGAATGTGGAGTCATGATCATCAATATAATTGTAAACCGTATACAGTTATTTTGTTTAATTTAATTTAGATCTTTTCATCGAAAGGTTAACTGGAAGAGATCGCTTTTAGCGATAAGTCCACCTGTTTTACTATAGTTTACAAGAGTATTTCCCGTACCTTATTAATTTCTTGTTTTGGTTTAAGTGCAATAAAACAACATTGTTGTACTGTTTTGTACCTATCGTAGGTACATTAGATGCCTCATACATGTACATCATATAAAAGCCGCGGCCCGGTGATCATCGAATAGGCAAACTTAACCTAATGTCACTTACAAACATCCGCAACAAATAGCGATTCGCCTCACTCAAGATCGTTATTGTTATGAGCGTTAATGCTCTCCGTTAACCCTAATGTCGACGTAATGAGACTCGCAGACTGAATGGAGGTTGATGTCAGTCGTTTGAACGTTTAGACGCTATATAAAACAGTATGGGCCCTAAAAGGCGAAATGATTTTACGGCACGTACGCTAAGCTGAATAGAAACTGGTTTGGCGAAGTTATTTGCTGATAAAGCGTATTTTAAAGAAGAGATTAGAAAGCAACGTGCCAATTTAGTTTCATACCTATCGCTATCGAAATTTAATCTAACCTTTTTTTAGTCAGCTGTAGAATACAGATTAGCCCTTTCTAGGTACTATTAAACTATAAGTAAAATCTTATTGCGTGGTACATACACGATGTCCATACTGCTAAAATCCTAAGAATGAGGTTGATGCAAGTCATTTCTCCCGCGACAATGCCGTCAGAAGTTCACACGCGCCGTCGACTCGGCACAAAGCGAGACGTCAACGTTTTTACATCGCTCGTAAATTACGATAAATTCACTGCCGTAACCGTTGACCATGCGTGTAAATTTACTTTGCGATAGCATAAGTAACCAAGCAAATAAGCATGACGCTTCTATAAATTTTAAGCCGTGCGCTAACAACAAAACAAACTTAATACCGATTGTCGCGGTAGACAAAATAACGAACGCAGAGACAGTAATAGTATGTACATGAAAAGAGGCATGAGCTCAGAAGGGCTGAATAGTGATGAATTTAAAAGCAACATTTCACGGACGGCTAATATTGTAGCTCATTAACAGTTTTAGTGTCACATTAGTGATTGAACGACACAACAACCAGTCTACGCAAGCGCACGAAATGGCCGTGGAGCATCGTTTGTCCGAACATAAAGCCCGCCATAATAAAGTTCACACATGTCGCCCTGGGACTGCAAAGAGAATAAAACCTCACCTGTTCGGCCAGTTTCTTACCTGCAAAAGATAAAAGAATACAGTTAGCATTTTATGCACGTTGGAAAAGCGAGGTGTTTTTAATGTGTCATTTAGCATACATCAGATAGCGTTATCAGTGGACATATGTGGGATCTTTCACTAGACACATTCTGAAGGTTCAGTATTACGTTCGCTGGTCAGTAAATAACTATAAATGTCATCATAAATTCTTTTTTAATAATATCTCTCTATTTCAACTTGGTATTAAGAAAATTTGAGTCTTACGGCGAATAAATTAATTTATATTGAATGTATCGTTCGAACAAGGTACAAACAGAAGAACATTTTTCCAAAATATGCGTTCGCAATGTAGATGGTAATTTCAATGTGAAATATTCAGAATTCAGCAATAAAAAGAGATGCAAATCTAGTTTATACGACCACTAAAGAAGTAATTCGAAACGAAAACCGTCTGTACCAGGCGAGCATAAAATCCAAAGAGCATCTCTCGCCGCTTGCATCCCGGCAGGATATTGCCAAGCGCACTAGAAATAAAGGAGGAAGCCGACTTTTGGACTAGGAACAAATGCGCTGAGAGAGAGCAGCTTTTGTCAGCCAGTGGAATGGCTGAACTATTTAAAGTTTTTAGTATTTTACAACGCTCCAGCCTTCAGCTAGAAAATAGAAATGTATTAAAGCGAGTATACGGCCGAATATGAAACGAGCGATCGTGCTCTTATTAGATTACCTACTAACGCTACATAAAGCAAAACTATGCACAACGGCATCACATCCCAGTGAGTAAGTGATTGTATACAATATACACGTAACACACTTATAATATAATGGTTAATTTAGAGCTGTAACGTAAAAATGAAAAAGAAGGAATGAAAAAGCGGTATTAAATTACCATTTAGTAAAAATGCTTGACTTGGTGGCAGTAATACAACTCGTTTAATTGAGCGAGGGACTGATGTCCACTAAAGACTGATAAAATACAATACTGATAAGTGTGGATGAAAGCAATAAGGCAAAAGGAAGTGGTTGTTTTCTATACAAATTATTTATCTATATACATTTACAGTGGCCAGTGGAGCCGTTATTTACAAATGCCGCGCCGCTTTGTAAGTGCTTTATTGATACATAACAGGGATAATTGACTGGTTTCCGGCCAGTGTTGCCAGTATCAATGTGTTGTTTGTTCCGATACCGTTTATAGAGACAGCTTAGAGTAAATTAATGGGTTTGTGTTATGCTACTTTGACTTGAACCAGAGAATAAATAATGTTGAACCGCAGAGACTTGTATAAAACTGGTGGTTAGCAATAATAAAACAGTTTCATACCTGAAAATTAATGAAAATATTTATGCTGCGGAATTACACAAAATATTTTAAATACGTTTCAGTTTGAAATTAACTTCCGAAAAATCACGCCTAATTCCATTAGGTTACACAGTTTCAAACAAAGTACACCCACGGCTTAAGAAGCCGTGTCAAACTAATAAGAAGGTACTATATTAAATAATAATTGCAACTGACTGAACCTAGTGCCTAGATAAGGAGATAGATAGGAGAAAACAGTTTTTTGGACTTAAAAAAGGAATTACAGTTGGTAATACATAATTTCTTATAAATACAATAAGACGATCTTATCGCTGAGCAGCAATCTCTTCTAGAAACCATTGGGTAAGGAAAACAAAAGTTTGAAGACGATAGTGTGCAGAAATAAGTAGGACGCATGCAAATTATTTACTTAGTATCTATATCTACTGAGTATTGAGACACTTCAGAACTTTTTGAAATCGTTACTTATATTAGCTTGTTACGCAAGACGAAGAGGCAAAAGGTCAAGTACAAATTAAGTTATTTGTTTAAATTATATCTAATTAATTAAACACGTCTTAAATATTTTAATCAACACAAATGTCAGATGGATAATTAAAAACTGAATAACAATAATGGTTAAACACATACAGGTAAAAAATATAATTAATTTAATATCTTCATAATTAACGCGTTTAATATTCATGCATGCAAATGGGAACATAAAAACTTTAAGATGCTTTAATTATTCTCGATGATATCATCCTTATTTTTTATCATAAACCTCTTGACTCTTGAGATATAGCTCGCTATTTATTAATTATTTTGTATTCTCAAGAAACTGGCAGCTGCCATATAAATAGAATCATGTTTTTACGGGCATTTCTATGGACGAGTAGCAATTACAAAAACATCTTCTGCTAAATAGGGCGTTTTTCCTTGTATTGTGTGAAAGGAGTAGTTTTATAGTCCTGCTATCTTACTAATATTATAAATGGGAAAGTTTGTGAGGATTGTTTGTGGTTTGGGTATGTAGGTACTTTAGGTCTTGGAAAAAGAGATGAGTGTACTTTTATCCCGGGAAACCGCGGGTTATTACCTGACTACGGCGAAGAAAAAGGGAGGGTTATGATTTTGTTAGTATAATGATTGAAATGCCACAAACTCAGTGTTTATTTTGTGCAAATATACGCCTTTTTTATATTTCTATAAATCATGAGAATATTGTAATTTAGAAGTAAATAACAGTTTTTATTATAGACAAATATTTAATCAAGACAACAAAACCTGTTATGATAATTGGAACTATTGTAGTTTTATGAAGCACATTATCTGTGAATTCAATTTAAACTTGCAAGAGATCCAAAATAAGAGGTAAATTATTTTAGCTTACCAAAACGTAAGATTAAAAATACTTTATCGTTTTAATGAAAACTTGATGCGGCACCCCGCCAGGCGTTTATTTAGTAGTGAACCATTAGGGGTCTTTTAAACTTCGCCTTTGGGCAACGAATTGAGAATTTACGGAGAAACTTACGCTGGCAGTGCCACCCGAAGAGATTTCGTAATGAACTCCTAGATAATATTTTTAAGGAATACTTAAGTAGAGAACAAACAGGTATTACTCAGGTTAGAGTATTTGTCATTGACCGCATTTTTTATCATCACTGAATAAGAAGTTACTCGTATCATAAATGAAAAGCTAGAGAAATAAAACCAAATATTTCAAGTCTATCAAGAATTTTACTGCGGCTAATTCAAAGAAGTTCTTCTACGAGTTTGACGCTAAGCCAAAGAAACGCCAGAAAAATACTTCGCTACTTGTTTTCTTAATAAATCTCTAGCTATAAAAGTAAGTCTAATCATAAATTCAATTATGAAAAGCGACATAAATATCGTCATTGAGCGCGAGCGCTAAGTGCACTTATTGAATAATGGATTGATGTTACTAGGGGAGCAGCGGACGCGACAAATCGCAGTAAGTACCAAACAAGGACTGGTAACCGAAATATACGGTACTTTGGGATAAGGACATTTTGTATTGTAATAGGTTGCTGTAGAGGAAACAGTTTTGTATTTAGTAATTAGATAGTTATAGAGTTTAAGCCAATGTCGTATAATTAAATGACAATAATAATGTTACACTTCAAATAGGATAAAGACTAAAAAACAAATATACCTATTCCCTATGCATCAAAACGGTAGCAATAACACTACCGTTATTGTCTCCCGTGTTCAGGCCTCGGCACGAGTACCAAGGGTCCATAGTAGCAAGGCAGCGGTCACCGAGCCAATTGCGGCGTCAGTGGTGATTTACTGCATAATGGAGGACGCCTACATTGTTTTCATTCAAATTGTGGGTAGAGAGAAATTGGTCTTGACATTTATGATGGTTTTTAGATGATGTCACTCGGTAAGAAGTAAGGCAAACTTGCAGAGTTAGGGCTACTTGTGTCAACCAGGATTAGCGTATTCTCTAAGTTAAATCGATAATTTTTGAGTATTGACATCTATCGATTGTTAAATCTGCACGTAACTTAAAAAAAGTCAGAGTGCGAAGCCAGCGGGATTCAAAATCGGGTGCGACGAATCGAAAGTCGCACGTTCTCCCACTGAGCCACACTCGCTCTCGCGTTGACACATTTACAGCATAATAATTCACTGCCTTATAATGTAAGTGACCTTTGGCAAATAAAATACCGTTTATAACGAGTTACATTACAATCAAGCCTCAACATTGGTTATTTATAAATCATGTTTATCACAAATCTCATTTTATTGACTGACATTGAAATAAAGGTTATCACTAAGTTCTAGTGTTATTATTAGTTATGTGCAATGAGATTAGAAATAGAGACCACAAAATAGATAGAAGACTATGCCTAAGAAGACATATTTTTCCCGATTTCAAAATAGACATAGTCATAACAGTCATATGTATGTTTAGCTAGATAAATGGAAGAAGAGGCTCAGCTTATCGTAGATGTCGCCACTAGCATATACAGTAAACACACAAATGTCAAAATAGTAGATTTGCAAAAAAATATGATTAAAAGCGATTGTTGACTGGTTTTTTTGGTAAAAATTGGCTCAATATAGTCGTTTGAAAATAGGTGAACCAAAGTGTGTACAACGAAGTGCAAGCTTAATTATCAAGAGGAATGTATAGCTGGAAAGGTTGGTATTTCAATTGTTTTGACCATCTCCAAAGCATTATGTCAAAACATTTATTTATTTTAAACTGTAATAGAACAATCGTGAGTCGAAATAGAACAAGTTAAATGTATCCTATAAAATAATCACATATGGCCACAAATAAGTGTTGATGAAGCTGGTACTTTTTATTTTGGTGCTTAACCTAACAACGACGAACTACAAGCTACACTTTTCTAGCTGCTTTTTACGAAGCTACAAGTACATAGCCGGACACCGACGGCGGGTCGCGCATCGTTACACGTGCCGCGTCAGAAGAGATAAGAGCTATGCGATAGAAAGAGAGGCGCTCTGTAGGTTAATATGACTGGTAGGTATGCAGCGCTACGCGAGCTGAATTGAATTTTATTGCGTCATAGCAAGAGTTGCTATTTGTTTAAATTTCTTTGCGGAGTGATGCTTCTGTCCCTTAGTATTCTGTGCTTAGTATTCTGTGATTTAACCAATGACTTGTGTTCTTTGTTTTGACAAAATAGTCACTTTTGTTCTTCGGCTAAAGTTGCAGTCTTCTTCCCTATTCAAAGAATGACAATGCCTATTCACAGCGCCAAACTATTATAACCTTTAAATAACGTTTTCACCAGCTACCATTTGTTTTTTATTCGCGTAAGTAACATTCTGTAAAAACTAACGGCACAAACTGGTAAGTAGGTAGGTATCTTTTTGTGCAAATACTTCATAAACGTTTGTAGAAATTAATAGGCAGTCGATTAACTAAGAGAATGAAAATTCTTTAATAGGTTTAATAGGCCCAGAGTCACACTAATGTAATGACCCAGCTAATGATTTGTAAGACTTGATCATTGACAAAATTCATGTAAGTAGTATTAATAATGAATAGTATTTTAATTAAATAACGCTCTAAATGTACGTAAAACTTTGTTTAAATATTATGTTTCAAATATTGCCGCGCAAAAGGTCACCTCAAAACTTGTAACGTCATATGTAGGTAGAAGACGACAAACGCTTCGAAATAAAACTTTCAAAGAGATTCTAATACGTTTTGTGAAGTTTGGGGACTATATTGTAGTAGTGGAACGAAAAAAATTGCAAAAATATTTTATGAAAAACGTAAAATAAACACAAGCCTGACTCACGGCATTTGCCTACAAATGTCGTCATGCGCTGTGATTGTTGTTTCGTTTGAGATGAAGAACAGATTAAAAATATCATAATTACTTATTGATTTAATTATATAAATAATTATTATTTCACAAAAATATTGATTGAATGATCTTTCTGGTTCGACGAACATTCGTTCTAACTACATTTTAGATTTTTTCTCGATTACTGTCCGATCCCTTTATATTACGAAGTTATTTCAGAAATAGATTGAAACTTTAAAACAGAATCGAAGCACAGTGGTTCGATAGTATCGATATCTTTTAATTTTTTGTTCTGTTCCAATTATTCGCACGCAATGTACCGTGCGCGGGCGCAGTTGACTTCCCCACGCACTACCTGCTGGTTATTCTGCGGTCTTGATTTGTTGTTATTACGTACTAACTCTTGAATATTCAGTGGTATTGGATTGTTTTACGGTATACTAACTGTTAGTTATTCTGTGCGTTTATTAACGCGATCCTGTATTTCAATTACCTAGTCTCGAGTAATTATGTCTAGAAGTAGCAATAAATAAACTTACGACGTTTGTGGTTGCCCAGGCATGTGAACGAGCATTGAATTACTGCGCTTGAGCGAAGCGGGAACTTTCTTATACTGGATGAGAGTTAATCCCAATTCGGTACAACCAAAGAATACTATTTATTACTACGTACAAATTGGTACAACCGTCAGTTTTGAGTATGCCATCGAAATGTTGGTCCATACAACAAATCCCAATAAAATGTTAAAGCGAGTTTTTAAATTTCGAACGAATAGTACCTACTTTTTGACGAGAAGACTTGAAAAACCAATATGCATAGAAACCTATTTCTATGGCAACAATTTATAATAAGCTCTTTGGAAAAATGTAATGGAGTTTCTTTTTTCTTTGTTTATGTCAAATTTCTTTTTTGAATTCAGAAACTTGCACGGGTGGAGGTAATTGAAACAAGGTAAGACTTTTTTTAATGTTATGATTTGACTCAAATAAAGCCCCGCCATATGAATTACAATCTAGCTTAACAAACCTAATAATATGTCTATAAACACTTGTCTTATTGTCCGTATTAAGAGGGAACGGCACGCTGAAATTTTCATACAAAAAGAGAAAACGTTTTTCTACCCCTAAACATTCACAAAATTCAATGATATTTGGACATGTAAGAGATGTTACCATTATTGAGGTTTGTAGGTTTTGATTTTTTCGATAATTCCTTTAGAATTTGAATAAATGGGCCCAAAAAACTCGATATTTATTCGAAAATTTTTTTTGAAGTTTGGAAGCTGTTAACTTTAAAAATAGACATAAACATAGAAAAGGGAAACCTACAAACCTAGTTTATTCTCCAGTTAAAAAATTGAGACCAAAATTACCAAATTTGGTTGAGATTTAGTGTGGTAGAAACGTTGTCTCCCGAAACGCTAATTTTAACAAAAATCTGAAATTGATACGAATTTAGTTAAATTATTATTATTATTATTTTTTAGTTTATTTATTTTATTTACGCATTTTCTGCGAGACCGTAAACCATTATTCAAATACCTAGTGCTCGCTGGCCGCGGCTGTGCCATATCCTCTTAACACGAAGAACTATGTTTTTGTGTTCCTTAAGCGTAGCACTAACTGTTTAACTTTGGACTTCTTGATTTTTGGAGGATGTAACAAGGTGTGAAAACTTTCCGTTGAAGGCCTGGCTGAATACAGAAATTCAAAGCGACGCATAAATAAAAACAAATTTAAAGATCACTCTTGCTGCCAGAAAAAATGGGGTCATCTGTTTTTTAAGTCCCCTCCGCTATGCGAAAAAACCAATGAAGATCTTTTTATAAAACGTTAAACATTTTTAATTGTATGACAAATATCTCAACGGCAAAATATACTGAAATCTGTACGAATATCCACTTCTTATACTGAGAATTAGTATATTTGTCTGTAGCTAATTCAGAATGTTTGTATCCATAATATTATTGAGATGGCGGCCTCCCACGCAACCGAGCGAGGTTATTTCTGGATGTGTTTTCGAAAGAACCACCAGCTGACAGTAGGGTGGCCGTCACTGGCGCTTTTCTCTGGACAGGTCTGAATTCTGACTTCTAGCCTGTAAGGGTAGTATACCGGAGACACAGGGAAGCGAAATGTTTGAACCCTGTGAAGTAGTGTGTGTGGTTTATTAAATGTAATGTTATATTTTTGTATGTATGTTAGTCTGTAAGGTATTCATTGTATGGGCCTCTGTTAATTTTACTTTGTTGTACTTTAATATTGCCTGAAATAAAGAGTTTAATTTTAAACGATCGTTTTGAATAGGAGCACATGTCGACGTTTCACGGGACGGACTGTCGATGTCGGGTCAAAAAGACTATGGCGCCAGCCCCATAGCAAGAGTTCTATGTTCTGCGGTCTCCGTAATCTGTGCGACGCTAGTTAGTACTTCATATTATCTAGTCTGTGGCAACGCCACGAATTGCCACGAGAGTATTTAGAACTGAGAAATCATCAGAACTCTTGCTGTGGGATCGGCACATATAAAAGTACTCGTCAGCGCCTACCGGGTCTCCTCACTCACAGAACTTTAGCGTGTTTTACCTAATATATCCCGTATATCTATAATATACATTTAAATAAGTGAATAAATAAAAATAAGTCTTATACCCGCATTTGCCGCATGCTAAAGTAGTGCATAGCAGCACCACTGTGATAGCAGTTTATACTCTTCACCGGCCAATCACAACTGCACTTTCTTCCTCTACTCTCGGCCTGCAGTGGTGAGTTGTGTTTTATTTACCTTTCAAGAAAAACCCTGCTTTTCTGGTTTCTCTTTGGAAGTAAATCGCTCTCCATTAGTTGTTAGTGCTCTCCATGGTCAAGCGGTCATCATAAAAAACAACCGTCATGAGAGACCATGCCTATCGAATGTCACAGGACTCATTCCCTCTGCAGTTAACGTTGAAAGTTGTCTCTTCGAAGTCCAAGGTCAAATATACTGAACAGAAAGCAAAAACAATTTTTGAAATCGGTCGACAGTTGGCGGAGAAATCGGTGATAATACATAAAAAATGCAGTGGAACATAGAACTCCTTTCGTATTACCTCATTTTATTAACTGATTTCAAGTCGGTTAATAAAATGAGGTAATACGACATGGGGGTATCCCCCTAGGAGTATCTCCATCTCAGAATTCACTCCTATTTTAAACGTTTTTAGACGCTAGTTTTGTCATATTGGCTTTTCTTAGTGCTTTTTTCGTTTTTGTTTAGAAAAATTACATGTAACGCTGTGGTAATAAATACGCTCAACGATCACATACAAAGAGCGTGGCCCGTAACAAGAATAATGATTAATTCTTAGCGTATTCATTTAAAATACTAGTCCTTACTCCTCTCTGCGTGGCTATATACAATTTAGAACGAGCTCAGAAGGCGAGGAATTTTTAAAGTTGTGAGAGAAATATCTTGCTAGAGGATTTCATTTATAGGACTGTTCCGTCGCCGCCGTCGCCGTCATTTGCCGACGGGAATTTTCTCGCGCATCTTAAATCCCTCTTATTCTATGTAGACGCGAAAAAGCCTGTGCTTGGGTTGGCTTGAGGTGTATTGTGCATTTCCCAAATAGCAAGAAGCTTTCTCCTTTTTATGTCAGTAGGAGCGTCGTTTTGGAAGTTCGTGTCGTGTCGTGTAGGGGTTCGATGGTTAGTATTACCAAAGACACAGAATACTAGGGGACAGAAGCATCACTCCGCAAAGAAATATAAACAAATAGCGACTCTTGCTATGACGCAGTAAAATTCAATTCAGCTCACGTAGCGCTGCATACCTACCAGTCATATTAACCTACAGAACGCCTCTTTTCTATCGCATAGCTCTTATCTCTTTTGACGCGGCCCGTGTTACGACGCGCGACCCGCCGTCGGTGTCTGGCTATAAACTTGTAGCTTCGTACCTACAGTGCGGAGCGCGCTAGACCTGCCACAGCATAAATAATAGTACCTTCAAGTAGCCAGCGAAAATACTGGGCATTATGAGACTTTGCAGTGCCGCGTAGGATTTTGCTAAATAAAGTTCTGGGTGGTGCTGCAACTGTTATGGGCAGGCGTATTGCTTACCATCAGGCGAACGACATGCTCGTCTCGTCATTCAATTGCATAAAACAAAGAGAAAAAACTACAATCGCGGCCGAAGCCTATCCTACGCAAAAAAGACGATTTTCTCTTACCTCGATATTGGTACATAACTTTATTCAATGTTTTCTGTCCTAAATCAATAAAAATGATGGTGACCAGACTTTAAGTGACGACGTCGAAACGCAACGGCTTCTATTTCCAACCAACATAAGTATCTTTTTGAAACAAAGCCAAGTACAGTTCTGTTGACAAATTGTTTCTTTGTCAACTGAAACCTGCTTCTATATGTATTGTATCATTTATTGATAGTACACTCACGGACAGTTGTTTGAGAATCGATGAATAAATTACATGATAGGAGGGTAACTCTTTTCTATTGAAAGAAAAGCTTGACAATACACAATAAATATAGTCACAGTTCTTTTTTATCATATACCTACGGGGAGGTACCTATTTTATTGTACTTTTGTTTATAGCGCAGGTAGGTAACTAGCAGATGTGTTTTTTTATGTAACTGAATGACGAGACGAGCTGGTCGTTTGCCCGATGGTAAGCAATACGCCAGCCCATAACAATAACAGCACCACCCAGAACTTTGTTGTGCAAAATCCTGCGCGGCGCTGCACTGCGCTCGTCACCCTGAGACAATTAGCTGTTGAGTCTCATAATGACCAGTAATTTCGCTGGCTATAATGTCCTTCAAACCGGAACAAAGTACTGCTTGCGCACTACTGCTTAGCGGCTGAATAACTGGCAAAGCGGTGGTACCCACCCAGATGGCCTCTCGCACACGAGAAACCTACCACAAGTAAAAAATAAAATAAACCATATTAAATTACACAAACTACTACATACAGTGCCACAGTACACACGAATAACATGACTTTAATATAATTGTTATTAACACAATTCTATGGATATATCCGAAACAAGAAAACGACAGAAAAAGAAAATCTTCAAACCACGTATTTATGCGTCTTTTGAGGTTAGGTCGGCTTTGCTTACTAATAAATGGATTTAATATGCATTTTCATCGAGTTGTGAGCTACCCTGAAAGTTTCAACCAGATAGCTAATGGGAAATGCTCGAAAGGCTGAGGTGGAAGATTCCACCCGGAACGGTAGACAGACAGACAAGAAAATGACTTAATAATAACGGTAATAATAAATAACTTATTTTTAATTAATTTATTTGCACATCAAAAAGAACTGCCTGCATCCTGCATCCACTAGTGCAAAATAAAGGTTGATTCTATTCAGGATTTTCAAAATTACATTTCAATAGAAATTGTTCAGACAAAAATACATAGGTATTACTTACCTACCGTTTATTTAAAGTAAACTGTACAGCGTAGTTAAAGTAATTCCGTGTTAGAATATTCTACGTTTTCTCTTATATATATAAAACTAGAGATCGGACATATAAGATTTGTCTTTGGAATTAACAACAGTGAAACAATATTCAGTAAGCCAGTTCCAACAATTCATATTCAAACAAAACACTATCTCTATCAAAGTGAAAGCATAGATAAAGAATAATAAACAAAGTTACTTCAAATCCAATATCAAATATCAATTTTATCTTTCGTAATCAGCGTACCAAACACTATTAATTAAAATATACCACAGATTGTTAAATCGAAAAGCGTCTCATAATGTCCATATTTTATAGTTTATTTTATACTATAACGTTGAACAATTCTTATTGTAAGTTTAAGTGCTTTAGGAAATTTTATCGGGTCTTCAACGTAATGCAGGAATATAAACTTTACGCGCGGACTCAGGTGCACTCGATTTAAACGCGGCTTGTACGAGTATGAAAGTAAACTATCTCTAGTTAAGTCCTATAATGGTTTTGTTCGTATATTCAGAACAGGGTCAAGCTTTTTCTTTTATGCAGTGCTGCTGTAGCAATTTTGTAGATTACATAAGCTACTACTACAATACATATACCAACACGTATGTACATACATATTATGCTAATTTGCCGTTTGGCATGTTAATCTTTTTTCTATGCATAAGCGAAGAACATCATGCTAGGCGAAAATCATAAGATTTTAAAATAATCATCCCCGTAAGACGATATAAAAAAGATAGAAGAATTTTTAAGCAGATTCGATCCCTGTCCGAGTAATTTTATTATTCTTAATTATTCTTAAGTACGGCATAGTTCTGAATCTGATTATATTTAACATCTCCTTACTACCTGTATTTTATGCAAATAAATGAATCTTGAATCTTTTTCCTGATTATTTTAAAATCTTAATTTTTTTTTCTTTCAGTGGTTTCAAATGCTAATGCTAATGATTCTTTATATGATAAAACAAAAACGAGAGACAGATTTTTAGAATAATTAACACTCACACGGACACAAAACATGACAGAAATAAATGCAAACTGAGCACAGTATAGCCACAGTTTTACTATGTATTGTAATACTGTTACTTACTGTGTTATAGCCATGTACAGAAAAATGACAATCTGTTCAGCGATCGCCGTGTAAAGTATTTTTGTAGGAAATTGAATGTTTTGCGCGCCAACGCCGCCATTCCGCTGACGGTACTAGCTGACGCGGAAGTAGGGTTGGCATCCGTCCGTTTTTTATTTCCTGTGACGTCACTTTGATTCCACGAACTGCACGATGCTTTTGATTGTGTCAGAAGAAGGAACAATGTAACACAAGAGTTGTTTTTAAAGGCAACCAACACTGTACTGTAATTACTGGGCATAATTATGAGACTTAATGATAGGTATATAATATATATCTGATGTCTCGGGGTGATGAGCGCAATGTAGTAATACGCAGTACTTTTTACGGTATTAAAAGTTCTGAGTATCACTGAAATTGTTTTAGGCAGGCGTGGCGCTTACCATCAGGCGAAGGACTTGCTCGTCTCATTACGTAGTTCTAAAAAAACTATGCAAAGTTCTGTAGCGACTCTCAAGGCTTCGCAAAACATTGATTAGGTATTGTGCTGGATGAGAAGCCACACTAATATTTTAAATGCGAAGGTAACTCTGCGTCTTCTTATTCAGCGTTTTTTTATTTAGTAAGTGACGAGATGAGGTGGTCGATTGCCTGATGGTAAGCAGTACGCCTGTCGATAACAGTCACAGCACCACCCAGAACATTGTTTTGCAAAATCCTGCGCGGCGCTGCACTGCGGTCGTCACCCTAAAACAATTATCTGTTAAGTCTCATAATGCCCAGTAATTAAGTACACATTGCATTTACATTAACCTAATTTGTTTTTAAACTGTCTCTTATTAGTAAATCTACTACCAACCAAATAATTTTTCGTTTATTTTCGGCGAGGCATCCCTAAACCAGCGCCATACGCGAACGCGTACGTTTGCGTTAAATAAAGTTTTTATTTTTATCAGCGCACGCGGACGGTTATCAGATAAACGCTCTAAATAAAACGCTAGCAGCTTGCCTCAACAAATTGACCTAGCAGTGTCGTGACTGAGTTGAACTTTTAATCGTCGTCGGGCGAACCGGTCGGTTGAATTGTTTGTCCAGCCAGTGCGACGCATTTGACCGGTTGCGGACGATTACCATGAGTCTGGGTATTTATTAGCCAGACTTATACGAGTACATGATGGTGTACACATATTTGTGCCGTGGCCGGGCTATGGAAAATTCAATGAAAACGATGAAAGATTGTAATTTTTTTTAAACTTGAGTAACTGGTACTCTTTGTTACTAAGTCATGGTTCATGTCAGGCCTGCGCAGACAAGGGACTTTAGTCCGCATAGAACAAAAACCCCTGAATCGTGAATAAAATGCCCCGCGAAAACTTGCCACGGACTCGACGCACACGGTGTGCGATCATTTGTTGCTCGGATATTTAGTGAAGCACTATGGAAGCAAATATTCTCAGATTACGTTATGAGGCGTGTGGGAGGAGTCCCCGAAAAAAAATTGAACTAACGTGACTAGGCGCAGCAATGCATAGCCAACTTTAGTCCGCATTTATTAATCTCTGCGCCTGCGGACCAAAGTCTTTCGTCTGCGCAGGCCTTTAGGACGACGATCGTAGTATTTTTAAGATAGCACTGCAACTGTTACGGGAAGGCGTGGCAGTTACTAGGGGCAAGACCGGTACACGTGCTAAGGTTACGAAGCTAGTTCCTTGCCGGTTGCATACCATCGTTGACTTGCTAAACGACAGTTATTATTGCGCGGCAATAATTGCTAGCAAATATTACTACAAGAAACTTGCATCGTCTCAATAATAGTTCAATTTGTTTGTTGAAGCGATGACGTAGAGTGACGCAGACGTAGATCAAAGTCTCACAATTTCAATAATTCATACATAATAATTCATAAACATATTTTTTTCACTGTTGTTTTAGTGACAAACAATTTTAATATCTATCTAACACGTGTTCATCTACACTAATATAATAAATGCGAAAACTGTCTGTCTGTTGGTTACCTATTCACGATTAAATCGATCTTGATGATTTTTGGCACAGCCTGTAGCCCGGAGAAGGACAGAATAATTTTTATCCCAATATAACACGTAGCTCCTGTATCGCGATATAACTAAACCCCTCGCGCACGAAGTCGCAGGCAGCAACTAGTATTTCGATACAGTTCGTAAAGAGCACTTCTAGCGCAAACATTCCACTAAGGAGTCGGTGTGATTTATCACACAAACTAAATGCTGTCGTAAATTGTATGTTCGTTTAAGATTCGCTGCATTTTGTACACTTCAAAGAATATTGAAGAGATGTAAATATTTTGGCACATAGATAGCACGTTGGCTGCATTCTTGAAACATAGTGTAATTCATCAATATTAATTTGCATTGAAAATAAAATATTATATACCTACACTATTGAATGTAGTGTTTCAATGCAGTAACAACTGAGAACTAATTCTCAATGGCGGAACCATTTTAAGGAACCTATCAAGAATATGTGTCTCAATGCGCGGGCTTATCTCAGAAATCCCTTCCAGACAATCGAGAAGCATAAACAATAACGCAGAACAATGGTGATATTCAACGATTTCGTCATCAATTTATAGGTAGGTATAAAAAACTTTAGAAGTACCTAAACAGACCAAAACAACACAATAACAATGACGCAAGTAAGCTACACTTCTACAAAATCTTTTACAGTATTTCCCAGTTTAAAATGTAGATTGAAAGTACCAGGCGAGCAGCAATCCCGAGGAGGTATCGCGTTAATCTCAAATGGTGCACTACATCGCGGTCTGAAAATAATTCACAAGACCGCTTCAGTGCTGCGGAACGAACGACTGAATAGCGTTTAAACATTTAAAGAATTCATTTCTTTCATTCATTCGCGTAGACGTGAGGTTTCTCTAAATTTGTAAGTTTTTCGTCAGGTAAGTTGTGACATGGCCCGTAGCTGTACCTATGTCTTTCGATACGGCAAGATATAATTGGCGGAGCGAGGGATGAAATTTAGAATTAACTTTTTCGTTGTCTATAAGCACTTCTGTGCACATTCATCAATTACAAAAAGTAGTACCTAGTACAAATTACAAAATGCCCCTATTTTACATTAGGCCGATATTTTGAAAAAGTAAATAGGACTGCCTTAAAAACAAATATAAGAACCGCACTAAACACCGATAAATCCGCTATTGCAAGCATTGCAGCTATCTACGGAACGCCAAGCTGCGGCGGCGACAACCCTGGCATGCCCCGGTATTTCCATTATAGAAGCCGCCTCATTAAAGACGTTCCTCGGAGCATTTAGGTACCTACTTAGATATTCCTACAGAAGGGGATCTAATGAAGAAGGGTTAGATTGGCACAGAACGGAAATTATGGTGCAATGAATAAAGATATGGATCAACTTCTATTATTCTTTGGCAAAGGCACAGAATAAATTTGATAATAGTTGGCAGACGTCTTTCAACGCCTGCCTGATGGCCAGAGGTGTTTCTGTTGGCGTCATAATGTGGCTGTGATATTAGAAGCATTTGATATGACTGTACCACTAAGTATCACAGACAGTACTCATTCATTATACGTACCGCAAAGGAGTGGAATTCTCTACCAGAATACTTATTTCCTTCCAATTACAACCTGGGTCTCTTTAAGAAGAGTGAATAGGCACCTCTTGGGCAAACGTGCTCCACCTTAGACCGCAACTACGCTTACCATCAGGTGAGTTGTTGTCAAACGTGAGTTCATTTAATCATAAAAAAAAAAATAAGTACTTATAAGCCTAATATTCGAGCAAGTCGTTCACAATTCAAACTATCAACTTTGTGAAATTGATCATTCAGTTCACTTGTACCTTCTCCGAAAGAACCCTAATCATCACTATTCGAATAATTAACCCATTTTTAAATCTACTTACTGGTATCGATAACACGAAACATTCCCATTTGAGCACCTATTTTTCACCGAGAAGCAAGCTTTTAAACGTACCTAACTATGCCTTAACAGCATTCAAATATATTCAAAAAACCTGATTAACAAACAAATACCAATTTAAACGACTAGCAATATCAACCAAGTTAAATAAAACCATCCATTTGAATTAACGTAGGCCTGTCAACGGATAACGTTACAAGTTCGAATACAATTATTATAATTAGAAACGAATTAGCATCTCTAAAGCAAAACTACTCATGAATAATTCACGTTCGGCTCAACTATAAAAACGTTTGAACTAGTATTAAGTTTTTTTTTTTTTGAGCGACCAAAGCGTTTAAAGAGGTAAGGTTTCTAGGTTGGTGATTAAAACTGAGGGTTCTGACGGTCGTTGGTTAGAGACTAGGATAAACGTGAAGTGTAAATAATAAAAAAAATAACCGACTGACCCTGACTGAAATGAATGTGTAACAGATTACAATAATAATCTAATAACCATGTTTTTATGCGCCTTTAGAGGTTAGGTCGGCATTGCATGCTTATAAATAGATTTATTATGCATTATTAACGAGTTGTGAGCTACCCTGAAAGTTTCAGCCGGATAGCTAATCGGGAAGTGTTCGAAATTTGACTTACAAGATTCTACCCGGAACGAAAGACAAACAAGAAAGTGACTTAATAACATAATTATGTAGTAGTCTATTTGTTTTTTCTTTTTGTAATTATGTTTTTTTTCTTTCTTTATTTTGTTAGTGTATGACTGTGGTAGTCAAATAAATGTTGTTTCTTGGTAAAATTACGACGCGTCACAGTAACACTACGTTGCGGCCATCTCAAAAGGGCCACAAAGAGAAATAAGTGTAGTGGCACTAGTAAAAATGACCGCAATGTATTTTCGACGAGCCGACCGACAGCGGCGCTATTTTGTTATTCAAACCGCAATCAAAATCGATTCGGGTTGCCTTTTGACATCGGGAACCGAGAGGGTATTGAACGAGAGTTAAAAATCAATGGCGAGCGATGGGACAAAATACGGAGCCAGTAATACTCTCGGCAGAATTGGGGAACATGCCCAAAGTGGCTACCTACATCCTACAGAACAGACTAACGCTAGCCTTGTCAACTGATAGTCAGGCTTTGCGGTTCGCCGAGCGAACCAGCCGAGAATCCGTGCTCCCCTAATACAGAGGAGCACGGCTAAAGTGACAACAGACCTGCACTATGTACACTTCCTACTATAGTATCTCTCTACTCTTGCACGTGTTTCAATGAGACAGTTGTGTTTTGCGACCCCGCTGCAACATACATGTTACTTAAACCACTTTAAACTGGGTTTGGAATGTTTAGATACATTTGCGTTAATACTGTTCAATTAAGGTCGAAATGTCATGTATAACAGCTATGTAACGGTGTTATTAGATAGGTAAGGTTCACTTTAGACATATAAACTTATTTTTATTCTTATTTACGATGCACTTTTTGTTTTCAGCATTATAGATGTAAAGTTGACAATTGACATGCAGTTTTTGTTAGTTCCATAACTCGCACTTCTTTACTGAATGGTACAATTACTATAAAAATTACTGGACCTCATTTCAGACCTCAAGGGTCAACCTGAGGTCTGAAATTAGTCCCAGTCTCAGTGCAAAACTTTGCAGATTGGATACGGTGCGTGCTTCATCTTCGACCGGTTCGTCGTCCAGGGCCCCAATTCACTATGACAAATTGGCGATTCCTTGCTTCGAAATCACGTTTCTTTACGATTCCTTTATGAATAAACAACGAATCTGCGAAATTTGTATTCTCTATGACGCGTCATAGACAATTAAAATTTCGCAGATGTAAGTAATCGAGGAATCGACGTGATTTCGAAGCAAGCAATCGCTAACTTGTCAAAGTGAATTAGGGCCTATGTGAGATAGTGGTCAAGCGCAAGCCAATCTAAAATAAATTAAAAAAACTAGAAGTTCGAAAGTTCTTTATTTAATTGGCACCACAGACGCACTTATGAACGTCAATTAACAAATGAAATACTCAGGCGTGGCACTTCACTAACACCGAGCGCACGACCTTGCTCTCGTTACCTTGTCACATTAACGAAATGCCGTAATGTTTGCCAGCTGTACTCGTATCGTACATAGACTTTTGTTACGGCGAACACAATAAATTACATCAAAAAGTTTCCTCGTAACTGTTCTGAATTTAAATTTCTATGGAAACAGTCCCGTACAAATACGTCCCACAACAAAAAGTGACAGACTATACTGTACGTATGTCAATATGTATTGTGATATTAACTAACATGAAGTAAATAAAATAACAATATAAAATAACAAGATATAAATTAGAATTTTGGTCGCAGTTTCTTAGACTCGCAGTCTAGGCGAGGGGTAAGGTGCCTTCCTAAAAAGCTGGCGACGAAAGCTCATTGAATGACCAAGGTAATTGTTATTCGCCAGCTTAGAAAAATCAGGGAGAACCATCGGGGAGACGGGTCTGAGCAGCCGCTCAACTGCCATCTCTCTCTAGATCTATGTGCTACATCTTAGGCCACATCATCGCTTCACATCAGGCGAGATATTGGCCAAACATAGACCCATTAAGCGTAAAAATAACAAATTATGGTCTAGTGGTCACGTGGCATTTTCGTAGCTTGAGTTTTGTTTATTTTCAAGGACTGTGGTCGTAGAAGATGAGGCCGCTAATTTGTTGGCCGAGATAAGCGCGAACTCTTTGGTCACCAGTGGTTTATTTGAGACGTCTGGACAGCTCCTTGAAGACACGCTTTTGAATTGAACTTTAATAAATTACTTAACTTTATTATTTACTTAATATAAACTTTCATAGAAATGTTTTTACGTCAAACGTTTTCGATTATGTTACTGTCATGGTACTATCTATTCTATGTTAGTGTTGAGTCTGCGAACTAGCTAACTAGCTAGTAGTTAGTAGCTAAAGTTGTGGGTTTCCCATTTCATAAACTTCTCTCTATATGTTTTCTTGGAAACTTCTAAGAATTTTGACGCAACTGTTGGTGAATTCTAATAAAATAAATAAAAATCTGTTTATAAAATAAAATAAAAATAAAATTTGTTGATAAACTTGTTAAGTAACAAAGTTTTTTAACATCATTACTTGACACTGGCGAAATGCGAAGACCGTGCAAAACATATTAATAGAAGTAATTTTTTAACCGACTACAAAAGGAGAAAGTTTTCTATTCGATTGTATTTCTCAGAACTCCATCGTTCATGAAGCGATTTGGAAAATTATTTTTGCGTTGGGTTCAGTATAGCTACGAAGTGGTCCCATATAAATTTCATAGATATTTGACCTTGGACTTCGAAGATATATTGAAGTCGGTTTTTGTTTTTAAAAATGTTGTAAAAATTTACTTGTTTATTCTCTAATACCATCTTCATCATACTTACTAGACAGAAACATATTTATGAACATTCCTGTCTGACGTCTTTGACTCGAGATCTTATATAGAGTCAGAGGAGAGGTAATGAAAGTAGTAAAGGCCATTCCTATTTCCTACACAATTTCTCAATGCCGCCGGCAACGCCGCCGGTTTTTTAGATATATCATGCCCTAAAACTGTATGAATCTCACCACATAAATCTAAGAAATGTGGTTCTCACGCATCGTTTACATTCGCCGTTCTTGATTTAAATTAACTAAATTGATTTATTAATAAGTACCTACTGCTAAATCATAGCATATTACAACATTGTAGGTACTTAGAGGTAACATTCCGATATGCTTGAGTTTCAGCGTAGGTACATAACATTCACTACAGTAAGCTCAAAGAAAACACAAAAAAAAGTAGAAACAAGAACAAAAAATTTAAAGTTAAATAATTACAGGATTCGTGATTATTACTACATCAGTTACTATTGCTGTGTGATTGCAAAAAGAAATTACAACAATATACGTCAAAATGATCAAATTCTCATGTGACAGATGAAAGTGACAACCTGACAACATTAGTAGGGCGCACTCACCCGAACCCGGAGCGCGAATCGATACTACCCCACCCGCTAGGGGATAGGGGATGAATTTAAATTATTCACAGCCGTTAGAACTGCGTGCTGTCTTTAACAAACAAATTACGTATGCGCGCTTAATATCGATACACGGGATTGTTGCCGGGATACTGACAGGGGTAGATCTTAGCTTCTTAGACACATTTTTGTTTTTTATTTGCTGACCATGTCTTCAGCTTTTGCACAAACTTTATAAAACGTGTGAAAAACGGCATGCAGGCTTCGGTGTTTTCCTTGGACAGTTATTTATTTCGACACGACACTTCGAAAAAATATAGTTCGATAAGTCATTGTTTCGTACATAATTCAACAAGTATTAGTTCGACGTTGGCGTGACGATTTAGACGCTTTCCGGATTGATTGGCCTGAGATCGCAATGGACAGGGATCCATGGAGGGAGATAGGAGAAACCTTTGCCCAGCAATGGGATCAAATATGTAAGAAAAATAGTTAAACAGAAAATACTTCAACAACACAAACGACCTCAAAACTAGGTTAGGTTATGTTAGAACTGTGACCACAAATAGCGCGAGCCGAGCGAGCGAAGCGAGCGTGCGGTAGCGGCCGGCGAAGCGCCAGAAAGTAAATTGATTGTTTGTGTTGTCGAAGTATTTTCAGTTGAACTTATACTTGTCGAATTATATAGTTATAGTTTGTCGAACTATATTTTTGCGAAGTGTCGTGTCGAAATAAAGAACTGTCGAAGTTCAGAGGGACACTCTTGGACATGCCGCGGCGTAATAGTGTGACATCCGTCAGACCGCGCACGGTTTTATACGGTTTTAGAAAATCGAAGTACCTACTGGCCGATAAAGGTAATGATAACGACAGGAAGCGATATTACCCCTCGACAATTCAAAATGATATAGCATGTAAAGCAAGTTTTATTAATACTAAGTAATAATCTAGGCGTAACGAGTTCTGCCTCATCGCTTCACAAGCAGGCTGCCCCAATAGTTTTTTTTATATTAACCTTCGTTGGGGCAGATTCCGCGGATAAAGACCGTAATTACCTCGACGCGTACATAATATATTTATCACTTCAACCGTGTAGCAATTATGAGCTCACAGGAAAACGTGATATATAAAGCCATATTACATATCCACATTATTATGATTAGTCCATTTGGTAGGTACAAAATATATGTTAGCATTAAGAGATGTGAAAAAATATTCGAATATTTCTTAAATCGAGTACAACTTTAAAATATATTTAATAACTTTTTTTTTTTGGCAAACGTATACATTTATAGGAAGATATTTACAATTGTCACAAAAAAGAAACTATTAATAAGATATTAAACTATGTACAACTAGAAATTTATATACAAGTGGTGACCATGCGGCAAGGTGCCAAGAACGCTGGCTGCATTCCCGCGTTGAATGGCTAAAGCTAATCTTTGAGCCAGGAATGAGCCAGCCCTTTTGTCTCCTGCAACTTCGACAAGTCGTGGGCAAATTATTCTATATAATTGTTTGGTGCCCGGATTTAATAACAATATATACTTATTACGATATGTATCATATGTAAGTACTTTATTCTATTTAAATTAAATATGTAATAATTTTTAGTATTTTCAAATGGATTAAATCAAAATTAATTATTTAGAGATAAAATTCTTCTAAACTCAGTTTTCCGAAGGTAAGAGACGAACATCAATTCTTACTAAAGTATAAAGATGACTAATTTACTTGAAAATTAATTATGTATTAAAAATATAATAAGTAACTAAGTGATCAGTGACGTACCGAACGTAAGTATCTTCGGTATTACCACAGAATACTAAGGTAGTGTTGCAATATTTATTAGCATCCCTTCTCGCGTCTCTAATTTGAACTTTTTGATTTATTAACAACATGGAAATCACCGAAATGGCCAAATAAATTATTTGGCGGTAATCTAAAGTAATAACTATGTAAAAACATGTCGAATGACGTACTCGTGTTTTGCAACTACGTGTTTTGCATATTAGCTAAAATGCTAATACGATTAGCGAATAAACATTCGAATGTGTGGTTTGATTTGACAGTTGTGACATTGAATGTCAAATGTAGATCCAAGCGCGATTATCGTAAATATAAAGTGAGGCGAGGACTTTCGACGGAAAGTGAATAGTAATAGAGATTGCATTTAATTTTGTTTTATTTTCCAAAACATAAGTTTTGTGTGGGTGTTTGTCAATGTGCGTAGGTGTTGGCAAATGAAATAAAATACTGAAACAACAATTATTTTTGAAGTTCTTCCAAGAAATATAGTTTCATTACTTGACTGAGCACGGCTCTTAGCCGGGGGCCCGCATTCTTAGCGTAACTTTTTGTTTAGAAGAAAAAGAAGATTTGAAATTGGCTGAATGCAATGACCGTGCAAAGCCATAATAACTTTATTATTTTATTTTATTTATTTCTTAATAACAATTTGTTATAAGTCAATTTGACATACATTTTTTACAAGGTCTTAATAAGTAAATAATATTATAATGACATAATATATTAATTAATCAATTATATATTGACTATATATATTATTTAGTTATTCATTAAACAAATAAATTATACAGCTATAGTCATTGTTATCATAATAATTTGATTGTTACAACACCATTTGTGGTCTTTCATTCAGATATTCTTCAATGGAATAGTATGCTTTTGCTAAGAGATATTGTTTTAGTTTATTTACGAATAAGTCGTATGAATCAATTTCTAAGATTTTTTTATTTAATTTATTATATATTTTCGGTCCTATATACCACACTGACTGCTGAGACTTTTTTAGTCGTTTGTTTGTAAGAATAAGTTTATCTCTATTGCGAGTATTTCGGTCATGTATATTTTTGATTGCCTGAAAGTTGTTTAAATTGGACTTTACAAATTTACATATTTCCAAAATGTATAATGAGGGCATTATCAATATGCCTTGATCTATGAAAAGTTGACGAGCGGGTGTGTCCCATGGAACTCGACACATGATACGTAGCACTCTTTTTTGGAGAACGAAAGCCCGCTGTCGGTCTGCTGCCTGACCCCAAAGATCAATCCCGTAGGAGAGTAGCGACTGAAAATAAGCAAAATATGCGCTTTTTACTGCTGTTGGACTAAGCATACCGACCAGTCGTGATATGGCGAAACACGCTCTACTGAGCTTATCACATAAGTAATCGATGTGCTTGTCCCACTTTAATCCAGAGTCAATTACAAAGCCTAAATATTTCGCATTACCGACATCAGGTATCTGGACTCCATCGCATGTAACAGATATACTTTTTGGGTTTCCTCTTAAATTGAAATGTATTATGTTGGTTTTTTCTAAATTAAGGATCATTCCGTTAGCTTGAAACCATTGTTTAATGTCAGATATGGATTTCATTAAACGTTTCTGAAGCAGTTCATAATTGTCTGCGGAGACCAAGAATGCACTGTCATCTGCGAATGCAATGAGTTCAGCCGTGTCGGTCGCCACTGCCAGATCGTTGACCAGAATAAGGAAAAGATAGTTTCCTAGAACTGATCCTTGCGGAATAGAAAGATTTCCCAAGTCACTAAACCCAGATCTGCTAGAACCACACTCTGTTGTGACTTCGGTGAGTTGGCGTCTTTTGGATAAAAATGACTGTATGAAGTTTATGGATGTTCCTCCTATGCCATAGTGCTGCAATTTTGCCAATATTAAACCATGATCTACTAGATCAAAAGCACGTGATAGATCACACAAGATAAGAGCTGTTTGTTTCCCTTCATCCAGTTTATCTATAATAGATTTTACTAAGTATCGGGCAGCCAGTGTTGTTGATTTGCCTTGTTGATAAGCATATTGCTTATTAGAGAGTAAGTCATTTGATTTAAAATAGTTTAATAGTTGGTCTGCTATTCCTGACTCTATTATTTTAGAAAATACAGGTATGATTGAAATTGGGCGATAGTTTTTAATTTCACTCTTTTTTCCTTTACCTTTATAAATTGGAACTACTTTCACGTCTTTTAGACAATGGGGATATGCACCACATTCCAAACATTTGTTAGTCAGATAGCAAAGTACGTCGATGAATACTGGTGGGAGCTGTTTTATGATACTAGTCGGTATGTCGTTATAGTCCTTAGTAGTTTTATTTTTAATTTTACGTATTAGTTTATAAATGTCATGTATTGTAAATAGTTTAAATGAGTCGAGTCCTATTGTGTTATTTGAATGAAATGATTCTAAATATTGAATTGCTTTATTTTTATCTATAGGTGTTTTACAACTACGAGCAGTGTTGACGAAGTATTCATTAAATATTTCGGCTAAGCTATTTGTCTTGATATCTATATGATTCAGCTGATTTTTGTGAGTTTTGCATGTTTCGTCTTTTATTAAAGTCCAGATAGTCTTAATTGCATTATCGGCATTATTAATCCTTTTGCTATAATAATTATGTCTATTTTCTACAATTAGATGTGAATAATATTCCTCAAATTTATTTATTTGATAACAAAAACATTATGATTAAAATCGCGCAACATTCGCAAAAAACATTTATAAGAAACAAAGAGATGAATATAATAAATAACAAAGAAATGAGAAACATCGATTAAGAAAGAGAGGAGCCCACCAATCCCAATCATGTGCCCTAAACGTCGACACAAAGTAAGAAAGCTGGGAGCGAATAAAACGTCAAAAGAGATTGAATATCGATTGTGGGGACGACAGCAATCTCAGGGGGATACCAACGCTTTTCAACGAGCCCTTGTTCAGTGAAGAAATAAACATGGACGCGGCCATTGTTTATGCATTGGGTACCTCACAGGAAATTTAAAGTGCATCAAAGTTAATGGAACCCTTTTAGACTAGCGATTATACTATACTATTAAAAACTGTAATATGTTTTTATAGGACTTTGAACCTAAAACGATTCGTTAAGAGGTCCCTGAACTTTGAACTGTTCGTTCTTATAATACACTAAAATAAGGACGTCTACCTTAAATACCTAGCGACCAGACAAAAATAATTGATAAGTAATGTGATGTTACACATTTTATCTTTCCCTCCAGTAACAAAACGCGTAATGAGTAGGTAGGTACTAGGTACCCTTCCCACTAAATTCGCACTTCGTCTTTCGGGAGCTTATACATCTGCGACAGGGGAGCGAGGGGACTTCCGCCCCCGCGACAATTTATGTTATTGGCAGAACTGGACCCGGCGATACCGACCCCTCGGCCCTCGTGTAATTGTTAGTTGGAACCGCAGGATATTGGGGAATTAAACCAGAGCATGATTGATTAACCATTCGCCGATTACGGGTATTGCGGAGCTATGAAAAATTGGGGAGAGGGGACCGAGAGTGAAACAATTTGTAACACAAACACCGTCATCCAAATCGAAAACAGAAATAAAATAAAACCCATGACGCGGCGTGCATGCGCTACAGATTAAGCCGAAAGATCAACAAATATATTTTAATCCCAACGCTCTCGTATTTCCGGCAAAAACTCGGGACACATGGCGAGGAAACCCAGAGTTATTATCTTAAGTCGAACCCAACAGGACCATTAGTAAACAACACGGGACAAAGGAGAATGAGTGCTTAAAAAATTGTAACAAAAAATCGCCTTTTGATCCCTCGGCTCCCCTATATTTTGTAACGTTTTATTGGTCGACGAACCGGTCTGTTGTCGTATTTGTGAGAGGAATACTATTTATATTTACAATTTATTAATAGAATATACAACATTGGCTTTAGGAAAATTTAACTCAGCATAAAATAGAAAAGCTACTAAAACAAAGTTGGTCCTGAAAATTCAAAGCGAATTATCCTTTGGCGCATCTTGATTGGCGAATGTTACAGAGTTAGGAAATTATATTTATTTAAACACGATAATACTACTTAGTTTTGCAATACCTTCATAATATTGTAGCATGAAAAGTGAGCAATAATATTAAACAAGAAACGAGTAGGTAAGTAACATAAGGCAAGATGGAAACAAGTTCCCGTAATATCACAGCGGCAAGGAATCTGTGCCTCGAAACTCCGAGTTTACAGGAACAAAGAGAAACAAGCAGGTACTCGCCGGGTGCGGATTAGTGCCGGCACACAACACGACGAGTCGACCCGGCCGCCCGACCCTCGACCCAACCACCCGACGGATTCTCTCGACGACCCAACTGGGTCGGCCTACTGTATCTAGCGAGTCTAACTTAAATGGGTTTATGACAACTTTAGGGACAACATTTATTGGATCGAAATGTATTGAACAGAGCGAAACACTAATTGATGTTATAATCGTCGACGTTCTTAATATAACAGTTGCTGTTGTCAATTGGCCAACAAACATGAAGGTGAATAAAATTCAGTCAGCCAAACTGCAGCACCGGTAAATGAATGACTGTACACAAACTATATGGAATGGCGCACCGGCGCGGCGCGCGAATCGCACGGACAGCCGCAATTAATGTCAAATCAATTCGCATTGCAGGAGCGTTTTCATTATAGTTTCAATTGTTCACGACATAATAAACGAGAGTTAACAAACCGCAGCCGGGTATAATGCGAACCGGAAATAATAATGGCATTTGTTGAAGTGGAGTTGCCCTGTCGGCGGCGCCGCGGGCGCGGGTGCGGGCGGAGAGGCGCGGCGCGAGGCTCACATCCTAATTACGCCAATAATAATTACACAGGAGCCGGCAGCTGCCTTCTGCTTCTCGATTAATAACATAACTGCACAAACATTGTTAACGTTCAGCTCGTTGGCCATTTCAGAATAAATTAGTTGTTCGTAAAGCGAAGACATTGCCTTACTCGTTGGAAGGTCACTTGATCGCTTCATCCATTTAATTCCATTTCGAGACGAATGAGATTACTCTCGGCGCTTTTCGAGCGCGGCTATTATTTTGTCGACTTTTCGTCTGTCTAGCCACTGAGAGCTAAATTATGTTCGTGAGGGCATTCGTTTAATTACCGCGATTCGTTCCGCGCCCTGCGAGTTATTGCCGCCGCGCCGCCGCCGCGTCCGGCGAGAAGCGATTTATTTCATCGCATCAATCAATTAACTCGAGTATAGGTTATTAAAAATTTAATTCATGACGCGACCGCGTCGAGTTTTGGCCAAAGCAATAAAGCTTTTCAAATGAATAATGATACGCCTCGGGCAGATAGCTCGGTACACGCTCGCTATATAAATAAAGTCGTTGAAGTGAAAAATTCATCAGAATTTATCGCGCGATAGCTTTCGGCTTTGTGTTTACACGCTTTGATATTGTTCCACATAAACATTATTCCATATCGACCGTCATTTCTAGCAAATCAAATGTGGAATACATGAGGCTCGATTCTCGTTTAGGTTGCTGCGTTATGAATATCGTTTCCGATAAGAGCGACTTTGCAGAGCGCTTTATATGGAAACAGTCGTATAAGGAAGCAGAAATTGATTTTCGAATTCCTCATGCCTGCGGAACGGGCTTTGAGGTATTTATTTAACGTGTTTGAAGCCGGCAGCTAGTTAGCAGTTCAGTTTAGTGAGAACACTGATCAGGAGACATTATGTAAATTTATTCAGAGCGATCGGTATAATCGAGCGCTGCGGTGGTATTAACCTCATTTGTGCCGACGGATACATGCTAAACATCGTGCTCCGCAGACCATTTTGATAGAAATCTTATTAATTTATCATATCATGATACGGCGCGGCGTTCGGTTATAAATGAATCCCTTAATTCAGTGTTCTAGTTTAGTTGGTGATGGAGATGTATCGTGTTATAATGAACTGGTGAAATAGTAACGTCTCTAATGATGAGAATGAGGCTGTAATGATCTACAGTGAAACGTTTTTTTTACTGGGAACCTATCTAACGCCGATCTTATATTGTAACAGATAATTAAGCGACATGCAACTGAACAGAAAGGAAGTAGGTAGATAAGATACGGGGATTATTTGATACTGTCAAATTTCATGACTTACGATAATACCTACCGAATCTGTTTGAGATTCTTACAGTAACGATAGCCAAATTAGAAATCTTTTTGATAAATTTATTTTTGAAGACAATCGTAGAAGGGCTTGAGAATAATGATTGATAAAAACCAAAAAAACCTTATGCATATAAAAGCAGAAAGCATATACCAAACGATGAAAACAACCAAATGATAAAATAAAGAAAGATTATATAAAACAACCAAATTATTGTGAAATTAAGACACCAGTTACAAACTTTTTAGCAAATGACTCCATTCAGCAGTCACTTACAAATTAAACAACACGAGAATGCTTAAGATTGTAAAAAGTACATGGTTTTTTTTAGTTAATGCTGACAATATATTTTTTCAATGCAAATAACCATATTACCGGCGTGGATTCCATTGAAACGATATAGAGTGACCCCTTATTCGAGACTTGAGTAATAATACTGCATTATGCGACAGTTAGGAGGGACAGTTAGGACGAGCTCTATATGCGACTCTATAGAACAGATACTATAGATAGAGATAATGTTTGATTTCGATAGTAGGTACAATACAAACACAAGGGATACAGAACACCCGGCTGCATTAGACGAAATAACGATATCTAAGATTCTGACTTGTGTGCCGCAGGGGAAAGATCCAATCTTACAGTCATAGCTATTAATAAAAGAATGTTAAAAGGTCCAACATAAAATGCCGACTTTTATTGAAGTATGTAGGTACATGTTTTAATTACACGGCCAACAATTACAGACGGCAATTGAGCACGACAATAATCACTATTGTGCAGGTATCATAAAACGGCTTTCATAAAGTTTCGCATTTCCACAAGTTTTCATTTTAAATACGAGTATTTTAACAACTACGAGGAGAAAGCCGGCGCGGCGGGCGCGGCGCTGTTAGCACAAAGCAACCGAAGTAAGTATCAAGTAGGCATGAAGTATCTACTACCTAGTACTTTGTTAAAGAAGTGAAGACTGCGAAATTGATATCTCGTCTTTAATTATCACGCTCGTAAACTTTCCCAGATGGGGGCGAACGTTAAATTGATTCCACAAGCACTTTAGAAATTTTTAAATCCCTCGACAGTGATTAATGGAAGGAATTTCGGAGACTGCGTCTCGAGCCGGTGCTCGAATAATAACAGAACAGGGGACGAAGGCGCCCCTATCTGTAGCTTCACCCTGGGCATTTACGGCTTGCAGTAATCTCGCTCGTAAAATATTGTGGCCCCGATATTACTTAAGCAGCTGTCGGTTGATAAAATCCCGAGGTGTTTCCGCCGATGGCCATAAATCTGCGGTCGATCGTGATGAGTTCATAAGAGTTTGCATAAACGTTTGGCAATACCTGCGAGTCACGTCCCATGATTAATGATGCATGTCGTGCGTTCGTTTAACGTTGTGAAGCGATCGCTGCCAAGCGAGGCAGGTGCGCTCACAACTGCATGTTCTCAGATATTTTATCACACGTATAACTTCGTCGTTTTATATGACTCAGCGAAAGCGCTGGTGATTGCGAGTTAACTACGCGATTTTCATGTTTTCTTCGGTGCCCGACGCACGGTCTCGCGTCGGTCGGTGTTTTATTCGCCTTTGTCACACAACATTCCTACCATTGAATTTCTGCTTTAGGAAAGTCGCTTGAAACCTGTTGTTTCGAGGACAGATTTATTGGTAGTTATTTTATTGAGATGGCAATTTCTGTGAGTGGACTGAGGCTTGGAAATTACAGTTGTAAAATCGTTTGAGAAGATGTAGAGGCTGTTTGGCGGCACGGCCACAATCGCATTAATTTGTGGAGTGCAGCGGGTATTGTGATTGCGAGGCGAGGCGGGGAGGCGAATGGGAGGCTACAGGGGTGATTTAATGAACCGATGCGGCGGGCGACAGGCGCGGATTACACCCCACGAACGTTTGCACTCAATCAACCTCGCAAACAGCCCTAAGCCGGGACAATTAAATACACTGTTCCGAAACAATCGGATACACGCCCGATAAGAGCAATCGCCGATTAGCGCCGATTATGGCGATAACCGATTGGACAAAATATATTGCGATGATTCCACCTCCCGCAGTGTAATCCGCCATAACCGGCATGTGCGTAAACAGACACCACTGACTTCCATGTTAAAAAAGCGGTAATTATGCAAAATTGATGGAATTCTAGAAATCCTAAGGTTTTGCATGTTGAGTTTTGGTTTGAGCCGGAATCAAAATTATTTAACGACAAATTTATTCATGAGGATCTCTTCCAATAGACCTTCCAATGGACCTTGTAGGTTTGTGAAAGTAACCTCCTAATTGATGTGAATATTTTGGATGGATCAAAAGCGGACAGGGTAAAGCAGCAGTTGTCAAAATCCACCTCGACACACAGAATAAATAATTGCCTCGACACACAGACATATCAAATAACACTGACAGGATTGTTCGTGCTGGCGTCGGGACACGTGGGGGACGATGTTTGTTAGCTGGGTTATGTTTTACTTTAAGCGCTAGTACTGAGATTTTGCAACATTTAACAATCTGTCAGAAACCGCTTTCGCAACGTCACGTGCCTATGTGAAAAACCATGCACAGGGAAAAAGTGGCAGTGTTCTTACCTTAGTTTCTGTTTTTTGTTTCTTAGCCGGTGGTTGTGACGAGTGTGTGGGGTCTTGCCTGGAGTCGTCGGGTTCTGGTTTGGAAGGGGTCGCGGGCGCGGGCGCGGGCGGCGGCGGCGGGGGCGGCGCGGGCGCAGGCGCGGGAGGCGGTGGCGCGGGCGCCGGGGGTTTGGCGTCGAGGCGCGGCGCGGGCGCGGGCCGCGGCTCCGGCTTGGGCGGCGCGGGTTGGTGCGGCGGCGGCGGCGCCGGCGCGGCCGCGTGAGGCGCGTGCGGTGCGTGCGGCGCGTGCGGCGCGGGCGCGGCGGGCGGGCCGGGCGCGTTGGGCGGCGGCGGCACGCGCGCCACACCGTTGACGTCGTGCGGCGGGTGCGGGTGGTGGTGCTTGTCGCGGGCCTTGTCCCGCCGGTGGCCGCCGGAGCCGCGCTTGGCGGCGGCGGCGGCGGGCGCGGGCGGCGCACCCTGCCCTGGCTTGGGCTCTCCGTTCATCTCGTTCGACTTGACTATCTCGTGCTTGGCCTCGGAGCTCTTGGTGCCGGGCTTGGTGCGCTTGATCTTCATCTTGAGCGCGGTGCGCTGCGTGTCCTGTTCGGCGCGCGCCGCCATGCCGCCCGCCTCGTCGGTCTTCTCTATGTCGGCATCGAGGTCTATGATGAGGTCGCCGATGCCGATGTCCCACTCGTTGTCATCGTACTCGAAGTTGGCGGGGTGCGCGTGGGGCGCAGGGCGAGCTCCGCCGGGCGGCGCGCCCTCCCTCATTGGCGCCGCCATGCGCGCCGCTGAGCTCCGCCCGCCCCCCGCGCGCCCACACACGCACACACCATTGTAGCCCTGCAACAACCACGCAACATGTCAACCACATCCATAGCTACGTGCGCTGCAGCATCTCTCCTATACTCAGGCTCTCATATGTTGTGTATAGGTCTACATCATAGAGAATTTCCTAACCACTTATATTACGGTACGACAAGTAGCGTAAGAAAAGAACGTTGCGCACAACGCGACACAACGCACATCGTTCATAAGTAAATTCAACTTTCTAACAAAATAAAAGATATCTCAAAAAGCCATAAGCCAGACTAACGGCAGATAACCAAATTAACCACCTACACACGAGCATTTCTTATCAGAGAACGTTTCATTATAGCCCTGTTTTAATTAGTACCGATATAGATATGGGCATACCGACAATCGATTACCATCAACTTGATGTGTTTTATCGATGTATCGATGCAGTCTGCTGGAATATTCATTATAAATCGAATGACTACGCCGCTAACTCGGAGCACCGAACCATAAAAATTAATACCGTCGTAAAGGGCACTTAAATGAACATGTCCATTTTTAAATTATTCCTTTATAGAAATTTCATATCGTAGTATGCTATAACCGATTCAAAGGGGCCATAATCGTAAAATAGTCGTAAAGCAGCTCAGATAAGCCCGGTTACTCTGCAAAGCGTAACATAAACCCGGCGTAGGTACTTAGTGCTGATGCTGACCTGCGCTTATTTATGTTTTATATTATACAAGTGAGCATTATACTATTATTACAAAACGCACGCATTTACATAGGAACTATATTTATTACAAGTAGACTTATCATTATCAATCCTGCAATCGCGTTAGTAAAAGGGATTTGGTCTTTTAGCCTTGTCCAATTAAATTATGTGTTTGGATTTCTAAGCTGTCAATTGTTTATTGTTAAAACCTCAAGTTATGCCACAGCGTTGCTAATAAAGATGAGGACAATACAATTATTTGGATCAACTGTCAGTTGTTAAGAATACACACATTCAACAAAAGAGCTATGAGCTATGAATGAATGTCATTGAATTGATTGCACGGCTCACCGCACACATTTCAATTGGTTGCCAATATTGCCATACAACGATGTACTGTTAGTACGAGTAGTGTAGGTAAGTACATACTAAGGCAAGACACATACCAACGCATAATGTATTTGCAAGCTGATTTTCAGCAAAACACCAAAGGCGAACAGATATAATAAGTGTGTAGCTTCAATTGATCACCATAAACTAAATTCAATGCATTTCAGAACTAAGTCTCAAAATAACATCATCAGCAATAATCAGAATACATCAAACAGCGACTTTTGTATAGAAATGTCTCGTGTCATATTCATATTTGCGGTTTCAGTTTGCTTCGTGCTTAAGAAAAATTAATAAACATCACATTTGGTCATACGGATACTTAACATTTATAGAAACCTTTTTTGGCTTTGTTCCGACGTAGGCCACGGTTTGGCTAAAACTCGTCATGCCCCTTTAAGTATGAATTGCCAAGCTTTTAACGGACAGATTTATGATCGCAATTTAGCATGTGAACGGAATAAAACACGCTCATTCCGTGCCAACGTGCCGTTTCTGAATCCATTACTAGAGCATTATCTATTGACATAAATATGTGAACATTTTATACTCTTTAATATGATATAAGATAACGGGCAATTCAATAGTGCTGTCGCACACGATATGAAAGCGTAAAAAACTGAATGAAAAGTTTTACTGCCTTGGAGTCAATGTAAAATACAATCTCTTATTGAAGAAATAAAATATTTTGTTATTACAAGAATTTATTTTACTTACATTATACGTGTAGGTTGCAAAATAAACTTACCAACCCCTAGAGCTAGTGTGGCTCAGTGGAAATTAGTGAGATTTTCAATCTGTAGCACCGGATAAGATTTTCGAAATTTAGAAAACTTTATATTCTATAAATGGTGAAGGAAAACAGTGATGCGGCATGCCCAAGAATCACAAAATTCAAGTTACGTGACATCCACCAACCCGCACAAGGCCAGTGTGGTGGATTATGGCCCATACTATGAGAGAAGGTTCGTGTCCCAGTAGTGGCTTCTATTAATCATTCTGTGGCAGTGGGAACATAACGGACTGATAATTGTGATACCTACCTAGAATCTAGGGGCACTTATGCTAGACATTTTCAACGGTTTCTAACAGATATAGTACATTTTCATTCTTTCTAACGGCGAGGCCGACTGAAGAGAGAGAGAGAAGAGTTCTATAACTTTTTAGGGTTTGAAACAGACGCAATTTCCGAATTTCCCACTATCGAGAAAAGTTCACTTTTCAACACCGGGGTGGCGCACTCGGGGACCACTTTTCGGTACCTATCGTAGAAAAGTTGCTTGTAGAGCTAGAGCGATAACATAACTATAACTTTAGTATAATAGCCGGTTTACAGGGTTGCCAGATTCTAAAAACGTTACGCTAACTGGTACTTTGGACATATTTTGGGGGCATGGTATACACTTTTTTCTGTCGCTGTAAGAGAAGCGCCAGCAGTGAAACATAGTGGGCTGATGTAAGACTGGATGTGTATACTTTTTACTAAGCATTTACTGAAGAAAAAGTCGTTTCTGGACCATTAAGCATCTATTATGTAGGTAGGATACATAATATACAAAATGTATGTACCATACAATACTATACATACATATAGACACCGACTAGCTCAAAGTTTTGGACACACAAAGGCGGGCCTATCCAGGGCCTGCAACTGGCAACCTTGCACTGGACAGTTTATAGTCGCCCGTTGCCAGTTTTATAGCGCCCTTTTGATAACTCCTCGTAACTTTTTTATGAGGCGCGTGCTTATGCGAGCCTGGTACCAAGCCGGTGTTCATTCGGGAAGAGGATGTGCACACCGCCGTTACGGATGTTTGTACGGTTTATGAGCTTTAAGGGAGTTTTTGCGAATAATTTTGTGTAATTATTCGTCTATGGCAGCCCCTCTTTTTCGCCATCCAGAGATGGCATAAGTCTCGGAGATTGAATTTAAAATGATGATTAATTTTGCTGTAAGAGTTCTGTGTAACAGTCAAATTATTTCAACGGAAAAAAATATTCTGTCATGAAACCACGCGGTGTTGTAACTGAAGTACCTAGCTGATAATGTGATAACGACTGTGCCTAATAGCTCTACTTGGCATATTCGACGTTATGTACACACTTGCCTATTAACGTCAGATTTGCACGATCGAGAAATTCCACGAACTGATTGCTCCCTTCTTCTCCATTCCACCTAAGGACTTTCACGAAGGGTGAGTCGTATATCCCACCTATCCGTACTAAGCGTTTCGCAGATTCCTTTATCATGAGGACTGCTAAGGAGTGGAACGCTCTGCCAGCCTCTTTGTTCTCAAACAGCTACAACTTGATACTTGATACGTTATATATATATATATATATATATATATATATATATATATATATATATATATATATATATATATAGTTCTCTTATAAATAGATAGATAGATAAACACTTTATTATTCACCTTAAAAATAGAGATAAAGTACAACAAACATTTATATATTTTATATATATATATATATATATATATACAGGGAATAACATTAATGTGTAGTAATACTGAAAGGTGTGTATGGGTATCTAGTCATGAATCATCGGGCAGAATATACAACCAAAAAAACACTATTATATTTTCCATACAAAGTTTAAAAATTATTTATTTGAATTATTTTGGACAATCCTAACAAACTGTGGCCTAGTCGAGGTAGTACGGGTCACTGACCGAGCTACTTTGTGCCTAGGTACAAAACAGATAAGTACAGAAATCAATCTACATACAAAGTGCGCTCGAGCAACGCACACATAGACACCGCTCACGGACACGATATCTGGGCACAGTTGGGATGCGAGCGCGAGTGCCATCCGCTTGAGACACGCGTCTGTGAACATTTTTGTGCAGAAATGGAGCAACGAAAAAAGGTATAACTGTTCGTTGGACGGTTGTTTAAATTCAACATTAAACGGTGAATTGTCGTTTTTTAAGCTACCAGTTGTTTCAGAGAGGTAAGTAGGTATTTGCTTGTATTTCGATGGTTCATTTTCACGTAACACAAAATAGTTAGGTAGGTAGGTAAGCGCCCCGGCCCCCGGCCCTGCGCCGAACAAGCGAACATGACTTTGTGGCCTTGTCATATTTTTACAATTTAAAATTAGATATTTATTGTAGTATAAGCTGTGTTAGCCTTGTGTTCAATAATCTAATGAGAAAGATGTTAATGTAAACTAATCGCATTTGTTTTGTCTTCAAAAAAACTTTATTCAGTTATAATAGTACTTAACTGCGAAAAAATTATGTCGATATCTTGTACACTTATTTTTTTTTATATCAATCAATTTTCCTCCCAAAAACTTCCTGCGCCGTCCGGTATGAAAGGTATGAAAAGTACATACATGAGTATAACTTCTGTATTTATCTGTTTTGTGGCCTAGGCGCTCTGTCTTTGAAAACGCCGAACATTTTACAAGGGCTTGATTTCGAGTCTCAAATACCGGAATTTCATACTGAACGGATCTTTGGACTCGGTCGGTTCCGTTCCGGAACCCACTCGTAAAAAAAAGGTATTTCCACATTTTTACACGACTGCCCAAAAAGGAGTATTTCAGGGTTTACGTATGTATGTATTTATTTATTCCACCATTACTTCTTATTGCCTGGACAGATTTGAATGCATAAAAACCATAATAAAAACATAGGTTTAAGTTTTTTTTACCATAGTTTTATTTGCATGTTCCGGAACCGGTATACAAAAAAATCTCCGCGAACGTACCCGACTTAGCCTTGCCTTGATCAGTTTCAACTTTTTATCCAACTTGACGTCTTAGAATTCATATTCAGAAATAACCTAAAAAGAATTTCCGAAACGAAAACGGTCCTTTTCGGTGGAGTTTTATGGGGCGGCGTTAGAAGGTAACTTTGTTTGTGCCGCTCGACCAATGTGGAGCAGCGGCTATTATTTATTAGGATTACATCTTTATGATTGGTGCAATACGAAACAAGGCTAGCGAATCATGAAGCGGCGGCGAATGTTTGATAGCTTTAGTGTTTGCCGCGTTTTGTCAAAGATTAAACAGGTTTATTTCTGAAAACTGACTAGGTAAAGACGCTTTATTGATTACTGACTTACGAACACTCTTTTACTATGCAATGAAATCAAATGTTGGAAATGTCTTAACCATCATTATCAGCCTATTACATTCCTACTGTTGAAATTCATGCATGATGTTTTTTACATCCTATTCCTACGGTGGTTGGTGACCTCGCGTATTTTTTAAGAACATCAGCATCTCGCTCTTATTAGGCGTTTACACTGATTAGATCCTTATTCCTGAATGTTAATTGGAGCGATGATGTTTAATGCTGTAATTAATAAGTAAGCATTCATAAAAATAAATAAATACCCTGCCAAAAACATATGTCACTTGGGATGATTTAAGGATTCCGAGGATACCCCATACATCCAAATCTGTTGAGGCATTTATTGTGTAATAAAAAAAACGCACATACATTAACCCCGAAAACATTACATTCCTTTTTTTAAAGTAAGGTTGGTAGGGCAGCTGGCTTTGCTAACTGAAGATAAAATTTGTTTGTCAGATCTGTACACGCGGCGCACTAATATTCTTTGTCACAAGTTCATTGCTCTTTATCAGCTGATTGTTAGGGTTGAAATGAACTTGATTACCAGAAATGTTTAAATTATCATATCTTGTGATTTTAAAAAGTTTCTGGTGATTTGCACTTGGACTTGAATTATTAAAAAGCTTCTATATGCGTGGTTTAATTATTACTACACATTAATGTTACACGTTGTATATATATATATATATATATATATATATATATATATATATACGAGGTACTTTGTATGCCCAATTTTGAAACAGATTACGTGAAATTGTCTCGGTGAAGTCGCATTTTTTATCCTGCAATCTAGGTTTTATTTTCCTGTCAAAGTTAAAAGTAAATTAGGTTCTGATGTAAAACCCATATCTGTTATATATCTATATCTATTATATAGATATATAACAGATATGGATATATCTATTATACTCATATCTTAGGTAACACACGTTTCGAAACGGGACAACCATTGACCGTTTCACAGCAGCAAAATGAACAGCAAAATAAGGTATAAATTGCTTACGTTATTTACAGTTCAATTTACTTAATACCATAGTTAATAGTGTTAATACCATACTCGATTATACCTGCACCTAATTAAGTAGGTATACATATACGCTTAATTATACTTATATCTACATACATTTAATCGGCTAATTAGCAGCCTTAGTGGGCTTAACGACAGTTAATTAACCGTTTTGTCTGAGAGGAATTAAAATGTTTCTACTAACAGCTCTAATTAGCGTGGACAGCACTTATACGTCGGCATTTATATTATAAGGCATAAGATGCTATATTTAACACTAACGTGTGAACGACAGATGTAGGTAAGTACTTACATCTACACATCCTTTATTTTTTTAATTATATGTATATATATACTATTACTATCTTTTTTCCGCGACTTCGTCCGCGAGAACGACAGAGAAAGCCCATATTCGTGTTTTTCCAGGACCGTTTTTGTTTTAACCGGTAAATTAATAAAATACCGGTATTTAGGTATCGATACCAAAATAACGTTATAACTATCGGTAATAAAGTATCAGTACTGGCGACGTAGCAAGCTTGATCGCCCGCGTTAAACCGTGCGAGGGAGACAAGCTGCGCGGCGGTGGCTAGCGGAAAACCTTAGTTAGAAAAAAAGAGATAATCAATTAAAGTTATTTCCCTTTTTCTTTCCATAGGAAGTATCGATACCTATTAATTATATTATACCAGTATTTTAATTTTACCGATACTTTTAACGTTACTTTGTTGTATCGATACTTTTGACGTTACTTTTGTGGTATCGATACCATTTTTTACCGTTATTTTGGTCCCTGCTTCAAAATCAAATCTTGCACAGGTTGACCACATTAAAAAGTTGCAACAAACACTTATACACTGTTCACAGAACAGCTTGGGTGCAGAAACACTAAATATTAAAGGCGACAGATTCCATTATTGTAGTCAATAGCGCGAACGCGACTTATTGGAACTAGATAGGTTGACCACGCTAAGAAGTTACGAGAGTTAGACACTTATAATAACAGCTTTAAAGAAGGAAAGATAAACAGCGACAGATTCCATTATTGTACTCAATAGCGCGAGCGCGACTTATTGGAACTAGATAGGTAGATTGACCACGCTAAGAAGGTATGGTACCTTCAGTAAAAAATATTCAGTAGTTTGTCTGATCGATACCTTTACAGATTTAACATTCTACGCAGATAGTTGAGATAGTCGAAGTGCATTATGCAATTATGGTTATACAGATGATCCTAAACGGGTCATATGGTTTTTATTGTAATTGAGACTTAATATGCAAGGCAGTGCTACGCAGTGATTTTTTGGTATTAAATGTTTTGGGTGGTACTGTATGGGCAGGCGTTGCGCTTACTATCAGGCAAACGACCTGCTCGTCTCGTCACTAATCACAAAAAAAAAATATGTGGCTACAATCACGTTAAAAAGAAATGTGCCAATTGAAATGTGAAACAATTTTTTTCATTCGCTTATAGTTTGTTGACCACTTGATGTTAAGAATGTGGGCGAAGATGGAGCACATTGATCTAGCTAGAGGAAGAACCGTGTTGCTAATGAAATAGTTCACCAAACATCATCCTGAAACACGGTTAGTTGACAGACATGGGTTTGTCCGGTGGGTGATATTACAACAGTGAGCAGTCGATTTAATGACTAGTCTTTGGCTGTTAACATATTTTTTTCTTCTACTCATCGTGGTTTACCTAAAGGCAATGATTTACCCTGGCTCTGCGCTATTTGGCTCGGCGCCCGGGGTTCGATTCGGTCCGGGTCCATGGGTGCACTTTACCGGGAGAAAAATTACTTGTCGTGTGGAAATACCCGCTATGTCCGGACAGCGGGGTCGAAAGAGAGACCCACCGGAAAAAGAAAAAGGACTTTGCAACGGAAGCTGGGAATGATAATACCAAGGAGGATCTGCCCCCCTACCCATATGTCCCTCAAGCGCCAATCGTATATCGTGTTGAACTCGAGTTAAGGTATAGCGTCACTGCGACTAATAAGATACGATCTAATTATTGTCGATTCAGGCAAGAAATCGAATTAATCTCATTCATTTGTACCAAAATACGATAACTACAAGTCGAAATAAACTTAATGAGACAATATATGGCATCTTAAGACATTGTCGCAGTGAATCTACACCTTAATCTGAGCTCAACACGATATACGATTGGCGCTTGAGGGACATATGGGTAGGGGGGCAGATTTGTTCTTATTTTTGACATGATTTTTTGGGCAGCGGTCTTGGTGGGTCTTGCCCTAGATCTGTTTGTGATGGATCCGCTCGGGTAGATGTTGATAGTCGAATAGATATAGTACTTCCATTCAAAGTTAAGAGGCAAGCGAAACAATTTTTAAAGGGTTGTTGAATGTAATGTGCGAAGGTATATATTAAGAAGTAGATGGGATATAAATATTTAGTGTTGCCTCCAAATATAAGAGATATTCCTAAAAGCAGGCCTAGCGCACTCCGCACAGTAGGTACGAAGCTACAAGTACATAGCCGGACACCGTCAGCGGGTCGCGCGTCGTTACACGTGCCGCGCCAGAAAAGATAAGAGCTATGCGATAGAAAGAGAGGCACTCTGTAGGTTAATATGACTGGTAGGTATGCAGCGCTACGCGAGCTGAATTGAATTTTATAGCGTCATAGCAAGAGTTGCTATTTCTTTAAATTTCTTTGCGGAGTGATGCTTCTGTCCCTTAGTATTCTGTGCTAAAAGGGAGGTTATAAAAAATACTCTTATTGATTGATTTATTAATTAATCTAGCTATAAAAACTTACAGGAACCAATAGCCTTTTGACCCACTAGAACTTTTATGTTAACCTCTAGCTGTGCCTCTAGCCAGTAGAATGCTACAATGGCCCTCCCATTGTTATTAAATCCTATTATAATTATTAATAGCTGCACCCCGCGGTTTCACCCGCAAGGACAATTTTTCGGTACTAAAAAGTCCATGTCTCATTCCAGAGTAGGTAAATAACTATTTTCAAATTTTCATTAAAATCTGTAAACGTCACATACGAGCGGATGTCCATCCTCACACACTTTTGCATTTACACTTAATACACCGAATTCCTATCACTGGCCTCCTGCAGCTTACTTATAGGACTTCGTGGTACGAACAAGAATAGAATAGAAGAATATAATTCATTGTTAATAATCTGGTATTGAATGTAACCTGCTATACCTACCATCTCGACGAAAACCAGTTCGAGCACCGGTGTAAATTGAAAAACAGCGCTGCGTTCTCATCTACGATGTGAACCCAGCACATGCTGAATTTACTCCATTTGCACTCTGACTGTAGGTACATTGCTTATATTGTATAGTTTTAATTAGATACTAAGAACTCGAAGCTGTGTATCTTGTTTGTAGTTGCAATAAAGAATTTCTTATCTTATCTTATCTAGAATAACTCTTTATTATAACACCGAAATACAGAAATAATTAAAAACTAAAATAACAACTAACTTAATAATAGTGTCACAATGGGCGGTCTTATGTCAAAGCGATCTCTTCCAGACAACCCACAAGTGAAGGAATGTAGAGATAAATAGACAATGTACACAATGTCAATGTAGACCAGAGTTCGTAATAGATTTTAAAAAACAATTCAAAAACCACGTTTTTATGGATTTAGAATAAATTGTCATCGATTTGTGAGCTACCCTGAAAGTTTAGATATATATATATATATATATATATATATATTATTATATTTTATGTTACTGAGTGACAAGACGAGCTGGTCGTTTGCCTGATGGTAAGCAATACGCCAGCCCATAACAATAACAGCACCACCCAGAACTTTGTTTTGCAAAATCCTGCGCGGCGCTGCACTGCGCTCGTCACCCTATTTATTTATTTATACGGTTTTAGGAACTACTATCAACTATTTAAATCTATATAGGCTCTTAATTAAATATTACAAAGTAATTTAAAACTCTCCACTTTTAGTAATATGATAGTAGTTACAATAAGCTGATCTAAAAAGTATACTTAATGGTAAATTAATTTTGACTCAATCATTTCAATATATCTGCACTCATATATATGTATCTAATCGGATAGGTAATCGAGAAGTGCTCGAAATTTGAGTTGCAAGATTCCACCCGGAACGACAGACAGACAGACAAACGAGAAAGTGACTTAATAAAAACGGCGTAAAAATATAAATCGCAAAGAAGCATTTCTTTTTACGCTTAATAGCTCTATGTTTGGCCACTATCTCGCCTGATGTGAAGCGATGATGTGGCACATAGATCTAGAGAGAGACGGCAGTTGAGCAGTTGCTCTGACCAGTCTCCCCGATGGTTCACCGAACATCATCCCGAAACACGACTACTAATCTAATAATACTGCTTTTAGAGATGATGGTAACCCCCCTGGCCAGTTTTCCACGAAGCAATTTCCCCTAATTTCATGTTATCAATATCGGTGATATAAAAGTTTGATCAAAGCAAAGACCAATGTAGGCGGTCTGTACATTGGTACAGACCAACCTACATTCAACATTCTACAACAATACAATCTTCAAACAACTTGAAACTAAGGCTGCTATTGAGATGTTTAGTTGGAATCTAAATGTGTACAGAAAGCAATTGAACTGAATATTTGAGAACCTTCAATATCAATTACTAATTAAGTGATGTCTGAACTTTATAGATATGTGTTTATACTACTGGAGGTCACCATAGAAATCGAATAATTAATGGAAATGTGAATGGGTCTCTACCCCTTGTTGTATCACTAACCTAAATTTAGTGCGACAAGCTCCTATATGATAGATAACGCCCAAATCAATAACTACTGGGCCCAAACTATACTCAGTCAAGTACCTACATACGTTTAATTTTTACTTGTGGTAGGTTTCTCGTATGCGAGATGCCGTCTGGGTGGGTAACACCGCTTTGCCAGTTATTCAGCCGCCAAGCAGTAGTGCGCAAGCATTACTGTGTTCCGGTTTGAAGGGCATTGTAGCCAGCGAAATTACTGGGCATTATGAGACTCAACAGCTAATTGTCTCAGGGTGACGAGCGCAGTGCAGCGCCGCGCAGGATTTTGCAAAACAAAGGTCTGGGTGGTGCTGTTATTGTTATGGGCCGACTATTGCTTACCATCAGGTAAACGACCAGCCCGTCACGTCATTCAGATACATAAAAAAAATGAAAATATGGCGGTCACTTTTATGTCAAACACATCTTTTTTCTATTCAAAACATTGACTTCAAATACGAGTACGCCGGGCGAGCTTTATTAGTTCAGTTCTGGCACTAATTGTTACTGTTTGCAATTTGATCAAGTAAATGGGAACTGCTCCAATCTCGCATACAAATTAATTAATGCCTATACCTATGTATACAATACGGTATGCATGTATAATGTGCCGCTAACAATTATGTAAGTAGATCTACCTATGATATGGATATGGGATGTAAATGTAACCACGACTATTACATTAATTGGAACCGAGTTCAGTGGTATGATTACAGAATACAGAAGGAACTACTGAAGTGCTTTTAGTAGCCTGAATTGTGAGTACTTCAATACAATACACAAAAATCTTTACTGCACTTTATAAAATACCCATTTGTTCAATACGAGCGCAATAGGCGAATCTAATCCGGTACTATAATTAAAATATCCTAGCCTTAACGTTGTCTGGAAGAGATCTCTTCTGAGCGATAAGACTGCTCAATGCAGCATTTTGTTTTTTATGTAACTGGATGACGAGAAGAGCTGGTCGTTTGCCTCATGGTAAGCAATACGCCAGCCCATAACAATGACAGCACCACCCAGAAGTTTGTTTTGCAAAATCCTGCGTGGCGCTGCACTGCGCTCGTCACACCGAGACAATTAGCTGTTGTCAAATAGTGTGTAGTCTCAGAATGCCCAGTAATTTCGCTGGCTACATTGCCCTTCAAACCGGAACACAGTAATGCCTGCGCACTACTGAATAACTGTCAAAGCGATGGTACCCACCCAGACGGCCTCTCTATTTATATTATGTAAAATTGATATTTACCTTTGACTGTACTTATAACTGTAATTAACTGTACTAATTAGCGATGACAGCTCCATAATTAAATCCGTACCAGTGTTAGTGGTTTCATAAAGAGTTAATAATATCGAAGTATCTATACCCAGCGAGCGAGTGTGACTCAATGGGAGCACGTGTGACTTTCGATCCGACGCGCCCGAGTTCGAATCCCATTGGACTTTTTTTAAGTTAAGTACGGATTTAACACTAGTTCTAAAAACGGTGAAGGAAAACATGGCGAGAAAACCGGCATGCCCAAGAATTAATCACAAAAATTCAAGGACTTGTGACATCCACCAACCCGCACTGGGCCAGCGTGGTGGATTATGGCCCATATTCTCTGCAGAGAAGACCCTTGTTGATGATCACGATCTATACCTAAAGCTTTCACAAAGGAGAGCTAAGCAGCCCAATTTTAATAGCTCCATTTATTTTAGCCGTGATCGTCCCATCGCAGAGCAAAGGCCTCCCTCTAGCCTCCTTTTCTCATGGTTGAATGTCTTTTGCAGCCAATCCTTCCAGTGAGAGTGTAGCTCATCCCGTCATCTCCGTCTGGGCCTACCGCGTTGTCGTCTGACGTAGTGGAGTTTGGCCCACAGCTTGTTCAACAAGCGGCAGACGTGTCCAGCCCCCATAAATAAACCTAAATTCAGGCTTGCCCATATTACATCATACACATTTATTGATACCACAGAATAATTAATAGTAAGCCATACCAAAGAGAATCCATTTACTAAATCGGTTTATCTTTTAAGTCGTGGCCCGTATACGGTTTACTGCCTTTCTTATATCAATTTTATACGGACATCTTTGATTTTATTGTAACTCAAATCACCATTTATAACAGATTTAGACGCATATTAATACATTATTATGATACATATCTAGTGAACAGTTCCCATAAATCACAGAATACTATGTAGATGTCGCAGTTTGTAAGATCCGCTATTTTACAAAACCGCTAGTAGTTACCGCTAGTAGCTAGTTACAAAAGTAAAAAAGGAAGTACTTATCGATACCTACAAATATACCGGTATTTTACCGATACTTTTATTACCGATATTTAACGTTACTTTATGGTATCGATACCAATTTTTTACCGGTAATTCGGTCCCTGGATGCGTTATGATTGGTCATGATGCCAACTATCAAGTCGTTGGAAGATATCAATATACCTAAGTATTTATTCTACTTTTAAACTGATTATTGTAAGTTATAAGGGCTCTTAATAATTGTAAGTTATAAGAGTTCGTGGAAAGAGGGAAGGAGAAGAGAAGAGGGACGCCCTTGCTCTACAGTGGGACGATCACGGCTGATAATAATAAAAATAAGTTGCAAAAGGCAGTACTCCTTGACACGGCACGTATAGGCAGGAGCCTTAGGAGGTTCCTCACTCTATAGCCCTAACTACCGGTAGTTTGGGACCTGCCCCGCTGACGGCGGTACTTTAGGTTTAGGTTTTTATATAGTATGTTTGTATATATTTTTATAGAAATATTGTAAAAATTTAGATTTAAGAATTAAAATAAATAACGTCAATAAAAATAAAATAATTGCAAGTTTTACATAGTAAAATACACAAGTATACGTTTACGTAAAAAAAACCGACTTCAATTTATCTTCGAAGTCCAAGGTCAAATATCGATGAAATTTATATGGGACCACTTCGTAGCTATACTGAACCCAACGCAAAAAGAATTTTTTAAATCGGTTCTTTAATGACGGAGTTCTAAGGCAACAAACAAAAAAAAATACAATCGAACAGAAAACCTCCTCCTTTTTGAAGTCGGTTAAAAAATACAATCGAATAGAGAACCTTCTCCTTTTTTGAAGTCAGTTAAAAATAACGAGACACCATCTCGATTTCGATCACGATAAAATAAGGCCGCGTTCACACCAGCTGCAGGCTGCAATCTCTGGCACTACAATGAGACACGACACGTTCGTTGCGCCGATGCGCGAGATTATCTCACGTTCACGTAATGATGTACCTAACTGTTATCCATAATAGGTACCCAATACTTATACTTCGATATAAAGATACGTTGATATACACTGTGTTGTGCACCTAGAAAATTAACGAGTCACGATATAATTATTTTTTTGAAAATAACAGGTATACGTTTTATCAAACAAAAAAACCGACTTCAATTGATCTTCGAAGTCCAAGGTCAAATATCGATTAATTTTATATGGGACCACTTCGTAGCTATACTGAACCCAACGCAAAAAGAATTTTCCAATTTCAGGAATGACGGGGTTCTGACGTAACAAACATAAAAAACAATCGAATAGAGAACCTTCTCATTTTTGAACTCGGTTAAAAACAAGAACCGACTTCAAGACTTAACTTATATTTTTGTTATCGTTATTTTTTCAAAAAGTGCCGAATCAATTTCGATTATAATTTATATGGGAGCACCAGGTATGACCTACCAAACAAAAAAAGAATTATCAAAAACAATTCATGATTGGCGGAGTAATCGCGTCACAAACATACAAAAAAAAAACATACCGTCGAATTGAGAACCTATTCCTTTTTTGAAGTCGGTTGAAAATACAAAACTGATGTTAGTTCTTCGTTCACACATGAGCTAAACAATAAAAGTTGCAATCTCTGTGGCACCTCGACACGACACGACACGACACATTGCGACACGATGTCTGGCAAGATTATCGCAAGTCCACGTAATCAAAGAATACTAACTAATAATGTGGTTAAATGCGATGGCTTACCAATAAACTATATAAAGAAAAAAACGGGGGACGCCTCGTCGCTTAATACAAAAGTGAATCCCTCAAGCTATGCCGGTCTGCTCGTTCGTGCAGGAGCCTCACGCACACATTTACATCATGGTATGCCAATCGGTCGTCGCATCATCATCAGCTTGAAATCGGCCCTCCGTTCACTAAAACAAACATAACGCCACCGCCGCGCCATTGCTATGCTTCAGTTGTTGCTTATACTCCGTCCAAACATTTAACTTTTGACATATGCACGCCAATGAAGTTCCGTAATTATTGAAGTGATGAACTATAGTTAAAAATGCAATACTTTAGGGGCAGATTTTCATAATAGTGGCGAGACGTGCTAATTATCTTCGATATTTTTTGAGCCCATAGCTTTATAACCAAAATTATTAAGGTGATTTTTTCATAAAAATATAAAGAATTGGTAAATATTTTCATTTCTACATAATTATTATCGATCAGTAAAAGGTTAAATATTAAGATAAAAAGTCAAATAAGGCAACTAAAACAACCAACATAATTAATGTTTTTTTTAATATATGCGATATAGTCATTTAACAACCTGATTTATATAAATCTATTTATATAAATCAATACAAAACGTTGATCTAAAATGGAATATCAGCATGTTAAATCGATCAAAACTTATTCATAAATAAAGCTGAATGTTTTCATAAATCGAATCAGTAACGCATTAGGACATCACTAATCGAGCTGTCAAAAGTTAAATGGTTGGACAGAATATAGTTACATTTCGTCCCCCTTTTTTATTCGTTCAAGACTATTACATATACTTGATATTTTACGTTGTCGAGTAATGACAGTAATGAGTAATTAATGTGTCACCTATCATGATATAATAAAACCTTATCCGTATTTACAGTACAAAATATACAAGATGCAATCCTGCAATAATGATATCTGGAACCTTGACACGACAAGTTGCGCCGCGCCGCGCCGATGATGACCAAAAGATTATCTTTCTGTCTTGTAATGACGTAATTTAACTATACTATTAATTAAAAAGAAGACAAAGATGCTTCGAACATTCTACTTCTGCAAAGTAACCAACTGGTACATAAGCACGAAATCTTAACAAAATCCTTAAAAATGTATGCTGCACTTTCTTTTCGTATCTTCTGAATAGCGGTTATTTTTCCGATACGGTGGCGATGGTAGAGTCATGGTGATAATTTGACGTTCACAAGTACGCCTGTAATGCCAAAACTGATTGAAGTCAAAGATAAAGTTTTTAATACTTTATCTGTGATTGAAGTAGGCTAAGTAAATTGTGAGGTAAAGGACAATTTGTAAATTGTCCTTTACCTCACAAGTCGCGGTCAGCGACTGACTCCGAAATCGAGACAAGTCAGTGCTGACTTAAGCCTGATTGGTCTAAATTGATTTTATAGCGCCGACTGACTCTGTGTAAACAACACAAGGTACAAGAGCTTTCAGCGCCGGGACTGACGCTGGTCACTGACCGTGTGTGAATTGTCCTTAACGCACATCGAACTCGATGGAAATTATCTCGGCCAAATTTTATCAAGATCGGTTGAGCCGTTTAGTCGTGAAACTGTAACAAACAGACCAACTTACTTTCGCATTTATAATGTTAGTTTGAAATGTAGATTGATTTTTATCCGTAGTTTTTAAAATCTCTTCTTACGATCTGTGCCCGTCATTTTGAACTCCTTACTTATAAGTTATAACCTTTTTTCAGGCAGTAGTAATGTACAACAAAGTATAATTACCAGAGGCCCATAGAATATGTACTTTACTGACTAACATATAAACAAAAATATAATTCAAAATTTAATAACCATACACACTACTCAACTTTTTACTTATTTATAATTTTTATGAGTAATCGAACGAATAAACCACTTACTTCTGAAGTCTATCCTAACATAATGCATAACCACAGAATACTAAGGGACAGAAACATCACTCCGAAAAGAAATTTAAACAAATAGCGACTCTTGCTATGACGCAATACAATTCAATTCAGCTCGCGAAGCGCTGCATACCTACCAGTCATATTAACCTACTGAGCGCCTCTCTTTCTATCGCATCTCTTCTGACGCGGCACGTGTAACGACGCGCGACCCGCCGCCGGTGTCCGGCTATGTACTTGTAGCTTCGTACCTACAGTGCGGAGTGCGCTAGGCCTGGCATAACCTAATCCATAAGTAACTCATTACCGTTACAATATATATCGTACTCCGGACAGAGCAAATAAATAATAGTTCTACAATAAAACATAACAGCAAAATAACAAGTAAATATAATAACGGTACAATAGATTGAAGGTTATGGAAGCAAACACATGCTATTGTGACTACGAATAAGTATAACCACGTAATATTTAGTTTTCTTTGGTATAACCAGCCCCCCTACCTATATGTCCCTACAGCGCCAATCGTATATCGTGTTGAGCTCTGATTAAGGTGTAGATTCATTGCGACAATGTCTTGTGATGCCATTTATTGTGCCGTTAACTTTATCTCAACTTGTAAGTTAGATATAGATAGATAAATAGATAAAACGTTTATTTGTCAACACATGTACATTAAATAGCAAATTGTAAGATACTTGAAATACAAGTACGTGTGTGTTGCAGTTATAACAAATGGGCCATAGCTCAGCGAATAACATCATTAAAATTGCTCAAGGAACAAACTCTGATTTTCAGCTATTGCTAAGTTATCGTATTTTGGTTTTAGCGAATGAGATTAATTCGGTTTTTTGCCTGAATTGACATTAATTGGACCGCATCTAACTAGTTGCAGTGAAGCTATACCTTAATTTGAGCTCAACACGATATATTGGCGCTTGAGGGACATATGGGTAAGGGGGCAGTACGCGCAGCCACTTGGTTATTCATTGGTTGAACAGACGTTCTTTCCCACAGCTGTGAAGCGAAATGTTAACTTTAAACCGGTAGGTATTTTAAATTTCATAGCACCTACCTAAAGTCACAGTGCTTAGAGTCAACTACCACAGTAGACATATGGGCCATAATTCACCACGCTGGCCCAGTGCGGGTTGGTGGATGTCACATGTCCTTCAATTTTTGTTATAAATTAGAACATGCCTCACGATGTTTACTTCACCGTTTGTAGAGCGAGTGTTAAATCCGCACATAACTTACGAAAGTCAGTGGTGCGGGGCCAGCGGGTTTCGAACTCGGGTTCGTCCCGTTGGATCGAAAATCGCACGATCTCCCACTGAGCCACACTCGCTTTCAAAAACCGATATACCTATACTTATAGGTTATTTATAGGTACAATTACATATTCTTCAAAGTCTGGAATGATACAGGATAAAACAAAAACAGCAAGATCTATGTAACTTTTTAAACTGACTTTTTTCGACTTAATTCTACTGTAGGTTATTTTATTCTTTTGTATGTTTGTTACCCGATTATTCCACCAATTATGAATTGATTTTGATGATCCTTTTTTTGTTTAATATGCCATACTTCAGAAGTGGTCCCATTGAGTGCCATATAAATTTTATCGAAATTGATTCAGCGCTTTTTGAAATAATTTATTTTATAACAAAAAACCGACTTCAATTCTGATGTATTTTCGAAGTTAAAGGTCGAATATTGATGAAATTTATATGGGACCACTTCGAAGCTACTATACTGAACCCAACGCAAAAAGAATTTTCCAAATCGGTTCATGAATGACGGAGTACTGAGGTAACAAACATAAAAAAATACAATCGAATAGAAAACCTTCTCCTTTTTTTAAGTAGGTAATGATTTTTTTTAACAAAATACTAAAAATTATTTGTAGTTATTTCACCGCAGCGCGACTGTTTAAAAGTAGTATCAGATACGGGTTTATCCATCAAGCTAGGGCTGGGACGGGACACTGGATACGGACATGTGGTTTTCATCACGAAACCTGATAGCTTCGTTATTTATACGGTTTTCGTTAATTGGCTTGTATTTATGGCGCGACAATTATTTTAAATGTCAGCTATTTCGGTCCAAATAAGGAATAAATGTTTTATTTATTTTTGGACGATTCTAAAATATAATCAGTGAAATGTGTGTCCTTCCTAATATGGTTCTTTTTAATCGTTTTTGCTCAACACTCGCCTTGTAGACTCACAAAAGTTAAAGACCAAAAAATCAGTGTATAATAAACTAAATTAGCATTTAATTAACTACGACCACAGAATAGTACTACGACTATAAGCAGACCTAGCGCACTCCGCACTGTAGGTACGAAGCTACAATTACATAGCCGGACACCGACGGCGGGTCGCGCGTCGTTACACGTGCCGCGTCAGAAGAGATAAGAGCTATGCGATAGAAAGAGAGGCGCTCTGTAGGTTAATATGTCTGGTAGGTATGCAGCGCTACGCGAGCTGAATTGAATTTTATTGCGTCATAGCAAGAGTCACTATTTGTTTAAGTTCTTTGCGGAGTGATGCTTCTGTCCCTTAGTCTTCTGTGCTATAAGTAAGTATTTTTATACATACCTAATATGCAAATGGTTTTTTTCTTGTAATCGATGACAACGTTAAACGTGTTACGTTCATTAGAGGTCAGTTATTGTATTTCTTTATTTAAATACTTTAAAAAACCTTATTTTAAGAACTCTAATAATAACAAGGCATTATTTTATATATTTTTTTATAAAAAATCTTAGATATTTAAGAATAAAATAAATAATATATCTATTTCATGCATGACATGAAATAGATATATAGATAATAATAGATATCTCTAATGGAATTGATAAATTACTTCGCACTCGGTACCTAAAAAGCATATTTATAATTTCGTTTGAAGTTATTATCTCGTCAAAACATCTATTTAGGTACCTACTTACGTCTAGATAAATAAGTACTTACTAGGTACATTAATCAAGATTGTTTTATGCAATTATTATGTAAAATAAGAGACATGACGTAAGGACGATTTTAAATTTTATACTACATGAATATTTTAGCCAGGTAGCCTAGCATTAAATGGTTAGTATTCTTTGCTAGCATGCTTCACACAATATAAATAATAAATTTAAATTTTAGTCTGTGATTTTTGCTAATCATAAGTACTTCTAGAGATCGAGTATTTACGGCCGTAACGCGTCCGTCCGTACCGTCCGTATCGCGATTCGCGACTCTGTCACGTCGCTTCGATTCGGCATACTTATGAAATGACTAAAATTCTCAAAATTATATTATTATATTGTTGCTAGTAATTTAAGTATTAAGGAAAACTACTACAAAGAAACATACCTATAGAAAAGGTTAATTTTTAATGTAGGTGCTTAGTGCTTACCTATCTATACGTTTTGTTGACATCGACGCCACCTGAATAATTTAACATATTAAAATAAACTGTGAAACAATAAACCCCCACTAAACATTTCACTCCTCTACTGCAGTAGGCACACTTACCGTACATGATCGCTCACTATTCTAGGCTATCGCTAAATATGTACTCCTATGTAATATGGGACTTATAATTTATAGTAAATTACCCGAAGACATTAATATTTTGATATTTTAAGAGCGAGTGTGGCTCAGTGGGAGAACGTACGACTTTCAATCCGACGTACCCGAGTTCGAATCCCGAAGGCCTCGCACCACTGACTTTCTTAAGTTATGTGCGGATTTAACACTCGCTCTAAAACGGTGAAGGGAAACATCGTGAGGAAACCCGCATGTCCAAGAATTGATCACAGACATTTAGCCCGCCATTTGTGACCTATATGTCTGAGAGAACGGGTGAGAGTCGAAAAACATCCCGCCATCGAATTGAGTTGTAATTTCGTGTAGTACCTTCGAGTTGTACCTTCCTGATTACGTGTCCCCCGTAGTTGGTCCACCCCGCACCGGCGACGCGGGCGCACGTCTTGGAGTTTTGGCGTCAACCCGGTGCGTGAGACCGGGGTCACAAATTACGTAGGTCAAATAGTTATAGTTAAGAAGAGTAATTTTGGAAGAGTACTTTTTTTTTTGCGTGAAAGATAAGCTTTTTTGTTTGTTTATTATAGTTCTTAGCGTCATAAGGCCGACAAAGGCTAATTAAACTAAAAAATATAATTGTTACCAGTTTGATATTTTTGGTAAAAAATGGCTTAATATATTCATTTCAAAATCAGTGAATAAACTATAACACTTTAGTGCAAGCTAACATTACATTACCAGTTGTGATATATATATTTTTATATATTTGATATAAACACATCTACGTTTCTAGTGTTACTATTAGATAAGTATAAAGATTAAAAAACGAGTTGTGATCTATGATATATCGTTGTTTTATTGTTTTAAAAACATGTCTTTTTAATATATGGCCAAGTAAAAGTAACATGGAGCATTCTTTATTAGGAAAATCTTAGATTGAAAAACCCGGTGCGTGGAACCGGCGTCACCAAAGATGTAAGTTAAACTCACGTCACAAGTGGCGGGTTAAGGACATGTGACATCCACCAACCCACACTGGGCTAGCGTGGTGGATTATACTCTCGCTATGAGAGAAGGCCCGTGTCCCAAGAGTGGGAACGTGATGGGCTGATGATGATGAAATGACATATTATGTACCTCTATTTATTGTAAAATTGATATTAGATTCATTAATTTTATTATGAACATTTGCACGCCTGCTTGCAGGTTTTGATTTTTTGATTTTATGACATCTGAAATATTTGATGTGTCTTCTTGCAAATAAACAATTGATTATGATTGTGATTATGTATAAAAAGAAACCTACAAACCTTTGCTAAACTGCTTACACTTACAATCAAATAAACCTATTTACTAGTAAATAAACTGTTTGAATAACTTAATAATACGAGTATAGAATAGATACAGGTATATTCCCTGTTTCAGTTGAAAAATCCGGGCGTCCCTATGTCCCTACCCATAGTCATTTCCTCTCGAATAAGCCACGCGGCCCTTTCACAGGCCCATAGACAACCCTTAACGGTCACCCTCCAAAAATAAACAAAGGGTCAACCCTCACGCTCACGGACAAAAACCGGTATTTACACTTTAGAACTAGAATTAAAGTTATTAATTTTAATATAGGTTGATATTGATCATGCTCATTAAATTTGTTGAAACTTTTGAAGTGTTTAATAAATTATGCGACGATTATGCGACGGGACAAATGTTTGTGGAAAGAAAAAAGCGCAAGCATTTGTTTTGTGTCTGGGTGTTGAGGGGCTATGTTCCTCATAGTTCCTGGTTCCCTAGTTACAGGGAATCCTAGTTAGGGGCCAGGATCTATGAACGTGATCGTTAAGAATATATAAAAAAATGTATTGTTCATTTAAAAAAAAAATATTCAATGATACATGTCATATCCATTGACGCTGGGAAAGTACGCGTAACATTTAAAAAAAGAACTGTCGAGTCGTCAGTTTTTTTATGTAACTGAATGACGAGACGAGCTGGTCGTTTGCCTGAGCAATAAGCCAGCCCATAACAATAACAGCACCACCCAGAACTTTGTTTTGCAAAATCCTGCGCGGCACTGCACTGCGCTCATCACCCTGAGACAATTAGCTGTTGAGTCTCATAATGCCCAGTAATTTCGCTGGCTACAATGCCCTTGAAGCCGGAACATAGTAATGCTTGCGCACTACTGCTTGGCGGCTGAATAACTGGCAAAGCGGTGGTACCCACCCAGACGGCCTCTCGCATATGAGAAACCTACCACCAGTAAATTAATGTTTGTTACTCTCTCACTTAAATACTACCGAACCGATTTTGATGAAATATGGTATGTAGGTACTTTAGGACTTGGAATAGCACATAGGCTACTTTTATCTCGGGAAACCGTGGGTGAAACCGCAGGGTGCAGCTAGTCCTATATAATATAATCTTATATTTTTAAACGAAGACACTTATGCAAGCTGAATGACGCATAGGTACTATTAGGTACCTCTACCTACCTACAAAAAACAAAAATCCTTTGCTCACGAAATTTTAAACAAACAACACTCATATTTCTTTAAGTAATTAGCATTTCTTTTTTAATGTTTGCGATAATAAATCTCGGACGAGAATCTGAGGAGAACGGGGAAAGCAGGCACGGGTGAATGACTAATGTTTTAGTGATTTTATGTTTATGAAATTGTTTTATTGCAGTTAAACTAGTTTTTATGTTATTTATGTAATTACTTCTTTTATTTGAAGTTGTTTATAAGTAGTTAAGTTTAATTGGATTATTTAATTTAAATAAATTGCCAAGGTAGGTTCATTTTAAATTAGTTCTATGTGACTATACTGCCTATAAATATATAGCTAGATAGATATATTGATGAACGCTTTGTTGCAAACATTAAATTAAAGACATTATATAAAAACAATTAAAGACAGTGTTAAAATGGGCGGCCATATTGCTAAAAGTGAGAATCTCTTCCAGGCAACCTTTCGATGGAGAGGAATTATCAAAATGTTAAAGACGGGGACGTAAGATCTACAAATTTATAATAGATACATGAATAATTGAAATACGCAAATGTAATATATTAAGTTATTAACACAATTTCTTATGGTTATGTATAATTAAGTACTAATTGAGAGTCAGTGATTTGTGCTACTTTGTGCTTTATTTATACGGTTAACAGAGTAGGTATTTGTTAGTTCCGCTACGCAATTCATTATAAATGTTACTTTACAATACTACGATGCAATACATAATATAGGTAATATAATTATCGTACATTGTTATTTTATTCATTGTTTCCTAACAATGTACATATTCAATGTAAGTAACAAAATAAGCATTAAACTTCGCAACTACATTTAATTTTTTTTTAATATTTACAATAAGTAATAACCTTGAAGTGGGTAAGTACTCATCTTAAAATTAAATAGGTAGGGTAGGTACTAGGCACCTATACCTGAACCTATAAAATAAATAACAAGTACATGTTAGGTACTTTCTACCTACTAAGTAATAAATAGAATTAAGTAGGTTTTTTTTACGCCTTATAGGTCTTTGTTTGGCCAATATCTCGCCTGATGTGAAGCGATGATGTGGCCTAAGATGGAGCACATAGATCTAGAGAGAGACGGCAGTTGAGCGGCTACTCAGACCCGTCTACCCGATGGTTCACCGAACATCATCCCGAAACACGACTAGGTCGCTTGACGACATGGCTTTGTTCGGTGGGTGGTATTACAACCACGGCCACAACCTACCACTCCAAAACTCCAGGTACCAATAATCTGAAGAGTTTTAAAAAAATCCTAGAAAGTAGCTGTAGTTACTACTCAGCTACGAATAGTTAATAGCAGCCTAGTATAATTATCATTACATAACATTTATTAAATAAATGAACATAGTTTCTTATAATTATTCTGTGGTTACACTTAGGTGGGCTGGGCACAAACTTTTATCATGTTTACTCTAACCCGGCTGTAAAACACATTTTTTTTTTATGTTTTAAAACATATCAGAGACGCCGTTGGAGTGTCAATTGTGTCAATGTCGAGAAATAGCTTAGAAAACTACCTAGGATGAGTAGGCATATTTATAGTTCTCAACAGTTATTATTGATTAAGAACTCAATCTTACCACAATAAATCAATCATAAAAGTTATTCTTCTCTCGTAGGTAATTTAATCTATATATCATAAGTTTTATCACGCCAATAAGTGTTACACATGAAAGCACTACCCATTTAATTAAAATACGATTAGATAATGCTGTATAAGTATAAACAAGTCAGTACGTATAGTATTAAAATCAAGCCTAATTATGTAGGCACTCGCACCTACTATGATAAATCACACTAACTGACAACAGAAAGAGCCATTAAAACATACATATAAAATAATTAGACATGCTATGTCGTTATTATCTTATCAGTAGGTAATTATACTAATCTAATAAATATGAATATATCAATCTCACCGTTCCCAAGTTGATCTATCGACGACTCGCGATGGCAATCCAAATGAGACACAATCCATTCAGCACTTTTATAGCACTATAGTTGACACTAACACTTTTCAAGGTACTGGCACGACCTCAATGCACCATCACTAGACACACTGGCATCCCGGCAGATCCTGGCAGACTGGTCCACACCTACGAAGAGACAAAGGATATCAGCACACTGCACAGATCAAGAATTTAGTAGTTATTCGATACACAGTACTGTTATTGAGAGCGTACAGGGCACGGAACGAATATAACAGTCCGACAGACGCGCGTCGCAATCGCACGCTACACGAATACTGAACTGAAGTAAGTACGACGAAGTACTGAACTGCTTGGTCGAGTTGGTCGGATTCGGCTCGGTCTTCAGCCGCGCCACAGCGACCAACCACTAAATTCGAATCGTGATGTTTCTGTGCGCGGCTACAATCATTTCATGCTTCAATAAGTAGGAAAGTAAAGTGTAAAATCACACGCAAATAGGAACGCGTAGGAAGGTACCTATTTGCTATGCGCATTCAATCGGATGACTACGCTTCTTTTTGTGATAAGATATTACGTTTAATAACTTAATAGCCACCTCGATCGGTAATTAAAGTTTTAACATTTAAAAGCGATGAATATTAATGAAAAATGTTAATGAAATGATTATTTTTTTATGTTAACATGAGGTTGATTAACCAAGCATTTCGGTTTCCGTCGCACTGCACATAAAAATCTAAAGTTAGAAAGAGAAACTCGGCACTCGGCGGTGGCGAGCGACGTGGCGGCGGCGGTGCATCGGCATCGCTCGCAACGTGGCACGCACAAGGCGAGGACGCGCTCTCCCGACTCTCCCGCTGCGGCGCGGCACAGCGCAAGGGGAGAGGGGACCAAAACAGGAATATGGCTCCCGAAATATTACAAAAACATTTATGCATGAAGGGATAACAGAATGTTACCGCTGTTATACCGCTCGGATTGGATATTTTATTTATTTTGTAGTGGAATAATGATGGATCACCGGCAACCACAGCTGACATAATGGACAAATTATGGATCGACGTGCAACGAGCGCGCGTGGTCGCCGGTCGCTGCGAGTATCGAGCATGGCGGGTGATAAAACGAATATTTCCTCTGTGTGCGTCTCAGAAAACATGTGAGATATAAAATGTTGAACGTTGTGTATGTTTGAACATTGAACTCGTAAAGTTTATATTTGTGTAATACATTCTTTAAACAAACGGATAATTACAAAGCGTTTATGGACGGTTAGAACGGCGCTCGGCGGGTTTGAATAAATTATTGGAACGGATTGCCTCTAAATAATCGGGGTTTAGAGACGTAATATATAGCTTTATCTTTCCGGGAACAACGGCTGATTTACGTAAACATATGACTCAGTAAAGGTGCAAGGATCTTTTATTAATAAGAGTTAAAACGTTTAGTAAAATTATTGTTTAATCTTTTGCTTTTCTTATCCAAAAACAATGATACGCATTCCAATAACTACCCAATTGACTAAGAAACTTTATGCCAAATAAAAGCAGACAAGAATTTAAATGACACACACTTCAACGTGCTACATAATGCCGAGATAAGTAAAAGTCCTTCATTCAAACTCAATTGGTGCCGTTAAGGTCCACGAAGGCAAAGTGCTCTTTAAAATAAATTATCCTGCCTTAGACGACTGCTTTTGTGTCGCAATAGAAGTTACTGACAACAAAGGAACCTTTGAAGCGGAAGAAATTTAATCAGAGCATCAGCTGAGATTTTAAATTATGAATGACTTTAGTTTATTTTCTAGTTTTATACGTGTTGAATAGTTAACAATTGAATATGCCATTAGCAATGCTTGTTTGATCTTTCCTTTTATGTTAAGCTAATCCATAAGCCAGGATTCCACCGTCGACTGGCGAGAAGCAAGAAATATTTTCCAATTCAATCGAAGTAGCGGTGCGATTCGGATTGTAGGGGCGCAGATATTTCTCATATTCTTTTGTCGAGATCTCTGCGGTTGGCTCTTTGTTATTTGAGTTATATGAAGACTCACTGACTAAGAAAAACCGAAGTATTATTCAAAAGTCGCTCTCGCAACCGGAACACGTCGAGAACGTTAACTACGAAACTTTGCTCAGACATAAAATTTGAAATCCGGGAACATGTAAGGAGAATGCAAACAAAACTCATTATACAAAAATAACGACTTTAGTTTTAAGTAGTTTGTGCGGTTCCGAGAAACAGACAAAGATCATAATCCTGTAATTATTATGCTTTATTCGGTTGAAGAAGTTGAGGTTCTCAACAATTATCTACGAAACAATTTGGGAAGGTTGCTTGCTAGCGCGGGCGCGGGGACGTACTTTCCCAAGCCAACAATATAATAGCCGAAACAGCTATTGACATTGTAATGTACCGGGCGACGAGACAGGGAGCTGAGACCGGAGAGCTATAGGAAGTTCGCGCCAACCGGCTTTCCGAGAAACGACCTTACGGCCGCCGGATGGAGCCCGCTCCCTGCTCGGACCCACAACAATGCACACAATGGAGCGTAACAGATACCGGAAACTATAATCGACATGGGCTCACTTTTAAGCCCGGGATTGTCACATCCTTAATCCATAATCTAAACCTGTCCTCGAGTATTTTAATTCAAATCCTTCACTCGTTGTAATCGTTGTCGTTGTGCAAGCGTTTCGTCTGATGTTTTGAAATGCTTCATGCGATTGTGTTACGCTGACTACGGGTGTTATATTACTGCTATACACGCGTTACATTGGCGTTCATCGGATCGTGTGTTAGAGCGTTCTATTTCCAACGTTTGTTTTAGTTTGTCAGTGTTTCCGACGTGGCGAGTCACGCGTTGTTAATCACTGGAGCGACAGCAATTTGTACCCGATAACCGCAACTGCAACACGACACCATACCATACACTGGCACTGTCGCTTGCTCTATAATGATTGATGGTTAAGTGTCAATTTCGAGTTATCGCGTCGCTAATAAAGAATCGCCTAAATTACTCAAATTTGTTTGTTGTATATAAAATATAAACGTTTAGACTTTAGTTTAGTGTCTTTAGTAATCTGCAATAACATTGCCGTGCGCAGACTAGATGGAATTGCAAAGAAGCTCTATTAACGTATTCTCTCTTTTGTTCTCGGCCCGGTTTCAGAAAACGCTACAGATAAACGAATTCTATTTTAATCTCTGCATTTAATTTGTTCTCGTAATTATGAATGTAAATATATTCATTTTGATCCTCAACAATATAAATATACCCACATATTCGAATTCATGAATCGAGATTCACGTCTGATAAGATCGGATAGTCGATAAAGTGCGTTACAAGAAATAATCTAAAAACGCGTGGGATAATCGATTCAATGAACAACAGCAACATAGCTGATTAGGATCGTGTGTATGTCTCGTTTTAATTTATAAATATCACTCGTCTTTACGTACAGAGGTCGGATCGACGCTTTAAGAGTATTAAAACTCGGGTGGCATTTATTTGTTTCTTTTTTGTGTTTCAAATGACTCGTGACAATTTAAAAATAAAAATGTTACCCACGAAAATAACAGTTAGCGACGAAGTGAGGCGTGTGACGAATTATGAACGCCCCAAACAATTTGGACAATACAGCGAGCAGCTTGCTCCCTCTCCCCACAAAATGTTTCTCACTCAACACATTTATTTTCACTAGAAAGCTTTGTTAAGCGCACTGCCCAAGATAAAACGAGTAAATATTGTTTTATTTTATATGCGAGAGGTTTCGTAGAAAATTAAGGATGATATTAAACTATTGGAGCGTTTAACCTAAAATAATACCCATCCTTCTCAAGATAAATACTAATATATACCACAAATATTTAAGTGGGAAAAAATAAGTTATTTCGTGCAAGTAGAGTTAAAATTAATTAAGAGCTTGAACGTACCGATCGTAATTTACATTATTTCAACATTAGCGACACTCGTGGAATATGTAAAAAGTTGGAATTACAGCAGGAAACGTCACCAGCAATGTTAATGTGGCGTGCTCCCCTCACTCTCGGCTCTCACCACGTAATAAGTAGACACAGTCATTGCATGCTGTTAACCCCCTCGTTACTTTTGTATCGTGGCGGAAAAATAACGATGTTTCCGACACATCTACAAGTATACTAAATTGTAAAATATTTGCAACAAAATTAACAAGCAATGTTGTTGCAGATATAAAACTGAATTGGATTTTAATACGTAAATATTTTGCAATTCAGGTATTCAATTGATTCTGCGTTCGTTGACCTACATTGTTCGTACATAATGGTTTTATTACTAATTCCAATTTTTATGTTTATACAACCTTTGACTATATCAAAGTCAGTGTCTATAACATCGCCAATAAACTAGATAATAGTTTGCTATCCACTCTCGTGAACCGCTTATTATGTCCCATGAAATAAATCAATTTATATTCTTCATATAAAGAAAGCGAAACGTAAAACTCCAACGATATTACGCCCAAAGCCATCGTAAAACGTATTACCTATATCTGAATTCTGTATTCATGTAGATTACAATATTTCCGACGCGGCGCGGTTATATCGTATAAGTCAACTCATAACATCAATGTGGGGGACTCGATAAAATCCCTCGCGGTCCTTTTTCCCCGTCCTCCCCTACTCCGACATATATATTCGCCTCCTCGTTCGCGGCGTACTGCGAGCACTTTTGATCTTTCTTTTGATATAATATAAATATTTTTTGCCTCTCAAGCGGAATTCATTTCAAGTGAAATGATATACGGAACGAAACGAATGCAGGTTGAAAGACTTGGAAATGCTCTTAAGACTAGAGTCTCCTCGAACGTGCGCCTATTTCCTGAACTGTATAATCTTTATTTATGAGAACGCTTTCAGTAGATCATAAAGCGGTAATATTTAAGCTTGTTTTTTTTTTATATAAAAGCGTGGGAAAGTATAATCGCTATATTGAGCTGTTAAATAAAATTCCGCCCGCACAAAAACCTATACTTAACATAACATGAATTAGTCAATATTTGAACTCATCAAACCTAACATCATTTTTATCTTTTGTTGTAATAAAAGTAATATGATATCAATTTATCGATAGGAAGATAACATAAGCGTTTTATACATAATACGTGTATAATTATTTGAAACATAATATGTACTAATTGGCAATTACTCATATTTTCTTATAGTTAAACACACATAATGTAAAAATATTGCTAAATAAAAATTACTTCAAAATATAAAGATAACTATATAGGTATTAACTATTGTATATTTGTTTGTATGCATAAAATTACATCTGGGTATAACGCGCGCACTAAATTAGTTAATTATAATAATTAATAAATTACTAATACATAGTCATAATAACAATATTAGTACAAACATACAACAAAACTTAATCATAATCCATAACCGTAATCCGGACCAGAGAAGTACAGTATAATGATACACAAATATGAAATATGCTGTCACGGTCTCTTACCCAACGAAAACACCAGACGTAATTACCTAGGACGGATAATAGCTCTATTTACGTATAAACAAATATCATGCTTACCCGAACCATTACAAACGACACAAAAAAGCCTAATACTGTGATATATATAAAATATACGCGTAAGTATATTTATCCTCAAAGATAAAACCCGGCTCACATATTTGATACGTATAACCTCGTATTTTTCTATTTCAATAAAGATAAGATACGTAACATTACAAAGGATAAATCTTATCTGAGATTTTATGTTTTAAAGCAGTTCATAAAAAGGATAATTCTGGTATTTATCTTTGATATATATCACTATCTGTTTGTGATACCACCGTCATTCAGTCAACCACTAGAGTTAATTTAATATTGAAATAGGTTTCTACTATATGTACTTATTTACGAGCGTGAGACTTCACATAACTGTTTAAAGCTAGTTTCTATTGAGCGAGGCTTTCATAGCACGTTTTGAAAGGACGTCGTCAACTTCGCATAGATATAACCGCTAATGCCATTAAGAGGTAAAAGTTAAGTAATTATCCGAGTGGAAGCTCATTGTGAGTCCATCAGACGTCAGCAACAAGAGGGCAATAATTCCAGCAGGTTCCATCACAGCACGTCCGAGGCCGAACAAAAGCAATTTGTGTCCGCACGAAGCGGCTTTGTACGTGCGTTGCTTCGTAGGTGTTTATTAGCGCCCTCTAGCTATGTTGATAGTACGTGTAGAGCGCGGCCGCTCGCCCGCTCGGCCGCGGCCGAGGCGGCGAGGCGCGGCCGCGCTTGCCCCGCGGTCCCTATCACTTCACTAATCACGAATTCCCGCCGGTAACACGTGCTCCCACGGCTGACCGGACTGTTTGATTACGATTACGACCCAATTATTTAGCTCTGAGACAATTGAAACTTTCCAATCCAGCTGTTCACTTTCGAAGCGATCGAGGTATTTTAATTAATCCGATTATTCCGACAGACAAAGTCCGGGCTCGCTCCGTGTGAAAACGATACGAGCTCGCCAAGACACCGAGACCGTATTTCGATTAGGCCGCGAACGCTCGGATAGTTGGAAACAAAGTAACATTGGCGGAAATCCAACGTCATTTACAATTCTGATTTAGTATACTGCATGAGCGGTTTAAAATGTTATTCGGAGTTAGCGGTGGGCGAGTTATTTCTATTTTATTTGGGCAACAGAAGTGGACTAGTGCTGTTTGACAGGCGCACAATGTAATATATTAAACAGAAGTGAATCACGTCGCGCGCGCGCGGTAAAAACACTGAAGCGATTAAGAATGTTTGTGGAAGCCGTGGGGCTGGCGGGGCTCCAACACCGAGCCGCCGGATCGTCAGAATCACGCAACGCAGACATCATTTAGCGACAAATTTACTGTGTCACTGAAAATACCGATCACGGGAGCTATTTATTATCCGAGGCAATATACATTCCGACAACATTGTGACGAAAAGTGGAAGATGTGGTGCGTAGTATGAACGGCTTCTGGTTCGTTTATCTGGCAATGATTGATGGAATGTAGCGAATAAAATAAGCGAGGAAAGAGTCGTCGATTTTGATAAATATCCTTTCACGGATCTTCCATTATTCGAGGGGAGACAAATGTGCCGTCGGCGGTGCCGACTGCCGGCTGCCGGGTGCCGTCACGGCATTCTATCGTTAAACGTGGTAGAGCTCTGAGTTACCATATTATGTTACAATAGCCATTGTCATTTGACGATTATTATGCCTTTGTAACTTACCCGTTATTTATTAAAAAAAAACATAAGTACGTTGTTCTAGTTCATGGTTTAAAAAACACGAGAATCCCCTTAAACTATACAGAATGTAAAAAAATCCAAAAAACGTTTCCCATAAATTTTCAACTTTAAATTTGATTAGATTAAGTAAATAAATTATTCTTACACCCTCAGAAATCATAACAACAAAATGAAAACTAACAAACTTAAAAACTAAAATGTTACAATTTGCGGTCTTACCGCTCAAAGTGAACTCTTTCAGACAACCTTTGGGTGGAGAAGACTCAAAGAAACTGTGAGAGACGGACGTTCTGCCGGTCAAAAAGTTGTGTTAAATAATATAATATCTATTAGGTAATCAAATAAATGCTTCCATGGGAAGACAAAGTTTTTTTTTAATGAAATCTTGCTCCAAATATGTTATTTATTTGATACTGAAAAAGCCTCTCGGCCTTCTAATAGGTACTCACTGAATTTTCGACTTTAAATTGTGTCTAGAAAATTAATTTAGTTGATATATCTTGACGCGTTAACGATGATAAAACAAAAGAGACTCTTTTTTACTTGAACGATTATCCTCAAATGACAATGCCCAACAAGTTGTAAAGGCCGCGTCCCCTAAACTATTCGATTACACTCGATATTCAATTCTATTGCGACGATATAAAATCGCTCGCGTATTTTGTTTTAGCTCAGTCATCCTGTCACACGAGCTAACGAATCGATAACTGTTTGTTTTTAAAACATCGAGTGAATTCGGTCGGACGCTTTCATTGCGCATGGTGTAATGATTTCTTTGTTTGAAAAGAGGCGAACTACAATGGTACCTATACAATTTTAATAAAAGTATCAATCACTAGCTTTACAAACAAATAAAGAAAAATTTCTACTCTACTAGCTACCTACCTGTGATTCAGAACAATACAAATGAGTATGTAACTATAATCGTAGACCGCGGTTTAAATAAAGATTTTTGGGTGCGACGCCAAACTCCTCAAAAAGAGGGAAAAAAAAAAGATTTTTGGTCCTCTAGTTACCTATACAAGTAACGATTGTCACCAAATTGTACCTACATTACCTACATACATAACGTCCGTTTCCTGACAGCTACAAACTGGGAGTCTTCAAAAAGAGAGTGAACAGGTATCTTCTAGGCGAGCGTGTTTAGACAACATAATCGCTAACCATCATGTGAGATAGTGGTCAAACGCAACCCTATATCTAGTAAAACTAGTTATAGGCTCATTTTTGAACATTATTAAAACATTCTATGAATAGAATTCTCATTTTGATAATAAGCAACATCAAATCCATTTAGAGAGTTTTCTCATTAATGAACTCTCAACTCGAGCTTAATTTAAATAAAATACATAATCATTCACGAAAAACAAACTTAGGTAGGTATTTATGGACTGAAAGAAGAGTCGTAAAGGGAAAACAATGATGTTGGTTGATAGATTCCCATTCAAGATATATAAGTGTTTCCCCTATGATTTGGTCTTACAAATAACCTTAAAAATAAGTAGGCGCCTAATAATTTAGTTAAAGTATAAAAACAATATTATAATGATACACAAAGAAATACGCTAGAATTAGAATGCATTCGTCGTATCAAAGTTTGAAAAGGTAAAATAAATCAGATTTTAATGTCTCATGTAAAATATCTGGTTGAATAGAGAGACCGTGTGAAACCATAAATACCTAAATAAATTATAATAACTAAATAGCTTTTGTAATGTAAACACTCAGATTCGCTTCGCTTCTAGTCAAAGATAACCTCAAGTCTCTCAATAATTTAGCAGCGCGTAATAATCTCCAAACTAAATTAATTACGGGAACAATGAATACCAAATTGGCGCTCGATGAAACGTGCTCTAAACCCGACGTGTTACGTACACGCACCAATCTGCAAACAATTATATTAGGGGGACCTAATAACTGCTACATATTCTGCAACCGCTGATACCAAGTAGCTACCTATTACATATTCTGTTGTCACGGTCAAGAACATAGACCTAGATATGTCGAATCTAGAACAGCAGTTACGACTGCTGCCTATTCTAAAACTGCAGTTTCTATTGACTAGTGCTTAAACTGTGTGGCAGTGACTGGCACCTCATCTGCGGCTGTGAAAAGCGCGCCAATAGAATTAAAATACTATTACGGCATACAAAGTTGATTGAGCCGGCGAACATGCGGCCGCCGCGCGTTCTCTCGCTCCTGTAATTTGATTTGGAGGCGCGGGGCGGGACCGGATCGATAAAGCGAGGGGGCAGGGGGTGAGGAGCGTGGCGGGGCAGGGGGAACCACCAGGCGCGAGTTGTTATGGCAACCGTGGCTCCGGCTACCCTCGCACCTCCAGATTTTGTCGGTTGTCCCAGCAAATTAAACAAAGGATCGGAGATATCATTTTTCAAGTGCAATGGGATTTTAATGAGAAAAAGTTGGTTTTAAGCTTGCTCTTTATTATGTCTTTAAATGCTTAATTAACGTTTGAAACAGTTTTAAGACCGTACTAAGAATATTCTTGGTCAGGATGGTCAGCCCTGTCCATTTAAACACATATGGGCAGAGCAAATGTTAGATCTACATAAATTCATCACAATGTTAGCAATTTATATTTTGCTCATAATCGGAAAGTGATTCATTGTTTATCCAAAAGCGTTTCCCCTGAATTCGGAAATCTAAACTAGCTTAGACTTTGGTCATGCGTTTGTTTCATTAATCAAAAGAGCTAGCACGTTCTTGCGGAAAACTGGGAGCCATATTATTACTAGACACCTTCCTATATTAAAAAAAGTAAAGAAAAACAGAAAATTTACCCTATATTTGGAAAACCTAACTTATTTAAATGCCTCAGCGTCGTCGGAATGAAAAGCAGAGATACTGGGACTTTAGCACAATAACACACTCGAAAATTAGCGCCTTAACTTCACTTCGGCAACATTAGTATTCTGCGTTTCAATATAGTTATTTAAAGACTAAGCTTAATCACCTTAAGAACATCTTAATAACATCTTTGACTATCAAAAAGGAGGCTAATCAAATCTAGATCCTATAAAATATGCATCATGTGTAGAAGCCGAGGTAAGCCAATTATGAACTTAACCGGCGCTGCCGGTAAGTTATACCTAAGTAATCTAAGTATATGTATGAACTCTAAGTCAATGGCGTTACGTTTTCTAGGTAGGTACTTGTGACTATTCTGTAGTTACGTTAAGGTTGTATTACGTTAAGGATGTATACGAAGTATACATGTACTATGTAGTACTTATTTTCTAATTATTTGTTCGACTAGGTCAGTACCAGAAAATGAAAGCGGTTTCCCCAATCTATGGAATCCTACTAATCGCTTGGAAACATGGATTATCAGAGAAAATAATTTTCCCGAACTTGAAAGGGGATCAATGGAAGTAATTATTTTGACTGCGCCACTACATCTTTACCTATAGGTAGTAATTATCTATGTACTTAGTATTGCTTAATTAGGTATTTATTTAACTAGGTTCGTACTGGAAAATAAAAGACTTTCACGAATGATGGAATCCGACGAATCGCTTGGTACCATGAGTTATCAGTTTATTTATTTATTTTTATGGAAGACCAACAGCTGTTAAATGGATATAAATAACTTATAGTAACAGTGAGCCAATTAAAGGTCCTCACGGATAGTTACAAAATATTATAAAATGTAACTTATGTGAACATCATAAGAACATACCTAAACTTAGTACCTAACTGAGTATAACTAACTAATATTACATACTATCTATAATAGATTTGAGGTGCAATGTTACTTAATTGAAAAAAAATCACTGCTCAACAACTGTAGCCGATGCGACACTTGTACAGAATAGGTCAATATCAAAGGACTTACTGAGTGAGTTAAAGTTTTTGCTCGCTCTCCAAACATAGGAATTTTGTCTATAGTTTGTTTTTACTGACGGCACATAAGTAACGGATTGAATCTAATCGGTTTAAGAGGAGTATTAGTATCAGTTATCGGGAAAGTTAAATTACCCGGAATCAAATGGGGTTGAATGAACCATCAAATGTTATAAAATCAAACTACAAAGAGAGATAAATTAAAATAAAATAAAGAAGGTCCTTAATTTTCCAAAGTTAAAATTAAAAGTGGAGACAAAAATACTTCGGGTAAAGTCTCAAATGTTTTAGCTATGCACGTTTTAAATAAATCGACCACCAAAACAACCGAGAGACAATGCACATAATTGATTATGAATTACTCCTGTAAGAATGAACTACCTATATAGAAACTGCGGACATTCGCATCAGCTGCGGAAAAGTCTAAGAGTAGCCAAATGATTTATCTTATGCATGTAATCCAAGCACCGCACCGACATAGAGCAGACAGAAAATCCACATAAATTGCTCGCAGTCGCATTTAAATCGAGGCCGATGCTAATATGTAATATTTAGTTTTCTTTGCTAATATGGTGTGTTCAGAGATATTTCAATTAGCTTTATTCACCAATTTTGGAAGTTCGGATGGGATTATTATAAGATAGACGAGAGCCTATAATAATATGATAATACAGCGCAATGAAAACTTAAATGATTTAAGTTGAATAAAAAGCTTGAATCGCGAATGTCTGAATGAACGAAATGGCACGAATCTGTACAGTAAATTTAGAGCTCAACCGGAACAATGTTGGTTATTTATTGTGATTTACTACAAATTCCCGGAACGCGGCCTTTGTTCGACATGTTCTTCAAACGCGACGGAGAAAACAACAATGTCATCTGAATAAAGTCAACAGCGATAGACGCAATTACCCGTGTAAGCTCGCAACAAAAACATAAACTTAAATGTCTCGCCTCGCGAACCGTAATGACGTGTCAGGAGAGGCGAGCGCTCCAGGCATCCCGCTCTGCGGCAATTCAATAGGCCCATTTAAATTGCCTAGACCAGGAGATAAGCAGACATGAAAGGGCGGGCGATGATGCTAATACAGTGCACTTAACCTGGCCCGCGGCACCTTGCGGCGTCCAGCCAAACTGGTTCCGGGCTCGACCTTCATCGTCTCGCTGACTTGCTCGCGGTCATGCTCCCCTGGTCGCTCCGATCGCCGCGCTCGATTGATTTTATTGTAATTTCCATCGGAAATCTATCGATGGTTTCTTTTTATTATTTCGACATTTTAATATGCAATAAATCTAATCGCCTTCAGAAATATGATGTACAAAATAAACCAATGAATATTAAAACGCTGTGCCAGCCGATGGCGGCTTAACGATGCGATGTACGAAGAGAAAAGATTCGCAAGATATTGCCAAAAGAAAATATTATCCAATTTATTTTTACAAGCAACCTTCATGTAACCTAAATCAGATTTAAGATTATCTGGAGAGGTAAATAGCTAAATAGGTACCTAGTCATTGTAACGCTGCTTCCAGAAATAAATACCAAAAACGCTCCGGGTTTACGTATGTAGGTAAATAATAAATTACAAAAGTTGGAACTTTCTTATTTCAGAATAATGTAAGTAAATAAATAAACTTGAACCGGCATAAAACCGGTGTAATATCTGTATCTTTATTTGTTCTCCTGTCTCGAACTTCTAAGTGGTTGACTGTGGGGGCGCACTTCTTCGGGAACGAAATAAACATTTTACAATAAATAACTTAGTCCGCTCGTACATTTCACACATAAAATGAAATATCGTAAGTTGAACCAAAGTTAAACGACAATCAATTTGTTTTCACGATAAGCAGACATGTTATCGGAGTGATCAGGGGCCAAGCCCTTGCTCGGCCGTCCGGTTCAAACTAATGTATAATGCTACTCGTGTAGTTATGTCCTCCACTATACGTATATTTATGAGCTCGGTTTGATTCACGGGCTCATTTGCAATCGGTTTTGGCAAAAGGTCATTATTGCAAATTTTCTTCTCCATAACCATTGACAGAATTGTAATTTGCGCGGCGGAACGATTATCATGCGGGCGACTATTAAATTAATCCCGGCCGGAGTCATTAGGCTTTCGAACATGGAAATGGTATGGCAATTCATGGCGTGGTAATGAAAGAGGCGTCTTTTAATGTTGGGGTTATCCTTAAATCGCGGCGTATAATCGCGTGAAGTCTATAATTGGCTTTAATCAAGCGAGATGGCGTGCGCGGGCCGATGTCGGTTCTATGTTCAGCCGTTTGCAATCAGTAATTGCTCGGATTATTTTATTCAATTGCTCGCGCGAATTGATACTAGCGTTCGGCAATTTCGCCGTAACAACTGCGGCACGAAAACTTTCCAACTGCCAACCTGTCTTACAAAGACAAAACGCTATTTGTTAGACTTTCCGCTTCGAAACCTCAGTCGTAGCAAACAAAGCTTGGAAAGGTATGATGAACGGCCGAATGTTTATCTGAGAACGAAACAAAATGACGCAGCATAGGTGTGGTGGAGCTTATGGGCATGGAACACACGCGAACGGTAATTGTTGGTTACGTCACGAACGCGGTAATGTCGCCAAGAAATTTCTCTTGGGAAATGGGAAAACAAATGAGAGAGCTGTTATCTACGCATTACCGCCGCGCAGTGATTTACGAGGGGCTACCTACTCGGCACTCACATGCGAGCCGCAGTACACCAGGCGCCGAGAACCGCCAGAGAAACGGACGCGAATTGAGTGTTAAACATGCTGCTCGAGAGGTTGCACAAACGACTACATAAACAACACTGTATGATGGCTTCGCGGAAATTGGCCATACATTCGCCACGCTCCCTCCGAATATCATATATATCATATAATGCGTTTCCAAACTAGACATGGCAAAGCGCTCGCTGACACAGACAACGAAAACCTTTCAATGGCTGCAAAACCAATTTGCGTCGATTAAATATTTACCATTCGCCGAATATCCAACTCGGAATAAATGCGGTGGAAACGCTAATGCTCAAATGGGTACGTCAAACCCGTACTTTGAAAACGACACGATAAGAAAGAACGATCGTTCTGGGAACATCCATTGTGGACTTCGCAGGTAGAATCATCAAACGAACAAAAAAAAACTCAAGATTCCACACAATCCGTACCTATCTGATTCATTAGTGTTTTTAAAACACGAGGCGATGATATAAAACACGTAGGTAGACCGATTATAAACGTTTGCAATAACATAAAAACGTAGAGATTGGCCAAATTGAAATGTCGCAATGCTCGTCAGTATTGCAGACACAGCTGCGTGAGCGGTTTAATAAGTCATGTCTAATAAAGTCGCTGGCACAGACGTCTCATTGAAAATTTGAAATTAGCCGTGGGCCGTGATCAAATGGAGCCCATTACATTAGCATAGCGTTTAGCCGGAGCGCCGCGCCGCTGAGCCGAGCGGGCGATGTCTTCAGCGCTCGAGCTCGAGGCACTAGCCGAGAGGAGCGCGGCGCGCCGCAAGCTCACGGCAAATTGCCTGTGGGCGGCGCGCCGTGATCCCGCGACCCTTCGATAAATTTAATATTACATCCAGCGCGCAACATCGTGTACCGAGCGCGCACAAAAAAGATCATAAACTTCCACAAAGCGATCTAAAGAACAAAAAACAATCGAGACGAATTGAAAAGTCTTTGAATTTAAATTAAAATTAATCCATCCGGAAAACAGAAGGATATGAAAATCCAACAAAAGGGACAAAAGAAAAAATTCGAAAAGGAATCGGAGTGGAGAAAGAAGCAAAAAGGAATACGAGATACGAGCTACGAGCCGTTCTCGGTTGCGCGGTCGGGCTCGCTCGTGTGGAGTGCGCGCGGGGCGAGTAAACTACCAGGCTTGCATACCGCGACTGGAGGTTCAATTAAATCGCGCTCGGTCTAATCAAGTGTGATTATAATAGAGTGCTGCTGATCGAGCAGAGCGGGCGTGTAAGCCGCGAGGACACCGGCCATCGATGTGCCGCGTAACGGTTCATTAACCATTATTTTGTTAAATTATTGCCCCGTACATCGATTGGTCGACGATATGATCATCAAATCTCTAACGAGATTGACCGTTACACGCGGTGCCCACACTGATCGAAATCAAAGATAACAATGCGCCGTAAAAAATACGAATAGCTTTGTGAGACCTCGAATCATTTACAAACAACTCGTTAGTTATAAACCTATCAAACATGAAGAGTTTCGAAAATGGCTTCAGGCAATCGCAATTCTATTCTATAACAACAATAGAGCCACAAAGCGATGTAATGTGTGGTGTACAATAACAGTCGCCATGAAAGGGAAGGCTGACTGCTGAAAGCACAAAGCGAGTGTTTCGCAGACCGCCCGCCGCGGGTCCCGTGGCGCTGCGATCGCCGAAAAAACTTACAAATTGGAAGCCAGCGTGCTTTAAACGCACCACTAACGAGCGTCCATGTTTTAAACATTCCCTCATGCTTCCAGTCGACCGAATCGCCTCGTACTCTACTCGTATCGCATTCGCAATGCACCGCGATGTTATCGATCAATTGCTTCATTGACATAAGTACTTATTACACTTTCTACAAATAGGTGCTCTTAACGTAATTTATGGCCTTAGCACTTCACCTGCTTAAAGTAGAACTCGTTGTTAAGCATTTTCTTTTGTAAAGTTATTACATAAAATAATAAAATCCAATCTTTTCTGATAGTCTTTCTTTTCATTTGGTTCGTTCTCAGAACTAGTCTCATATTTCTTCCAAACGCGCTTTTAAATTTACATTCAATCTAAGCTCTCTAAACCTAATTGGATTTCGACTGCAATATTTTAACTCTGCTAATTTTAACGACATCTGATATTGGCAGTCGAAGCGGATACCGGTTCTCGGCCGCACGCAACATTCGTAACATGTTAAGTGTTCAATAATGTTGCTTCTTGAAACAATTTGTCATTTGGTAGAATTGTTTGATCGTAAATGTCATTCGAATGGTTTGTAAGAATAGGTACATTTATTAAATTTGTTTACACATAAGTACCTAACTAAACTTGTAGAGGTACAGTAAACGGACAAAAGTGCATTAGCACCTTAAAGTCGATAATCGCCCACACGGTGTAAGCCCGCGCATGCTGCATATTTTATCTCTGTGTGTATAATGTCCTTACGCACACAACAAAACGTCATACGGTATAACTATGAGGAGGTGCACTTCGTCAGATGCATGTGGTAAACATTAGAAAAAGATAACAGTATATACTCGCTTTCTTCTTAGTGAGTTATCCGGTTTTTACGCCGAGCCGACTCAAAACAACAGCTTAAATTCGTTTACTTAAAAAATGTGACAATGGTGGAGTGGAGTAAGTAGTAAACTCTAATATAATGGTCAATAAGGGTATGGGTTCAATCCTGAGTACCGTGATCACTTTTTGGTATTTATTATTAAGTTTAAATCCCTGTTAATATAACAAACTATAAGTTGCAGCCTTTGTTCAACATGAATTAAAATAGTCGTTCATAAGGGAACATTTATTAAAATCCAAGTTAAAAAACATTTTGTAATTTGATAATTAATAACCTACTTATGATAAACATTTATTTACTTATAGTTTTTAAAAGAAATAGAAACCAATACATCTCTTATTACCTATTGGTTATTAAAGGTTTATATAAGCTTAAAATATTCATTTTCTCAAGGAAAAGAGGTTTGAAGCTTAACCCCTTATAACCATAAACTACAAATTTTTCTTTAAAAAATCATTCAAATTTACCTACTAACTATTACTATTACTAACTATGACTTAAAAGTTTTATCATCGGTAAATATTGTAGTAGTCTTCCAGTTAAAATCCATATATTCTCGAGCAAAACGCAATCATTCCTGTTTATATGCCTTCGCGTCAAACATGATTTCTTAGCAGGTATTCGGTGATGTAATCCTTCGGCATGGAGTCCGCGGTGGACAGTGCGCAATTACGTTTCCACTTATTGTTCTGTATTCGTTTCATATTGTTCCACCATAAAACGTCGCTGAGACTGGTTGATAACCCGAGCGGGCTTTCACTCCATACACGACTCTGCAGATCTGCAGACTGCCTTCCTCGTTGTGTCGTTTTACCCAACGACTCACAGTATTTCTCTAAAACAGAGTAATCTTTATTATATTAGAACACTTTTAAATTAGCAATTTACACCACAACGCAACTATAATAATATCATCACATAATCTATTATAACTTACACATAAGCCGGTTTCATTGGAAATTTGAGATATATTAAGTCCATTTTTCTATAAAAGGCCACTATATTTGCCCTTTCATCGATATTTCTATTTGCTTGCATTTGTAATAATAACTATCAAACGAAACACCACCAGTAACAATAAATCTACCGCTCGCAACAAAGTTCACCAACCGACAAGTTCACAATTCTATTGCAGCTTGTTTCAAATCTACCTTCATCTTTTGAGAAACTGGTTAAAACATTAAAATAAAGAAACAACACCACATCGATGACATTTCAAACAAAATTCTAAAAACTAAAATGTAAAAACGATTTATAGTACGAGAGGATTCGAACCGACGTGTCGAATATCATGATTTATGACATTTAAACACTGTGCTAAACCACTGAGCCAGATTGACACTTATCCAATGTTTCGAAATTAAAAGTTATTAACTTGAAAAGTTTACGACAGGAAGACGATTGATAATTTCGCTCTTTGATTGGTTCATAATGAAAGAATACATTGTATGGGTGTGTGTGTGCCTGCAAACGCTTTGTAGAAGAAGGTCATTAGTGCGATTTACTTTGATGCTATTGCTTTGTGAGACTGCTACTGGATTTTTGACCGCCACTGTACCTATGCGATAGCAAATCGAGTCGAAACGACGGAGATGCGTTTCTCTGCTCAGGCTTTACGCGACGCGAAGTGAAATGCCACTTCATAAAAGGAAATGAGAAAACGGCACCTCCCACACTTGCACAGTTGTCCGTCAACTTGCCAGACACCCGCCCTTACAACTTCTTAACCATTTTACTGCTTTACCCCATCGAGTGGGGTGAAAATGTAAAAGCTTTGTTTACATGACTGTTTCGTTATATCTGTAGAAGGTGGCGGGTGTTTACTTATCATTTCCAAGTGCCATTGAGCTCGAAAGCGTGGTTTAGGGCCCTCGAGCCTCTTCAGTTTCCTTTGTGAAACGTCGATTTAATGTCGTAGGATTTCATGCGGCACTCGTAAATAGGTTTTCTAACGTGGCCTCCAGCTTAGTCTTTGAGCCTTTCTGGAGTGCGAGGTGTTTTGTTATTCATGAGTCTCTTCATATTTCTTTCAGGTTTTAAAAGGTTTTGTTATAGCATTATCTTGTTGGTATACCTTCGTAATACCTTCAGGGATTCCATTTTGTTACGAATGTAATTTTATGACATTCCATTTAGGTTTATATACACATGCAGTGTGTGGCAAACCTATCAAATAATTTTGGGTCCTTGAGGGCAGCTTTTCCTTTGCAGTTACGAAGTTTCGTTCTTAGGTCTTCGTTAAGAAGGTACAGTCACATTAAAAATAATAATTTCTCAATGGCGTATTAGTATTATTTGGTATAATCCTACAATCATCAATGAGTTGGAAAGGTAGACTATATTTAGGCTACGTAGTGCGTGTTAGTTTTCAGAAGAATGTTTAGCTGTACTGTATTCTGTCAGCTTGATAGAAATTGGGTACTTAGTCTGAAAGGACCAAATTGAATGGACCGCGGGCAATTCGAACTTAAACAAAAATCGCTTACGTTTCAAAGGACCGGTGGTAAAATTTTGTAAACAAGTACCCAGAAACTTAATTAGGAGCTATAATGTAGGTGTTTTATATAATTTTAGGTATTGCTTCATGATCAAAATAAACGATCGGGATGAGTACGAGTAAAGTAGGTAGGCAGAGTTACCATGTGTTCGACTCATTAAAACGGTCAAAGATCAACCAAACAGAGCTGCCTTACTAACTGCGGCGCGCTTTCCGTGTGTAATCCAGATGCCAATTGGCGGCTCTCGAGGCCCGGCCGCGGCCGCCTTATCGGCTCCCAGCCTAAAAGGGAGGGCAAACAGTTGGTCGGACATTGTTGACACGGCGCGTTTCGACCGCTTTATAAATATTTCGAGCGCGGTGCGGCGTGCCATTATCCCATTAGGGAAGGGCATTACTCACTCAGAATGTGAAGCTATTAGCCGATGTTCGCCGCGACGTCGTCGGCACGTACACGACTACCCGGGTTGTAGCTGCAATAAAGATAGCTAGCTATCTAGATATCGCGACAGCTTTTACTTAGAACAGTGAGTTTCTTTAGCTTATTCTTTCTTATGTGTTTTTACTTACCTATCTTAATTTTTCTTGTCCCTTTGAGGATATATTCGGGATATTTATAATAATTCAATCAAGGTTTGTTGGTAGTTCATTTTATTGAAAGGGTAGGTATAGGTACTACTCTATGTACCTATAATACTACCTACCTAGCGAACGAAGGAAGAAAACGAAGATAAATTGCCTATTTGTAGAAGACACGAGTTAATCTGCTCGATTATTGGAAAACCCTACGCGTTTCAGTACCTACGACAATGTGGTTTATCTGATGTAGACGATAGGATTACCTACCTCCGAGGAGATTTTTACCTAACAAAAGATTTTTAGCTTGAAATGTGAAATGTACACTTATTGGTACATTGACATGAAACACATGTTATGTGATTGAAGTGTTATGAAGTTACCTGGGGCCTACCTAGGTACCTAATAAAGGTATTGATTGTTTTGAGGTGAGGTGGCTACTAAATTAATAGGTATACTATAAAGCATTTACTTCCTGTCAGTAATACATACGTGCTCTTCTAATTAGTGTACTGAAAGCAACACGCGCGCCGATTCCTTTGTTCACATTCGGCATAACTGTTCGTAGGCAAATTAAAAGCTACTGCGGCGCTTCTGTGCTGTGTTGTTCTGTGGCCACACAGCGGCAACCTCGCCGGTCGACCGAGGGCCGTTTACACGGAACGAGTAATACCACACCATGCCAGTACTCACCTATGCTTGCACCGGCCGAGCCCGCTCCAAAATCCACAGTCTCTCAACAAGATCGATAACCACCGACTCTCATCTCAACACCGTAAAACCAAAGCAAATTACTTTTAATCACCGTTCATCACATAAACGAACACGGCCGACTCGTTTCACAACAGCATTCGCTTCACACAAACAAGTACATACACTGCACGGTCACAGTCAGTATTCTCGAGTTATCGCAGTTCGATCCAAGAGCGATGTTTTCTGTATAAACAAATACAGTGGTGATTTGAGTTGGAGAAACACAGCGTAATCGCAGAACGCACGTCAGCGCCGCGTCGAGTCGGCGGACGACCGCGGAACTCGATTGAAGTTGAAGCGAGGCACGCTACGTGTCCCCCCGGTACGAGGTGTACGAAGGAGAGAGACGGCGAGTCGCCGAGCTTTCGGGCGAGACAGAGAGGGCAGAGCTTTTATGGGGCGGCATAAAAATGTGTGAAGGGCGCGTACAGAGTACACTACAGAGTTTGGTCGGCGTCACCGCAGACCGCAGCTATCTGGGTGGGATTGATCCGGCGAGTGAATAGATAAATGAAGTTTGTGGCGGCAACGGCACAGTCTCCCATTCATTACAATAATTATCCAACAATTAAGCGCCGCGGCTGAGGTCGTTGGCGCTCACTTCTCGACGCTTCACTGCGATCCACGATATTTACTACTCAGTTTCCGGTGTCAGTAAAAAATCTCGAAACAAAGGCAGATGCCTTGCCATGGCCATTAAGTATTATAGCCGTTCATCAATCATTCAAATTTATTCATCTATCATAAATATTCACATACTGGACATGCCGTGTTTATTACCTACGTATTCTTGTAGGTACAGACGCAGAATAAATAATAGGACTACGTATTACGTACAATTAGTACAATTACGTATTCTTTGGTAGTACAGAGTACAGATGTAGTGTCAAGTGCTATCTACCTGAGATAGCACTTGACACTACATCTGTACTCTGTACTCATATTTGGTTTCATATATGTTCAAAGTTGAAGTTCTTTATTCAATTTTGGCATCGCAGACGCACTCATGTACGTCATTATCACAGATGCACTTATGAACGTCAATGTGTTAATCTACCTATGCTTACCACACTTGACGACCATCTAACTTATCTCTTACTATGTATGTACTGACCACTGTTTTTACCAGTACCACAGTTATAGGATTGTAAAAATGTCCAGTACAGTGCGTGACTACTCAAACCTACTGTTTCCCATCCTGCCAACTACAACAATTTCAGTTATTACTTCATATAATTGAGGAATGACACTATAGAGTCCCTGGCAGCGTAACACTTTTGGATAGCAATAGTTTTTTGACAGTATTTTTGGGGTGTTTACCATACTTATGAAAAATTCTCCCATTCGTTTGAATGAAAATGTAACGTGTTCTGCGTTGCATCGCAGCCACTATAACTTCAGAAGTTCGTATTTGGTCTGTAAAAGGTAGGACATCTGTACTATTCTGTACCCCAGACTGAAAGATAAGTACCACGATAATTTACGAATTACAGCAATAAGGAATATGCATATGTTGTCGAAAAATCTAGAAATTACTTTTTATGATAGATTACTCCTGTAAACAGATCAAAAGGTGAAGGTCTCTTTTAGGTGGCCGAGTAATAAATACGTTCTAGCGTGGCCACAGAATAATAGTACAGATTTCGTACCTTTTACAGACCAACTACCTACGACTTTCTGAAGTTATAGTGGCGGCGCTACAACGCAGAGCTCCAATGAAATTGCGGTAACTACATTTCCTTACGGTATGCTTCTTATGCAATCATTAATATTTTGTTGTTAACCAGGTTTTATCTAGGATTAAACCAGTCAGGTAAATAAAATAATCAAATAAAATATATGACACATTTATACAATATATATATACATTCATTATTTCCATACAGGTAAAATTTACAATAGAAGAACTAGTATTTTGACATCATTTACAAGACTGCAGCACAACTGATACTTAGGATATAGGTAGATAGATAAACACAATGTTAAAAAAACACTTGAAGTAATCTAAATAGCATAGTGTCTCAGTTAAATGTCATACTGTCGGAGTAGATCACAGACGTACTTATGAAAGTCAATTATTACATTGACCATACCACCGTATTGGATAGCACTAACTATACATAACTGTCAATTCACTACACTAACCCGAAACGGTTTGTCCTTTTGTGTCCTGTCCTGTCCAACAGCCTTGACGTTCACATGATGATGAAGTCTACGTTCATGAACTCGTTCTTACTATGTGGCGGTAATTAGGATTAGAATCCGAGATTCGTTGCTTACACTTTATTGTAGGATTGTGATCCATCAATGGGATTGGATGATTGGCCATAGTAATCGACAGCAAGGACCTGTAAGATAAATTTATTACACAAAATAAGCACTTATTACAACATATGTTCTTACATAAGAGGCGAATGCCTTTACTATTAAAACAATTCTACTCTCTTACTAAACTTTAACTTTTTAATTTCAAATTAAATAAAAACTACAATCATTAACTACTTTTATTACCTATATCTTAATTAAATGGTTTAAGAATGCACAATTTTAATACATTTAACATTTTACACAAATATGCAATTTGTTACCCGACGTAATGGGAACTAAAATGTTTATACGATGGCCACACTGACACACGAAAATGCTCAATGTTGTTTTAACAAAATAACACCGAAAACTGAATATATCAAGCCAAATGCAGGTTCTAATAGTCGAACCCGATGTATAGTTACATCCACATAAAATATAGTTGCCGAAAAACATCAATAAACACAAGAAAAACACATACGTTTGAAAACTTAATCTTTCAGTACAATTTTCACTTCACCATGAATGGAACACCCGAATATTTTTTCACATTCAATTCTAAATTGTTTCTAGTACACATTCACAAAGATTCACTTAAAAATAATAAGAAATACCACAACACAAATTAAAAAACCACAAGCCGACCCTGCCTGGCCATTATTTTGACTTAACACGTCATGACCAATGTTAAGAAAATGGGTTACGCGATAGAGACAATATGATAATAGTTGTACCTCGTTCTTTATAAGAGCCTGTTGTATAGCGCTATCCTTTTTTAGGTCGGAAAACCTCGTAATTATCCCTCTATAGTGTGAGACCTCAATGCTTCATATTAAAATCCTGCACAATCCAGACTATCTAAACTTGGTCGGGAACTTATTTACAATGAAACCTTACGTTCTTTAATGGTGGGACTTCAGTCACAGATTAATAAATAGTTACTGAATGCTTCAGTGCTTGATATGCTGATTAGAAAGATATATCATAATAATATATATAAAATTTTCGTGTCACAATGTTAGTTACCTTACTCCTCCGAAACGGCTTTACTGATTTTTACCAAATTTTATATGCATATTAAGTAGGTCTGAGAATCGGCTAATATCTATTTTTCATACCCCTAAGTGATAAGGGTTGTTCACCCATAACATTTTTTTTAATTTATATGGCTAAACAACGTTTGCCGGGTCAGCTAGTATATATATATATAATTAACATAATACTGGGTATTTCCTTTCCTCACTGATGCTAGGATAAGGCGATAGGATTGGAGAGGCATATAAAAATACAGAATCAATTATTTACATTTATTATATTAATCCTACCATCTTAGCCTACACATTCTTATTAGAAAATCTGATGGAAGTGGCGACACTAATCGTTCCTGCCCTTCTATATAAACCATTAATCTATACCTTACACATAAATAAATAAGAGCCACATGAAATCGCTGCAAGAAAAATAGTATTTTTAGTACGTAGCCTTTAAAAATAAACAGTAACTTCTATCACTCTTCTTTTAGCTTGGCGCAGTCGGGTAAGACATAATAGATCTATTATTTATCTTAGGTAACTGAAGCATAGTAACGTAACGAACAAAATTCATATTATTATCAAAATGTTAAATAAAACTAATGAAATGTGGTATCCAGTGAATTTTTTTACAATAATGGAATCAACTAAATCTAATTTTACATTAATCAAATTCGCTTAGTTTTTATTTTAAATTTATACAAAAAAATATTGGGAAATATATTTTGCTCCACAATATTGAAGTTTTTGGTTCAACTGCACAGCTGTTAATTGTAGGTATATTTGTGTAGTTTATAGAGAGAACTAGGTATACCAGTGGCTTTTTCTCTACACCTAAGGGGGCGTCCATAAATTACGTGAGGTGTTTAAGGGGGGAGGGGGTCGAGTCAAATCTCATCTAATCTTACGTTGGAGAGAGGGGGGTCTTGGCAAATATCACGCAATATTTTTTCTGACTGGAACAAAAAAAAAATACTATTTTAGTCCATTTAATCCAGATTGTACATACTTAAGATTTAATCTTAAGCGTTATCGTTTATTACATTATAATTAAGTTATATTAATTAAACTCTCAGCAATATTGATTACTAGTCTTAACTAGTCGTAAATAAAAGCACGAAGCAATTTTTTTTTTCTTTTTACAATAACAATCCAACGCGTTTACGTAAGAAATTAACCAACATTTTGAAAAATCTCACGTGAGATTTGATGAGATTTGATTTGGTTGAATAAAATCTCGACATCTCACCAGGGGGGAGGGAGGGACAGAAAATTTAAAAAAACACTACGTAATTTATGGACGCCCCCTAACCCCAATGGGGCATCTCGTGATGATACTAGTAATAATAGAGGCTTTTTTAACGTTAATTGATCTATATACGGCCATTTTCTCGCTTGATGTTAGCGACGATTTGACCGGACATCATAGATAGATATATAGATGAACGCTTTATTGCAAACATTAAATTAAAGACATTATACATAAACAATTAAAGAAAGTATTAAAATAGGCGGCCTTATCGCTACAAGCGATCTCTTCCAGGCAACCTTCGGATGTTAAAGACGGGGATGTAAGGTCTACAATAACGATAAAAAATAACCAATTATTTAAATAACCAATTATTAATAAAATAAACTACAATACTAAAATAATATATATAACGAGCTGCGCCCTGCGGTTTTACCCGCGGTTTCCCGAGATAAAATGTAGCCTATGTGTTATTCTGATGAGTAAGCTATATTATTGTAAAGTTTCATCAAAATCCATTCAGTAGTTTTTGCGTGAAAGAGTAACAAAGGTACATCCATACATCCATTCTAGTAGGATACGAGAGCAACATTATCAATGCCTACATAAACATACATATATATACAAGATAGACATTATTACATAAATAAACAAAGAAACAACAGCAATCTTCCAGGTTGAATGTCTTCAGTTTCTCTTTTAACACCTGCAATGACATGGAGCATATATCTAGCGGAAGACTGCAGTTGCGCGACAGGTCCCACAGACCTGTCCCTAATGAAAATGACTTTCAATATTGTTACTAGTATCAAATACAATAATAGGGGATCGGACAGTAATCGAGAAAAAATCTAAAATGTAGTTAGAACGAATGTTCGTCGAATCAGTAGATCATTCAATCAATATTTTTGTGAAATAATAATGATTTATTTTTTTAAATCAATAAATAATTGACATTTTTAATCTGTTCTTCATCTCAAACGAAACAACAATCACAGCGCATGACGTCATTTGTAGGCAAGTGCCGTGAGTCAAGCTTGTGTTTATTTTACGTTTTTGCTTTTCATAAAATGTATTTTTGCTAATTTTTTCGTTCCATTACTACAATATAGTCCCCAAACTTCACAAAACGTATTAGATTCTCTTCGCAAGTTTTATTTCGAAGACAGTCGTTTTCTACCTACATATGACATCGCAAGTTTTGCGGTGACCTTTTGCACGGCAATATTTGAAACAATATTTAAACATAGTTTTAGGTACTTTTAGATCGTTATTTAATTAAAATAGTATTTTTCATGGCTATATATATTCATTGTAGTTAATTTAAAACACTTTCTGAAAAATTGTCCGATCACCTATTATGGCGACTTAGGGTCGTATTTATAGATTTGACTTAACTCACGTTTGATTTGCGATCACCTGATCTCGACTTACAATTTGATTCTTGTCTTGAGTCTCTGTCTATTTATAAATACTATCTAATCCTCAAACCTAAATCACATGAGTCTTTAATCAAAAAATTACAAGTCAAATTCACCTGACTTGAGTTTATTTCGTATTTGTATATTTAAATCAGAACCGAGTCTAAAGTTGCTTTCTCAATAACGACCGCGGCACCTGAGTTCGACCATTTTCTATACAAAAATGTCAGACGCGGGCGCCGCGATTACTATTTGGAACGAACTCTAGAATCAAGAAGTCGAGACTTGATTATTGTTTATAGAATGGTGATTGTGAATGATGTTTCAAGTAATATTCATAAATCAACTGAGTTGAGATTCGCATTTGGCGTTTACTTAGGTGATTATTGATTTATGAATTTAGTTTTAGGTTAAGTTTATCAAACAAAATTTGACTTGAAACTCTCCGAGTCTAGACTCAGTTCCGATTTTATTTCATAAATACGACCCTTAGGTACTGTACAAAAAACGAGTTCCACATTCATGTATAAGCTAAAAACTAAAAGATCTTCCATTCATTCGGACACAAAAAGAAATATTATAAAGATCCTAAATAAATAAGGTTCAAGGCAGACCGGGAGAAAACGAAGTTTTCAACTGACAATAACAAATAAGTCATCTTTGGGGACAACTTGTTCTATGCATTGTCATTTCCGATAGCAACTTACATTCTAAAAGTGGGAATTGCCCGGACACATGCTACTTAGTATCATGCTACATAAAGTTTGTTTGTATGTAACAGAGCATGCATTATAAATGCTAATTGAACTATTTATGCTAGTTATTAGCACGCTATTTTGCTACTAAGTAGTATGTATTCTGGCATTTATGTTGACTGGCAATTTTAAATCTATATTTTGCCAAAAACACCAAGGCCGGCTCGCACAACTTCTATAGACAAGTTTAAAAGTCATTTAATCTATGTGAAACCAGTGAACGGAAAAACAATACAGATCAGTCAAAAAACAATTTCACTTAGAATTTAATTGGTCGTGAAAGCCGGCCTTTATTCCCAATAAATACATCCATATTTGGTAATAAAAGCTTATGAGCTAAGTTTTTGAATGCCCGTTGGTGACTTGAAGTCCGAATCGATAGTTCAACAAGCTAATCGAGTTTTGGAGTCACCATAGCACGTCTTTTACACACATATTGTCCGTTCATTTCACTGTAGTTTGATGATTTTTAGTCGAAGCGTAAGTTCTATGCTTCTAGTGAATTTAGTAGATAGAATGAAAATCATAATGAATACATATTATATCTCTACTGATGGTATCTCAGTAATTATTGGCTCCTGTTTATTTGCCACTAATCAGATTCACTGCTAAAACCATTCTGTAGTAGATATAGGCTAATTTTGAATTCACAAAACAGTTTTTTTTTCAAAAAGCTATCTAACCGTCTCACACTTTTCACTTCTCGCAACCAGGTTCACCTGTTCTGTCTGTCTGTGTTCAAAGTTTTGGCCCAACATACTAGTATTAGGGTCAATTCTCACCGAGATGAGTCGCGACGCGTTGCGGCGGGCGCGCACTTTTAAATAGTGATTTAATATAAAACTTATTTTTTTTAATTAACCTATTTGATCCCACTGCTGGGCAAAGGTCTCCCCCATCTCCCTCCATATTTCAAACTTATTTACTACATAAAAAGGTACACAACTCGATGACAGAGCGAAAGCAACTGGATATATGTCAAAGGATGCCTCGCGACATGAAACGGCCGACAGATAAATACTTGTAAAGTTTTGCTGTTTTCACCCGGGCTACATTAATGCAATAGCAGCTAGCTTCACCAAGCATTTGCGCGCCGCGTGGCATCGCGTCGCGTCTCGGTCTGAGCCGACCCTTAAATTAACTACGATTTTAGCAGCGTTAATTATTTAATATGGTACAATTCTGGACCCTGAATATTTGATATTTTCTCTTCGGCATGTACAAGTAGTTGCCATCTTGAATCTGGCGCATATTCAGCTAGATATTAAAATTCAGACCTATTATGCTTATTAGGAGATGCTATGAAGAGCTTTTCGCCCAGCACAGACCATGAACAAAGGTAGAAATCATTAAGGTTTTGCTAAGCAGGTACTGATCAATGAGTAAAGAGTATACAATATAAAAAGCAATGTAATCTTTTTCGACGACTCATTTACAGGAAGATGCTAAACTAATCAGTTTCGGCCATATTTTTCGATATACAGAAAAAGATACCGCGCAAATTATTTTATTCACATTTTCATAACCCGGCTTGGGTTTGATATGCAGGCTGTGTCTAATTACGCAAGGCTACCCTTTCGCCTTTCACTAAATGAGTTTGTTATACAGGGTGCACTTAATTGCGCAAAACAGACATCTCCCGCAGTGTACTATACAGGCGGTTTCTAATTGCGCAAAACACACCTCCCCCATTGTGTATTTATACAGGTGTCCAATAACGCACACACCCCTTCCTTTCAATTGTGTACTATACATGGTGATCTAATCATTCAAGATGGGCACTTCCGCGTAGTCGTGGTCCTTTTGCGGTTCCTGTTCATCTTCCGAAGAATGACCGCTGTCGCGCCGCGGGCGGTCACCCTTCTCCCTCAGTCAGTATCTGTACAGAAGTAACGTTTTGTTAGGTAAATAATAATTCTAAAATATTTTACATAACTAAATAATGGCCTTATTATTGAACTTGCCCAACCACTACACCACAGAGACTAACAAATACCTTTTCTAGTCCTTTTCTGGAGAACCTCTCCCTCTTAGGACAGCACCAGCGTTCTAAGTTTTCTATTATTTACCCAGACGTTAATCTTTATAAGAGGGATATAAAAACTAAAGCCACTAAAGCTAACCTCCTCAGGTTATCCTCGTCGGCATCGGCGTAGGGCGTCCAGTGCGCGGGCGCTAGTTCTTCCTCCTCACGTTCGGGGTTATTGCTCGTACCTATAATTTTAGACAACATTATTATACCAGTAATACATACAGTTGGGAGTAAGCGAGTTCTGAATGTTTAACGAAAATATCTAATGGAATTAGGCGTGACGTTGCGGAAATTAATATCAAATGTGAATCGCAATGCGGGAGGCCTTTGTCCAGTAGTGGGACAGTACAGGCTAGGAAAAATAAAACAAGGTTTTTCGGGAAGAAAAAATTGGACCACCGACTGGGACTTGAACCCGCAACCCAATCTTCCCTCAGCGCGGCACGCTCTACCAATTGAGCTACGGTGGACACCAAACTCGAGTGTCGATATTCTTCTTCCGTTATTTAACCGTAAGGGTGACGTGTACGCCATCTATTGAGATTGGAGTAAACCTTTTTCTCAGCGAGCAAGATCAATGTTGCAATAGGGGATCGGACAACTTTTCAGAAAGTGTTTTAAATTAACTACAATGAATATATAAAGCCATGAAAAATACCATTTTAATTAAATAACGCTCTAAAAGTACCTAAAACTATGTTTAAATATTATGTTTCAAATATTGCCGCGCAAAAGGTCACCTCAAAACTTGTGATGTCGTATGTAGGTAGAAAACGACAAACTCTTCGAAATAAAACTTGCAAAGAGATTCTAATACGTTTTGTGAAGTTTTGGGGACTATATTGTAGTAATGGAACGAAAAATTAGCAAAAATACATTTTATGAAAAGCAAAAACGTAAAATAAACACAAGCTTGACTCACGGCACTTGCCTACAAATGACGTCATGCGCTGTGATTTTGAGATGAAGAACAGATTAAAAATGTCAGAATTATTTATTGATTTAAAAAAATAACTCATTATTATTTTACAAAAATATTGATTGAATGATCCTTCTGGTTTGACGAACATTCGTTCTAAGTACATTTTAGATTTTTTCTCAATTACTTTCCGATCCCCTATTGTTATGGGCAAGCGTGACGCTTATCAGGTGAACGAAATGTAATAACATGATGATAAGACCGCCTATTGTACTTATAGGAAATTTTGTATTTACCAACTGTAATTCTGTTTTATTTTTTTAATTGCAATCTATCTATCTATGTTGGGACGCCGATACACGCGGTTGCTGGTAGTAACAGGAGAAAAGCCGAAAATCGTGCCCAGTGGCGTGTTATATTTTTTTTTTATGTAACTTAATGACGAAACGAGCTGGTCGTTTGCCTGATGGTAAGCAATACGCCAGCCCATAACAATAACAGCGCTCCACCCAGAACTTTGTTTTGCAAAATCCTGCGCGGCGCTGTACTGCGCTCGTCACTCTGAGATAATTAGCTGTTGAGTCTCATAATGCCCAGTAATTTCGCTGGCTAGAATGCCCTTCAAGCCGGAACACAGTAATGCTTGCGCACTACCGCTTGGCGGCTGAATAACTGGCAAAGCGGTGGTACCCACCCAGACGGCCTCTCGCATACGAGAAACCTACCACCAGTAAGAATATGAGGCCTATGTCCAGCAGTGGACTGATAAATAATAGGATGATGATGAAGTACTAACAGTTGTCGATGGGAGTGATGGAGAGGTGCGGGCGGTCGGGCAGCGGGTCGCGCGGCGGCGGCGACGCGCGCGCCGGCGGCGACGGGCTGTCCAGCGAGATGACCGCGCCGCCCGCGCCCGGCGACCGGTACCCGCTCGACGATACCGCCTCCACCGCTGGAATACATAAGTCAAAGTCAAATATCATTTATTAAATAGGCACAAAAGTGCACTTTTAAAGGTCATAAACACATGATACAAATAAAATATGTCAAAAATTGTAACTTATGTTAACATGACTTTGAAAAAAAAGGTAAGTATGTTTACCCATTTCTTTCCTATACTCAAATTGAAGTCTGAGTGCTGAAAAGAAATGCGAAAACTGACTCTACCAGTGCTTCGGAAATACGCCCGCTAGAGAAGATAGCACCAAGAAACTCTGCGGGGATGTCTTTTTTTCAGCACAATTACGTATAAATTAGAATTAACAGAATATTATATATATACAGGCCTAGCGCACTCCGCACTGTAGGTACGAAGCTACAAGTACATAGCCGGACACCGACGGCGGGTCGCGCGTCGTTACAGATAGAGAGCTATGCTATAGAAAGAGAGGCGCTCTGTAGGTTAATATGACTGGTAGGTATGCAGCGCTACGCGAGCTGAATTGAATTTTATTGCGTCATAGCAAGAGTCGCTATTTGTTTAAATTTCTTTGCGAAGTGATGCTTCTGTCCCTTAGTATTCTGTGGTTAAACTTAGATGTATCTTACGCGAGATTGTAAACTGTCGAAAGATTAAGGTAAATGTTTAATAGTCATTATTAATTATTAAAAATAAACAAAAGCAACTTCAAGACCGTACCTACATTTTTCGGTTTGTGGACATTTTCGAAAAGCGCTGTGTCATTTTCAATAAAATTTATATGGGACCACTTCTGAAGTATGTATGACCTACCAAACCAAAAAAGAATCATCAAAATCTGTTCATAATTGGCGTAATCACGTAACAAATATACAAAAAAATATATAGTCGAATTGAGACCCTCCTCCTTTTTTGAAGTCGGTTAATAAATACACATTATTGACACTTACATCGCAATGAACTTGGAAACAGTATTTCAACCGACTTCAAAAAGGGAGGAGGTTCTCAATTCTATTTTTTTTTATGTTTGTTATTCAGAACTCCGTCACTTATAAACCGAATTAGAAAATTATTTTTGCGTTCAGTTTAGCTACGAAGTGGTCTCGTATAAATTTCATCGATATTCGACCTTGGACTTCGACGATACACCAGAATTAAAGTAGTTTTATTTGTGATAAAATATATACTTGTCATTAAAAGTCTTACCGCTCGACGACGAGTAGTTGTCATCACTCTTCACACTGGACTCGGAAGCGGGTGGCGTCGGCTTGGGGACGGGGACCTTGCGTTTGAGAGGCAGCTCGTCTTCAGAGTCTGAGGTGAGGTCGACGAGGGCGTCGGTCGTTTTCGGCTTGCGCTCTTCCCCCACTGCCGCGCGTTTGGCGACGCCGCCGCTGTCCACTGGTATCACTTCTGTGGACAAGTATGGTGAAAAAATGTAAAGTGCAAGCAGTAAAAAAATATCTAAAATAACAAAAACTGGCCAAGTGCGAGTCGGACTCCGCACGAAGGGTTCCGTACCATTATCTATAAAAACGGCAAACAAAATCATTTCTGTTGTATGGGAGCCCCCTTAATTATTTATTTTATTTGTTGTTATAGCTGCAACATAAATACATCATCTGTGAAAATTTCAACTGTCTAACTATGAAACGGAACTATGAGACGGAACTATGTGACTATGAAACTGTCACGGTTCATGAGCTACAGCCTGGTGACAGACGGACAGACAGACAGATGGACAGCGGAGTCTTAGTAATAGAGTCCCGTTTTCCCCTTTGGGTACGGAACCCTAAAAAGAGACATCCCGCTGAGTTTCTTGATGCTATTTCCTCTAGCGGGCGTATTTACAAAGCACTGAATAGAGTCAGTCAGTTTCACGTTTTCTATAACTATGTGCGGCAAGGTACCCAGATTACCCGGTGTTGCCCCACCTAATTAATTATGCTAAGAGTACACCTAATTAATTACACACTAATTATTATACTAAGAGGTAATTTTATTTCTAGGTACCTAGGTCGTCAGAGATGAGCGTGACGGAGTCGTTGGGCTGCGCCTGCTGCTGTTGCGGCGCGGTCTTAACCGGCGCGTGCGCCGACCAGCTGCCGTCAGCGTGCAGCTGGATCTCGTTGCAGTCCGTCGGCAGCCGCGGCGACGCGAGCACCTCTTGGAAGTACCTGCGAGGGAAGTAATTACATAGAAGGCAAACATGCATGGAACATTCCGCTTCTGCCCAGTAGCCAACTGAAACAATATTGTCAAAAACAAACATATTGTTTTCATTTTTTCATTTTGGAGTGGTAGGCTTTGGCCGTGGTTGTAATACCACCCACCGAACAAAGCCATGCCGTCAAACGACCTAGTCGTGTTTCGGAATGATGTTCGGTGAACCATCGGGGAGACGGGTCTGAGCAGCCGCTCAACTGCCGTCTCTCTCTAGATCTATGTGCTTCATCTTAGGCCATATCAGGCTAAATAGTGGCCAAACATGGATCTATTAAGCGTAAAAAAAAAAAATTGTAACAAAAGCTCTGAAATTATGCCCCTCAGTTGCCTAATTTTCTGAGTAGTGGTTCTTTTTCCGGTACAATGGTAGTCATTGTAATAACTGACGTTCATAAGTGTGCCTGTGATGTCATAATTGAATAAAGAAGTTTTAGAGGTACTACGTAATCGAATTTATTCTTATTCATTTACAGGAACAAGCTGGCATCGAAGAAATGTAGATGCGGTAAAATCTGGACTTAATCCTTAACCACGTTAGTCGTAAGCGGACACTGAACTACCAGGGATCATAGCCCACCAGGGAATCATATCACGCACGTCGGGTTTTCCTCCCATTCAACAGGAACAGACTGGCATCTTTCATTGCACTCACCCGTAAACTACCAGGGAGTCATAACGCGCGGGGCAGTCAAAAACAGAGCGAAGCGTCGAAGCACTGCAGGTGCGATACTCCGGACTTATTCCTTAACCACTATAGAGTTATAAAGCGGTCATTGAACTCACCCATCGACTACCAGGGAGTCATAAGGCGCGGGGCGATCACAGACAGGGCACAGCCACGTGGGTTTCCTCTCATTCATCTGCAGGAACAAACTGGCATCAAAGCACTGCAGGTGCGGACAGTTTCCCGGGCGGCACGGGCATGACATGCGCATCTTGCCGAGAGGACACATGAGCGATACGCGGAGGGAGGTGGTCGCGATCTCGCTGTCGTAGTCTTCTGATAACTTCTCTTTTACTGTGTGAGGGAGAAGAAAGTTATTAATCCAGCGCGTCTCGTTTGAAACAAAAGAAAGTCTTATCTACACCAATTTAGCTGTGCCCAACAGGGTCCATAATGATCATTTATTTTGTAACCAACCACCTAAGAACTACATTGTGGAATGCTAATAAACAATATGAATATGAATATGAAAGAGTGATAATTGTTAACAATCTAGGATCCATAGGATGGTTAAAATTAATCAAGTCTTCACATTAATTTCTCTTTTACTGTGGAAGGTAGGAGGAGGGAGTTATTATAATAAGAATATTATCAATTAGACATTTAGTTGCAAACAAAATATATATAAAATAGATTAATAATATTTTTTATCAGATTAAGAGGTAAACTAGTTTTTTAACTAGGTTGTAGTGAAGATTGCTGTAAGTACATTCTGGGGTATATCGAAGGGGAGACTGTAGCGATATTTACTGATCTCGATTAATAAATCACTGCCTGTCGTTTTCAGGTTAGGCCTGCCCCCTCAAGCTAGATTGCACCTCAGGGTAACATCATGCCAAAATTTATCTAAACTATAAATATACTTGAACTAGATAGATCGATGAATGCTTTATTGCAAAAATTAAATTACAGACATTACATAAAAAAAACTAAAGAAAGTGTTACAATGGGCGGCTTATCGCTAAAAGTGATCTCTTCTAGGCAACCATAGGATGGAGGGGAATTATCAATGTTAGTTAACTAGATGTTAGATATCGTTATTCCTCTCCATCCAAAGGTTGTCTGGAAGAGATCGCTTTGAGTGATAAGACTCATTGTTACACCATTAAGGTGAATAATAAAGTGTTTATCTATCTAGATGATTATACGAGAAGTTCCTTCCGTAGATAGGGTCTGAGTAAACAATTTATTATCGTCATACTCACTTAGAGATCTGGTATAATCCGGATTCTTCGTGCCCTTGTTCTTCAATCTCTGCAGCAGCTCAGCCGAGGTGAGTTTCTTTACCATGAACACACTGACGACGTAGGCTCGCGAGTAGTCCGAGGCCCACGTCACGTGGATCTGGTTGGGAACCGTCGGGGACAGTTTCACGAGAGAGGATATGTTGACCGGCCTTGGTGGCCGCTTTGGGTCAGGTGTAGGCTTGTTCGTTGGTATCGGGTTCTGGAATGGAAAGATCCTTTTTTATAAACTAGCTGCGCTCTACGGTGTCACCTCCTTTCGGAATAAAAAGTATTTTGTCGTCGCCGTCGTCGCTTACCATCAGGTGAGATTGTGGTCCAAAGCAAGCCAATAATGAATAAAGAAAAATATATAACTATGTCCTTTGCCACGAACCGTATGTACTGTATGTAATACCAAATTTCATCAAAATCTATTCAGTAGTTTTAGCGTGAAGTACCAAATATAAGTATCCTCACAAACTTTCACGTTTTTTAAATTTACTAGCATCATTTGAGCTGTTGTTTACTTGTGCATAAAAGATATATGAATGAAAGTGGGGCCGATGAGCGTCAATAAGTTTAGATTTACAGTACAACCTGTTGGTGGAATGGAAGGTTCGTTAATGAGGTTGAAGTAAGATTTAGTGCTGTCTATTACAGTATAATAATATTGACACAAATAGTAGTAGTTGTTTGTGTACTTTGAACTGAGTGTTTTAGAGATTTTGGCAGTTCCTACAAAACTCCAATAAAATTATGTTGGAGAATTAAGTATTCATAAGGTAGCCCACAAGGCACGGAACTGAAACTTAATAAATATCCAATGGGCGGATAACCTTTTAAGGGATTTCGCTCAGCCAGTTTTCACTGATAAATTTGATTGACTTGATTTTACACATTTGTGATTGGGCTATAAGATATTTATTAATATGTATATGCAATATGAAAATATAATACTTACTGGCAATGGGCACATTTTGTTGTTAACTTTAACATTAATACTGGGTGGGAAGTGATCCTCCTGTTCGCATGATGTTTCCAGGAGGCAAAATCTCAGTTGTGCCTGTGAAAAAATTACGAAATGTTATACCTGAATCAAGACAGCTCCGGCATTTGTAACATACATGTTGAATAGGGGATCGGACAGTAATGGAGAAAAAATCTAAAATGAAGTAAGAATGAATGTTCGTCGAACTAGAAAGATCATTCAATCAATATTTTTGTGAAATAATAATGATTTATATTTTTAAATCAATAAATAAAATCTAATAATTCTGACATTTTTAATCTGTTCTTCATCTCAAACGAAACAACAATCACAGCGCATGACGTCATTTGTAGGCAGATGCCGTGAGTCAAGCTTGTGTTTATTTTACCTTTTTGCTTTTCATAAAATGTATTTTTGCAAATTTTTTCGTTCCATTACTACAATATCGTCCCCAAACTTCACAAAACAGATTTAAATCTCTTTGCAAGTTTTATTTCGAAGAGATTATCGTTTTCTACCTACATATGACGTCACAAATTTTAAGGTGACCTTTTGCGCGGCAATATTTGAAACATAATATTTAAACATAGTTTTAGGTACTTTTAGAGCGTTATTTAATTAAAATAGTATTTTTCATGGCTATGTATATTAAGTGATATAAACTAAACTAAAAAAATTAAATCCTTGTAGATCTGACATGAGTTGTATTATCCCCCGCTTGCCTCATCATCATCATCATCATTTTCATCACGTTCTCACTGCTGGGACACGGGCCTTCTCTCATAGAGAGAGAATGGGCCATTATCCACCACGCTGGCCCAGTGCGGGTTGGTGGATGTCACATGTCCTTGACTTTTTGTGAAAAATTCTTGAACATGCCGGTTTCCTCACGATGTTTTCCTTCACCGTTTTTAGAGCGAGTGTTAAATCCGCACATAACTTAAGAAAGTCAGTGGTGCGTGGTCAGCGGGATTCGAACTCGGGTGCGTCGGATCGAAAGTAGCACGAGCTCCCACTGAGCCACACTCGCTCTTCCGCTTGCCTCATTTCCGCGAATTTGTTTGACCTTTGTGACAAAGTGTGAACGCGTAAAGATCAAATGCATCAATGGCGGTGCGGGTATTCCCCGATTCATGCGGTAAAACTTTCATCACTCTAAATCTCTATTGAAAGTGACTTGGGACGATTGGACCCACAACGGAATCATCGAAGATTGATGCAAGCATAATAATCACCCCTCGGGGGACCAGACGTCAGGAAATTTACACTTGAAATCGAGTCAAGTACCTGAATATAGCGCTCATAGCGTAGCTCGCCTACACGTTCGTTACTAGATCTAGGTTAGGTCACAACTTGGATAGATGACCGCTTGTGTGGTATTTACGTCTGAGCGCTACCGTGCTTCGGAGGGCACATTAAGCCGTCGTTAGGCCATGTCGGAGGCCTTTGACCGGTCTAAAATCTCCGACACCAGGGTTTGCCAGACACCCTTTATTTTATTTTTTATAGATTAGTACCTGAATGACAAAATCTAGTTTGTTACTCGTCCCGACGACGTCCTTCCCCGATGCAATCTCAGTGGCCTGCTGAGGAGTGAGGTGGAACACATAAGTTCCTTCCTGCATCCGCCCGCCTTGCAGCGGCATCATTGTGGAAGGCTTCATGAGCTCAGCTAGGACGTCGTAGAATGGTAACCTGGAGGAAGGAGCACAGAATAATAAATAGTATACTGATAGGAACCTCCAAATTGAAGTTTTCTGCATGCTCCCTTCTCTTTAATTCTCGTCTCATGGCTCGGCTGCATAAAAAAGATTAGCCCTGCCATTTTTTAATTATTATTTATAAAAAGCATACATAAAACATTGAAAGGCATGGCATTTGTAAACCACTAAGGTTTGTATTCAATGCTACAATTTGTCTACATCAATATAATACAAAAGGGCCTTAAATGTAAGCAAGGCAAGTGTAATATACAATGTGTGTAGATAAGTGGTTAGCTTATCGATTTTTTACAGACTGCAATTTCGGGGAGTGTGCACAAGATCTGCATCAGCTGATTCCTTCATCCCCATTCCATCTTAGGAGCACCAGGCGAGGAGAGTCACTCCACCGTTACTCTCTTTCAATATACGTACTGCTAAGGAGTGGAATTCTCTACCTGAATCGTTATTTCCTTCCAATTACAACTTGAGTCTCTTTAAGACAAGAGTGAATAGGCACCTCATAGGCAAACGTGCTCCACCTTAGACAGCAACTAAGCTTACCATCAGGCGAGTTTTTGTCAAACGTAAGCCCATTTCATCATGAAAACAAAAAAATGCCCTGAAGAGTTGCAGTCCGTCTGCTTCTTTAACGCCCTACATATATAAAAAAAATACAATTCTTATTATATTAATATGACGCATTAACGTTAATATTGTGATGCGGGTTCAAGTCCGGTGATCGTATTTTTTCTTTCAGAAATAACTTGTTGAAAATACAATTGTCAAAAAAAAGACAATCGTATTTTAAACAAGGTATTTCTTTTCTATTTTTAGTTTTAAGTTTAGTTTTTTATTTCTTTTCTTTTTATCTAGTCTAGATAATAACATTAATGAAAGTAGAAAATGAAAAAATTACTTACTTTTTATATTTAACGTCCGGGTGCACAGGGTACGGCGGCAGGGAGGCGGTGGGCGAGGGCGACGGCATCGGCGCGAGGGTGGCGCCACCCGCGCCGCCGCCGTAGCCGTGGTACATGCCGCTCGCGTACATCGGGTTCTGACGCGCCTGTAAGTGCACTTCTGTTCTATTTTGCCTCAAATATAGAGCGGCATGAAACTCACGTCGCAGCCACTGGCATTGGCGGCAATCACCAATGGTGGCGGCAATCACCAATGGTGGCGGCAATCACCAATGGTGGCGACAATAACCAGTCAAGGTTGTTTTTCATTTAATTTTTTAAATTTATTCTCATTACAAAAAAAAATTAAGCATTTATTTTCTCGGTCATTTTTCTCGCCTGAGGGTATGGTCGGCCCTTCCCATGCCAGTAAAGACATTTGGGATTTTGGTAGTCACATGGATTTCGTTAAATGGTAAATTACATAATCAGTATCCATGTTTATGTATTAGCAGACCTAGCGCACTACGCACTGTAGGTACGAAGCTACAAGTACATAGCCGGACACCGACGGCGGGTCGCGCGTCGTTACACGTGCCGCGTCAGAAGAGATAAGAGCTATGCGATAGAAAGAGGCGCTCTGTAGGTTAATATGACTGGTAGGTATGCAGCGCTACGCGAGCTGAATTAAATTTTATTGCGTCATAGCAAGTCACTATTTGTTTAAATTTCTTTGCGGAGTGATGCTTCTGTCCCTTAGTATTCTGAGGTAACAGACTTGTCTTCAGGCGCAGGGGCTCGAGTGATGTTATTTAAAAAAGACCTAGCAAACAAGTAGATGATGCTCCATCACTGTCGCTTATGGACATCTGCTACACCAAAGGCATTGCCGACCTTCTAGTAACTACAGAGTCTTGTCTACATACCGAAACTGGCATGGACTGTCCACGGGAATCCTGCGTGTTGTATCCGACCGGGTGCTGGTACATGCCGGCACCGCGCGAGCCTGGCAGCGCGGGCGCCAGGGGGTCCTTGCCCTGGCCCTGCCCTGTTCCGCCCGAAGCGAGCGCCTGGCTGTTCCTGTGGACGCGTGGAAACTTACACTCTGAACTGTATAGGGGGATAGGGGATAACTATGAGCGTAACCAGAACTAAAAAATTACGAGAATACGAGCAAGAATCGTATTAGCGACGACTGGGCCCTAATTCACTATGATAACTTGGCGATTCCTTGCTTCAAGGAAACGCCGATAAACAACAAATCTGCGAAATTTGTATTCTCTATGACGTCATAGACAATACAAATTTCGCAGATGCAAGTAATCAACGTGAAATCAAGGAATCGACGTGATTTCGAAGCAAGGAATCGCTAACTTATCATAGTGAATTAGGGACCTGGAGTCTGGAATACCGCGTAGCCTTTAAACGACAGCTATACTCCTAACTAAGCTCAAGCATCCAATTTTTACTCAAATAATCACAACACATGAGCATTATTAAAAAAAAATAAACAAAAAAATTAAAGCCAACGCTAGGATTAGATTCATCATTATTTCCCCCACTTCCAAACCCTGGTTACGCCCATAGTAAACATGAAGGTACTTTACCAAGACATGTGACAAGGTAGGTACTTGGCAGAAATATAGCAGACTAAGTCTTTAAAAGGACCATTATTTGTGGCAACTTTGCAATAGGTATATATTTATGATGGTCTTTTTCTTTCAACTAGACTAAATTAAAAAGTCTGAATGTTAATTTTGATCAAACCCGCGCGTTCCGATCTACAGTAATTTGAATATACGGATTACTGATATAGCTATTATGTTTGCCGTGTCTTAGTGTTTTACTTTCTGCCAAGTAAGTTACAGCTATTTCAGACAATCATAATGTTATGTTCTGAAATAGGTGTATCTTTACACTTTGTCAACATTTGCATCATTTTGCAACCTATGCAGTTGCAAATACCCGACACCAGAAGCTTTAGGTACGCGTCATCTTTCAACTGTGCAGGCAAGTTTCATTCCAAACTGACTCGTTTAGCTTTAGCAACAAAGTAAAAATTCACAACTAGGCGTGTGTAACTCAGGTCTGAGCCGATTCAAATTTACAGATCACAGCGACTTGAGCTGCTGACCTGCGGTTCAAAAGCAAAATAGACGGCTCACAGCTCGCGGCTCGGATCGGCGCTCGCAAAGCTTTGAGTCTATCTATGGTAATCAATTTGAATTGAGCTGTTTCTGTGGTAAGTCTGATTCATTTTGTGAGCTATAAGCTGACACAACTTTGTAAGGAATATTCCACGCGGCAGTTAAAGCAAGTCAGTCGACTCATTGAGTATTTAAACCAGCTCAGACCTGAGTTACACTTACCTACAGTATTGCAGAAGTACCAATTGAGCTGGAACCAGAGCTGCGAGCCGGCTCGCAGCTCCGGTTCAAGTGTTTGCACCGTGATCTGACTCGCAGCTCATAGATTTTTATTGAGTTACTCATGTCTATTCACAACTAACTCAAAACTAGCTCAGAACGGTATGCCGAAACCCGCTTTACCGAACGAATACCTAGGCTATTGAACCCTTCGTCTATGGTCGCCGAAAGAATTGTTTGCTATGGGAACTGCTCGCCGAAACGTCGAAAACATTTCTGTCTCTGATTCGTTTACGAACTCTTTTTTGATGCGGTCTGTATATTGTAGAAAATATCCAAGAAGGTGAAGGCTAAACTGAGCTTCACTCAAACCTAACCCATTTAATGTCTAATGAATCTACCCCCGAAGGACAAGGTTGAGTAGACGAGGCATTCGTTATTTAAAGGATGTTTCGGCATAGCGTCATGAACTGTTATGGAACACAGTGGCATGGACATACCCATGGACTTCTTTCTGAGCAGCCTCTAAGCTTGAACCTTGGGTACACCCATGACAGGATCATGCTACAGGTAGCTGCGAGATACGCGACAGGAGGACACTTGCCTAGAAAGACTATTGGCCTTTTGTGAGCGGTGGCCATTCTCTGTGGTTCTGAGTCGGGTTCTAAGTTCAGAAGCGGTTCCATTCTCCGCGGGCGCACTCGCAGCCGCGCTTCCTACTCTCGCTGAAGATCGTGTTTTAACCATTGTTGATGAGCGACCATCTCATGTCAACTGAAATTCAGGCGTCCAAAAATGGACGAGCTAACGTGAGTCAACTGTTACAACCGTTGTGGTTTTCTGGAAAATTTCCTCGATGTCGCGAAAGAAAACGCATCACGGGCCACCTTATTTCTCTTGGAACGGCAATACGACGGGGTAAGGGACACTAACAAGTACATCTGCAATTGAATAATTATCCATTTTAGTCGTCAATGGTTAAAACAAGTCTTACAGCTTTTAATTAAAACTAGAAATAAATAATAGATCCGTAATGTTGAGTTGGAACAAATGTTGGTGATCCTTTTACAAATAATTTGGCAAATTATTCCACTGCAGCTGTGAAATGGTATTGCTAAGGAAAAAAGTACATTAGCAAGTTGAATTCGACAGAACTTGAAGCAAATTGGAAACAGGAGACATCGGCCAGAGAAATAAGGGAGAGTCCTGTCGATGAAATTTTCCAGAAAATTGTTACATAAATCACAATATAATCAAAAACAGGATCACAGATGTGAAAACGAATTAATTACTTTGGTGGATATATGCAAAATTTGTGATTTTTCATAGCTACAAAGTGAAGCAAACATATTTTGGAAGGCACAACTGCACCTAATAATTTTGATCTTAACTTATTTGGATAATGCACCTTTACCAAATATTAGTAACATCAGCCTGCAATGTCCCAGATTATACTAAATAATAAATACATGTTTTAGAATGTAAATAAAATAATAATGTGAATCTTAGTGGCTAATGAAAATATTCCAGTAGGTAGGTAGCTAAAGCAAAACCAAAATGAAATTGACATGATTCCTATAAATATGTATTTTTGTAAATAATAAATATTATACATTTACATTTATTTTATTTAACATTTATTTTTGATACACATAGTTAGTTAATAGTGCTTTATTTTAGTAATTTAGCTAAATTCAAATGGGTAATATTTCATGTAGTGTAAAAAAGTCAGGAGGGTAACCCATATGTCCCTCAAGCGCCAATCGAATATCGTATTAAGCTCAAATTAAGGTATAGCTTCACCGCGAATAATGACACATGGTCTAATTATTGTCGATTCAGGCAAGAAATTGAATTAATCTCATTAATTTACACCTAAATACGATAACTACAGTTGAGATAAATTTTCATGGGACAATATATGGCATCATAAGACATTGTCACAGTGAATCTATACCATAATTTGAGCTTAACACGATATACGATTGGTGCTTGAGGTACATATGGGTAGGGGGCAGAATCTTCCTGGGGTTATAAAATGGAAAATGAAAAAAATTAATTTAAAAAGGTTTTTGCATTGTGAACACAATAAATGTATTGTGTTCACAATGCAAAAACCTTTTTAAATTAATTTTTTTTTTAATTTTTTTACGCAGGAACAGTTGCCTCAAGAAATGTGTTGTATAATTATGTATAAACAGTTGACTGCATTGTTGTTAAGTTTAACAACCGCTTAGCAACCACTTTTAACAGGTCTACATTTCATTAGATCTAAACTGTTGCGACTTCAATGGTATTCCACAGAGCACTATCACACGAGATTATAGAACTAAATCTAAACTGCATGCTGTTTATGTAACTACATAAAACACTTATATTATACCTATATCAGTAAAGCGTTGTTTTTTAAATAAATAATATCATATCCTTCATAGTTCTTATTGTGATTGGTGTATTGAATGATATGCCTAACTCAAAACCCCTATATAATGTTGCATAGTTAGATAATATATTATTTCTTATGTTCTTTGGTGGTAGCAATAACTTATACAATTTGATAACGAAGTATGGTTGATATAACACAAACAAAGCTGTGCGTTTAGACTGTTTTACTTAGAGTTTAAGACTGACAGTGAACACTATTTTTAAGTAAATACAGTTCAATCAAGTTAATCTGAACACTACCAAACTAACACAAAAGGTTGTACAAACCCAAGTTTAGAGCATGGTATGGACCTCTACCATAAAGTTTGTAATGTCACGTTCGGCAAAAATTCTAAATAAATGCCCCACAGTTTCTTGCCATCTTTTAGGTAGTGGTTCTTTTTCCAATACTGTGGTAGTCATTGTAATAACTGTTGTTCATAAATACATCTGTGATGCTTAAATTGAATAAAGAACTAAACTTCTCAACCCTCTCACAAGCATACCAGTTATTCATTATGATACATAATGTAACATTTTATAAGTTCAAATATATGTGCCATGTGATAGTGTACATGTAAGTACTTATTAAGTTTTTTTGTTCTGATTGATAAAGTACCTAGGTACTTCAAGGTCATTGTAAACTTACAGCTAAATAAAAAAATCTGATAAGGTAGGTAGTTCAGGGCTGTCTGATGTTTGGAATTTGGGCATTATTAGGCAGGTGCCTTACTGCCAACCCTCCAATCTTGTTGGGGTTAGGGGTTCGGATTAACGCATATGTACTGTATTTCTTAAATACTTGAATGAAATACAAATCTACATGGTGCGTAAATCTGAGTAATATAGTGGTTTAGAAACCTCAGTCGTGAATTAATCGATATTGGTCAACAATAACATTTGCTACTACACCTGTTAGATGTTTGTTTGTATCGCAAAGAACCTAAAATTGTGTTGGAAATGCCGGTTTTTTGGTACAAGAAACTTGGTCAAAACGATGACTGTATTAACACCACGTTCTGAACCAGGAACTTAAAGAGGGTTGGAATTCGCAGTTCAATTAAAATTAACACCGGGCTTAATAAAAATTCTAAGGAATCTACATCAAATAAAAACTAATAAACAGCTCGATATACTGCTACAGTATTATATGTTGTATTTCTAAATAAAAATAAATCAAAATGAAAACGTATACAAATGCTAAACAATATGGTTGTCAGGTGTTAAAATCGAAGGACACTCACCATGATATCCCGTTACCGTAATCGTAATATCTACTCATATTAATTTATTCAACAAAACTAGAAAATATAAGTCTTTTTTTACAATTACACTTCACGAATTTTTACAAAACGCCATGGCCTGACGCTCCTGGCAGTCGGCCGCCACATTGGTCATAGACTGACTGACTGAACGTTTTTTTAACCTTCTGTATGATCGCACCCTTAAATCATAACAAATTAATTTAATTAATTTCTATTGATATAGTTTTAAATATTAGAGCTTTTGATTCGAACTCATTTGGTGTACTAGAAATTTGCCAATAATAGTAAAAAACTTAATTAAAAATTTAAAAACATAAAAATGTAAGGCTGTGTTTACACTAAAGTAGGCCATAGACAAAAATAATACTTAACTTCCGTTTCCTAATTTCTGATGTTGCGCTAACCTAATTTTGGTGTTTTGTGAAACAATAAGTGGGATTAAATTGTACATTGAAAATTATTTGATTTCACCCATGCCCTTGCCTTAGGTGATTTGTCGTGATCATAGCAAATACCAAATAATATTTTTAAAATACTTACGAAGAAGTTATAAAATAGTAGAGATAACGAAACTGGGGCAAAATTTGTACGTAACTTGTAGGGGACATCCTTAATTTTCGACGCTCATTAATGGGTATTGATGTGCGTCATTTCCTTATCCTAGAATTAGAGTTGCACTATTTCCTGTTTTCCTTGCAAGATATCGATAAAAGTCCATACAATATCGACATTAATCTTAGCAAACTATCTCGGAACGGATAATTTGTGTTGTGCTTGTGATTGTGAGTGACGCGTTTTTGCATAGGTAAAATTATTTATTTGATACATGCTTAGCCCTTACATTTAGTAACTTATTTATTCGAAAGTTTTACGACGTTACGATATGGAAAAACTCGTATTACTAGCTTTTCCCGCGACTTCGTTGGCGTTGACGACAGAGGAATCCTATAGTCGTCATTTTGCTGAGAAAAATTTACCAAGACCTACCCAGTATAATGCGAGAGAACGTACGTAGGTACTACGAATTTATGTTTCAACCAACATACCCTATAATCTAAGTCGAGACTTATGCTACCAATCCCTAAAAACCGATTATCAAACATTCAGTTATATATATTAGTATAGAATAGGTTAGATCACACTATAGTAATATTATGATACAAGTGAGCTAAGTTGCTTATTATACACGAGGCTGTGTGTTGCAGCCCGAGCCGCAGGCGAGGGCGTAAGCTGCGTCAGTTGAAGCGTCGACTGAGTGTCTAGTGAGCAAGTTGCTCAAGAGTTTCATACGCACTTTTTCAACACAGTTGCGAGAAAAAAACAAATATGTGCAACAAATGCGATAATAACAAAATATAAAAAATATGGGAAATGGCGCGCAAGTTTTTTTTTTGCACGCGCCAAATGTAATCTCATTGATTACATATAGCCATATAGCCTACTTCAAAATTATAATTTTAGTGATAAAATGCAAATATTATAAAACAAAATTATAGTGAATTATAAATAATTTGATAAATGTTTTTTCGTCTTCATTAGGGACACATTTATTTGTTCCAAAAATGTAAATGGATTTTCAGCGGCATAAAACCTCTTTATTGTTACAAAAAAAAAACTGTATTACCCGGTTAAATTATAAATGCTCTGTTTACTCGCATTTAATTTGCAGTTAGGTACTAACTTAACTTTGTAGGGATAATTATATTATACACTAGTGTGTAATATTATTATGAACGTGTGTGTTATAGTTCGATTTATGGCCCTAAGAACAATGCAATAAGGCTCACTTTACGAGCAAGTGTGTTGAACATATTATTATGAATGTGAAAGTTTGTAAGTGTGTGTGCAAGTGGTTGTATGATGGTGTTTGTTATTTCTTCACGCTCACATTGTTTTATGAAGCCCAAAAATCAGACATGCCTATTTTATTGAAATATTGGATATATTTCATAATTTTAAATGCCAGAGTAAAATTCCCATCCTTCTACGACATATAGGTTTTGAGGAAATAATATTTGAAAATCGCCTATAATTTTAGCGGGAAAACTGAATAAAAAAATTTACTAAAAAAACTAAATGTATTATTTAAGATTCTTATATAACAATCATAGGGCATTGAAAATGTGCACAAATGGTAATTTTTCAGGCTTTAAAAAAGAGTAGAATTGGACGAATTATTAATTTTATGATTTTTCGTTTTTGTTTTGTTACTGAGCGCTGTAACAGTTCAACGGATTTTAGTGAATTTCGGAATGTAGTTAGCCTACTACCACCCAGCTTAACTCCGAAAACGGGACATAGCAAGCGCAGGTAGGTAGTTTGCTAGATAAAGCACCATTAAACCACAAAACAGATAAGCACTTATCTGTTTTGTGGTTGAACGCTGGATCGAATAATAAATTATAATGTTATGTAGGTATTTGTAATACTTATGTAGACTATAACTAGTTACAAAGTTTGATAGCGTGATGTAATTGTAAAGAGGTACCTATAAAACTATATTTATCTAAATAAAACAACAACTAAATTATAGCTCATTAAATTCACTTCAAAAATAGGTAGGTACCTAATACGTTATAATATGTAGCCGCGTTCGTTTCTATAGAAAGCGTTATTGTGGATCATCAAACATGATTTCAGTTCGTACAACCACAAAGTTTTAACTACATGTGTAGGGATTTTGTGTACACCAATAAGACCAAATAGGTGCACAATGCAAACCTCTGGCTACTAACCGAGCGCGGTGCATATCAAGTCGAGCGTGGACGAGCCTCGTAGCTCCTTCAGGGCGGTCGGACCACAGGCGCTCTGCCAGAGCCGCCGCCCTCGGCCAAACCCGCGCATCCAGCCCTCCCTCACTCACGGTCCACGACCATAATGTAGCTTCTCCACCTACTTTGTTCTCGCGGCCACTCCTAACCCAAGGCCGATGCTCGTAAAACCTCTGCCATGAGTTGAACGGTACGTTGCCCTTATTGTCGTTCCAGGCGCCATGGCCACTGTTTAAATCCCACGCGTCTTCATGAGATACGACGGTACGTAAATCGCTTACATGTTTCTTATCCCTCGCTGTGTTACGAACTTGTAATCCAATATGATTGCTCAAGTCTTTTAGCTCAGTTTTCATACGTTCAAATAAACTCGTAGACCAGAAAAGTGTGAGGTTAGGTAATTTTCCATTTGCATATTCTAGTCGCTCTATAGCTGATTTCGTAAATTCTAACCAGATCCCCAAAGGGTCGAAGTCTTTGATTGATTTCGCCCAACAAGTTTCATAGGCGTCGCCACCGCCAAGATGAAAAATATCGCCCACTCCTGTTAATTGAATAATCTCAGAAAATATTTTCTGTAACACTTCGAAAACGAATGGATCTAAAGGATTGATCTGGTCACACGGTGGACTCTCACAATACGAGCTCCTTGGCTTATCACCGATGCATTGCACTAAATTGCCGTACTCTGATCTCCAGTTCCGAGCGCAACCAAGCGCTTGTATATCTACTTCTATTAAAACTCGTATACCGCGGAGTCGAGCTCGATCTACCAATGCCTTAACTTGATCTGAAGTATAAACGTCTGTGGGGCTATCTGTTCCGCACCGAGCCAGTTCAGGCACATTATCTAAATGTAGTGAAAACGTCTTTAAGTCACTGACATGCCAATGTAAAGTATTCAGCTTCGATGCGGCCATGGCATCAATAGTGCGCATCAGTTCACTAAAAGGGATATAGTTGTGTATTGTATCTATCATTAAGCCTCTGTATCTGAATTTAGGTTCATCGCTTATCGCTGCTTCTCGTACTATTATCAATGAATCCAAGTAATGGTCTAGCCATATAAGCTGCGACAAGGTCTCTAGACCGTGCCTAGCGCCGCAAAACGAGTGTGCCACAATTTCAGCTACCATAGTCAATGAAGATGCGCCTACAGGTGCAAGAGATAGTTGGTAACTCTCATCTGTATCAATCCGCATGTCTGGATCTGCGCTATCTTTGACTGCTATACGAACAATTACGCTGTATGCTTCTCCCGAGCCTCGCGATTTGCCTTCCATAATTCGCAGGTCTTGTTTGAATAAGTGAAAAACATCCCACAAGTGTTTTCGTATAACATCTGTCGAAGCAAATACGATTTCCACTTGGAACATATTTGAGCGTACGGGTACGGTTGTTTTGGCCATAGCAGCCTGGCCAGTTGGTAGAGGCCATAGTACTGCAGCAGAACAGACCATGTTGCACGTTTCCAATGATTGCAGATTATCTTGCGTTTGAGTTAAATTATAAGGTATGCATTTCCCATTTTCGCACTCCCAGCTCCATAGGGGAGTGTTATCACTGAAAATGCAAGAAATTGTGAAGTTTGATTTAAATTAGGTACCTACCTATATATTATCTGATAGTAGGTATCAACTTTTCTAACATCAATTCTAACTTTTTATATAGAGAGGGTTTTCACTAACGCAAGAGAGTTTGTTTCGCAAATAAACAGAATGATGTTCAAAAGCAGCCACCATGATACTGTCATATCACTGCATATTGAAAAAAGTACTCTGTGATGCTGAAGTGACATCACAATTTTATTGGTAATGATACAGTTTTCTTCCTCGATGCATTTTATTTAATTTACGCTATTCCATTCCTCCAATAAGAGGATCTATGCCTCCAATACAATTTACAAAATATTTCTGTACTCGTCATTGTCACATTTCACATCATAAACTTTGACATTACAGATTGAATAAGTCAAAGATTTTTTTTAATACTTTTTCTTTGGAAGTAGATATATTATGTAGTTCTCAGATTATAAATTTCCATTGACATGCTAAGTATTTTGTCATTATCAAGGAGATTTAATAATTTCCATGGCATGGTCACTATATAGGTACTTACCAAATACTTACTCGTCCATCGAGTACAAAATAATACTATTTTTATAAATTATTAGTGACTTAGGTGGGACTTGAAAACAGAACCAGCAACATGCATTCTGTATGCGCCCTAGTCTTGATGAGTAACCGACGAGGTCCATAAACAACATCTCCATAGTTAAGCCTAAGTATAATATTTAACTCGCACAGATTGATACGTGACGATTCAGAGAGATTGTCCCAGATATGGCAACATGATCATCATTATTAGGCCATTTCGTTCCCACTGCTGGGACACCGTGACACGCCTTCTCTCACAGAGAGAGGATGGGCCATAATCCGCCCACGCTGGCCCAATGCGGGTTGGTAGATGTCACATGACCTTGAACTTAAAAAAAATTGCCGCTGACTCTTTTTTATGTACGAATTTCACACTCGCTCTAAAACTGTGAAGGAAAAGATCGTGAGGAAACCAACATGCCCAAGAATTAATCACATAAATTCAAGAATATGGTTTAACACGTTGAAACGGTAAAATCAGTTATACCAGAGAAATGGAAAAGTTTTGACCATATGAAGCATATGATTTTTAACGTCGAGGTAAATAAAATTAATGTTTTTAGCACGATCAAGTCCTGTTTTATTATCATAAACTATGTGTTCGAATCGCGAAATTTTAAAAATTCTATTATTTTCAAATTTCAGGGGCATGGCTTCTTTTTAACCGACTTCAAAAAAGGAGGAGGTTCTCTGTTCGATTGTATTTTTTATTTTTTTTATTTTTTATGTTTGTTACCTCAGAACTCCGTCATTTATGAACCGATTTGAAAATCTTGCGAAAAAATTTTGCGTCGGGTTCAGTATAGCTACGAAGTGGTCCCATATAAATTTCATCGATATGTGACCTTGGACTTCGAAGATACATTGACGAAGATACAACGAATAACGAAGATACAACTGTAAGCACAGCAAGCATCTGAATAAATAAATAAATAAATAATAAATAAATAAATAAAGTCGGTTTTTGTTTTTTTCTAAAAATTAATTAAGTATACACGAATTACTTGTTTACCGTAAATCTTCACATCCAGCAGGGGAATCGTGTAAATTGAACTCCGATCCCGATCGCTTTTAATTTCAAATTTAGAAGGTGTTAGCATCTTTCAAACTGCAACATCATCGTGATTGGGATTTTGGGATAGGGACTACGGACTTTGGGTAGAAAAGTTCGACAATTCCACAGTCGAATACCAATCACAAGACTTGTTTCAAAACGATCGGGATTAGTGATCGAGTTAGACGATTCCCTATTAATTTGCATTTTGTTTATACTTAGGTACTTTGACTTGGTAGAGTTTAAGAAAAGAACATTTCGTTTTGACCAGTCCGCAATCCACCCAAGTCGTCATAAGCCGTGTTACAGCTTGTGGTATTCTATCTGGCAAATCTATCAAGTAAATTTGTACAACGTCAGCGCAGCAGTGGTACATACATAAATGATACAAACAAGTGAACCAAGTATTGAACCCTAAGGGACACCGCGATTAATGAGCCAACAATATGGTTGCAAAAATGTATGCTACAATTATACAATATTGTTTTGTCATTTCCTAGTAATCTACGATTTTGATGGATGCCAAACGGAAGTATGAGATGTTTATGAGTTTCTGCCAAAAGATATTTCCGCCTATCGTTGGGATGTGACACAAAATTCTGTGAAACAAGTTTCTGCAAGAAAAGGGGGAACCTCTATGGGATGCTATAAAAAAAGCAAAATGCACCTGCAAACATTTTAATATAAAACATTACAATTTCACAAATGACCTAACTATGCTCGTGATCGTTAGGCGACTTACTCACAAAGTCCCTAACATACAACAAGTACCCACAGAGAATCGCTCCACATGTCGAGGACACTAAGCCCAGCAGTATAATAAGGAGGTCTTTGATGAGGACGGCATTGTTCGTGCCATAATGCGAAGGGTACAAAATGCTTAGCTCCATTAAGGCAGGAAAAATTAAAGCTAGCATTGATGTGCAGAAATTTCCAACGAAGGCCACGAACGGACCTTGAAAGGGCACTAGGTAGGCGATTAGAACTGAAACAAAATAAGTGGTATTTATAATGTGGTAGATTAAGCTGCTGTCATTGGACTCGGAACACAAAATAGTCGTTGCAAGTACAATATGGTTAAATAGCTTACTTTATGGTTTAACGGGATGGGAGCGGGATGGGAGCGGGACGGTAACGGAATACGAGTACGAGGGGAATGATAATGGCTGAGAAACGGAACAGTAACGGCAAACGACTAGGAGCGGGTGGTAATGGGATAGTATGGGATCGGCATATAAGGCGGGACGGGAGCAGGAGTGAGAATAGGGTGGGATGGATAATTGTCGGGAGCAGGATGAATTACTTCACTACGCGTACAGTCTTTATGAAATTATAGGACGAAATGAGGAACTGCAAACAAAACACAAAAAAAAACTTAAAAGTAGAAAACAGTGGTCACTGTCAGCGGGCAAGGTATCCAAAAGACTGGCGCTGATGCTGATTCTCTGGTCGAGATATACACCAGCTCTTTGGTCGTTTGCACTTTTTGTCAATTATTTATAAATCAGCCAAGCGTTTAGACCCATGGATGTAATGTTTCTACCCCAAAAGCCGGAAATATGTATCCATCGCCATCATTTATTATTATTTCTTCTGTATTACAAAGAGATCAAGTTGTATTTTAAAGATACTTATTTACGAAAAACTGAAATCGTCTATTTAGAGGATATTAAATATAAATTTACGGTTGTCTTGTTTGTTACCTACCTAAAGAGTCGAAAACTGCTGGACTGATTGTAATGTAGTGTTCAGGGTTTGGTAGCATAAGCATAAGTCCTAACTTTGATTATAGGGTAACTAAGTTACATGATTTTTACTTGCGATAACTAGATGCGAAGATAAAGACTGACCTCTTCGTAGAACGCGCTTATAAATGGGGAGCTCTCGCTAAAATGAACGAAACTAAAGGCTTTCAGCTACGTCTAAAGAGAAACTGTAGAAGTTCCTACGATTTGAAGATCTGATATGAACATAAACTTAATGTTTGCTTTAATATTGTTCTGCCATAGTAGACACCTACTTAATCTACGAATTTGATGTAGGTATGCCAAACGGAAGTATGATATATTATGAGTTTCTGCCCAAAGACGTTTCTGCAATCGTTGGGATTCGAAACGAAATTCTGTCAAAAGAGTTTCTGCAAGAAAAGGGGGGAACCTCTCTGGGGTGATTTGGGCGCTACATTCAACATAAAAGAAGCATAATGCACTAGCAAACATTTTAATACAAAACAAAACAATTTTATCTAGATTCGTTAGGCGATTTTTTCGCAAGGACCCTAATATACAACAAGTACGCACAGAAAATCACTCCAAATACCCAGGACACGAAGCCCATCACTATAATAAGGAGATCTTTGATTAGGTGGACCTTGTACTTGCCATAAGGGCCAGGGTACAAAATGCTTAGCTCCATTAAGGCAGGAAAAACTAGAGCCAGCATTGTTGTACAGAGATTTCCAACAAAAGCCACGAAGGGACTTTGAAAGGGCAGTAGGTAGCTGATTAGAACTGAAACAAAATAAGTGGGGTTTATAAAGTGATAACTGGAAGTCAATCGATGACAGAACACAAGATGGCCGGTTGCAAGCGCAATATAACTAAATGAGGTCCTATCGAAGTCCAACTTATGTGAATGTGGATACCAAAGCCAAATTGTCCGCCAGCTACACCTGTGCACCATGGAATATCTTATAATACAGGTGTCCCAGAATATTTCGATAAACCGGGAACATAGGAAAGCCCTCTGTTAATGACGGTCGGCCCGAGTGCCATGGCAATCAAATATGTTTTTACATTAATTCTCGTTTAATTAGTTTTCCAATATTTCTTAAAAGATTGGATTTTATATTTTTTTTAAACACAACGACCACACTACTGAATGACCAAACTCTCGTGTCGTCTCCGTTATTACGCATCTTCGATCATTCATCACGTGGTAGGGACGACGAGCGAGAGGGTATTTAAAGCGACGGAGCGCCATTGGGAGCTCACTCTCGTCTGATGCCTCGTGCAGACGGTGAAGCACGTGTCGTATTAGAAGGGTTGTTGTTAGGGCTGTCTTTAATGAACATTATTTATTATTTAGAGAAAATACATTATTTACCTTTTCTTATATACAATATTAAACTCATTACCATATTTATTCATAATTGATATAAATATATTTATTCATAATTGATATAAACGGCTAAGACTCACTGTAAACGTCATATTTATTATTAAATATATATATATATTTATATAAAAAAAGCTGAGGGTTTACTTATATATATATTAATTTTAATTCATTTTACATTTGCAATCAATCCCCATACATATTATATTATTCTAACAACAACCTACATAATATACAGCGGGATTACACTACATATGTTCATTGCATTTCAGTATTGAGATGAATTTCCGCAACGTCACGCCTGATTCCATTGCATTTCTTAAAAGAAATGGTGTAATATTATATTTCTCTGAGACAAACAACTCTTAAAAAATATATCCAAACACAACCTGGGTCTTTTTAAGACAAGAGTGAATAGGCACCTCATGGGCAAACGTGCTCCACCTTAGACCGCAACTACGCTTACCATCACCCCATTCCATCATTAAAAATAAAAATAAACTTTACTAGGCGCGACTCTGTCCGCTTAGAATTCAGCTTATTTCCCTCAGGGCTGTTCCCTAAGAAACTGTTTTTTTTTTCCGGGATGAAACATATTCTGGGTCTTATCCCAGGAACGAAAGTTGTACCTACATACCGAATTTCACCAAAATCCGTTCGTATCAATGTTCATTCGTATAATTCCACAAAATAAATAATAGTACTACGTATATTACACCTTTAAGGTATTAGTAAGCTTTCCCAACTGCGTGGACGACAGAGGAAGCCCATAGTCATCATTTTCCAAGACCATTTTAGCAAGACCTCGCCCTTAGAAGAGAGAAGGCGTATAGCTGAGAGAAGGCGTATAGCTGTCGTCGCGTATCTTATTAATATAGCGAATAGCTCCGTCGACTGTCCTGAGCTGCTGCAGCACATCGGCCTACATGTCCCGTACGCCGCACTCCGGAGACCATGTTCCCTACATGTCCCCGGAGCTAAAACCAGCTACAGACAAAACAGCTATCTGCTGCGAGCGAGCCGGTGTTTCAATGCCTTGGCTACCATACACGATTTGGATGTTTTTAACACATCTGTTGGAAAATTAAAACGTCTACTTACCGATGTTTTTTTAAATCAAAGTGTTGATTGAAAAAGCCATCGGTAAGTGGACCACAAATTGTATAATAGTTATTTTGTATTGTCCTGTTTATCTTTAGTTGCATGCTTTTTGTTTTGTTTTCCGTCCATGTTGTAAATAATCTGTCGCCTATATGTGGAAACTTGTAAATGTCCTTTCGTACAATATTTAAGTATCCTAGTTATTAGACCTAGATGTAAGTTTTCCTAAAATTGTAAAATAAAATAAAATAAATAAAATAAAATGTATAAATAGCGCGTACTTACTACGCAGAGGTATTTGAGTCACCCAACCGATTTTGATGTAACAGACCCTATAATCTCAGTTGGGCTACCGAACCCTGAAAACAGAATCAAAATCCGTTTGGCTTCAGTTTTCAAGTCTATAGGTAACATACAAAAAAAAAAGACGTGAGGCACTCGGAGACTGCCGCGGTAAAGCTATTGCATAGCATTCGGAGTGGGGAGTGTTAGGTTATTTTCGTTACGGAATTTCTGGATTCGGTCTCCACGCTCAAGGCCCGCGATAGAAGCTATGCAATAGCTTAAAAACAGACTTAATTTCTAAAAACCGTAGTTTTATGTTTAGTACCCACTACATATCGAATATCTCCTGTGTTTCAAAAACTATGTTTGAAGTCAAACAAGGTTTATCGGAAAGAATCGGCGCGGGAAGTGCTCTGCCCAATGGAGCTACGGTGGTCACCAATAGGGCCTTCGATAGGTTTTTCTAAAAGTATCACTCGGTAAGGTTTTCACTTTTCACTAAAATGGCTGTTCTTTTCTACTCAGCAGGCCATTCCAAAGTTCCAGATTCGTAAACATACTGGGACCACCTGTGTAATTGATCAAAAAATGCTGATCTTCTGTCAACTTACGTATAGTTATTTCAATCGTCGAAGCCATGACTCGCTAAGAAGAAGAAAAGGCACTAGAGTACAAAATCTACCGATATGCTCTATCTACCGCTTGGATAATGATTCTTGGTCTGTCTCCAGGGTCTCAAAGTCATACAATTTTGTAGATACAAAGCTAACTTACAAGACAAAAGCACGAACGAGGGTCGAGCAATCTGTTCCACCAGTTTCATGATCTTTGGAGATGGTTCTTCGTATTCGTCGTAATTCTTGACCAATTCTAAAATGATCTGGATACCAGGGTAGCACTGAATCGGGTATGCGAACGCTACGGCGATCAGATAAAGTCCGATTGAGGCCATGGCTGAACTGAAAGTTAAGTTAGTATTTACAATACAAATTACAAATTACAAAACTCTTTATTGCATACCAGATACAACAATAAAAATAATAATAGCATAAAATTCCTTACAATGGTAGTACAATGGGCGGTCTTATCGCTTAAAGCGATCTCTTCCAGACAACCTTTGGATGGACAGTATCGAAAGAAGGAGTAAATGGCGGTGTGCAATTAAATTACAATAATAAATACCTGCATACTTAAACATACATTCCAATACATACATACTAATACATATATAAACTAATATACTTATATCAATATACTAATACATACCATATACATTTACATAATCACATAAAGATAATACAATACACCAAATAAACACACATTACAAAAATAAAGACACAATGAGGTACAGTGGCCGATCGCTTAGCTTAGACCTTTCAGTCCTTTTGATGGATAGGTAGAACAGGTACGAGAAAAAATGTGTTTTGATGGTGTACATGTATAATAGGAATTAATATAATATCCGATAAGTAAAAATCTATATACGTGGAACGCTCTGCCAGCGCCTTTGTTTCCAAACAGCTACAACTTGTGTCTCTTTAAGTCTAGAGTGAATAGGCATCTCATGGGCAAGCGTGTTCTACCTTAGGCCGCATCTTCGCTTTCCATCAGGCGAGATGTCGTCATTTACCAATAAAAAAATACGAATGAATAGCAAAATAGTATTACCAAAATATTTTTTTGCTACTGTAAATTTGGGTCACAAAAAACATACTCATCATCATATGGCAAGGACCTAATCACGTTCTCTTCCAGAGTGCCAAAAGACCAGTATCCCAGCACCCCGAAAACCGTTGCTATAGTAGTCGGTATCATCATGCCGATGGTAATAACTCCACACCTTTTCGTCATAACTGTCGGATCCGGGAGAGCCTTGTCTAGACTGAGGACCTAGGTAATTATAAATAATAGATTATTTCAAGAAACTGTATAAACAGGTAGAGATCAGCTGAACTCCTATTAAGAATAAGAATTATTTATTTGCTAGATTACATTACATATTGGTAGGTAGGTACATATTCCTAGAATGGCAAGATTAGCCGCAGAAGATATTAAACCATGGGGAATGGAAAGAGAAGACGTCTCCCACGGTTAAAAATAAAATAAATAATAAATGGACTAGATGGTTACACACTTACTTCATTCGGCGGAAACTAGGTGCCAGGCATGACAAAAAAAAAACAAAAATCGTCTTTTTGGTCTAATAATAATAACGTCATGTACAATGACGTTGACGAGGATCAAAAGGAACTGAATACAAAGTAACTCCATGATAAATACCCCATTTCTAATATTGAACTTATCTTGCCATAAGAGAAGTGGTTGAGTCCGAACTCCTAATAGTTGACAAAACCTATCTGGTTATCTTATACTCACCACACCAACAGCGCTCATGTTAAAGAGGAAAGTGCCAAAAGCGACAAGTACAGGCAAGGGCTGGGTATTGACTGTGATGAGCTCTCCGTGAGGGTCATTGAAGATGTGGTAGAAGATCAGGGAGAGACCCGCGATGTTCAAGAAGTTGCCTACAAACAAATCTTCGTGTCGACGATTCAGCCTCCCTATCTGATTCCTAAAAAGAACCGAGATAGAGATGTTCAATTATCGACACTAAAAAGGAGAAGCCATACTCAAAACAGTTACAAAAGCGACAGTTGTTTAGAAAAAATATGCTAGGTAATTAGTTACTTACGCTATTTTAAAAATATTTCCATTATAAAAATAAATCTATAATACCTACTGTTATTAAACAGGTACATAATGATAATATATACTTATAATAAAACTGTAACGAAGCGGTTACTGTACATTGAAGATATTTTTGAAAATCATTTTTTTTATGAGTATATGGTAGCATAGCAACAGAACCCAAAAATAAGTATTTAAATTTTTTTTCTGTCTGTCTGTCCGGGATAAACTCAGAAACTAGGGCACGAAGTTGAATGCAGTTTATTTTTTGATATATTTTGTGGAGTCCGGTGCTACACATAGGCTTTGATTCATCAAAATCGGTCCAGTAATATTGAAGTTATGACGCAATTTAGGAAAAAATATACTTGTCCACTATAAGTTGAACCACGGAACATACCGGACCCTTTGTGTACATGGCTCAGCTTAAACTGGTTTAGTACTTACCTTGACTTGAGTTTGTAGAACTAAGGGATGGGTTGACATGATGGTATTCTAAAAAATGTTTTACCTACCTGAGTACCTACTATCCTACCTACCTATAAAGTAACACCAAAAAAATGTATGGTCTCCTAAGATCGTTTTCCTGTGGTTCCAACAGTTCAAGTATCTATCTATAAACTCTCATGTCCAGTCTTAAAAGTTCGAACCTGTTAGTCCGCAAAGTGTGTTAAATATTTACCCATCATAGAAATGTAACTGACGATTTTTAATGTCTGCATAAAGAATTCCAAAGCCATATAAGGCACCAAGAGGGCTAACAAACTTGTAGTTGAACTTTGCCAGTCAAAAATCTGAAAAAAAAACATGGAGTTAAAAAGTTACGTAAGTCAGTCAACAGACAATAAGAGAGATAGCGAGAGACAGCCACATTTGTGAAGTAGAAGTACCAATTCGGTCAAAATGATGATGGGTGCAGTTTGGAATTCGATTGAACAGCAATAGCAATATCGGACAGAAAAATGTCATCCTAATCCTATCCCAATACTCGTAATATTATAAATGCGAAAGTTTGTGTGTGTGATGTTTGTTACCACGTATCACCGTAACTACTGAACCGATTTTGATGAAATTTGGAATATAGATAGTTAAAAAACTTGGTATCAGGTTCGATAGACAGAGAGAAATCAGCATTTTTTACTCACTACATTAACAACAGCCTAAAGAACCCTAACAAAAAGTGGCAATATTTTAAAAAGTCAAAGTTAGATAACAGTAATATTGCTATATCCCATACCCGATCACTTAATGGATCCTAATCTTGTATCTATCATCATATACGAGGAGGGATCAAAAAGTAGTGAGAACGACATACTCCTTAATAAGAAAAAAAAAACTGGCAGGCATAGCTCAGATACATATTTGTAAAATTTATAAAGAAAAAAAATTTCGATTCTCTGTTGTTTTTTCTGAATGTAGTCATTTGTTTGCTTCGTGTCGGAACGTGTCCTCGAAAATGGAGAAAAACGCAGTGCGAGCCGTTATTAAATACCTCTGTTTAAAAAAGTTAAGGACGCAAAAGATTCATTGCGATTTGGAGGCAACATTAGGAGAGTCTGCTCGTGGGCTTCTCAATTTTGAATAAAGAGAACGAGCACGGAAGACGAGCATCGTTGCGGCCGTCCATCGACGTCAGTTACCCAAGAAAATGTTGCGAAAGTCGAGAAAATTGTATTGAGTGATCGAAGAGTTACCATCCGATAATTCAAGAAACGGGCATTTCATATGGAAGTATTCAATCCATATTGAAACAATCTTTGAATATAATTATACAAACAAAGAAAAATCTGATGGTAAGCGCCACGCTTACTTATAACAAGAAAGAAGAAACCGCTTAAAATAATTAGTAGGCAGGCTAAGCAATAGTAGCCTGTGATACGATCACACTGTCAACAGTTGTTTTTCAGTTGAGGATTTTCAACATGCCTCCAAAATGATTTAGCTTTATGTCTTATATGCTAGGCCAGCGTTTGACCACGATCTCAACTGCTGGGAATTGATGATGCAGTCGAAAATGTATCATGCTTGCGAAGTAAGTACCTATCTATTCACTCTTTATTTGGTTGCACACAGTAATTCGCTGTATGGTATTAAGAAGAATGAGCCAAAATACTTCCTACAATTAGACGGTGCGTTCTACTTAGTTTCGTCGTCTCGATGAGCTTTTATGCACGTCTTTTGATCGACTTTAACGACTTGAGCTGGTGCTTGACAGACTTATACCAAAGGTATTTCATACAAGAACGGACCTAGCTTGGGCAACGTTCAAAAGTTGAGCCGGAGTGTAGTTTCTGCTGACCTTAGACAAAATACCAATTTTTAGCAGCATCTATGGCTTTAGATTCCATTTAGGTGGGTACCTAGAAGGTCAAGATGGTCATCTATCGGTATTGATACACTAAGGAAAGAAGGAAGCAACTGGAATAGGCCGTTTTTTGTGGAGAACACTCTTCGTTGTCATTGCACCTGAAGAGAATGCGCCTTCGTCGTTTAAATGAAAGTCAATCTGATGAAGACAAGCGCTTAAATTCTTCTAAACACAATTTAGCTGCCGTTAGAAACTCGAAGAATATGAAATTTGTCTTTCTGAACATATAATAAGGAACCTTGAGGTGATTTACTCCGATAGAAGCTAAAAAGGAATTTATCAATTTCCCGGAACTTTTATGGTTTACATTTTATTCCGGAAAATGGCAAAAATCCGCAGCATAAACCATTTGCTGTGGCCCACGCGAACGAAGTCGCGGGCAAGAGCTAGTATATTCATATATATGACGCGTCATAGAGAATACAAATTTCGCAGATGTCGTTTATTAATGAAGGAATCGACGTTTCCTCGAAGCAAGGAATCGCCAAGTTGTCATAGTGAATTAGGGCCCAGGAATGTTCCCGTTCAAATCAAACCGTTACCCATACATTTTTTCTGCCTACCTGTATCCTCCTCTATTAAAAAATCAAAATAAATGCAGTTTATTTTTTTAAATACACTTAATATTTCCTCGGAACAAAACTTCCTCACTTCAAAGGAAAATATACATGAATGTCCCAAAATTTTGCCACACCTGTATATAAACCTGAAAGCTGAAAATTCGTTTTTTACTTACATCACGCAAACTATCAGCTGTAAATTCCACAAACACGACGCATATTCCAACTTGACTCATAATCATAAATGTTGCAATTAAACATCTGAAAAACAAGCAATCTATTTTAATTATAAAAATACCTAACTACTAATTACTACCTTACATACAGTACCCACCTACTCGCGTCCCTAAAAGTTCCACAACGCAACGTTACCGTATTAGTAGGTAAGTAATGTTTGTTTTGCAGAAAGATCTATTCAAAAGTCTTGCTCAATAAATAATAAAATAAATAAACACACCCAACGATCACATACTTATATTAGATCCTGGTCCTCTAACTAGGATTCTCTGTATCTAGGAAACCAGCCCCCGTACCCATATGTCCCTTAAGCGCCAACCGTATATCGTGTTGAGCTCAGATTAGGGTGTAGATTCACTCCGGCAATGTTTTATGATGCCATATATATTGTCCTATTAAGTTCATCTCATCTAGTAGTTATCATATTTAGGTGTAAATTAATAAGATTAATTCGATTCTTGCCTGAATCTACAATAATTAGACCGCATCCTATTAGTCGCAGTGAAGCTATACCTTAATTTGAGCTCAACACGATATACGATTGGCGCTTGAGGGACATATGGGTAGGGAGGCAGGACACCAAAGCACCAAGGCAAGAAACAAATGCTTGCGCTTTTTTTTCTATGCACATATATTTATCCCGTCGCGTGAATCGAACCCACAACCTCAGAGGTGTATGAGGAGTCAACCTGCCCAACCACTAGGTCCACCACAGAGTCTGACCACAGCGGTAATCGAACCTGGAAATCTGAAGGTAAATTATTACCTTCCCCTTCTTCTGACCTCGACTAGCCAATTAACCCGTTGAAATCGCCGCCATGCGCGTTATCGTAACGATTTGTAATCGCCGCACTAAATTATATCATAGCGAACATTACGGAAGTCGGTAAAAAATGTAAAGGAAGATATTTATAACTCACGGTCCATGTCTTCCAATGCAGTGAATAATCGGCGGACCATGGAGCAATGCTATACGGAACCCGTATCTATACGAAATGTACGGAATTTTGAGTTGCCGGCTTATCTCGTTCAAACTCCATAACTAAAAACGAATTAAACTAATGAATAATGCTATTTCTTTCAACCTCCCTTCGAGCTGGTTGATCGTCGTCTGCATTTCATCAAAACGTGGCCAATGATAGAGAAAATATTGTAATGGTAATATTTTTATATATTAATATTATACAAACTGACCACAAGATATAATAAAATGTAACCCCAAAAATAGTAAATGATCGCCAAAACAATATCACCAAATTAAAAATATATCTCCAATCGTTGGGCGTCTGGAAGCAAGATGGGTCGACGATATTGTAAAAATGGCGGGCCGAACCGGACACGAATGGCGCAGAGTCGAGGCGAATGGCATAATATGAGAGAGGCCTATACCCGGCAGTGGGATGTAAAGGGCTATGGATGATGATGATGATGATGAATCTCCAAAAAATAGTAAATGATCACCAAAGTAGGCTCCACCAGAAGTCTCGCTCGTCACCCCTTCAAGTCGCCGCTGCCACCCGCACCGGCTCGCTTTGCTCGCCACCTCCCCCCTTCGCTCCACTCAGCCAGGCTCGCTTCATTCAGGACCTCCTTCGCGAGCTTCTGGCTTTGCGCTTTTTGTATACACTCTAGGGGTACGAGCGAGTTGGACCACGGAAAAGTGAGGTGCGGCAATTCGGGTAAGATGATAATAAGGCCAGCAATCAATAAATGAATTATGAATTAAAAAATTAAGTGTAGATTAGTGTTGGTTTTTCTTACTAGCATCAAATGCGTGTGAATGATGAGTACTCCAGTGAAAACCGCCAGCAGTGGTCCGAGGATGATGCCGGACTGGCTTATAGCTAGCGGCATACCCAGCACGCCAGCTCCAAACCCTGTCCGAATTAAGTTGAAGTACGCCATCCATAGCCTTAAGAAAGGAAATGAATAGGTAAAGAATGCGGCTGTCTGCCGTATGCGGGAGGCCGTCTGGGTAGATACCATTACTTTGCCAGTTATTCTGCCGCCTAGCAATGCAAGCATTACTGTGTTCCGGTGTGAAGGGCATTGTAGCCAGCGAAATTACTGGGAATTTGTGTATATGAGACCGAGTATCTGATGTCTCGGGATGAGCGCAATGCAGTGCTTTTTATGGTATTATAAGTTCTGGGTGCCAGTGCAATTGTTATGGGTAGGCGCGGCGCTTACCATCAGGCGAACTTGGTCGTCTCATATCACTCAATTCCATTAAACGAAACAAATATGGGTAAAGGGTATATTGCTATAAGTACTTAGTACTATTCTGTACTATAAGTAGGTACTATGGCCAGCCAGGGACAGTCGCGTCGCTGCCCTTTCGGGTGATGTCTGAGATTGTTTTCAGGTGCCAAAACCTTGCATTCTCGTTGTCAGTTTGTCTTTGAAAAGACTTAATAAGACTTAATAGTACATTAAGTCTTCTGTGGCCAATGTGACGAATTCATGATGTACCCTATTTGTATCACAACATTCACAACACACCCGGCAACCGGCAATGGCTGCAGAACAGTCTTGAATCTGCATTTTGTCTGTGAAAACTTGTTTCAAGGAATAGGTAGGTACCTGCTGGATGACTGGGACGGCAGCTGGACTGGACACACGACATAGTAAGTACCTACATATGAAGAGGAAGAGAAACAGGGTTTTTACTTGATAGGACTCTTAGGTTCTCGATTCGCCTTTGGGTTATAATCATCTGGCCCTGGAAGTGGCCTGTCGGAAGGTAGCCTAATCCAACGAAAATCAATAGACGATTGCCTGCCTTGTGGTCGAACGCGTAATGTGCTTACTCTCTCAAAGGCAGCCCTGTAATTACAGAAAATAGCTATAAATGTATTATATTATCTTCGCCAGTTCACGTTCAAGTTCAAAAGTTCTAAGATAAGGTAGTACTGGATTTATATAAAATCTAACATGTTTAGTTCTTGAGGCCAATAAGTATCTCAAATAGGAATTTTGGTTAATATATTCAAATTCAATAGAGCAATACCAAAGAGATTTCAATACTATTTTATAGAGTAAGCGAAACTCATTGCAGTAAATTGGCTTGACACTTTCTTTAGATATACTCATTGAGGAATGTAGTGTAAGACCTCAATGGATATACTACACACTGGCTTAATGTACAAGCCATGCGAAGCCATATAAAAAACATTTTGACAAATGGTTTTTACTTTTGGTTTTGTTATCTGTCGATAATGTCGTCTGTCTCATCTGTCAGTCGTGAAAATGACAGCTAGCGAAAATTGTTAGAAGGCGGATTTGTGGCGGATTTGGTTTATTTCACAAATTACTTTCATGATATTCCATTTTTGTTATTCCCTAACATCAATTGAGGATGATGTCTACAACAGAAGGAGAACTAGACGTTGAGGTATCCCTCGAACGGGAGGAAGGGGAGGTAAGCGGGCAACTTTTAATCTTAGTATTTTGACTGTTTTCCCTTTTGTTGTTGCATATTTTTATATATTATCGTATTTGCAACCATGCTAAAAGCTATAAACAAAGCGTATATATCTAAATTGTGGATTTCATTCATAAATATCATAGTATCATTGACCATACAAGTGCAGTGTCATGAAGGGCGTTAGAAGCTTCTAATTTGTTTTTTAATGTTTCAGTTGGAGGATTCCGACGTTGAGGAGGGGACTTACATTCCCCTGGCTCGTCCTGAGGCTTTCAATCCACCATCATTAGTTCACATGCAGATTCAAGATGAGCAGAGCGATGAGGCGTCACCTCAGGAATCATCTTGTTCGGATTCAGACGAAGAGTTCCGAAGACGCGCGAAACGAACGAAACTGAGGCCGCGGCGACCGCCGCCCCCCCAGCAGCCAGACAAAAAGGAAAAATACAATGTTTGGTGCAAAGCTTTGCAGGTAACTTGTCAATTTTGATGTCATTGACCCCACATTGATAATAATCAATACATTTCAGTCAATCACAAAATATCTGTTACCTATCTAATGCACAATAATTGAAAATTTATATTTGAGCATAATTAAAATTTTCTTTGAAGATTATTCTGTTTGACCAAATGTACTACATTATACTACGGTCCCAAACACAATCATAATAAAATATGAATAATTAAAGTTCTGCGTGTCTCACCATTACAGGCTTTCTATAATTATTCAATATCTTATGTTCATGAATAAATGTATGTATCATATTTCAGGAAGAGCTTCTAACCGAAGATATGGTCAGCTGTGATGTATCTAAAAAGAGTAGATACGGTGTTGAGTCTTATGATTACACAATTAAGTATAGATTAGATGATAATTACGTATCTAAGAAAATTTTCACTAGCAGTAATGATATAAATCGCACATCAAATAAGAGACGTCACCAAGACAGATCTAATATAAAGTTAAGGCTCGGCAAGAGGGTGAACAGTCACCATTTAGTGCAAGAGAAACAGGAGCCAAAGTATTTAGAGAATCTAACGGCTACATTGGAAGACCCTGCAGAAGTTATTGCAGCTGATATGGCTGAGAAACTAAATGAAGAGAAGAAAGAACTAGTTGGTAAGTTTCCAGACTATACTGGAGTAGTAAATAATCCTGAAAATAACAAACAATAATAAAAGAATTACCGAAATCGGTCCAGCCGTTCACGCATGATGCCGTGACCAAGGGAAATGTGGATTCATTCTTATATATAGAGATGTTAAATACCTAACTAAATCTTGCAAGTTTTTTGTGATTATAGATATTCATATCATGAAGTGAATTAAATGTAAAATAATTACATAATTCATATTATAATACTAAACTAAACTTGTACAAATATAACAAATGTGTATTATCTCACTACTTGGTAGTTTTGTGAAAAATTCTTGGACAAAAGAATTTTCCTGTGTCCCAGCAGTGGGAAGGTGATAGGCTGATGATGATGATGATGGCAGTTTTAGGTAGCATCTGGGGTATAGTGGCCCAACCACTTGGCTTAGCTCAAATCTTATATATGACTGAGGTTCCTGGTTCGATTCTCGCGATGGGACAAATGTTTGTGCACAAAAAAACATGAGCATTGTCTGGGTGTTGTGGGACCATTGTCCTTGTAGTTCCTTGGATACAGAGAATCCTAGTTAGGGGCCAAGGTCTATGTATGTGATCATTGGGCGTATTTATTTATTAATTATTTACAAACACAACAATTGCAACCATAATGAGATAGGTATTTAAATAAAGTAAGAAAAAGCATTAAAATAAAAATATTGTTTTATTAATAGTATTAATTCTAGATCATTACCATTTCAGAAAGAATCGTCACAGTATTAGGTGCAAGCAAAGCAATTGAATTATACAAAGAAACACAAAGGGTAGAAGCTGAGGGAGGCATGTTAGTTATGGTAAGTCATATTTTCAACCTACTTTTATGTCAATAAATAATTGAAAGTATGTGACTGCTACTTAGCTCCATAACAACTGAACAGATTTTGAAGAAACTTGGTATTTATATAGGTAAGTCTTTCAAAGAAGAACTGATAGGAAGGAGCTGTTTTTTATAGCAGGCACGGAGTACAAAATGTGATGCAGGTGGTGGCATCTTGTCTCTCTGCCTGCGCCGCCGTTCTGCTGAATGCCCCGCACCGCTGACGTCCAGACCTTAGGAGGATTGGAAGACGTACCACAGCATTGAAAAGCGGCCCCGACGGCGTTTGCCTCTACCTTCGCCGTTTTATGACCGAATCTACGAAAGCAGAGATCGAGGAAGAGTTTTCTGTTGTATCTGCCGCTCTTCGGTACCTTGTGCTCAATCTTCCGACCATCCTCGTCACCCCACTTATTATAAAATTACAGAACGGCACCCGCCGCCGAACCCCAGGCGGAGTCTACTTCTTCCTTCTAAAAGGCGATGACGGCGTGTCCCAGGAGATGACGAGTCAGATCTTCATCGAGGACAGGCGTCAGCAACAGCGGAAGATAAAAAGGACACGGCAGAGTAGGCAGAAAGTTGTTGAGCAACTGAAGCAGACTCTTACAGGTAACGAAACTGTTCAACCAAGGTTTAATTGGTAGAACCCCATTTATAAAGTTCTACCAATAGGGCTAGGTTAGGCTCGCTTCACCTGCTTTGCGTTACTGCCTTAGCCTATTAAAATCTGTTAAAATGTGATAAAAATTAAAACCTTGCATCAGAAAATCAAAATGTTTAAAGGGAGGCTAGGCCGTAACTGCTATTTCCTTGCAGGGTCGCAAGTCGCAACACAACGGACTCTGGTGATCACTTTCCATCACCAGTCTTGCTTATTTGTCACTTGAAAGTTGGATTTAAAATAAAAGATAACTGCCTCACAATACAATTTGATTTTTCTTAAATACAACTTTATATACAGGCGCCTTGTCGGCAGAATCGGAGATTCCATGCCTGTCCCGCGGTGATTCGACAGTACAGTCCGAGCACGGGTCCAACCCGCCGCCTTCGCCCGCGACCGACGCGCGCGACGGTTCGAGCGACACTGACGTCGCGGACGCGCAGCTGGAGCGCCCCGCCTCCCCGCGACCCTCCCGCGACCCCCGCCCCCTTCAAGACTACGAAGACGGTGACTACCTGGAAGTGATGTGCAACGATGATATGGACCTATTTTAAATTAAGTAGTTTATGTAGTTGCCAGTATCGGATGGCTGTGCTGTTCGGCCTTGGGTGTGCTCTTTAAATTAAGAATGTGTAGTTGCCAGTATCGAATGGCTGTGCTGTTTACGGCCTTGGGTGAGCTCACACGAATAAACCTCGTTCCCAACAGTATGCAGTCTTTAGAAACGCTATTGGGTCAGTCATGCTTATTGGGTCGAATATCTTTATATCATTTATTGGATTGAATATCGAATATTATTACATCAAATGTTTAATTGCCAGTATCGAATGGCTCTGCTGTTTTCATCTAAGAGTGAGCTTGACGGATTACCCTTGTTACTAACAGTGTGGATACTTAATAAAGCATCGGGTCAATCATGCATTCTTGAGAATTTCTTGGGACTTTTTGGCGGCAAGTGAAAAGTGATACAGTTTGATTTTGTTTTATTTTCCAAACAAGTGTTATTTCGAGTGATCATGTGTAATATCGGTGGAATATTAACCATTATGTGTTCGTAAACATGCACGAGTGATTTGCTTTTTATGTTCTCCCAAAAAGTCCATGGAAAGCTTAAATGAAGTTCCACCACTTTATTCAAGCACTAGGAGAACCCTCTCCTAGTGCTCTCCTGCTCTCCTGCTTGTTGCTGTTGACCCTCATACAACGATATACGAAAGAAATCATTGTAAGTTTTTCAAACTATCAAATAATTAATTTTTAGAAAAAAACAGAAACCTACTTCAATGTATCTTCGAAGTCCAAGGTCACATAACGATGAAATTTATATGGGACCACTTCGTAGCTATACTGAACCCGACGCAAAAAGAATTGTTCAAATCGGTTCAAAAATGACGGAGTTCTGAGGTAACAAACATTTAAAAAAAAATACAATTGAACAGAGAACCTCCTCCTTTTTTTAAGTCGGTTAAAAACTACATTCAAGGCGGTATGGTCGTAGAGACTTTAGCCTGCCCAAACGGGCAAATAAAAAAAAAGAATGTCTAGTGGCTATCTCATGGAAATGCTGTTTCCGGCCTTAGGTGATGTCACACTGATAAGCCTCATTCCCTATGCTGTGGGTACTTAATGCTATCAGGTCAGTCATGCTTATTGGATCGAATTTTCAATGGAAAGGTTGTGAGTTGAGCTGTTATGGTTATATAGTTACTTTGTTGTGATTTTGATTTGGAATAACTGTTAATTTTGTTTAGCGATTGGTAACTTATTGGTTTCTAATGTCCATATTTTGACGAAGGGTTTGCATCATGTCACACGGTTTGTGTACCTAATGAATCTTGATACAAAGCTTACATCGTTTTCAGTCAATTATAAAGAAATCTATTGTCAATTTCTAATTTTACAGTTGATACTGGTCAAACCATTAGGTATTGCCATTTGATACACTTACTCTTGTGTGATCGTAATTTCAAATTACTATTTTTTTAAGAGACTTTGAGTAGACGGGTCTGAGCAGCCGCTCAACTGCCGCCTCTCTAGATCTATGTCCTCCATCTTATACATCATCGCTTCACATCAGGCGAGATAGTGGCCAAACATAGATCTATTAAGCGAATAAAAAGAAAGATCAATGAACAGAAATTAAATCATAAATCATCATCTCTTGTGTTAAATCAGAAACTCAAAGATATAACCTGAACGACTTTAAATATAATTAATTTTTAGAAAAAAACAAAAACCGACTGAATGTATCTTCGAAGTCCAAGGTCACATATCGATGAAATTTATATGGGACCACTTCGTAGCTATACTGAACCCGACGCAAAAAGAATTTTTCAAATCGGTTTATAAATGACTTCTGGGTAACGGAGTTCTGAGGTAACAAACATTAAAAAAAATACAATCGAACAGAGAACCTCCTCCTTTTTTGAAGTCGGTTAAAAAAAGAAGGCTGACTTCTCATTGACTGCATAACCGAAACCGAGTTTGTGTGAGCTCACATCCATCAGCAGACTGTGATGGTCTACCTGGTGCTCAGTCGTTCCTCTGCCCAATATGATGCAAATTTAGAGGGCAAATAATATATGAATCTATATATGTGTACATTTAGCTATGTTAATCTTTTGACCGCCACGCTATAGAAGCGAAGCCGTGCCCCCCACACCGAGCTACGGCAATTTTCATATATTTTAGTCGGCTCAAACTGACCTGGGCAAAAAGAGCACTTATTTGTAGGTTGCGTATAGCCGACGGTGGTGGTCAAAAGGTTAAGGTGCGTATTAGGAGGTAAAGGCGTTGAGCGTGGCGTGGAGCGTTCGTCGGTGTATACAATAAATCTACAAGACGCGTCGTGCGTTAATAGAATAAGACATCCGTCATGTGATGTCTTTAAAAATTTTACTTGAAGGAAGTGTTACACCGTACTTTGTAACATAACAGAACATTGCAGAATCAAGTACATTGGTGATTTAGTAAATAACAGACACATGTGCATCACTGATGTACATAATACTGCAATTTTCCAGCATGTAGCGACTTTTTTAGTATCAACCTCGTTCGCGCGTTTTTTCTGACTGTAATTCTGTATCTATGCTGTACTATTTATCTTCATTTATTATAATATATGTCATGTATGAGACATATGTCAAAGCACCGAACACTATACGTTCAACGCCCTTGTGTCTAAATGCGAGTCCTTATGTCTAAGTAGTTTTTGGTAAATTATGTTAGGTTTAAAAGAATTCTAGTTTTGTAACTTATAAAACCTATATTCTGGGTATATTAAGATTTTCCTGTAATATCATGTATCGGAGTAGTTGAGTCCCCTTTGGATTGTCAGCCTATTTAGTACATAGTATTGTATAATGATAGTGCACAATACTGCCGTCTTAATAAACTTACCGTATTTGTACATGGTATCCTTTTACAGATCCGTTATATTGCGCTCGGATTCGGAATGCTTGGTCAAGAAATTATATTAGCTGACTAGCTTGTACTCGCGACTCCGTCCGTGTAAAATTCGATCTATAATTGTTCCCTAAGCACAATACTAAGGGACAGAAGCATCACTCCGCAAAGAAATTTAAACAAATAGCGACTCTTGCTATGACGCAATAAAATTCAATTCAGCTCGCGTAGCGCTGCATACCTACCAGTCATATTAACCTACAGAGCGCCTCTCTTTCTATCGCGCCGCTCTTATCTCTTCTGACGCGGCACGTGTAACGACGCGCGACCCGCCGTCGGTGTCCGGCTATGTACTTGTAGCTTCGTACCTACAGTGCGGAGTGCGCTAGGCCTGCCCTAAGGAAGAGTTCGTTTTGCTTGATGAAATGTCCTAACCCTGAAACTGAAGTAACTATACCAAATTTCGTCGACATTCGTTCAACAGTTATGAAGAAAGGTAACACTGGTGGTAAAAAACACATAAAGGAGAGACTTTCGCATTTGTAATAATAAAATACTTGAAATGTCAATATTGATAGGCTGACGAAACAGAAACGTCATCGGCAGCAGTTGGGAAGGTATAATGAATGGCCAACACAAGGTACAGATTTTTATGAGGCGTTAGAAAATAGAGTATACTTGCAGAATACCTTACACAAAAATGTGTCGTTTTTATTACTAAATAACTCCTGTAGTTAGAGGGAATCCTCGAAGCAATTTGAATAAATCATTGCAACAATCTATATAACAAAAACGTCGTCCAAGATTGTCCTGTAAATATTGTGTTTTATTTTCACACGATACCAATGGATTTTATGGCGATTGTCTAATTTAATATATATAGCATATGAAATATTTATATTATAATGAGAATAGAAAAGGGTAATTTTTAACCGTTCACCAAAAATACTGATTGTGCACCAAATTTGGTCTGTTTTTAGCGCTCAAACGTATAAGAAACAGCCATTGGCCATTAGGCCACCCCAACGGTATAAGGGGCATCCCTCGGTAGGTTAGGGTGCGGTGGGGGTGGCCCTTGGGCCACTTCAACGCCGCGAACATGTAATATTCATAAAATAGGTGCTCAATATGAAATATTTTAATGAACATATTTTGGTGAACAGTCAGCATATTTGGCAGAAAAACGGAAATAAATTGAGGTACAGTTAAATACGATCCAATATAAAACCTCAACTAACAAAATGTGGCCAATATATTATGTACATTTGGATTACCAAATACCGTTTACTTCTGATCTTGAAAACCAACCAATAAACAAAATAAGAGCTATACATGCGTGATTAAAAATATACAAGTCATTTACGCGTTTTAAGGTGGGCCCACATTAAAAATTTATCGACGCGAAATCGACATAATAGTAGGGGAGCCCAAGCGGGGATTTCGGGATTTACTAAAGCGCGGCAGATTAATATACAGGGGGATACCTTGTACCCGGTTAAGTACCTCCACAAAACATGAGGCCCATATATAAGGCCGCCCGTGAAGGATACAGGATCAGATTAGTAAAAAAAAATTGACCATCAGAAATTCTCGAGCGCGTCAGATTAAGGTAGGGTGAGTTAATTACATCCTAAAAAGTGTATATTCCACTAATCTGACAATTTGAGAATGACGTAAAAAAAGGGGAGGGCAACAAAGTTGTAAAAAAAAAACGTCACCTCGACATTCTCGAGCGTAGCTAATTTTTTTTTTATTTTGAAGGAAATAATTCAAGAATAATGAAAAATATATAATCTGACGATTTCCGCAAGCCGAAATAACAAAAATTCGTCGATAAAGTTAAATACGTGCAGCTGCGTAATTTTTTTATAAATACATGTAATCTACTAAAAAAGCATACACTTATTTATTTGCATGCTATTTCCTGAGCTTTTTAATTAATTAAGTTCATTGATTTAAAAAAATAAGAAAAAAAATTTTTTTGAAAGTGGTTTTTTTGGAATAACTTTTAACCGGCTTTATCGATTAACTTCAAAAACTAATCCGCCTTTGAGCTTGAAAAACCACGTCGATCGCCACCAAGCTGGTCAAAATCGGTTGATTCGTTCGAGAGATATCGTGAACGAAAGAAACCCGAAAAAGTGTTTTTTCGGGATTACTCCGAAATTTGTGGTTCGATCAATTAAAATTGCAAAATTACTTATGAGGATGATAAAACTGCGTCGAATGGTGCCAACCGCGTGAAAATTGGTTGATCCATTCAAAAGTTATTGCGGTTTGAAAATTCCAAAAATAGTGTTCTATGAAACTTCTATCAGACTTTCGAGCTGGGAGAGCTCAAATGCATAGAAATATTATTTCTTTGAACTCAGCGAGCTCAAAATATCACATAAATTATATTTTGAGCTCAAAAATGTCATAAGTACAATTTCAAGCGCCCAGGAATGGAATTAGCGGGAAGTTGCAGGGATGGCCTTTAAAGTGAACCGTTTTTCTAATTTTTTTTTGTCAGATCAGGCGAATCCCTCTAGATAATCGTCAGATTATGAGACAGTACGTTAAGAACATAAAGATGAACCATATATATCTTAATCTGACGCGCTTGCGTATTTCAAAATGGCGATTTTTTTTTGCACATTATGAAAATCGCCGCGAGTTTGCGTCCCATCGAAATCGTCAGATTAGTGAATGAGAGCTTTTTTTTGGTGTACTTAACACTCCCTTAGAAAATCTGACGCGCTCGATAAATTTTTTTTTTTTTTCATTTTCAACCCTTAAATACAACTACCCGCATCATGCAAACGATCAGATTAACATACGTACATTATTAAAAATACGTAGGGCATTGATGCTGTCAATATCTGATGCGCTCGAGGATGTCCATGCAACAGTTTTTTTTTACATATTTAAAAATCTATAGCCGCTTCCCCCACCGATGTAAAGGTATATATCATATAACATTTTTTTCTTCTTATCATCTAAGCTTTGCATCCCAATAGGTCTCTACGACGCTCGAGTAAATCCCCATTTAGCCTCGTGGGCTCCCCTACTATAAGTCGGCCAGGAACAAGCGCTATGTCAAAAACGTGAGAAAAATCATAGCGTTCTTATCGAACGGCAAAATAGAGATGAATTGTTGTATGTCAGTTTCTTACCGATTATAGACGATTTTGCGTCGAAATATTGGCACGTTTTTCAGCAAGTTAAAAAAGTGGATTATTATTTTATAATGTAGACATTGTTCTTATTGTAAATGTTATATGGGTGGAATATCCAACGCTTTTGCGATGTAATTTAAGAAACTCGCTCCACTGCCAATTTTTAAAAGAAATTATTGTACTAAAGGTGTATAATATGGGGTTAGATTGTAAAAAGTTTGCTGTAAAACGTTTGACACAATAATGTGGATATTTTTGCATTAGGCATAGACATAATTATGTAAGTGATTATAATTATTATAATAATGTATTGTTTTATAGTAGACTCCACCTATCAGATCAGATATTCGCGCCTATGTATATTTAGAGTGACATGAAAATATTGACCTATATATTTTGTTCATTGTAGCTAAAGAAAAGCTGGACTAATCTGGAATTTATTGTTACTTTCAGTTTGAACATTTCGCATTTTTTTACTTTGGTATAAAGTATTTTATGCTTAGCTAAAAATAACAATGATTGTAAGTCTATCGTATTGTTTTCCAACTTTGTAGTTTAGTTTGCCAAGTAGGAGCAGAATATTAATTCGTAGAAAGTAGGTAAATCGGCATCCTTAACAAAAATAAATTTGGGCATTATGGTGTCCACATCCGCCTATAAATTATATTTATATCATAAAAAAAAAATCACATATTGTCTATGGTTCATTGTAACTTGGCTGTCTTACATACCAGTAGAACTTTAAAAATAGACAATAATAGATAGAAGCCTATAGTATCTAAATAGGATCTGCACCAAAAATTACTAGAAATAGACTGTTGCAAGAGAATTACGATAAATGCCTGGATTTACATTGTCAGTTTATAGTATTGTATCGCCTATTTAGCGTTTCGTTTAAAAGCTGGTACAAAAGTATCAGATCAGATGATGGTTTTCAATACTTGTAATGTTATCAGTTTAGAAGTAAAAATGTAAATGAAAAAGAACTGAAAAAGTAAACGAATCATATTGCAGGCAAAATAGGATTTTGAAAAAATTAAATAAGTACCTACCTATATGAAATGGTATTAGTATTTGCACCAATTTGCATGCTGGTTGTATACTATTTTGTCTGCAATATAAAGGGGTGCTAATATGAATTATTAATTAGTTGTGTAAATGTTAATTTAAATTCATTAAAGTTAACCAAGTATTGATAATGCGTAGAGAGGTCCAATGAAGGTCTGTGGTGAATTTAGCGCTGCCTTGTCTCGTCAAATTGTAATATGGTAGCCCACAATCCCGCCAAAATAAGAGCTGTTCTATCGCTGTCAAATCAAATTGGACCTCTTTTACTCGACATACTGTTTGTATCCTAATCGTTAGGAGTGTAGTAAATTGGCGACAATTGCCAAATAAATATGTCTGCATACACTTTAAGGTAGCCTGTAAACTAATTGACGTGTAATCTACTTGAGCCAATTTATGTCTCCGAGTTCCGACTGGTGTAAAACAGACCGGCATAAGCCGATTTCGCGTCGATAAAATTGTGGTCGGGTTAGTTGTTGATGTACGATCGTCTTTTATACAGAATGCTTTTGAATAATGTTGAGGATAGCTGATATTGTACAGTTCTCGATGTTGCGAGGGACAGTGAGATAATTTGTATAATAAAACCTTTTTAAAATATTTTTCTTTTTTTATTACACTAGTTTAAGCCTAGGTATTGTTTTGGTATCGCAATTTGCGAAAAGCTTTTTTAATATTCATTTTTAATTCGCATGCCTATGCATGTATGCGAAAGCGTGATTGATATGGGAAAGCTGGCGAAAATTCAGTGGCGTAGCTAGGTAACCAAAGGCCCTGGGGCAAAAAAACCAAAATCAATAATTTATTTGCTAGAATACAAAATAATTATTACATACAGATCTCAGGTTAATTTATTATCATTAGTATTCAGCCTGCAAGCAAAATAAACTAGGACCCAACTAAACTATTTAAAATCGTTTGTTCCGTATTCGTCGTGTTCCGAGCTCGACGTACTCCAGATTTTTCGTAATCGTATCTGGATTACGACAAATCTGGAGTACGCCGAGCTCGTACTCCAGATTCGTCGTAAATACAGTCAAATCCATAATAAAATTAAAAACCAAATACAAATTGTAACTTATTTTATGTTTGTTTTAAGTTGATATTATTAAAATCGCGTTCCTGGAATCTGGTTTAGTTCAATTTATAGATTGTAAGTCAGAGTCTTAGGGGCCCCCTGAGCTTGGGGGCCCGGAGCTCTGCCCCGTCTAGCCCTCCGGTAGGTACGCCACAGCGAAAATTGTGCTTAATCTCATGGGAGGTTTCACCCCTGTGAAGCTTCCTTGAAGCATATCCATGTGCTAAGTAAAAATCACTAAATGTGTATTGTGTTACCTGTTTCCTACCATCATATATAAATAGGTTTAGACCCACCTACATATAGGTACTATGCCTATCTTCGTGCCTTTCTGTTAAAGTAGGTACTTTTAATTTGATGTCACAAGATTCACCCAAGCTGAAGGCAATCAAAAGGTTGCATACTTCATTGAACATGTACGTTAGTATATTTAGGCTGACATTTAGTGTTTTATTTCAACAAGATTTACCGGGGTTAGATTAGACAGGTACTCTATAATATAGGGACTTGGTACTCTATAAATTAAATTAATGTATAAAAAACTATGATTTTATTGCTTATCATTTTCACAACATCGCTTCGCTTATTCAACACGGATACACACAAGTGTACATGTATTTTGACCAGCAAAATACTTTTACAAAAATGGAAATTATCAAGGAATGATTATGAACAATAGACACTTTAGCTGAGTGGTTAGTTGTAGAATTAAGGGTGCTGATTTGAATTCCACAGTGAAATAAGTATGGGTCATCAGCAATTCAGCATCGTCACTTCAGACTTCTCGAATACAATTAAGACTGTTAAAGGAGATGGAGGTTTGTTATACAGTGATACATTTCCTTCAATTTAAATTGGGACAAGTAAATAGACACTAGTGTTTTCTTCTTTAAGGAAAATCCAGCATCTGAAACAAGTAAAATAATAAATAAGATCAGCCATTCACAAAAATCATGAGAAATTTGAACTGTGGGTGTTTGGCATGTAACCTGCGGACATTTTGACATCTTTATTAAGGTCTTTGTAGTCATGCCTTATGCCATCACAATGCATGACAACTTAGACCCTAATAAATACATACAAGTATACATTTTATTAAAAAAAAACCGATGTCAATGTATCTTCGAAGCCCAATGTCAAATATCAATTAAATTTATATAGGACCACTTCGTAGCTATAGTGAACCCAATGCAAAAAGAATTTTCCAAATCAGTTCATAAATGACGGAGTTCTGAAGTAAAAAAAACGAAAAGACAACCTCCTTTTTGTCTTTCAAAAATACACTAATACTGTATGCCTATGTTACAAAATACAACATAATAATTAGCATAGAAAAATAATTAGAAAGTCAGTAGTACAAACATGTTAACTGGAACATATTTGTGGCTCATTAAAATACCTATACCTTAGTGTTTAAAACATTTAAAGGTCACATTTCAAGTATATAATTTCAGTTAAAAGAGTACACATAATTTATAGTAGAGCTCCATAAATTGATTTTACCTACACTACAAGAAATCCTATAATCCTATTTTTTTTATTATTATTTATAGGCTTGCATATGAACTGCAAGAAATCCTATTATCCTATTTGATATTATAAATGCGAATTTTTTTTAGTATGGATGTTTGTTACTTAATCACGCATTAACTACTGAACGGATAATGATGAAATTTGGTATATAGGCACTTTAGGTCCTGGAAAAAGAATTACGGCTACTTTTTATCCTGGGAAACCAAGGGTGAACCCGCAGGGCGCAGCTAGTAGTAAAAATAAAGACGTTTTAGACTTAGTATTATGATAGCTCATATCACTTTTTGGTTACTGAAATATTTTCTTCAGTACTCAAGGTTTCAGTAAAATACACTTACCAGCTGGGGCAAGCACTTTTCAATGTGCTCTATGTCAACCTTATCACTGTTCTCTCTTAGGGCATGTGTGGAGGCCCGCAGGCAAGTCTCGGTGACAAGGCACTTGGCTATCTCCACAACCATTGTCAGCGCGTCATTGCCGAGCTTGGTTTTGTTGTCTTGGAATGAATTGTGGAGTAGCTCTTTTATGAGATCCTGGAAAGAGGGAATAAAAGAAATATTTACCAGTAGGCAGGTTTCTTGGTATGCTAACAGTCAATTTAAACTAACGGAAACAACTTGAGGGACTTTTGTGAATTAATAATCACATATTATATAAACTTTAAACAAAACACAATTAAAATGATGGATTCTTAAGATATTTCCTAGGATTTTAAAACTAGATAATATGTAAATTCTGTAAATTGTTCCAATTTGATGCAGGTCCAAATGTAGTTTTATCTTTAAATTTAAAAATTAGTTCATTTGAATATAAATAAATAAAGTATTACAGTTATATGGGTAAGACTGGGAATTGTTTTCACTTAAATTTCTTTATCTGTACTTAACCAGTTATTATGAAAATAAAGCATGCGAAGCAGATATAACTGAAGTAAAATGTAAAACAGCAAAGCAACAATAACTTCGCAATGTTAATTTAGTTGCAGTATAATTATTATAAAAGTTTGTGGAATTTGACATAAATCACTCACTGGTTTCAGGGTACTCTTCAAGTTGGACACGATGGACGCGGGGTCGATGTTATCCTCATCATTTTCATTGCAATTACGAGCCATTGTAACGTTTAGGCAATTTATTTTAGCTACAATTTAAATTTATTTAATACAACACAACATACAAGTACCACTAACGAAATCGAACTAATTGACACTGACAGCTGATAGACACCTCTCCACCTCTGAACCTGAACTTGACATCTCTTCTGACTGACAGCTGACAGAGGGCTTGTCTTGTACTATTGTTAGATTAATTAGCATTCGCAGCATTAATAAATTGCTAAATTCGATGAATGCTAAAATTCATCAAATAGCACGCGTACCTTCAATCCCGCACGATTGCGAACGGCTGCGCTAAAGCTGTTTCGATCGCAAATCGACGACCTCGTTTGCGCGATTTTTTAAATAATTTTGTGTGATGTTTTGTATGAAGTAACTCATCGAGCACTTTCAATTGAGCCAAACAAGAAGGATCGATGAAGAATACTTTAGTTAATTTTTATTAATAATTTCATAACATAATGAAATTTCGCACGAAATTGTGAATTCACAACTGTGGAATTGTATATTAGCAATTAGCACTGCAATAGCACGTAGTATACTAACGAATAATATTTCGCATGCTAATGAAATTAATGAAGTAGGTTCACACGTATATGTTTTTTCGTTCACGCTTCACAGGTGCTGAGCGCAGTGCTGTGCCGCATTAATCTAAGCTGTACGTCAGGGCTGTCCAAAGCACTACTTTATTTTTGTTTCTGCAGCCCGCCCCCGTCTATGTAAATTGACCCGTGAACGTCTGCAGCTTGGACACCCCTGCAGTACACGATAACCATATCAATCTCATCGTTATTCCTACTTCCTACGATGTAGAACTTAATAAAAATCAGGAAGAATAAAACAAAAATTAACACAAACAAAGCTTTACTATTCAACCTTCACTTAAAACTAAAACAGTCAACAAATACAACACTCTTTCTTTAATATGACACAACGACCTATCATGTAAGCTCTTAGAAAGTATCCCGTATACATTTTTCTCTTCTAGCAATTCTAGAATCGTTTTGTGCTTCCTCTCTTCTGGAGTTAAATACTCTTGTAACACTTCTAGAACAATTTTGTCCTCCTCTCTTCTCCATTCTAAAATTCCTTGTTCCGATTTCACGTTTTCGGATTCATAAATTGACATGGAGGTGTCAGAGTCGTAGTCTTCTCTTTCAGTCTTGGTTATTGTTGCTTCAGATGTTTCTATTTCTCCTTCTGCAGGTGGCTCCTAAAACAATGGTATTCAATGTTAATTTTTCAGCGACTTGGTAATTCGCCAGTTGGTGATTTAATTCTTAAGTACACTCAAACCTTTCTCAAGAACTGCTTTAAATATTATTAAAAAACGCATTAGAATACATCAAGTAGTTCAGAAGTAATCCTACAGCGAGTGTGGCTCGAAGAGCGAGTGTGACTCAGTGGGAGCACGTGCGGCTTTCGATCCAACGCACACAGTTCGAATCCCACTGGCCCCGCACCACTGACTTTCGTAAGTTATGTGTGGAATTGACACTCGCTCTAAAAATGGTGAAGGAAAACATCGTGAGGAAAACCGGCATGCTCAAGAATTTATCACAAAAATTCAAGGACATGTGACATTCACCAACCCGCACTGGGCCAGCGTGGTGGATTATTTGTGGTTTGGGTGGATTGTTTCTTAATCAAGCAATAATATTAACTTAACAAAACTTTATGAGATTCATAAAATTTTGTAAGCAGGTATTTTAGATCGTGAATTAAGGCAGGTTACTTTGTCCCAGAATTTTAGTGACTTTATCATAAAAAAAAACTGAGAAACGGAAAGAAAAAGGTGATCCTCATTTTTCATTTTTAACCGACTTCAAAAAGGAGGAGGTTCTTTGTTCGGTTGTTTTTGTTTATTTTTATGTTTGTTACCTCAGAACTCCGTCATTTGTGAACCGATTTGGAAAATTATTTTTGCGTTGGGTTCAGTATAGCTACGAAGTGGTCCCATATAAATTTCATCGATATGTGACCTTGGACTTCGAAGATACATTGAAGTCGGTTTTTGTTTTTTCTATAAATTAATTATTCATAATAAAAAATTAAAAATGGCCCTCAAAATGTCTTAATGGCCCACGCGGGTATAATCGTGAGGTGCAGCTAATAAGGGAATAAATAGGCTGAACTATGTTTTTTACTATTTAGAGATTTTGTATGTATGTGGGTAGAGAACAAGCGATTCTGTCCTCACCTTTTTTATGGGCGTGTGAACATGTTGATTTGCTTCAACAGTCGGTGCTTCCAGATCGATAGACATAGCGTCGGAGTCTTCACCACTGAAAAAATAAAAAAATATTTTTTTATGGAACTCATTGGTAAGACGAGGCGCCGCGACTGCCCATAACAATTGCAGTGCCACCCAGAACTTACAATACCATAAAAAGCACTGTGCAGGACTGCATTGCGCTCATCACCCCGAGATATCAAGCATTAAGTCTCATATGCCCAGTAATTTCGCTGGCTACAATGCCCTTCAAACCGGAACACAGTAATGCTTGCGCACTACTGCTCGGCGGTAGAATAACTGGCAAAGCTGTGGTACCTACCCAGACGGCCTCCCACGAGTACCATACCAGCATACGAGACACCTACCAGGAGTTATTCATACATTCACCACCGAACAAAGCCATTCGTCAAGCGACCTATTCGTGTTTCGGGATGATGTTCAGTAAACCATCACGGAGACGGGTCTGAGCAGTCACTCAACTGCCGTCATCCTCTAGATCTATGAGCTCCATCTACAGCCACACCGTCGCTTGACATGAAGCGACATTGTGACCTAACATATGATCTGTAAGCTATAAAAATAAAGTTTCTAATCAATCAATCGCCAATATTCAGGCCTAGCCTAGTTTGGGGCCCATTGACAATTGAATATGAAATCATGGTATGTGAACAATGGATTATTGTAAATTTGGTAAATAAATCATTTATTATTATTATGTCGCTCTTTCTCACGTGCGTGGCGTGGCGCTTACCATCAGGCGAACGACATGCTCGCCTCATCACTCCATCCATAAATGATCCATATGATGTTGATATGATGATGAATGATCCATAAAAAAGTGTTTCGTCACTGGTGCTGGAGGCTAGCATTAACGAGGTACTCACCAAGATGAATGGTCGGCTTCGTAATCCACAGTGTTGTGTGGTTCGTCGCACGTTGTGTTATTTTGCTCCTCAGTCACATGTGCCGGCTCCACTGCCGTACTTATGTTTTCTCTGACAAAAGCAATATCATTATAGGGGATCGGACAACTTTACAGAAAGTGTTTTAAATTAACTACAATGAATATATATAGCCATGAAAAATACTATTTTAATTAAATAACGCTCTTAAAGTACCTAAAACTATGTTTAAATATTATGTTTCAAATATTGCCGCGCATAAGGTCACCTCAAAAGTTGCAATGTCATATGTAGGTAGAAAACGACTGTCTTCGAAATAAAACTTGCAAAGAGATTCTAATACGTTTTGTGAAGTTTGGGGACTATATTGTAGTAATGGAACGAAAAATTAGCAAAAATACATTCAATGAAAAGCAAAAACGTAAAATAAACACAAGCTTGACTCACGGCACTTGCCTACAAATGACTTCATGCGCTGTGATTGTTGTTTCGTTTGAGATGAAGAACAGATTAAAAAGGTCAGAATTATTTATAGATTAAAAAATATAAATCATAATTATTTTACAAAAATATTGATTTAATGATCTTTCTGGTTCGACGAACATTCGTTCTAACTACATTTTAGATTTTTTCTCGATTACTGTCCGATCCCCTATTAGTATAATTCGTTTTATAATATAATTCATTTTTTTTTTAAATAATAATTGGCTTTCTATTAACTATCCTTCTGTATATTCTTATTGCAAGAGCTGTTGGTTCTTCAATAAATAAATAAATACATAAGTAAATAATTAAATAAAAATAAATACCTTCTGCTTTCAATTAAAAAAAAAACCGCATCCAAATCGGTTCACCCGATTAAGAGCTACGGTGCCACAGACAGACACACTGACAAACACACATAGTCAAACATATAACAACACTCCTTTTTATATCGGGGGTTAAAAAAATATCAAATCTACATCCGTACCTTTTTTTTATATAACTGATTGACGAGACGAGCTGGTCGTTTGCCTGGTGGTAAGCAATACGCCAGCCCATAACAATAACAGCACCACCCAGAACTTTGTTGTGCAAAATCCTGCGCCGCGCTGCACTGCGCTCGTCACCCTGAGACAATTAGCTGTTGAGTCTCATAAGGCCCAGTAATTTCGGTGGCTACAATGCCCTTCAAACCGGAACACAGTAATGCTCGCGCACTACTGCTTGGCGGCTGAATAACTGGCAAAGCGGTGGTACCCACCCAGTCGGCCTCTCGCATACGAGAAACCTGCCACCAGTAAACCTACCTAGTTTCTTTCCTATGCGGGAACAGGTTGAAAGTATACCGCGCGAGTGGCGGGTAACCTTGCATAGAGTGGAGCAGGCCGCTGCAGATCTCACACGCTGATGATGTACTGTCGCTGAATACATTCTTCAGCTGGGAGAGGATCTTGTGACGATCAGCTTTGTTATTGACTTGATCCTGGGAAGTTCAGAAGGCACGTGAAAAACCAAAGAGATCAGCAGGGCGATCATGTATCTTTTATTTCAATCAATTTCAATAAGAAACCAGTTTCGATGATGGTTTTGCGATCACGTAATGCGTTCGTTGCAATCAATGGTCAACAAAATTGAAATAAAAATAAGTTTTGACAAACAAAGTTTATATCTATATATAAATTATAGACAAAAGAGCCGTATTACACAATAAAATTGAATTGATAGGGCGTACACATAACGAGTCATAGCATAATCTCGCTTTGTAAATTTGTCGGGTTACCTTCGAAGTTATTTGAAACTGAGACATAAAAAGTTACGAGATCGCATTTTATCGATTGAATTAAATTTCTATTGCACGTAGGTTCGCAACATGCGAAGTTTGCAAAAAACTTACGTGATCGCCCTGCAGAAGAAGTAAAGGAGTGGATAACATGTGTGTTGCAACATTTTGTGCAGGTATGCAGCGCTACGCGAGCTGAATTGAATTTTATTGCGTCATAGCAAGAGTCGCTGTTTGTTTAAATTTCTTTGCGGAGTGATGCTTCTGTCCCTTAGTATTCTGTGGTTTAATTAAGTTTTTGTATAGTAGAAAAAATTCAATGTTTTGTAAATCGTCGCGTAGCAAAAGGATCCATAAACTAAAACATTCAAACCCGTGTCTAACTTACCTCAATTCTCTCCATCAGCTCTTTAGCACACTTCCTCGTAAAATAATCCTTGAACACCTCCATCTTATCTGCCTGTTCCGGAGTCAGGAAGGTCAGGAAGTCCAGGTACAAATCCACCAACTCCACATCGAAGGCTTTGAAGAGATCGGCAGCTAAACGCGTGGGGTCGCTGGAGTCCAGGTCGAAGCGAGACAACAAGGTTTTGACCCGTTTCTTAACTTGTATACGTTTGGACATTGACGCTTTGGTGAACACCTTCAGTTGGTACGTCAAGACGTATGCTGGAAGAAAAAAATACATTTATACCACTCCCACTCGGAATGTGTCTTATTACTCGTTCATAAACGGGTTACAAAGTTCGTAATTTCTCCCTTAAAAATGTGCGGCGGGAAAAGTTATATGGAATTTCATTACTGCCCTCCGAAGCCGGGCAGGAATGTTGTATGAAAATCCATTACTGCCCGGCTAGCTTTCTTTTGTTTTTTAGCAGCGAACATAAAAAAAAAAACACAAACGTCAAACCTCAAAAAGGTCTTGTATGAAATAATTAGAAAAAAGAGGCGGGAAACATACAAACCTCAAATCTCAATAAGGTTTTATATCAAATAATTAGAGAAAAGAGGCGTTTTTTTTTTGTTTTCTATTTTTAATGAAATGAGGATGGCAACCTTATTCTGCAATACGAAAAAAAAAGCGCGGCAATTTATTTCGTTGCGTTAAATTTTGTTTTAACTAAATTGATAATTTAACAGTACCTAGCTTTTAATTTTCTAAATAATTTTCCAAAATGTCATCTGATAGTGAAAGCGACGATTTTGTAATGATGACGCCACCAGAAATAAAAAATACAGCCCAAGAAGTCATAAATAACTTACTTCCTGAGAAGTCTCGAGCCAAATACGACAAAATTTATAATGATTTTATATTGTGGAAAAGTAGCAAAAATGCACAATCGTTCTCAGAAAACGTCCTACTATCATATTTTAGCGAAAAAGCGCAAAAATATAAGCCAAGTACCTTGTGGTCTACATATTCTATGCTGAAAAGCTCTTTATTTTCCTCGTAGGTGTAGTATAAAGCACTATGTATCACTCGGGAGAAAGTTCTATTTCTGTTCTCGAGTTTCCTTTAAGCCCTCCGCTGCGCGTCGGGCTTAAACATACTCTCGAACAGAAATAGATCGTTTTCTCCCCTCGGTGTACAATGTACTATTAGTAGGTATTAGCTTTTTCTACGTGAACGACAGAGAAAGTCCATATTCGTATTTTTCCATGACCATCTTAGCAAGACCTCCCTGGTATTTGAGAGCGCGTACGACGAAGAGGTCAAACTGTATCTTCGTAGTAACCCAACCGATTTTGATGTAGCAAAACAACACCCTATAATCCAAGTTGGGAGTAATGCTACCAAACCTTGAAAACAGCACTAAAATCCGTTCGATAACAAACATGCAAATAAACAAACAAATGAAAATTCTAAAAACATTGATTTGTATTTAGTATCTTCGTAATATCAGGCCTAGCGCACTCCGCACTGGAGGTACGAAGCTACAAGTACATAGCCGGGCCCCGCCGGCGGGGCCAAGCAGAGTGCAGTGGGTTGCCACGCGCCGCCCGTGACGCACGCTTTCCAATGCTACTTGTACTAAAGCGCATTCGCATTAGAAGGATCTATAGACGTAACATCTACGTCTATGTTATGTTTTATTCATGAGTAAAAATAATAGAGTGAGCGTGGCTCAACGGTAACTCGTCCGATTTACGATCCGACGCACCGGATTTCGAATCCCGCTTGCCCGACTGATTTACTCACTCTCAAAACGGTGAAGGAAAACATCGTGAGGAAACCGGCATGTCCAAGAATTAATCACAAAAATTCAAGGACTTGTGACATCCACCAACACTAGGCCAGCGTGGTGGATCATGACCCATACTCTCTCTATGAAAGAAGGCCCGTTGTCCCAGCAGTGCGAACGGAATGACCTGATGATGATGAAAAAAAGAATAAGCAGACTCACCCATATCTTTAAAATCACAATCGTCAGTCTTTCCATCACTGCTTTCTCCATTCAATTTCTTCTCCAACTCCTTAAAAATAACCTCCGACGTCATCTTATGATTCTTCACTAACAATCTTAACCTATCCGAGATCTTTGGATACTTAATACTGCTACAATCACATTTCCTCTCTTCACTTTTACTAAAATAGTCGGTTATCAAAGTCTGCCTCTCTTTGCATATTTTCCTCAACAGCACACAACATGTGCAATGATCTTTATTCCCCGGAAATTGAAGGTTTCTCGCGCTTTGATTCTCAGGCAAGTTGTTGCCAACTATAGTGGTATTAACTTCGGCTGGCGTTGCTATTGATCCTATGTGACTGTTGACAGTTTGTGTGTTGACTTCTAGAGGCAGTAAAAACGCTCCAGTGCTAGTTTGGACCAGTCTGTAGAAGTTATGTGCTATCAAAGTGTTTTCAGCTGCTGTTTGACTAACTGCATTACCTTCTTGGTTAACATTAATTCTTTGTATATTTATATCGAATTTGTCTGGAAGTTTTGGTTGTTTTGGTACGTCATGTAAAGTGGAGCGGTGGCAGATTATTTGTTTGGTGAAGTCTATGGGGAGAGGTCGTTTGTTGGCGTTGTCTGTGATGCCAGGGTTGATGATAACTCCTTCTGGTTGTCGACCGATCACGTTTGGGCGTTTGTGGAGGTAGTTCTGTAATAAAATAGAAATGGGCCGTCACTAGCTGCACCCGTGAACAATTTTCCGGAATAAAAACTTAATTATTTCCCGCATAGGCCTTTTTCTATTAAAAGAAAAGAAATGAAATGTCCTATTTCAGGATCTAACAAGAATCCATAATGGATTAAAAAATATATCTAGAAACCCCGTTCTTATAGACTTAATGAATGCATTGTCATCGAGTTGTGAGCTACCCTGAAAATTTCAGCGGATAGCTAATCGGGAAGTGCTCAAAATTTCAGTTACAAGATTCCACCCGGAACGACAGACAGACAAACAAGAAACTGATATAAACGTCGTAATAAAAAAATACCAAATATTGCGTCAAAATTGGTATAGTAGTATTTGCGTGGTTATGTAACAAACATCCATCTAAACATCTATCCTCACAAACTTTCCATTTATAATATTTGTTATCTTCTAATATATAAAATTCTCATGTCACAGTTTTCGTTGCCATACTCCTCCGAAACGGCTTGACCGATTTTGATGAAATTTTTTGTGCTTATCCGGTATCTATGAGAATCGGCCAACATCTATTTTTCATCCCCCTAAATGTTAGGGGTAGTCCACCCCTAAATTTTTTTTAAATTTATATGGCAAAACAACGTTTGCCGGGTCAGCTAGTAACATATAATATTACGCATAAGACATGTTATGTGCAATAAGATTCTATAAATTAAAGATTATAATTATGATACGAAAATTCTGGATATAAACTTTATGCTATCCTGCTTGGCAAAATTTATGCCACGTCATTATGCGTGATGAGTTTCTGCGTAAAGAGTTTCTGCAAGAAAAAGGGGAAATATAATGACAACATACCCTAAACCGTTTGCTGGTTTTAGCGAGGTACCGCACCCATATCTTAGGCATCTCGTGTTCCGGATGTTCGTAGAGAGTGATCTTCGGGTTGTATGGCAGTATTCTATGTTGCGTCTCAGGCACTTCGTTGTATTTGAAGTATCTCTGAAAATTATGTAATCTATACATCGTCAGGACAATAGTCTTCCCCATTTTCCTGTATGGTGTTGAGTCCTGGACTATAAAAGCAGCAGACAGACGACGCATTGACGCGTTCGAAATGTGGTGCTGGCGACGCATGTTACGCATTCCGTGGACGGCTCACAGGACGAACGAATCTATATTAAAACAACTTAAGGTTACCCAGAGGCTCTCGAGCATATGTCTTCGAAGAGTGCTACAATATTTCGGACATATTGCTCGAAAACCCACCGATAATCTGGAGAGACTCTTGGTGACCGGAAAGGTGGAAGGAAAGAGACCGAGGGGTCGTAGCCCAATACGATGGACTGACCAAGTGTCAAAACAGCTAGAAACTAACATATCCGACGCCATTCACTGTGCTGGAGACCGTCACGAGTGGCGGAAGATCATTAATGGCAAATTTGGTCGGGAGCATCACGACGGTCAGCAGTGAGCACACGACTGGAGGAGGAGTAATAGTGGTAACGCAATGGCTAGCTAAAAAATGTTTGTATGATTTGAAAGAGTTTCATGACATACGAAATAATTATTGTACAATATTATGCTATAGCAAAACGGGTACCAGCTGAAAATCAGCGCCGAGTTGTGTAAAACTCTCGGCATTTTATGCTGAGCTGAGCCCATTCGGGACATATATTTATTATTCAAGTTTTTTATTTTTTGTTTGTAGTTTTTGTGTGCCGAAATGGTTTTTCTTTCTTTTCTTTATACTGTAATTGATTCATGTTGAAATGTTTTTATTTACTTTTTATTAACTTAAAATCATGTTTTTAATACTGACATTTAAATTGTCGACAGTAGAATGTTAGAAATTACCATTATTATTTATCGTCTTTATGTATAACATTCTGCCAATAAAGAATTTTATTTGATTTAATTATTGCGATATAATAGAGGGAGAACCACTAACCTATTACATATAGATAAGTTTAAAAAAAAGCAATTGTCTCATCTAGGGATCTAGGGCGGGGTTAGGGCGGACTGTCATGGTTATGGTAACTGTCATGCTCGAGTTGTCATACTCGGGGACGGCGAACTTACCACAATAGGATTATGGTCATCTCCGGCCGACCTGGCCGCGTGTATATGACCCGCGAGTAATTTCAGCGTCATCCACGGGAACATGTGTTTGACGACCAGTTCCAACGTGGCCGAGAGACCGCGGCGGCCGCGCGGCTGAGCCGACCGCAGCTTGTACAGACTGGGGTTGTCTTCCACGTACTTCCAGAATTGGTGGAGTCCGAGAACTATTAGCCTGGAATATAATATAATAGACATACTCATTATTGTATACCACATACATAAAAATATTAAATAAACCGTGTCAAGAATCACCTACATGTACATACAGAATATTGATCAAATTTTTAACTAATTTTGATTCTGTTTTCACATTTGACTGTTACTTTATGTCTATTTTCTAAGAAGATTTCAATTACACACTTAATTTTTGATACTCATCAAAGGATAATTTTTAACCTTTCACCAAAAATACTGATTGTGCACCAAATTTGGTCTGTTTTTAGCACTCAGACGTATAAGGGGCAGCCCTTGGCCCTTGGGCCACCCCAACGGTATAAACGGTATAAGCCTCGGTAGGCTAGAGTGCGGCGGGCCCGCCGCATTTGCACAATCAGTATATTTGGCGGAAAAACGGGAATAAATTGAGGTACAGTTAAATACGATCCCTTAACAAATACCGTTTCGTCGTCGCGATACATTTGTGCGCGAACGAAAGGGCAGACTATACGAATACAGAGGGGTCATTGTATTACGTAAGCAGGTACGGGTACAGGAACACGGGACTGTTGCAAACAGGAACACGTTACTCACACGTCCTCCTCGTGTAGATAGGCGTACCGGCGCACGGCGTCGGGCCGGTACGGCATGGCGGGCAGCAGGTACGGGTACAGGAACACGGGACTGTTGCAAACAGGAACACGTTACTCACACGTCCTCCTCGTGTAGATAGGCGTACCGGCGCACGGCGTCGGGCCGGTACGGCATGGCGGGCAGCAGGTACGGGTACAGGAACACGGGACTGTTGCAAACAGGAACACGTTACTCACACGTCCTCCTCGTGTAGATAGGCGTACCGGCGCACGGCGTCGGGCCGGTACGGCATGGCGGGCAGCAGGTACGGGTACAGGAACACGGGACTGTTGCAAACAACCTTCTTGAACGTCTCGTGGAATTCTCCCACGTACGTACTGTTGCTGCACGTGCGGCGGCGGCTGACGACAACAACATATTCCCATTTTTAACCAAATTAAAAAAAGGAGAAGGTTCTCTAATTCAATTGTATTTTTTTTGTTTTTTACCTCAGAACTCTGTCATTCATGAAGCGATATGGAAAATTAGTTTTGCGTTGGGTTCACTATAGCTACGAAGTGGCCCCATATAAATTTCATAGATATTTGACCTTGGACTTCGAAGATACATTGAAGTCGGTTTTTTGTTTGATAAAACGTATACTCGTTTAATATATGATAGATCTAGGATGTTTTTTTTAGATATAATTATTTTTTAAAACTAAATACCAAACCAAAAAAATTACCTTCTATCTACTTCACCTTGAATGAACCTGTAAACAAAATAGAAAAGTAAATTGTAGTCTCTGACTAAAATTAAGAAAAAAACAGGATGGGAAGAAGGGCCCAAACTAATCCTTATTTATAAAATATTAATATTATAAACGCGAAAGTTTTAGTTTTAGCTGGGCATTATGAGACTCAACAGCTAATTGTCTCAGAGTGACGAGCGCAGTACAGCGCCGCGCAGGATTTTGCAAAACAAAGTTCTAGGTGGTGCTGCTATTGTTATGGGCTGGCGTATTGCTTACCATCAGGCAAACGACCAGCTCGTCTCGTCATTAAGTTACATAAAAAAAAATGTATGCATGTTTGTTACTATTTCAAGCTAAAACTACCGAACCGATTTTGATGAAATTTGGTATGTAGGTACTTTAGGACTTGGAATAGCAAATAGGCTACTTTTAATCCCGTGAAACCGCGGGTGGAACCGCGGGGCGCAGCTAGTAAAATATAATTAAATGTTTCGCTGACTTTATTAAGTTATGTGCGGATTTAACACTCGCTCTAAAAACGGTGAAGGAAAACATCGTGAGATGTATGATCTCATAATGCCCAGTGGGAATAGTTGTCAGACACTTACTCGATCATCTCCCTGTTGTCAGCGGTATCGCCGGAGACGGATGTCTCCCACGTGGTGACCAGTTCGTACGCCGGCTTCAGGTTGCATACGTTCACCGCTGACTTTGGGTTCTCCTCAGCTACTTTTGTTAGCGACACCTGCAAATTGACAGTCAAAGTCAAATATCATTAAAAATGGCACAAAATTGCACTTTTTAACCGACTTCAAAAAAGGAGGAGGTTCTCTGTTCGATTGTTTTTTTTTTATATTTTTTTATGTTTGTTACCTCAGAACCCCGTCATTTATGAACCGATTTGAAAAATTCTTTTTGCGTCGGATTCAGTATAGCTACGAAGTGGTCCCATATAAATTTCATCGATATGTGACCTTGGACTTCGAAGATACATTGAAGTCGGTTTTTGTTTTTTTCTAAAAATTTATTATAAACGTCATAAACGCATGATACAAATAAAATTTATAATATGTTAAAAATTGTAACTTACGTAAACATGACTTTGAAAGAGGTATACGTTTTATCAAACAAAAAAAAGACTTCAATGTATCTTCGAAGTCCAAGGACAAACATCGATGAAATTTATATGGAACCACTTCGTAGCTATACTGAACCCAACGCAAAAAGAATTTTCCAAATCGGTTCATGTATAACGGAGTTCTGAGGTAACAAACATAAAAAAAAATGATAAAATAAACAATCGAACAGAGAACCCTCTCCTTTTTAGAAGTCGGTTATAAAGCGACAGACCAACTTTCCGTCTGTGTTCGCGACTTGTCGAGACTCAATTTTTTATTTTAGTTTATGACTCTTGTTAGTGTTTTGTTGTGTATGTTATTGTTGATAAACTTACCAAATACTCCTTGTAAGTGGGTGCCAGCTTCCAATGTATGGGATGTACGAACAGCTGCAGAAAGTTCGACGTGGCAAGCTGCACATGTTGCCGCATCTGCTGCTGCAATATCACCTGCTGTTCTGGTGTCATCTGTTAATACAATCCCATTTATTTTTATTCTGTGCTAGCGACCCGCCCCGGCATCGCACGCATGCAAATCACAAAATATCTTTGACGATATGATTTTTTTTTTCAGGGCAAAGGCCTCCCTACCCTGGCGATATGATTACACATTGAAATTTATTGTACATATAAACCTTCCGTAAAAAAACTCTAAATGAGTGAAAACTGTAGACAATCCCTAAATATTTAACTGTACTACTAATAAATTTAAAATAAAGTTGCATTTTCTTAACCTACAATTTGAGGTCTAGGTCCGTTGTTCCCGTAAGCCGTGTCCCCGTTAAACGGGGACAGTGGTATTTTAATAAAATATTAAAAATACGTCCCGATGTCCCCTTACTCTGTTTCCGTTGATATAGTACAATAAACTTTATATGGGATAACTACTTTCAGGCGCTTCGCCGGCCGCTGCCGCGGCACGCTCGCTTCGCTCGCTCGGCTCGCGCTGTGTGGTCACAGTTCTAACATAACCTAACCTAGTGGCTGTATCTCCGTAAAAGAGACAATGGTATGAAAATTTAATATAAGAGTCGCTATTTGTTTAAATTTATTTCCGGATTGATTGGCATTGGCTTCTGTCCCTTAGTATTCTTCGGTTATGTGTGTGAATATGGGAGTATTTGTTTATACTTTTAATCTTACTGTGACTTTAGCTTCAACTTGTATGTGCACGGTTTGCGACTGCGCTGGCTTGATTTTGGCGCGGAGTGATGGAGGCGCTTCTTGGACTGCCTTCCTTGGGCTCCCCGGGGTGTGTTCCAATATCGATATCTCAATCCTTTTATTCTTGGAACTTATTTTGATGCGAGGTCTGTAAGGATATATAAATAAATGAATACGTTTAGTAAAAAAACATCACATAAGGTATATAAAATACTAGCTACGCCCCGCGGGTTCCCGAGATAAAAAGTAGCCTGTTAATCCAGGCTAGCTATAGCCCTAGGATGGAGATCATAAGCTATCTAAGCCATAGATAGCTTATGATCTCCATTCTAAATTTCACTCAGAGATCATTTTGGGCGATAAGACCGCCCATTGTAACATTTTAGTAGAAGAGTAGTAAGAAGTAACAAACACACTAAGACACAAACATTCGCATTTACAATATTAGTGATACCACATCTTTGCTAGACATTCAACTGCGAAGTAGTATTGTGCAAACATTACTGTGTCCTGGCTTGAAGGGTACTGTTTCAAACAAAATTACTGGACATTATTAGACAGCTTTTGCTCAGTTTTGTCAGTTCCTTAGGAAACACCGGAAATGCCAATTCTACTGGGCTGGTCATAACCAGCCCGGTTCAGTACCTCACGATAACGAATACCGAATCGATTCGATTGGATACCGATTTCGTGTCGTATGTTACTTTTCGAGCTATTCCGCTCGAAGAATTCGATAACATGTTGCATTTACGGAATTTTGTTTTGTGCAATATTTTGAAGCGTACAATATCTAAAGGAATCTGTCGACGACCAGACGTACGAAAAACCGTCATCAATTTATGGTTGACATCCCTCCTGCTAACGCATCCGTAATGCGAACGGCCAAGGAGTGGAACTCTGCCGGCTTCTGTGTTTCTGGATAGCTATAACCTGGAACCTAATTCACTATGACAACTTGGCGATTCCTTGCTTCGAAATCACGTCGACTCCAAGGAATCGCCAAGTTATCATAGTGAATTGGGGTGCTGGGTGTGTTAAGACAACAGTGAACAGGTTTTTTCTAGGCGAGCGTGTTACATCTTCGACCGCATCGTCACTTAACAACAGGTGAGACAGCGATCAGACGCAAGCCTAATATTTTATTAGAATATTTTATTCAGCACAAACTTACCCTGGTTCTGGACTGTTCACCTTAGAAACTGTTACAGTTTTCTTGCTTGTTGTTTTCTCTCTCTCTTCATTCCCCGTCTCATTCCCACCTTCCTTACTGCTAGCATTTTGCTGCTGTTCTTTTCTAGAGAGGGAGGGTCGAGATTCTTCTTTATTTTCAAATGTGAGTCGTTTTGAAGGCCTCTCTCTGTTTTCATCATCGGAGAGCGGTTCTGTTTTCCCTTCCCATTGCGGCTGTAATAGTAAAAAGTTAAATGATATATTTACAATTACTATCACCCGAAAAGAATGTAAATCCGTTATTAATAATAATAATAATATAATAATAATAATACGCCCAATGATCACATACATAGACCCTGGCCCCTAACTAGGATTCCCTGTATCTAGGGAACCAGGAACTATGAGGATCATGGTCCCACAGCACCCAGATACATTGGCTATATGTTGTAGAAATATTTGTTAGAATAAGAGCTGTGGATTTTAAAAGATTTAAAAAAGAGACATCCCCGCAGAGTTTCTTGGTGCTACCTTCTCTAGCGGGCGTACTTTCAAAGCACTGTGGTAGAGTCAGTTTTCGTTTCTGGGACTTGAATTTGAGTACATGCAAGAAATGGGTTTTTTACGCTTAATAGATCTATGTTTGGCCACTATCTCGTCTGATGTGAAGCGATGATGTGGCCTAAGATGGAGCACATAGATCTAGAGAGAGCGGCTGCTCAGACCCGTCTCCCCGATGGTTCACCGAACATCATCCCAAAACACGACTAGGTCGCTTGACGGCGTGGCTTTGTACGGTGGGTGGTATTACAACCACGGCCAGAGCGTACCAGTAGAGAGTAGACATGTTTACCTAAAGTCATGGTATTATAAGTTACAATTTTTAACGTATTTGTATTTGCAGCCGCTCAACTGCCGTTTCTCTCTAGATCTATGTGCTCCACCTTAGGCCACATCATCGCTTCAGATCAGGCGAGATAGTGGCCAAACATAGATCTATTCGGCGTAAAAAAATTAAAATAACGTGCATATAACGTTTAAAAGTGCAGTGCGTGCCTATTTAACAAATATCTTTTGATTTTATACTTTTAATGGATCTTCGACTTTCTGAAATTTAAAAAAACAAATAGTCTTACCGATTTTACGGCGAGTGTTAAATCTGCACATAACATAAGAAAGAAAGAAAATACATTTATTCCAGACAGATAATCAGATAATCATTTATTCGTACTAAAAATACACGTCAAACAATAATTTCGATAACAGGTAGGTACATGATTAGTACGACCGTCGACAAAACATAGTAGGTATTAATAATATTCAAAAAAACATTATTAAATTTAATTAATATGAAATACAACAAATCAGATAATAATAATTATATAATTAATCTATATTATATTATGGTGATAATAATAATAATACATTTTAGTGGTAAGTTTAATAAAAATATTTAAAATTGTTTTGAGCTAGTGAATTCTTCATACGATTAAAGGGCCTGGTCGATAAGCCAGATACACGCAGCATTACATTTAACTATAATACTATACTACACATAACAAATAATAACAACAAAATAATAAATACATAATATATATATAGAAATAGAAATTATACAAGCGAAGACACTTCAAATATTTAAGCTTCGTGTGAAAAACTTTTACCTGCCATCATGAAAGTCTGCTGTTTTTATGTATTTATATACTTAATATATATATATATATATATATATATATATATATATATATATATATATATTATGTACATGTGTTGCGTATATATTGGAATTATATAATATGTATATGTTTTATAGTATGTATAGACAATATAGATGTATTTATGTATAAATGTATCTACACTCGAGAGCAATGAATCCGGGTCACTTAAAGAATCCTAAAAATCTCGGAAACTAAAAATGCTAGGTTAATGCAATAAATTGTATTTAATAGACAATGTAATACTCCTTAAATGAAGGTATTAAAACTTCTTAGTTATTGTAAAGTTATATCATAAAAAAATCAAATTTGAAAAAGGGCCACTTTCGAAGATGGAACTACGAAATTACAGCATTTGGTTTTGCTTTTGTTTGTAATCTGTCATTTATGTGGGTACATAAACCATGTTGATAGTGCTCTATATTCATTATTCAAGCTGAAATTATGTCGCTTACGCCTGAAGAATGCACCAGAATACTTACAATGCTGGAAACCGGCCGGAGTCAGCGCGATACAGCCAGGACTGTCGGTGTGTCGCTGTCAACAGTACAAAGAGTTCTCCGACGTTACGAAGAAACTGGTTCTAACCTACGCAGACCAGGAACGGGCAGAACCAGGTGTACCACAGCACGAGAAGACCGATACTTGGTGAACACCATGCTTCGAAATCGCTTTCTCACAGGAACTGAACTCACCAATCAGTTTCGACGCCTCGGAGGAAGTAACCCAAGTGCATGGACAGTAAGACGTCGGCTTGCTGAATCTAACTTAAAACCCCTTAGACCTGCAAACGGCCCTAAACTGGAGCGTGGGCATCGTATTTCGAGACTAAGATATGCCCAGAGCCACGTAAATTGGAGTATTGAAGATTGGTCAAAAGTTATGTTCTCCGACGAATCAAAATTTATGCTCTACAAGCACGATGGAAGACACAGAGTGTATCGAAGACCAGGGGACCTCATACAGGTAGGATTGTGAATGACTACCTTCAAGAGATGAACATTACTCGTATGGAGTGGCCAGCGCGCAGCCCGGATATCAACCCGATCGAGCATGCTTGGGACGAGCTAGGCAGATGCGTAAAACAACGAAACCCTCCCTCAATCACGCTTCGTGAGCTCAAAATTGCTCTCACAGAGGAATGGGAGAATATTCCCCAAAATCGTATAAGGAACTTGGTGTACAGCATGCCAAACCGCGTAAACGCAGTAATGGAAGCACGAGGAGGCAATACGAAGTATTAAAATTCAAGAAAATCGTAATAAAGTTCAAAAATTTCATGTTTCCTATTTTTGTTTTAAGGAGAGATCAGCAGTTTTTTTCTTTATGTAATTTTGTGTTAATAAAATGTATGGTGACTCATATTTTTTTTACTTTCATTTAAGGAGTATTACATTGTCTATTAAATACAATTTATTGCATTAACCTATCATTTTTAGTTTCCGAGATTTTTAACATTCTTTAAGTGACCCGGATTCATTGCTCTCGAGTGTATATATATTTGTATATCTATATGTATATATATATATATATACATATAGATATACAAATATATATAGATATATATCATATTTTAACCATTTTAGTTTAAAAGCATTTTCTACTTATTATCTACTGCACACTATCTTCTTTTATGTGTTGTTTTCCTTACCCTATGGTTGTCTGGAAGAGATCGCTGCTTAGCGATAAGACCGCCTATTGTGCTTATTGATTATGTGTTACCAACTGTATATTATGTTTTCTTTTTTAAGTGCAATAAAGTGTTATCTATCTATCTAAATACATAATATAAGCAATTATAGAATAATGAAGACTCAGCATAAATCTAAGGTAATAAATACCCTAGTACTGACTTTTAGTCGGAACCTATGACCGTGACATCACGAACGGTTAGATCAGAGACAATTACAAGAGGAATATATAAACAAATATATTACATAAGAAAGTTGTCGGTGCGGGGACAGCGGAATTTGATTAAGTTCCCTACTTTTTAATCGACTTCAAAAAAGGAGAAGGTTCTCTGTTCAATAGTTTTTTTTATGTTTGTATCCTCAGAACTCCGTCATTCATGAACCGATTTGGCAAATTCTTTTTGAGTTGGGTTCAGTATAGCTACGAAGTGGTCCCATATAAATTTCATTGATATTTGACCTTGGACTTCGAAGATACATTGAAGTCGGTTTTTGTTTGTTTTCTAAAAATTAATTATTTACGTTTAAACATACCTCAGTCCGACTGTTGTCAGTTAATACAGAATTGCTCAAGTTGTCGAGAGCTGGTTCCTCCACAGCTGATTCTGGTATGATGTTAAACAATTCCGTCACTAGATCGTTCAGTTCCTTCTTGGATATCTTGATGAGAGAATTGCTCAAGGATTCCTCGTCTTCGTCTTCTGTGGAACAACATATCCAGTTATTAGCTGCCACCCGCGACTTTACTGTTCTGCGCCCTAATTCACTATGACAACTTGGCGATTCCTTGCTTCGAGGAAACGTCGACTCCTTAATTAATAAACGACATCTGCGAAATTTGTTTTTTCTATGACGCGTCATATATATGAATGCATCATAGAGATGTCGTTTATTAATGAAGGAATCGACGTGATTTCGAAGCAAGGAATCGCCAAGTTGTCATAGTGAATTGAGGCCCTGGTAACTGCACTGTCATATCTATTCATATATTATTTAGATGGCGTTTTTATATTAATTTGTCAAACTGCTTTGCAACAACAGCCGTTAGCCCCCCAAACAAAATAGAGAGAAGGCCCGTGCCCTAGCAGTGGGAAGGTGATGAGCTGATGATGATGAACGTGGGGAAATAGTGTTAGAGTAGTTTGAACGTACGTGCGTCGGGATCGGCGGCGACATTGTACTCCGGATCAGCCTCATCATCATCTTCATGTTTGCTTGTGGAGGCCGGATTCAGGCACTCGTTTAAGAACTGTCAAATATATAGATAAATATTAATATAATAATAATAATTTAATAGATAAAGTAATATACAGGGTGGGGCAAATTTTTGGCCCCTTAAGGGTAGCTAGCTACCTTTTCTTTTGTAATTAGAAGGTTTTGTTTTTAGGAACTTTCTGTTTTATTTTGAAGAAAAAAATATTGCCATTTTTAGATTTTTGAAAAAAAGTACGGTTTACCCAAAAATTGACATTTGTCAAAATAAACAAGTTGGTCTTAATCGACTCTATTTCCAACCAGGAACACTTTTCCCAAAGTAATCTAAATATGTCTTTTGTAGTTAGGACGTTTTGTTCTTAGGAACTTTCTGTTTTATTTTGAAGAAAAAAATATTGCCATATTTATTATTATACCATATTTATATGGCAATATTTTTTTCTTCAAAATAAAACAGAAAGTTCCTAAGAACAAAACCTCCTAACTACAAAAGAAAAGGTAGCTACCCTTAAGGAGCCAAAAATTTGCCCCACCCTGTATACATATAGATGTTACGTCAAGATATTTCTCTGTCAAAAACAGTTTTGGCTGACAAAAACCATCATTAAAAATTTATTCGGGAAGTGCTCGAAATTTGAGTTGTAGGATTCCATCCAGAACGACAGACAGACCGACGGGCAGTGAGACAGAAAGAAAGTGACTTAGTAAAAACAATGTAAAAAATATATATTAAAAAAAATAATGAAAAAAACACTTGCTTAAAAGATGTAATTATAATTAATAGTTATTAGTAATAACTATTAATTGTAATTACACTTTTTATTTATACATAAAATTTTGGTGCGTAAATTATATAGCCAGACCAAACATACCTGATTCCACACTTCGTCAACATCCTGTATAGGCAGGTCGTCTGGCGGTATAAAGGTGCTTTCTATGTGTTCTATAGAGGTGGCGGAAAGGGACAGCTTAGAGCGCGTACGCAGCGCTATTGTAGCTTCCTCCTCTTCGATTTGTAGCTTGCGACGAGCTGTTGACACTTCCTGCAAAGGGTACAAAATGTAATTTCTTTAATATTTTTTTCAATAAAGATATTTTTAACCGACTTCAAAAAGGAGGAGGTTCTCTGTTCAATTGTATTTTTTTAATGTTTTTACCTCAGAACTCCGTCTTTTATGAACCGATTTGGAAAATTAATTTTGCGTTGGGTTCAGTATAGCTACGAAGTGGTCCCATATAAATTTCATCGATATTTGACCTCGGACTTCGAAGATACATTGAAGTCGGTTTTGTTTTTTTCTAAAAATTATAATCGTATATATACTCATATTTTAAATGGTCCCCGTAAGACGATATAAGGATAGAAGTTTGCTTGAGCAGCTGGCTCGGTGGCCCAGTGGTTAAAGCGTCGGGACGGTATTCCGAAGACGCCAGTTCGATCCCTGCCCGAGCAATATACTTTTTTTCTTCTTCCTAATTATTAAAAATCTTAAATATATATTTGTTTTCAGTTTTTTTTAAATTAATTTGGAAAAAACAAAAGGTTTCTTCAGGTTAATTAACTGGTAGGTATATTAAGGTAGTTGTGTTGCGAATTTACCGCTCACTTTGTCACGGCGCATATAGTCAGGAGGTTCCCGAGTCTGCAGCCCTGACCACTGATAGTTTGGGACCTGCCCCACTACTGGCGGCGGTGGTATTTTTGTTTTTTTGTACTTCGAAGACAGATTGAAGACGGTTTTTAATTTTTTTGTAAAAATTAATTATTGCTGGGCGTGTAAGCTCTTTATCGTAGTAGCTCAATGAGTATGAAAGGGATAATAATATTTGCAGCTTTATATACCAATATTTCTTTACTGGTGGTAGGTTTCTCGTATGCGAGAGGCCGTCTGGGTGGGTACCACCGCTTTGCCAGTTATTAAGCCGCCAAGTAGTAGTGCGCGAGCATTACTGTGTTCCGGTTTGAAGGGCATTGTAGCCAGCCAAATAACTGGGCATTATGAGACTCAACAGCTAATTGTCTCAGGGTGACGAGCGCAGTGCAGCGCGGCGCAGGATTTTGCACAACAATGTTCTGGGTGGTGCTGTTATTATTATGGGCTTTCGTATTGCTTAATATCAGGCAAACGACCAGCTCGTCTCGTCATTCAGTTACACAAAAAGAAAAAAAAGTTTTTCCATGTGTGAACGTTGAACATTTCTAGAGGCACTGACCTGTGGCACTTTAAACGGTCCATCTCTAACGACCTGCGGGCTGTCGGTGTGTTGGCTAGCGGGCGTTGCTGGCGTGCGGGGCTGTGAGTCCAAATCGCTGCACGATTCTACGTGGTCGTCGTCACTCTGTGAAGATAAATAATTGTAGTTTATCGAACTGGTGCATATGAGAGATTATTAAAACACTGAGTTAAGAATGTCTAAGAGTGTCGGGTCACTCCCTTCCCTCCAATATGGTCGAGGGGGGTGATGGCTGGTCCACAAGTCATACTCGTGAACGGGTGCTGCTTGCGGGGACTGGTCTGTTCTAGTCACTCCTACTGCTACTGTCATACCTACTTATATTTTATTTACACTTTTCTGTTACTGATACTATGACTATGGGACATCTCACTCGCATTTCTTGTTTTACATTCTGTTAATTCTAATTTATACGTAATTGTGCTGAAAAAAGACATCCCCGCAGAGTTTCTTGGTGCTATCTTCTCTAGCGGGCGTATATCCGAAGCACTGGTAGAGTCAGTTTTCGCATTTCTTTTCAGCACTCAGACTTCAATTTGAGTATAGGAAAGAAATGGGTAAACATACTTACCTTTTTTTCAAAGTCATGTTAACATAAGTTACAATTTTTGACATTTTTTATTTGTATCATGTGTTTATGACCTTTAAAAGTGCACTTTTGTGCCTATTTAATAAATGATATTTGACTTTGACTTTGACTTTGAATGATTTAATTAATTTTTTCATATATAGGTAAATAAAATGTCATTAGGAATCAATTTTTAATTCAGAATTAGGATTTTACAATATGAGTGTAGATTAACTCTATTTTGTAATACCAGAACAGATTTAATCATCATCATCATCATCTACAGCCTGTTCGAGTCCACTGCTGGACATAGGCCTCTCCCAATGCACGCCACTGAGCCCGATCTTCGGCTCTTCGCATGTAGTTTTTGCCAGCTACTTTACGCAGGTCGTCGCTCCATCTGGCCGGAGGGCCACAACTTCGAGAGGGAAGCCGATAGGAGGATTCAGCTCGGCTGGGCAGCATTTAGAAAACTTCGTCAAGCCTTCTCGTCGGCCATCCCACAATGCGTGAAGACAAAAGTCTTCAACCAGTGCGTCTTACCCGTAATGACATACGGTGCCGAAACGTGGACACTGACTGAGACTGGTTCATAAGCTCAAAGTCGCTCAGCGAGCTATGGAACGAGCTATGCTCGGGGTTTCTCTGAAGGATCGAATCCGTAATGAGGTAATCCGACCATGAGAGAACCAAAGTAACCGACATAGCTCAACGAATAAGTAAGCTGAAGTGGCAATGGGCGGGTCACATTTGTCGAAGAACCGATAACCGATGGGGTAAACGAGTTCTAGAGTGGAGACCACGTTTAGGTGAGCGTAGTGTAGGACGCCCTCCGGCCAAATAAATTTAATCATTATTAATTAATTTTTAACGAAACAAACCGACTTCAATTATGTTTATCTTCGAAGTCCAAGGTCGAATGTCGATGAAATTTATATGGGACCACCTTGAAGCTATACTGAACCAAAAAATAATTTTCCAAATCTGATTATAAATAACGGAGGAAGCGCGTAATAAACATACAACAACAAAAAATACAGTCTAATTGAGAACCTCCTCCTTTCGAAGTCGGTTAAAAATATAAAGGTTACTAATCCTTACTATACAGGGTGGAATTTTCAAGTGAGCCTGGATGGCCATATCCGAAACTTGGATGGCTACTTTACAAATTCGCCCTGTATACTTTTAATCCGGAAATAACGAATTCACAATACACTCCAAGCGGCATGTCAGTGCAGGAATTATTACCCCAATGTAGAATAAGAATCATCATCATCATCAGCCCATTACGTCCCCACTGCTGGGACTCGGGCCTTCCCTCATAGAGTATATGGGCGATAATCCGCCACGCTGGCCCAGTGCGGGTTGGTGGATGTCACATAACCTTGAATATGTGATAAATTCTTGGACATGCCGGTTTTCTCACGATGTTTTCCTTCACCGATTTTAGAGCGAGTGTTAAATCCGCATATAACTTAAGAAACGTACGTCAGTCGGGGCCAGCGAGATTCGAACTCGGGTGCGTCGGATCGAAAGAGACACGTGCTCCCACTGAGCCACACTTGCTCAGAATAAGAATAAAAATCAATATTTACCAGGACATCATCATGTGTAGGCTCATATTCCTCGTCATCTTCATCCTCAGGCAACTCCTGAGCAATCAAGGCTTTAACCTCAGGCCTGGTCTTCACTGGAATGTGCTTGATTGGAGTCAGTTCAAGGTTCTCTAGATTCCATGCTGCCGATTTGGGAGACACTTTCTTGAGCTCTCTAAATAAAGACACAATAGAGGGGACAAAATATAGAGTGGAATCAACTAGCTGTGCCCGCGGTTTCTCACCCGCAGATGAAAAGTATCCTGTGTTGTTTAGGATCTAGAGTATCACTATTTCATCAAAATTCATTCAGCCGTTGCGACGTTAAGAAGGAACAAACAATTACACACAGACTTTCGCATTTCTACATGTATTACAGTCACTCAAACGGCCTCAACGGATGACCAGCACTGGTTCGCACAACCAGCACAACGCTGAGTTGAGGCCGGTTTGCACCAAATTCCTATTTTTTTATTTAATCTGTTACTCTTTTAATGTTTTGTTTTGTTTTCTTATATATATATATATATATATATATATATATATATATATATATATATATACAGCGTGTAACATTAATGTGTAGTAATAATTAAACCACGCATATAGAAGCTTATTAATAATTCAAGTCCAAGTGCAAATCACCAGAAACTTTTTAAAATCACAAGATACGATAATTTAAACATTTCTGGTAATCAAGTTCATTTCAACCCTAACAATCAGCTGATAAAGAGCAATGAACTTGTGACAAAGAATATTAGTGCGCCGCGTGTACAGATCTGACAAACAAATTTCATCTTCAGTTAGCAAAGCCAGCTGTCCTACCAACCTTCTTTACAACTAACTTTCAAGCAAACTGCTTTTTACGCGACTCCCCAAAAAAGGAATGTAATGTTTTCGGGGTTAATGTATGTGCGTTTTTTTATTACACAATAAATGCCTCAACAGATCTGGATGTATGGGGTATCCTCGGAATCCATAAATCATCCCAAGTGACATAGGCTATAATGTTTTTGGCAGGGTCTTTTTTTAATTTTCTTAATGCTTACTTGTTAATTACAGCATTAAGCATCATCGCTCCAATTAACATTTAGGAATAAGGATCTAATCAGTATAAACGTCTAATAAGAGCGAGCATGGCTGATGTTCTTAAAAAATACGTGAGGTCACCAACCACCGTAGGAATAGGATGTAAAAACATCATGCATGAATTTCAACAGTAGGAATGTAATAGGCTGATAATGATGGTTAAGACATTTCCAACATTTGATTTCATTGCATAGTAAAAAAGTGTTCGTAAGTCAGTAATCAATAAAGCGTCTTTACTTAGTCAGTTTTCAGAAATAATCCTGTTTAATCTTTGACAAAACGCGGCAAACACTAAAGCTATCAAACATTCGCCGCCGCTTCATGATTCGCTAGCCTTGTTTCGTATTGCACCAATCATAAAGATGTAATCCTAATAAATAATAGCCGCTGATCCTCATTGGTCGAGCGGCACAAACAAAGTTACCTTCTAACGCCGCCCCATAAAACTCCATCGAAAAGGACCGATTTCGTTTCAAAAATTTCGTTTTAGGTTATTTCTGAATATGAATTCTAAGACGTCAAGTTGGATAAAAAGTTGAAACTGATCAAGGCAAGGCCAAGTCGGGTACGTTAAGGCATAGATTAAAAGTACCGTTCGCGGAGATTTTTTTGTATACCGGTTCCCGAACATGCAAAAAAAACTATGGTAAAAAAACTTAAACCTATGTTTTTATTATGGTTTTAATGCATTTAAATCTGCCCAGGCAATAAGAAGTAATGGTGGAATAAATAAATACATACATACATACGTAAACCCTGAAATACTTCTTTTTGGGCAGTCGTGTAAAAATTTGGAAATACCTTTTTTTTACGAGTGGGTTCCGGAACGGAACCGACCGAGTCCAAAGATCCGTTCAGTATGAAATTCCGGTATTTGAGACTCGAAATCAAGCCCTTGTAAAATGTTCGGCGTTTTCAAAGACAGAGCGCCTAGGCCACAAAACAGATAAATACAGAAGTTAATCTCATGTATGTACTTTTCATACCTTTCATACCGGACGGCGCAGGAAGTTTATGGGAGGAAAATTGATTGATTTAAAAAAATAAGTGTACAAGATATCAACATAATTTTTTCGCAGTTACTATTATAACTGAATAAAGTTTTTTTGAAGATAAAACAAATGCGATTAGTTTACATTAACATCTTTCTCATTAGATTATTGAACACAAGGCTAACACAGCTTATACTACAATAAATATCTAATTTTAAATTGTAAAAATATGACAAAGCCACAAAGTCATGTTCGCTTGTTCGGCGCAGGGCCGGGGGCCGGGGCGCTTACCTACCTACCTAACTATTTTGTGTTACGTGAAAATTAACCATCGAAATACAAGCAAATACCTACTTACCTCTCTGAAACAACTGGTAGCTTAAAAAACGACAATTCACCGTTTAATGTTGAATTTAAACAACCGTCCACCGAACAGTTATAATAACCTTTTTTCGTTGCTCCATTTTTGCACAAAAATGTTCACAGACGCGTGTCTCAAGCGGATGGCACTCGCGCTCGCATCCCAACTGTGCCCAGATATCGTGTCAGTGAGCGGTGTCTATGTGTGCGTTGCTCGAGCGCACTTTGTATGTAGATTGATTTCTGTACTTATCTGTTTTGTGCCTAGGCACAAAGTAGCTCGGTCAGTGACCCGTACTACCTCGACTAGGCCACAGTTTGTTAGGATTGTCCAGAATAATTCAAATAAATAATTTTTAAACTTTGTATGGAAAATATAATAGTGTTTTTTTGGTTGTATATTCTGCCCGATGATTCATGACTAGATACCCATACACACCTTTCAGTATTACTACACATTAATGTTATTCCCTGTATATATATATATATATATATATATATATATATATAAGAAATAAAATCACAATAGACGCAATAAAATTCACTTCAGCTCGCGTAGCGCTGCATACCTATATATGCGACAGAAAGAGAGGCGCTCTATAGGTTAATATGACTGGTAGGTATGCAGCGCTACGCGAGATGAATTGAATTTTATTGCGTCATAGCAAGAGTCGCTATTTGTTTAAATTTCTTTGTGGAGTGATGCTTCTGTCCCTTAGTATTCTGTGCCTATACTTATAATCTAAACACTGTGCATAGCGATAAGGCCGCCCATTACACCCACCGTTTATTGACTATTGTTTTTCCTTTGTCTTTGATATTCAATAAAGTATCATAGTATTGTATTGCATTTTTATTTTAGACTAAATATATATAGCCCTGCTATAAAATATATATGTATGTATAGGAATATTTTACAGCTATTGTGTATTACAAAAACCCCTTCCCATGATGGAAACATCAGCTTTAAGACTCAATTTTCAATTACGTCAGGTCGATTTAGCATCCAATAGGAGAAGCTTTATGAGTGAAATAACTTGGCAGGAAGAATTATTGATAGTATACGAAGTCAGCCAAGTAACTTTGTATTTTATAATTTCTACTCTAACCAGCATAACTGTATCAATTGATTTCATATTAAGTTTCTTACTTGACTTTAGCTCTAGTAAGTTTTGGCTGCATTTTCTTGTCATCAGTGCTGGAATCTTCCTCCTCTTCTCTTAACTTGACAAGGGCCAAAACATGGTCATTGGTTACTACTTTCTGAAATAGATAAAATAATCACACTTAATTTATTAGTCTAAGTGCATGTGTGTAAGTATGCTAGGTGGTAGGTTAGGTTGGTACTACCACTTTTCCAATTATTCTTCCATGGAGCACATAGATCTAGAGAGCATTGTAGCAAGCGAAAGTACTGGACATATGAGACTTAATATTTGATGTTTTTGATGTGTAGACTGCAATGCAGTGCTATGCCATACTAAGTATAGTATGGTATTGAAAGTTCAGGGTGCGTGGCGCTTACCATCAGGCGGTCGACTTGCTTGTAACATTTGTTAAGTTGCAAAAAAATGTGAATCTTCTATATCACTTAATAGTGTTCGAGAATGAACAAAAAGAAGAAGTATTTTGGCTTTCAAAATTAGATTTAACAGATTTCTTTAGTATCTATAAGGTAAAATGTTGTGGGCGTGTAGCTATAGGTGTATTAAGTTTGGCGAATGTCAGTATGACGAATGTGGTGTGCACTTTTTATGTGTGTCGTGCGTGTGAGGAGTCTTTGTTTGTGTGCTATAAATATGTATGTGCAGTTGACATTAGGTAGTATGGCGCGAACAAATAGTATCAATTAAAGAAAGTCCTCATCTAAATGTCTGTTTAGGTGCTTAGTACTTCTAGGCTGGTGGATTTACAGGCCGGGGGCTTTACAGGCTAGAGGCGACGCGGGCTACGTCTTTAGCACATACAGAGTCTGCCGGCCGACACTAAAAAATATTTTACATGAGACCACTACCATGCCAGTGCTGGTTTGTGGTGGCTCCGATTATTGGCTTAATGCAAATCAGTCTTTTATCAGAAATGAAGAATAAAGTGGATCGAATATGTGAATAAAGTGGGCGAATACCTTTATAATTTTTCTGACACTGGTCTCATCCAGATTATTTTTCAGCGCTGATGCGTGGACGTTCCTTTCGGTTTCCAAGGCATTATCAGGTAAGATAATTTTATCGTCATTGCTACTTTCGCTGGAATGTCTGATGAATTGTGATGAAAATTAGATATACATTAATATTAATAATAATTTAAGAAAATAAGATTTTGGTGTATGTTTTAGAAAGTAGAAACAAGTACTTATGTCAAATAGACATAAAAAAATGAGAAATTTGCGAATATGGGTAGAAAACAAACAGAATGCATACCGCTTTCGTTTCTTCCCTTGATTTTTCGGCTTACTCTTTGACGCTGAGACATCTCCTGAGCTCGCAGAACTAGGTGATACATCAGGGTTATTATCAGTTTTGACCATGACTTATTTTAGTCGGCGATATTCTTATTTTTTAAGAACACAAAATCCATATTTTTTTGGTAATTTTCATTGCATTTATTTTTTCATCACTTGTCATTGACCTTTTTTCTCTATGCTTTGCACAGATGCTTTGAATTGAATGAATGAAATGTACGGGAAAGGGCCAGTGACGTGACCAAAGATTTAAACTTGGTGTTGCTAGGTCAGAAAAAATACCCTTTTTTTTTATTCACCTGTTAGGGCAAGCTAGTCTCTGGGTCCATACCGCCATGTGTTACGTAGTTTTTATTATTTGATAGTTTAATATTCCATTTATGGGAAATAATACTTTTATTTACAGAACCAATTAACAATTATGTACAAACATATAGAATGATAAAAACTAAACTAACCTACAACAAAATTAAAAAATGAAATTAAATATAAATTTGGTCACCAGTTGTTTCTATGAGGCGTCTGGCCAGCTCTTTAAACAGAAGCCGCGCGTTCGCCCCCCAAGGCCCCATAGTTTCAACCCCAAACGGAAGAAATATGTATCCCTCACCGAGTGATGCATATTTCCTCCGCTTGAGGCTCTCTGCTGCTTCTGCCGCCGCTCCTGCCACCCTTGAAGTACCGTTGAGGTGGGACGGTGCTAGTGTATCGGCACAAGTGGCGTCCCACACCAACGGTCTTCCACGGCACCAAGGAATTAACGTCATGCCGTCGGGCCTCTTGCCATCGTCACGAGAAATACCATTCGGCTCTAAAACAGCCGGCACGTGAACGGTAGCAAGTGCCCGACGAATGACGTCATTAAGGGCGGCATAGCGTGAGAATCGACCTGCACTGCGGCGGCAAGAAAGACCATGGTGGCCCAATTTGTCTACTTCGCCGCCGCAGTGACAGTTTGCGGTTCTGTTGTCGAGGTGCCCAGACGCAAACCTATCGCAATCGAAAAACTTGTATTGTCCAAAAATGTTCCCACATTGGACGAAGGGATCGCGTGCAGCCAGTAGCCTGATTCCCGTTCGCTTGTAGCAAGGAGACGAGCCCCGTCTGCAGCGTCAACGCTGTCTCTGACTAAAGTTCGTTGAGCGTTTTTGCAGAGCGGCTCGTCCCATTGCCTCTGCGAACGGAGGCATTTTGGGAAATGCACACTCGGACAGGCCATACTCCACGCGTTTCTGGCCTCATCAATGCCCAGCATCGGCACAGTGCCAATAGATGGTGTGATAATTGATTCCATTTATTATACTTTTGTTGAGAATGAGTCTCCTCGTGCTTCAATAAAGTGGTGGAACTTTATTCAAGCTTGCCATGGACTTTTTGGGAGAACATAAAAAGCAATGTTTTCTCTATTTTGTTTCATTTGCCTACACTCGTGTACGTTTACGAACACATAATGGTTAATATTTCACCGATATTACACATGATCACTTGAAATAACACTTTTTTGGAAAATAAAATAAAATCGAACTATATCTTATCATTTCCCGCCAAAAAGTCTCGTAAAATAGTAAAACAGTAAGAAATACCTAACTGAAGGAGTGGGCAAAACAAAGCTGTAATGAAACCACAGAATACTAATAAAAACCTAATAATAAATATTGAAAGTGCGAGTTTTCCATTTCAAACACTTTTTTGATCAAAAATTCAGATCTCTTATTGCTAACATTCGTTTAGATGTGAGGAGTGTCGGAAGAAAACCGATACATAGAGGTACCCAACAACAATTCTGTATTTTTTAAGCAGAAAAGCAGTTTTTATTAATGTAACTTATATACATTTTGTTTGCTTTTTGACACGCTTGAAAATACAAATGATAATTTATATATATGGAAATATTAAATTAGGTTTTCTTTAGTAGTACAAGTCAGTTAAAAATTTCAATATATTTACATATTTATACATGCTTCAAATTAAAATATTTGAAAATAAAATATTCAAATTATTATTTATAACACTTTCAGTTGAGCCTTCTCATGGAACTCTTCAAGCAGTACTTTCATATCTTCATAGCCCGCAATCTCCTGTGCTTGCTGCAAAGATAGCCATTTCAGATCTTGATGCTCATCCGAGAGCTTTACTACTTCATCTGGATTTATTAACTTTGCTAACCAGTACACTACAACCTTAGGTTTCCCCTTGACTTCGTAATTAAGGGTTTTCGATATATCTTGATAAATCTGAAATTATAGTAATTTGTGCTTATTTGTACATTGCTAAACCTATGTGAATGTATATATAATTATTAATAACAAGTCAGTGAACATTTATATATATAATAATTAGATAATGAGTTTGGTGTAAAAGTAAAATATATATAATATTAATATATATTAAAAAAATATATATATTTATATCAAATAAGGATTTATTTCTATTTCTATGTGAAATTTTTAGACACATGTGTCTAAAAATTTCAATTTCAGAAATAAAGTTACGGTTTTATGAGCCAAGTTTTTATTTAGTTTTGTATATGTGTATATTGCATATAATATTATGTATTTGAAATGTCTATACATTGGTAATAATAAACTGTAAGTATAAATTGTTTCATTTTTAGAATTATTTTAAATTTTTTATGTGTCTAAGGTTTGTTTATCTACCTCTAAATCATTTTCAGATAAGCCAGCTTCTTCCTTTGTCTCTCTTAAGGCAGTTATCCAGTCTGATTCTCCAGGATCAACATGTCCTGCAAGAATATGTTACAATACATATGCTACTAGTAATATTATTTAAGGTTATTGGGTATGTACCTATTAGGATTACATTAATAATAAGATGAAGAAGAATGAAGAATGAGAAAAAATAATAAGATATAAACTGTCTTTCAGGGGATTATTTTGAGGTTTTGTTGAAACATAACATTGCATCATATTTCAATACCCACCTTTTGGAGGAGTCCAATGATGTTGCCCATAAGAAGTTTGCAGCATCAGAAACTGTATAGCCTGATTTACATTCCTAAATATCACCAAACCAGCAGCTCTTGTTGGTGTCATAGTAAATAGTTACGTTAATAATTATAACATTAATATGTATGAGTCGACATTATAATAAACTACAATTAAATTAATACGACTACGTAATTAAATTAGCTTCAGTAGAGTATAAGAGTAAGAATTTCTATAGTATTGGTTTCTAACTTTCTAACCAAATAACCAAACAAACCCATACAGACAGACCAAAGAGTATTATAACTAGACAAAGCTGACAAAGTCATTGTCACAGAGACACAGAGTCACAGACTAGCAAAAAGTTCAAACAGACTCCACAGAGCAATAATGGAAATAATTATTGCTATATTTCATAAATTTCAAAAGCATGCGAAGAATAGGGGATCGGACAATTTTTCAGAAAGTGTTTTAAATTAACTACAATTATATATATATAAAGCCATGAAAAATAGTATTTTAATGAAATAACACTATTAAAGTACCTAAAACTATGTTTAAATATTATGTTTCAAATATTGCCGCGCAAAAGGTCACCTCAAAATTTGTGATGTCATATGTAGGTAGAAAACGACAAACTCTTCGAAATAAAACTTGCGAAGAGATTCTAATACGTTTTGTGAAGTTTGGGGACTATATTGTAGTAATGGAACGAAAAAATTAGCAAAAATACATTTTATGAAAAGCAAAAACGTAAAAGAAACACAAGCTTGACTCACGGCATTTACCTACAAATGACGTCATGCGCTGTGATTGTTGTTTCGTTTGAGATGACGAACAGATTAAAAATGTCGGTATTATTTATTGATTTAAAAATATAAATCATTATTATTTCACAAAAATATTGATTGAATGATCTTTCTGGTTCGACGAAAATTCGTTTTGACTACATTTTAGATTTTTCTCGATTACTGTCCGATCCCCTATTACATTAATTAAAATTTTCTTTCATGCTTATGCATTTTTTCATTATAAGCGCAGGCGGGCTGCGACGGAACGGAACACTCCTTGTCAATTGGCATTCGTTTAAAAAGCAACTTACAAGTACAACAGTATTAGTTAGCCGCGAATAGCATTAGCATATGGTCGCAGTTCGCTTCTGTGCTGGTGTAAAGGTGAACCTTCAAGTAGACAGCCAAAGCTGGATATTTTATCTGAGAATTACTCAAACGCATGCTGCCGTTTGAGTCTTCCGACACGTGCTAAGTGATGAATTTAAGCATTCATTGAATTATTAATTTGATTGATGCTGATATAAATGTTGCGAATTATAATTACTGCTAATGCTAATTATTCCTCATAAAGGCAAAACTCAGGTAGTCAAAACATGGGAAAACCTGCAACGCAATGGAAAGCAAAAATCTGAGTAGTGCATTGAGGAATAATGGAGTAGTGTCATTATTTTACAAAGATAAAATAGAGTTGTTGTCTTTGGTAGAAAACGTGTTTTCTAGTGTCTATGGTATTCATTATCATATGTTCATTCATTCAACTTCATCTCTAAAAATTCTTTCTTATCTGTACTAACCGTCATCATTTTATGCTTGTAAAAAAATCAAAAAGATTTCAAATTGCAACGGCAACCAATAACGAAAAACAGTCGAAATTATTTGTTTATTTTTTAGATTTTATCTCAAAAGTAGAACAACCGTTGGGTTATGTGTGTTGTTAAATGGAATATTGGTGCAAAACAGTAGTTCATAAGCATGTTACAACGGTGGAAACTTATTCTTACAAATTGGGTAAGTTCTAATTTTCTATTGTTTTCGATTAAACTTCAATCATCTATGTATACTCGCCAAATGTGTGTAACGAAACTTCCTCTGGTAATCTGTTCATTTATCACCAACAATTCAAAGACCTCATATTGTCAAAACCATATCAAAAGAATAAGTAAATAGAAGAAGGCTCACGCATCGAGTACACCCACCTACCTACACACCAAGTTTGTACCACTAGACGGGTCCTTCACCAGGCATTGAATTTTGTTTTAAGTCAGCTAAAATACCGTGACCAACTTGCAGATAAACTGTTACTTCAACGAGGCCAGCAAAGATGAACAGAATCTTAACATAGAATCGCTTTTGAGTATTATATCTCATTTACGAGAAAATTTAAACTTGGACGAGTCCAAATCTTCCATACTTGAAGCACATACAATTCAGGAATTCCTCATAGAGAAGTATCCTGAATTTAAATTTGAAAATGGAACCGTTGAAGCAGGAAACGAAGAAGAAATCTGCCTATCAGCTTCGCTGCTGCTCTTTTTCGTGTGTGTTAATTCAAAGAATTTGGACATAAAAAATGCTATGTGCAGCAAATTGAGTTCTAAAGACCAAGAAACTATACTCAAATTCAGCAAATGTTTGATGGAATGTTCAGTTATAAGTGTCAGGGAAGTGCAGGCAGCTATAACAGGTTTGTTTTGTATATTATTATTACCTTCATTGAGTATGGACATCTGCCCTTTTGCATTAGCAGCTGCTATCAACAGATGTCATTGGGGTGGCTACATTTAACTAAAAATAGTATCAGATGCAGTATAGTATAATATGTAAACATTGTAGTTTGTTTACTAAACATTAATTTATATACTGTCACATTGAATTATGGTGTCTGTTATGTTCAAAAACTTATAATGAAAAAATATTTTTTTAATTCTTCTGAGCAAGGTGATGATTTAGGTTCATAATTAAATATATTTAACATATTCTTATTTATTACCTTATAATAAAATTAATAATTAAAAGGCCAGTTTTGCTTAATTCACGAGTATTATAATAGTACATTGAATATTCCATACCTTTGTTTACTAAAATTATCATAAGTGCAGTGTACTTCAAAATGTAATGGGGGAAAAGCCTTATACCTTAACAAAGAACTATACTTCTATGGTTAAACTTTTGCCTAACAGTGGAAGCAAACCAATAGCTAACAATAATATCCCACTTAGGGATTTAATGTTCAATAAGTATTATTCTTAAAAATCACAGAAGCATGTGGCCAAGATATAGCAGCAATGGAGCTCCCCAGCCGATTCACGGTGGCTGAGACTCCACCGGCATTGAGATCATTACACAGTGAAGTGCGAAGACTGCAGGCGGCTCTCGAGGCGGAGAGATTTGACCGCAACTATCTACAGGAGGAACTGTCCAGGACTAATGGCAGACTAGAACGACTATGTGAGTATAAAATAAAGAAAGAAGACCCATTTTCACACTAAATAAGAAAATACTAAATTACTATAAATACATCACTTTCAAATACCACAACTTTGGTTATAACAATTGCATCACACCAATTGTAATTGTTCATGTATTATCAACAAACAATCAATTATTATTAAATTGTTGTAGTAAAAGAAAAAGAACAGCATAAACTTGACATCCTAAACCTCAAAGCCAAGATATCTTTATGCTGCGGGGAAGAAGCAGATGCTAGAAATACTGAAGCATCAGGTGATAGAACAGCAAAGCTTTCACGACAGCTTCAGCAGCTTGAAGAAAGACTTGAAGAGGTTCAGATACAGATGGATGATGCGGTGTATGAAAGAGACGTTTATAAGGCTAAGGTAAGTGTACCTTGTCAGAGATCTATAAAATTTGGTATGATTAAACCAACTACTGTTCAGTAGTGAGACAGTCACTGAAACTGGGCCAGTTAGTAGCTATTTGACTTCCTTCCCCTACCTTATACAGGTTTTCAAGTAATTGAGCCTTTTTATAAATTACTTTTAAATAAACCAAGTTCATGTATTAGTCTAATTAATACAGTATTGCCAGGCCTGACGCACTCTGCAGTTTAGGTAAGAAGCTACAAGTACATCGGCCGGGCCTGGCCGCCCGGGCCCATAGTGCTAAGGATTTCAAATTTAATGGAAAACGGACCTGATGAAATATTGCACAACAAAAATTTCTGTTAATAGTTGTTTTCAATGCTGATCAACATTTGTTTTATCAAATTTTTCATAAAAATGATTTCTTCACACTTATAAAAGTATTCCAGATAATAATGTATAGAAGAATAACATCTTATTTTTAGAGGTGATAGTTGACTTTGTTTTGTTAGATTAGAATAATAATAATGTACATGCTTTAGTTACATATTAAAATACATATTAACTATATTATGTGACAAACATTGTTTACATAGTATAAAAATAGTAAAAATTGTCAAAAAAAATAGAAATTAGATTTTATTTTTCTGGTAGTATTTTCCATTATTATAAGTTCAATGTCTATCCAAGAGAATGACTAAATATAAAAAAAAAATAATAATTTCAGAACTTAAGTCTTTTGTCAAAGTTGCAAGGTTATAGAAGATTTTTTTTTTGTCGTTATATTAGGTAGGATAGGTAATTACGATTGCATAAGGTTTTACTTTGATAAAATAGATATTTTTCCATACATTTTTTTCTGGAATATTTTAAAGTGTGCAAGATTCATTTTTATGAAAAATTGGATAGATAAATGTTAATAAGCAATTTTTTTGTTAGATATTACAACTCTAGGTCGAATGTCGACTAATTTGAATTCCGGACCACTGTGCGGCGTTAGAAGAGGTAAGAGCTACGCGATAGAAAGAGAGGCGCTCTGTAGGTTAATATGACTGATACGTATGCATCGCTACACAAGCTGAATTGAACTCTACGACGTCGTAGCAAGAGCCGCTATTTGTTTAAATTTCTTCGCGGTATCATGCTTCTGTACCTTGTTACTATTAAGTATTCTGTGGTACTACATAGTCTACTCTTCATTCCAGATGGATGAACTAAAACATGAACGTGACAAGTGGCTTGCACTCTCCCAACAAGAGAATGCCCGTGTGTCGCAGCTCACAGATGAGCTTGATAACGAGCGTCGTCACGTGCAATCCCTGAAAGACCTGGTCGCAGAGCTGCGACAGCATAACAGGCGCAATGGACTGGACTCTAGCTTGTTGGAATGTGATGATCCTGATGCTAGTATCCATTCCCTGCAGCATAACTCTTGTAAGTGTTCTAAGACTACTCCACGCCAAAGAAATGTTGACACACACACCCAGATGTGTGACATTTTTATACAACATTTATGTTTGCAGCTGTCTGCAGTGAAGTATGCGCTAATGTAGTTGAGGTTCAACTCGGAGAAGAAAGAGCGAAGATTGTTGTGCTCCAACAACAGATTCAATCTTTGCAGGTAAGATAATATTCCATGAGTTAACTTGCTTATCATGCGGTTCTTTATAATAATGGAACTGAAAATTGTTTTTTAGGATCAAATAAATGTATTGAATCAAAAAGCAGAAACAGAAAAAAAGACCCTTGAAAATGATGTAGCCCAAAAGGAAAATATTATCTTTAATCTAAAGCATCGCATTAATGAAGAAATTGAAGAGAAAAATAACTTGAAAGCTCATTGTGATAATGAAATGACTAAATTAAATAATGAAATAAATGAACTTGAACAAAAATTGAAAGATAATAGTGATTACTCAAGATCTATTATTGAAAAGAAGTTGGAAGAAATTCAAACATTGCAAGAGGAAAAACTCACATTGTTACACAGCCTAAATAATGAGACTACGAAACTGGGAAACATAATAAAAGACTTACGATCTGAAATAGACTCCGAAAGACATGCTCGATCAAGTATGAAGGAAGGTTATGAAAATCACCTAATGAAGCTGAATGAAAAAGTATTGAACCGAAACAATGAACTAGTTGAATTACAAAACAGCAATTTCGAAAAAGGTGAAAAGATAGAGACACTGCAAATAGAACTCAGAAAGGAAAAAGAAATGTTGAATGACCTGAATAATAAATATCAGAATCTGGATGAACAAAAGAAATCGATTGAAAATGATCTTCGACATAAATATGACGAAGCTCAAGATCTGCATATAAAGTTACAACAGAATAGTACCGTAATTGAAGACGTGAAAATGGAAATTAATCAATTAAAGACATCAGTTTCTTCACTAATTGATAATTGTAAAAGTTTGGAAGAAGTTAAGGAGCAATTACTAAATGAAATTCTTATTCGTGATGCAAAAATTGAAGAGATAGTCAAGGATATGAGTCACATCAATGAAGTATTTACAAAAGAAAAAGAAAAGTTATCACAAGATATGGATGAGAGAAATGCTACTGTCAATTCTCTTCAAACTCAATTGCAGAATGAGATCCAGTTCAAAATCGAGCTACAAAACGAATTGAGCCAAATTCAAATTGCAAAAACGACATTATCAGAAGAATTCGAAAAAGTTAATTCTGAATTATCAAAGTTGAAAATTGAAATTGAAGACAAAGATCGCACTATTGATGCTATGGATTTATACATACAAGAAGAGAAGACTCGCAATGACCAAGCAAATAAGAAAGTTCAAAAGATGACTGATGATATTAAAACAAAAGAAAATGACCTTAAAATGCTGAATGATAAACTAGACACTACAATAAAATCTTTAAACGAAGAAATACAAAAGAATGCTGAAGTGGCCAAGATTAAGTTACTTACTGAAACAGCTGAAAGGGAAACGGTACAATTGCAGTTGGATGTATTGTTGAAAGAGAAATCTCATATAGAAAAGGACCTATCATTGAAATGTGAAGAAATATTGATGCTACGAGAAGATTGTGAAGAGTTATCGCAAAAATTGAATGAAAATGAAACACGTAAGTAACTAACTTCTATAACACATTTTCTATAAGACTTTGTATTCCTATATTTCCGATATCATGGTTGTAATATAATGATTTATTACAGTCATACAATTCCTCGAACAGAAATGGAATGATGAGTGTAAAAAACATGATAATATTTATTTACATTTTTCTACTGAAATGTCAACAATAAAAACCAAGGTGAACAAAATGCAAAATGGTGTTGTAGAAGCGACCACAATCATGGAATCTAAAATTATAGAAAAAGAATCTCTGCTACATAAACTAGTTAAGGATTTAGAAATTGTTAAAAATATGTATGAAAACACTATCAGTAGTTTACAAAAAACCCGAAATGAAAATAAAGTTCTTGTTTCCCAATTAAACGAGGAAATTTCTTTAAAAAACAAACTTGAGGAAGAAAATCGAAATCTAAATGTGATGATTGAAAAACTGACTACACTTTTGAATGAAGAAATTGTAGCTCATAATACAGAAGTTGATACTTTGAAAGTAGAAATTCAATCGCTATTAAAAATCATTGACGAAAAGAACGAATGTAAGCATAAGCACTGAGTATATTTTAAATTTTTCATTGAATAGTGATTTTTATAAATGATTTTTTATTCTGTTATCTTGTTACAGGTTTGAAAACATTACAAATTACTTTAGCCCAAGATAGTCAATCTAAAAGCGAATTATTGAGTCAGAAAGAAGTAGAAATAATGGACTTACAGAGTAAGATTACTAAATTACAAACTATTGAAAATGAGCTTGAGCAAGAATTCAGTAGAGAAATTGAAATCAAAAAAGAAGCTGTACAAGCGTTGGAAAAAGAAAATAAACAGTTACATAATACTGTTGAAAAACAGAAAATTAATCACGAAGTTGATATTAATGAAAAAGATATAATCATCGATAAATTAGAACAACAACTTAAGGAAAATATAGTTAAGTTTGAAAATTTAAGACAGTACAACGAAGACCTGAAAATTTCGTGGGAAAATTATAAAGCGGAGGCAAAGGCAGCTGTTAGAGAAAACGAAAATAAAATAGCGAAATTAAACGAGATGGCTCTCACTTTTGAACAAATGATAAATGAAGTTGAACAAGAGAAAGGTGAACTAACTAAACGTATCGTAGAGATTGAAGAAAGCAAAAAAATAAAGCTAGAAAATTTGGCGACTAAAGAAAAGGCTTTAAGAGATGTTCTTGAATCAGAAAAAGAAAAAGTCCTCAAGGAGAATAAAGTCCTTCTTTCTGATAAAGATATACTTTTGATGGATAAAACCATGCTAAAACAAGAGTTATCTGAAGAAAGATCAGCCAAAATGATTGTAGAAATTGAAAATAAAAAGTTACTGTCTGAAAAACAAAATCTTTTAGAAGAAAAAACCATATTAGCCCAAGAATTAGCCGAAGAAAGATCTATTCAAAATATTGCCGAAGAAGAGAAAAATATACTGTTCTCTGAAAAAAATAAAATCAAACAGCAACTAAACAAGGAACTAGAAAGAACTAAAATTCTTATACAAGAAAAAGATTGTCTAACTCAACAGTTAATTGAAGAAAAGTCGGCAAAAGAAATAACTGAAAAAGAAAAGGAACTCTTGGTTGAAGAGAAAGAATTACTGATAGAAAAGCTAAACGAAAAGGTTAAGTCTGAATTATCTCAAAATTTACGTGATTTGCACCGAAAACAAGAAGTTTTACAGCAAGACTGTATGCAATTAAAGGAAGCTTTGCTTATGTTTGACGACAAAAATATAAAGCTAACTGAAGAACTAGCCGAACAAAAAAATTTGAACAAAAACCTGTTGGAACAGAGTCAGAGCCTAATTGATGCTAATGATCAGTTGAAAAAGGATTTACTGGATTTAAATTCTGCTCAAGAATTACTCAAAGAAAAGAATCACAATTTACTCACTGAAAACGACAAATTGAAAATAGATTTACTTGAAGTAAATTCTATGCAAAAATTACTCAAATTCGAAAAAGATTCCCTTGAAATGGCTCTACGCGGTGTAAAAGTTACTAGTGACGAAATAGAAACTGAGAAAAATAATTTGGTCGTAAAGTTAAAACAAGAATTAATTAACAAGGAGGAGGAAAACAAAAGCTTACTAGAAGAATTGGAGAAAACGAAAGAAACAATAAAAAAAATTGAAGACGCACAAGATGCTCTTATCCAGGAAAAAGAGCTTATTATACTAGCTACAAAAACTGCTGAAAACGAACTTAAAACTGCGAAAGAGTCGTTAGAAAAAGCGCTAATTGATGAGAAATCCATCCATGGTCAAACACATTCTAAACTAAATGCTTTAGCAGTTAAGTCTGAATTAGATTTAATAAACAAGGAAGACGAAAAGAGAGACTTACTACAAGAAATTGAAAAGTTAAATGCTGCTTTAGTTGAAAATAAGGCAGTATATGACAGTCTTATTAAAGATAAATCTTTGGCAGCTGCAGAAAAGGATTGTCTTGAAAAAGCTTTAAGTGCTGAGGAATCAAACCGTGACAAAATACAGTCTGAAATGAATACTTTGACTGTGAAATATGAAATAGATTTAATGAAAAAGGAAGTAGAAAAGAAGAGCTTGCTTGAAGAAATTGAAAAGTTGAAAGCCGCTATAGCAGAAGATAAGGCAATACAAAATTCTCTTATAAAAGAGAAGGACATGGTTGTTGCAGAAAAGGAGTCTCTTGATATATCACTCTGTATTGAAAAATGTGCTCGTGATGAAATAGAAACCGAGAAAAAAGATCTGACTATGATATTAGAAAGTTTGACAGATAAAGTTAATCATTACAATGATGCTTTTAATGAGTATGAAAATACCATTGGCATAAAACGGAAAGAAACGAAAAAATACCAAACTGCGTTGAAACAATTAGAAGCAGACCATCGATGTAAGCATTTATTCAATTTACTTTGCTTGTATTCTGGAAATCAAATATTATAATTAATTCTGTTACTTTTTTTAGATCTCCAAGAATATAATTCGAAAATATTAACAGCATTGGGCGACAACTTTGATAAACTTGTGCGGGAAATTAAAAAGAATAATCTCAACAATGAGGTTTTACAAAAACTTATTGATGATAAAAATTTCAAAGATATGCCCCTAGCAGAGGCCTGTGAATTGATTTTCAATATAGCTGATATTTTGACATCGGAATTGTCGCTTATGAAGGAGTTAGAAGTTGTCCTTAAGAATGAGAATGTAGCCCACAGTAAAATGCAAGAAACATTGAAACAAAAAGAGGCTCAAGTATTTGAACTGCAAACTGAAATAAAGCGGTTGGAACAAGTGGTAAACGAAAAGAACATTGGTGAGTCATTTAACATTATCACCACCGCCCCTGTCGGTACTTGTAACATAGGGCTTATTTTTCAAGTGGCTTCGTTAAATTTCCATAAAAATCTTTACCTAACGAATTCTTTCAGAACTAACTAAACAATCCGAGGCATACGCCACCTCAATAAATTCCAAAATAAATAACATTCAAACCTTACAACAAGAAAACCAAACATTATACCACGATTTGAATGATATTAAAGTTCAGCTGGAAGTCAAAGTATATTCACTGAAAGAGAAGCTCACTGATAATGAACATTTGACGGATAAGTTGAAGAAGAGTTACGAATGTCAAATAGATAATTTGAATGTTATGATTACGAAGCTGACTAATTATTTAAAAGAGAAAACTGTGGAGCTGGAAGCCCTTAAAAAGGATAAAGAAATGCTACAGAATACAGTTGGAGATAGTTGCAGAAGTATGTTGAACTACATTTAATTGAATTCAGTCGTTAGTCAAATAATTAATATTTTTTTTATGTAAACATTGAGTTTTAATGAATTAATGATCACATGATAGTTCTTCTTTAGACACAATGGAAAAGGTAAGTGACGAAAAAGACACACAAAAATTCGTCTCATATTTACATTTTTCTTCTGCAGTTATCAAGACATTGGAAGACGAAGTAAATACAGAAAAGCAAAACATTGACAAATTAATGACCGACTTTGAATCTGAGCGTCAAGTGTTAAAAAATATGGTAACAGTCACCGAATCCGTCATGGAAGATCAAAAGCTTAGTCTCAACAACGTCATCACTGAACATGCACTAGCAAAGGACTGTTTGCAAATCGAAAATAAGGAACTTAAGAGCTTACTCAAAGATTTAGAAGGTAAATATTTAGCTCAAGAAATGGCAAATACATCTTTACTTTCTTTATTAAGATTGGAGAGAAAAGGGAAAGAAGATGTGGAAAAAGAATCTGAAAACGTTAGAGAATATTTGGACGAAGTCATAAGTTATCTCAGTAAAGAGAGGAATACAAACACGTCTGTGATAAGTGCCCTGGAGTTCCAGGAAAAGGTTTTGGCTGGAGATCACGAAAAGATGAAGATTGGTAAGTTTGTATACAATTTTAAAGAGTACACTCTTTGTATACAATTTTTAATAACTTAATGAGTTTTTATTTTTAGATCTTGAAGTTGCCCAAAAACTCAATCAAGAATTGAAAGTGGCTATGAGCGCTCTTGAAATTGAGTTACAAATTCAAAAAGATAAATTAGACATAGTGCTAGAGGCAAAATCTAAAGTAGAACGTGAGTTAGAACTTCAAGTAGATATGTTAGAAAAAGCGTTGGAAGAAAAAGATAAAGTGGAAAATTATCTGGAAATTCAAAAAGACGAGGCAGCAAAAGTTTTAGAAGAAAAGTCTCAAATCGAAAATGATTTACAAACTCAAAGAGACGAGGTAGCAAAAGTATTGGAAGAAAAGTCGAATGTAGAAAATATGCTCCAAGAAAAATCACAGTATCTTACACTACTTCAACTAGAAAATAAGGAGTTGAAAAATAAATATGTTGATCTTTTAAATGAGAAAAGTATCTTGGAACTGGAGAAGAAGGAAAGCTTAACTAAAATGGAAGATCTTAAAGCTAAAATTAATTCAAATGAAACAAAGGAAAATGGAGAAATTGCTAAATTAAAAGATGAAATTCAACAGTTACTGAATACAATTGAGGAAAACAAAACTGGTAAGATAAATGACCGCTTCCTTTATGATATAATCACTTTAGAATTGTTGTTTTAGATGAATTCATAATAACCATTTTATTTTTACTTTAGTGATCACGAATTTGGAGCAACTTATAAAACACGAGTTAGAAGAAAACCACAAACTCCGTGATAATAATGATCATGAAAAACTGATTTTGAGCAACAAATGTTCACTGCTTCAAGATTATCAAAACAAAGCCGAAATAGAACTAAAAGAACGCCAAAAAGAAATATTTACTCTTACAAAAGAACTTAAAACAATGCAATGCAAAATCGACCTTAGCGAGCAAGATTCAAAAGCTAAAGATGGTATCATTTCTAAAATGTGTAAAGAAAAAGACGCTGTCATAAGTACCATTAGCAAGGAACTTGTAGAAGAAAAAGCCATAAGAGAGAAATACGAGAAAGAATTAGAAGCACAGAAGTCTGTTGTGAATGAAATGAAGAATAACATGGAGATCAGGGCATTGAAGAAAGAAAATGAACAGTTGATCAGGGCCATTGGACAGCAAGAGACTTGTAAGTACTCAACCAAAATATTGAATATAATATATTCTTAATTTCAGATTTAGCTAAAGCTTTCAAATGGGTAAAACAAGCTTAAAATAAAACATTTCAAAAATTAAACAACATTATGTTACAATATAGTTTTACACTGGACAGGCTGGTCCCACAAGGTCTCATTTTAGGTCCACTATAATCAAATTAACAAATTAAATTGTGTTTTTTTTATTTCCAGTCACTGCGCTTTGTCAAGAAAAGACCGCAGAGAAATATGCGTGTCAAGCGGAACCACGCGAGCACTCCCAGGTAGATAACTCATCATCAAACAACACCAACTCATCCACCGAGAGCTTTAAGACCATCACAGACTTAGAAAAAATTATACACGACAAAAACCGCACAATAACAACACTGCAGACAGACATCACATACCTGAAATCACTGATGGCCGAATCAGGGACCAAACTCTTAGACGTCAATAAGGAATTAGAAATTAGCGAAGAAAATTGTCACCAACTTTCCAGTCAACTAAAGAAGATAGTCCATCAGAAGAACGAAGAGATCGCCGAATTGAAAAAGCAAGTTACTAAAATGAGCGCGACCGAAAACCGCGCCAGTCAAATTATAAAAGTATCAGCGAAATACCAGGCGATGATTCTGAAGAGAATTGCCGAGATAAAATCAAACACAGTCTTAAAGGAATTGACCAATTTCGGCAATTCTAATAACTGTGATAATGATCTTAGACGAAGCCTAAATGCGGGCACTATAACGATGGAAGACTTGGAAAACTTCTTAGAAACCACGGATAGACACTTGAAACGGTGCTCGGAGAAACAGATCGCTTTACAGAAAGAGAGGGATAGACTCGCCGAAGTTAAAAGAATTAACGAATCGGAGATTATAAATCTGAAGAAGTTCTTGACTGAGCTTTCTGTTAGCTTCCAGACGTTTAGTTCAGTGAAAGACCTGTACAGTAATAAACTGAGTATCGTCGTATCTGTGCAAAGGACTGTGAGGCGTGAAATTCTGAGCTTAGACGGGCGCATTACTGATTCTGCCATGTGCAAGCTAGAACGAGGCTACGGAGCGGCGATGCAGGACTTGGCCGAATGCACAATGAATCTAGAACGTTGGCTCGAACGGTGCATAAGCAGGACCGTCTCCGTAGAGAAAATAAAGCAAGCGTTCACAAGTGACAGCGAGCGGTCATCGCTCGCCTCTCCAAGTTTCCAAAACGCTGGCCTAGAAATTCAGTTGGAGGAGTTGGACAAGTCTTTTCAAAAGCTTCTGGAAGATGTAGCGCGCGCTGTGAAGGGAGAAGGCGCGAAAGAATCGCAAGCTTCGACCGTCATGGAAGTACGAGCGGAATACGAAGACAAGCTCAACAGAATGAAGTCGAAAATGGTCAGTATCATACCTATACTGTTAATAATATTACTCTATCAGGTCGTGTGGTGGTTTTACCTTCAGATGGACTATTGATGTGGCTTATTAATTTGATTGTCATGACTTAAAGTCTTATTTATTTATTGAATAAATTTATTATTGGATGCCGTTTGTTTCATTTCTTAGTTTTTCAGTTGAGCTTTGAGTTTTTACTAGTAGTACATGCTTGTTTATGAGGCTGAGATAAGGTAATTTACTTTGGTTTTTTTGCATGGGCATGTGCGAGTTGTGCATGGTCTATGAAGAAGCATGTTAATTGGCCGAGGCTCAAAACGTATTGGCAACTCGCTATGTATTTGTATGCATTTGAAAATAATGTAAGTTTTCATACGATAAAAATAGTAAAAATCACGTAGCACTGTCAAGCGTCTGCCTATCGTCCTCCTTTCTCCAAACTGGTCTTAAATATCAAATCCGCTTTCAGAAAGATCTATTCAACGAGCAAATGGCTGTGCTTAAGAACAAGCAACGCGAAGAGATAGCACTACTAGAGCGAGAGTTGCAGAAGACAAGAGAACGGATGGACGACTCGAAGCGACGTTACGAGAACCATATCCGGGATCTGACGAAGGAACTCTGGAACGTCGGCGAGAAATATCTGGTGAAAAATGATGAGGCAGAGTGGCTGCGGAAGAAGCAGAGATCGGGCTCGCTTATGTCGCTGCAACACGTGCATTCTGTGAGTTTTACAAGTTATTATGCGGAATTTCGAATTGCAATTTTGCGAGGTACTGTTTTACTATGCAGTACCTCGCATAAATGCGACTACTAGGCCTAGCGCACTCCGCACTGTAGGTACGCAGCTACAAGTACATAGCCGGACACCGACGGCGGGTCGCGTGTCGTTACACCGGTTACACGTGCCGCGTCAGAAGAGATAAGAGCTATGCAATAGAAAGAGAGGCGCTCTGTAGGTTAATATGACTTGGTAGGTATGCAGCGCTACGCAAGCTGAATTGAATTTTATTGCGTCATAGCAAGAGTCGCTATTTGTTAAAATTTCTTTGCGGAGTGATGCTTCTGTCCCTTAGCATTCTGTGCTACATTTTATTTGCTTTCAAACCATACGGTTTGAATGGCATTATGAAACTTAGAGCTATTGTCTAAGGGTGACGAGAGCAATGTAGTGCTACGGAGAATTTTGCAAAACAAAGATCTAGGTGCTACTGCAAATGTCACGGGGAAGGCGTGACACTTACCATCAGGCGGACGACTTGCTCGTCTCATCACACTTTTCCTTCACTGGCTTAATTTTTTTTTAAATTATTTATTTAAATTTTACAACTTTTCTTAAATTACTAACACCTTATAAACCTTAAACAGGTTTGTCTTTGATGTCGCATTCCTCTTCTATTACTTTGTTCACTGTTGTGTTTATTTCCAGTCGGGCTTAGTACCGCCGCAGGAGCCTCCGTCCCGTACCTCGGACGCACATTCCCTACGCTCCTTGCCAATGGCGGACAACAACCCTAAAGGCAAACGTGGTAAGTTGGTGAATCAGTTCAATCAATAAGTTTGCAGCTTTACTACTTATGCGAGACTAGCAACTTCCCGCGGCTTTGTTCGCGTCGACACAATAAAATAGCCTATGTCACTCGGGGATTGTGTAGCTTTCTATTAGTAAAATATATGTATGTAATTTGTGTATATTTTATTTTTTATAATTGTGTATATGTAATTTGGTGTGCAATAAAGTGTTATTGTATTGTATTGTATTGTAAAATATTTGTCTAAATCGGATAATTAGTTCCAGAGTGCTACGTGCTACAAGCATACATATTTACATACAAACAATTTTACCTCTTTATAATATTAGTATAGATATACATTTACAGCTCTTCCTGTGTGTGTCCTATATCACCCAGACATAAAACAAACTTTGTTCAGGTACTTGCGAATGTTGTCTACATAGATACTTTTCATCTCGGAAAAACGGAACAGTTCCTTAATACAGACTATAATATTAAATCTAGTTCTACGCGATCGCAGTCGCGCGGATATCGTCTTGTATCAAATAAAATAAATTATAAATAGTCAATTTTCTTATCTTAAAAAACCAACCTTATCTACTGTCTACGTTTCCCAGAAGACAGACAATTACTTTTCCCAGAAGACAGACAATTACTTTTCCCAATCATAAACGTTCGACTGTCGAAGTTTCCCAGAAGACAGACAATTACTTTTCCCAATCATAAACTTTCGAATGTTGACGTTTCCCAGAAGGCAGATAATTTCTTTTCCCAATCATAAACTTTTGACTATCGGCGTTTCCCAGAAAGGCGCGGTCTGCACATGTCAGACGAAGAAGGCGAGGTGTTTGACAACCGCTGGCTCAAGGAACTCGCCACGCCGACCCACCGCGATGTGCCGCCCGGCCAGCGCCTATCCGAGCTAAAGTGGAGAAACTCGCTATGTCCCCCGCATCTCAAGAGTTCTTATCCTGCTGAAACACAGTTCGCGCCGGTTTTGGACGAGGAAGAAATCAAGGTTTGTAGCCATTAAATCAATGCTTTATACATTTAAAATCGTCCTATCGACGCTTTGCGCCGCCCGGACAGCGTCTATCCGAGCTCAAGTGGAGAAACTCGCTCTGTCCCCCTTATCTCTGAGTTCCCGACTGAGACCCAGTTCGCGCCGGTCTTGGAAAAAGAAGAAATCAAGGTATGTAGCTATTGACGGTCGTAAAGTACTTTTATTCACGTGTCGGGAAGCGCCTTTCTGTGCTCAAGTGGAGAAACTCGCCCTGTCCCCCGCATCTCAAGAGATCTTATCCTGCTGAGACACAGTTCGCGCCGGTCTCGGACGAAGAAGAAATCAAGATATGTACAAGGTCATAATTACGTTTAGAGTGCTTTCCTATTCACGTTTTTTATGGCACTAAGAGATTAGTTTATCCCGGACATACAGACAGAAATAAAAAAATATGTGTTTTTTGGTTCTGTTGCTACCACCATACTCCCATAAATATTTTTTCTCATACTTACAAACTCATATAACCCTTCCAGGCCACAGCAATGGGCCCGGCCGCCGCGGGCCGCCCGCAGCGGAAGGAAGTGGGTATCACAGCCTACAAGAAGCCAGGACCGCCCACGCCGAGCAAGCAAGCCGGCCGCCTCTCCGCTACGGTACGTTTATACTATTGCAAAACAAAGTTTGTTCGGGTTTGAACCGAATAGCTCAGCGATTGTGCGTTATTGCATAGTTGCATTGACCGCAATCGCTTTGCCACAATTTTACTCATTAGTACGCGAACAACTACCATTGAGCAACCTCGCGTGCTCAAACCTTTTTAATTAACCATTACTAATAACCATAAGTGTTACCAGTGTATTTAGTGATTTTATATACAATTGATACAGTGAAAAATATAAACCATTTTAGAAAACCATATTTTTATGTATTTTTTTAATGCATGAATCGATTCATTATCGAATACTATTAATGAAAAAAATGTTTAAAAATTATACGGCATCATTCGTCAATGAAATAATAAAATGAAAATTTAAATCAACATAAACGAGCTATTTGCGTGTGATGTCAAAATATGGGGGCCTAGGATCTCCTCATTGGTCCATCTATGCTACATGTGTGTGTGTCAATAACTTACCAATAGGGCGGGCTCTATGTCACAAATTGACCAATAAGCAGCGAGGCGCGTGACGTCAAAATGTGGTTGCACGTACTCAAGCGTTTCGCGATTAAGTTCTGTTTCTCCAAAAATACGAAAAAGAAACATTGAAATACAAAAAAACTACGCAATTAATAATGATAATTATATCACTACTAAATGTTTACAGAAGTAATCTATCGTAAAAAGTAATTTCCAGATTTTTCGACAACACATGAATATTCCCTATTATGACTTTCCTTTCGCTCAGACCAAAGTACATTAACTATATTGCGGCACAATAACTGGCAAAGCTGTGGTACCTAACCAGACGGGCTTCCGCACAAGAGAGACCTACCACGAGTAAAATATTAACAATGGAACCCTTTTTTTATCCGACTTCAAAAAAGGAGAAGTTTCTCTATTCGATTGTATTTTTTTTTAAGTTTGTTACCTCAGATCTCCATCATTCATGAACTGATTTGGAAAATTCTTTTTGCGTTGGATTCAGTATAGCTACGAAGTGGTCCCATATAATTTCATCGATATTAGACCTGGGACTTCGAAGATACATTGAAGTCGGTTTTTTTGTTTGATTAAACGTATACTTGTTTGCAAGTCGAGCAGGTCGTTCACCTGATGGTCAGCAACAAGCCTCCAGTTACACTACCCATAACAGTTACAGCACCAAAAGAACTTTGTAAAGGCACAGAATAAGAAGGGACAGAAGCATCACTCCGCAAAGAAATTTAAACAAATAGCTACTCATGCTATGACGCAATAAAATTCAATTCAGCTCGCGTAGCGCTACCTACCAAGTCATATTAACCTACAGAGCTCCTCTCTTTCTATCGCGCCGCTCTTATCTCTTCTGACGCGGCACGTGTAACGACGCGCGACCCACCGTCGGTGTCCGGCTATGTACTTGTAGCTTCGTACCTACAGTGCGGAGTGCGCTAGGACTGCTATCATTTTAAGAAGTTCTTCGCTCTCTTTCTCTAATAATTATTTTTTTCAGGATTCCGAGTTGCGCGAGTCGCTACGTGTGGACAACGATCCGCACGCACACACGGAACGCAAGACTAGCACGCCCGCGCGGTTCCGCGCGTTCCTGCGCTTCAACAAGAATGATACTAACGAAGTATGTCATTTTTATGAGTGTTTCCCACAGGTAACAGAAGTCGCACCGTAGACAATGCGACGGACAATGCTGTGCTTGTGCGGACATAACATTGTCAACAAGTATACATTTAAAAAAAAAACCGACTTCAATGTATTTTTGAAGTCCAAGGTCAAATTTCGATAATATTTATAAGGGACCACTTCGTAGCTATAGTGAACCCAACGCAAAAATAATTTTCCAAATCGGTTCATAAATGACGGAGTTCTAAGGTAACGAACATAAAAAAATATACAATCGAATAGAGAACTTCCTCCTTTGTTTTTGAAGTCGGTTAAAAACAAACACATTGTATGTCATATAATTAATTTTATAACAAAAAACAGACTTCAATTCTGATTTATCTTCGAAATTTAAGGTCGAATATTAATGAAATTTATATGGGACCACATTGTAGATAACGACCAACGAAAAGTGTTCTGAGGTAACACACATAAAAAATACATTCGAATTAAATACCACCTCCTTCTTTTAAAGTCGTTAGTTATGTTAAAAAATATTATTATTCATAAATCATAAGTGAGTCTGTGATGACCAAGAAAAGATGATCAAGAACTTGTTGCTAAGTCCAGAATAAATTACAAAACATCGACTTAGCGAGTCGATGTTTTGTAATTTTTTCTGGATAGATATGAAATATCATATCAAAAGAGACATTAGGGACTAGCAACCTTCCGCAACTTCGCGTTTACCAAAATATAGTCTGTCACTCGAGGATAGCAGCTTTCTATCAGGAACCAGGAACTACGAGGACCATGGTTCCACAACATTCAGACACAAAACAAATTAATCAAGCTCTTGCAAGAATATTTAGGATTTTGGAAAACCTAACCTCTTGTTTCTTTACAGGGAACCCCTCGAGCCAGGAGATTGAGTAATATGTTTAGGAAGAAATAATGTTATGACATTTTCATAAAAATTGTTGGTTAATAAATAACTAATTTATTTCTTATACATGTTGTTTCATTTATACCCAGCATTATACTTGCAGTTTCTTCTATAACCATTTTAAGTGTCACGCTTTAGGGGGGGCGTCCATTATTTACGTGAGCCGTTTAGGGGCGAATCTCACCCAATCTCACGTGGGGGGTGAGGGGGGGGATCTTCAAATATCACGTAATATTTAAAGGGGTCGGCCTAGGTAGCACTTTCTTATATCTTGTATAGCCGACCTTGGCGGTCAAATTCCACATGCGTAAACATAAAACGAGGGTTAACCTGGATTTTTTGAATGAAAATTAAGGTGTAGGTCCGTTGTCCCCGTAAGCCGTGTCCCCGTTAACGGGGACAATGGTACTTTAATAGAATATTGAAAAATACGTCCCGATGTCCCCTTATTCTGTTTCCGTTGATATAGTAAAGTAAACTTTATATGGGAAAACTAATTTTTAGCGCTTCGCCGGCCGCTGCCGCGGCACGCTCGCTTCGCTCGCTCGGCTCGCGCTGTGTGTTCACAGTTCTAACATAACCTAACCTAGTGGCCGTATATCCGTAACGAGGACAATAGTACTAAAACTAATGACGTCCTGTTGTCCCCGTAGCGGGGACAAGGCCTACGGGGACAACATGTGTACACTAAAATTGACACCTAATTCGTGGGTTAGCCGAAATTTCACATAGGGGCATCGCATAGTAGGCCTTATAAGGATGTCCTGAAATAAAAACCTTCAATAATTTTAACTCACGATTTTATTCCGTAGAAGTACACCACAAAAATCACTATAGCACCAAACATTACATACAAAATGTACAAAATTGTGCCTATTACGATCACACTGTTAGAAGAACCATTTGTAATAAATTAACTATACAATAAATGAGTAGAGATATTCTTTTCTCGCGCTCCACTTAAATATCTATTCGAATATTTAACTGGTTACAATAACAAAAAAAATATTAGACATTACATTCAAAATAAAATACGAAACGGCGTTACCTGCAAAGAAAAATAATTCCTTCATCGCAACTAGAGTCGTATAACGTTGAATTATTCTTCCGTCGTAACCGGTTTCGAATCACTGGTTACGTAAGCGGAAAGTTGGAGCACGAGGAAAGACCATCAAATTGAGGTATGAGAATGTCTCCACTTTTTGATGTCATACCCAGTTCCTATACATATTAAGAAAAACGCTTAACTCAACGTGTCTAAACCCACGCTTTTTCCAATTAATGGGAATAATACGAAATTTAAAGTCATCGTTGTTCTCACTTTTGCTTTTAGTGGTATATTATGAGGATAACGACATCATAATTTACTTGGTGTGTACTAAAAATGCCCATTATCATTTACAATTAAAACTAAATTAAATTGTGTTTTTATTTATTTGATTTATTACTTATTTCATTGTAAATTTAATGATTTTTGGTTCAAATCAATTATCAATTTAATTTTATTTGAATTTTAATTGTGAGTTAACATAGTAAGCTGCATACTAAAAAAAAATATTATGGACCAAATTGTCTGAAATTAATTAATTTTATTTTTATTTTATTTTATAAGTAAGTAATATAAAATGCTTTGGAAAATTGGGCAAGTCTAGTAACTCTTCGGTAATATTAGTCTAGGAACTGGGCATTACAGCTGCGTGGCAACTAGCCCCAGTGCCGGTGGTCAATCAGAATAAACTCGACTCATTGCTCAGTATAAATAAACCGTATTATGCGCTGCATTAGTCAAGGTAGGTACTACTAGTAGGCAACAACACCTTTGGAAGAAAGTTTTATTGCCGGAGGATTGAGGAACTGAAAATACATGGCAATTTAAACTCTCGTTCCTCAACAATAAAATAAGTATTGTATGTAAAATTTACGACGCAATCACATTATATTATGGTTTCATATTATATTATGTAATATCAAAAAGTAATTCATGAAGATATAATTGATTATACAATCTGGTGTAGTTTTTTTTAATGATTAATACATAGTTTTTTTGGTGGGTTCCCAACGAGTTACACCCAATCATGTCACAGTGTTATTACTTACATAATATAATCAGTAGGTAAGTATGTAACATTTTAATGTAATTAATAAAGTTTATTGACAATGCTAGTAGGTAAGCATAATACATTATTATACTTACACCTTAATATAAAAATAAATATAACTTCCAAAGTGCATCATAATTATTATTAAAAAACGATTAATTTAACAAAACGGCGGTGTAAAAACTTAATTTAAAAATAAATTATATCATTTATTATACAAAAACGTATTATTTACAAATTCAACATCGCTGTAAATAATTATAACAAAATTGTCATAAATAAAAAATAATAGTGGATATGTAAATCGTCAACGAACGATTGTAACTTAATTATAAAATAATAGATTCAGCAAACATTAAAAATGTACATACAAATAGGGTCATAGGAAATTTTATGAAAAAATATGTAATGACTAAATTGTTGCAGTTTTTCTTAACTTTAAATTAATTATTAATTTATATATAAAATAATAATTGATAGGTACCTTTTTATACATATAATAACTTGTTGGTAGGAATAGGTTGTAGACCAGTCTATTGTTTTATTATTCATGCTGTGTTTATCTATAATTGGGTTGGTATATAAACCTTTGCCAAATAGTCTTTGTTAAAATAATATTAGATACATTTTTTACATTTTTTTACCTTTTGAGCGCCACGCTATAGAAGCAAAGCCAACCTCTCCTCGCCGGGCTACGCAATTTTAATAAGATTTAGTCGACTCAAGCCGACCTCGGCGTAGAGAGTACGAGTCTCTACGGCGAGGTCGGCTTGAGTTTTTTGTTTGTCGTGTATAGCCGACTTTGGCGGTCAAAAGGTTAAGGTGGTTCTAACAAAAAAATAAAAAAATTACGTGATGTCAATGATAAAATTCACAATACAAACAATAGCCATAAAAAATATTAAACACTTTGAGTAATGTACTACGACCAAACTTTATGGTAATGTACCATTTATTTTGAAACCCACATTGCTTACAGTCAATAATATAAATAAACACTTTTTCTGCCACAGCAAAACTTAGCCAATCAGCAAAAAGCTTCACGCTACTCTGATTAATTATCTCAGCTGAAAACCAATAGCGAAATCGAGACAACCAATAAGAGTAGTCTGTTTGCCTCAAACGAGGCTAAGGCTACAGACTGCTACACGTCTACCACCAGCTTATAAAAGCATTATTTTATTCCTCTAAAATAAAGTGACCAGTGGTAATTGTTAGGCATAATCCAGTAACTTTAACAGATCCTAAATTTAAAAATGTCAGTGCTTAAGGTACAAGCCACCTTCCATGCAAAAAACAATGTTTATAATTTATCTCGTCGCTTATAAAATTATGCCTAACGATTCCATAAAATGGCCCTCTAGTCCAGCGGTTTTCAATTTTCTATAGCTATGGAACCCTAAATTATATACCTAATTTTGGCGGAACCCCAACTCATATTTTTAACCGACTTATAAAAAAGAAGGAGGTTCTCAATTCTACTATGTTTTTGTATGTATGTTACGCGATTACTCCGCCAATTATGAATTGATTTTGATGATACTTTTTTGTTTGGTAGGTCATACTTCAGAGGTGGTCTAATATAAATTTTATCGAAATTGCTTCAGCACTTTTGCGCGGGTCAGTATATCGATAAAAATGCCGGCCAGAGACGGCAATTCTCGGAACCCCAGTGACCCGTTCACGGAACCCTAGGGTTCCGCGGAACACCTATTAGGAACCGCTGCAGTCTAGTCAAGTGACAAGTATTAATTCGACAGAAAATACTTCGACAACACAAACGGCCCTAAAGACTCGAACTAATAATAATAATGTCGAACTAATACTTGTCGAATTATGTTCAGGCGAAACAATTACTTGCCGACCTATATTTTTCCGAAGTATGCGTAGGGTCGAAATAAAGAACTGTCGAATTTCAGAGGGACGCCTTTATAAACATAAATAGTAGATATGCTAACTTAGTATAAATTTCAATAGTTTGTTTGCATTGCACACACAACAATTAGTCTTTTTACAGTATAACAGTCAAAATTACACAAATTCTTACTAAGTATATATAACAACGTTCAATTAATAAATAATTAAATTAATAATAAACGTTTTTCTACCTCTCCTTTCTACCTCTGTATTTGTTAATGCCAAGCACCGAAGCTTCTAAAATCAAATAAGGCTAAGCGCGCACTACGAAATTTAATCGTTGCGAATTTTTAACTGCCACATTAAATCGCAAACGACAATAATTCCTACGCGCACTACAATTAATTATCGCTTGCGAAATAGCGGAGGCCAAAGACATTGAGTACTGCGCCACCACGAAAGAGTCGGAGTGACAAGCGACGGCGGCGGCAGGTGGCGACGGCGCGGGCGATTCGGACTCGCTTATGTCTGATATCATCAAAGGTCACAAATCGACTGAACGCTGCGCCTGCGGGTCGCTGCGCCTGCGATTTTTTCTAAAGTGCGCGCGCCTTGGTACAACGTCATAGGTACAAAACATACATAGGATTTAGCATCTGTTATTTTAAATCGCAAATGATTTTTTTTCGCATTGTGCGGACTCTAGTATATTGCTATTGTTAAGATTGGCGATTATTATTTTATTTTGTTTGGGGCTAACAGCTGTTGATACAATACAGTTTGACAAATTAATATAAGAAAAGCCAATTAATAGCCTCCGCAAGTAACAATTAAATAGAAATGAAGAATTTTTACAATTAAATGAACATAGAAATAAGAAGTGCGAGATGGCACCATGCAATGCCATTTACAAATTGGAACGATTAGGTAGTGATGACGTTAGGGCTGTATTCACCGCAGCCAGACTGCTTGTGAAAAGATCGATATTGGAATGCTCAGACTTCGAAAGCTTATTAAATGCTACAGAAGAACGTAAAACATAAGAGTTCCTCCAGTAGGTGGTGCGGGCCTAGGTGGTTATCCGTAACGATTAAATTTCGTAGTGCGCGCTTAGCCTAACGTACATAAATGTTTCCAAGCATGCCCCCGTTTTTTTGGTGTTTGCTAAAGACATGTTAACTCTTTTTCCTGCACACGAATCAAATATTTAAGTGTGTTATGATTATGACTTATGACTAGTTATGCCAAATCAATAATCTCATGATTCAGATTGGTAAGAAAATTGACTTTTCCTTGTGGATCACTAATAACTTTGGTACTTGAACGAATAAAAAAGAAGCGGAAACTAGACAATCGACGGAAATTCAGAAGTGAAGCACTTAAAGTATGCCGGTCCGTTCGTTCGTACACATGCTTCATGCACATATTTATATCAGGCTATGCCTATCGGCCGTCAGATCGGCCCTCCGTTCACCGAACAAACTTACGCCATTGCTTTGCTTCAGTTGTTGTTTAGTAAGATTCCGTCTTCGTTTTTTATTCGTTCGAGCTTCGGTATTTGACGGCGACAAATGAAAGTGCGTCACGTTTATTTTAACAACTTTTATCTAGTGTCGAGGTAACTTGTGATTGTGATTATTTAGGTACTATTCTACTCAGGCTGCTATATCTCAAAAGCTACGGTAGCTCGCGTACAGGCAAGCTCTGTACACATTTCTATCTACGCTTACGACTAACAATTAAATATTATTATGTACAACACAAGTACTTGCGTAATAACGCGCTAAGAGGGTCGTGAAACAAATCTCATTCGTTACGTATTTCGGCCACAACACAACATACGCGCACGATCATCGCCGATGGCCACACTTCAACGGACGGCGAATCGGTCCCACATAAAACGCTCACTTCGTTAGAAACGTACGTACGATTAAAATATGATGACAAAGCTACATCGTTATGTACGTAGGGTAGCGTGTGGAGGGCGAATGAACGCGTTGGTGCGCGGCGGTGTCTAGTCCGCGGGCTGCTAGAGGCACGCGTGCGGGTTGTGCGAGCACCAGCGTGGCCACAGCGGCGCCGCGCGCACGCCGCGCGCCACCAGCCGCGCGCGCTGCGTGTCCAGCCGCAGGTACACGTCGGGCGCCGCGCCCTCCGCGCGGTCCGACCACAGCCGCTCCGCCAGCGCCGCGCCGCGCGGCCACACGCGCGCGTCCAGCCCGCCCGCGCCCAGCTGCTCGCTCCACATGCACGCCGCGCCGCCCTCCACGCGCCACGCGCGCGCACCCGCCGCGCCGCCCGCCGCGCCGCCCGCCGCCGCCTCTTCTGCCCACGGCCGGTGCTCGTAGACCTGCTGCCACGAGCGGTACGGGCCGCAGTGCCCGTCCGAGCTGTCGCGCCACGAGCCGAACCCGCAATCGAGGTACCACGCGTCCACGTGCGACACGACCGTACGGAACCCGGCGTCCAGCACGGCGTGCGACTCGGGCCAGCGCGACGCGCCCCACGCCTGCACGCCGAAGCGGCGCGCGTCCAGCCGCTCGAGGTACGGCGAGCGCGTAAGGCGCGACGACCACAGCAGCGTGAGCTCGGGCGCGCGTCCGCCGTTGGCGCGCTCGAGCGACCGCATGGCACGCCGCGTGAACTCGAGCCACAGGTCCATCGGGTCCGTGTCGTTGAAGTGCTGCGTCCAGCAGCGCTCGGACACCTCGTCGCCGCCCAGGTGGAACAGGTCGTCGACCCCAGTGAGCCGGATGATGTCGCCGTACACGCGCTCCAGCAGCTCGTACACGTGCGGGTTGCGCGGGTTGAGCTGTCCGCACGGCGGCTCGCCGCAGTACGCGCTCCACGGCTCCAGCTCCACGCAGTGCGCGAGCCGGCCCAGCCCCGCGGCCGGGCCCCAGTCGAACGCGCGGCCCACGTGCGCCGGCGCGTCCACCTCCAGCAGCACGCGCACGCCGCGAACGCGCGCGCGCCGCACCACGCCGCGCACGTCCTCCTCCGAGTACACGGCGGCCGGCCCGTACGCGCCGTGCTGCGCCAGCTGCGGCGCGCTGCGCAGCTGCAGCGGGAACGACTGCGAGTCGCTCACGTGCCAGTGGAACGTGTTCAGCTTGTTGGCCGCCATCGCGTCGATCGTGCGCAGCAGGTCGCCCACCGGGAAGAAGTTGCGCGCGGTGTCGAGCAGCAGGCCGCGGTACGAGAAGCGCGGCGCGTCCGTCACCGTGGCCGCCTCCAGCATGAGCAGCGCGCCGACGTACGGGTCGAGCCACGCGAGCTGCGAGAGCGTCTCGAGCGCGTGCCGCGCGCCGCAGAACGAGCGCGCCGTCACGTCGGCCACGAGGCTGGCGCCGGCGGGCCGCAGCGCCAGCTTGTAGCTCTCGTCGGTGTCGAGCCGCATGCGCGGGTCGGCGCTGCCGTTGACGGCGACGCGCACGAGCACGTCGCGCGGCGCGCCCGCACTCGCAGCCGCGCGCCGCGCCGCGCCCGCGCCGCCCCGCGCGCGCAGCTCGTCGCGCAGCAGCGCGAACGCCTCGTTGAGCAGGTCGGCGACGTCGCGAGAGGGCGCCGCGAGCACCTGCATGCGGAACGCGTCGGCGCGCACCGGCACGGCGGCGGTGGCGAGGCTCACGGGCCCGGTGGGCTGCGGCCACAGCTGCGTGGACGCGCACAGCATGTTGCACGTGGGCAGCGACTGCAGCACGGCCGCCTCCGCCGCCGGCAGCCGCTCGCACCGGTCGTTGCGGCATATCCACGACCATTGGGGCTCGACGCCTCTGCAAACGAAATTATGTAGAGTTGTGAAAATAGCTGATACTTCGTTGACACAAACGAGGGTTAAAAATCGTCCGCTGCGGCATTATGACATGACTTACGTGAACATGCTATGTATCGGCCGGTGGGCAGTGTCATCGGTCTGTTGCCGCCAGTACAGCACGGCCGCGGCAGTGCACGCCAGCAGTGCCAGCGCCAGCAGCGCCCGGCGCATGCGCGCCACTCGCGACAGGTGCATCGACGCGCTGCGTCCCAGCGCTTCGCTCCACGACGCCATGGCGGTTATCGGTGATGCATCTACGGATAAAAGAAAATAGATGTTAGACATAGAATTAGAACGCTTGGAAGCCTAATGCGCGCACGAAATCTAGCTCCCGCCACACGAAAACCTTCGTAAAGTGTAACTGGATCTTTACCATGAAGTCACAGTAAAACATGCTCTACCAAAGCTTTAAATAGGTACCTCTCAGTATCAGCTGATTTTAAACAACCCATCACCATAAGCCACTAAACAAAAAAAACGATCTAAACGAATGCGTTTTTCCAAAAAACTATCTAAGCTTTTCTCAGACCTTCAAAAAGCTAATAAACATGAATATTTTTTAATCAATCAGGGTAAATATGAGAGCTTTTACTCCATTCTTAAAACCTATCGAGTTGTAAAGTAAAAACAACTTTAAACAAAGGGCAAGCGTCCAACATCGACAGTACTTTTACACTTTTACTACCTATACACTGGAGACGGTGTCTATTTCTGAAGTGAGGTAAAAGGCGCCAGACGCTCTAGCTTTTAGGTCACTTCACTCGGCGAACTACCTTACACTTGAGGTGACTGTCCACCGGAAGCGGAACTACGTAAGGTAATTCTAGTATACTATAGCAACTTTAGCTTCATTCATCTTTTCCGGAGTCGTTATATTTTGCGCAAACAAAAATAAATTGTGGCACACCTTGGTCGGGATTTTAAATATGGAAAGGAGTTTGAAGACCCTTTCTCTCTGAGAAAAGGCCCTTATCCCAACAGTGGGAACATAATGTGTTAACGATTTGCCAGTTATTCCGCCGCCAAGCAGCGGAAGCATTACTGTGTTCCGGCTTGAAGGGCACTGTTTCGAAGGACACTGCTTCAATTTGAGATTGGGAGAGAAATAGGTAGACAAGCTTATTACCTTTTTCAAAGTCTTGTATTTGTATTGTATTGTATTGTTAACTAAGTTACAATTATTAACATATTGTTAATTTGATTTGTATTCCGAAAGTATGACGTTTAAAAGTGCATTTTTGTGCCTATTAAATAAATGTGTTTATTGACTCTAACTCTGAACTAACTTTGTATAGTTAGTTTTTTTTAGTAGCTTAGCTTCGCTCGCGGTGAGTACAGGGATAAACTCGAACACTTTGTTTAGCTTTGCGAAGTTTAAGCTAGTTTTCTGGCAGGTTATGGTAGGCTAATTTTGTAAATATACATATATAGGTAGCAAGGCAATTCTTATTATATTTATATGAAGTATTAACGAATGCCAAGCGAAAAACTCAAACAGGGTTTTTAGGAAAGAAAAAATACGACCACCGGCTGGGACTTGAACCCGCAACCCAATCTTCCCTCAGCGCGGGAAGCGCTCTACCAATTGAGCTACGGCGGTCACTAACTCGAGTGCCGAATTTTTTTCTTCCGTTATTTAACGTCTTAAGTGCCAGCCGGTGGTCGTATTTTTTCTTTCCGAAAAACCTTGTTTGGTAGGAAGGCAATCTACAAACTGGATTGCTTATTATATATTAATATTTTAAAGTTTCGCGATGCAAACACATAGTTAATGATAACAAAACAGGACTGTGAGCGTCGGGAATGAAGGTAAGCAGTAAGAACAGATGAAGTTAGTAGGAAAAGATATATTTTTTTTAGTTTAAGAAAAGGTAGAAAACTTGAGAACAAAACTTAGAGGGTAGGAAGCGTGCGGCGTCGGCAGAGCGTACGGATACTGACTGATTTTAAAATGGTGGTCGAAGTTACCGCCCCGCACCTCAGCCCGCCTCCGCGCACCTCCTGTACAGATGTAGGTATTATATTTATGTTAAATTGTTCGCGTCGCTAACACGCCCCACCCTAGTGCTGCATCTGTTCAGCAGCACTCATTATCAATCGGAATTCGAGCGACGCGCGAAGCCGATCTTACAAGATATCCCGATTTGGTTTTAATTTTGACCATTCGTACTCTGCCATCTTTGCCGGGCATAACCTCATGTACCAAACCTTTCGGCCATAGGTTACGAGGACAGTCAGGGTCAACCACAAGTACCAAATCGCCCACTTGTAATTTTCTAGGCTCTTCTTGCCATTTTGTTCTGGGTAACATGTCTGGCAATATTTCTTTGACCCATCTGCGCCAGTACATGTCTGTTAATTTTTGAGCGATGCGCCACTGCTTGCGTAGGTATAAGTCTGAGTCATCGAAGGTTCCAATGTGAGGCAAGCTAGACGATGAGCCCACTAAAAAATGGTTGGGGGTCAATGTTTCAGGGTTGTTCGGGTCTACAGACACATGTGTTAAAGGCCGGCTATTTACTATGTTTTCGACTTCAGCAAGCAGCGTGTTCAGTGTCTCATCTTTGGGAGCGCGTTCCTTTAATACAACCTTCAGACTGGTCTTAACGCTTCGAATGAGGCGTTCCCATGCTCCTCCCCAGTGCGGGCTTGCGGGTGGAATAAAGGTCCATTTAGTACCATGGTTCAAGGCTTCGTTTTTTAATAAATTTTCATCAAGACCTTGAATCGACTTCTTCAGTTCGGACTCTGCTCCTCTTAGGTTGGTTCCATTATCTGAGAATAAATATTGTGGCCATCCACGTCTCGCAGCCATTCGTCGTAGTGCCATTATAAATGAATCCGAAGTAAGTGTCGCAACAACTTCCAGGTGAATGGCTCGTACCGTGAGACACGTAAAGAGAACTCCATATCTCCTTTCACGGCGTCGTCCCACAGTGACTTCCATTGGGCCAAAAAGATCTACGCCACAATATGAGAAGGGGCGTTGGTGGTGAGCCATTCGCGCGACAGGTAAGTCACCCATTCTTGGTACTTCCGGTTTGCATTTTTTAATATTACAAGTCATGCATCGTGAGGTCACAGTTTTTATTACAGGTCGCAGTCTTGTGATCCAGTATCTTTGCTTAATTTCATTTAATACCGTCTCTTGGTTTCCATGAGCAAAGTAGTGGTGATAGTATCTAACTAATAATTTAGCGATGTGGTTTTTACCGTCTAATATGATAGGGTTTTTTGTTTCAGGTAGCACACCAGTAGCAGCTCCGATGCGGCCGCCGACGCGCAGGACTTCGTGTTCATCAAGGTAAGGTGATAAGGTAAGTATCTTACTAGTTCTTGATATACATCTATTATTTTTTAACTCATTAATTTCCTTCTCAAATGATTGTAATTGTGATTGTTTCAGTAGCAGTACTTCGGCCTTCTCCAAAGTGTCATCAAACTGGTAAGTAAGTCTTTTACATTTATTTATAAATTTTAGTACTATAGAAGTCGCCCGGAGCAAGCGAAGCCAGGAGGAAAATCTAGTCGCATCAGGTACAGGTAAGTTTATTCCTCTCTTTTCCGTATGTATGACATTGATACATTCTAATTGTGTTTCTTTAATTTCAGATTCGAGAGGCATGTAGAAGTCGTGAGGCCACTCGTTCTCATCACAGCGTAAAAAATTAGGTCCGTATAGCCATTCTTTTTCTAAAATAGTACAGTCGTAGGATTCTCTGGTGGCGACATCGGCTATGTTGAGCTTCGTAGGTACGTATCTCCACTCGTTTGAATTCGTAAGCTCGTCTATCTCGCCGAGCCGGTGCGCAACGTATTGTTTATAGTTACGTGCGTCATTGCGTATCCAGGTAAGTACTGTACTAGAATCGCACCAAAATATTTTTCTCTGTGCTCTTATTTTATGTTCTTTAGTAATAGTTTCAGCCAGTCTAGCGGCTAGCACAGCAGCTTGCAGTTCTAAACGCGGTACTGACACGGGCTTAACCGGTGCTACGCGGCATCGACTTGTTATGAATGCTACGCGCACACTATCATTGTGTAGCCATCGCCAGTACGCTACGGCGCACATCGCTTTCGTTGAAGCGTCGCAGAATATATGTAGCTGTAGGCATGTATAGTCAGCTGTTGTTCTAGTTGTAGCGGGAGCTCGTCGCTGCGCCCGCGCCGGTCGCCTACTGGGAACCGGTTCGTCTTCCATCTCGCTCGCGCTTGCATGCGCTGTCGCAACGGGATAGTATCTTGGTAGGCACACGTTACGTACCGATTGCAATAATGCTATCCATTTAACCCATTTATTATATATTACGTCATTCACGCGATCATCCCAGCTGATTTTTAATTTCCATGTTTCTTGTAATATAATTTTTCCATTGATAGTGTAGGGTGATAGGAAGCCATAGACGTCGAAAATAGACATGACCACTCGTAACATATCTCTTTTGGTAGGTATTTGTGTTCCATTAATTATCTTCTCAGGAATCTTCTTGAATGAAACATCAAATCTCAATGTGTCGTCACTCGGATACCAGATTAAGCCGAGTGTGCGCTCGCCTTCATGTTGTTGGCCGATTTTGAACTTCACGGCCGCGCTTCCCAGCGTATCTTTAGGTAGGCTATCTAATACCTCTTTACTATTACTGGTCCAGTTGCGTATTTCAAAGCCTCCTTTCTTGTGAATGGATGTGACGTCATGAACCATTTGTATTGCGGTTTTTTCATCAGGAAACCCCTGAATATAGTCGTCCATATAATGCTGCGTGTATATAGCTTCGGCTGCAGCAGGCATAGATGCTTCGAATCGCTGTGCATTTTTATTTTTGATAAATTGTGCAATGAAAGGCGATGAGTTGCTACCAAAAATCAATGACGTCATCACGTAGGTATGCACGGGCCCTTCAGGCTCATCTCTATATAAGAATCGAAGGGCGTTCTGGTCTTCTTCTCGTATTTTAACCCTCAGGAACATATCTTTAATGTCTCCTGACACGGCAATTGGGTTTTCTCTGAAGCGTAGCATAATTCCAAATAATGACATAAGTAGGTCAGGCCCTTTCAATAAATAGTCGTTGAGTGATAGGCCATCAGTTTTTGCAGCAGCGTCGAACACCAGTCGCAGTTTCTTTTTGTTAGGATTATCGACTCCAAAATGCGGTAAGTACCAAGTCTTCGGTGTAACATCTAGGTTACTCAGCTTTTGAGCATAATTATTTTCGAAAAGATGATGTATACGTTCCTTATATCTCTGGGCATATTCTTCATTTTTCTTCATCTTTTGTTCAACTCCTCTAAGTCTATTTATAGCGGTCGGGAAGGAATCGGGCATGACGCTCTTCTCGTCCTTCCATGGTAGGCCAACATGCCACTGACCATCAATCAGCGTGGAAGTTTGTTCCAGGATAGCTTGAGCGCGTAAGTCTTCAGAGTTCTGTCTTGGCTTAGCAGAGACGCCCATGGACTCGATGGTAAACGACTTCCTTACTTCCTCTTGTATCTCGCGTAGAATACATTCAGTTTCCATGACGTCACTGGTTATATGCAAGGTGGAGTGACGTGCAGGACCAGGTGAGTATGTAGGTACCCTTCCATGCAGGCACCAACCCAGGGGGGTCCGGGTGGCACAAGGTTCATTCGGTCTACCCATCTTAGTTTCTAGCGGTAAGAGCAGGTGGCAGTTATCTTGGCCAATTAGCACTTGTGGTTGAAGTTGTTCTGTACATAGGTTATGACTGACGCTATGTAAGTGTTTGAAGTTTTTATAATTTATAGTTTGTAAATTCTGTTTAGGTAATTTAAGATCATTAATTACGCGCGCACTGATATTGAACACTGAGTCATTAGTTCCACACAAGGTTAAGTTAACCAGTTCAGTTTCACACATTAGTTCGGTATTGTCCCAGGCCCCACGTACACGTAGGGTCTCCCGGCGGCCCTGCAGCCCTGCTTGTGCGGCGAGATTCGCACTAATCAGCGACACAGTCGAGCCGTCGTCGAGCAGAGCGGTCGATTTTATAATTATTCCGTTCGGTCCGCGAATGTCTATAGGCACAACTTTTAATAACACGGCACTATTATTGTTTATATGCGTCACAGTTTCAGACGGTAACTCAGTCTCAGTCACAGGCACAGATACACTAGTGTCTTGGCGCGGCACATAATGTAATAAGCGATGATGAGGTTCGCCACAATTGTTTACATCACAGGTAGGTGCCGGGCACGTCTCCCTGCGATGAGTAGATAGTAAGCACTTATAACAAACACCGTAGCGCTTTACATACCGCCATCTGTCTTTACGTAGTGATTTTTTAAACTTTTTACACTCAATTAGTTCGTGATTATTAATACGACAGTAACCACACTTTTGTTCACTTTGTCCGTCCGTAACTAAAACTGTTTGTGTGTTTATATTGTTCACGTTATCACATTGTTTACGTTTAAAATAGTCTGTTTTTAATTGCACTAGGCTAGCACTGCACGTAGATAGTTTCACGGCTTCTTCGGTTAGGAAATCGGATAGCATATCCAGTCTAGATTTAGGATTTCCAGCGGTGATAAGTGGGAAACTATAGTCCGCCCACTTAGAGAGAAGAGTAGTAGGTAGCTTCGACAACACAATATTAGCTACTTCCATTCCCTGTAGGTACTCTTCACGGCCTAGGGCACGGACAGCCGCCACGTAGTTCTTCACTTTTATTGAGAATGAAATTATTTCTTTATGATAATCTGCTGACATGTTGCTCATTCTCTTTATATCTGTCATTATACGCGATAGAATGCACTCTGAGTTCCCGAACTGTAGTTCCAAAGTTGACATAACGGCTTTAGGTGAAGTTGCACTGATAAGTAATGCTGCCACGGCTTCATGAGCGGGACCACGAAGACATTTGCGTAGCCGCCAAAGGTTTTCTTTTTCGGTGAAGGTACAAACTTCTGTTGATTCCTCATACGCCTGTTTAAATTGTAGCCATTCCATTGGGTTGCCACTGAAAATAGGCAAATCTCGCGGCGTGCTGAGACGGCTGAGTAAGTTTGTGTTCTGCTGGATGGTAGAAGAGGTAACCATTTGTTGAAGCGCGCTCGCCAGCTGCTGAACTGGACCATTGGTGTCGATGAAATCCGACGTTTGCTGCTTGCCTTTGTCCACCCACCTCTCGATATCACTTCCAGCACCATGACTATGTTCCGATGCTTCTGATGGTGGACTGTATTCATCATTTAGTTCGGCGATATCCGCCGCCAGCTGTTTATCTATAAGCTCCATTTCTATGCGTGCCTTCGCCTTGGCTGCTTCTAGCTCTAATTTCTTTTGCTGCGCTTGTCTAGAAGAGGACGATGAGGGTTTCTTCGACTTAGCTGAGTGACGCGATATTTGTGAGGGCGGTTTATCGTGCACTATTTGTTCCGACTTCACAACACTACCGGCACACGATTTAATCACTTTGTTCTCATCGACACTTTTTGTTTCAGATGTAGGCAACGGCGTTTCCTGTGCTCTGGTTACCAGTTGAAGCTTTGCTTGTAGGTTCTTTTCTTTTTCTAGCATACTGCGGGTTTTCATTTTCTTCGAGGGCGGTGTCTTGAACATGAAGATGCGGCTCGAGGACCACTTTGTGAGCGTCGGGAATGAAGGTAAGCAGTAAGAACAGATGAAGTTAGTAGGAAAAGATATATTTTTTTTAGTTTAAGAAAAGGTAGAAAACTTGAGAACAAAACTTAGAGGGTAGGAAGCGTGCGGCGTCGGCAGAGCGTACGGATACTGACTGATTTTAAAATGGTGGTCGAAGTTACCGCCCCGCACCTCAGCCCGCCTCCGCGCACCTCCTGTACAGATGTAGGTATTATATTTATGTTAAATTGTTCGCGTCGCTAACAAGGACTAAATCTCGCTAAATCATTTGTTTTATTAACCTCAACGTTTCGAGAAAAAAGCTAATTATAAAATATAACAGTTTAATGTTGTTAAACAAACTAAATGCAGTTAAGGCTAAGTTAAAGTTGTTTCGATTTGAGTTATTTCTGGATAGTTTTTCTGTTGGTAGATTTCTCGTATGCGAGAGGCCGTCTGTGTAGGTACCACCGCTTTGCCAGTTATTCTGCTTGCCAAGCAGTAGTGCGCAAGCATTAATGTGTTCCGGTTTGAATGGTATTGTAGCCAGCGAAATTACTGGGCATATGTGACTTAATATCTGATGTCTCGGGATGATGAGAGCAATGCAGTGCTACGCAGTGCTTTTTATGGTACCTACCTATTAAAAGTTCTAGGTGGCACTGCAATTTTTATGGGCAGGCGTGGCGCTTACCATCAGGAAAACGACTATCGTCTCATCACTCAAATAAAAAAAATATATATAAATTCGGTTTGAATCAAGTTATTTCTGGATAGTCCTACTAGTATTATAAACGCGAAAGTTTGTCAGAATGTATGGATGTATGTTTGTTACTCTTTCACGCAAAAACTACCGAACCGATTTTGAAGAAATTTGGTATGTAGATACTTTAGGACTTGGAATAGCACATAGGCTACTTTTATCCCGGGAATCCGCTGGTTGGAACCGCGGGGCGCCGCTAGTAACATATAAATATAGCTCCACCAGACCGCTCACGGTATCTCGATACTCCCCGTGAGACCGCAGGCTTCTTGTTAATGGCGGCTTACATTTCACAAATTACATTTACATTTTTCAATGCCTCTGTGGTGTAGTGGTTGGGCTCTCGCCACCCCTACATAAATTAATTGCTTGATGATTGATGTTTTGAGTCCGACGCGATCGCGGCGTAAATGATAAGCACGTGTTAACTGATCCAAAGCTTTATTCGAACTGAAAACTCACTACTGAATACAAATGTACATGTACGGCGAGTCCGTAAAGGGCAGGTTGGCTCAAACCTCATACACCAATCGTGTAACAGCGGGGTCGATTCCCGCGATGGCAACCGACAGGACAAATAACTTATTTACCAAAATATTAAACACAGGAAAATAATCGTCAACTTAATAATACAAAGTATAAAGTCATGTCTAAAAAATTGTAGTCTGGAAATTAAAAATAAATCAAGTTTTTTTTTTATGTAACGAGACGAGCTGGTCGTTTGCCTGATGGTAAGCAATACGCCAGCCCATAACAATAACAGCACCATCCAGAACTTGTTACTAGCCCAAATACTAGTAGTTTACGATTATCTGTCAAGGAGTTCCATTGCTCACCTTCCGTCTCCGTCAATCAATCAATCAAATCATTTATTGCGAGAATATAGTACATAAAGGTGATAAAATTCTAAAAAATAAGTCCTTACATTCTACCATGACAATGGTGTGCAATAACCTGTCTTACTAATTATTTCAATTACATTAAATGTCATATGCAAACAAATTATTATTATTAAATTAATGTCAAAAAGCTTTAAATGTCATACAAATTAATAAATAATAAAAATGAAAATGTAAAAATATTATTAGTCTAATAAATGTCAAATTAGTGATCAATTTTTTGAAATTAACTTAATTATATAAAATTAAACATGAACATTAATTTATAATTAGGTGTTTTTAAAAGTCATATATTCATTTAAGTCATAAAAGCTGTTTTTCGCAAGCCATTGAGTCAGTTTTCTTTCAAAATTAGTCAAAGGTAAGTCTTTAAATGAATTCGGTAATTTATTATATACTTTAATGGCATTTATATGTACATTTCTCTTATATAAATCTAGCCTGCACTGAGGTAGGTAGAGTTTAAATTTATTTCTGGGTATGGTTTTTCTACTGACTACTTGCGAGTGAAGACTAAAATATTGAGGATGCTGTTTGACAAAAACACAGAGCTCCCTAATATACATACAGACCAGTGGAAGGATCTTAAACTTCCGGAAAAGAGGTTTACAGCTGTCCATAAACCAGGCACCACAAATAGCTCTCACGCATTTTTTCTGCACCCGAAATGCTTTACCAATTTCAACCGAGTTGCCCCATAACAAAAGACCATACGAGAGTACCGAGGAAACGTATCCATGGTAAGCACTGAGTGCTGCTTCAGTGGATACTGTTTGCCGCAATCTTTTTATGGCATAGACGAACCTGTCGAGCCTGTCGCACACATACTCTACATGTGTTTTCCAGTCGCAGTGGCTGTCTACCATTATACCTAAAACTTGTAAATTTTACTTCCTCTATTTTTATGTTGTCATAGCTTATATTGAGTTCATTATGTTGTTTCCTGTAAGTTTGAAACTGGATCAATTTAGTCTTATTTACGTTAATTTTAAGATTATTTTTCTTAAGCCAATTAAATAGTTTGTCAAGTGTAAGGGATATGTCATTTTCGTAGTATTGTCTGTCTTTACATTCAATTAAAACGGTTGTATCGTCCGCAAACAAGACAGTTTGGTGCTCAGTAACTTTATCGTAACGTCATCAGATCGGCTGTCACCATAATATTGCATTGTCATCGGACTTTGAGTAGTACGTAAAATTTCAACTTCGTAGGATAAGAGGTAGTGGTTCTGATTCAACTTGCAAGATTTGACCCAAACATTGCAAGTTAAATGAAAGCTTGTAAAAAAGCTTTTAAAAAGCGCAAGCAATTGTTCCTTGTCTGTTTGTTGTGAGACTATGGTCCTCGTAATTCCTGGTTCGGTATATACAGGGAATCCTAGTTAGAGGCCAGGTTCTACGTCTGGGATCGTTGGGCGTGTTTATTTATTTACTAGCTCCGCCCCGCGGTTTCCCGGGATGAAAAGTAGCCTGTGTCCTTTTCTAGGACTTAAAGTAACCAAATACGAGTATATATTTTATAGGGTTCATCACGGTGAGTGTGCGATGGAATTATACGAGCTGATTCCTCCATCTCCTTTCTACCATCGGACAACAAGACGCACCGAATCTCGGCATCCGTACAAGGTTGACATTCCTCCTGCCCGAAGAAAACATTTTGCTTCTACCTTTATAATACGAAGCTAAGGAATGGAACACCTTACCAGCGTCTTTGTTTCCCGATTCTTATAATCTAGGTGTCTTTAAGTCTCGAGTGAATCTTCTAGGCAAACATGATCCATCGTCGACCGCGTCGTCATTTTCCATCAGGTGAGACTGCGCTCAAATGCTTGCCTATTCGGAAAAAAAACCAACTTCATCACAATCCGATCCGATTTAGCGTGATTACTTTAATGTAAGAGCCGGTACATGTTTAGAAACGTAGACTGGATTTCTAGACTTCCCACTCAGCAGAAAACCTGTGGAGAGGCGCTTAGAGCATTTTATAAAATGTGTCAACCACTGAATAGGGTGCAGATAGAACGGCTGTGTTAAAAGGTGATAAACTAGAATTTAAATATTATTTATCATATTATTACCTAGAATTATATTACATAAATATATTAATATAATACATACAGGGTTACAGGAAAAGTCGTGCTAGATCCGTTAAGGGCGTGGAGTACCCATCATTTCTGACTTATTTCACTATGAAACACCCTACCCTAAACTTAACCCTTTTCGAGATATTCGACTTTTAATTTTTTTATTGGAAATTTCTGATTTTTAGGCTATTAAGTTTATTTTTGTTTTTTGTGTGTGTCCTATTATCATTATTATTGCATTTATAAATGTGTAATAAGATGCTTTAAGACGTCAATCATTAAACTAGTACATAAGTTAATTGAATAGACCGTAGTAGACAAGTGAAAGTAAAGAAATAAAAAAAATATTAGAAAGTTAATTTTTCTCTAAGGGATATCTAAAAAAATATTATGGCAATTCTTCGGCAGATGATGATGACAATAGATAAGCATGAAATGTCATTTATTTAAGGTTTTCAACACAACTTTTTCTTATTCTACAGTTCATGTTCAACATGGCCGCCTCTATTTCTGATACATTGTCGCATCCTTCTACGGAGGCCAGTCTTCACTACTCCAGTAGTCAACGTTGTCCTCATTTTATTAGCTGCATCCACAATCCTTTCTCTTAAGTCTTCCACGGACGAAATTGGATTCGGCTTGCTGTATACAAGATTTTTCATATACCCCCACACATGAAAATCCATGGGGGTTAGGTCCGGACTTCTTGCTGGCCATGGCAACGGCCCACCTCGTCCTATCCATTTGTTAGGATAATTTGTGTCCAGCCAGTCTCTCACACTTCTTCTGAAATGGGCGGGGCAGCCATCGTGTTGAAACCACATGTCCCTGATCAGGTTGAGTGGCAGATCATCCAGCAAATTACTCAAGTCTCTTCTCAAGAAATTTTCGTAGCTTTCCCCATTTAAATTATCCGGGAGAAAGTAAGGTCCAATCAAATGATTGGAGATAATGCCCATCCACACATTCACGCTGAATCTTCGTTGGGAAATGAATTGAGTCAGAAATGATGGGTACTCCACGCTCTCAACGGATCTAGCTCGACTTTTCCTGTAACCCTGTATATTACATTATATATTTATTATAGTAGGTATATCGTTGTAATGCGCTCGATTCGCCTCGTCACCTCAGACAGGGCAATAGCTGAAAATCAGTGTTTGCTCCTTGAGCAATGTTATTCGCTGAGCTATGGCCCATTTGTCATAACTGCAACACACACGTACTTGTCTTACAATTTGCTATTTAATGTACATGTGTGTTGTGTTGACAAATAAGCGTTTTATCTATCTATCTAATTTATCAAACTCCTGACATAAAAAGTTAACCCAATTTTGATAAAACATATCCTGCTTTCAAATAAAAAAAAAACCGCATCCACATCCGTTATGGTGCCACAGACAGACACACATAGTGGTCAAACTTATAACACCCCTCCTTTTTGCGTCGGGGGTTAAAAAATGAAAAGTATTTTTATTAAGCTATTGCATAGCTTCTATCGCGGGCCTTGAGCGTGGAGATCGAATCCAGAAATTCCGTAACGAAAATAACCTAACACCCCCACTCCGAATGCTATGCAATAGCTTTACCGCGGCAGTCTCCGAGTGTCACACGTCTTTTTTATATTTACATTAGCTTCGCCCCGCGGTATCACTCCAGGTTTTCCGGGTTAAAAAGTACTATATCCTTTTTCTCAAGTACCAAAGTTCATCAAAATCAATTCAGTAGTTATTGCGTGATTGAGTAACAAGCATCCATACATCCATACATCCATCCATACAAACTTTAGTCCGATAGCAGGTCGGGATTGATTAAGAAAACAGATTTCCTACTAATCCTACTAATGTTATATACCTATGCGAGTTTCCGAGGATGAATGGATGAATGTTTGTTACTACACGCGTTTTTGCGTGATTGAGTAACAAACATCCATACTGAACGGATTTCAACGACATTTTGTAAATGAAACTTATATTCTGGAATAATAGGACATGGGATACTTTTTATCTCGGAAAATCGACCACGCGAGTGAAACCGGGGGGCGCAGATAGTACATGGAATGAAATTAAATTGAGCTACCTCTATTTATTTCTCTTGCACAAGCGGCAAGGAGCAGCAAGGGTTTGTAATTATCCATCATGTGCTGGGTAATTGCCTCTCAAGTTTCAAGAAATTATATGTAACGCGGAATTTTTGGTTCAAAGTTTCTGACAAGGAATGTAAGATTTACTAATAATGGCCGGATTGGGGAAATCCACACTAGGATTATAAACGCGAATATGTCTGTATTTTTTTAATGTAACTGAATGACGAGACGAGCTGGTCGTTTGCCTGATGGCAAGCAATACGCCAGCCCATAACAATAACAGCACCACCCAGAACTTTGTTTTGCAAAATCCTGCGCCGCGCTGCACTGTGCTCGTCAACCTGAGACAATTAGCTGTTGAGTCTCATAATGCCCAGTAATTTCCCTGGCTACAATGCCTTTAAACCGGAACGCAGTAATGCTCGCGCACTACTGCTACGTCTGTCTGTCTTTTTGTCTATCTATTTGTTACCTTTTCACGACTAAACGGCTGAACCGATTTTCATAAAATTTGATAGCCTGTAGCCCGGAGGACTTAGAGACGGAGTTTTACCACACCTGTATAGCTGGAAAACGGGCCTTATTTTGACGATGATATAAGTACAAAGGTCCGGGCCGTAACTAAGATTTCCTGTTAGGTAGAGAAATAAGAGAACCATGGTCCCACAGTACACAGATACCATGCAGATGCTTGCGTTTAATTAATTCCTTAATGGGAATATAATCCCCAACCGACCTGCCTACCACTACACCATAGTCGACTCCTGAGACAGTTCAGAGAAAGAGAGAAATAACATGGGACAAAACATACTTAAATGGCCCACACCAGATATTAATTATCTTAATGACTAGCTGTTGCCCGCGACTTCGTGCGCCGTTCTTGGTCATCGTTCTGTATAGGCTACTGAAGAGTGAAAAGGTGAGGCTAACCATTTCTATGGTTGCCCTATTCATTAGTAGCAGGCCTAGCGCACTCTGCACTGTAGGTACGAAGCTACAAGTACATAGCCGGACACCGACAGCGGGTCGCGCGTCGTTACACGTGCCGCGTCAGAAGAGATAAGAGCTATGCGATAGAAAGAGAGGCGTTCTGTAGGTTAATATGACTGGTAGGTGTGCAGCGCTACGCGAGCTGAATTGAATTTTATTGCGTCATAGCAAGAGCCGCTATTTGTTTAAATTTATTTGCAGAGTGATGCTTCTGCCCTTAGTATTCTGTGTTAGCAGTCACACGTCACAACACATACATTTCCAAGTAGATATGGTTATTGACCTACATACAACGGACCGGTTATTCACATATCGTCTATTTCGATTCAATTCATCGTTATATTTCATGATACAAGTACAAATTCGTTCCGAAAACATGTAATGGAGAAATAATCTATTCGTCGTCCATATTGTTAAAATAATATATTGCATGTTGCTGGTTTATCTCGATTTTCGACAAGGATAGAAACTCCTAGTTGCGTCAATGCAAGTCAGCTTTGCCTGGTACATATAACTCTTGGCATTTTATGCTTAGCTAAGCCCATTCGGCACGCTAAGCATATATTTATTATTTTTATTTTTCATATCGAATACATGGTTTTTCTTTCTCCCAATTATTACACTTTCCAAATAATTTCGAACTTAACGTTGGCAATTATTTACGTCATATCGGTTTAAAACACCATAACGTGGTGTCGTTTCATCGTGCAGTGTTCACACCACTCCAAAAATAAATACTCTCTGTATCTCTCCTGTCGTTAAGCCTAGGAAGGATTGTTAAGTAAATTACTGGCAATACCAATAGACAAGAGTTTGAATCCCACGGCATTATTACTGGGTTCATTATAATGCCGTGGGATTCAAACTCTTGTCTATTGATATTGCCAGTAATTTACTTAACAATCCTTCCTAGGCATAACGACAGAAGAGATACAAAAGAGTATTTATTTTTGGAGTGGTGTGAACACAAAAAGAAAACAACACAAAAAGAAAGCTTTAACTCCTGGAAGAAGGACATCCTAACTGTCCGGAACCTGTTCGGAGTTATTTCGACACATCGATATATATGTAAGTACTACGCACTAGATTTCGCGATCCGAAACCTGACTCTGTTCGGCTGAACTGTACTGCAATCCGTACACCTTACGTTAAGAACTTAACGTAAGGCGTTCGGATTGCAGAAGTCAGGGTGGATTTAAAAAACTGTAGAAAAATTATATTAATCATATCGTCAATAGCTGTTTTATATTTATAATGAATTATATTTAAAATGAATTAATGAATATTTCGACTCATGACAGTTTCCAAACCTTAATCACCGGGTTCCAAAAGTAGCTTTCAAAAATTACCAGAGATTTGGGTCAAATAATCAATCAAACTGTTTCAGTTCTCTGTCTAATCCCGGTTCAAACTATTTCATCCCGAAATCAAGCTTGTCCAGTAACATGTGCCGGCAAATACTCCGTAACGTATCCAACTAGTATACGTAGACCCCAATATTTGCAATTGGTATAAGTGGTTCGGCTGAATCTACGAAGTTGCATTTGATGGTAGAACAGGTAGGAGACCGTTACACTAGTACTAGTAAGGACTTCTGGACCTCGTCTCTAACTTGCAAAGGACAATTGGAATGTAAGGCTACTAAAAAAGAGTCGGCCAATGCAAAATAATGTTTTTTTTACGTTGGTCGTCTTGTCCCAATGGTCCTAGGTACTAGGTCTTAGTGTACAGGCCAAGTCACCCCTAAAAAATTTAGTAGTTTGTCAAAATTACGGTTTAGAAATCAAAGTGTCCGACGGAGATACCAATTTGAAACATATTTTGTCCGCCAATCGAAACGACGACATGCGACCTTCAAAGAATGAAAAAAGGCGGACGCCGCCTCGCCAAATTCAAAAGTGAAGCACTCAAGCTATGCCGGTCCGTTATTTCGTACATAAACCTTACGCACACAGTTACATCATGCTATGCCGATAGGCCACATCGGCTTGACATCGGCTCCGTCCACTCAAACAAACATAACGCCTCAGCCATTGCTAGGGTTCAGTTGTTGCTTAGCGAGATTTCGGCCGTTTTTTTATTCGTTCAAGCATGCGATTTTAAGTCAGTAATAGTTGGCGTGGCTAAGAACTCTCGCGACACATCAGTGATGCTAAGGGTATTAAAATAAGATTCAAAATTATTTCAGCTTACAAAAATCTTTTGCCGTGCCGTGCCTTTGGTGAGCGCCGCCGGCTATAACTCGACACGAGTTGCTTCAACGCCCGCAACTGTAACCCCGGTTCCAGAGTGTTCATACTGAGCATAAAATGCACGGTCCCATCTTCATCGGAAATCTGCCAACTCATACGCTCCATCAAAAATATAAATTTTAAACCCTAATGTAATGTAACAAGACGCTTTACAAGAGCATCAGGTATTTTTGTGGCGGCTAATTCAATTTCCTGTTATGGAAAAATAATGAAGTTACGATATGAAAATACATTGTTACGGTAGATATTGAAATTCTGGTGAAATTTGAAACATGGAATTTTAATACAAGTGTTATATGTTTCGTTTCGACGTGTTTCGACATTGATGCTAAAGGCCCTTCTCCCTACATCACGTACATGGTCGCCAAGACATCGGGAAAGTCTCTAGAGGTGCATAGGCGACGGTTACTGTTTTTCGTCAAGCAGCTACGAGTCTACATTGTTTGTCTGGACGAGTGGTTTACCATCAGATGAACCACCTGCTGCTCAATTAAATAAAAAAACTTTTAAACTAAAAATAAGTATTTAATTTTTAAAATATGATAGGTAGACAAAGACTTCGACAATATTAAAATCTTTTTATCCCCCTTTTCGTTTCGGATTTTTGGAAGTAGATGAAAGAAAATACATCAAAGGCATTGAGGTAGTGTCATTCCTCAATAATCAAAGGGTATTATCCATTGAGGATGTATTATCAAAGTACTCTTAGGTAGGTACTCTATGGCTCAGAGCAAAGATTTACTTTTTCTTTGGCTCAGAGTAACGAGCTGATTGGTTTACAAAATGCCAATCAAATATCAGTGTCACTCAAAAAGTTGACATTGACATAACTACACGACATGACCACTGAGTAAAGCAACATTATTATTTTACTGGCCTAGGCAAATAATCGACATTCTGCCGGAATCCTACACCTTCGAGTTTTTTTCGAAATATCTCCGCAATCAGTGAATGAAAAAATCTAATCTTATTTATTTTTAATTTGACATGCGAAAGCCTCGAAATGGTATCGAGATTCGATTATAGTATTCGATAAAAAAGAAATGATGTCAATGTGGAAATATCGATAGGGCTTCATTTAAATCCGTTTTCGCTTTAAAGTGTACCTTAGGGCGAGTTAGCAAGGGTCTGTGCTAACTTTCATCCTAACTTCATAAGCAAATAACGTAATATCAAACTTTTATGTATCAGATTTCATTTCTAAAATTATTTTGATCCATTTTCTCCTCGTGTGTTGGTATAACTAGAGTTGGTCTTTCTTGATGAAAGTTTCAAAACACCTTTTCAATTTCTCTTCCGAAGACTTTTAATGTAACTTCAGAGAAAGTCATAAAAATTTAAAAGCCATGAATACGTTTACCCTTTCTTACCTATCGCATAATAGAATCTTCGATGGTTTTGTCGGCGAGTTACCAGGCGCGCATGAAGAATGCAGAGGTTTAAGTGCCGAATCCACTGGGAGCTAGCTAAGCTAACTTTGCGACCAGAACCCGAATCAACATGCCTAAAGAGGAACTAATGTTTTAATTTTGTTTTTAAAACCGAATAGGCAAAAAAAAATCTCACTTGATGGACAGTGATGTCGCGGTCAATGGTTCATGAAGGAAAGCATGAAGATACCAATTCACTCAAGACTTGAAGACATTTCCACGAAGTGTTTATTCAGATTTTTCAGACTATGATTATATAAGAGTTGTTTTTTTTCACAATTTAACGCCAGCTTACATGCTAATAAATAATTATAGATAGCTGAAACTACCGTGTACTATGAGTTAGTTACGATAAGGTAACCCTGCTTACTTTAATAGACCTAGACATGTGTACAGGTGACGATATCTCAAAATATTTGCTTAGCTAACTGGCTTAGCTGAACTAACTTTCAGCGGACATCATTATAGATAGCTAAACTACCGTGTACTATGAGTTAGTTACGATCAGGTAACCCTGCTTACTTTAATAGACCTAGACATGTGTACAGGTGACGTAATCTCAAAATATTTGCTTAGCTAATTGACTTAGCTGAACTAACGTAGCTAACTTTCAGCGGACAACTCGCGTGTGCCAATCCTGAGCAAAGAACTGACGTGTATTAAGTTATATTATTTACATGTATTTAGGTCGATGCCACATACGGACACCTTTTGTGTTACTCAAGGTGCTAAAATATTAAAATGACTAAAGATATTATTCGTGAAATGTGTATACCAAATTTCATTTGTTGAATAGAATATGTTACTGATGCTCAAGTCGATAAGAGTTCATTTCAACATATTATGAAAAACTAGAGCAAGTGTGGCTCAGTGGGAGCACGTGCGACTTTCGATCCGACGCACCCGAGTTCGAATCCCGCTGGCCCGCACCACTGACTTTCTAAATTACGTGCGGATTTAGCACTCGCTCTAAAGGCGGTGAAGGAACCGGCGGTAACCGGTATGTCCAAGAATTAATCACTAAAATTCAAGGACTGTGACATCCACCGGCCCGCACTGGGCCATCGTGGCGAATTATAGCCCAAACTCTCTCTATGAGAGAAGGCCCCCATCCCAGCAGTGGGAACGTTATGGGCTGATTGATAATAATCATAAACATGAAAAACTGACACAACGCGCTAAAATAACTACAAATACCTATTAGTTTCCTAGATAAAATTTGACGGCGCACAATCGGGCATCCGACGGATATGTCATCACGTTTTCGAACGAATGCAACTCTGAAGTACCAGGCGAACATAAACCGCGTAGGGCATTGTCGTTCTCTATGATTATTTTATACGATGCTAGCTGCAACGACGCGGGGTGGCGAAGTTCTCCAGGGAACCGCCACCTGCCTCCTGGTCAATATATTCATTGCAGAACGCTGCTCGCTTGAGCGCTGTCTAACAAGTTTTAGAACCAAAGTTTGATTTGCATTTATAGGTATAATTGAAGTGTGATTGTGATGTTTTGATCGGGGAGAGGTCATTCAACCCAGATTTATAATATGAATAGCAATAATGGAAGTAGAAAGCAGTTGATTTGTCTCTAGGATTTTATACCTAGTTGCAGTTTGATTGTTAGAACCAAAAGACAATTTCACAGAATAATTAACAGTACAAGACTGTTATTGTCTATTCCTACGCCAAAGTCTAATAATAGACACAAAGACTTTTTATTACTTCGTGATGACTTCGTGGATCAATAATTGATTATAGTGTACTGTAATTCAATTAGTAAGTTTACTAAATTCCGTGACACTGACCGTATACTGACTGAAAAGACATTAATAAACTAAAATGACAAAATGATCTTATATTTGTTATGAACAATGTATGAAATTACTAGAAATATTTATAATAATATTTAATTTTATTATGTAGGTATATATATTATACATTAATACTGATTATATGGTCATCCCAAATTTAATTAAACAATTGTTTTTAATAATGAAAATAATTATATTGATCATCACAGAATGTATAATACCCGCACTCAGTTGCAAGTTTATCATTTTGCTTTTTATTTTGCCCTGACAGAGTTCATATCTATTTTTTATTCATTTTTTATTCATATCCTACCATAGAATATTCAAGACCTATATTTGTCAAATTAATGTATATGAAATGCAATCAATAAATGAATTATGAATTGCTATAACATGGGGTACTTTAAAAGAAGGGTGAAAAGGGTCCTTAAAGGTAGGCAACGCACCAGTAATGCCTCGAGTGTTGCAGGAGTCCATAGGCGACGGTACCCGCTTACCATCCAGGCCGTATGCTTGGTGTCTACATATCATATAAAAAAAGAAAAATAAGTTTTTAAAAATCTTGTACTTGATATAATGGCTCTTTAATCTCATAAATGCCCAGTGATTTCGCTTAAAACTGTCCTTCAAACCGGTTGAATATCTGGCAAATATGTGGCATTTCCCAAGGAATTCATCCACTAGAGACTTACCGCCACTATTTCAAGAATAGGTGCCTATTTGTAACACCTTAATCGTATTACATTACAAATTAACCGTTCCCGTAGGCAAGCCATTCCACGGCACGGCGACGAGCGACGCCACCAATCGCTCTATTATTTAGGCAATCGATCAACGTGACGATGAAACGATGCTTTACGACGTAGTGGTAGCACTGAACTTAGCTGAGGGTATGTTGTTGGTCTCATAGACTGATTGCTAGACCAATAGCGAGTGAGAAAAATTCTAATAGAAAAGCATATTATACCGTTAGTAATTACTTAGAAAACAAAGATGCATATAACATTCCGCTTCTGCCAATTAGCCAACTGGCACATAATAAACATAATATTTTATTAAACAAACATATTGTAACGAGTTTTAAAAAAAATGCCCCTCCATAGTTAGTATTCTTTGCCCTCAGTTTCTTGCCGTATCTTCTAGGTAGTGGCAGGCCTAGCGTAGCGCACTCCGCCCTGTAGGTACGAAGCTACAAGTACATAGCCGGACACCGGCGCGGCGCCGGCGGGTTGCGCGTCGTTACACGTGCCGCGTCAGAAGAGATAAGAGCTATACGATAGAAAGAGAGGCGCTCTGTAGGTTAATATGACTGGTAGATATGCAGCGCTACGCGAGCTGAATTGAATTTTATTGCGTCATAGCAAGAATCGCTATTTGCTTAAATTTCTTTGCGGAGTGATGCTTCTGTCCCTTAGTATTCTGTGGTAGTGGTTCATTTCCGATAGAGGTGCAACTACTGCAAGAATAGGTGCCTATTTGTAACACCTTAATCGTATTACATTACAAATTAACCGTTCCCGTAGGCAAGCCATTCCACGGCACTTAACGGTTGTGAGTATAGAGGAACTTGTGGTAGTGGTAGAGTCGCTGTAATAATTGACGTATATGCGTCTGTGATGCCAAATATATTATATTTTGGGATTGAATAAAGAACTTTTGAACTTTGCATAGCTCCTTTTGTATGCTAATCAGTGGGCTATCAGAAACGAGACCCGCCGACAGTCACAGCGATTAAAGTACGTAGTAAATATATTGGTTATGATATAACAGAATGTACCAAAAACCAAATTATTATCGTCCGCAAAGGCAAACTATTGTTACAATATCTTTAAGCACAGTCTATGACAATAAATATGATTCTGATTCTGATTCTGGTGGTAGTTGTAATACAATTTATTAAGATGGTGATTGCGTGTTCTAGTCTGTGGTTCTAGTTAGCGCTGCTTATTAGCTCCATCTTTAGCGCAAAACAATTAACCAGCACTGGAAGGACATCGAGAACCATACTATTATAATCGATTATTTTAGATTAAAACGAAAAATCAAAACTGCTACAATTTGATATAATTATCTCTAAAAATCAATTTCAGCGTAAAATGAGTAAAATAGAAAGAATTCACCACACATCTTTCATTATCTACAATGAGCAAAATGCTCACTATAAGCAAACTAAATATTACAACGACACTAGCTGCGCCCCGAGGGTTCACCCGTTTCCAGGATAAAAAGTAGCCTATGTCCTAAAATACGTTTGATAGATTTTTGTGATTGACAAGCATCCATCCTCACTTTGCAATTTATAATACTCAAATACAAATATACTCAAATACTCATTTATTGATAAACAGGGTTTACAATTTAGGTTTACAATTTTAATATTAGTAAGTTCAGCGTAACCACGCGTTCACCACAAATCTATTAATGAGCAAAATGCTGATTGGTCAGATATTCAGGCTTTCGCCATTCCTCCGTGACGTATGCAAGAACTTTCTCTGGTAATTAGAAACCTGTCGGGACGTCCAACTTCACCTTTGTCAACTGTCAAGTATGTCTGTTAACACTTTGTAGTAATAGGTACATATATGGAAATAGTTGCGAAGCAACATCGATGGTAATAGAGCGAGTGTGGCTCAGTGGGAGCACGTGCGACTTTCAAACCGACGCACCCGAGTTCGAAACCCGCACCACTGACTTTTTAAAGTTATGTGCGGATTTAACACTCGCTCTAAAAGCGGTAAAGGAAAACATTGTGTTTAAAGACATGTGACATGTGTCATCCACTAACTCGCACTGGGTCAGCGTGGTGGATTATGGCCCATACTCTCTCTACGAGGGAAGGCTCGAGCCCCAGCCTGAACAGAAGAATGTGCGAGAGCATAATATACATAAATATAATTTTTGCCATTACTACTGTAAACAACAGAACTCTACGATCTACTTACTAAAACTAAACTAACTACTTACAAGAAGATGCAATTGGACAACCCATAGACCATTAAAGGCCTATAGATAGCTCAACTGCTCCAACCCACTACCAGTTGTCAAAGTCAAAGTCAAAGTCAAATATCATTTATTAAATAGGCACAAAAGTGCACTTTTAAAGGTCATAAACACATGATACAAATAAAAAATGTTAAAAATTGTAACTTATGTTAACATGACTTTGAAAAAAAGGTAAGTATGTTTACCCATTTCTTTCCTATACTCAAATTGAAGTCTGAGTGCTGAAAAGAAATGCGAAAACTGACTCTACCAGTGCTTCGGAAATACGCCCGCTAGAGAAGATAGCACCAAGAAACTCTGCGGGGATGTCTTTTTTCAGCACAATTACGTATAAATTAGAATTAGCAGAATGTAAAACAAGAAATGCGAGTGAGATGTCCCATTGTCATAGTATCAGTAACAGAAAAGTGTAAATAAAATATAAGTAGGTATGACAGTAGCAGTAGGAGTGACTAGAACAGACCAGTCCCCGCAAGCAGCACCCGTTCACGAGTATGACTTGTGGACCAGCCATCACCCCCCTCAACCATATTGGAGGGAAGGGAGTGACCCGACACACAGAGCCGCCGCAAGCAAAGACATTTGAGTGAGCATGACTGTAAAACCTAGTCACTTCCAACTCAAATACAATTTTTATAGCTTTATTTGAATGACTAACTACATTAGACATCTCACATAGCATTGTACAATCCAAGAAGAAATGAAATATAAACATCATGCACACACTGATGTGTTAATCTTCATCATCATGGGGCTTAGGGCATACAGGCCATGCATTTTTGTCATTAACATATTCATTTATTGAGTAGTATGCTTTTTTCATAAGGTTTATTTTGATAAATGATTTAAATCTACGCATTGGTAATTTGTCAATGCCCTCAGGTAGTTGGCAGCGTACCCAAGATGCTGGCAGTATTGCCCCGTTGGATTGCAATACTGTTACGTTGAGCCACATTAGTCCCAGCATTTTGGTCACGCGTCGCATCGATCAGGCGCTCTGACAATATAAATATAAATTAACGACACGACAGAGTATGTTTGAATATTACCTTGTACAAGATCGCACCCACGCACAACTTAACTTCATCATATTAGTGTAGCTAAAGATACCAAACCCAATGCCAGGGAGTCCCTTAGGAAATTATATTACTCGAAGGAAACCAAACCCTTATGTAGCAATCAATGGAACCGACATCGTGTTTTAAATGTCAGCTGTAGCTTTTTATAGTGACAATTTGTTGAAGGGCTTTTAGAGGACCCCTGATTGAGATTTCCTGCTTCTACGTGGTTTATGACGTTCGCCCGAAGGTAGGTGCCGGTCCTTTAGTTATAAGGTCATCACTTCGTTGATAGTCTATAATCGGGCAACTTCAAAGTTCGAACCTTTTAGGGTTGACTGGTATCCTCCCTGCGCACCTGGCTCGATCAGTCGATATACGTCATCCGACTGGGGATAGGTATATAGGTGGTAGGTATTTTTAGCTGACATCTATTGCGGCAAAGTTTTGCTAACAATACGACGAATATCTACAGAATTTCTAAGAATAGTCGAGTTTTTAAAATTCAATATTACAGAGGTAAGTAAAACGCCAGTACCGCGTTGGTTTATCTTAAACTAGCGACCCGCCCTGGCTTCGAACGGAAGAAGACTAAGATTTATATGCATGTACACATGTATACATTTAAACCTTCCTTTGGAATCACTCTGCGTATTGAGGAGAACCGCATTAAAAGCCGTTGCGTAGTTTAAAAGATCAAAGCGTACAGGCAGCGAGAAGCGACTTTGTTTAATACTATGTAGAGATAGAGATGAAAGCTATAAGCTTATTTTCATAAACTGTACAACATTATAATACACATTAAAACACAAGAAAATGTTGAAAATGTAACCAAAGTGCAGTAAAGTTATACTGATTATGTGCATTATGCAGAGCTATAAAAGATTCTTGGTCTCTGGTGTGAGTAATTTTTAGACCGCCCGAAGGCCGACATGGCCTAACGGCTGTTGTCATAAGACAACAACCAAGACCGACCGAAGCACGACAGCGCTCAGATGTAATTGATTTAAATACCACACAAATGGTCACCCATCCAAGTGGTGACAAAGATAAAGAAAAAAGATTGAAAAGTCAAAGATTTGTAACAGATAAAGGCAGGTTTTGCGAGTATCGAGACGTGCAAAAAATCCTGCGGCATTGAACTGCGCTCGTCACCCTGAGATAAATAGCTCTTAAGTCTAGGCGCTAATTTCGGCTATTACAAAGCCTTTCAAACCGGAACACAGTAATGCTTGCACACTACTGCTTGACGGCAGAATAACTGACAAAGCTATGGTACCTACCCAGACGGCGCGGCGACCCGCATAATGAGACCAACCATGAGTAATAAATACTCCTTTACTCCGAATTTTCAATACGATTAGCGTCACCTCTTTGTATACTCGTAAATTTATCATAACTGTTGTACTTGTTAACTAAAACTGTAAACTTTATTGCACTGTTTGCTTTACGTGGCGTAAAGTCGATGCCCTGTCCTCTTGTATGTTGTTACGGAGTTCAGCCACAGAAGAAATAATAGTATTAGGTTCATCCAACTTTAACGTTTGAGGAACCTTATCTCAGTAAATAATATTAAACTAAAGAAAGTAAACAAACAATAACAACAATAATAGTAAACAATATTTAACTGAATGTTTTCGAAGAAACAGGAAATTGAATTTTTGTACATCGACAGGGTAATATAATGTTAAGTTTGTTATTAAAGTGGGCATTTATTATGGTTTGTTACTAACGGGTATTCCTGACCTGATTGTTCGAGTTGAAACATAAAATCTTAATTAAAACGGCTAGGACTCACGTAGTTTGTCGAATTAGTCGACCTAGGGTTCGAGTTCGAGTCCTGGCTCCTATAGGACGGGTTTCGAGCCTAGTGTGGGACCAGGTGCTCCATATCCTTATGTACCTTTGCCTCTTTAACTTAATTAACATTTTTTCATTTTTTTCATTTTCAATACACAAAACGAGTCGTCAAATTTATTAAAAACGCAATCGGTCAAAAAAGCAAATCGTCATAATTGCAAACGGTCAAAATCGCTAATCGTCAAAATGGCGATAAGTCAATATTTTAAATATTTTTAGGTATTAGGTAATTGTGTATTCCTATGTAATATAACCCAACCTAGAGGGGTTATATTTTAAGTAAGTTTCACACTTAATTAATCTTTTTTAATAGTATTTTAATATTATCCAGTAGTTGCTCCCCGAGGTTTCCCGGGATAAAAAGTAGTCTGTCCTTTTTGATGACCTAAAGTACCTACCTACCAAATTTCATAGCCTATATAGCCTATAGCTACATAGCCAAGTAGCCAACTGGTACACAAGACACATTAATAGTGTAATAAAGTAAAAAAATGCCCCTCAGATTCTTGCAATATCTTATGGTAGTGGTTCTTTTTCCGATTCGGTGGTAGTCATTTAATCGAAATTTTATAAAGACCTTTTAAACTTTGAACTTTTTCAAAATCCGTTCAGTTTTTTTTTGGGCGATTAAGTAACAATCATCCATTCATCCTCACAAACTTTTACATTTATAAATTTAGTGCATAGGATAGGATATAGCATAGCATTAGTAGGATGGCAATGAAACAAGAATCTATATAAAATTAAAAAAATAATCTAAAATCAAGTTGAAGTTTCAACATAATGGTTTCTGCAAATAAATTTAATCAAAATATTGTGCGAAATTTTGTTTGGAATCGTTCGTTCGGTTTAGCGAAAAGTACTAAGAGAGGAATAACTTCTAAGTTATCTAATATTGTTCTTTCTCGTTTAGATCTCCAGGGCATCGAGCAGTGTGCATATCTAAAAAGGTGTAAATAAATGAAGAAACACGAAAGTGATAGGTTAAAAAAATATCGTTTTAATGCATTGTCATCGAGTTGTGAGCTACCCTGAAAGTTTCAGTCGCATATCTAGTTTCAGGAGCATAGGTTGAGAGTAACGTTGGATTCAGAAGAGCGCTTGGTTAAGGGAGAGTTGGATTCAAGCTGTGTAGTACCTTCTTCATATACTCATACCCATCACTTAGATCTGGTGTTCAATTGTCAATAAATAGAAGTATCTGTCTGCGGTTCAAAGTAAATATTGATTAACAGGTGTTTATTTATCAGCATGTGTTTGATGTCAATTTGCCTGCTGTCAAGTTACATATAAATTAGGTACAACATTATTTGTATTTGCACAACGAGACGGCTAATATTTTGATAGCCTTTATGAGGCAGATCCACGCAAAATATATGTACCTAATAGATAAACACTTTACTATTCACCTTAAACATATAAATTAAGTACAAGTTAAATGTTTACAATGGTGTAATAATGGGCGGTCTAATCGCTTAAAGCGATCTATTCCAGACCACCTTTGGATGGCGTGGAATAACGAAACAAACGGGCGGCGCTGATAGAAATTATAATAGACATACTAAGGGACTACATATGATATAAAATATAACTAATTACTTATACAAATGGCTACATAAATAAAATAATTGCACTTTGGACGGAAAGGTTGAACATTTTCAAACTCATAGAGCGTACCAAACCATTACAAAACTAAAGCTGAGCAAGGTAAGCGAAACATTTTCGTACTTTCCAACGTTTTTAAGCAGCTCGGTTATTAATTAGTAAAGTTTTAGTACACCTTTCCGGCGGAGCAAGCCATTAATTGTCAAGTAATCATGTCTAATTTAACTCTAGTATTCTTGTGATAAGCGAGTGTGGCCCCGTGGGAGCATGTGCGCCTTTTGATCCAACGCACCCGAGTTTGGATCCCGCTGCCCGCGCCATTGTTATGTGCGGATTTAACACTAACTCTAAAAACGGTTAAAGAATATCGTAAGGAAACCAGCATGTCCAAGAATTAATAACAAAAATTCAAGGACATGTGACATCCACCAACCCGCACTGGGCCAGCTTGGTGGATCAAGCCCATACTTTCTCTATGAGAAAAGGCCCGTGTTCCAGCAACTTGATAGGCTGATAATGATGAAGATGATGATAATTGTGATACTTTTAAAGTAAACAATGTTCTCAAAACTTCAAATGGCAATTTAACGTCATTGCGTCAGTAAATAAATAGTACCCATTCGTATAATGTAGGTTGCCCATCATTCAGGTAGAGCGACGACCTGCGTAAGGCGGCTGACAGAAATTGGATGAGAAAAGAAATAGGTGTCAATCGGTAGACGACTACAGGCTGATGCTGATGATGATGATAAAATAAATAGGTAGTAATTTAACTACCTATTCGTTTTGTTTGAATTTTAGGGCAGTAACATACTGTGGTTTTATTAATCCAGCCTTAGAACTCTGTTTTCACAAACCATTAAAGAAATTGGTCGTAAACCTTATGTTATGAATTATGAGTTATATGACCCATGCAAGTGCTAGTTAAAAAAAGCATAAGAAGCCCTGAAGTATGATCAGCTTGTGAGTTTTACTATGTAGGTACTTAGGCATAGGACGATCCAGTTGAGCCATAACTTATCAGGTTTCCTCTAGGGCCCATTCTCTGTAATGTTTCCGATTCCGACATCACAACACAAAGGCAGGTTGATGCGGTGACATAAATCTCGTATTACCCGCAATTTGGCGTGAGATAATAAAATGGCGGCGTTTTGAATTTACGTACGTTTTACAAATGTTAGAAGGACGGACGGAACGAGCCCGGCTCGTGTGAAGGGGTGATTAGGATGCCACCAAAGCTGTACGGAGGGGAGCGAACTCTTGTTGTTGTATTGTTTAACCTAGACTGTCCCACTTCCGGGGAAGAGGCAAGATTCTTCCACTGTTTTCGATCTTGGCTGTACACAGCTAGACTCTCGTATTGGTTAAAATTTGGCTTCAGCCCATAGGTTGAGAGGTTAGCTACTATTCATTATTACAAGCTTTCATTTAACTTGCAATGTATGTATGTTTGTTCGGGTGGAATCTTGCAAGCTGAATTAGAACCACTTCCTCTTATCCTATGGAGTTGTAATTTTGCATACTTGTCAAAGTCCGATGACAATACAATATTATGTTGACAGCCAGCTGATCTGATGATGGAGATGGAAGGTGGGCAATGGAACTCCTTGACGGATAATCGTAAAGTACGATACGGTGTACGGTGTTTGGGCTCATTTTAATCTGCTTTGGTTCGGATTATGATCACAAATTTGTTAAAAACTTGTACTGACAAAGAAATTTTTTCAACAAAAAACTTATTTTTCTGTGCCTTGCCGTGCCGCTAATTTTTTACGCTACTGTAATTATGAATTTAACATTTAGGCGCTTGTAAACGGGCTAGTTTTTCGACAATTATTCCTGCATTTGTATAGCTTCATGTTGCCGGCTATATCTTGCAACTCATTACAACACTAGCCACGATCTTTTTTCTTCTTATTTTGCTGTCGAATAGTTTTCAGCAAGATGCAATTTATAGCCCATGTACAAGCCCTAATGCTAAATTAACCTTGGCGCGAGTCATCGACATTGGACATTTGTGCTGAGCTAGTCCCTTTTGGCACCTTAAACTTCCTCTGTTCACGTATTTGGTATTGTCTTTGTATTTTTATCTTACGTGTGTCTTTTTAAGTTATTTCTTTGTGGTTGTCGAATTTATGTTGTTACTTTTCTTTCTTTGTATTTTTTCTTTCTTTTGTTTAGAAGCTTGCGACGGCGGCGAAATAATTTCTTAAACGTCCTCCAAGCCCATGTGGTTCAAAACACCCTCGAAAAAGAGCGGCAACATAATGTCTTTTTACCTCGTGTCGATAAAGCCCCCAATTGTTGGACACTGTAATATCCCCCCTCATAGTTGATCCTAGCTACGACCCTGTCTCTTTTACAGAGTTTATCTGTATCGTCATGACTGTGCTGTGAATGAGGGTTATAGGGTAGGAAATCAACCCAGTTAGGTAGGAAATCAAACGCTTAGCTTAGCTAGCGAAGCGGTTTGTAAGTTTTTTTTTTTTATGTAACTGAGTGACGAGACGAGCTGGTCGTTTTCCTGATGGTAAGCAATACGCCAGCCCATAACAATAATAACACCACCCAGAACTTTGTTTTGCAAAATCCTGCGCGGCGCTGAACTGCGCTCGTCACCCTGAGACAATTAACTGTTGAGTCTCATAATGTCCAGTAATTTGGCTGGCTACAATGCCCTTCAAACTTCGGAACACAGTAATGCTTGCGCACTACTGCTTGGCGGCTGAATAACTGGCAAAGCGGTGGTAATTACCCAGACAGCCTCTCGCATACGAGAAACCTACCACCAGTAAAAGTGTAAGTTTTTATTTTAAAGCCATTGAGATTTGAGAATTATTTTAGATTTAGCGTAACGTTGCGTCGCTCTACAGATAAACTTTTAAGGGTTCAAAAGGAACTAACGTCTTTCACCTGATGGTAAGCAACATAACACTTGCAGCGCTACACACGACATTTTTTGTAAAATTTGCGCAGCACCGCACTGCTTTTGTATATTATCCAATAACTTCACTTGAAACAGTGTCCATCAAACAGGAAACAGTGATTTTTGCACACTACTGCTTGGCGGTATGTCTGTATTTTTTGTTTTTCTGCGGAATTTCCAAATGTAACTACCTCCGTGTGAATATTTTTGATATGTAGAGTTCCCTCTAGAAAACGTGAAAGAACGTATCTTTTCAGACCGATATCAATATACTACTAGTGTGTGAAACGTGCAAGTTTCCGCCTCTATCGGTTTACTAAAGCCGCAATCTGCACAACGCAATGCCACAGAACCAATGACGAAAGAAAAGTTAATATAAACTCTTTACACAGAATACTTTAATAGTGTTGCGTCGTTTGTGATTTGTTTATATTTTTTTAAGTGACAAATATCAGTCTCGGCGAAAATAGGAGTTAATCCAAAGGTATGAAAACCCTAAACTAATGATCACCCAAATGTCACAATAGCTTTACTGATCCATCATGCAGCCGTGTTGCTTGACGCTTTAGTTTGACATATTTTGTTTTAAATGAGTCGAGCAACATAGGTATATACATTTGAACCGCAGGCGCAGTCTGATTCGTGCCTTATAGAACACGTTGCTTCAATTAATTGCAAACAGACAATTTATCTGCGATATCTATTATTCACAAAACAAAAACCAAACAAAAACTCATCCGTGGTCTGTAACTGTATCAAAAAAAATGACAAATGACAGCCATCAAAAAAAGTTTCGTAGTTTCGCTGTTCCAAGACGAGATGGCGGAAAAAAAGCGAAATTCCAACTTTATCCGGGCAAAGTGTTAAAACTTCTTGTTACTGGGGTATAACATAACGGAATGTACGTACTGTGGTGCAAAATCGTGAATTAAAACAATGAGATCTTTGGACTGCATGGAGGTCTCCGTGATTTCCATAACGACTGTAAAAAGACTAGGTTTAAAGTGCATTTTACATTTAAACTTCCGACTATCCGACTACAATGGTGCCTAGATAAAAATTGTATGAATGGTGTAGCGGGAGATCTTTTGCGGGCTCGTCTGAAACAGTATTTAGTACAAATAGTAATGTGCATATAACAAGTATACGTTTTATTAAACAAAAAAACCGACTTCAATGTATTTTCAAAGTCCAACGTCAAACATCGATGAAATTGGGATCACTTCGTAAAACACAACGCAAAAATAATTTTCGAATTCGGTTCATAGTTAACGGAGTTCTGAGGTAACAAACATACAAAGAAATACAATCGAATAGAGAACCTTCTCCTTTTAACCGACTTTAAAAAAGGAGGAGGTTCTCTGTTCGATTGCATTGTTTTTTTTAATTATTTTTTTGTTTTTTTTTTATGTTTGTTACCTCAGAACTCCTTCATTTATGAACCGATTTGAAAAATTATTTTTGCTTCGGGTTCAGTATAGCTACGAAGTGGTCCCATATACATAAATTTCATCGATATGTGACCTTGGACTTCGGAGATACATTGAAGTCGGTTTTTGTTTTTTTCTAAAAATTAATTATTTGAAGTCGGTTAAATTGAGCCACTGCTCAGAAGTCAACAAACTGAGGGGAATTGTTTTTTAGAAATTTTGTTAGTATTTAAAATACTTACAATACAAACATATGTCTTTTACAATGTTATTTCCTGAAGTATTTTTATTTTTTTATTTCCTGAAGCTCTGTAGTCACTGAAGTCCTGCGCGGCACTGCACTGAGCAGATTTTTTATCGATATATGGGCCTTGGATTTCGAAGATACATTGAAGAAAGAAAGAAAGAAAGAAACGTTTATTTGCAACAACTTATAAACTATGAACATATGACATGAAAAACAAACAGAAAATAAAAAAAACTAAGTCTGACAGAGTAAATAAATAAAATAGGTAATTGTTGTGCTGGTCGTGCGACCAGCGCTGGTCTTCCGTTGAGGCCATTGAAGTCGGTTTTTGTTTGTTAAAACGTATACTTGTAGCGATACGATGGTCGAGTCATTATAGTAATTGACGTTCATACGTGCGTCTGTGATGCCAAAAATGAATAAGAACTTCGAACTTTGAAGGCAATGCAACTATTAATAAGGTTTTGTCAATTGCCAAGTAAAAAAATGAAAACCGGAGTCTCTGTTGCAACGGTACACGCAATCCTGAGTACTTCACAACACTTGTAGGTTTAAATTTAGAAATCTGCGGAATAAGTGCTCGCAATATCACATTTCAATTTAGATAAGAGTCGGCCGTGATTGCTGCCAACCTACCAAGCACATGTCCGGAATGAATAGATAATGAGGGTGTTGTGTACGTATGTTTGATTCAGATACGGCCACATAACTTTGTCTTCATTAGATAGTCTCTAGTGCCTCATTATTATCACTACATAGTATAAAACAAAGTCGCTTTCTCTGTCCCTATATCCCAATGAATGCTTAAATCTTTAAAACTACGCAACGGGTTTTGATGCGGTTTTTTTTTAATAGATGGAGTGATTGAAGAGGAAGGTTTATATGTATAATAACCGTGCGAAGCCGAGGCGGGTCGCTAGTTACTACAAATATACTACTCTTTTAAGCTATTGCATAGCTTCTATCGCGGGCCTTGAGCGTGGAGACCGAATCCAGAAATTCCGTAACGAAAATAACCTAACACCCCCCACTCCGAATGCTATGCAATAGCTTTACCGCGGCAGTCTCCGAGTGCCACACGTCTTTTTTTTTATTATAATTTCGTGAAACAAAATGACACTCCATTAACATTACAATCTAGCCTAATAAGACTAAGTAATTTGAATTTAACTTAAACTGCTTAATTTTTTTTATGGAACTGTATGTAACGAGCAAGTCGTTTGCCTGATGGTAAGCGCCACGCCTGCCCATGACAATTGCATTGCCACCAGTGGCGTAGCTAGGTAACCAAAGGCCCTGTGGCATAAGATATACTAGGGCCCCGACTAAACTATTTAAAATCGTTTGTTCCGTATTCGTCGCGTTCCGAACTCTGGTTTATTTATATTCCGAATGTGGAGAAATTGTCACTAGTTCAATTTATAGTTTGTAAGTCAGAGTCCGCGGGGCCCCCTAGGGTTTGGGGCCCCGGGGCACTGCCCCGTCTAGCCCTTCGGTAGCTATGCCACCGAGTGCCACTCAGAACTTTTATTCCCATAAAAAGCACTGCGTAGCACCTCGAGACATCAGATATGAAGTCTCGTATGCCCAGTAATTTCGCTGGCTACAATGCCTTTCAAACCGGAATTCCAATACGAGTATACTATTAATATACCTACTTTTATATCTAATCGTATTTTATATTGCGACAATAAACAAAAAAAAAGCGCAATCATTTGTTTCGTGTCTGGGTGTTGTGGGACCATGGTCCTCATACTTCCTGGTTCCCTAGATACAGGGAATCCTAGTTAGGGGCCAGGACCTATGTATGTATGTGATCGTTGGGAATTAAAAAAAATTGATTGGCCTTCCAGTATATCTTGTATATCTATTAATGTATCTAGCTGTAAGATTTCCAATGAAAATAAAATAATATCCATCATTCTAATATTATAAATGCGAGAATTTGTGAGGATGGATGGATAGATGGATGAACGGATGTTTGTTACTTAATCACGCAAATACTACTAGACGTATTTTGATGAAATTTAGTATGTAAGTACTCAGTCCTGGAAAAGAACATAGGCTACTTTTTATCCCGGGAAACCGCGGGTGAAACCGCAACGGTATTTTTATTTGAAAGCAGTTTTTCTAGCGGTTGTACTTAGACATGTTTCATTGTGTCGGGGGTTTTTTTAGTTTTAATCTCTCGAACGTTCGAACTGCGTTATTGGAGTTATCAAATTAGTTGAGAGAAACTAAATCGGTTCATTACCGCAAAGTAACTATTGAAAACGAATCTATCTACGATTCTGCACTATATTTAGATATCCATCTACAATCTTTTGTTGTTTAATGAGTGTACGGCTCACATTCCAATTAAGATAATACTGGCCGACAGTAATTGCCAACAAGCACTGCGAACATACACAACATGCCACTGTGAACGCACACACATGACAAGCATATCAATAGAGACGCACAGCAGAAGGCCTATTCCGCTAAATTTGAATGACATTGCATGAGAGTTGACCGAATCAAAACTAATTTGTAAATTCAAGAAAAAAAAATATGGTGCTCGTAATAATGATGTAGGTCCGTTATTCCCAATATTTAAAAATACGACCTGTTGTCCCCTTACTCTGCTTCCGGAAAGTAAACTTTATATGAAAAAACTACTTTATGGCGCTTCGCCGGCCGCTGCTGCCGCGATCAACTTTCGGTGACATTACAATAACATTCGAATTTTAAGTGACGTTTGACGTTATTTTTCAGTTAGCAGGGTACGATTTGTGATATTTATGAGATCGACACTAGATCGGGACTCGAATTTGAATAGATTTATTTAGTAGAATGAGGCTTCTGAACACAGTCTATAATATAATTATGCATCTGTGGCTGCTTCGGTAAATCTATACTAATGTTATAAAGAGGTAAAATTATGATTGTAGGAGATACTCTCTGGAACTGCTGATACGATTTTGAAAAATGAAAGTTACCTTAGGCCGCATCTTCTATAGGGAACCATAGCTCTCATTCACCACGATTGAAGAAAACAAAAAATAGCTAGCCACGGACCTTTTCACGGAGTTTTAACAGATTTCAAAAAAGGAAGAGGTTCTCTATTAATTGTATATTTTTTTATTTTTTTTATGTTTGCTACCTCAGAACTCTGTCAATTATAAACCGATTTGGAAAAATCTTTTTGAGTTGGTTTCAGTATAGCTACGAAGTGGTCCCATATATATTTCATAGACATCGACCTTGGACTTCGAAGATACATTGAAGTCGGTGTTTTTTTATAAAATATACGTGTATAATATATCGTAAGGCATTCTGTTAAATAAAATATTGTGATTAAACTAAATATATATATAACGCAAAAGAATTAAATACATTTTCATTATATCTCTACATTAGTCTCTGTAATATTGTATGATTCTGTAATATAAATAGAATGAAATATGTAAAATGACTTTATTTTTACTGATCGTTTAATTCACGTTAGAAACAACGCAATGATTTGTCGACATTAAAAAACTTGATCGAAACATACAGGTTCTATATAGTTATCGATCATCGAAACATATGACATATGTCATTATTGAAAACAGGAAATGAAACGCGAATATCGCAGAAATACACCGGTATTTTTACCTTTTTAGAGGGAGGAATCGTTGGATTAGGGTTTTCATAGTTTGGTCATTTTTAACCGACATCAAAAATGAGGTTCTCAATTCGACTATTTTTTAAAATGTTTGTTACGCGATTACTCCGTCATTTATAAACTGATTTGGAGAAATCTTTAATTTTGTTTTAGGTTCAGTATAGGTTCAAGGTGGTCCCATATAAATTTCATCGATATTCAACCTTGTACTTCAATTGATATATTTTTGTTTGATAAACCCCAGTGGCGTGCGTAAATGATACGCAATGAACTTCGTCACTATGCGCGAATCGCGCAGGCTAGGTAGGGTTGAAAAATATAAGAAAAATATTCTAATGAAAAAAACATACTATACAGTTAGTAAATACATAAGAGACAAAGATGCAAAGAACATTCCGCTTCTCCCAAGTTGCCAACTGGCACAGAAGACACATAATATTGTCAAAAACAAACATAAAATTAGTAACATAGTTCTAAAAAAAAATGTCCGTTAGTTTCTTGCCGTATCTTCTGAGTAGGTAGTGGTTTTTTTTCCGATACGATGGCAGAGTCATTGTAATAATTGACGTTCATAAGTGCGTCTGTGATGCCAAAAATGAATGTGGGAATGATTGTGAACGCATGTAATGATGACGGATGACTGATTTATGAACGCAACTGAGTGTGAGTGAAAGGGAAGAGGATGTGAGAGAGAAGGAAGATCTGAGGCAGATTAGAACGGCCATCACCGGTGTACATTATTGCAATTTTGGAGGAAGTAAAAATAAAAGAAACTACAAGAAGATCTATCTTTTTATTGCTATAACCATCGATCCCACATTTTGGGGGCATCGTCCGGGATCCGGTTTAGCAATAAAGCCAAAAAGTACCACCGACGACGACGACGAAAGTGTGGCGTTCTAACCTCGACGACGACGACGACGAACGAGATTACGAACTTAGAAAAAAATTATATACGGATTACGAAGAATCTGCACGCACAACCCACAATATACGACTACGATGACGAAGGACAAGGACAATGACGACTTTCAAGACGCTTCGCATTCGAAAACAGTGGAACGCGGCGATTTCGGCAGCTCAATGATGCACATGGCGGAACAGTTAGTACCGAAATTCAGTGGTCAAGATGGGAGCTACACGGTTAGTACATGGGTACAAGAGATTGAGGACAATGGTGAAATATTTGGATGGACCGAGACACAGAAACTTTTGGTGGCAAGGAGATCGATGTGCGGCACTGCGGCGCTATGGCTACGAGCTGAAAAAACAAACTATAGATCATGGACGGAGCTGAAGGCGGCTATTTCGAAGGAGTTCACGGATACAATAGATCAAAAACGAATCCACGAAATTATGAGTGCCCGGAAGAAGGCAAAAAATGAGACCTGTCTTGAGTATCTATTCATTATGAAGGAGTTAGGAAAACGAGGGAAAATGCCGGACTACGTGGCTGTGAAATATATAATAGAAGGCATTCAAGACGCTGAAATAAACAAAATCATGCTCTACGGGGTCACCACGTACGCCGACCTAAAAGAAAAACTTAAAATATACGAAGCCTACAAGAAAAATTCAGCCACAGAAGTGCGCAGTAGCAAGCCGACCTACAGTAGAAACGATGGCGGAGTCACGACGAGAAACACGAATATCAGGTGCTTTAGCTGTGGAGAGAAAAGCCATAAATCAGGAGATTGTCCGCATCAATCGCAGGGCAAAAAGTGCTTTCACTGCAATGATTTTGGGCATATTTCAATGCATTGCCCACTAAAGAAAATGGCGGCGGCAAATTCTAAGGCTTCGACAAGTTACGCATCTCATTCAACGGGCGTTCGGAAAACTTCGGGTGCAGTCGAAGGACATAAGGTTGGCACTACTGAACAACCAAGAACAATGAAGCAGGCTTTCTTCAACTCGACGCAAGGCGGCGCTACCAGCAGCGAACACGACGAAGTTCAGAGCGAAGTTTACTTGGCGGCAACCGACGTGAAGGCATGCGTAAGTCAATCGAGTTGTGATGTTGGCTACACTGAACGAGAAAGCTTAGCTGTGATTGGCTACAGCGAGAAGATGGAGTCCAATCATGAAGATGGCGGCAGTAATGGCGATGTAAACAAACCTACCGGCGAACAACTACCACGGGAAAAACCACTAAAATCAGTGAATATATGCGGAAAAACCTCGAGTGCGCTAATAGATTCGGGTTGCGATTTAAATTTAATGTCGGACGAATTTTACAATGAACTTAGTGTGTCGGAATGCGATAAAACATCGAACATTACGTTTACCGGTTTAGGCTACACGAAAGTGCGATCGTTCGGAAGTGTAACGCTAAATATTACGATAGACAATAGCGAATACATTAAAGTTAAGTTCTATATCATTTCAAGGGAAACCATGCCATTCAAGGTAATACTTGGTAACGATTTTTTGAAAGGTATTACGTTGTTGATGAAAGAAAGTTCTGTGTGGTTTATGCCGAAAGATTGCGATTGGATGAGTTGTTTAATGTGTAACTGTGAGGTTAAGTGTGATTCTGATTGTCCATGCGTAGTTCACATCAAAGATCCAGTTGTGAGACGTGAGGTGCGACAGTTGGTCTCCAATTACCAACCATTGCAAACCAAGGAAGCACCGATCGAGATGAAGATTATGGTAAAAGACGATGTACCTGTCAAATTCAATCCACGACGTATTTCCCTGAAAGAACAAGCTGAAGTTGAAGAACAGTTGAACAAGTGGTTGAAGGATGGAATAATACGGGTGAGTTATTCAGAATATGCCAGTCCTTTAGTTCTTGTGCGTAAAAAAGATGGTTCATGTAGAATTTGCGTAGACTACAGAAAATTAAATGATAAAATTCTAAAAGATGAATATCCTATCCCATTGATTGATGACTATATTGATAAATTATGTGATGCAAGAGTATTTAGTGTGTTAGACCTAAAAGATGGGTTTTTTCACCTTAAAGTCAACGAGGAGTCAAGGAAGTATACAGCCTTTGTGAGTCATTATGGTCAATTTGAATTTTTGAAGGCACCTTTTGGTTTGTCTATATGTCCGAATTACTTTATGAGATTTATCTCTGTGATATTCCGTGATCTGATGGCAAGGGGTTGGATTTTAATTTTCATTGACGACCTTCTCATTCCAGCGAAACATGAGCGAGAAGCACTAGAAAGATTAACAGAAGTTCTGAAAGTTGCCTCAGAGTATGGGCTGAAGATTAATTGGAAAAAAGCAAATTTGGTAACAACTAGTATTACTTTCCTCGGACACAAAATTCAAAATGGTGAAGTGAGACCATCTGAAGAAAAGACTGAAGCCCTGATAAAGTTTCCTGAACCACGGACAACGAAGCAGGTACAAAGTTTTGTTGGTTTGGCATCATATTTCAGAAGATACATACAAGATTTTGCTCTGATAGCAAGCCCATTGACAGATTTGACGAAAAAAGATGTGCCATTTGTATTTGGACCACGAGAACAAGAAGCTTTTCAAGTACTAAAACAGAAACTTACGAGAAACCCTGTTCTGAAAATATTTAATCCGAGACTATGCACTGAGTTGCACACAGACGCCTCAAGTCGTGCATTGGCGGCTATACTTATGCAACAAGATGAAAATGATGAACTACATCCTATCTATTATATGAGCCGAAAGACTACTGCATGTGAAGAGAAATATTCTAGTTATGAGTTGGAGGCTATGGCAGTCATAGAAGGGGTAAAGAAATTCAGACCTTATTTGTTTGGAATAAAATTTAAAATTGTTACAGATTGCAAAGCATTTGAATTAACACTCAAGAAGAAGGATTTGACACCTAAGGTGGCACGATGGGCAATGTTTCTGCAGGAATTTGACTTTGTGATAGAGCACCGTGCTGGAAGTGCAATGAGACACGTCGATGCATTAAGTCGTTATCCATATGTTGGAGTAGTCACAACAATACACGAGAACCTACGAAGAGCTCAGGAGAATGATGAAGGCTTGAAGGCTATCTCTACAATATTGAAGGAAAAACCCTATGCAGACTACTACTTGGACAACGGACTGCTGTACAAAGGAAATGAGAAACTGCTAGTCGTTCCAAAGAGTATGGAATTGGCTATAATAGAAAAAGCCCACTCGAATGGTCATTTTTCAAAAAAGAAGACAACTGAAGCAATTAATAAGAGTTATTATATCAAGAATATGGACAACAAGGTACAAGAGTACATCTCAGCATGCATACCCTGTCTGCTAGCACTTAGTAAGGCCGGTAAGAAGGAAGGCTTTTTGCATGTCATCGACAAAGGAGAGATGCCACTACATACAATACACCTTGATCATGTAGGACCAATGTCTGAGACGAAGAAGCAGTATAACTACATACTTACAGTCATTGATGGGTTTACAAAGTTTGTATGGTTGTTCCCAACAAAAGGCTTGACAGCCAAGGAAGTGGTGGATAAGATAAGAGTCCATCAACAAATGTTTGGCAACCCTATGAGATTTATAACTGATCGAGGCACGTCATTCACCAGCAATGAGTTTCAAGAATACTGCTTAGAGCAAGGCATAGAGCATGTAAAAATCACAACAGGAGTTCCAAGAGCAAACGGACAAGTGGAGAGGGTGCACCGCACTATTATCTCAGTACTTACTAAGATGTGTATAGAGAAACCATCATTATGGTATCGTCATGTCAGTTCTGTACAACGTGCACTCAATAGTACTTTTCACAGGAGCATAAGTACTTCACCGTTCGAGCTTCTAGTTGGAGTGAAAATGAAGAACAACGATAAAGAAATCTATGACTTAATACAGCAAGAAGAAGTAGATAGTTTCATGGTACAAAGAGATGAACTCAGGATGAAGGCCAAAGAACAGATATTGAAAGTTCAAGAAGAAAATATTAGAAATTACAACAAGAACAGAAAAGACAGTTGGAAGTACAATGTTGGAGACTTGGTAGCTATAAAACGTACCCAATATGGAAGCTGTTTGAAGTTAAAACCAAAGTATTTAGGACCATATTGTGTAACTAAAGTTAAGAGGAATGATAGATATGATGTAACAAAAACAGATTCTGCTGCTGAAGGTCCAAACAAAACCTCCACATCAGCTGATTACATGAAACCTTGGCCAACACATTAGGAAAAGGTACCTATTTGATTTATTAATTAAATTGAATGAAAGATGATGGATGTATTATGATGGATGTGTTATGATGTATTTATATGTGTATGTGTTTAGATTATGTTACCTACAAGGATGGCACAGTTTAAAGTTACCTATACCTAGATTTTTTTTTTCTCATTGTACTGATGATGATTTGTATTCATAAGTCTAGAAGTAAGATGTTATGTCTAGTTCCTAAGTTAAATAAGAGTTAAGGTTATATAATAAGAGTATAGGTCTAAAATATTTGATGTATAACTTCAGCATGACTGAGGACAGTCATGATATCAGGACGGCCGAGTGTGGGAATGATTGTGAACGCATGTAATGATGACGGATGACTGATTTATGAACGCAACTGAGTGTGAGTGAAAGGGAAGAGGATGTGAGAGAGAAGGAAGATCTGAGGCAGATTAGAACGGCCATCACCGGTGTACATTATTGCAATTTTGGAGGAAGTAAAAATAAAAGAAACTACAAGAAGATCTATCTTTTTATTGCTATAACCATCGATCCCACATGAATAAAGAACTTTTGAACTTTGAAAAGACGGCATGAAGGGATGCCCACAAAGTATTATAAAATTAAAAACCGCAGATAAATGAAATTACGCCCTCAGAACCGACATTCACAATCTGTGACATTTGCAAATGCCTTACGTCTAGCGATCACGTGATCATGTCACATAGAGGCTTCGCTATTACATTATCCTTAAAATTAAATGTAACACGAAAATGTCATCACCAACTCCCTTAGGATTACGGCGTTAAGCTCCTAGACATAAAGTTGAAAATCGGTAAGCATACGACTATTTTACAAGTGCTCAATGTAAGCGTTATTTTAATACAAATAAGGTGTATATTTGGGTGGCAGTGGAATGAAGAGTAAATTGTGTTCTACGTACCCAGGCTGTGGCGGCGGCGTCACAGGGCGACCACGGTCGACGTAGTGACTGAAAATGCCAACTTTGGCGCCCAACGTGGGGCGAAACTGAAGCCAACGTTGGACGCCAGTAGATGTATGTGTGAGTGACGATAAATATGGGTTTGAATAAAAAATATGAATCGATGAAAATTAAATTATAGGCTTGCATTTATACTAGTATAATACTAGCAATTATGTTGTTTAAAAGTTATATAAGAGTATGTGTTTAATTTATGAAATGTCTTCAGAGTTATTCTGAAATTTAACGGTTAGAGTAAATACTAATATAATAAATCAATTTTGCCTCCATTTATGATTCACTTTAAAGTAATGTATATTCAAAGAAATAAATAGAAAAAAGGTAATAGTGTACCTATAGTAGTAGGCAATATTTATTTTATTTAGGAGCATAATAAGGGCGTAGAACGAACGAATATTTTATTTAATACTTTCATACATTACAATTATTTAACTTATTTTTTTCCTAATAAGCGACAATTCAAAACAAAACTCAAACCCGGTTGACTTGAAAAATTTCAATCAAAATGCCAGACAGAAGTTGAAGCGCCGCCTTACCTCGCACCAATACGGCCAACATTGGCCAAGGTTCGTCGAGGGCGGGCGGGAACCGGCGATCCTCACTCAGTCAGCACTCGTGTAAGGCGGACGACGTTTCCCGCCCAGCGCCAGAAGTTGCGCGCGATCGACGTAATGTGGTGAAACTCGGTTTACTTTACAGTTCGTTCGCAAATACATTTTGACTGACAAAACTGGTTTCTAAACGTGAAATTTTAAATCATAAACAATTGACAATCGTGTATGTAGGTTTTTAAAGAGTTTTGATACCGGAAAATCTACTTTTGTGTGTGCAGAAACCGGTTTATATAAATATTATTATATTAAAACGATTGCAACAACGACTTTTCCTGACTGAATGGTATGTAAAATTATTAGTTGTGAAACGGAAAAGGTTTAGCAATATGTAGATAGCAAAGTTATTCTGAAACATTTCTGGTCTAGGTAACATACTTAATATGCTTTGTTAAGCTAAAGATATGTCATTAAACTATTAAATGATTATCTGCAAAAAGAAACAAAATTATACAATTTTTTTATAATAATTACTACTCACATTTATAACCGGCTTCAAAAAAGGAGGAGGTTCTCTGTTCGATTGTATTTTTTTTAATGTTTGTTACCTCAGATCTCCGTCATTTATGAACCGATTTGGAAAATTCTTTTTGCGTTGGGTTCAGTATAGCTCCGAAGTGGTCCCATATAAATTTCATCAATATTTGACATTGGACTTCGAAGATACATTGACCTCGGATTTTGTTTTTTTCTAAAAATTAATTATTTTAAATCGCAACTAAATTTAAATTACAAGAAATATAAAAAAGAGTACTTACTTACTACTACTTACTTAATTAAGTTCCAGAGTATGTCCTAACAAAAATCAATGTAAAACTTAAAAAACTTAAGAAAAATGTGACGGGAGGAAAAATAACTCGAAAACATGTAATCTCTAATTATGCTTTTAAAAATTTCATAATTTTACAAGATGTGCTCTTGAAAAATTCTTATCTTATTAAGTTACTTAGTAAACCTTTTAATTTTGAAAATCTATTAATGTATCCCAACATGAACGGTGTTAGTGATTGAATTTGTTTAGAGGCTTTTTTGGGGCCTATATTTAATTTTACGAATTAGATTTTGTCTCTGTAGCCTTAATTTAAAAGAATAATATTTTTTTTATAAGATTTATATTCTCAAAAGCTAAATATTAAATTAGCAACAAATCGGCTATTCATCCCAAAGACTATTAAAGACTATTAAAAATTACTACACAAGAGGGTAAAAAGTTTAGGTCGTATGTTTAAGAGATAGATCAATTTTTAGTTCACATTAATAAATAAAGAATACATACGTTTCTTCCGAACATACGCGACATATATAATTGCAAATATTAATATATATATAAAAATAAAATTTAAAAAACAAATATTTTAACTAAACTAAGTATTTCTTATTATATAGCATTAACGAATGCCAAGCGAAAAACTCAAACTAGGTTTTTTTGGAAAGAAAAAATACGTCATCCCTAAGACGGTTAAATAAAGGAAGAAAAAAAATCGACACGCGACTTGATGACCTCCGTAGCTCAATTGGGCAGAGCCCCATCCGCGCTGAGGGAAAATTGTGATGCGGGTTAAAGTCCCAGCCAGTGGACGTATTTTTAACCACCTCAAAAAAAGGAGGAGGTTCTCAATTCCATTGTAGTTTTTTAATGTTTCTTACCTCAAATCTCCGTCATTGATCAACCGATTTGGAAAATTATTTTTGAGTTGGGTTCAGTATAGTTACAATGTGGTCCCTTATAATTTTCATCGATATTTTCGACCTCGGACTTCAATGATAAGAGTACATCAGAATTGAAGTCGGTTTTTTTGTTATAAAATTAATTATTAAAGTATCAAATTCAATCTAAAACATTCCCATTTTTCTACTTCACCCACATATGAGTGCATTTCCGTGGCGTACGAAATTAAGGGGCGGTCTCCACAGTTAAGGCCCCATTAATAATGCCTCAGTACGTCAGCTACAAACATCAGTCCAGTGGAGCCGGCTGGAAGTTTACGAGCGAGGAACATTTATGATTTGGTCTAGTGGTCTAGTATTGTCTATTGTTTCTAATATTTTATTGTGATGAGATGATTCTTGAGTCTCCTCAGAGATGTACTATACATTTTTTTTTATTACCGAATAGGCTAGCATTTGACCGCAGTCTCACCTGATGGAAAGTGACGACGTGGTCGACGATGGATCATGCTTGCCTAGAAGATACTTAGATTATAAGAATCGGGAAACAAAGACGCTGGTAAGGTGTACAATGTACATGCATTTTATTAGTGTCTGGGTGAACTAAACTATCACATACATAGCTTTACACACTAAACTATGAAACCTGTGAAATGTACTTGTTTTCATGTACCTATTCTTAAGGTTTTTAACAATAAAGTGTTTATCTATGGCATCTTATGGGCATTGCCAGCGAAATCACTGGGCATCATGAGACTCAACAGCTAATTGTCTCAGGGTGACGAGCGCAGTGCAGCGCCGCTCAGGGTTTTGCAAAACAAAGTTCTGGGTGGTGCTGTTATTGTTATGGCGTATTGCTTACCATCAGGCAAACGACCAGCTCGTCTCGTCATACAATAACATAAAAAAAAATATATTATTATAAAAAAATTATAAATATAGAATTATTTGTTATGTGTAGTATAGTATTATAGCTTAATGTAATGTTGCGAGTATCTGTCTTGAATAAATGTATTTTATTTCTTTCTTTTATAAAAAACATGCACACGCACACACCCTCACCCATACACCCTTTATACATACTTGAATCCTTTGCTAGAGAGCACTAAATACATAATTGTAATAATTAGGCAGATCTGTCGTCGGCCTATATTATGATAACTTAAGATTGTAACTCATATTTATGTATAAGCTGTAGATCGTCTTATAAATAAATAAATAAAAAAAACATACATGGACATAGAGGCGCGCAGTCTGCGCCGCGAATCCAAAGCGTAAACTCCCGGAAGAAGGACATCCTAATTGTCCGAAACCTGGTCGGAGTTATTCCGACACAATCATAACGTGAGTGTAGCCGTTTATATTTATAATGAATATTTCGACTCACGATAGTTTCTAAAACTTTAATTACATGGACATAGGACAACACAAAAGAATTTAACGCGTTGCTATTTAGGGGCATAACAAATGCTATTCTACTAATATAAATGCGAAAGTTTGTGAGGATGGATAGATGAATAGATGGATGGATGGATGGATGTTTGTTATTAAATCACGCATAAAGTACTGAAAGGATTTTCATGAAATTTGGTATGTAGGTACATTAGGTCCTGGAAAAGGACATAGGCTACTTTTTATCCCTTATGTCCTTTATATCCTTTTCTGAGACCTGCAGAACCTACATATCAAATTTCATCGAAATCCGTTCAGTAGTTTTTGCGTGATTAACAAACATCCATCCGTCCATTTTCGGTCACAAACTTTCGCATTTACAATATTATTAAGTATAAAGTAGTACAGTAGGAAATAGGATTTTTACGTTTTCATTAAATTACTGGGCTTGGAATTGTGAGACTTAAGATGTCTCAGGGTGATGAGCGCGATGCAGTGCTACGTAGTAGTTTTCATAATATCAAAAGTTCTGAGTGGCACTGCAATTATTATGGGCAGGCGTGGCGCTTACCATCAGGCGAACCACATGCTCGTCTTATTCATATGCTATATGCTTATTCACATCATAAAAAAAACATAATTGGTAAATCAAAACATAAAATAGGACATAGTGAATGAATACGCCCGAATTCCGGTGCGACAGATGGAATGTCGCACATTTTACTATTCAGTTGAAGTCGTTCACGTTTTTAGTATTCCGTTTTAATTTCTTTACCCAGTGGGCCCCGCACGATTGCAAACAACTTCGCGGCAGAGCAAGAAGATGGCGAGATAAGCTAGACTCACACCTTAAAGATTGGTCTATCGTGGCAATGGATAGAGATAAATGGAGAGAGGGTAGGGAGGCCTTTGCCTTGCATTGGGACAAAACAGGCTTCTAACAATAAAAATAATTTCTTTAAACTAGATTAACAAACAGCAATCGAAGAAATGCTAATTCTTTCAGCAACTTTGGGATTCGTTTGAATCCGTTTAATTAGAGTATTGTTGTTCTTTACAATTCGACTATCCTCACTTGGCTTTGGGGCGTCTTATCAGTAAGATCACGCACTTTTCGATATTGAAATACGTTTGGGGGAGAAAGTAGCAGGTTGATTGTAAAATTCAAGAACCTACCCTACCTACTGATTAATATCGGAGACAAAAAAGCTCGCCAATATAAAATAAAAAATCAGTGATGCTTGTATGAATTCGATAATAATTTTTTTTAAAACAACAACACCGATTTTAAGTCAAAACATATATTTTTTGTTTTCGTTGATTTTTTCAAAAAGTGCTGAATCAATTTCGATAAATCTTATATGGGACCAGTTCTGAAGTATGACCTACCAAACAAAAAAAGAATCATCAAAATCAATTCATATTTGGCGGAGTAATCGCGTAACAAACATACCTACAAAAAATAAACATACAGTCGAATTGAGAACCTCTTCCTTTTGGAAGTCGGTTAAAAAGTATTTCCGCCTATTGCTAAGCTGATTGCTGACTATGAAATGTACCTGTTTTTCATGTAGGTATCTATTTTTTAAGGTTTTTAACAAAAATCTATCTAGCTATGGAGAGGTTCTCTGCGAAAGTTAAATGGTTTCCGTTTTTTAATGTAATCTTTTTATAATGTAACCGTAGGGATTGAAATTGTGACTGTTTTTCTAAGTTCAGGGCTAAAAACTATGAGAAGAATAAATAAAGAATTAAATAGAATAAATATGAATATCAATTAATTAAAATTAAAAAAACCCCAACACAAAAAACCTATAAAAAGCAAAAAACGGTTGAACCAATTTTGATAAAACATGTCTAAGAACTACCGCTAGAAAACCTGATTTCAATTAAAAAAACCGCATCCAAATCGGTTCTCCCGTTTAAGAGCTACGGTGCCACACAAAATGACAGACACACATAGTGAAACCAAAGAAAACTAAATATTACTACGTAGTGAGACCACTCGGGAAGGCTCTTCCCATCTTTCATGTCACTTGACATCAACCTTGTGATCGTTCTTTCAATTCAATGTCCTCTTGTTACAGATGCACAACAATCTCCTGCATACGAGAACAATGTCGAGTTGATAAACTCATTTGAAATCGATGCACTGGCTGAAAAGATCACAAAATTCGAGTAAATTAAACAGATAAAAGTTCATAAAGAGTGGTCAGTCGCGGCAGTCGCGCTTGCGGCGCCGCGCGGTGCGGGGCGGTGCGGCGGTGGCTCGCTGGCGCTGCTGGTGCGTGGTGGCGGCGGCGGGCGGCGCGGGCGCGCAGCGGAGCCCGCTCGGCTGGGCCATGGGCGGCACGCAGCGGATGGCAGCCGTGGCGGCGGTGGCCCATGCAAGGCACTACTACAACCACACAGCGCCCGAAGTTCAACAGACTGATTCTTCGACTAACAACATCAACTTTATATTTGCAAGGTTTGTTTGGAACCATTTTAATAGTTTCGGCACTATAGAGCTGGATTCCTATGGATCTGTTCTATCCATCCAAAGGTTGTCTTGAAGAAATCGCTCTAAGCGATAAGACCGCCCATTGTACGTCAAAACTACGAAGTATTTTGTGACTTTTATTTTATTTTTCATAATTGTGTCTATGTTATTTTGTGTGCAATAAAGTGTTATTGTATCTCATTGTATAGAGCTACAGAACCTTAATTAGAAATTTATTTATTTTTCAACGGGCGCATGCCTTTATTACTGAAAACTATTCTACATTATCCTACACACAAAAAGTTTTTTTTTTGCATTTTTTTTATGTATTTTCGTTATATTGACTTAGATATCCTCAACCCTGTTTATAGTGTTCATCAACGTCATACCACAGAATACTAAGGGACAGAAGCATCACTCGGCAAAGAAATTTAAACAAATAGCGACTCTTGCTATGACGCAATAAAATTCAATTCAGCTCGCGTAGCGCTGAATACCTACCAGTCATATTAAACTACAGAGCGCCTCTCTTTCTATCGCCTGCACTTGGAACTGTAATTTTTAGGGTTTCCTACCGAAAGGGTAAAACGGGACCCTATTAATAAGACTCCGCTGTCCGTCTGTCACCAGGCTGTGTCTCATGAACCGTGATAGTTAGACAGTTGAAATTTTCACAGATGATGTATTTCTGTTGCCGTTATAACAACAAATACTAAAAAATAGAATAAAACAAATATTTAAGGGGGCTCCCATACAACAAACGTGATTATTTTTGCCGTTTTTGTAGATAATGGTACGGAACCCTTCGTGCGCGAGTCCGACTCGCACTTGGCCGGTAATTTTTATTTCCACGTGTCATTTCGCCGCGACTGGACAGATATTTAAACAGACTGTAAAATGAAGACTCTCTTATTGAGCTCTCGTAACCATTTTATGATGATAACATCACATTTGAAAGCACCCGTCGGACGGTATATGCATTAGGTACTGAACTTTATCGACTTTTATCTGTGATTTGAGCGGGACTAAGTTTTTATTTTGATCCTTATGGGCTCAATCAGTAATAAGAAGTACATTACAACTACTATTTTTATTTTTTTATTACCGAATAGGCAAGCATTTGACTGCAGTCTCACCTGATCCTGATTCACCTGGTCCTAATGGAAAGTGACGACGCGGTCGACGATGGATCATGCTTGCCTAGATACCGATTCACTCGAGACTTGAAGACACCTAGATTATAATAATCGGGAGATCGTAGATTAAAAGACGCTGGTAAGGTGTTCCTTAGCCCGTTCCCATTAAAAAGGTCGAAGCAAAACGCTTTGTTCGAGCAGGAGGAATGTCAACCATGTCCGGATGCCGAGTATCCGTGCACCTTGTTGTCTGATGGTAGAAAGGATATGGAGGAATCAGCTCGTATAATTCCATCGCACACTCACCGTGATGAATCCTATAAAATACCGACAGGCTGGCATCTCTACTCTAAACATCTAATTTGCCCAAAATTATGATAGCCAGGCACATTAAAACTGGAAGGTTAGTTATAAAGACCAAGAAAGAATGGAAGGATAGAATAAAGAATAAATCTTTGTGTATCGAAAGTAGACCTAATGCCTAATGAGCTAGAATGCCCACAGTAACCGAATTAGAACATCTTTGAACTACAGAGTGCACTAGAGAACTGGAACTTGAAACATTGGTAAGAAAATATATTAATTAATTGGGCATTATGAGACTCAACAGCTAATTGTCTCAGGGCGACGAGCGCAGTGCAGCGCCGCGCAGGATTTTGCAAAACAAAATTCTGGGTGGTGCTGTTATTGTTATGGGCTGGCGTATTGCTTACCATCAGGCAAACGACCGGCTCGTCTCGTCAGTCAGTAACATAAAAAAAAATATAAAAAAAATATTATAATTAAATTTACATTTTTTTTTTTGCAAAACACAGTTCTGGGTGGTTCTGGCTGCTGTTATTGTTATGGGCTGGTGAATTGCTCACCATCAGGCAAACGACCAGGTTGACTCGTCATTCAGTTACGTAAAAAATATATATTAAGCATGCGATTTTAAAACACGTATATTTGTTTAATTACTAGCTGCGCCTCCCCGTTTCTCCCGTGGTTTCCCGGGATAATAGTAGCTTATGTGTTAATTCAGGGTATCAACATCATCATCATCATCATCAGCCCATTACGTTCCCACTGCTGAGACTCGGGCCTTCCCTTGTAGAGATAGTATGGGCCATAATCTACCAAGCTGTCCCAGTACGGGTTGTCAGATGTCCTTGAATTTTTGCGATAAATTCTTGGCCGGTTTCCTCACGATGTTTTCCTTCGCCGTTTTTAGAGCGAGTGTTAAATCCGCACATAACTTAAGAAAGTCAGCAGGGCCAGCGGGATTCGAACTCGGGTGCGTCGGATCGAAAGTCGCACGTGCTAACACTGAGCTACACTCGCTCTATTTAGGTAGGTATAAACTATCTCTATGAGAGAAGGCCCGTGTCCCAGCAGTGGGAACGTGATGGGCTGATGATGATGATGATAAACTATCTCTATGAGAGAAGGCCCGTGTCCCAGCAGTGGGAACGTGATGGGCTGATGATGATGATGATAAACTATCTCTATGAGAGAAGGCCCGTGTCCCAGCAGTGGGAACGTGATGGGCTGATGATGATGATGATAAACTATCTCTATGAGAGAAGGCCCGTGTCCCAGCAGTGGGAACGTGATGGGCTGATGATGATGATGATAAACTATCTCTATGAGAGAAGGCCCGTGTCCCAGCAGTGGGAACGTGATGGGCTGATGATGATGATGATAAACTATCTCTATGAGAGAAGGCCCGTGTCCCAGCAGCGGGAACGTGATGGGCTGATGATGATGATGATAAACTATCTCTATGAGAGAAGGCCCGTGTCCCAGCAGTGGGAACGTGATGGGCTGATGATGATGATGATAAACTATCTCTATGAGAGAAGGCCCGTGTCCCAGCAGTGGGAACGTGATGGGCTGATGATGATGATGATAAACTATCTCTATGATAGAAGGCCCGTGTCCCAGCAGTGGGAACGTGATGGGCTGATGATGATGATGATAAACTATCTCTATGAGAGAAGGCCCGTGTCCCAGCAGCGGGAACGTGATGGGCTGATGATGATGATGATAAACTATCTCTATGAGAGAAGGCCCGTGTCCCAGCAGTGGGAACGTGATGGGCTGATGATGATGATGATAAACTATCTCTATGAGAGAAGGCCCGTGTCCCAGCAGTGGGAACGTGATGGGCTGATGATGATGATGATAAACTATCTCTATGAGAGAAGGCCCGTGTCCCAGCAGTGGGAACGTGATGGGCTGATGATGATGATGATAAACTATCTCTATGAGAGAAGGCCCGTGTCCCAGCAGTGGGAACGTGATGGGCTGATGATGATGATGATAAACTATCTCTATGAGAGAAGGCCCGTGTCCCAGCAGTGGGAACGTGATGGGCTGATGATGATGATGATAAACTATCTCTATGAGAGAAGGCCCGTGTCCCAGCAGTGGGAACGTGATGGGCTGATGATGATGATGATAAACTATCTCTATGAGAGAAGGCCCGTGTCCCAGCAGTGGGAACGTGATGGGCTGATGATGATGATGATAAACTATCTCTATGAGAGAAGGCCCGTGTCCCAGCAGTGGGAACGTGATGGGCTGATGATGATGATGATAAACTATCTCTATGAGAGAAGGCCCGTGTCCCAGCAGCGGGAACGTGATGGGCTGATGATGATGATGATAAACTATCTCTATGAGAGAAGGCCCGTGTCCCAGCAGTGGGAACGTGATGGGCTGATGATGATGATGATAAACTATCTCTATGAGAGAAGGCCCGTGTCCCAGCAGTGGGAACGTGATGGGCTGATGATGATGATGATAAACTATCTCTATGAGAGAAGGCCCGTGTCCCAGCAGTGGGAACGTGATGGGCTGATGATGATGATGATAAACTATCTCTATGAGAGAAGGCCCGTGTCCCAGCAGTGGGAACGTGATGGGCTGATGATGATGATGATAAACTATCTCTATGAGAGAAGGCCCGTGTCCCAGCAGTGGGAACGTGATGGGCTGATGATGATGATGATAAACTATCTCTATTCCGAATTTCACTCAAATCTGTTGAGCCGTTACAGCGCGCGTGAAGCAATATAACACTTACATACAAACTTTCGCATTTATAAAATATAAGTGTGATGTTGAAATTCCAAAAAATGTGGTCTTCTGGCTTCTTACGAATAAACAAATGGGATATATTAAAATGGATTGTAATAAAGGGCAAGCGGGGTTTTAAGAATTAAAGTAAGGTTATACACCACCTGCACCCGGCGGCCTTTGCCAAATTATATTCTCGACTACTAAACATGGAATTTTATGAAGTACCCTGATATTTATATTACTGCTGATTGATGAGCGCAATGCAGTGCTACGCAGTGATTTTTATGACATTAAAGTTCTGGGTAACACCGTAATTGTTATGAGCAGGCGTGGCGCTTACCATCAGGCGAACGTCATGCTAGTCTCATCACTCAGTTCCAAAAAAAAAGAATTAATAAATAACGTACAAAAAATCATTGTGAGTTTATACAATTTTTTTGACTAAAATAAATTAATAGAATAATTAGGAAACTTTTGACGCGAAATTTAGTTTAGTTTATATAACTGATTGACGATGACCTGGTGGTAAGCAACACGCCTGCCATCAGTTACAGTACAGCACCACCAAGAACTTTGTTATGCATAATAATAATAGATTTATTTATTTTCTCTCCACAAATAGGTCTTATTATGTTTTGCAAAATCTCGGCATGAGAGCAGCTCTAGATTCAATTATAAAATTATTTCAATTGTGATTCAGTTATTATTGTTTTTTGTTACAATTGTAAACAGTTGTTGAATAAATGATTCAATTGGTAGAATAAAAATAATAAAGATGTATTATAATAAAAGCTGATTATAAATATTATATTCTAGATCTATATCTAATATATCTATACTAATATTATAAAGAGGTAAAGTTGTATGTATGTATGTATGTTTGTAGGGGGTAATCTCCGGAACTGCTGATTTTTCTGAAAATACTGTCACTGGTAAAAAGCTACACTATCCCTGAGTACCTAACATAAACCTTTTTCTGACATCGCGTAACATTTCACTGTGTTGTATTTACTGTTTTTGCTTAGGGCCTGTGCTGAAAACCAGCGTTTTGGATTCTTTACAACATTATGCTGAGCACAGACCTTTTTGACTGCACTGTGCATGGCAGCGGTCCTCCGATACACATGCTCAAATCAAATCAAATCATTCTTCTTGTCTTCTTAATTTGTCTTATTTTGTTCTCCTACACTTGTGTATGTACTATTGTTTGTTGTGTGCAGTCTTGTCAAAAATAAATTATATCTTTCTTTCTTTGCCCTAATTTTGAGTGTTCAGTGTAATGTTGTGTGATGTCTCAAATAAATGTGTTTTCTTTCATAAGCTATATTTTTTTATATCGACGCGAACGAAGTCGTGGTTGCTAGTATAAGATAATACAAGTAATTAAAAAAATAACTCCATCTACCCTCCGTCGATTTCATAGATTCAGAAGCCATAGCCACTTAACCAATTAGTTCGAATACCTTTTAAAATATCATCACGTAACCGTCTACGGGCATTTTTTTTTTATTAACAAATTGGCGAGCTTAAGACCGCAGTCTCACGATGGAAAGTGACGACGTAGTCGATGATGCTTGCCAAGAAGATACCGTTTCGCTCGAGACTTGAAGACACTTACATTATAAGAATCGGGAAACAAAACCACTTGTTTTATTCATATACTAGTTACTTCCCGCGGTTTCACCCGCGGTATTGGACACTTTATAAAACACTTAGTGGCACAGCGTTGTGATACAATTACAACAGCTGAGCTGAACTCAACCCTTTTCTGACAACACTGTGCACAGCAACTATCTACGTACTCGGACACATTATAATTATTGTAGACATTGCATTTTGTTGAACCCCTACTAATACTGTTGAACACCTACTACTACGTAGTTAATGAGTTCATTAAAATTTAATTTAAATAATTAATTTAATTTAATTGTAGTTAATTTACATAGTTAATTTTTTCATGGAATTTAGTCTCTGATGCCTAATATCAACGAAACATCCATGGCTAATATATTTTATTTCGTTTCTATTAATCGGCAGAATAAGCACTCGTGAAGTCGTAAACCTATGTGCCTGATATGTTAGAGTTACCGCACATCACATCTTTTCTGCATCCCTGCAGAGCTTGTGCGTAACAAACAACGGCTCTACCGGTTTGTTATATCCTTATTATAAAAGGTGGAATGGAGATTTTGCATACTTGTCAAACTCCGAAAACAATGCAATAATATGGTGACAGCCAGATCTGATGATGGAGACGAAAGGTGGACAATGGAACTCCTTGACGGATAATCGTCAGCTACTAGTATTTGGGCTCATTTTACCTGATCGCGGTTCCTATTACGACTTTGTTAAAAGCTTGTCTTGAAAAATATTGTTTTATTTTTAAACTTAAATACAGAGAAATATCTAAATCTAAACTTAATTGCTTAAATAACTTGAATATATATACAAAAAAACTTAAATATATATACAAAATATAATAAAATTATTCTAAAAGGCCTGTGGTGGAGGGGAAAGTGACCAGAACGCTGGCCGCATTGCCACGCTGAATGGCAATGCTGATTTTTGACCCAAATATGTATTGAAAAACTGCCAAAGTCACACAAGAATGAAATCACACAAGATTACATCTGACGTTATTACATATGACATCTACGGGCTGGAATTTATGAATCAGACTTGGAGTATGCTGAGCGCCAAAATTGCCGCGCCCGCGGTATTCAGTGATAAAAGAATCCTACGTCCTTTTTCAGGACCTCGGGACCAAATTTCATTCAAATCCTCTTAGTTCTTGCGTGAATGAGTAACAAACATCCATCCATCCTCACACATTTTCGCATTTATAATATTAGAAGTGTTAGTAGGATGTATATCAAAATCAATCCACGCCTAAAGTAGTTTCGATGCACCGATAACTAAATTAGTTGGTAATCTGCGCCGGTTGAGCAAATGCCCTACAAATTAGGGTTTACGTGTCGTATTAGTGCTACTAGCGACAGTCACTAGCGGAATTGAAACCGAGGTGTAGGGTTGCCTCCGACAAGTTTAGTAATTAGTCAAGTATTGATTTTTTTTTTGTTATTAGGTACTGGTGGTAGGTTTCTCGTATGCGAGAGGCCGTCTGGGTGGGTACCACCGCTTTGCCAGTTATTCAGCCGCCAAGCAGTAGTGCGCAAGCATTACTGTGTTCCGGTTTGAAGGGCATTGTAGCCAGCGAAATTACTGGGCATTATGAGACTCAACAGCTAATTGTCTCAGGGTGACGAGCGCAGTGCAGCGCCGCGCAGGATTTTGCAAAACAAAGTTCTGGGTGGTGCTGTTATTGTTATGGGCTGGCGTATTGCTTACCATCAGGCAAGCGACCAGCTCGTCTCGTTATTCAGTTCTAGAAAAAAAAAGTTATAACCAGTATGCTGTTACTAGCTGCGCTCCGCGGTTGACCCACAGTTTCCCGGGATGAAAAGTAGCATGTAATAATTCGGAGTATAACATATCTCCATACCGATTTTTTTTACGCTTAATTGGTCTATCTTTGGCCACTATTGCGCTTGATGTGAAGCGATGATGTGGCTTAAAATGGAGCACATAGATCTAGTGAGAGACGGCAGTTGAGCGGCTGCTCAGACCCGTCTCCCCGATGGTCTCCCGCCATTACGGCGTGAAGAGGGAACAAACACACAAGCACACTAACACACATACAAACTTTCGCATTTATATATTAGTGTAATGAAATAATTAGTTCTTACTTAAAAATACTAGATTATTTAATTTTATCGACAGCGATTTAACAATGTACCCTACATGCAACCCTGCTTCTAGCAACTCGTTCTCGGATACGAAATGTCAGAAATAAAACTTACAGGTAATGTATATCGCGTTTGTTTGTATGTGCAGCCTTACCTGGAAAACAAGAAACACATTTTTAATAACATTAAACAATATATACACACAGAAAGAGACATATTTATTTATTTAATTCTTTATTGCACTTATACAAGTAATGTACAAAAGGAGAACTTAATGCTAAAGCATTTTCTACCAGTTATCCAGTGACGGTAAAAGAATGTTGCAAAGTGTGCATCAAAAAGCTAAAAAACTAACAGTGAAACAAAATAAATATCGTTAAACATATTATAGACATAAAGCTTTTATTAAAAAATCTAGAAGCTTTGATTGTACACGTGTTCTTCATTTTATGTGGCCTAGCTGCGACCCGGGATAAAAGTATCCCTATGTAGTAGTATGTCTTTTCCAGGATCTAAAGTTACTTACAAAATGTTATCAAAATCCGTTCATCAATTTTTACGCGATCGAGTAACAAAACAACATATCCATCCATCTTCATCGGGGTAATCACAATGTAGTGATACGCAGTACCTTTTGTGGTATTAAAGGTTCTGTGTGGCACTGCAATTGTTATAGGCAAACGTGGCGCTTACCATCAGATGTCTGATTACTCAGTTCCATAAAAAAACCTCCCAAACTTTTACCATTGTAATATTAAAGAAGGATAAATAAATAACGCCCAACGATCACCCTGACCCCTAACTAGGATTCCCTGTATCTAGGGAACCAGGAACTATGAGGACCATGGTCCCACAACACCCAGACACGAAACAAATGCTTGCGCTTTTATTTCCATGCACAAACATTTGTCCCGTCGCGGGAATCGAACCCGCAACCTCAGTGGTGTATGAGGTTTGAGCCAACATGCCCAACCACTACACCACAGAGGCTGTCAATATTTACAGGGCGTCTCAAGACTATGGGACATGAAGGGAAAGTACCTTAAATATCGTAGATAGGATATTTTACTGAAAGAAGACTTTATGTTATTTTTAAAAGTTAGTGATCCTGCATTCAAAGATATTCTAAAAATTATTTGCTTCGCCTGGGAATCGAACCGACTTAAATGTGAATAAAAATCACCCGTATTTTTATGATGCCAAACGAAAGAATGAACAAAAAATAATAATTCTTCTTAAGTAACATAGTATCTTAAAAGAAAGGAACAACGTGAAATTAATCATTTTAATCAAATTAAAAACCTACATGAAGATGCACAATAACACACGTGTAAGTGAATGAAAACTAAACAGATAAATATCCGAAAAACAAACGCTCTCACAAATTGTTCCAATTTCAAATTAAAGAACATTTTTAAATTTGCCTTCTGTATAAGGATGCATTCATCCAAACGTTGTCACAAGCTTTTCCATTTTCAAATTTAGGAACAACATTTTTTTTTTTTAATTTGCCTTCTGTCTAGCTTACAGAGGATGCATACTAAGTCTCTGCACGTCCACCTATAATAAGGAAAACTGTGCCAATAAGTCGTTTATTAAGTGGGTACTTATTTGCGAATAATCAATGCTATCTATGGAATGATAATATCGCTAGGACGTCGTCGTCGGTAATAAATAATTTTCTCGTTATTTGAACCAAACATTTAACGTTATTCTTTTCTTTTAAGATACTATATGTTACTTAAGAATTATTATTTTTTGTTCATTCTTTCGATTGGCATTATATAATTACGGGTGATTTTTTTCACATTTAAGTCGGTTGGATCCCCAGGCGAAGCAAATAATTTTTAGAATATCTTCTATCCTATCTACGATATTTAAGGTACTTTCCCTTCATGCCCCATAGTTTTGGGACGCCCTGTATATTAGATAGGTTGTGGCATGTCGTTAATCTTTTGTGTGATTTAAAAGAATTGTTGTCTGGCATCCCTAGAATTGGACAGTGTTGCCAGCTGTAAATATTTACAGGATATGTTTATATCTCCCTTGCGGGAATCCCCGGCGCGAAAATTAATTATACCGTTTGAGATTGAGTTTAAGGCTGCGGAGGTGTAATTGTATAGTATACAATTTTAATATATTTTCTTCAAAATATATATTGTCTTTGTAATTAGGTGAGTATTTGAATTAAAAGCTGCAATGAGCGTAATTATTGCCGCCGTCTCTCTCTAGATCTATGTGCTCCATCTTAGGCCACATTATCGCTTCACATCAGGCGAGATTGTGGCCAAACCAAGCCTAGCGCACTCCGCACTGTAGGTACGAAGCAGCAAGTACATGCCGGCCACCGACGGCGGGTCGCGCGTCGTTACACGTGCCGCGTCAGAAGAGATAAGAGCTATGCGATAGAAAGAGAGGCGCTCTGTAGGTTAATATGACTGGTAGGTATGCAGCGCTACGCGAGCTGAATTGAATTTTATTGCGTCATAGCAAGAGTCGCTATTTGTTTAAATTTGTTTGCGGAATGATGCTTCTGTCCCTTAGTATTCTGTTATATGTTACTGACGAGCTGGTCGTTTGCCTGATGGTAAGCAATACGCCAGCCCATAACAATAACAGCACCACCCAGAACTTTGTTTCGCAAAATCCTGCGCGGCGCTGCACTGCGCTCGTCTCCCTGAGCCAATTAGCTGTTGAGTCTCATAATGCCCAGTAATTTCACTGGCTACAATGCCCTTCAAACCGGAACACAGCAATGCTTTCGCACAACTGCTTGGCGGCTGAATAACTGGCAAAGCGGTGGTACCCACCCTGACGGCCTACCACCAGTAGTCACCACTAGTAGTCTGTGGCCAAACATAGATCTATTAAGCGTAAAAATAAAAAAATATAAGCTATCTCCATCCAAATTTCTCTCCAATCTGTTGAGCCGTTACACCGTGAAGAAACAATCACACAAACAAACATACAAACTTTCGCATTTATAATACTAGCTGCGGCCCGCGATCACCCGCGGTTTCCCGGGATAAAAATTTGCTTATGTGTTAATCCAGGATAAAAGCTATCTCCATTACAAATTTTACTTAAATCCGTTTAGCCCTTGTGGCGTACCAACACACTTACACACTAACACACACACCCTCTCTCACTTACACACACACACATTCGGATTTATAATATTAGTATGCTAGTGTGATTAGTGTGATGTAATAACTGAGTTTTTTTAATAATTATTTTTCTTTAGATATTTGTGCAACAAATTATTTTATTATTTATTCAACTGAGTGACGAGACGAGCTGGTCGTTCGCCCTATATAAGCAATACGCCTGCCCATAACAGTAACAGCACCACTCAGAATTTTGTTTTGTAATATCCTGCGCGGCGCTGCACTGCGCTCGTCACAATAACACATATGACATTATAATTTAACGGCCTAAAACAAGTCAGAAATAAAAATGTACCGAAAACAAATCGACTAGGCACGTGGCAGCCCTACAGTAATAACAGTGTTGTGTAACAATCACACAAACTTGTGACAGTTGTAATATGTTGGATATGGTAGTCTGCCGCAAATCGCAGCCGACCTCGCTGGAGGTTCAACTTCCATGAGTGTGGTGTCACTAGCCGACTTGTCGGTGATTTTCTAGTTGTCATTATTATTGTTGAAAAAAACAAGAACCGACTTCAAGACTAAACTTATATATATTCGTTATTATGATTCAATTTCGATAAAATTTATATGGGACCTCTATGACCTACCAAACAAAAGAAAAATTATCAAAATCAATTCATAATTGGCGGAGTTATCGCGTAACAAACATTAAAAAAAACATACCGCCGAATTGAGAACCTCCTCTTTTTCACGTAGATGGTTAAAAAAGCAAGAATATCTTGAGCATATATTGAGAAAATTGCGCTCTTAAGTAATCATCTGGGAATATTAGAACTTTAGAAATGCAATTTTCTCTTCATGTTCTGTAAGTTTTGCATGCTTTTGTCAGAGAGAGTACCTGTGTACCTACTACATCTTATCTGTACTATAATAAAAATGGAATTAAGCCAATTCTGTACACTGAATATTTTTGAAAAACCAACTCAACTATTCAGAGGGTACTGAACATGAATCGACGGTTTTTAGAATTTTTGTCTGTTTGTTTGTTATCTATAGACGAGAAAATTGCTGAACGGATTTTAATGTGGTTTTCAGGATTTGGTAGCTTTAGTCCCAACTTAGATTGTAGGGAATGTTACATCACGGTTGGGTGACTACGAAAATTCAGCTTGCCTTCTTCGTAGTATATTGACATGATTGCAGGCTGTAAAGGTAAGTAAAAGCAGGCGTAGCGCACTCCGAACTGTAGGTACGAAGCTACAAGTACATAGTCGGACACCGACAGCGGGTCGCGCGTCGTTACACGTGCCGCGTCAGAAGAGATAAGAGCTATGCGATAGAAAGAGGCGCTCTGTAGGTTAATATGACTGGTAGTTATGCAGCGCTACGCCAGCTGAATTGAATTTTATTGCGTCATAACAAGAGTCACTATTTGTTTAAATTTCTTTGCGGAGTGACGCTTCTGTCTCTTAGTATTCTGTGGTAATAGTTAGTATTCTTTGCTGTAAGCATGTCAAGTAAAGTTACGGACTGCAAGCATGTCAATCAAGTTATATCTACAGTTCAACGGATTGTAGCCGTCTAACAACAACTGAATAATTGAATCTAATGGAAACCTACACGGAAGCCCTATTACTTTCAAAAGAGATTTAGTAGGAACGTCGCTTCGATTAACTAGTTGATGTGGCAACTAGGTACAACAAAATTGTTAGCTTAATTTGGTAAGTGGTTTGCTACGCTAGTCTGTGAATTAGGACGTTACTTAACTTCTCTACAAGTACGAAGACGAAAGTAAGTGACGAACTTGTCGCTGGTTGACTAGCTTGCGTGAGACGAGGAAGTACTTAGTGTTTCAATGTCCTAAACTAGCTCGTAACTATTTGTTTAGCAGCTGATACAGCGCTCGATAAACTTTAGGATTAAGTTAAATTGCACTTAAATAAATGAATTAACTAAGAGTTATCAGACCTAGTAATTTTTAACTTTCGCGATTCTAACACATAGTTTATGATAATAAAACGGGACTTGATCGCGCTTAAACATTAATTTTATTTACCTCAAATGTGTATTCTCGTGACCACGGCCAATGCAACTTGGTCGAAACGTCGAGAGGTAAAAAAATTAATGTTTTTAACGCGATCAAGTCCCGTTTTATTATCAGACTTAGTAACGTATGTCGTGCGGATATTGATCCTACGCAGCTGAGTTCAATTCCCAATTCAGCCCCGCATAAAGTTACTCGTGGTAGGTCTCTTGTATGCGGGAGGCCGTCCGGGTAGGTATCACAGCTTTGCCAGTTATTCTGCCGACAAACAGCAGTGCGCAAGCATTGCTGTTTGAAGGGCATTGTAGCCAGCGAATTTACTGGGCATATGAGACATAATATCTGATGTCTCGAGGTGATGAGCGCAATGTAGTGCTACGCACTGCTTTTTATGGTACTAAAAGTTCTGAGTGGCACTGCAATTGTTATAGGCAGGCGCAGCGCTTACCATCAGGTGAACGACTTGCTCGTTTCATAAAAAATAGCACTCCATGAGAACGAATAATTTCTTAAAATAACGTTGCGTGGTTTCTGTACATTCAGAGTCCGTTACTATTTTATGTGTTTTCAGTTTTTTTCGTATTTTCGCTTTGACATTAATAGTAGTCTGTGGTAAAGTTGCCAAAAGTTGCCTTGGTTGAAGAAACTTATTGACGACCTTCGCACGGCGGGTGGTAGGCACTATTTATAGTATAGCCCACTATTTATAGGTCAGCCCGCCGATTCAGAACCTCTCGATAACGATTACCGAATCGATTCGACTGGATATAGATCTCGTGTTTTTAACCCCCGACTCAAAAAGGAGGGGTGTTATAAGTTAGACCACTATGTGTGGCACCGTAGCTCTTAAAAGGGTGAACCGATTTGGATGCGGTTTTTTTTATTTGAAAACATGTTTTCTAGCGGTGGTTCTTAGACAAGTTTTATGGTGTCATGGGTTTTAAAAAATAATAATTTATAGATTCCTTTTCAAGCTATTACGCCCTGAGAAGTCGATACGGTTTCAGTTACAATATGGGTATCGATTACATGCTGCATTTACTTTGTGTGCGATATATTTGTTTCGTGTGCGATATATTGGATCGTAAGATATCACACCGAATCAGTCGACAATAAGTTATCGCGAGGTTCTGAATCGGCCAGCTGTTCTGCGACTACATCCGCGTAGAATTCGGATTATAGTTATTGTTCCCTAAGAAAGTGTCCGATTTCAGGGATAATAAGTATTCTATGTCCATATCCAAGACCTAGGCTATCTATCTATGCCAAACATCAATACCGCTTACTGGTGGTAGGTTTCTCGTATGCGAGAGGCCGTCTGGGTGGGCACCACCACTTTGCCAGTTATTCAGCCGCCAAGCCGTAGTGTGCAGGCATTACTGTGTTCCGGTTTGGAGGGCATTGTAGCCAGTGAAATTACTGGGCATTATGAGACTCAACAGCTAATTGTCTCAGGGTGACGAGCGCAGTGCAGCGCCACGCAGGATTTTACAAAACAAAGTTCTGGGTGGTGCTGTTGTTGTCAAGGGCTAGCGTATTGCTTACCATCAGGCAAACGTCCAGCTCGTTTCGTCATTCAGTTACATAAAAAAAAACATCCGTTCTGAGGGTTTTGCGTGAGTTACAAAACGTCCATCCTCACAAACTTTCGCATTAATAATATTAGTTAAGATCTATATTTTTTTATCAAATAACAGATGGACGTATATAATGCAGTAGGATAATAGATTAATAGACCTATAGTCAAAATTAGTTAACTCGAAGACCGTAAAGAAAAGGTGTGCAAGTAATTTGACCACCAGTTACCTGCCGTGGTAGATCAGTTGGTTTAGAGCGTTTCCTTTATAGGAGAAGGTCCCGAGTTAAACCTCGGCTGCGGCGAAATATTTTGCATACCTAAAAAGTGTGTTAAATATTTATTGCATAGAAACAAAAATTCTATAAAATTAGTCAATGTGACGCGGGTCTTAATGTAACTAAGCCACACAGTACATATACAGATTAATTAGCATTCGCAGTATAAATAAGCTGCTAAATGTATATTAGCATTAATCAAATTATTTGTAGTTGCGAAATTTGATGAATGCTAAAATTCATCGCTTGACATGCCGCACGAACGCGAACGGCGGCGGTGGTCTGCTAATGCTGTTGCGATTGCGAATCGACGGAGTGTCCCGTTCCACCGCGCGCCTCGTATGTGCGATTTTTAAGGCAGATTTTTTAACTTATTTTGTTTGATGTAATTTTGTATAAAGTTGTAACTTATCGAGCCCTGTCATTTGAAGGCAAACACAAAGGATCTATAAACAATAGTTATTTATTATTCATAATTTCATAATACACGTTATGTAATAATGAAATTTCGCACGAAATTGTGATTTCAGAATTGTAATTTCTGCGAAATTTCATAGCATCACAATAGCACATAAAATATTTCGCATGCTAATGAAATTAATGTAAAATAGCAATAATTTCCATTACTACAATACAGCACCAGTAAAGTAATTTAAACGTATCGAGAGATTTGAGGGTACTCGACGGCGTTTATCGGCTGTAATCTCTGTCGGTATTCATTTGTGGTGATACGTCGAAAATTTCAATTTGCCTTCTAATTACATGCCGCGCGAAATTATGAGAATAATCTACGATGCTTATTACGATGATTAATGGAATTAACGTGAGGCGCCGTGATGGTGAGACGGAATCTAAAAAAATCCAAAAACATTACAAGATTTGAAGATATTTTGCGGATGATTTTTCTTTTAAAGAACTGAAGCTTTTAAACTTGTTACATGTACTTGTTGTATACAACGACCCTTAGAATATTTCTTTTTATTCACTAGGGTCGACATTCCACAATCAGGGTTCGGCATCTGTGGTGTAGTGGTTGGGCAGGTCAGCTCAAATCTCATACAACACCGAGGTTGCGGATTCAATTCCCGCGATGGGACATGCAGTGTGAATGTTTGTGCACTGAAAAAAGGCGCAAGCATTTGTTTCATGTCTGGGTGTTGTGGGACCATGGTCCTCATAGCTCCTGCTTCCCTAGATACCAGGAATCATAGTTAGGGGCCAGGATGTATATGTATGTCTATGTATGTGATCGTTGGGCGTATTTATTTATGTTTTAATTATCTTTGTGCGTTGCGAATGATTTTTCTTTTTAGAGAAAACTAACTTGCTGGTGAACTTGTTATACAACGACGCTCTGAATATATCCTTCTATTTATCAGGGTCCACAATCAGGGTTCATAGATAAGATCCATGGACATATTCCTCTTTCCACATGTGTATTCATATTATTTGGTGGGTTTGAAGTTTATGCACATGCGTGAACAATTCCCTAACTATGCGACACACGTATGGTTGAACTTTTGAGAAAGGTGTTAGATGGCCAAAACCGGTTACACGACAAATATAAATATCTTCGATTATAGGTTACAAAAAATATACAGTACAATATAGGTTACAAAAAGTTTTCTATTTAAGTTTCCCTATTGTCAGATGCCAAGGCGAAAATCGGGAGATACTGATCATCTGCGCAATAGGGAAAAAGCGCTCATGTGGCAGATCCCCAATGCGTTGGTCAGACCAGCTAAAGTAGAGCAAGACATCCCTATCCAGTCTGTGGAGCAAGACGTCCAAGTTTGAGACTGTAGACCAAATGGCTATAGACAGGAACCGATAGAGACGTGCAACACACAACTGGATGAGACATGGTGATCACGATCTTCAATCATTAAGGATAGGTTGGACACAGTTTCTCAGATATGGGGGGAAGTAGGGTCAAAGGTCAAGGGTCTAACGATGTAGGGCATAAAGTAATTACATTCCTATTTGAACTCTCTTTTGTGTCAAACTAACTTTTTAATAATGTAACAAATGATTTATTAAAAAGATACGGTAACTAATTACGGAGCTTAAAATATTAATTGAGTCAGCTTCATTACGTCTAAAAATAACTTCGACACATTCTATTTTTAAACAGTAATTCGAACAGTCGTTCGAGTGATATAATGACTTGTTCACTGTTATCAGTTTATCGCAGTACAAACTTTGCTTCGCTGGAGGGTGTGGAGCCCCGATGACGTCAATGAAGGCCGTACTTTGCAAAGACTGTAATATCGCTTCACTGCACTTACCGGCCCCTCTCACTCACGGAACATTAGGCAAAGTACGGCAAATGCAGGGATGTATTTTTACCTAATAACCACAAACTTTCTGTCATTATTTTTTTTGTGAGTTGTATTGTTCTGGTATTTATTATGTTATAGGTAGCAGATGAAATCATGAAGCACGTCGGATTGCAGTGGATGAGGCTTTCACAAGACCGGAAAGAGGGGCGTGAACGAGAGGAGGCCTATACCCAGCAATGGGTGGATAATGGCTGATTTTAGGTAGCAGCATCTCTTAAAGCTGTTGTTTTGTTAATGCATTTTTTGTGTTTACTAAACACATGTTTTTCCTTTCTTCTTTTTTTTTTGTAGAAGTAGATACCTAATTCTCATTTTTACATAAAATTTTACCCTACCCATACTAAATTCACTACTGTAAGAACAATTCTTACTCTGTATCGGCCAGTTAAAGTCGCGCTTTTTTGCCCTGGACTGAATTGGTGAGACGTATTTCAAAGAAATTAGGCAGATTAGCTCTCCATATAGCTTCTCCATGGTTTTTTGGATATGCCGTGACTATGTTGGTAACCTAGTTAAATCTACTGGTTCAAGTATAATACCTGACCTTTTGTGGCACATTGGAATTATGTAAATAAAAGCTTGAATGTTTTACTACTAAATAAACAGTAAACAATTTTAGGGCTTCGGGTTTGTTACACATTGAATTAAAAACATTTTTGTCGTCGCCTTTTCCACACGTTTTACGTTCTTGATCACAGGTAGTAATAAATAGGAAAAAAGTTCTTAATTGTCGCCAGTGGTGACAAACGGTACAAATCTTTTCCCGTACGTTACCACCACCGAAACAGAATCAAAATAGTCATGGAAATATTGAATGCAACCAAAATTTGAGTCTGCTTCATAAGAGCTTTTAAAGTGAATCATCAAATGCTTTCGTTTTAGAACATACACAGAAGCGAGTATCTTACACCTACAGGGTACCTACGCCTACGGAGTACAGGATGAGTTGCGAAGGCGTGATGGGTGACTGGCCGAATGGAAATCCACATGAATTGGTTATATCTCCGTGATGGAACTTAGATTTGTGTTTGTTAGCAACGTTGTGGAGCCTGGTAGCGTAGGTATTTAGTAGGTATGTTTGAAGATTTAGGTTGATTTAAACATTTGCTTATAGGTGAGATACAAATTGAATTAAAATTAAGTAAGACGTAATATTAAGACGCTGATTAAATGCTGGCCAAGGCAGGGAAAGCGCAGCGTTGGACGTCCAGAAGCAAGGTTATTCCGTTTCCTCCAAAAAACAATTCCTGTCATCTCCAAATTTTATTAGAATATTATTGTAGGTATAATTTTAATTCTCCCTCTCCTCCACAATTTAAATCAGGTACTGGTAACAACAGAAACCTTATCCATAAGTAATTGCATTTTTCATATAACATTTTTTATTATAGGCTTGCATGCCCATTCTCATCTCATTTAAAACTTCCAGGTTAGAAAGTTGTTATCACAGCAATGATAATAATAATAACTATGATTGAGATTTAGTTAACATTGTTTTTTATTTAATTAACATCCCCCTATAAAAGATAACTAAAAGTTTGTATTCAATTTGCCGCGATCTTATAAGTTTATGCCGCGTCAAGATTTTTTAGCTGACTGTACTTAACGGAAAGGAATGGAATAATATTTGTATTTTAATATGTCGTGAAGGAAACAGGAATCTATGTATGAAAATGTATTTTGAGAAAACAATGTCTGGTGGAAACAATATGTCTGGAGGAAACAGAATAACCCAGAAGGAAGATGGGTGGACGATATCACGAAAATGCGGGTCGAAGGCGAATGGAATGATATGAAAGAGGCCTATATCCAGCAGTGATTTGTGAAAGGCTGTGAATAATTGCTATTTTATTGGCGCTGCTGCAAGATAAGAGTCTGCAATTGTTTGGTTACTAATGTTGACGTTTGTTCCCAGTGCGACGCTATGCGGCGTGCTAGTACTGGTGTGTGCGGCGTGCTGGCGCCGCAAGCCGTCGCACGACAAGCCAGACGACGTCGCCGACCGCGGCGTCTACACCGTCAGTGCCGACTCTAGGCTAAGTCAGGTAAGTGCATTAGCAGTTTCGCACCGTGAGTAACTACTTTTAAAGCTCTTGTCAACAGTACGGTTTCTATAGAATACCGCGCGTTTTTCGCGCGGTGTCCCTCTGAGCTTCGATAGTTCTTTATTTCGACACGATACTTTCTTCGAAAAAATATAGTTCGACAAGTAATTGTTTCGACTGAACATAATTCGACAAGTATAAGTTTGACAGAAAATACTTCGACAACACAAACGGCCTCAAAGACTAGGTTAGGTTATGTTAGAGCAGTGACCACACTGAGCAATGACACGCGGCCGGCGAAGCGCCAGAAAGTAAGTTGAATGTTTGTGTTGTCGAAGTATATTCTGTCGAACTAATACTTGTCGAATTATGTTCAGTCGAAACAATGACTTGTCAAACTATGTTTTTTTCAAAAATAGAATCCATTATAATAATAACAACTTAGAGGCAAATAATAACACAAATATATTCAAAATAGACACTGACACAACACAAATTACATTCAGGGAACATTACCTACTCACACATTACTTCTACGTACAGCATAGTAGTAGTCATCAGTAGTTAAACACTGAACTATTCTTCGACCAGACGATAGTTAAACTACAAATTATGTGACAAATAACTTAGCGGCTGCAACGCCTGACCTGAATACTCAATGCAGGTTCTAGACATTCTCCCATTTTAGTAATAGCTGTTAAACTGTCACTTAGAAAAAAGACAAAGGTCTTGTCTAGTGAAGGACAGTCCAATGGAGCAGGAATGCTACCCTTGTCTACTTTTGTCCTACCTTCTCTGTTCGTTAACTTTTCCTTTAGGTTTACTATTTCTTACTCTGAAGGAAGCGCGATTTTACTGAAATACTTATTTAAATTACAAGCATAAGCCTTCGACTTCTTCGAATATAGCCTATGTAACTATGCGATAAGGGCGGCATATTCGCAACCAGCAACAAAGCCTTTTTTCTATGATTAAAAAAAACTATGCGATAGTGTAGCTTTCTATCATCATTCATAGAGCGAGTGTGGCTCGTGCGCCTTTCGATCCGACGCACCTGAGTTCGATTTCTGACTCGGCCCTGTACCAATGACTTATAGTTAAGTGCAGATATTGCACGCTCGCTTTAAAACGGTGAAGGAAAACATCGTTACGAAACCCGCTTACGCGCTTTGGAGTGGTAGGCTCTGGCCGTGGTTGTAATACCACCCACCGAACAAAGCCATGCCGTCAAGCGACCTAGTCGTGTTTCGGGATGATGTTCGGTGAACCATCGGGGAGACGGGTCTGAGCAGCCGCTCAACCGTCTCTTTAGATCAATGTGCTTCATCTTAGGCCACATCATCGCTTCACATTAGGCGAGATAGTGGCCAAACATAGAACTATTAAGCGTAAAAATGGGATTTATTTGGCTCAACGTATCAGTATTGAATCTATCGGGGCAATACTACCAGGATCTTGGGTAGGCTGCCAACTGGTAGTGGGTTGGAGCATTTGAGCTGTCTATAGACCTTTAATGGTCTATGGGTTGTCCAATTGCTTCTCCTTGTAAGTAGTTAGTTTAGTTTTAGTAAGTAGAGTGTTGAGTTGTTTTCAGTAATAAAGGCATTTGCCCGTTTAAAAAAATAAGAAGTTCCATTTATTTCATTTCTGCTCTTTTTGCACATACTTTTTTTACGTTTAATGCTGTAAATTGAAACGAAAGGCTCCAATTTTGCTGTATTTATGCAGATTCTTGTCGCTAGCCCAAAACTGTGTAAAATCCTGCGCAGCGCTGTACTGCGTTCGTCACCCTGAGACAATTAGCTGTTGAGTCTCATAATGCCCAGTAATTTCGCAATGCCCTTCAAGCCGTGCGCATTACTGCTTGGCGGCTGAATAACTGGCAATAATTCTTTCATTGTCACGATAAACGGAAGTTCATTATAAAAACTAAGCTGCAATCCATGCACCTCGCATGTTTGCCGTGTAAAAATGCGCCCTGAGTGTTATGATTACGATCATATAAATTGTACCAAGTCAGTACTGATACATGATTACTATATGTATGTAGCTGTAGGGTTTACTGTACTCTGAGGGTTGGAGTAAGTATATAACATAAAGTTACTTACAGTTGGGTATGTTAAAATAACAGCAGTGTGTTACGGTTATAGTTAGTCTGTTTAAATAAATAGTGGAATTGAGTCGTGAGGGTGAAGGGTAGGGAAAACGAAAACAAATGGTAGTTACTTTAACATGCCTGATTTGAAAATGATAATTCTTGAAAACCTTGAAACTATTAATAATTCCGTACGCAAAATGCAAAAGTTCTGGGTGGCACTGTAATTGCTATGGGCAGGGTTAGCGCTTACCATCGGGCGAACGTCTTGTTCGTCTCATCACTCAGTTCCAAAAAAAAACCTCCGCGTATAGCCGGCAAGTGTGATAACTACTACGGTACCGAGGAACTCACGTCATCATCATCATCATTATCATCAGCCCATCATTTTTCCACTGCTGGATCATGGGCCTTCTCTCATAGAGAGAGTATAGGCCATAATCCACTACGCTGGCTCAGTGCGGGTTGGTGGATGTCACGTCATGTCCTTGAGTTTCTTGTGATCAATTCTTGGCCATGCCAGTTTCCTTACGATGTTTTCCGTTATCGTTTTTTAGAGCAAGTGTTAATTCCGCACATAACTTAAGAAAGTCAGTGGTGCGGCGCCAGCGGGATTCGAAAACAGGTGCGTCGGATCGAAAGTCGCACGTACTCACACTGAGCAACACTCGCTTTTGGAAACCACGTTTTCAACCGAACTTCAGGCCGTAGGTACATTAGATAGTTTAGATACGTACGAGGATAGGATATGCTTGCATTGGTAGTCTCTTGGGTCTCCAGCTAGCTACATTGAGCTTACCGATGATTGAATATAAGAATTAATCTTACACTACAAAGTTCTAAGAAAACTTCAAGAATAAACAGACAAACGTTAAACGTAACTCGATCATCTCTATTTCCTATTTAAATCGTCGATTCATCACCCCAAACAAGCATAACGAATGAAAGCGCTATTTGTACACAATGGTGGCGCGGCCTTGCGTTAAGTTTCCAGAGGCCTTGGAAGCGGAAATAGTTGATTACTTAGAAACATCAACAAGTGTTGACAATAACTAGCTTAGCTTACTGGTATAAACCGTAAGACTGATCGAATAAAATGCCTAATTAACTCTGTCTTATAAGTCGCCCGAATTATAAAAGACAGACACGAGTCACTATACACTCGATAACAAACGCTGATCACAATGCTATCACAATGCACTCGAGCTTCTCGCTAGAAATCTTTTATCTTTTATTTATATTAATTACTTCGTACACCAACTGACCACCGTCCTTCCAAATTATCTAAGTCCTTTCTGTTCAAAGGTTGTCTGGTAGAGATCGCTTTGAGCGATAAGACCGCCTATTGTTATTTTGATTACTGTGAAATGTACTTGTTTTTCATGTACGTATTTTTAAGGTTTTTAACAATAAAGTGTTTATCTATCTATCTAGCTATCTATATATCTATCTATCTGGCCGCAATTTTTTTCCTCTTTATTCCTGTCCATCCAAAGATTGCCAGTAAGAAAATGCACATAGCGATAAGGCCGCCCATTGTTTTACCACTATTATTTGTAACTGTACAATATTGTTTTCTCTTTCGGTGTTCATTAAGTATTATTGTATTGTAAATCAAGTGATTCTCAAGCATAATGAGATTTGGCGCCCAACATGGGGCCTACTTGATTCTAAATTTAAAAAAAACATTCTAATCACAATTCATCTAAATACGAGATACCTGATGAGGATATAATTTGACCAAACGAAAATGTCGTTGAAGTGCAGACATACCTCGGGATGTTTCAGATAAGCCAGGTCGTTTGTAGAGTCTTTACTGTTGAAACTGCTTCATTGCAAATCGATTAATAAAATTGTAGGTTCTCATGCACCAAACGGAATGAAAACAATGTGTTATAAAATCTCAACCGATTTACGTCGTAAAAGTACGGATTTTTCAATTTCACGCCGACAAATCAGGCAGCGGTTGTTTATAAATTAGTATCTATACTTATAATAAAACTGTAACGAAGCGGTTACTGTACATTGCAGATATTTTTGAAAATCATTTTTTTATGAGTATATGGTAGCAACAGAACCCAAAAATACAGTTTTTAAAATTTTTGTCTGTCTGTCTGTCTGTCCGGGATAAACTCCGAAACTAGGGCTCGAATTTGGATGAAGTTTTTTTGAAATATGTTCTGTGGAATCCGGCGCTACACATAGATTTTGTTTCATCAAAATCGGTCCAGTAATATTGAAGTTATGACGCAATTGAGGAAAAAATATAGGTGTCCACTATAAGTTGAACCACGGAACATATTGGACCCTTTGTGCACATGGCTCAGCTTAAACTGGTTTTCACCTTGAGAGTTTGTAGAACTAAGGGTTGGGTTGACATGATGGTATTCTAAAAAATGTTTTGTGGTGTCCTAGGCTACATAACAAACTTTGTTTTATAAATATCGGTTTACGAAAACTGGAGTTATTACGCAATTTAACAACGTTGAGTACCGTTGCAACACAAATTAACTGTTTAAATCGGGCCACCCATAGATAGCACGTCTTATCAAGGGGCGTTTTTCTGACTCGCGGTGACGGGTTTTATGGACTTGGCGCTGGACCTGCACCGGAGCTTTTTTTAATCAGCAAAGGGCTTTTTTGCTGATGCGATTATGTCGCCTTGGAAGTTAGTAGAGGAATTTTACTTTATATAATGTCTGCTAATAGCGTCTATCAACAAGCGCCGGAGCTGGACCGGTACCGTACTGCAAAGTCGTATAGACCAACAAAAAGCACAGCAACACCGTACCGGACCCGGACCGGCCGCGGCGGCCGGCGTGGCGCAGCGGCGCTCCGTCACCGTCAATTTTGCGTACGAATCATCAAGGTTCCATGGCAGTTCCCCCAATGGCAATCCCACCCGTGTTATTTCCACCCGGCCTCCGTGGCCCCGTAATATGTTTTTTAAACTTAGCGATGACATTTGATACGTATACTCGGTCAAAGAAAGTATAACACATGTTTCACCAATTTTTAAACATCCCTAAAAGAACTTGCTAAAATTTATATCTACAAATAATAGTACATTATGGTATTAGTGTGTAATGTTGGTGATTACCGCTGAGGCGCCATTGAGACCCGAGCCGTTAGGTGAGGGTCTTAAGAGAGCCGAGGACGGTAATCATCAATACACACGTGTATCATACGACGTTTTTCAACACACTTGTGAATAAAATAACAATAAAAACTCATTTTCAATAGTGAAAACGAGTTGTGAAAAATGATTCGCTTAGGCGGAAAAATTTAATCAGTTTTCCTATGTGCGCGCATTGCGATCAGCCACAGACTAAAGGGATGAGGTTTTTTTTTTATTTTCCGCGCATAGCGGTTGCGCCTATTCTGCCACGTACAAAATGGGAAAGTTAAAGTTTTCTTTTATTACAGAGAAAACAAAATTTATATTTGAGTGAAAGGTTTATTTATTAAACACGTACGAGTTAAAATTATCTATTTAAATAAGAAGTTGCATGAAATGAGCAAGCAATAGGAACATTAATTTATTTGTTCTATTAAATACGATCTTTTTTTGAATAAAAACTTTTTTAAGAACAAAGCACCTCAAACAATAAAATTAAAAAAAAAACCATAACTCACTAGTGAGTTAAAGCAATGAAAAAGTCATACTTTGATTATGTGTGTCATTCTGTGCCTAATTGCGGTGACCATAGAGCCACTTTATGAGCGTGTTGAAAAAAAAATTTTGCGTAATGGTAACTAGATAGGAGCGGCACTGGAGCAGGAGCGGAGCGGTACAGTAACGGGATAGTAAGGGGCGGTAACGCTATAGGAGAAGAACAGGATCAGGACCAGAACGCGGCGGTTACGGAATACAACCAGGACGATAACAGGATAGGAGTGGGAAGGTAACAGAATAGAAGCGGTACGGTAATGAGCAGGAAGGGAGCTGGAACAGGAGTATGGTGGGACGGACAATGGTCGGAAGCATGATAAATTACTTCAACACTACGCGTACGAAGTCGCAGGCAACAGCTAGTATGTTTACAAATGTATACCTAGACTATTACTCAGCTTACTAGCTAGCTATTATTAAAAAATAATCATACAGGCATATTGCAAAGCTGTTATGAAGTAACATTTGCAAGTCCATTGTTGAATCAAAGACTGAATTGAGACGCAGCCGACGGCAATACATTCCCAATCCAATGCCGGGAACGTATGCGAGATCAGGCCAACAATGCATTCTGACAAGCCAATGTACAGCCCGGGGAGTAAGTGCTTCATAACTTTAAACTAGGTTCTGAATAAAAGGGGCAATACTCTAGTAGATGGTAATCTACTCAAAGCTATAGCTATTATGTATATTAGACTTACTTTTAAACTATTATTTGATAAAAAGTTGATCCATTTGTCACCATTATTTGTATTTTTAGCGCAGAGTTTCTTGGTGCTTTCTTCTCTAGCGGGCGTATTTCCGAAGGACTGGTGGAGTCAGTTCTCGCATTTCTTTTCTGGGACTGATTTCAAATTTTGTATGGTAAATAAATGGGTAGAAATACATGCTTACCTATTTTTTCAAAGTCGTGCTAGTTTACTTTTCCATTTCTAACGATTTTTTTTTTGTTTTAATTTATTTGTATTATGTGTGTATGACGTATGAAAAGTGCATTTTTTTGTGACAACCATGTAATAAATATTATTTGACTTTTGACTTTTTTAAGGATGGTTAAATCTATACAGAGGTATAGAAAACTAATCTTTATTACCAATAGTATTAAGCATCAGTATCCACCATTACTATATTATTTTTACGCTTTACTTATCGTGTCTATGGCGTATCGGATAACGTAAAGGTAATGCCTTGTTTATCCGACTGTAGCTGCATAAGTGGTGCTCGCTCATGTGAAAAGAAATGCTATATGGTGGAATTTAACCATGGAATTTAAACAATTGAGCGATATTGATCAGATCAAAGGCCATGGACGCTATTTGTAGTTGAAAATCGTTATTCGTGCATTGTCTGTTTGCCACAGGTTGCTGTTCATTCGATTCGGAAATTGTACAATTATTTACTTACGGTACTACCATCGAATTAACCTTGACAACTCTATCTTGCAACTAGAAAACATAGCTTAATTAATTTCTAGTGCTAAAAAGCAATATTTTTATGACGTATGTTTTTTTCAGTATCAATGGCTCAGCAATATGCAGCCATAGAATTGATTTAAAAATAAGATTTTTGTTGCAAAATATATTTTCAACAAATTCGTAATCGGAACCGCGAGCAGATTAAAATAAGAACAAACACTTATTATTATTTCCATCTACATTTCTAATTTATTTGTACTGTAGTCTAGGTATATACACTCGAGAGCAATGAATCCGGGTCACTTAAAGAATCCTAAAAATCTCGGAAACTAAAAATGCTAGGTTAATGCAATAAATTGTATTTAATAGACAATGTAATACTCCTTAAATGAAGGTATTAAAACTTCTTAGTTATTGTAAAGTTATATCATAAAAAAATCAAATTTGAAAAAGGGCCACTTTCGAAGATGGAACTACGAAATTACAGCATTTGGTTTTGCTTTTGTTTGTAATCTGTCATTTATGTGGGTACATAAACCATGTTGATAGTGCTCTATATTCATTATTCAAGCTGAAATTATGTCGCTTACGCCTGAAGAATGCACCAGAATACTTACAATGCTGGAAACCGGCCGGAGTCAGCGCGATACAGCCAGGACTGTCGGTGTGTCGCTGTCAACAGTACAAAGAGTTCTCCGACGTTACGAAGAAACTGGATCTAACCTACGCAGACCAGGAACGGGCAGAACCAGGTGTACCACAGCACGAGAAGACCGATACTTGGTGAACACCATGCTTCGAAATCGCTTTCTCACAGGAACTGAACTCACCAATCAGTTTCGACGCCTCGGAGGAAGTAACCCAAGTGCATGGACAGTAAGACGTCGGCTTGCTGAATCTAACTTAAAACCCCTTAGACCTGCAAACGGCCCTAAACTGGAGCGTGGGCATCGTATTTCGAGATTAAGATATGCCCAGAGCCACGTAAATTGGAGTATTGAAGATTGGTCAAAAGTTATGTTCTCCGACGAATCAAAATTTATGCTCTACAAGCACGATGGAAGACACAGAGTGTATCGAAGACCAGGGGAAAGATTCAAGCAAGCATGCATCGAAGAAAAAGTAGCCTACGGTGGTGGGTCTGTACTTGTGTGGGCCGGAATTTCTTCTGAAAGTCGCACAGAGCTGGTGATCATAGAAAACGGCTCTTTAACTAGCGTAAGATATGTGAAAGAAATCCTCAATGATCACGTTGGTCCATTTATGGTCAATTTAGGTGAGGATGCTATATTTATGCATGACAATGCCCGACCTCATACAGGTAGGATTGTGAATGACTACCTTCAAGAGATGAACATTACTCGTATGGAGTGGCCAGCGCGCAGCCCGGATATCAACCCGATCGAGCATGCTTGGGACGAGCTAGGCAGATGCGTAAAACAACGAAACCCTCCCCCAATCACGCTTCGTGAGCTCAAAATTGCTCTCACAGAGGAATGGGAGAATATTCCCCAAAATCGTATAAGGAACTTGGTGTACAGCATGCCAAACCGCGTAAACGCAGTAATGGAAGCACGAGGAGGCAATACGAAGTATTAAAATTCAAGAAAATCGTAATAAAGTTCAAAAATTTCATGTTTCCTATTTTTGTTTTAAGGAGAGATCAGCAGTTTTTTTCTTTATGTAATTTTGTGTTAATAAAATGTATGGTGACTCATATTTTTTTTACTTTCATTTAAGGAGTATTACATTGTCTATTAAATACAATTTATTGCATTAACCTATCATTTTTAGTTTCCGAGATTTTTAACATTCTTTAAGTGACCCGGATTCATTGCTCTCGAGTGTATATTACACGCTATGTAATTCTTCCATAAAAAAAATATGTCTGTCAGATTATTGTTTTAGAACAAACGCTAGTTTTCTACGATTATCCGTCAAAGAGTTCCATTGTCCACCTTCCGTCTCCATCATCAGATCAGCTGGCTGTCACCATTATTATACCCATTGTCATCGGACTTTGAAAGTAAAATTTCAAATCCGTATAATAAGAGCAAGTGGTTCTGATTCAATTTGCAAGATTTGACCCAAAGAAACAAACATTGCAAGTTAAATAAAAGCTTGTAATTAGCCATAGAGACAACTTTTATGTAAATAGCTTATGGCAGTTTACAATTATGATCTGAATCATGCTTGCAGTTTTTACTTTCTAAATAAAAATACAACTGAAAATGTTCCAGGATCTACATTTCAGTTGTCAACCTTAATTAAAATCCTCTGTAATGTAAAATATTGGAAGTCAAACAATTGCAACTTTTCGATACTCATCCCGTATAGTTGGAGACCTGGAAAACCTGCGATTAATTTATATGGCCGGCGGACATTTCATTTTGATCAAATACGAATACAGCTTTTTGAGTTCTAAAAGTCCATGCGAGCTTTGAGCAATGTGAGGAACATTGCTCAAAGCTCGCATCTGCATTTTTACTGAAGCACAAAAGGAGTAACATAAGGTCCGGCTTATAGTTCATGACGTCATCAGCGGACTACAAGACGTACGGCAACACGCCATTGTTTCATGGTGAACATTTCTCCTGCGCGCACTAAGCGCTTCGCTTCCACTTTTATTATGCGCACTGCTCACGACTGGAACTCTCTGCCGTAGTCAGTCTTTCCCGGCTACTTCCGTGCTACTTCTTCAAATCTAGAGTGAACATGAACAGGTTCTGTATTGGCAAGCGTGCTAGATCGTAGACCGCAACGTTGCTTACCATTAGATGACATAGTGGTCATTTGCAAGCCAAATAGCAGTAAAAAGAAACATCATCAACAATCATCGTTACGTTAAACATAAAAACACGAACTTGAATTATATTTTTACATGGCAATGGCTTTTAATGAAATAATGGGCCTGTCTGACTGTAAGGGACTTGTACTTCTATACCTCCAAAGGTCTATCTCACCTCCCTGACTTAAAAGTAGGTATCAAATATCGTTCAATGATATACCGAAATGTTTTTTGTTTTTCGCAAGGGTAACTATTCTATTTATGATTAACCTTGACGTAAGCTTATTCCTGGCACGCTATAGGCACCAGGCTTATCGTGAAATAGCTTAATTTTGTTGACTCGATTTAAGTTTGTTTAAATTAGTACGTAATGACGTGATGGTAAACAAGCGAAGGTCGGCAGGTGCGGGTTACGATTTGTGTGGTTTCTCGCCCCCTTCGCAAGCGTATCGGCTTGAGGGTATGTCAAAACTGGCGCGAATTGCAATCTGCCAATTTTTTTTTTTACGCTTAATAGGTTATGTTTGGCCACTGTCTCGCCTGATCTGAAGCGATGATGTGGCTTATGATGGAGCACATAGATCTAGAGAGAGACGGCAGTTGAGCGGCTGCTAAGACCCGTCTCCCCGATGGTTCACCGAACATCATCCCGAAACACGACTATGCTGACTAATATTTAACGAATTACACGAACGTAATCATATTGGTTATTAAAGACACGTTTATCTATTAAGACAGGCAAATATCGAATTAAAGCGACCACCTCAAGTGCTTTGGTAAATTAAACTATCGCATAAATAATATGAGTAGTATTCTACTAATATAATTTATGCGAAAGTTGTATGTCACGCTGTAACGGCTCCCATTGTTATCGTAATTTTCTCCCGTATACATCTGTTAAGATAGCTATACAAGGCATACTACAACCGGTAAAGTAATGGGTATCGTTTAGCGCCGATTTAGAGCACAAATTAGGCTTAGCTCTCGAAAGATATAAATCTATGATCTTTTCTAAGATAGCCGCCTCTCCATTTGTACGCTTATATAAGCAAAACATGTCGTACTCACACTATTTTAAGATCTGCATGCTCTGTATCACAGATTTTTTACAAATAATTTTTCTTTATCTTTATCTTAAAGACTAATTTAGGACTCGTATTAGAAAACAGAAGCTTGCAATGCTGAAACGCTTTGATACCTATTTACGTTGCGTTTGTGATTCTTCTCACGTCGAACATTTATTTCTACTATAATATATGTTTTTTTTTAATATCACTGAGTGATGAGATGAGCAAGTCGTTCACCTGATGGTAAGCGCCTCGCCTTGCCTATTACAATTGCAGCGCCACTCAGAACTTTTAATACCATACAAAGCACTGCGTAGCACTGCAATGCTCACCACCCCGAGACATCAAATATTAAGTCTCATGTGCCTAATAAATTCGCTGGTAAAAACTTATCTCTTCCAAAATAATAAATCGCAATTTAATATTCTTTACTAACTTTGTCCCGTGGATTCACCGCAAGCATAGTGCAACCATTCATCATCATCAGTCTATTACGTTCCCACTGCTGGGACTCAGGCCTTCCCTCATAGAGAGAGTATGGGCCATAATCCACCACGCTGGCCCAGTGCGGGTTGGTGAATGTCACATGTCTTTGAATTTTTGTGATAAATTCTTGGACATGCCGGTTTCCTCACGATGTTTTCCTTCACCGATATTAGAGCGAGTGTTAAATCCGCACATAACTTAAGAAAGTCAGTGGCCAGTGGGATTCGAACTCGGGTGCGTCGGATCGAAAGTCGCACATGCTACCACTGAGCCACACTCGCTCCCATTAGTTACCATATAAAGTATGTATTCAAAAGTAATTATTGATATTATTTTGTAAATAAAAGTTTCTTCCTTTTTCTGTGGTATACTACATACATAATTATCTTGGTGTATCTTTAGATTATTAAAGCGATTACTTCCAGACGGACCTCTATTAATTTCAATCAATCAATCAATAATTTTATTGCAAATGGTGTAGTACAAACAATTCTATGAGCTCTGAACCCCATACTACGATATTCCTGTGTTGTAGGATTCAGTCTCTTTTATTCGGTATAGCTGTTTACAAAGCGAAACAAACATAATATGTTATATTTATAAATCAGTGTACTGAATGTGATCAGTGGTAGCAATATAAATCATTGTTATGATGGGTGAATTTGATTAACATTCAAAGCCTATTATTATTATTATTATTACTTCTTTATTTCAGGTTACTTAAGAAAACAATAGTTACATTAGTGACTAAAGTAATTCTAAGACCCATATTATATATACCTTACAGACTAACATACATATTATAGATAGATAGATAGATAGATAAACACTTTATTGTTAAAAAACCTTAAATATAGGTACATGAAAAACAAGTAAATTTTACAGTAATCAGCATAACAATAGGCGGTCTTATCGCTCAAAGCGATCTCTTCCAGACAACCTTTGAACAGAAAGGACTACGGACGGTGTTTTTTTCAAAGAAATGCAAATTCTATTATAAATATATGTATAAATAGGTATAATATATATGTCGCGTCAGCGGTGGCCGGGCGCAACATCGTTTCAACATCTTCGTTATTTTTCATTCCTACTTTGGGTAGTTGGTGGTAAGTTAATAAAAACACTCAGTAATTGACTATTCGGGCGGTTACAGACAAGTCCTTGGTGCACGTGCGCTCTCAACCAAGCCACGAAAACATCTGCCTGGAATATTCGAAATTAAAACGTCACTAAGACCTTGTCCAGGCGCATAGACAATCGCTACTCTATGCTACCTGCGTTTCCGCCCACTTTATTGCCATTGCAAAAATAAAATAACATCTTACAAAGGAAATAATTAAACACTAGGCAACACATGAATCAAGACTAATTAAATTGAAACCAAAAATAAAGAAACCGTTTGACAAAATCAAAATTATTAAATCGAAGAAAATCAAATAAATCATTATTGCGACACGGCATCTTGATGGTTCACCCGTCCTCGGGTGTAGGATCTGGGAACAAAAATCATGGAAACAGTAATCCGTTCGGTCATCCTGCATAGTAAATTCAAGGACGAACAAAATAAAGAAAATCAAAAATCAAGTCTCGACCGTCAAGTTCCCAAATCACTCACAATCAATCTTAACCATTTACTCGAAATCACAGTATAGTCGACTCAATACAATACCAAAGTCACAGTTACAGTTGAAAATTATCAGTGTTCAGTCCATCGAACACAGTACCAGTATCTAGTCCATCAGATACTTCCATGGCACAGTCCATCGGCCATGTACTGTCAGTCCATCGGCAATGTAGGCCAGTCCATCCGCCACGCACAGCCAGTCCATCGGCTGTAAGTGCAACTCAGTCCATCGGATGCACCTCAACTAACTGCTTATCGGCGTTGGTATCACTATCGCAAACTTCAGAATTTAGATCGGATAAATCTAACTCGATGGGAACTTGATGATCAGGAATTTTTCTAACACGATCATGGGGGTACTTGTAAGTGCGGTTCAAAGTTAGTGCTTTCAAGCGATATCTATCGCCCTCCAAAACTTCAATTACTTGAAAAGGATTCTTGAACTTAGCATGTCCAGGCTCGTAAACCACAAAGCACCACCTAAACGACTTAATGGTCAGAGATCAAAGGGAACGGATACCTGTGAGCAAGGGTGTTGTCGTTGTCTGTAGTCCACACACATACGGTGTGAGCCATCCTTCTTTTTTACGAAAAGCACGAAGGGCTCGAGAATGGAGAACAGCTCGGGCGGATAACACCTGCATCTTCAAGTTCTCTTACCTTTTCTCGAACAACCTCTTTCTCCCCCAAACTTAGCTTCTAAGGTCGGCGTTGAACGGTGCGGGTAGGGTCCACCAGACGTATCTCCAGCTGGCTAGTTGTCACCCTCGACTTTGTTGTAGTTTTAGGGAAAGAACTAGAAAACCCGCTAAGAATATCATGCAGCTCGGAAAGATGTTCACTTGGTATGTCCGTTGTAATATTATCGAAATCGGGAAGTTTCGTGTCCGTATGGCTCAACTGACACACATCAACATCATACTTACGTGAGAAAATCAGTTCGGTCGCGGTATGTTGACAGTCAATGCCTGGTCTAGAATTTTCCTACTGAGCATAATGCTACAGAACGATGCTGATCCAATACCAGTTAGAGTAACTTACGTTGTAAAATCGCTTTCCCGAAAACTTAGACGCAACACTTTCTTTCATGAAAGAGCATTCGGCCCCGGAATCATAATTGCAAAGAAACGACTCACCAATATGTAACAATTGTCCTTGAGGGCTTCTCACGCAGCAAACGTCGACTCGTCTCTGGCTCGCTGTGATAGATGCCGGTCCACCTCCGCTGCCGGTAGCGTCCTGGTTGCCAGTGGTACCCACACCACGTGGACACCTCGCAGCGTAGTGGCCTTTGACCCCGCACTTGAAGCAGGTCACGTCCAAAAGCTCGTCTCGTCCAGGTGTAGTTGAGGTAGTCACTTGCGGACCGTGAGCTGTCCGCTTTACTTCACGTCGCGTGGCAACGGCGATTTGCTCCGTAGACATTCCTTGCCATCGCGAAGAAAGCATAGTCATCAGACGTGATGCGTACGCCGTTAAACATCCTTCTTATGGTCGGCCATTATAAAAACTAATTAACGTGGCGGCCAGTGTCTCAACACAGTCATATCTGGCTTTGAATAAATCCTTTAACTCTGGCCACGTGATTCCTCCATACGATATCTGCGATAACCAGCACGATTCACTCCCTTTCAGAGCCGTACTAATCACCATAATCAATCCACTTCCTCTTAGGTTACGTTCCGACAAACAGAGGTCAACAGTATCGCACCATGCACTTGGGTCGCTATCGGACTTGTCTGGATCAAATTCAGGTAAAGAAATCCTGTCGGTAGTCGTCGGTAACTTCAAGGCATCGATTAAGCTGGCTAAGTTACGATTATGCGAGTCCAAAAGGGCACGTAGAAAATTTTCATCAAACCTTGGTTCTCCCGGAGCACTAGTAGAATTTCGTTGGAGTTGGGGCGCAGCCTGCGGTATCCCACTTCTGATGTCGCGTCAGCGGTGGCCGGGCGCAACATCGTTTCAACATCTTCGTTATTTTTCATTCCTACTTTGGGTAGTTGGTGGTAAGTTAATAAAAACACTCAGTAATTGACTATTCGGGCGGTTACAGACAAGTCCTTGGTGCACGTGCGCTCTCAACCAAGCCACGAAAACATCTGCCTGGAATATTCGAAATTAAAACGTCACTAAGGCCTTGTCCAGGCGCATAGACAATCGCTACTCTATGCTACCTGCGTTTCCGCCCACTTTATTGCCATTGCAAAAATAAAATAACATCTTACAAAGGAAATAATTAAACACTAGGCAAAACATGAATCAAGACTAATTAAATTGAAACCAAAAATAAAGAAACCGTTTGACAAAATCAAAATGATTAAATCGAAGAAAATCAAATAAATCATTATTGCGACATATATATATAGATAATATATGACATATATAAAAGCATAATATGATAATAATAACACATATAAATAATATAATATTAAAAATAATATTATAATATAATATAATAATATTAAAAACTATTTTCATTAAGCTACTACACAGCAGGGAATTGTTTTCTATTACGATACCACTTCTGAAACGAAGGCCTTGTCACAGTAAAGAGAATATGGGCCATAATCCGGCAGTTACAAACTGCCCTATTAATGCAGAATTATTTATTTGACATTTGGCCCACAACTTGAACAGTCAAACCGTCCGTTAGTCCAACTTCCGAAGCTCATAATTCCGCCAGCAGTGAGAGAAGCGGTTAATATGTTTAGTCTATAAACTGCAAGTAGCAAACACCTGCATTTAGTGCCAAACTGAATTACTGTAATAACTTTAAGTTATTGCAAACGACTTCAAGTTGTACCAACGTTGTGTTTGCAAAGGCGTTATTAAGATTCGTCATAGTTAAAACACACCGTGAAACGAGATCAAATCTGATCATTTGAAAGCCATCTTGGATGCCGTCGCGGAAACTCAAATCTTGATTCTGAATCTGGATAGGGAGTTCGATTTTTAACTGAATTCAAAAAGGAGGTCTCAACTCGACTGTGTTTTTTTTGTTTGTTTGTAACGTGATTACTCCGCCAATTATGAATTAAATTGATGATTCTTTTTTGTTTGGTAGGTTCTTCATACTTCAGAAGTGGTCCCATATACATTTTATTGAAATTGATTTCGCTTGAAATAATCAACAAAAACAAAAAATATAGGTATAGTCTTGAAGTAGGTTTTTGTTTTTTCTTAAAATTAATTATGTTAATTCTTAACTTAAGCATTTAGCAATTATTTTTTTATTTATACCGGTAGTGGCACACCCGTTGTGTCATAGTTTAACCTTTGAGCGCCCGCTGTAGAAGCTAAGCCGTGCTCCAAACGCCGAGATACGCAACTTTCATACGTTTCGTCCGTAGTCGCACGGTTAAGATTTACATTAAATATGAATGAAATTTAAAAAAAATACAAGTATACAAAAAGTATAATATATTAAAATATGGCTTATGTTTAACTAACTACCAGATCTAGTAAACGCCATGCCACGCCATGTGACGCCAAAAATAGTAAATTATCACCAAAAAATATCACCAAGTAAAAATAATATAATCACCAATAAAATATTCCATGATCACCAAAAATAGTAAATGATCACCAAAGTAGGCTCCAGAAATCTCGCTCGTGACCCCTTCATTTCGCTTCCCCTACTTGACCTTCGCTCCACTTGGCCTCATAGGCTCGCTTCATTCAGGACCTCCTTCGACCTCCGCGCTTTTTATATACACTATAAGGGTAAGAGCGAGTTAGACCACAGAAGAGTGAGGTGCGGCAATTCGAAGTCATTTACTAAATTTGTTCTGCCGGTACAATTTTTGGATAGAAGTGTATGAGATCTCAAACATTATTTTGATGGTTATTATATTATTTTCTAATTGTAATAGGAGGTTGGTTATAGGAGGTTCTAGAATTTAGAAGATGCAAAAGGCTTTTATGCTACTTAATACCTATTATTCTATTCGGTAGAAGAAACGCCTGAAAAATAACAGAAACTTAAGTGACTGTTTAGTCGATAGCTTTTAAGTTAAAACCACTGAATATTCAACACAAATGCTGCCAATATATTTTATTGTAATTCCGCGGACGTAGTTAAAAGTGTCGGTTTCACCGCTTGAATGCCAAGCCTTAGCGCCACAGAATATTAAACAGTTCAACAGGCAAGGAAGAATCTTCAGGGAGATAGGTATCTTCAGAGATCGTGAGGCTAGCAACCTTGTGTCATTATGTTAGATAGAGGTAAGCATATGCCGACTCGAATGAATACCATAAAAAGTACTCAGTAGCACTTTTCGCTGGCTATATATATATATATACCTACCTATGTTATCGTTGGGCGTACTACGTACTACCTACCTATAGAAAAATTTCGTCATTGCGTATGTGTAATTCTGTTTTGATTTTGTCGAATGTTATGTACTACTATAAAAACAATTTCCATTCATCATTTTAATCGAACGCACTTACGTAAGCACTATCTTCTAATTATGAATACAAGCTTACGTCATTCTACGGAGCACTAACGACTAACGTAGCGTCACATTAACGTAAATAAAACAAAGTATTACGCATTATGATTTCATATGTTCGCGGGTTCTATCGAAGATTTCCCAGGCTACCGATAACCGCGCCCCCTAAGGACGGGTGATCATCTCGGAATTGCTGATAAAAACCGCATTAACTGTAATTGGGGCTGCGATTAGAGGTTGCGTCTAGGCCCACCTTAGCGGTGTTATAATATGCGTTAAATAAACAATTAAATTCGCTTGTAGGGTATCGTGTGAGAATTACCTGTCTAGGGAACTGTGAGGATCGTGGTTCCACTACAATCAGCCCAAAAATATTTTGTTTACTTTCTTTGAAATCAAATCTTGGCATTTGGTCTAAACTTTCATATAAATATTAAAATTAATTAATTTTGTGTTATAAATACGCCCAACGATCACATACATAGACTATACTACTTTTAAACCGACTTCAAAAAAGGAGGAGGAATTCGCAATTCGACTGTATGTTTTTACTTTTTTTTATAGGCGTAATCATTTATTAATAATAACTTAAATATATACACAAAATAACTTGAATATACATATATACAAAATATAATAAAATTATTCTAAAAGGCCTATGGTGGAGGGGAAAGCGCCCAGAACGCATTGCCACGCTGAATGGAAATGCTGATTTTTTGACTCAAATATGAGCCAGTTTGGTGGAAGCGTTCATTACTTTTCTTTTTAAAATAGTGTACGTCCGTCATGGATAAACTGTACCCAATTTCTGCAATAAATATTCAATTCATCTATGGTTTACTAGAAATTATAAATACGCCTAACGATCACATACATAGATGCCGGCCCCTAGGATGCCCTGTATCTAGGAAACCCTATGGTACCATTGTTCCACCACATTCAGACACGAAACAAATGCTTGCACTTTTTTCTGTGTACAATCATTTGTCCCGTCGCGCTAATTGCACCCGCAACCTCTACCTCAGTGTTGTATGAGATTTGAGCTGACCTGCCCAACCACTACACCACAGAGGCTGTAATAGGGGATCGAACAACTTATCAGAAAGTGTTTAAAATTAACCATTATTTATATATATAGCCATAAAAATAATATTTTAATTAAATAAGGTCCTAAAAGTACCTTGTTTAAATGTTACGTTTTCAATATTGCCCTGCAAAAGGCCACGTCACAACATATGAAATCCCACGCTGGCGAACGAAACGACAAGCTCTACAAAAGTAAACTTGCAAGTGATGTATACGTTTTTGTGAAGTTTAAGGACTTTAGGGTCGTCATGGCATGAAAAACATATGTTTTGATAATAAGCAAAACTATAAAATAAACACAAGCTTCGCACACGGTATTTACTTTGAAATGACGTCATGCACAGTGTTGATGTTTTAGCCGTACTATGATATATCTGTTAAAACAGGTATAACGCACACAAACAAATCAATTAACTATTAACGTGAATTAATATAGACATAATTAATTAGCAGCGTTGTCAGCAGGTTGTTGGCCATACGTAGATAGTACACATAATATTACGAAGTTATCCTTAAGCACCAATAAAATTGTGTTACTATATTTAGGGGTTAGAAGAATGTTATTAAAATTAGCCCAGCAATCACGTCATGAGTCGTTAGGTAAACAGATAAAAATCTAATTAACCTAAATTAAGAGAAGCAAATATTTTGTTACTATACAATTTTCCTTGATACACAGTTAAATATCGCTAGTAGGTCCATTCCTTACGTTAATATCCGCAGTATATCCTCGTTTAACTGTTTCAATGCAATTATCCGCCTATTTTGCTATTCGGATATCACGTGTCCAAAAATAAATTGCGCTCTGTCACGTATCGCCAGTGAGATGCTTTAGGCACGCACGTTGCTAAATAAAAAACGTAGTAAAGGTGGACGAAGAAATGTGTATGTGACCAGCCAGCGTAAGGAGTCCAGACTAAAGAGGTCCACTTGTGTCCGAACTCCGAATCGTCCGTCTAAGTCTTTCATGTCTCTCGTTTGGCAAAGAAATTGTTATTCTGGTCTTTTTATGCCACGTGCCTATTTTTAGAGTGGACTGTCGCAAAGGTCGGCGAAGGTTCTTCAATTTTGACTCCTTAACGGTTTTTTTAACAGACGAAGGGCCTGGGCAGTGCCAGAATTTTCAATAATACCACCTACTGGCTAAAACCCCCGTCTGCTCTGATCTTAGAGTATATTATATTACTAGTTATTGTACGAGTATACTCTAAGGCTCTGATGTATGTAAACTGCTGTTATTTCTTTTGCAGCACCATTTTAATCTCAACTATGAACATTCTGATTTCTTTTTTCTGTCATTAACGATTAGTTATACCAAAAACCAAAGGTTTAAATTCAACTACAAAATACTAAATGATAACCGATATGGGGGAGATGGCAGAGCTGAGACAGTTTCATACACTATAGTTATGTTACAAAAAATATATTATATTATGTGTAGCAACAAAAATACTTTATACAAACAATTATTTACAAATAAAATATACAGTCATAAGGACTAAACTAACCTACAACAAATTATTATTAATTTAAAGATAAAAACAGAATCTAGGTCATCCTCTGCGGGTAAATTATATTATTTGTATGTTAGTATATGTACAGTTTTATGGATTGTAAAACTAGTAAGTACAGGCGGGGCGTTTTTCTACTTTTGATGATTTATCCGTAGGTAAGTAGTATTTTTGTACATTTATCTGTTTTTTAAATTCACAAGGCCTGAAATTATCTGACGGTTAGCGGCAGGATGGAAATGGCAGAAACATGACAACCGCTAGGAAATGTTGTCTTATTTCGATCGAATCGACAGGTTTCCTTTGATGTTTATTCACTACTGATCCAATAAACAAATTCAGGTTTAAAATTAAAAAAAATTAAGTGCATTTATTTCGGGTTTCTTTCGACCCATACATACAATTATCAATTTACAGAGCAAAGAAAAAGAAGTCAATAAATTATAATGGTCAAAAATATAATTATATGTACCTACTTAAATAATATGTTTTATATTTAATTTCATTTTTTATTTTTGTTGTAGGTTAGTTAAGTTTTTATCATTCTATTATTTGTACATAAATGTTAATTGGTTCTTTTAATATAAATGAAATAAATACTTAAATAATAATTAGTCAAAATTCATTTAAATTTTAAGATTTTTTTTATCGAATGACGAGGCGAGCTGGTCGTTTGCTTGATGGTAAGCAATACGCCAGCCTCTAACAATAACAGCACCACCCAAAACTTTGTTTTGTAAAAACCTGCGCGGCGCTACACTGCGCTCGCCGCTCGTCACCCTGAGCTAATTTCGCTGGTTACAATGCCCTTCAAACCGGAACACGGTAATGCTCGCGCACTACTGCTTGGCGGCTGAATAACTGGCAAAGCGGTGGTACCCACCAGACGGCCTCCCTCTCGCATACGTGAAACCTACCACCAGCAAAATATTTATTTCTCAAAATGAATACGTATTCCTTTATATGAGAAAAACACAACTAACTGTTTACTAGGCTTACTATACAGGGTTACTTGAATATTTTTAAAACAATTAATACTAAAGCTTATTGTTATTAAATGAGGGTAGCTTATAAAATAGTGTTTGTTCGAAACAGCCGGCTGCCTCTCGCAGTACCGCAGATACCGGCGGGCACTGCTAGTTGGCAACTGCCGTCTCTCTCTAGATCTATGTGCTCCATCTTAGGCCACATCATTGCTTCACATCAGGCGAGATAGTGGCCAAACATAGATCTATTATGCGTAAAAAAAATCTACGCCCACAGAATACGTAAGCGCAACTGGAAGCATATAGTACCATCATGTGTCTTTAACGAAATATCTTATGCTTACTTTTAACTTATATATCCAGCAGATAAAAAGCGATCGACTAAACCGTGTTTCGTCATCAGCAGCCTGTATAAGTCCACAGCTGGACTTAGGTCTCTCCTAACACACGCCTCTGAGCCCAATCTTCAGGATTTATGTAGATTTCGCCTACTAATTTGCGCGGGTCATCGCTTCATCTGGGCGGAGGGCGTCCTACATTACTTTTCCTAAACCTGGCCTCAACTCCAGAACGATATCGACAAACTGCTCATAAATAAATAAATGACGCCTAAAAAACGACAATTTGATATAAGTACATATATCTAGGAGATATTATTACTGAAAACAAACTACACTCTACTTACTAAAACTAAACTAACTACATACAAGGAGAAGCAATTGGACAACCCATAGACCATTAAAGGCCTATAGATAGCTCAAATGCTCCAACTCACTACCAGTTGGCAGCGTACCCAAGATGCTGGCAGTATTGCCCCGTTGTATCTAGGAGATATATGCATAATAAACATATGTATACCAATCAGTTTGTCAGCCTCTGTGGTGTAGTGGTTGGGCAGGTTGGCTCAAATCTCATACACCACTGAGGTTGCGGCTTCGATTCCCGCGACGGCACAAATGTTTGTGAACATGACAAAAACCGCAAGCATTTGTTTCGTGCCTGGGTATTGTGGGACCATTATCCTCGTAGTTACTGGTTCCCTATATACAAGGAATCCAGGGCCAGGATCTATGTATGTTGATCGTTGGGAGTATTTATTATTATTTATTTATTTTAAATAGTTAATATTTGGACTATTTTTATTTCATCCTTTTTGATGATTTTTCTGCCAGCATGCTAAAGCTTTTATAAAGTTTCCAAACAATAAACTGGTATATTAATAAAAAATTACAACTCACAGGGCTTAATTAAACATTTTAAAACTCGTGTCACTTTGGGAGCGAATAGGGTTGCCACTCTTGCGATAATGTCTGACTTTAGCTATATTTCAGATTATTTTTGTCTGAACAAAGGTGTGGAGGTGCCCCTGAAACATTTTGGGTAAAATGCAATAAAATAAACAGCTACTATCCTTGTTTTTCCTGAAAACCCTACGCGGCACGCACCATGGCGTTGGTATAAATACATAAACAGGAGCGATACTGTAGCTGTACGTACCTATATGATAGCCATTATCGTTTATTCACGTTCATGAGAGAAAATTAGGTTACTGACGGACGTAAACGTAGGACGCACCTACTTATAGGTGTGTCGGTCACTCCTTGTACGTTTGGACGTAGTAACAGAAGTAATGTCCGTAATATGGGTGTTTGTGTATCTATTCGTGTGAATGATGAAAGAAAGAACAAGTATAATAAATAATAATATACAAAAAAAAAAACGTTTTATCAAACAAAAAAATCGGCTTCAATGTATCTTCGAAATAAAATAAATGAAAATATGTAAGAATGTAAATATTAGCATGTATGTATGTATGATTATGTAGATATTTAGTTAATTAATAAATTTTGTTGTACACCGCCGTCTACTTCTTCTTCCGATACTGTCCATCCAAAGGTTGTCTGGAAGATACCGCTTCAAGCGATAAGACCGCCCATTGTACTACCATAGTCAAGGACTGTGTTGTGTGTGATTTCTTTAAATTGGTATACAATAAAGAGCTTTTCTATTCTATTCTTTGAAGTCCAAGATCAAATATCGTAAAATTTATATGACACCACTTCGTAGCTATAGTATATACTGAACCCAAGGCAAAAAGAATTTTCCAAATCAGTTAATGGATGACGGAGTTCAGAGATAACAAACAAAAAAAAAAACGAGTAGAGAACCTTCTCTTTTATTGAAGTCGGTTAAAAAACAAGGAACCAGTCCTGTGATGTTTTCATTCATAAAATTATGGACATATATTTACAATGTTAGAACCAAATTGCTGCGCTGTACGATACCCTTCTAAATAAAGTTTTATAAATTGTATAATACCGCTTTATTTACACCGTTTTTGAATGAATGAATAAATAACTCTTTATTGGTAACACTACAATACAGAAAAGGTAAAAGCTTAAGACAAACTTAACAATGTATGTCACAAAGGGCTGTCTTATCGCTCAAAGCAATCTCTTCCAGACAATCGTGGATAGAGAGGAATAACATATAAAGGCATGAACGGTGGCGGTTATGTATTACAATAGTTGAAGCGGCTTTTTATATTTTCGCTGCGGGATGCGGTATGCGCCCTAAGGCTTATGGCGTCAATTAAATATATAATTGTTTTAGTGGACTGTATTTGAAAATCGTTAGGTACACTAGTTACCTACATGGTATTTCGGCAGATCTGCTTAGGTATAGAAATTGGACACCACGCACCTTCTTTCTCTTGTGTCGTATATGTAATTGCACTCTGGAAGATTTGTCTAACTCCCCAGATTTATGACTGGTCGCGGATAAGATATTTTTGCTACTACTGCGGTGACAAGATGCGTGGCGGGATATGGATAGGTGAGGGTCAAGGAAAGCAAATCACCTAATTACCATGTAAGAAAGGGAAAGCCTATCATATTGAAGTTGCATTGAATGCAAATATGGCGGTAACAATAATAACTACATAAAAACAAAGAAGAAATCAAAATTACACTACAATTATAACACAATACAATACACTTTAATATTTTATTATATTTACTATGGTCGTCCTAATCTCTAATCTCTATATTTTTCAAGAACACCTCTACACTGTTTGTAGCAGATTCGACCAAAACAAAACAACGAGCTATTACAATAAGTTCTCTTAAACTCAATGTCATCATATCGTGAAGCCACGCCTTGATCGAGTATTAAACAAAGCCAGGGCCTCAATTCACTATGAAAACTTGGCGATTCCTTGCTTCGAAATCACGTCGATTCCTTCATTAATAAACGACATCTCTATGACGCATTCATATGTTCATCTGTATGATTCTCTATGACGCGTCATAGAGAATATAAAAATTGTAAATTTCGCAGATGTCGTTTACAACGTGACCACGAAGCAAGGAATCGCCAAGTTTTCATAGTGAATTAGGGCTCTGGGATCAAACTGGAAGGTAACCAAACACCTTACCAAGCTATTGCGATTTGCCGCTTAGCCAACTCGTATTATATTGTAGCACTGCCGCCGCAGTTGCGGCAACTCGGCTCTAACTACGAAAACTCGCTGTAGAGTCAACATCTAATCAATGCTGTTGGTAGAAAATAGTGAATATTTTATCTACGTAGGTACCTATATAATGATTAATATATTTATGAATGTATGCAGGATGCCTATGCGCTACGACATAATGGTTACAATATTCTCTCAGGGAGTATAGGTACATTACTTTAGTACATATGTACCTACTAGCAGTTTTTGTATTAAACCAGGCCTAGCGCACTCCGCACTGTAGGTACGAAGCTACAAGTACATAGCAGGACAACGAACGGCGGGTCGCGCGTCGTTACACGTGCCGCGTCAGAAGAGATAAGAGCTATGCGATAGAAAGAGAGGCGCTCTGTAGGTTACTATGATTGGTAGGTATGCAGCGCTACGCGAGCTGAATTGAACTCTATTGCGTCATAGCAAGAGTCGCTATTTGTTTAAATTTCTTTGCGGAGTGATGCTTCTGTCCCTTAGTATTCTGTGATTAAACTTAGAGTGACCTTCACCTTAACCTTCCTTAATAAATGTTCTAAATGATAGTGAAAACAGCATCAAAAATTCAGAATCTATAAAGTACTTTCAGGTGCGAATGAAAAACAATCAAGGAAGGACCAGGAAAAGTAGCTTCAGATACTGGTGAGCGATATTCAAAGAAGGACCAGAGTAATCAAAACTATATAAATCAGTCCCATTCCATCACCATCACTGCTCTTCACTCACTTACCTCCAATCCATTGAGTTCTTGCATAGTTTTTTTTATTGCATGTTAGTTTTTTTATGGCTTGTCACGATTTGAGCATCCAGTAACGGGCGGTACGACAGGTTCCCTCCAACACGTCCTTGAAAAGTTTTTCTAATGCTTTGTAGCTTTGCACGTTTTGGGCATACGTCCGTCTTGCGATCGAAACGCAAACGTCTATTCATCCCGTAGTAGGGAAACTGCGGTCTTATTGACGACACCACGGAACCGGAACAATCCTGCGACGGAAGCGGAGCCGCTAAACGCATTACTCACTGCGCCACGGGAGCAATACAACGCTATATAGCTGCTAATAGCACGCTATAGTTAGAGACGAAGCGACCGCGATTGAAGTTTCTTTAAAATTAGAATCGACGGGATTGCTTACATTTTATTTGTAAGGAAACTGACGTTTTTAAATAGGTACATTATTTTATTATTTATTAAGTATTTATATATTTTACAAAGAGGTAACGCCGGCGCCGCCAGTATTCTGGGAACCCTGCCGCACGGTGGCGATCGTGATCGTGGCGGCATGTTTGTGTTATAGTTTTGTTATTATTTTTAGGGTTCCGTACCCAAAGGGTAAAACGGGACCCTATTACTAAGACTCCGCTGTCCGTCCGTCTGTCTATCTGTCCGTCTATCACCAGGCTGTATGTAACTCATGAACCGTGATAGTTAGACAGTTGAAATTTTCACATAAAATATGATGTATTTCTCTATAACAACAAATACTAAAAAACAGAATAAATATTTAAGGGGCTACCATACAATACACATGATTTTTTGCCGTTTCTATAGATAATGGTACGGAACCCTTCGTGCGCGAGTCCGACACGCACTTGGCCGGTTATTTTTATTCATAAAGCTTTGTACCTCTTGTATAATAAAAATCTAAAATTTACATTATTTTACGCCGTAACTAAGCGTAACAATCTAATACAAACGTTTTTTTAATTACAATAGTATTGTTTAGTATTTCTTTAAATTGAAATCAATTTCATGCTTGATTAGCTTACGTCTTGTAAGAAAAGTCATTTCATGTCTGAAACATCCATTTAAGATATAACCTACCTCAACTGAACAGTTAATGTATTTTATCTTTTAGGTTCTCCTTATCTACCTATATTTTGAATCAATTACACAAAGTAGATATTCATCAATGGTTCATTTCTTTCTCTTATAAACTGATGATTGTGTGGAAAACTGGGATTGTGTCGAATGGGATGGACTTGAAAAGAAGTGACGAATTAATAATATACACGGTGTAACTGGAGGGGACCTCAATACCTCTTAGTTATTCAGTAATTAACCAAAATTCCAAATAACTTTTGTACAACTGAACATCGTAGAACATACACGGGGGTTAAATCGTCAGGTATTGAGGTCCCCCCCAACCCCGTGCCACCGATAATCCACCCCTCCAGTTACACCGTGTATATTTAATACTAACATTTTACTCTAAATCGGCAATATTAATTAACAATAACAACATATTCTTCCAATACCGATATCAATTGGAGTATGTTAATGGCAATTGGCTATCAATAATATACGAGATGTGGCATCCAGAACAAACTTCCAGTTTCCCAATCGTGGCCCCACTTCCGAGTGGCAGGAAGCATCCCATGAGTATAAAAATCGGTTTCCGTACTTAACAGCCTATGACGGCGGTTGCCGGATAAAAATGGCATTCGCCGTAATTGGTTTCGGCCGACGAATCGCATTTACATGCACGGGTTGCTAAATGAGCGATCGGTTTCTAGTCTGGTGACTAGAAATAAGCACCAAGTCGTGCTTGAGGTATTGGTAGACTGCCTAGAAAACTGTTGAGATCATATATCTATGTACAAATGAACACGACACGGAATTAAAAGCTGGTTTCCGTCAAAATTAGTAACAGATCTGTTACGTTAAGCAAGTTAAGCAACGTTCGCCGCGGTCGCCACTTGGATGGGTGACCGTTTGTGGTATTTACATCTTAGCGCTATCGGATTTTAAGCCTTCGGGCCCGGTTGTAGTCTTAGAACAACAGAAGTGCCATGTCGAAGGCCTTCGGGCGGCCTATAAAGTCCGACACCAGGGTTGGTCACACTAGGTGTGTAAGAAGAGAGAAGAAGAACCTATACTTAGTATTGAACGAATAGAAAAACTGAAGCATATCAATGGCGGCTGGCGGAAGTTTGTTTGAGTGAACAGAGGGCCGATCGGCATAGCTAGATATAAATGTGTGCGCCGCTCGATGAGACTCCATCCAAGAAGGTAGGTAACCAAAATATAGAGAAGTGCTAGGAACTTCATTGGCTAGCTAGTAAAACTAAAACAGTCGTTGCTGTCGTACTTTCTCCCGCTATCTTTACTATACTTACTAGTACTAATTTACTATTTCTTTCTTTGGAGTGGTAGGCTCTGGCCGTGGTTGTAATACTACCCACCGAACAAAGCCATGCCGTCAAGCGACCTAGTCGTGTTTCGGAATGATGTTCGGTGAACCATTGGGGTAACGGGTCTGAGCAGCCGCTCAACTGCCGTCTCTCTCTAGATGTTCCATCTTAGGTCACATTATCGCTTCACATCAGGCGATATAGTGGCCAAACATAGATCTATTAAGTGTACAAAAAAAAAATACTAAACACACTCAGTTCTTAAAACGCCCGCTGAGAATGCGGCTTAACAGGGCAAGCTCTATAAGGCTAATAGGTCTAGCTCCCGACTCCCTGTTGGTTGTTACCGAGACGGAATATCTGCCCTTAATTTGATTATTGAATGCCAGCTTAAATAATGACCCTACGAATACCTTGGGACGTAGAGAACCTAATCCTTCCCAACTATTATTAGGTATGGTTTTAGGGGGTCTAGTAATAGTAAGCGAATTAAGTACATATACTAAAAACTAAACACTGCACTTATAAGTTTTGATCTATCAATCAATCAGTAAGAAAAGTGTCAATAGACACATTCTTAGTTTTACTCCGCTTAGCAGTTTAAGTTAAACTCAAACTAAGTAATTATTAGTCTAGATCGTAATGTTAATGAAGTGTCTTATTAAGAAACTTCATAAAGAAAAAAGAAAATCAATCAAAGCTATATTTTACTGGTGGTAGGTTTCTCGTATGCGAGAGGCCGTCTGGGTGGGTACCATCGCTTTGCCAGTTATTCAGCCGCAAAGCAGTAGTGCGCAAGCATTACTGTGTTCCGGTTTGAAGGGCATTGTAGCCAACGAAATTACTGGGCATCATAATTAGCTGTTGAGTCTCATAAGACTCAACAGCTAATTGTCTCAGGGTGACGAGCGCAGTGCAGCGCCGCGCAGGATTTTGCAAAACAAAGTTCTGGGTGGTGCTGTTGTTGTTATGGGCTGGCGTATTGCTTACCATCAGGCAAACGATCAGCTCGTCTCGTCATTCAGTTACATAAAAAGAAAGCTCATAATATATTATTAGCAACATTTTGATCGTAAGCAGAAGATAAAGCTTTGATATTCTAATATAAATATAAACACTTAGGTTCCTTACGTATAGCGTTGTCCTTGTCGCGCTCGATTCGTATTATCTCATCCCTACAATAATTACGCACACACACAAAACGTGTGCGGACAGGCCGGTGCGCCAGTAGTAGTACTAGACAGTTAGCTCGGCGAATTTGTATGGAGTGTCGGGGGTCTGGCCATAGTATCAGCAAAGAAAACTAGGTATCAGTAACATGAAAATATGAGTTATATACAATTTTACCACACAATTAATATACTTATAGTTGTTTCACGCGCTAAATAAAAAAATTATAAGTAACATAAAAAAAAGATTATGTTTGCTATAAATAGCGACAGCCAAGTCCATCGACATGGCGTAAAACTTTTAAATGATGGACGACGGCTGTTCGATATTGATTAAATAATATACATAAGTAATATAAAATATAGTATTTCTTGCATGTTAGTAGCAAAATTCTCTGTTTTGTTTCCGCTTATCACAATTTCAGTATACAATTCTCGTAACTGTTTGTAAGGTCGCTGTATATTTAACAGTTTCTGATAAGCGTGTTGATAAAATAAGCTATAAAAAATAAACGACGTGCATAATTATAATTAAAATTTATTTCTCTCTTTGTTATTGGTTTTGTCTCTATGAATTCCTACCTGCATTTAATTTATCACAGGCTACTGAGTTCCTAATTCATTGTTATTTATTCAAACGAATTTTCCCATTTATATGGCTAACCACAATTACTGTCACTAACAGTGAAATCAAACACAGGGTTAGTGGTTAAGCCACAGAGATAGGTCATTTGTTCATCCCTAGCACACGTACTCGAGGTTGTCAATCGATTATGATACTTATCTCTTTGACACAAGGTGTATATTTTCGATTGGTGAAGCTGAAAATTTCAGCTGGCGTCAAATAACTTGGTATTGGGTTTCAGAGAATTAATATCGACAGCCGTCGTCCATCATTTAAAAGTTTTACGTCATGTCGATAGACTTGGCTGTCGCTATTTATAGCAAACATAATCTAAATGCTAAGACCTCAGTCTCTGTTCGTCTTGTATTTCACTTAAAATTAAGAACTTTTTAGCGTTGTCCCATTTCTTATTAGCTGAAATTGCTCTTGATAGAATATCCATTATGAATACTTAAACTTCAAGCCTGTTCCGGTATCTTTCAGACGTTTTTATGTCATCATTATCATCACCAGCCCATCGCATTCCCACTGCTGAGACGGGCCTTCTCTCATAGAGAGAATGGGCTATAATCCACCACGCTGGCCCAGTGCGGGTTGGCGGATGTCGCATGTCCTTGAATTTATGTAATTCTTGGACATGGCGGTTTCCTCACGCTGTTTTCCTTCACCGTTTTTAGAGCGAAAGTTAATCCGCGCATAACTTAAGAAAGTCAGTGGTGTGGCCAGCGATTCGAACCCGGGTGCGTCGGATCGAAAGTCACACATGCTACAACTGAGCCACACTCTCTATCGTTTCTATTTATTTCAATAAATACAAATTATTTATTTCAGAAACAGTCCAAAATAAACCCCTAAAATATTTCAAACGTGATGACTTCTTGATTATAAGACCTTCAGAAGGTGTTTATTTAAGTGCTGGCAAGTTACCCCTTAAACTTACCTCAAAGAAAAGAAACGCGTGTTTGATTCTGTGCGATTGACCTTCACCTTTGATACAAACTTACTCAAACTTGCTGTGTAATAGTACTCATTACCTAAGTAATAAGCATACTCGTCGTTTCCACATGAATAATTCTTGAAAACACAACTTTTGACGTCAACTCAACGGCGCGGTGGAGTGAGAAGTACCACCTGAGACCACGTGGGTATTCCTATAGTTATTAAATCGATTGGTCAGTAAGTTTCAACACTGGTATACTCACCGTTTTAACTATTTGTGTTTCAGTTAGCCTTATAGAATTTTCTTCATACTTTTTGCATCTGAAAAAAAGAGACGGCATATTAAACAGGGTGTATATAAAGTATATTGATAATCTCTATTATTGAGGAAGGTAGTTAAACGACTAATTAAGCTCGGCTCGGAACAAATATTTGGGCACAAATATTAGGTATTCCTTCCGTTTTGAAAGACGATTTCGTCTCAAATCGTCTTTCAAGTAAGTTGAGTATTCTCAAGGTTGATGATTGAAATAGGTTGTCTTCCTAGTGTCATTTCTTTATGTTAATCGTTATGGGTGGACTTGAATTCGATATATGACGCCGCCCCGTTTAACCTGTTTAGTGAAATATACATTTCATCTAATTGTCAATTATTTTTGACCGACTTCAAAAGTGAGGAGGTTCTCAATTCGATTGTATTTTTTTATGTTTGTTACCTCAGGCTTCCGTCATTTATAAATCGATTTGGAAATTTCATTTTGCATTGGGTTCAGTATAGCTACGAAGTGGTCCCATATAGTGGTCCCATATTTCATGGATATTCCACCTTGGACTTCAAAGATACATCAGAATTGAGTCTTTTTTTTTAATGTATACTTGTTTGATCATTTATTTTCATTGATTTCGACACTAATTTTTTTTTTTAATTTAACGCTATAGTTTTATTCTAAAGCATAAAGCATGGACTGAGTTTATTTCACATTTCAGAAAAATTGGATCAAAAAAGTAAAAATAGGTAAAAATAGGAATATGTTACTGGGACTATTTTTACGACTAAGTGGTTTTTTTATGATTAAATGGGCTCACGTTTGGCAACAACTCACCTGATGGTAAGCGTAGTTGCGGTCTAAGGTGGAGCACGTTTGCCCATGAGGTGCCTATTCACTCTTGTCTTAAAGAGACCCAGGGACCCAGGGTTAAGTAAATATGGCTGTATCATGATTTTAACGGGTCATATAAATATAACAAATGGGTACTTGCTCCGTGAAAAATATAATTAATGATAATATTATATTCTAATTTGAGCCCATTTCCTATTGTTCCAATGTCGGACAACACAGGGGCAGTTATTTCGTTCCATGTTGTTTTAGGTTCCAGAAGTATAAAGGTTGTAGGAATTCTTCACCGTACAATTCATTTGTATTATTCGCATCGCATAATATACTATGTAGGTACCTTTGCTATATTGCTAAAGCTATAGGTACAGCGAAATTACTGGGCCTACGAGACTTAATATCTGACGTCTCGGGGTGACGAGCGCAATGAGCTACGCAGCGCTTTTTATAAAAGTTCTGGGTGGCACTGCAATTGTTAACGGCAAGCGTGGCGCTTACCAACAGGCGAACGACTTGCTCGTCTCATCACACAGTACCTTAATCGTCGCTTAACATCAGGCGAGATGGTGGTCAAACGTAGATCTATCTTTTGTAAAAAACATATTCCCGTTATAGTATAAAAAATACCAAACTCTTGGTATCTACAGAATAAAATAGTATTTACTTAAGTACTATTTAGATACTGGAAGCATCAAATAGAGTTAAAGAGCCTTGTTCACGCTCGACTTTTTATTTCCTCGATGGCATTTACCGGAGTAGCGATAAAAGCTAGATAAACATAACCGCATCCGCGGGCGGAAGCCAGTCAAATGTTGAACGTACATTTCCGACCAAATTTAAAGACCGATAAATCGGGGAAATGGTAAGATCAGTCAGATTTACTGCTTCCGATTACCGGAAGGGTGGAGGGAATTCCGCCAAGAAATTTAGGGATTCAAATAGATGCGAATCGGGTTTGGGGGTGATTTTTTAATTATCTGTATTTGGTGTGATCGCGGCTGTAACCAATTTCTAAATACTCAAAGCCTAACTCCACCGCTTCCACTTGCTTTCCCGCCATAAAGTCTGATTGCTGAAGTGAAAAGTGATACAGTTCGATTTTGTTTTATTTTCCAAACAAGTGTTATTTCGAGTGTTCATGTGTAATATCGTAAAAAAACTGATTTCTAAAAAAACTCCTTGCCTGATTGCTTATTTTTTATACGGTTCCGCACGTTTGGTGCTTACGGCCAGTGTCAAATTTTATTATTTTATGTCGAGTGGGGGGCTAACAGCTGTTGTTACAAAGTAATTTGACAAATTAATATAAAAAAGACAATTAAAAGCCTCCATAAATAGAATAAGACAAATTATTTCAAAACGTAACAATCTAGAAGGTTTCCGTAGGATTTATTTTGTAATAACAACTTTATTCTTACATGCATTTTTTTTTTATCTTTACAGATTCAGTTGGACCTCCCTGGTCCTCCGCCTGCTTATGAGACTGTCGTCGAGGGGCCCACAGACCTAAACAAGGACTGCCCTACGTTAGAGGTAATACATTTTTTTATATTATATTTTACATAAGAGTCCATGACGAACATAAGGGTACCTAATCCATGATTAGGTGCCCTTATGTCCATGAGACATAAAGGTACCTAAAATAAACATATATTTATCTTAGGTACCGCTATCTCATTATTTGTATTTATGTCGCAAATCATTAAATTTTAACTCATCATCATCATCAGCCTACATCAGTCCACTGCTAGACATAGGCCTCTCCCATAGCACGCCACTGTCCCGATCTTCGGCTTATTTCTACCAGTCGCTACCAGCATCCCTGCGTATATCGTCGCTCCATCTAGTCGCAGGGCGTCCTACACTACGTTTGCTGATTCGCGGTCTCCACTCTAGAACACGTCTACCCCAGCGGTTATCGTTTCTGCGGCAAATATGACCAGCCCACTGCCACTTCAGCTTGCTACTCCGCTGAGCTATGTCGGTAACTTTAGTTCTATGGCGAATAATTTCGTTCCGAATTCGATAAAGAACGAAGCATAGCTCTTTCCATAGCTCGCTGAGCAACTTTCATTTTGTAGACTAGGCGTACCGTGAGTGTCCAAGTCTCGGCTCCGTATGTCATGACAGGTAGGATGCAATCATTACATACTCGTCTTTAGGCACTGGGGTATCGGCGACGAGAAGACGAGAAAGAAATTTTAAATGAGTTCCCCTAACGCATGGTACAATACAATACAGAGGCTGTCAGTTATATAATTAAGTTTTTAAACTTGTCTATATTTTTAATTTGATACTAAACTGTAGATATCATGCTGCAGCACTTAATTTAATTGGTAAATGGCACAGAGTAGCTTCATGTACATGGCACACGTGGAAGTTCAGGCAACAACTTCAGCAGCGACTTTGTTTCCCGATTCTTATAATCTAGGTGTCTTCAAGTCTTGAGTGAATCGGTATCATATAGGCAAGCATGATCCATCGTCGACCGCGTCGTCACTTTCCATCAGGTGAGACTGGTCAAATGCTTGCCTATTCGGTAATAATAAAAAAAAACTAGTAAATACGTACTTAAACACAGGTTTCATTGTATCAGAGGCACGTAATGTTTCCATGTTCCTGGATGCCATGTTCCGACCGCGTGCTTCTGATTCTACTGATAAGCATGCAATTTATAAATGGAACCGCACCTAAAGGGGCAGTTCGTCTATTTTATTTTTTATTAAAATGAACGTTAGCGAATTAAAATTATGCATGATGAGCAAAACTAGCTCCAGGGAATAAAGTAATATACCTAATTGATGTATTTTTGCAAACCATTGGAGCTCGTGGAACCCAATGACATTATACATACTGGGTTAGTCATAGTATGCTATGGTGCATTTATAACTTTGCCACAGTCACACAGTCACATGTATGCCACAGTCGGCTCGATAAATAGGTATCTGCGCCAACGTCGCGTTAGCATAGGCCGAAGAAAAAAACCTTTCTCATATTGATACGTTTCTCACCCTACGCCTCCACGTAATGATTTTGAAATCCCGGAACAAAAATAATAATAATTAAAAAATCTCTTAATAATTTTTAAATGCTGAAATCCCGGAAATGTATCCATATTAGCATGTACATTTGAGATCTTTGACCCTTAATCATTCTACCTACTCCGATTATTGGGCTGATCAGTGATGAGTGCAGTCAGTGGCATACAGAACTTTGGAACTCAAAGTTTTAGGCGCAACTAATTAAGGCAGGTGTGGCGCTAATATAAAACTGGCAATGCAACTCCCGATTTTATAGCTCTTTAGTTCCAGAGGGGATGGCCAGAACTGCTTTGAACCAGATTATCTTTTTAATTTTCAGGAAGTGGTGACCGAGCCGCGCCCGGGCCACGCCTCCGGGCGGCACGACAACGAACTGCCTTCCTATGAAGCCGCTGTTCTGTTGAAAGACACCAAGTTATAGGTTATGGAGCTACGTTAGGTTTTCAACATCAGCCTGTCAGCATTGACAGCCTCCGTGGTGTAGTGGTTGTGCAGGTTAGCTCAAAACTCCTACACTACTGAGGTTGCGGGTTCGATTCCCGCGGCGGAACAAATGTTTGTGCATAGAAAAAAGCGCAAGCGTTTGTTTCGTGTCTGAGTGCGTGGAACCGTGGTCCTCTTAGTTCCTGGTACCCTAGATGCCAGGGTCTATGTATGTGATCATTGGGCGTATTTTTATTTAAACGTATTTATACTGAATAGGTCTAGAGTAAAGTCGGGGGTATTGGTAGCTGGGCTTATACATTCAAATTGTTCATGAGTGTCCGCAATTATTGCTAAATAGGTTGCACTTTTGGTTAGTTTTTTTTTTGTAAGCAGCTTAGGTATGTGTTGTAATTTGTAATGATAGATGTTTTCTACATTGGTTTTTATTTAGAAAGAGTTTGGGTTCAAACATCACGAGGACTTAGCGTTCCTATACTTTAGCTTGAAGTAATAAACTAATGAACTGAAACAACAAGTTAAAGAGCTTTGTTCGTTAGGCTAAGAACATGCTTATTACCAAGTTTTAAGCTCAATATATCAACGTGAAATTCAAGCTTGATAGATTGAATTACACATTGATATACTGATTTATTAATATTCTTTTGGAGAAGGCATTATTAGAGGGTCTTCTATTGTATTTGAGAGTAAGGGACCCGAATTTTGTAGGTTATTTTTTAAACTTTATTATAGTACCTTAATTGGTTGCACATTTGATTTTTATGAATCGGGAACAAATTGTTAGGAAATTAAAGGATTTGGATAGACCAAAGAGAAAGAAAAAGAACACCAAAATCTAGTGTATTGATTTATGAAATTTTTTTTTTAAATTTGCCCGTTAGGGCAGGCTAAAGTCTCTAGGACCATACCGCCATGTCTTACGTAGTTTTTATTTGATAGTTTAATATTCCATTTTATTATACTTTTGTCGAGAATGAGGGTCAACAGCAACAAGCCGGACCCTCTCCTAGTGCTTCAATAAAGTGGTGGAACTTTATTCAAGCTTTCCATGGACTTTTTGGGAGTACATAAAAAGCAATGTTTTCAATATTTTGTTTCATTTGCTCTGTATTCGTGCACGTTTACGAACACATAATGTTAATATTCCACCGATATTACACATGATCACTCGAAATAACACTTGTTTGGAAAATAAAACAAAATCGAGCTGTATCACTTTTCACTTCCCGCCAAAAAGTCCTAAACAAAACAGCTTATAATAAAGGGAGTTTGCACTAAAATGTTTGAAACTCCGTAGTCCGCTGTTTTCTAGCCAGTCTGAAGTTTCATAATCAAGTTATCCTTTTAAGAAACAAAACTGTTCAGTCTGTTTGAGCCGGCGCCTCGTTGAAAGAACTCTTTAGTACAGTAGGTATACACATATCTGTATTTTCTACGCGTCGCGTCAGCCTTTTCATCCAATGTGTCAGATATGCGATGGCATAAAAGTAAGGAATACGAAAGGAAAACCTAATGCCTTTAGGACCAATGATGCTTGTCGGCAGACTGATATGTTCCAGATTGAGTTAGCTCTTTCTACAATTTTATTAGCTAACATTAGTGTCTTGGAACTTGGACTCGAGGTTAGCCAATGGGTAAACTTAATTTTTTGTATGAAAAATTAGGAGGCCTTACAAATAATATAGCGGAAAGTCAGCAACTAGGTATTTGGGTATGTACAATTCGCAAATCTCCAAAACTTTTCTCTCGGAGTTTAAGACTTCCGTTATTTTGGTTCTCCGATGAACTATCATACGATTGAAATTCCTAACGTTATCTAGAGTCCACTAAAATGTTTTCGTCAATAGATTTCAGATGTTGACAGGCCTAATAAGTTTCGTCTATCAAGAATAAAAGAGCGAACTGTTGTTTTCCTAAAGTTCAGTAACCTTTATTCTTTATTCCCGAGAGTATAGTTTCCGTCTGTCTGACAGGCGGCTATTCATCAAACAATATGTCAGAAAGGATTATGTATGGTGGATTGGAGGAATAGCTCCTCCTGCAATGCGTGATCATAATCCTGGGCACCACGCGACCTGCCTGTGACTATTCTGTACTTCGTTGTTGAATAAAAGTGTGTGTTTATTTATACCGATTTTATGCAAAAGTGTACAGGCAGCATTACAAATTATTATGCTTTTGTGCCATAAGTAATGCTAATCCAATATTGATACACTTTTAGTTTAAATTAAACCTTTAATTTCAGTTGCAAATAGCAAATTACTTGCACACTTGATAAAAGTTATCTTCAGGAGTATTGATAATTATCTAGATAATAATATAATAATAATCGAGTTCAGAGTTGCTCTTATGACTAGGATAAAACAAATAACTGGATAAGAATAATTAGGCGGTACACGATTACATAATAAAAAGTTGATTATCAGAATAAAATATCAGTATTTTGCATAAAGATAACACTGCGGCGATAAATATAATATGGTAATATATGACGTAAGTATACCTTAAATGGAATTTACAGAGGATGCAAAAATATTAAAAAAATAACAAAAGGATAAGAGATGTAAGAGAAGAAGGTAAAGAAGAAGGTAAGAAGGTAAGAGATGTATACTTATAATAGCAGTAGTTATATCATATACATACTTAGTATTTATTTATATATATTTTTTTTTACTCGCAATATAAGCTATTTTGTTACTATTATAAACTTCAGCTAAGTTATTAGGCTTTACCTAAAGTTTTGTTAGGTAAAAGTATAATAAACAAGATAACAGTCAGCTATATGACAGCAAAAGTTGTAAGGGTATGTGGAACCTTCAATTACTGCAGTCGATTTCTCAGAAAACGAGCCAGTTAAATAAAACTTACTGTTTTAAATAATATTTTTCACATTTCCTAATATAACAATACACGATAGGTATTAGTTATACTCCGAAAATAACAGGTACAAAATAGGTACGAGCTATAGTCCCTACCTTGTAAAGACACTTGTAACAAAAATGAGACAAGCATACCTATTTATCTATGTGTTATCTAGGTAGCCAGCTAAACGAATTGGACATCTGTGTCAATAGGTAATTAAAGTGTAAGAATATTATAACATACAATTATAAGCATCATCTATGATCATGTGTATCTGTGTATGTATACACTATACATTTATGGATTTTTCAAGTAGATAGGTACTACTCGCACAATATATTGTTATAACATTATTATGACTATCATTTTATTAAGTATTTAAAAAAGATAAAAATACCAACTTGTACCTATTATTATTATCTGTTTTGTGTTGAGGTCGATTTTTAGGCCATGACCACAGAATAATTTATAGTACAAGCCCGACTTCAATTATAAAATTACTACATGCCGGTCCCTAGATAAATTTTGTAATAATATAAACTGAAAATCATAGGCAAAGGAACTAATAAAAACGCTGTGATAGTATTTCACGTGTAAATAATTAAGAATAGATAATCTAGAAACACTATGTACGAATTTTTGAGAAGATAATTTTTAATTATGTTTTTTTCTAGATATAACTTTATTATCAAAGCGTTTTTACCTGGGAGCCAGTTCATTTCAAAATACCTTAACAAGTTACTTCTACGATTCGACTGAACGGTCCTAATTCTGTTATCCATTAAACTACATTATTGTGAGTCAATTGTATAAACTATTGTATATATTATTAACGCGATATTTACCAAGTTTATTACTTCTGTTTAGTTTTCGATACTTCGGAACCATTACAAGCGTCTTGATCATGAATGAACTGATGTGAAATATTTGCGGGTGAGTGGTTTTTTCTAAGGGCAAACCAAACCGGTCTACCCTCTATCGGATTCGTTTATTACTTAAATGGAATATTAAACATGGTAAATATCCCGGTAATAATTATATATACATATAATAACAATGTTAATGACTATGATCGTTTAAAAACTTATATTGTATAAAAAATAATAATATTGACAGAGTTTTTGTAATGGTGAGAGATTTGAAAGTTTTTTCGTATTCTGCTCACTATTTAGTTCGACCGTGGGCCGATGGCTAGTTTCAAACATGATATGGAAGCTATCCTTTCCAGTAATTAAAATAATACCAATTTATTCAAAATAGCTCGATAGCAAACCACCGGCCCGCGATCGACTGTTAAATACAATCAACTTGAGATAACCAAGATAATTTATTAATTTATTTAGGAACTACAAACAGTATAAGTTTTCATGTGTTTCGTTATTTTATGTAACACAATATTATTATGTTTAAAGTAAGTGTAGTATTTATTCATTATTATTTCCATTTTGCAGACACCGTTGCTATATTTTTTATAGAATAGTCGGCACGAAATAAATAAAATCAGTTTATGATTGTTTAGTGTTTTATTATTTCTATTTTGCTGACACCATTGCTATATTTTTTATTGTGGACACGAAATAAATAAAATCAGTCTGATTGTTTTGTTTTATTACTAGTATTGTCATAAAATGTAGTAACATATAAAATAACTATACCTAACTTAGAATAAATTATAATAACTAGGCAATTCTCAATTACTGTCAAAAAAATGACATATATTTATCAGTGCCTAGGCCTTTTTATTAAAGCATTATAATGTGTTTCAACAGTGTGTTCAGCCAGCAATCGCTTTACATCAAACTTAACAAAGATGTTGACTTTGAGTAGCAGAAATATAAAATCAGGCGAATACCAAAACTGAGAGTATTCGAGTACTGGTGCCAAAAAAATTACAAAATTTGGAAAAAAAAACAAAAATAAAATGTGACAAGTGGCACCCTCAATTTACGTATAGTCTCTCGGACTTTTTGGCGGCAAGTGAAAAGTGATACAGTTCGATTTTGTTTTATTTCGTGTTATTTCGAGTGATCATGTGTAATATCGGTGGAATATTAACCATCATGTGTTCGTAAACGTGCACGAGTGTAGGCAAATGAAACAAAATAGAGAAAACATTGCTTTTTATGTTCTACCAAAAAGTCCATGTGCTTCATCTAAGACCACATCGTCGCTTCACTTCAGGCGAGATAGTGGCCAAACATAGATCTATTAAGCGTAAAAATAAGTCTTTTGACAACGGAATGAACACCGATGTTAGAACGTCGTAAATTGAGGGCGCCACTGTCATATTTTTCTTCGATTTTCGGACGAATTTACCTATGACCGATGTAGTGTAAACTTGTGAAGCGTCTGAGGCAAGGAGCTTGAACTAGCAGACATTTTCTATGGCCTGAGATCACGTCGTGACGAGCTTTGTGGTAACAACTCACAAGAAACCTCATAAGTAGACCTTGTGTGGAGAAGACTGCAAAAGAACCAGCGTCCCTTCCTCTATCCTCACACATTGATTAATACAAAAAGGCGAACTAAACATACAATAAATTAACATCAGGCGAAATATGGTCAAACCTAGATCTTTTAGGCAAGCGGGAAATAACTTCCTTGAACGCTGCGTTGTAAAAGTTGCCATTTAATAAATTATTTTTCAAAAAAAACTAAACCGACTTCAAAACCACAAATGGCACTCAAAAGTAAAAAATAAATTAATATAATTATCATAAGCGCTACCCACTCATATATTTGAAGTCGGTGCCAGCCAAGTCTAATAGGTAGCAGATAAATATGTATATAGTAAGTACTACTTGTAGGTAGTATCTATCTACTACCTTTTAGACTTGGCTGGCACCGACTTCAAATATATGAGTGGGTAGCGCTTATGATAATTATATTAATTTATTTTTTACTTTTGAGTGCCATTTGTGGTTTTGAAGTCGGTTTAGTTTTTTTTGAAAAATAATTTATTTTACCCTTTTTATCGAAAAACAAGTTTTAATTAAATTAATTCAAAAAGTTTTTAAAGACAAGCTTTTATGATCTAGAAGCTACATCATGACGAAGTTTAAAACGGGCTATCACAATTAAATGCATGTACAAAAAAATTTCATGTCTGTCCTATATCTCTGTTGAAGAGTTCCCTCGCCGGAAGTCAATCCTGAGTGTATCAGCCATGTCATGATGGAAATTAGAACAGGCTATTATGGTTAAATCCATTTACGAAATGTTGTGTCTGTACTATTCACCGTTGAGGAGTTCCCTCACCGGAAGTCAACCCTGGGTGAAGCAGGTGAAGCAGTCGAATACAAACTTCCACCTTTAGAAAGTTGGTTACGAAAAAACCAAGAACCGACTTGAAGATTAAACTTATATTTTTTTGTTTTTGCTATTTTTTTTAAAAACTACTGAATGAATTTCGATAAAATTTATATGGGACCACCTTTGAAGTATTACCTACCAATCAAAAAAAGAATCATCGAAATCAATGCATAATTGGCGGAGAAATCGCGTAACAAACACACAAAAAAAAAATAAAAAAAAAAATAAAAAAAAAAACATACCGTCGAATTGTAAACCTCCTCCTTTTTGAAGTCGGTTAAAAAGGCCCACCTATTTTAGTACCGATGCAAGTGCACTCAGCATCAGAAGTGAGTTCACTAACTAAATTACGCGCCTTCACAGGAGATGATTTACAAAATAAAATCCGGCGTTCTAATTAGAACTCTCCTTCCGATGCTGTAAATGAAAGCAGAGCTAAATTAATTAAGTAAAGAGCGACGGTGATCATTAGCTGGCAAATATTGAAACTGGCAAGTTTGTTGATGAATAATTTGTTTTTTTTTTACTTTAAGGTTAAAGAAGAATGATTATTTTAATTTTTTCCCCACTTTCCGAGGAATTTGGCGTCGCACGTTGTGCATTTGCCAGCGTCTTGTTATAATTTTAATTACATAGGCCCTGATTAATAAAAGCCTTATTTTTTTACATTTTTTTCTCTTCTAACATATTCGTTGAAACATAAGCTGAACAGTGACAAAACATATTAAACATTGTTTAACTCTTATTTATGTACTGTATAAGGGCCATTGTTGATCGCTCTTTTTGGTAATTTATCATTAAATTATTATATACAGGAATAAAATATAGTAACTAGTGTTTTGTTTTCAATTCTAGATACTTAGCACTGTTGCGAGCATATATTGTCTTCATGTTCGAAGAAAGCGCGTGTATTTGTTTAATGTCTGGGTATTGTAGGACCATGCTCCCAGTAGTTCCTACTTCACTAGTTCATAAAAGAAATCCTAGTTAGACGCCAGTTTCTATGTAAGTATGTAATCATGGAGTGTATTTATCTATATGTCTTTCATGGAGCATGAATATAACTAAGGGCAAATATCACTGTTTAAAACCAAATTCTAGAACCTATCTGTTACAAATATAGGTACGTATAAGAACGTTTTGCTGTAGTATCAGCAAGTGAAGAGCCGATGAAGATGCCTTGTGGAGAGCTCCACATTGTTCCGCGATCTCGACTGCACTTGGCCTTCCGACGCGAGTCGAGTGACTTCGAGGGGACATGAGCCTGTCTTATAACTAGGGGGTTAGATATTGAAATTTATACCCTAAAGTGGGCCAATTTTAATGAAATTAAATAGCATTTTGTTGAATAAAACACTGGGCAATCTAAGAATTGTAAGTATACCTACTAGTTATTGTCTCAGAGAGCTGTGCTGCGCAGGACAAAGTTCTGGGTGACGCCGCAACTGTTAAGGACAGGCGCGTTACTTACCATCAGGCGAATGACCTCGTCGTCTCTTCACTTAGAAAAAACTAATTTCTAAGCTGTCATTTGTTCAGGTATTAGAAATACCTAACTGAAGACCTATCTGGCTGTAGAAATAACTAACTGTTACAATAATATTTAAAAATAAATAGATAATTAAATAAAAAAACTTATTATTATTTTGAAGATAAATGGAAAGAGTTGGGGGAGACCTTTGCCCAGCAGTGGGACAGTATAGGTTAGATAAAAAAAAACATTATTTTATTACTAATAGTAATAAAATAATAACAACTTTTTTATATATTACCTATTTATACTAAATCAACTATTGAGTTTGAAATGCCAATAGTTGCGTCCTCCTCTCTTCTAATGTTGCTGTGACCGACAGGGTTAATATAAGACTGTACGTTCACCAAATTACACCTTGTACTACCTTTGGAAGCAACAAACAATCTGAACCTAATTTGAACTTTCTCAAGATATTGTCTATATAAAAGAAATTTATAATCCTAAAAAGCGTTATCGAAACTTTGCGATAGGTATACTGTGATTGTTTGTGAATGCATAGAATACAAAAATGACGAGCTTAGAGGTTTCCTCATTGATATTGGGACCTAAACTTTATTAACATGTATTTAAACAATAGTCGAACAAATACAATATCACTGTAACTGATATGGGATACATAATCTGTATTTAAGTAAATTGCTAAAACATACAACACCGTCCCAAACAAATACTGTCTTAGTATGTTCCAAAACAAATATCGTTAAAACAGCTTTGCCATGTGAACATATGTAATATGTTTTACCCGAAAGCGGGATATTTGCTCGTACTAGCAATACTTACCATGTTGCAATTAAGTTCATTGTCCGATGTTGTCTATGGTGTAATTGCAGTTTAAACTGAAACAAGGGAAACATAAGATTTTAAATAATAAGGAAGAAGAAAAATGATATTGCTCGGGCAGGGATCGAACCTGCGTCTTCGGGATACCGTCCCGACGCCTTAACCATTGGGCCACCGAGCCAACTTCTCGAACAACCAAATTTATTCCAGACTTCTTATATCGTCTTACGGGGAGATTTCGCCTAGCATGCGCTAATGCATTCAATATCAGAAAGGGAAACATAATCTTATTAGCTGCGGCCCGCGGTTTCCCGGGATAAAAAGTAGCCTATGTCCTTTTCCAGGACCTATAGAACCTAGTTGACCAGCCATCCTGATATCAGAATGGCTGGTCAACTTAATTTTTAAATTTCTCAGAATATATAGGTAGCAATTATTGGAGAAAGTTAGCAAATAGATAGCAATTCTTGAATATACACTCAGTGCCAGACGCCACAGACGACCAGGCATTCTGACGGTCACAGCACTGAGAAGCTCGGTGCGAGAGCGTACAACCCCCACACCACTGAATAAATAGAACCTAGAGATTACGTACTACAGAATAGATACGTTACTGCATAGATAAGGTAATGTGTGGATACGCGGTGTGGCGTATGCACACCACGCGTACATTTGCAAGAGAAACGCGTTTGCAAATAAGTTATTTTATAAGATAAGGTAATGGTAGATTCCAAAAATGTGCTCGGCGACAATTTTCGAACAAATGAACGCATACATTTTGTTACCGACGGCAATGCAGCAGTTTACGTTCAAACGACATTTCGAACAGAACAAGTGAACACTTGTACCTATATTGTTATCAGAAACAGAAGGAACAATGTCAGTTAAAGTCACCCTCATGATATAAGCTTCAATTCGAAACACACCTGATACAACCCACGCGTTTGCATAACTGTAAAACCTTTAAAGCTGAATAAATATTTTATTTGGAACAGATATTATTCTGAAGTTGTCGGGGTATTGTGCAGTTGTTTTAATATCTGCCTATTCGTATTGGGTTAAATTCAACGTGTCGCTGGGTGCAGACAGTATTGTTAAATAGTTAGTATTCTTTGGTATTGGTGCAATTTTTGAATCTCATCTCACTGGTGATATTCGAAACCTGACAGTCCAGACGCAACCATTGTGTTGAGACTGGCGGCTTCATAAATTTAACCTATAATTATATTTATAATGATTGTACTGAATGTGCATATCTGTAAATCTCATGTTTGCAGATGTGCATATTTTGCATACCTAATATAGTATATTATATTAAAATGAATACCTATTTAGTTTTATATAACCCCTCACTAGTTCAATAACCGCACCTATTTTATGTAGGAAAATCCTCATCCATGGGATACCTCTCTCTTACGGGCCAGCAGAGCAGAGAGGGTATGTCGGACTCAGGTGCTTTGTGCCGGGGCTACAGGAATGCTTTCGCACCATTCCGCGGCCCCAACGCCAATAATCGCACCATAGGTAAACTTTTTGGTCCTGCCATCGTGCCCATATTTACAACCTAACCTATTCGGCTTAAAGTTAGACGCTGTTCTACAATATATTTATGAATTATTTGGAGCTGTAGAGATAAAATCAAATACCCGTTCCTCCGAAAGTAGCTAGACTTATTAATTATCCTATGGCTCGAAACGCATTTTGACATCATGTCACACACACCCTCACACACACACACCCCTGTAGCTTAGGTAAATGTTCCTTTCTCCTACCTACCTTGTACGCTCGGCAACACATCCCCAAAGGCTGGTGTTGCAGATGTCAAGGCGACCGACAGACGCACGGAAGCTTTTCATCAAGCGGGCCGTTTGCTTTTCCACTCTTTTTACATAAAAATGTCCGGTAAATTAATTTGAAAATGGAGACTGCAACATGAAAAGGCTACAAACATTTGTCAATTCAAAAGAGGTCCTGAAAAAAGCGACATTTCTTAGGTACATTCCCATCCACGAAATATGGCAATCTATTGTGAAGGTGCATTAACCGAAATAACGGAGAAAAGCTTGATAAATTACGAAAAAACCCTAAGTCATATTTTTAATGGTGTTTTCTTCAATGCATAGACTTTTTGCTCGTTTATTGTATTTGCTTCAAAGGTCAAGAATAACTTTCGTTGGTGAATACTGAATAGCTACTTTGTGAAATAACTCGAAGTTTGCAGCTACTTCGGCTCAAAGAAGTTGCGTCAAGAATTTAGGCGCAACGTGGGTTAGACAAAGAACATAACTAGCTGTACCCGCGACTACGTCCGAATTAGAATAAAAAAATAGAATTCGGTTTCTAGTTATTTCCTAGGTAACTATTCCATTAACCTGGGTGAAAAATAATAATAGACCTATCTGTTAAAAAATATGTTTAGCCGTAACGGACATAAGTGGTAGCAGACATACACACACACCCTCTCACACCCTCTCACACACACAGACTTTCGCATTAATAATATTAGTAGGAACATTATTGATGTAAACTATTATTTTGTATGTTGTGCTGTTTTTTATGGAACTGAGTAATTAGACGAGCCAGTCGTTCGCTTGATGATAAGCGTCACGCCTCACAGCGGGTCGAAAGTGATATATGAGGGACATGTGATTACAGATGTAGGAATGTTAGTTGTGGTATAGGTAGAGGTTCCTAGTGACGATGGTGATGGTGGATTATAGTGAAAGGCCGTAACTACTGGATACGTGTGTATTATTTAAAGGCTACATGATGACTAAACTATGTACTCTATGCTAATAACATAATGCTATGTCGGAGGTACTTAAGTAGATCCGGTGTTTACACGCTACAGACGTACAAACACACTAATTTAGACGTCTACTTAGTTTTAAGACGCCAAGCTCCAACAGTTTACCCTATTTGACTTGGTGGTAGAGGTTTTAATATAATATCTCAATGAAACACCGTCTGTGAAAATACAAATAATTATTTACGAGACAACCTTTCGAGTCGGTGTCCAGCAAACGAATGGCCTACTGAATCACGTTTTCCTACGATCACACTTTAGTCAGTTCAACAACTTATTTAAGAATCAGTATTAATTGATGAAGTTATATATTATTTATAAATTAAGTCAATTGAACATCATTAAATACGGGAATTGGTAAATAGAATTGCAGTACCTAGGTTTAGACTGAGTAAAACGAATAAGCCCTTCATGGGCAATTGTGTACGTTATTACAATAAAATTCCAAAATGTATAACGGAGTTGACAGAAAGTAGATTTAAATTGAGTGTGAAAAATATTCTAATGAAAAAAGCATACTATACAGTTAGTAATTACATTGAAGACAAAGATGCATGGAACATTCCGCTTCTGCCAAGTAGCCAACTGGCACATAAGAAAAATAATATTGTGAAAAACAAACACAAAATATTGTAACAAAAGTTCTAAAAAATATGCCCCTCAGTTTCTTGCCGTATCTTCTGAGTAGTTGTACTTGTTCCGATACGGTGGTAGAGTCATTGTTTTAATTGACGTTCATAAGTGCGTCTGTGACGACAAAATTGAAATAAAGAACTTTTGAATTGAATTGATACACTTACATCCAAAATTTTGCCATTTTTTTTTACTCTTTATAGATCTATGTTTGGCTACTATCTATATATCTGATGTGAAGCGATGATGTGGCCTAAGATGGAGCACATAGATTTAGAGAGAGACGGCAGTTGAGCGGCTGCTCAGACCCGTATCCCCGATGGTTCTCCGAATATCATCCCGAAACACGACTAGGTCACTTGACGGCATCATTTATAATACTTGTGTAATTTAGTTGAGAATCTTTACTCTTTTGTTGCAGTCGAGTACATCATACAGTAAAACCAATGCAACGAATAACATTCCAAAATAAAATGTTCTTTTATGAACAGAATTTTATTACTGTGGCCTGGAGGGCCCTCACGTGGAACTAACGATCCCTAACGCATGCAATACCGTCCGTTCAATGTATGTCCGAGAGCGAAGTGCCGGCCATAGTTACACAGTTAGGACAGTATGTTAACATTTTTAGCACAATTCGGTCCAGTACCTCCTCAAAAGGACAGAAAACAAACAGTAGGAAACTTTTATACTACTTCCTACTAGTGTAATAAATAATAATATTATATACTAGCTGCGCCCCGCGGTTTTCCGGGATAAAAAGTAGCCTATGTGCTATTCCAAGTCTTAAAGTACCTACATACCGAATTTCATCAAAATCGGTTCGGTAGTTTTTGCGTGAAAGAGTAACAAAAATCCATCCATACATACAAACATTCGCGTTTATAATAATAGTAAAGGTTAGGGATTGCAATCCCACAAAACGGGATAACGCATTCTCGCGGGATCCCGCCGCTTTTATTAATCTGCTGGATCCCGCACCTTTAAAGCGCGGATCTGCGGATCCCGCAAATTAAAAATTTGGGGCTACAACTTTCGCGTAAATCGCGAGTAACACGAGCGCGACGTTGCCGTTCCGCACAAAAATAAACAAAAATATAAAAATGTTGTTAGGAGTAAGGTATTAAGCTATGCCAACCATTTAAAGATGAATCTAAGAAAACAGATTACTAATTACTTATACTTAATTAATAGAAAAGAAATAATTTCTGTTGCTTAATGTAAGAAATCTTCTAATATATAAAATTCTCGTGTCACAGTTTTCGTTGCCATACTCCTCCGAAACGGCTTGACCGATTTTGATGAAATTTTTTGTGCTTATCCGGTATCTATGAGAATCGGCCAACATCTATTTTTCATCCCCCTAAGTGATAAGGGTTGTTCACCCTTAACATTTTTTTTTAATTTATATGGCAAAACAACGTTTGCCGGGTCAGCTAGTGTTTAATAAAAGTTGTTTTTTACACAAAAATCTGTAGTTTCAATTTGATTTTATAACATAATTTTAAAGATGCGGGATCCCGCGTGGTTTTGAGTATTGCATGCCCGCATATCAATCCCGCGGAATTGCAATCCCTAGTAACGCGGTGCGAAAGTTTGTGACGATGAATCGACGGATGTTTGTTACTCCATAACGCAAAAACTACGGGTTTTGATGAAAAGAGATCGGTAAGAAACGTCCTCACCCTTCAACAAATTTCAAATGCAGGATATTTTAAGTCCCGGAAAAGGATATAGGACCGTTATCCCGGAAAACCGCGGATGCTGTTTCATCTGTTGGCGGTAAGCAACTAGTTAACCAATAGATGAAAATGAAATGAAAATGAATTTTTTTTTATTACAGCAATAAGGTAGTAAGGTTACATTGCTAGGTAGGTACATTTTAAACTAGGAATTACTTATTATATAATTACATACTACAAATTGCAGACACTTTTTATCTAACTAATAAATATCTTTTAGTCTCCTCACTAGGCAAGCCTGTATCGAGGAGACCACAATTTTGAAACACAAAATGAGCTTAAACTATTCATCGGACAGCATTAGATTGACAAGGTATTTCAGGTATTTTTAGATATAATCAATAGTTAGGTACAAAATTAAGGTTCTGTAAATAAATAAATATATATGTTAATTTTAAATTATGCATGACTTATAAATGTAGTATAACTTATAAAATTCAAATATATAGGTATATAATATATAGATACAATATACTATAAACATTTTTTTTCGATAGATGTAAATTTTCCTTGTAGTTTCAATTGATACTATTGATAGAAAGCTAAATAGGCCTTATTCATGTTACGTCATGAAAAATTACGATCAAGCAAAGGATGCAGGGCCTCAAAAATAGTTGACACTAAATATACACAACTCGTGGTAGGACTCTGGTATGCGAAACGCCGTCTGGGTATGTACCACAGCTTTGCTAGTTATTCTGCCGCTAAGCAGTAGTGCGCAGGCATTACTGTGTTTCGGTTTGAAGGGCATTGTAGCCAGCGAAATTACTGTGACTTAATATCTGCAGGGCGGGCGATCATGTATCTTTTATTTCAATCAATTTCAATGAGAAACCAGTTACCCGACAAATTTACAAAGCGAGATTGTGGTATGAATCGTTATGTATACGCCCAATTATTCAATTTTACTGTGTAATACGGCTCTTATTGAAATTGATTGAAATAAAAATACAAGATCGCCCTGCTGATGTGTCGGCGTGATGAGCGCAATGCAGTGCTACGCAGTGCTTTTTATAGTATTAAAAGTTCTGGGTGGCACTACAATTGTTATGGGCAGGCGTGGCGCTTACCATCAGGCGAACGACTTGCTCGTCTCATCACCCGTTTCAGTACCATAAAGAAACATAGGTACACCACAAAACTGTTTGAAACTCAAGATGCCTTGTAACTTGTTTATAGCGCAGCATGAAACTTAAGTTTTGCAATCAAGTTGAAAATAATTGACGGAGACAAATTGCACTGATGCAAATTTTGAGAAGTATTGAACGACTTCGTTTTAGCATTCGATAGATGTAAATTTAAATCCATAGGACGTTGGCAAGCCGCCAGGTTAGCAGTTACAAAAATATACAATAATCTTTAAAGGTACGTAAGTGGGGAAGATTGAAGATTAAGCATGACCGGAAGGAACGACAGAAGTACTCAAGTATACTAACATATTTTTTTTTTAATTCGCCCCTTTGGGCAGGCTAAAGTCTCTAGGACCATACCGCCATACCTTACGTAGATAAATATACTAACATAAGTGATGGGTTACGTCATTATGTCAATTCGCTTCGCTTTCGAAATGAAGCCAGCTTATCAACTAACTGAAAAAAGCAACAGCGAACAAAAAAAACCAAATAAATAATAGCAAAAATTTGCCTTTTTTTAAAGGAGGTACGCGGAGGAGTCTCAATACGGTGGTATGTTTTTTGTGTGTTTGTTACGCGATTACTCCGTTATTTATAAAATCATTTGCGTTGGGTTCAGTATGCTTCAAGGTGGTCCCGTATAAATTTCATCGATATTCGTCTTGGACTTCAAAGATACATCAGAATTTAAGTCATTTTTTTTGTAATGAGTTAGAAGTTTTATATGTTCGGTCAAGTTTGAAATTCGAATTATATTTCTTCTTTTTTGTGAGGAAGAGTTATAACTCTTCCTCAGGAAATATTTCCAGAACCTTCAGTTATGCGAAAAAAAAATTAACAAACTATTTATTGTACATACACCAGAAAAATAAGTTGGTATACTTTACAAGAAAAAGTAATTATGTACTTTTTGAAAGCATAAATGATTCAAGTAAGGGTGGGTAGTTGGTGGCCGCTTTTATCATCTGTATATATGCTTCTCTTTTTAATAAAACAGTGAGACCTGATATGGAAGGAACTTGATCTACTTACCATCTTATTTTCTGTGGTCATGGCCCAAACTCAGTAGGTACAGCTCGCTTCATCGTTTATAGCCAATTTTCTATACCGATGCACCGCGACGGACATCCCCCAAATTGTGTGGGGATGCCATGTAAACAACAGGAAAGGAGGGGGTTGTCTACAGATTGCTCAATCTGATGTAATCATGGACGGCATTGTCCGGTCAATGGAAGATAATAGCTTTTTTATTGTTTATTTTTAAGTGAATTACGGCTGAATTGCGAATGATGTTATGTTCTTTTGTTCGACCGATAAATGATTTGACTGGATTCTTCACTAGAGAAGTAAGGACATTATAGATTAGTTGGCACACAAACATATCGCGGACTTTTTGGAGTGATCATGTGTAATATCGGTGGAATATTAACCATTATGAGTTCGTTAACGTGCACGAGTGTAGGCAAATGAAACAAAATAGAGAAACACATTGCTTTTTATGTTCTCCCAAATAGTCCATGGAAAGATTGAATAAAGTTCCACCACTTTATTGAAGCACTAGGTGAGGGTGCAGCTTGTTGCTGATGCCTCATTCTCAACAAAACTAATGATAAAAAATAATAAAAATAAAAACTACGTAAGGCGTGGCGGTATGGTCCTAAAGACTTTAGTTTGCACTAACGGGAGAATAAAAAAAGAAACATTGCTTTATATGCCAAAATAAAGTATTCATATACCTACAAACCTCCTTTAGTTTTTGTGGTACTGTAAATGCTTGTATAATACTTTTTGTTTATTCCCAGTAATTTTGCTGGCTGCAATGTCCTTCAAACCTGAATAGAGTAATGCTTGCGCACTACTGCTTGGCACCAGAATAGCTGGCACAGCGATGGTATCTCCCAGACGGCCTCTTGCATACAAGAGACCTACCACGAGTAAAGTGTATCCATTAATTAGCTGTTTTAATCAGCGGTGTAATCATAGAAGACTTAATAAGTAGCACGAAGTGTAATATAAACATATGATATGTAATTACATACATATTTCATAGGTTATTTGCAGTGCATGTAATTTCTCATATCCCGTCGATTTCCGAGATGTGACGTCACTTCCCGCGGCGGTCCACATATTGGGGAAATGATAACTCATAAGCAGCTAACACGGTACCTAGTTAATATTGCTGAATAAATATGAATAAAATAATGAATAAATATAAATATTAAAATTATTTGGCTAATGTTCATATTCAATCATTTATTGCATCATACATGTTACCTTAAATATGTTCGTTCTTTTATGTATTTAAAAGAAAAACCACAGCTTTAAAAAAACTAAAGTATACTACAATGGAACTGATAGCCAAAAACGGTTTTACATTTTTTGAGTTTGACTTAATTAAACATTTTAGACTGTCTAAAGCGTCTGTGTGTGAATGTGTGTAAGGGTGTTTGCGGGTGAGTGAGGTGTGTAAGTGTATAAATATTCTACAAAAACGTTTTTCTTCAAAAAGCTACGGAGGAGTTGACCATCGAAGCGAAGGTAAGATAACGTAGGAAAGTTGAGCACAGTTAGTACCTACCTATTTACCTAATATGGCAAACTAAGATTTCTGAACTACTCATATTTAACTTTCTGTTTAGTATGCCTAAGTTTTGAAGACTTTCATCACTGGGAAATGACTCGGAAATTGAATAGATGACTAAGAAATTTGCAGTGACTTCATCGTCGACGTCGTACACAATATTTGAACAGAGTCTCTGTAAACTGACATTTTCTGTAAACAGAAAATATCAGAAAACTAAAATGTATTAAACTCCGACACAAAAACCTATAAAAAAAGACGTGTGGCACTCGGAGACTGCCGCGGTAAAGCTATTGCATAGCATTTTTTATCAACTTATGCAATTATACTTACGCAGTAACGCCGATACAACCAATGCCACCTAGAGGCGAGTTGCTGAACTAAAGAGACAAGCGTGATATTTCAAAAAGTCATTAAAAGTTCTGCTATTCATCGATAGATGGCAAAACTAAAAAGTATCACCGCTGTGCCGGTCGGAGTGGGGGGTGTTAGGTTATTTTCGTTACGGAATTTCTGGATTCGGTCTCCACGCTCAAGGCCCGCGATAGAAGCTATGCAATAGCTTAAAAGTAAAAAAACGGCTTAACCGATTTTAATAAAACATGTCTAAGAACCACCGCTAGAAAACCTGCTTTCAAATACCAAAACTCCGCATCGAAATCGCACCACCCGTTCCGTCGACCCGTTGGTTCACCCGTTTAAGAGCTACGGTGCCACAGACAGACATACATAGTGGTCAAACTAAACCCCTTTCTGCGTCGGGGATTAAACAATATCTACATAGTTGTTTTAATTATCCCAGAATTAAGTGAATTATATCAGAAACTTGATTTTCCAGCGCCTTCTCAGAACAGTTCGCCTCGCTGTGTGTAAAAACACAGAGTAAAAATTAGATTGTTCGCGCTGACATGCTGAGCAAAACAAGCATGACCATTGTAAACCACAGACGGTTGTTTTTATATAAACGAAAACATCTTCCCATTCAGACATTACAGCATTCATTTACATAAAAATGCGGCTTATTCTATTTGCTAGGAATTTCATAATTAACCACGGGTTTATAAATGCGTCATAAATGGTATTCGAGTGCCGGCAGGGCATCTACTCTTGGTGTGTCTCTCGTATGCGGGAGGCCGTCTGGGTAGGTACCACAGCTTTGCCAGTTATTCTGCCGCCAAGCAGTAGTGCGCAAACATTACTGTGTTCCGATTTGAAGGGCATTGTAGCCAGCGAAATTAGATAATGTCTCGGGGTGATGAGCGCAATGCAGTGCTACGCAGTGCTTATTATTGTATTAAAAGTTCTGGATGGCACTGCAATTGTTATTACCATGAGGCGAACAAAATGCTCGGCCCACCACTCAGTTCCATTAAAAAAATAAAGAAAAACAGCTTGTGGTCTCTAGAGTCCGAATCAAACCGCTGAGCGAATTGATCGAGCGAAGCAAAAGGTCGAGTGTCATCGTCAAGTTGAAAAAGAAAAAAAAGGATTTCGAATTATGTTTCATTCAAGTGTGGCACTTCAGTGAGGGCTGACGCACACTAGTCTTATGCCTCCTAACGCTAGCCTCTACCTCGTAGCCAATTCTACGTGGCCTCTTCAATGTTGTGGGACCATGGTCCTCGTAGTTCCTTGTTCCCTAGATACAGTGAATCCTAGTAGGCCAGGCTAAGTATGTGATAGTTGGTTAAAAAATCATTAATAAGAATGCATTGGCCAATGGAATGCGCCAATGTCTTGGCCCAACGTTAAGAGGGCGACATTGGCGACATATCGGTACTTAAGATTGGTGTACTGGGCATCTTTCCAACGTGTGGACAGAGTATTGGCAAACGTATAGAGAAGCAGGAGGCATTAGTAGAATACGCTACTCTAAACGCCTATATTCGATCTAGGTGTGATTAAGTTCGGCTTTGTTGCAGCCCAATGCCGACAGTGACCGTTAGTCTGCTTATTTAAACTTCTCAACATAGGGCGAACACAAAAAATCACATGCATTACAATTATAAAACATTATGCCCGATCAGTTGATGGCTCGAGTCGTAATAGGTCTAACACAAATAAAATTGGTCTCTACTATAAACGAACATGTGATTTTAGTGAAGATAGAGATAGACTTCTATTTCAATATATAATTATTCGCTGTTTTATGGCGATTGTTACGTATGAAATTATGTATGCAGGCTTGCGTTTGACCAATATCTCACCTGATGATGATGAGTGTCGATGCGGTCGAAATTTTGGCACGCTTACCAAGCTTGCACGTAAACCTACTTGAATACTCCAAGATTGTAATTATCGGAAAAACGACCTCCGACCCCTTTATATCTGGTTTTTCTCAGTGTGAACCTAACCTTAGATTGTAAATCAGACAAACCAGGTGCGTCCTTTATGCTCTTATAGAACTCCTTTAGTAATTGGATGCTGTGCCACCGATATCCAAGGAAAAGATCTCGTTCGCAGACTTTTCAGTTTTCAGTCCCAATGCATCCTGTATTATTCGCGTTCACAAAGATGCTCTCGACTTCTATGATTGAAAGATTTCTATCGCAAAGCGTCTGAAAGTATAGTGCGCGCCACGGGCCACGGCGCGGCGCTACGTAACTTGAAGCTGCACACCGATCGATTTTTAGGTCTGATTGGATCTGAGAAGGCACGGGTGACATGCGCAGAATGGTAAGTGGGGACGAATGCTCCTGCGCAATGCTCATCGACACCTGTCACCTTCGCACAAAAAAAAATATCAAATTACAATCGTCATTAATTTCGAATACCTATTTTTTATGTTTGTAACCTCAGTACTCCATCCCGTACCGATTTGGAAAATTATTTTTTTCATCGATATTCGACCTTGGACTACTCTTACGAAGCACATAAAATTGATTTAACCGCATTTTTAAACAAATTTACTTCTTGTTATTATTATTTTCTCATGCTTAATAAAATTTCAAAACGTTCCCTCACGTTGTCGGAAAGTCTTCCAGTTTAAAAACAGGAAATGGGGTCGCGGTCGCGTCTCGCAGATGATCTCGTAGATAGCCGGCTATCAAGTTAATGAGCCATCAAAAGTTGTACCCCGCTTAGCGCGATGATTGCCGACGATCTGACGATCAAATTGCGCGCAGTCAGTCTCTGGGTTAATAAGCGTATGATAAGCTGCAGGTAAAACGTGCAAGTTTGTCTTTAAGAAACAAAAAAGGTCAGATTTGTTCGCACATTTAAATCAGGGATATTGTTTATGTATGAAAAGCAAGTCGGGGTGATGAACGCAATGCAGTCCTACGCAGTGCTTTTTGGTATTAAAAGTTCTGGGTGGCACTGCAATTGTTATGGGCAGGCGTGGCGCTTACCATCAGGCAAACGACATGCTCGTCTCATCACTCAAAGTCTGGCAGCTCTGATAGCAGATAGGAAATACTTCTGGTGATAAACCATAGATAACGGCAACCGTTTACCTTCAGGCGAGTCGTTGACTTATTTGGTACTGTTTCAGATAAAATGAAAGAGTAAATTATGTATAAACAATTAAACATATTTATAAGTTTAACATTCTTACTGAAAGGATTGGCCGCGAACAACATTAAGCCGTGAGGAGTGGAGGGTAGGGTAGTAACCTTTGCCCTGCATTGGGACGATCACGGCTAAAATTTTTAAATAAACTACACTGTTACTGACATAAGAATTTGATTTAGAAAAAGATATGTACCATGTATTTTTTTCTGTTTTGAGCACTGCAAGCACCATGATCGCGAAGATACTAAAGTTTTTGCGGGTGGGTTGTTAACAGTGCCGAAATATCGACACCTCAAAACAAATACATGGTAAATATGAAATGAAATAACTCTTTATTAAAACACACATATAAAATTATTAATAAGAAAAACAACTTAATAAAAGTGTAACAATTGGCGGTCTTATCGCATTAAAAGCGATCTCTTCTAGACAATCATGCAGGGAGAGGAATAACGTAAAAATAAATATCCTGTTTCTAAATCAAATTCTAATTAATAAAAACAAACTTAACAAAATGCTTTATAATTTAAAAACTAAATAAAACTAAACTAAAATATATTAAATACTATGTACATGCCGGGTATCGGTTGAGCCAACTGAATGGCTTACAGATAATTCAACCGATACCCGTCGTCCGGCAACGTGCCCAAAATGCTTCGCTACTTCGCTAAATAGCGAGGCTGATTCTTTGGGCAAAATACACGCCAGCATTTTGGTCACGTGTGGACTCCACCAGCCGCCCCGCCAAATCCTGATAAATTTCTAGTGCTCCTGGTCCCCACGGGACCTTACCTTACCTTCTTATTAATAAATAAGTCTAACAGCCATCCGATTTTATCCTAGACAGTGTTTTAGACTCTAGTTTCTTGCATTCGAGTGAATGTGTTGCTAACGTTAGCCTTCAACTTAAAATGAGTCATTAAAAGTTGTACCCTGCTAAGCGCGATGATTGCCGACTATGCTAGCGATTGCTGCTCAAATTGTGCGCAGTCAGTCTCAGGGTTAATTAGCGTGAGTTCAGGGGACTTACTCTGAAAATGTAATTACGATCTTCGTTCTGTTGGATGAAAGGGACAGCGCTATGAAACAGGCGTAAGAGCGATTCTTTTAGTCTGCACGAACGAACGAACGAAAGCAACTCGGAGTAGGCCCCCAGGATCAAGCAGGTGGAATACGTTCTCGAAACCCGGTTTGGCTTAATATGAGGAAATTGATGTTTGCACATGCACATGCTTTGGAGTTGCAATCCAGATCATTATTATTGGTTTTGTGTAACATTTGTTTTCTCTCCAAATCTGGAGGTGGAAAAATTGCACGGCCGTAACCAAGTGCTGTGAGAAGGACAAAAACTTCCTAACTATTCGGAAAGTATTTAATATTAACGCTTTTTGAAGCAGTTTTATTATTGAAAGAAAGAAAGAAAATGAGTTTTTATTGCCAACAATATTTTTAACAAATTAATATAACCAAAGAAAACTAAATATTACATATAAATTCAATATTTACATACATTTATTGCACTAATTGTAGTTGTTTTGTGCAATAAATAGATAGAAGAATAGGTACCTACTGATAAACATGTAAACAAATTATTTATTACAAAGGAATGATAAAATAGATAACATAGGTATATTGATTGTATACACGAATTTTTTATCGTAATCCTATTACTTAATTGAAAGTAATAAATTTAACAAAATAACAACAGAGTGGTCCCCTAAGAACGGCCGACGGCCCCGCGGGAGGCCTCGACGGAGATGGCGGGATGACCTGGACTCCTTCATGAAAGACTGGATGACAATAGCGAAGAGCCGTGAAACGTGGAAGAATGAAAGGGAGGCCTTTGCCCTGCAGTGGGACATGTTAGGCTCTAAATAAAAATAAATTTAATGTGAGTAGTTGCGGTGCGGTACACGTTTATTATACAATAGAGGCTAAGACAACTTTTTAGAAAGTGTTTAAAAATAACCATAATGTTTAAATATAGCCATGAAAAATAATATTTTAATTAAATATAGTCTTAAAAGTACCTAAAACTATGTTTAAATGTTATGTTTCAAATATTGCCGCGCTAAAGGTCACCTCAGAACGTATGACGTATTATTATGAAGGCAAATGAATCGACAAGCTCTACGAAAGCAAATTTATACGTATAAAATAATCACAAGCTTTGCACACGGTATTTACTTTCAAATGACGTCATGCACTGTGTTTCATTTGAGATAAAGAACAGACAAAAAATGACAGAGTTATTAGATTTCATTTATTAATTTAAATATATAAATCAATTTATTTTACAAAAATATTGATCGAATGACCTTTCTTACAATTTTTTCTTTCTCTTTCTTTACATTTCAGTTTTTTTTTTATTGAACCACTACCGCTGTTCGAATCGTATAAATTGTTAGCCTAAGTAATTTTAGTTCTTAAATATTAACTAGATGTCGCCCTCAAACGAGAACCGATTCCTAGATCGCGGTAACGAGATTCTCACGCGTCACTAGGTCAACTATGTAAAATTTGATTTATATAACCAATACACAATACTTTTCTCGCCACTGGAATTGTTTTATTTATAAAAACAAAATCCTATTTTTGCGGGTCTTTTTTGGGATCTGTACATGGTCCTTCGTTTGCCGGGAATTTTCAAACCTGGTGACAAGAGGCTTCTGTTGACTGTGTGCGGTCCAACTTTGTATCATTGCGGTATCCGCAACGTGGGGAGTGAGCCTCTTAGTAAGACGCCATACACGACCCACTGCGCGACGAAAGCGCCCCCTAGTGGTGCGAGCTAGTACTACGTGGAGCAAATTTGAAGACTGAGGAGTGGAGCGGGAGGAGCTTCCCCTTGGACTGGACTGTCAACTGGATCATCAACTGGAACCTCTAAGTTCGAGCGCGGGAGGACTGCGGATCGGGGGGACACACCTTTCCCCTTGAATAGCTGCGCCCGCGACGTGACGTAACGAAGAATGGACAAGTGTGAGTTGTGATGTGGTGGTGACGTAAAACTGTGAGTACATTTAATCCATAATAGTTTTATAGTAATTTGAACCTTATTGCTTAGAAAATCAGAACTTTAACTTTAGATTAGTATAGTAGTAAATATCAATGCATGTTAAAAAATTTAGAAGTGTTTAGGACTTAGTATAGTTTCCTCAAAAGTGTTCCGACGGGGAACCTATGCCCAATTTTGTAGCGAAGTTAACTAATCTCAAACACTTAGAATAATTTTGTGTTAAACATCTTGGACTTAGAAAAATTCGGCAAAAATATTTTTAACTTAGAAAATTTTTATTGTTAAAATTTGTACTTGGTATTTTTGTAGATCTGTTTTAGGAACGTTAAAGTAGTTGTAGTACTGTTGTAATAGATAGAAATTTTGATTGTTTACAATGGCTACTGATTATTTTAAACTTCAAGAAAATATTGCTGCTCAAATTAATAAATCGAAAGTTAATTTCAAAAAAACATCTAAGGATAGAATTACATTGTCTTATGTTGAAACTCGATTAGAAACGTTGGAACAACACTGGAAGGAGTTTTCAGGGAATCATAGTAAAATTTTTCTTGAAACTAAGAGTGAAACTTTAAAGGCTTCTTCTTATGTTATTAATGATTTGTTTGACTCGACTGAGGAGTTTTATATTGAATATAAATCTCTGTTGAAAGATGTTTTGGTAACACTAAAATCAAATCCTAGTCCAAAATCTAATGAAAGTCGGGGGTCTGAGCATGTTGCAGTTAAGTTGCCAAAGATAGAAATACCAAAGTTTTCTGGTAAATATGCAGAATGGGCTAGCTTCCGTGACTTGTTCATCTCCTTGATACATAATAATAATAAAATAGACAATGTGCAAAAATTACACTACCTAAAGAGTTCTGTAACAGGTGAGGCCGAGCAATTATTGAGACATATTTCAGTCACAGCGGATAACTATTTACTGTGCTGGAGTCAGTTGGAAAGCAGATATAATAATAAAAAATATTTAGCCAACTGTATTTTGAAAAAACTCACCAGTCAAAAGTCTTTAACAACAGAATCATCTAGTGGATTAAAACTATTATTGGATACTACTAAAGAATGTTTGCACGGTATAGAAAATTTAGGAGTCAACATAAATTCATGGGATATTATGATAATTTTTTTGATAAGTCAGAAACTCGATCCTGATTCTCGAAAAAAGTGGGAACAAAAGGTAACTGAATCGTCCCAAGAGTTACCCACTATGGCAATGTTCGAAGAATTTCTTGTAAATCGGTTTCGGTCTATAGAATTTCTAGATCCTAAAATACAAAAGCAAAATTATACTCACGTCGCCACTGCAACTGTAGTTTCATGTTCGTTTTGCTCGGAAGGTCACAAAATCTGCAACTGTAAAGGCTTTGCAAGGGAATCTACTGATGTAAGACGCGATTTTGCGAAAACTCACCACTTATGCTTCAACTGCTTAAATACCGATCATTCGGTGTTTCAATGCAATTCGTCCACGAGGTGTCGCCTGTGTAAGAAAAAACACCACACTTTATTACATCCCAAAAACCCAAAATCAACTAACGACTCTGTCAAGGTTGATCAATCTGTGAATAAAAGTGTTGTTGCGTCAGTAACAGCTTCAACATCTTCATCACAGATCGATGGCGAATCATCGGATGCCCCGCCGATCACTTCGTGCATTCTGAATACTCCCAGTCAGGTTCTTTTGGCAACCGCTCTAGTAAAGGTGGAGTCAAATAAGAATAGAACTGCAGTATTAAGATCTCTGCTAGATCAGGGATCTCAGGCATCCTTTGTAACGGAATCTGCTGTGCAGATGCTTGGTCTCAAGAAAACTCCTGAGACAGGTTTAGTTTGTGGGTTAGGCGGTGACCGGGATTCGACAATTGCGTCGAAATCCACCGTTTTGCTAAAACTTCAGTCACGCCTTGATCCCAGCTTTACCATTATTGTGAAGGCACACGTTTTAACTAAACTGACGTGTTTCCTGCCTAGTACCAACTTGCCTAATGTGCAAGTTCTGTCAGCACTGTCATCTATGGAACTAGCAGATCCATCCTTTGGAACTCCAAACAAGATAGATCTGCTATTGGGGGCGGAGGTGTATAGCCAGATTTTGTTGGAAGGTTTAAGCAGGGGTCCACCGGGGTCTGTTGTTGCACAAAACACCAGACTTGGTTGGATCCTCTCTGGTCGAATACACGCGCCTGATGAACTCAGCCATAGTGACAAATGCCGTAATATCGTCAGTATGCACCTGTTTACATCTGACGATAATGAACTATTAAAGAAGTTCTGGGAGATGGAGGCAGAACCATCATCTCATAAATCCAAACACCTGACACCCGAGGAGCAGCATTGTGAGGAATTGTTTTCCCGTACAACCCGAAGAGATGAGTGTGGTAGGTATGTTGTTAAACTTCCGTTTCGGACTGATGACCCACTCTGCAAGTATGGAGGATTGAAGGAGATTGCCCGCAAACGCTTCTTGATGTTGGAGAGACGCTTCACCAAGGATCCTGATCTGAAGGTGGAATATTCTAAGGTGATTGACGAATATCTTCGTTTAGGTCACATGGAGGTAGTCAGCAACCCCGCTGAATCCGATGCTGTATATCTACCCCAACATGCTGTTATAAGGCAAGACAAAAGCACTTCGAAGGTCCGGGTAGTGTTTGACGGATCGTGCAAAGGTTCAAACGGAGTCTCGCTGAATAACGACATGATGACAGGCCCCACTCTACAACCAGAGTTGAGGCATTTAGTAATGCGTTGGCGTTGTTTCCCAATAGCAATTGTAGCGGACATCGTAAAGATGTATAGACAAGTGAAGGTAACTGACGAGGATGCAGATTTTCAACGCATTTTCTGGCGTGAAAATCCAGATGCTGAATTACAGCATCTCCGCCTGTTAAGGGTTACTTTTGGAACCTCGTCAGCACCATTTTTGGCAGTTCGTGCTCTGCAACAGTTAGCCAAAGATGAAGGCGCTGAATTTCCGTTGGCGTCTAGTCGCGTCCTTACTGATTTTTACATGGACGACTTTATGTCTGGTTGTTTCTCTGCAACTGAAGGAGTTCAAATGTACGACCAAATGACTTTGCTCGATCGTGGTGGATTTCCACTTCAGAAATGGTCGAGTAACAGTGATCAATTGATGGACCACATAAACGGAGAGACTGTACCTGAACAGGATATAGAGCTAAAGACGGATGAAATCATGAAGATTCTTGGGCTAACGTGGAATAGAGAAGCAGATACATTCCAATGCACCGTCAAACTCCCTCCACTTGAGATGCCTGTTACAAAGCGACGTGTTGTGTCTGACATCGCTCGCTTGTTCGATCCCTTGGGATGGTATGCAGCTGCTATCACAACAGCCAAAATATTCATCCAAAGGCTCTGGCTTTCTGGGATTGAATGGGATGATAAACTTCCATCTTCATTGCTCAAAGATTGGATCCAATTTCGCAACGATCTTTCAAGGCTCAGCGAAATTCGTATCCCCAGATGGATCAAGACAAGTCAAAATGACAAGTGTCTTGAACTCCATGGCTTTTCAGACGCATCTAATCTCGCATATGCTGCGGTGGTCTATATGCGTGTCATAGATCAGGAAGGAAAGGTGCATGTGAGTCTAATAACCTCCAAGACGAGAGTGGCACCGATTAAGCAAGTGTCGATCCCTCGTCTCGAATTGTGTGGTGCCGTATTATTAGCCAAACTTCTGAATGAAGTCGCAGAAACGCTTGACATACCCAAGCACCATTTGCATGCTTGGACGGACTCGTCAATTGTTCTTGCTTGGCTAAGCAACCACCCTAGCCGATGGAAGACTTTCATAGCCAACCGAGTGTCTGAAATACTTACCATAATGGATGGAACCCAGTGGTCACATGTAGCTTCAAAAGACAATCCTGCAGACTGCGCGTCGCGAGGTATACAACCTTCGGAGTGTGTTGGAAATGAACTCTGGAACCGCGGTCCTCGATGGCTGCATCTGGAAAAAATAAACTTTAGTAAAGGAGATCTACAAGATACAAACCTGGAAGAAAGAAAGTTAAAATTAAAGTGTCATGCTCTTACCAGTGATGTTGAAGAGGGAGATCCTTTCCTGGAAAGATTTTCTTGTTTGAGAAGACTTCTTCGAGTGCTGGCTTGGTGCAGGAGACTCTACTTACCTCGTGATCAGCTTAGACAATCCTGGTTGACAGCTAAAGAGTTGCAAGATGTCATGAATATCTGCATAAAAAGATGTCAAGGTCAATATTTAAATCAAGAAGATCTTAAGAGTAAAAAAGGAAAATTTTCTTCTCTCAGCCCTTATCAGGACAACGATGGAATTTGGCGGGTAGGTGGAAGATTGCATGGTGCTGATTTGTCGGAGAATCGTAAGCATCCCATCCTCATTCCACGTCAGTCCCACTTGGCCAAATTAGTGATTGCGGACGCCCATGAGAAAACTCTTCATGGGGGTCCACAATTAATGTTAAGTTACATCCATACCAAGTATTGGATCGTCAACTTGCGGAACCTTGTGAAATCTTATATTCACAAGTGTGTGAAGTGTTTGCGATATTCGTCGCAAACTGTTCACCCAATGATGGGAAACCTACCTTCATCTAGAGTGACCCCAAGTAGACCTTTTCGACAAAGCGGTCTAGATTACGCCGGGCCCATAGCAGTGAGAACAACGAAGGGTCGAGGTCATCGCTCCACCAAGGGCTACATCTGCCTTTTCGTGTGCATGGCAACGAAAGCTATCCACTTAGAAGTTGTGAGTGATCTCACTTCTGAGACGTTCCTTGCAGCTTTTAAGCGCTTCGTTGCTAGGCGTGGCCACTGTTCAGATTTGTGGAGCGATAACGCGACTACGTTCGTAGGCGCTGATCGAGAGCTAAAGGCTTTACTTGCTGCGGAAAAATCAAATGTAGCATCAGAGATTGCGGATTGGCTTTCTTCAAACGGCACAATCTGGCATAGGATACCACCCTATAGTCCTAATTTTGGGGGACTATGGGAAGCTGGTATTAAGTCGACGAAGCATCACCTTAAACGAGTTATTGGCGACACTACGTTGACATTTGAAGAACTCACTACCGTGTTGGCTCAAATTGAGGCTTGCCTCAATTCGAGACCAATATCACGCTCGAGTGACACATTGGAAGATCCTTTCCCATTAACTCCTGGACACTTCCTTGTTGGGGAACCCTTAGTTCTTGTTCCGGAGTTGAACTATGAAGGCTCAAATGTCAGTGGTCTTAGGCGTTGGCAGTTGACACAGCGTATGGTCCAGGACTTTTGGAAACGCTGGTCTGGCGAATACTTAACGCAGTTCCTACAGCGTCATAAGTGGAAGAATTGCACCCCAGAGCCTGAGATCGGGGATGTTGTCTTAGTTAAAGAAGACGATATGCCACCAGCAAGATGGCTTTATGGCATAATTACTGAGAAGCATAGTGGTTTGGACAAGGTGACTCGCGTTGTAAGCTTGCGTTGCAAAGGCGTTACCATGAAGCGACCAGTATCCAAACTTTGTATTCTCCCTGTTACAGAATAAACATTTATGTCGTGTATTTTTTTTATAGAATGTATAGATTTAACTCGAAATTTGATGTTGATGATTAAAATTGGTTCAGTCAGCAATACTGAACACATGCTATTAATGCTATTTATTGTTGCTATATCTAACGCACTGTACAAATTCATATGTAATATTAAGTACATATTTGTAAGGGTTCAATAGCAGCTGTAGTTGCCTGTATTTTACTTGATACTGTAGAAGTTGTCTAATTAGGAATTGTCTAGGTACGAGTAACCTTATAAACATTGTGTTGATAAATTTATCTGTTTAATTTTACTTTCATATATCAGCTTGTTATAACTACACTTTGATAATTTGTTATGTTCGTTTAATTTCTTTTGTGTTTTATAATCAGAACTGAATCATAAGTAGCGTATTGTACTTTTAATGTTTATATCCTTTTACATTAGGTTTTGATTGTTCGTTATGGACAGTTGGTCCATGGCGGGCGGAATGTTCGAATCGTATAAATTGTTAGCCTAAGTAATTTTAGTTCTTAAATATTAACTAGATGTCGCCCTCAAACGAGAACCGATTCCTAGATCGCGGTAACGAGATTCTCACGCGTCACTAGGTCAACTATGTAAAATTTGATTTATATAACCAATACACAATACTTTTCTCGCCACTGGAATTGTTTTATTTATAAAAACAAAATCCTATTTTTGCGGGTCTTTTTTGGGATCTGTACAACCGCCAACCACAATCTTATAGAGTACGTTATCTTATCTACGTTTTTCTAAATGCGTCTGTGATGCCAAAAGTAAATAAAGAATTTAAACAATAGGTAAAATCTCTCAATTTGGTCGTCCTGTGAGCAAGAGCATAATGTACACTTTTTTCTTTTAGTATGGGTACAAAAAATTGTTAATCAATCAATTCAATCATACTATAAATTATGTGAAAGTTTGGTATGTTTGAACGCGCGATACTCAACGTCAAAACGAATGACTGAATTGACTTGGATGAAATTTGACACAAGCATAGACTGCAATTTAGATATACTTCATCCCGGAAAATAAAAGTTCTTTTATGAATATGAAAAATATCAACATTTGCCTTAAGAATAAAAATTAATTTATTTTTCACTAGTAAAATTGTTTTTTTTTAAGACAGGTATTGTAATCCTTTCGTCATTATTTAGGAGACATTTCCTTCGCGGATTATTACCTCTAAATATATGGATAAAAAACACATACAACAATCACAAATCATACAACAATGGATGCTTATTAGACGGCTCTACGAAGCAGAAGGGACGGTACGTACGTGGCAGAATGAAATATGTCGTGTGCCGCGCCGCGACCGCCACTGACGGATGAGACAAACCATTTATCTTTTCTGATGGCCACAGATAATAAAGCAATAGTTTATTTTTAACACAGAGGTGAACGACTGCCGGCGAGGTTATCTTATCGGGAAATGATAAATAGAGATTTCGCTTTACTCTTTGGCTTCACTGCATTTATTCAGTGGCAAGTGAAATATTCATTATCAACACATTATCAATAGTGAATTGGTTTGAAACATCCATCAATGAAGAAGTAATTTTATTTGTATTTAAGGTCAGAGAAACGCCAACGAGAAAGACCACGGACACAAACAGATTTATTTTGTGTCACAGAGGTTACAGGACACGGATTCGAATAATATTTGTGTACATAAAAAACCCCAAATATTTGTTTCGGGTCTCAGTGTTCTAGGTTTTTTTTTATTTATTTTTATTACCAGATAGGCAAGCATTTGACCGCAGCAGTCTTACCTGATGGAAAGTGATGACGCGGTCGACGATGAATTATGCTTGCCTAGAAGATCTAGATTTGGAATTGAAGACACCTAGATTATAAAAATCGGGAAACAAAGACGCTGATAAGTTCTTCCATTCCTTAGCTGTTTGCATTATAAAAGTTGAAGCGAAACGGTTTGTTCTGGCAGGAGGAATGTCAACCATAAACGGATGCCGAGTTTCCGTACGTCTTGTTGTCCGATGGTAGAAAGGAGTTGGAGGAATTAACTCGTGTAATTCCATCGCATACTCTCCGTAATGTATCCTGTGAAATACCGACAGGCTGGCAACTTTACGTCGATGCTCTAGAGTCTCGGTTCTTGGACTGTGGTCCTCGTAGTTCCTTATTATATATAGAGTATATCATTGCTTATAAATAGATATATGGAATCCTAGGAATCAGGATCTATGCAAAAAACTTCTTCTATTTTGAGCTTCTCTATCTAGATTCTGGTGCTGAAATGGGCAGCCTAGGATGAGGTATAGAGAAGTAAATTTTTGGGAGGTATGACTGTTCGACTCATTAGGCGTGGTACTTAGACTTCAACTTTTTTTTGTTTAGCTTCTGTGGGGTTGCCACTATTTTGCCAGTGTCGTGTGTAACAATCGACGGAGATTGGTCAGTGATCGGCGACAAATCGGAGCATAATGCCAGCAAAAAAACAAGTAATAAAACTTGACTATTTAGTTGACATAAGTCAACCATAGACAAAATAACTACTATGGTGTCGACTTTCAACTATTGAAATACCAATTGTATGATTTTGTCCTCTCCAAAGCAGCGGTTCAAGCTTGGACTCAAGAAAGGCTTCCCAACAGAAGGTTTACCAGTCTTTTTTTTATTTATTTGTTTAATAGTTTCGCACACTGTTTAGTAAATTATGCGTAGTATTGTTTTGTGACCAAAATTGAATGTAATCATTTCTTTTTTTTTAAACTGACATTTCGATTGTATTTTTGACATTGAAATACTAACAAATAAGGAATTGAATTATCGACTTGTAACAGTCGATAATTCATTCATAATGTTGCACACCCAGAATTGGGTTGATTGTACATGAACGAATTTATGAATCTGTAACACCCATAAAACCTACATCTAGTAACAATAAACATTTCATTTCATTTCACAAAAGTGGTACAACGAATGACTTCATGCTATTTAGCATAATCTACCAGTTTTTAGACATTCAGTTATGGACCCCATCACTGAAGTAACTCTTGTTTTACGTATTTTCAATTAATGTCTCGGTTCCTCATACACCCAATAGGTACATGTCCGGTGTATATTTTACGATATTTGAAGAGTTTTATTGACCAGCGGATATTACGATCGGCAATAAAACGAGCAAATAATCCCCTGTATTTCGTAAAATATATACAGGCACGCCATAAACATAGAATATTAAGAATAAGAACAAATTGTATTAATAACATCTGACCGGCTGGATGTTTTGCAGTAGGTACCTATAATATCTGTTTATGTATATTTACTTCGAATAATTGTGTTAGGCTGGCCTTATGTACATTTATTTATTTATTAAATACACGAAATTTTAACGACGTACACATTTACGAAATTTGTACGTCAAACAATACATCGATATAAAGTTTTCGCAAGTATAATTTTGATAGGTAAGTTTGATAGGTAGGACCACCAATGTGTAAAATAAAATATTTTTCATTTATTACCCATTTATTCGACAAACGATGATTGGTTCTTCACTAAATGCGATCAAAGTTCGTCTTTTCTCCAAGGGATGTCCATAAAGGGCAGAAATGAGTTCGAACTAGGTACATATATTATACTGTATTATTGTTTCTTTGTACTGCGCGACCAAAGGGATCGAACGAAAATATTGTAAGAAAGAGTTACTGGCGGCTATGAAGGGCGGCGCGCCGGCTGTAATTAATAAAATTATAAACGCGCGAATTACATAACATCACCCACGTAAGACAAGACGGTATGGTCCTAGAGACTTTTACCTGACCAAACGGGCGAATTAAAAAAAAAACTTGTTCTTGTTTGACTATCTATTTCTCATAGATGGGAATGAAAGGAAAGTATATGACATGAAAATTTAGAGTGTATCTCTCGGCTGTAAAATTTTTTCTCGGGCGGCATATATTGAATCCCTCGCTGCGCTCAGGATACTACTTTAAAGACCCTCGCTGCGCTCGGGATTCTACTCCAAAATCTTTCACTCCGCTCTGGATTCCAAATAGCGCTCTCGCCAAAAATTATATTTTGCCGCCTTGATCCACAACTTATTGAAACAGCTGAAACTTCATAAAGTCTCTAGCTAAGTACTATTGTAAGACTCTGCGTAACGAACTTTAACTAAACTAAGTAGAGAGATGAGCTGAACTAAGTACGCCTTGCAACAGAAAACAGCTATTCCCAAGTTGCGTAAAGTATCTTAAAGTCAGCGCAAAGTGAAATGCATGGTTGTCGCCGCTGGAGACTCGCACTAAGTCTTTATTTAGTCTAATTAAACGGGACTGCGCTTCGCACCTGTCCTGTAACAATGCTTATCTACTATAAACTAAACATAGGAAGAATTAAGATATGCACTTTTAAACGCGTTGTTTTATAAAAATCCATGGAAACTTAATGTCTCAGGGTGATGAGCGCAGTGCTGTGTTGGCAAAACAAAGTTTTCAACGCCACTTAGTTATTTATTATTATTTATTTTTCAGCCTGGTTTGTCTCGCTGCTGGGAAAAGACCTTCCTCTAGTACCTAACTAATGTAGGTAGTTGCCGCAAAATATTTAAAGAAAGAATATTCCATCCGCTCGGCTCTTTTCGAATGTGTTGGCCAAAACTTACGGAAGAATAGCAGAGGCAGAATAGAATAATAGTAAATACAGGAACAGTTTTTATACTATGGCAATAGGTCCTGCATCGCATTTCCTGCAAGCCGCGCCAAGAATTTGAATAATCATGACATGGTTAAGTGGATGCCTCCAACGCGTGGCTCTCAAACTTTGTCCTTCGCGCCCTCTCAGAAACCAACAACATACAATTGTGGCGTAGAGTGCCTATATTACATTGTATAGGCACTCTACGCCACAATTAACATATACTATGTCAGGCGGCTATTTTTAAAGGGAAAGTATGTACATAACTAAAGTGAATAAAACCCACGAGTAGAATTAAAAATCCGTGATCTGTATTAATTCTATGGTTTCATTGAATAGCCAGGTCAATATCACAAAATATAACGGCGACGCGGAACTTAATCCTAAAACTTAAAATTAACTGGAACCATTTGGGAAACACTGCACTAATATAAGCCCAGCCTGGTCAAAGGAATACTTGAATATTAACGGTGAATGATGTTCAGAAATACTTTAGCTGTACACGTATAATGGAAGTTTATGCAAAATGTGCATTTAAAGCGTGCTTAGACAAAATAGGTTATGTAAAGCATTGTCTTAGAAATTTTGGTTACAAATTTATAAGGACAATAGCAAAATACGACGTCGGACTCTGAACCTTGCCTGTAGCCGACAAGGTTCAGAGATGATAGGTCCACCACACAACAGACAAAATTAAATGTAATGAAATACTCTGAGGATTCGAATCCGGAATGAAATTTTCGTTAGACAACCGAAGTTACCGACATAGCTCAGCGGATTAGCAAGCTGAAGTGGCAGTTGGCTGGTCATATTTGCCTCAAGTTCGATAACCGCTGGGAGAATCGGCAAACGTAGTGTAGAACGCCCTGTGGCTAGATGGAGCGACGATATACGCAGGTTGCTGGTAGTGATTGGAAAGGAAAAGCCAAAGATCGGGCTCAGTGGCGTGCACTGAAGATGCCTAAGTCGTGCAGTGGACTGATGTGGGCTGATGATGCTGATGATCTAATACTGTGAGGTCTTGTGTCTCTATTTCGGTTTTTTGGGGAGTATCGATAAACTCTATTTAAATATAATCTTATTTCAAACCTCAAAGCCCTCTGCTTACCATAAGCTAAACATTAAGTATCAACATCTTGCTCGCTGATCTATCCGAACAGCAAGAGTCAGTTTATCCTGGAATTTGCAACCTTTCTGTAGGAACAGGATTGGTTCAGAGGGCTAGTTTATTAACAGTGTATTACCGCGGGCTGTAAATCTCTCTGTAGCGAAGTTTAATTAATATTCAATGCGGTGAAACACGAAACAATGGTCACTTTCCAATTGACACGAAACCGCACGGGATTGTGGAGCGCTCTCAAAACAAGTTTTATAATTTGCGGTCGCAAACCTAGTTCCTGCAGTTCCTGGTCACTGCTAAGGCCGAAATCGGGAGATTTGACGGTATAGGGCTAACCTCTTTGGTATACTATTGTTATTTCTATATTTACTATGTGTATGTAGATGGAAGTTAAGTGGTAGTAGGATCTTTATGATCTCTATTCAAATATCGGTGTTTAAAACGGTTTTATTTAGCTTGCCCTGATTGGGTCAATTTTTTTATTATCTACATCTTCTATATTTCAGCAAATATCGCAAATTGTAACTTACGTTTCGACACTGGTGCAGAGAGTGATCTTTCAGAAGAAATAGGACAAGAATCTTTTTTTATTTATTTGATACGTATACAAACAAGCAGACGGCCCGCCTGGATGGTAAGCGGTTACCGTCGCCTATGGACACCTGCAACACTCGAGGCATTACTGGTACGTTGCCTACTTTTAAGGACCCTTTTCACCCTACTTTTAAAGTACCCGCAAGGTAGGTAGGCTATAACATGTTATAGCCTACCTACCTTGTAACTCACAAAGTTGTAACACTTGATTAGATATTTTTTTGGCATATCGTGTAAAAGTTGTGCATGAACGGCCAATAGATAGATGTCAGATTAAATTTTCTCCTAGCCAATATTCTCACGAACGCACCACAGAAAACGTGTTCTTTTGACATTTTCATCCCCCGAACCTACGCTCTGAGTGTACCGAATAAACTACTAAAATGTGTACAACTACTAAAAGATATGACTCCATTGACCATCTCCGAATGCACGGTTTTTAGGTTATTCGATCCTCGCCTGGAACTTCCAGAAGTTCCAGGGCCGCTAGATGGCATCTCTCCAGTTTATGTGATTAAAACCCGCTACGTGAGGAAGTCATTAAAAGTTAAATTAGGAAATAAACTCAAACGGTGCAGTTTTCGGAAATAAGGCGACACGGGAGGATACACATTTGAAAAAAGCGGACAAGTGCGAGTAGGACTCGCGCTTTGAGGGTTGGAGGTAGAAATGTAGTGTTAAAGCAAAGAAAACTGACTATTATTAAAGTATGGGAATCGAACCTGAAGTCCTGATAGTCTGTCAGCGTCGTCCCTTATTAGGTTAGGAATATAGGCCCGTCTATGCACTGGAAGGAAGGAAGCAACGAAGGGAAGAACGGAAACAAGAACGGGACGGAAGGAGGGAGTGGTAATGAGTAACTATATACCTATTTACAGCGGTTCCTTTTAACCGACTTCAAAAAAGGAAAAGGTTCTCTGTTCGAATGTATTTTTTTTATGTTTGTTACCCCCGAACTCCGTCATTTTTGAACCGATTTGGAAAATTCTGCGTTGGGTTCAGTAGGTATAGTTACGAAGTGGTCCCATATAAATTTCATCGATATTTGACCTTGGACTTCGAAGATACATTGAGTCAGTAAAAATTAATTATGTTTTATTATTTTCTTTACGTATGCGCTAAATGGCTGACAGCTGACTTGGTACCGAAATTTGAAAAATCAAATAACATGAATTTTGATAATCGAAATTTAAAATATCGGTACCAAGTAAAGTAACGCAGCAATTGTATATGGGGCTACTGTATCTGATGGTACAGTGCCACAAAGGTCTGAACACAGGTAAAATTGTAACAAATCGTTTTAGCAGTGTCATTAGTCGAGGCTCGTACTGTTAAGTATTCTGTGGTCCAGGCGACGGTGATGTCGAGATTTTTATTGACCAACATCGCTAAAAATCTATTTGGCCTAGGACTTTGTGACATAAATAATTGTTTAATGCACTTGTCAGGTTTTTATCGTTAATCTATCCGTGTACAATGTACTTACTACCTATATTTATAATATTGCATCTAAAGGTATACACTTGAGCATTTCCATTTAATGTAATGTTCTCGCGAATGGTACAATAGAAGACAAGGAAAAACTCAGTTTAATAAACCTTTTCCTGAATAGTGTCCTTGTAATATAACAATAGTAGATATTCCGCCAATTCGAACAAAGCGTTTTGGTTCCACGTTTATAGTGCGTAGGTACTGCTAAGGAATGGGTATCTTCAAGGCTATAGTGAATAGGTATCTTCTAAATCTACGTGCTTCATCTTCGGCCACATCGTCGCTTAACATCAGGCGAGATGGTGGTCAAAAGTAGATTTATCACTAGTAAAAAAAAGCCTATGGTGTCCGACGAAATGCTCATGTCATGAGTATTTACTTACATAAAACATTTTTATTGTTTGCATTCCCTCTTTTTCGTTCTGTGTCACACGTGTCTTCTACCGCGCTAGTGTTTTATTCAGCGCCTTGATACTTTTATTGTAATGTACCGTTCTTCAGAACGTTACTCTAGTTTGCTCGTAGTTTGTAAAAGTTTAGTAAGTTGTAAGGAAACAGCGAGTGTTTTGCTCAACGTTCGGCTCGAGACAGTTGAGCGGCTTGATGTTCTGTTATATAGGCCAGGTGTGTACTCACCTTTATGGCGCAAAATTAATAAGTTGGCTTTTAAAGCAGTCATTTTACTCCTAAAGGGAAATTATAAGATTTAATTATAATTTATTTAATATAACTTTAATTATAATTTATTTAATAATAATTTTTTAATTATAATTTATTTAATATTACTGGTGGTAGGTTTCTCGTATGCGAGAAGCCGTCTGGGTGGGTACCACTTTGCCTGTTATTTAGCCGCCGAGCAGTAGTGCGCAAGCATTACTGTGTTCCGGTTTGAAGGGTATTGTAGCCAGCGAAATTACTGAGCTTTATGAGACTCAACAGCTAATAGGGGATCGGACAAACTTTCAGAAAGTGTTTTAATTTTATTTATTTATTTATTGAACGCCAACACGATGTACATTATTAAAATTAAATGTTACATAATTCTAAGATCGTACATGGTTAATGCCATCGTAATTATAGGCGAAGACTGCTTACAAATATTATATGGCGAGTATTGAATTGATTTGATTAATTGAACTAATTGAAAACGTTTTACAGTTAAAACATTTCAAATATGGTGTTGCTAAAAAATAAAAATTAACTACAATGAATATATATGTATGTATAGCCATGAAAAATACTATTTTAATTAAATAACGCTCTAAAAGTACCTAAAACTTTGTTTTAATATTATGTTTCAAATATTGCCGCGCAAACGGTCACCTCAAAAATTGTGACGTCATATGTAGGAAGAAGACGACAAACTCTTCGAAATAAAACTTGCAAAGAGATTCTAATACGTTTTGTGAAGTTTGGGAACTATATTGTAGTAATGGAACGAAAAAATTTGCAAAAATATATCTTATGAAAGCAAAAACGTAAAATAAACACAAGCTTGACTCACGGCATTTGCCTGCAAATGACGTCATGCGCTGTGATTGTTGTTCGTTTGAGATGAAGAACAGATTAAAAATGTCAGAATTATTTTTTGATTTAAAAATATAAATAATTATTATTTCACGAAATTATTTATTGAATGATCTTTCTGGTTCGACGAACATTCGTTCTAACTACATTTTAGATTTTTAGATCCCCTATCGTCTCAGTGACGAGCGCAGTGCAGCGCCGCGCAGGATTTTGTAAAACATAGTTCTGGGTGGTGATGCTATTGTTATGGGTATTGCTTACCATCAGGCAAACGACCAGCTCGTCTCGTCATTCAGTTACATAAAAAAATTGGCCGTTTTTATTATTTTAGTGTTAATAATCTTATGTTTATCAACTTGTAATGAATAATTATTAATAAATATATGTATGTCTATGTCTATGCACTTCTCAGGTTATTCTAATCAGAAATCTACATCTTTAAAATAATTACATCTCAGTGTGTACAAGTAGGTATATAATTTGATAACCTTCGTGGCGCAATGGTTGAGAAGGTCTGCGTAATGAATGTGATGTGGCAATTCATTCAATGGAACAACATATTTGAATGATAAATAATTGCAATTGAAAAAAATGAAAAATAAATTGCAATTTACCTACCTATTATATCTATTTTATTTGGGCTTTATTGGCCTTTTCCCGGCATTACAGGCACTAACGGAATATCCGGTATTTATTTATTGGCATGGTATTAAATTTTTTCTTTAATGTGATTTCATAAACATTATGGTCTCCATTTTTATTATAATTTAGCCAATTGGTTAGGCTAATAAGGAATTTACATTTAATTTAAACTGGTAGAAAGAAGGAAAGAAAAATCATTTAGATTTCTGTCGCTGTACCAGACAAAGCAATACACGCTTTCAAAATAAAGTATTAAGGGAAACGGAACATGGTACAAGAAACAAATTGAAAAATTAAGATATTGATAAAGGGTTTCTCAACTTATCAAAATGGTTGTCTAATTAAATAACCGGCCAAGTGCGAGTCGCGCTCGCGCACGAAGAGTTCCGTACCATTATCTATAAAAACGGCAAAAAAATCACGTTTCTTGTATCGGAGCTCCCTTAAATATTTATTTTATTCTGTTTTTAGTATTTGTTGTTATAACGGCAACAGAAATACATCATCTGTGAAAATTTCAACTAACTATCACGGTTAATTAGATACAGCCTGGTGAGAGACGGACAGACAGACGGACAGCGGATAGGACCCTATTCTATACCTTTAGTAATATAGGCGTTTTACCCTTTGGGTACGGACCCTAAAAATAGTTTCTCAACTTATTGAAACGGTTGTCTTATTAAAAAACAGTCAGTTGAGGACCTATAGGACCGATGTGCGGGTAAGTCTCAAGTGTGATATTTCAGACTCCCTTCATGTTGTTTCCAAGCTCAGTGGACGACATTAAATTAGCTTCTCGATCATAAATGGTCCATTGCTTATGTGATCGATAATTCAGTTATACATTTCGACGCGAGCTGATAGATTGTCTGATTAATTGCGAACAAAATCACCTATCGAATATGGTGTACTTAGCCGTTATATAAAATAGTATCAACCACCGGCGACTTCGTGCGCGGAGACATAATAAAATATTAAAACCTCAAACGGCGCAAATATACAAATCTCGACCGAGGTTGCATGTTTGTGCCGTTTGGGGTAGAAACATTAGGACCGTGGGGGCCGAGCACCCATGAAATCTATAGGGACTTGGCAAAACCATATATGTGACCAGAATGCTGGCTCATATTTGGGTCAGAAAATCAGCATTGCCATTCAGCGTGGCAATGCGGCCAGCGTTCTGGGCACTTTCCCTTCCACCATAGGCCTTTTAGAATAATTGTATTATATTTTGTATATATATTTAAGTTATTTTAGTTCAGATTTAGATATTTCTTTGTTATAGATTAATACATTAAACAGTAATAAATTATATTAATTTTACATAAAAAAATTAATATTATAATTATGTCATTAATTAAGTATAATCAAATATTATAGCTTGTCACTCTACTCAGGGATAATGTAGCTTTCTATTAGTGAAAGATTTTCTAACCCTCCTACAAACAAACATACTTATATTCTTATATACTAACAATGTCTTTTATCTTTTAATATATCTTTATATGAGAGCGAGTGTGGCTCAGTGGGAGCTCGTGCGACTTTCGATCCGACGCACCCGAGTTCGAATCCCGCTGGCCCCGCACCACTGACTTTCTTAAGTTATGTGCGGATTTAACACTCGCTCTAAAAACGGTGAAGGAAAACATCGTGAGGAAACCGGCATGTCCAAGAATTTTCCACAAAAAGTCAAGGACATGTGACATCCACCAACCCGCACTGGGCCAGCGTGGTGGATTATGGCCCATACTCTCTCTATGAGAGAAGGCCCGTGTCCCAGCAGTGGGAACGTGATGGGCTGATGAAGATGAGAAGAGATATCTTTATAACATTAGTACCTTTTTTTACGCTTAATAGATCTATGTTTGGCTTACGCCCTACCTATAGACATAATTTAAGATACTGTGGTTCGATTCATTCTTTATGGCGAATGTCAGGCCAAACCTGCCCCCGTACCCATATGTCCCTCAAGCGTTAATCGAATATCGTGTTGAGCTCAGTTTAGGGTATAGATTCACTGCGACAATATTTTAGGATGCCATTTATTGTCCCATTAAGTTTATCTCAACTTGTAGTTATCATATTTTGGTATAAATTAATGAGATTAATTCGATTTCTTGCCTGAATCGACAATAATTAGTCGGTATCTCATTAGTCGCAGTGAAGCTATACCTTAATTTGAGTTCAACACGATATATGATTAGCGCTTGAGGGACATATGGGTAGGGGGGCTGGTGTCGGAGTTTATCGGCTTCCGACATGACCTAACGACTGTTAAATAGTGAACTAACTTTAGATTTAAAATCATTAAAAATCATCGTCTGGATGGTTACACTAATGTGGGGCCATGGTTCTAAAATTTCCTGGTTCCCTAGATACAGGGAATCCTAGTCAGGGGCCAGGATCTATGTTTGGGATCGTTGAGCGTATTTATTTATTACTAGCTGCGCCCTGCGGTTTCACCCGCGGTTTCCCGGGATAAAAAGTAGCCTATGTGTTATTCTGATGTGTAAGCTATATTATTGTAAAGTTTCATCAAAATCCATTCAGTAGTTTTTGCGTGAAAGAGTAACAAAGGTACATCCATACATCCATTCTTACAAACTTTCGCGTTTATAATTTTAGTAGGACATTAGGATTCCTAAATTTTTACCACGCCAGAAAATGCGTGATGCCCTTATTTGGTATGTACAATAACCGAGCCAGTGCCAGTAATATACATTTGAATATACATATTACATAATCAGTATAGTGCCAAATGTATATTACTGGCACTGGCTCGGTTATTGTATATACTGAGTAGCTAAGAAAAAAACTAAGTACTTAGTTAAGTTATTAGCGACGTGGTCGTGTTTCGGGATGAAATGAAATAATGAAATGAAATGAAATAATTTTATTGTAGCAAAAACATACTTAACTAAACAAATACTTAACTAAACATTAATACTAGGTATTGCTACAAATCGGCCCTACTCAGCATAATGCCGGCTGGAGCAACCAGCGCTGATCTTCCGTAGGAGCCGCCCGGTGACACCACGGATCGTAACACAAGATATAAATTACATAATATTGATACAAAATAACAAAACATTTATAATGACAAGAACAATTTGCACAAAAACATGATAGGTACACTTAAAACACAACACAAAATACAAGATTAAAACATAGAGCACCAAGGTGATATAAAAAGAAAGAAAAAATTCCTTAGAATTTTTATTATAACACACTTGAATCATGTCGCAGAGTTTCCTGTTTATTTTGGTGTTGACAAATATACATTTTTAATTTAAATCTAAAACTTCCAAGATACTGCAGGTTCCGTATCGGCGGATGATGTTCGGTGAACATCGGGGAGACAGGTCTACTACCGTCTCTCTCTAGATCTATGTGCTCCATCTTGCCACATCATCGTTTTACATCAGGCGAGTTAGAGGCCAATATATATATATATATATATATATATATAATCATCCGAGCCGATTTCGGCTACGGCGACAATTTCTGCTAAATAATTAATTAATTGAGCTTTGGTGATATGCTCTTATATGGCTAATGTAGCCAATTTTGGCAGTGAATGTGCGTGAGCATTGCGCACACGTTAGGACGCCATTCACGTAGTTATAATGAATGTTAGCAGGTGGTCTGCTCTTAAGTTCGTCGCGCTTTGCATCCAACTCACGCCTTCTCTCATTTTCAAACGCGTATATATTATTATTAGATATAGTTATTATTAGAGGCCAAACAGATGTATTAAGCTTAAAAAAACAATGTTTCAATTACTGAAATATTTTATATGCGAGATAAGTAGTATAATCGGTGAGACGACTAAAATACCCAGTTTAAACTTAATTAAACTTGTTACAAGAAATTAAAACGTTTCTAACACGGTCATGGCAAGCATGTTCAATGTTTCCATTAATTAATTTAATCTGTTTGCGAAACACCTGAAAACATTGTGGTTGCAGTAAATTAAACACAATTTCAGGTGTGTACAATGATGGTGTTTTTTTAAAAACTACTGTAACAAGTTTACTAGGTACTAATTACAAAAATTGCAAGGTTTATGCAAGTTTAACTGCTATCTAGCTTTTTCCCGCGACTTCGTCTGCGTAGACGACGGAGAAAGTCCATAATCGTCTTCTTTTCGAAACTATTTTACCAAGACCTCCCCATTATTGAATTTTCATAGTCACCCAACCGATTTTAATGTGACATACCCTATAATCTAAGTTAGGACGTATGGTACCAAACCCTGAAACCAAATTAAATTTTATTTAACAGTTTTCGAGTCTATGGATAACAAACATTTAAAGTTTAAATTTTATAATAATAATAAAGAATAAAGAAAGAAATATACATTAACCAGGTATCTTCTTAAATTATAATGCCATGATCTATTTAGGATAGAAAGACTGCACAGACAATATTTTATTTTGCTTCTGCACGGTTTTCTATTACGCCACCTATTTAATGCCCCCGACAACTAGACGTAAAAGCTGCGAGCTTTTCTGTAAGCTCGAGGTTCTAGCCTTAGTTCGCCAAGCTGAAACTCTGAAGAATACATAGATGGCAGCACTACAAAAAGTGGTGGATAGCACCAGAAGTGTAAAAATATCCTAAGTTTTAGCCGATTGTGAGCATACTTAAGCAAAACCTGCCTAATTCTTGAATATCTTGGTAACATGTAGCGAGTACCTACCAAAAGATAACGGGGAGTGACATAAACGTTGTCACATCAACTCGCTTAGCCATAAAAAGTGTAATTTTGGCTTTACTATGGTATAAAATAAACCCGAATTATCTCGTCGAGAGGCAAACGTAATAAAATGTGATCATGCTCGTGCACATTAATTGACCGTGTAATTTATACGTCTCACAATATAGGTACTTACAATGTGACGAACATCTTTTTATACCTGCTGCCTTCTAAGGTTAGACTCCATAATAATAATAATTAATAGCTAGAGTCTACTAATCAACTTATGGTAGGTAGGTAGGTATAGCGAAATCGATTTTATCTAACTAGAAAATAAATGTAAAAACATTTCGTCTTCTGTTGGGTCAAAAAGATTTTCTAGAGTTTATGATATATTATATACTTTCTTTGATTTCTCCGAGGCAATCATAGAACTTCACGCTTATGTTATGTACCAATATATGAATAGGAAAAATAATTTTCAAAAGGAATATTTTTACGGTTTGGGGGTAGGCAGAGATGAAGGAAACCCACCACCTCTCTCTTCAATAGCTACATGGGTAGGTATTAACATATCTAATTGAATCGGATTAGTGATAAATTTATGATTACTTACTTAGTTAACATAGGTGTTATTACTATTCAAATTAGGTAGACTTTGGTTAAATTTACGCGTTTAGGCGCCTTTAACACGTGAAAGTCAATTATGATTCATCCCTTATTACCTACCGACTATGTGAGTACTTCCCTCCAAATCATTATAATGAAACAGAATATGCTTTAACGTTGAATGAGCACTGACATCAATCCAATCATAATCGCCAGTACGATAACAGAGGCTGCCGCAATTAGCAGTTCGTGAGCTCAATTTACAGATAATTAAGCTCATCGTAGTAGCTGGTATTTAATCTGTGGTTACGTCATCTCGTTTGGTGTCGGATGACCCACATGGTGCTACTGCTCTCTGATAATATTATATTAACTCATAGGGGCTTTTTTGGCGGGAAGTGAAAAGGGATACAGTTAGATATTGTTTTTTTTTTCCAAACAAGTGTTATTTCGAGTGATCATGTGTACCTAAATGAAACAAAATAGAGAAAAACATTGCTTTTTATGTTCTCCCAAAACGTCCATGGAAAGCTTGAATAAAATTCCACCACTTTATTGAAGCACTAGGAGAGGGTCCGGCTTATTGCTGATGACCCTCATTCTTAACAAAAGTATGATAAATGGAATATTAAACTATCAAATAAAAACTATGTAAGACATGGCGGTATGGTCCTAGAGACTTTAGCCTGCCATAACGGGTGAACTAAAAAGAAAATATTAAGCACAAAGATTTTTTAAAAGTATCTTTTTGTGTAAAATTATGTAGGTAATGGCTGGGTATGTTCAGTGTTTTTGTGCGAGGGCGTCGTTAGGTCGAACGAAAGAATGCGAATAAAATAATTTACGTAGAGAAATGTGACGGTATGGCATACCTACCTAGTGATTTAAAGGTAGCGCAGTATAAGGGTTATGCAATCCCTGCTAATTAGGTAGGTTATTTTTGTAAGAATATTTTTAATTTATTATTATATTGCTTTGCGCCGTGATTCATAAATTAATCGTGATTCAACTACATAGTTAGTACTTATTTTAATACCTAATACCTTTTCTAGCACTTATTACATAAAAATAATAATAGGTGAATCACGATTAACAGTTCAAAGTTAGCATAATAAAAAAACAAGTTGTAGGTAAAAAACACTAAGACTTATTTATTTAATAGTTTTGCACAAAAATGGTACAAGGAATGATCAAATGCTATTTAGCATTATCTACGTCTTCCAAGTCGTGAAAGAAATATAATAGGTGTGCAGCTACGTTTTGAGCAAAAGTACGTTGAGATACTTAGAATCCAGATTCTAGATATGTATACCTACATGTGTTAGGAAACTGTACTGGTTAGCAATATAACTCTTTAGTCTGACCTCTAATGTCATGGTATAATTTAAACGTCATATTTGACATTTACGTTGACACACCGCGATGATTGGTCCGAGCCACCCGCCATGTTTTTTTTCTGTGACAGAACAGAAAAGATGGCGATGCTGGCCAGATTGCGGTAAGTGCGATCAACGGGTTTTCTTTTATAAATTGAGAAACAAATACTATTCAGTGGCACAGTTCCTGCTAGAGCGAACTAAAGTTAGTATCTAACGATACTAAATGATGATACGAATGTAAATTAAATTGATGAGAGGAGTTCTATTATTGTTCTTTGTGAAGATGTGATGAGAGACGAGTTAATAAACCATTATTGTATGTTATCAAGTTATGTTTTCTTTATGTAGTATTTTAAACCCCTACACATGTTATCTAAGTGTAGACTGTAGAATAACCTGAGGTTTATTCTTTTTTGTACCTTTCGGAGAAAATACAAATAGTTTTGCATAAATCGATATCCTGATTTAAAAGCTTTACCTTCGTTATAGAGAAGCCGTTTGTTAGATCAGACCATGACCGAACTGAAGGCCTTCTATGTAGCTAACTAGGTAGCTTGTAGCTAGCTACTACCTACCTAGGTAGGTAGGTAATAACCATGCCATTAAAACGTTGTTGTACTGGTGGTAGGATTTTCGTATGCAAGAGGTCGTCTGGGTGGGTACCACTGCATTGCCAGTTTTCAGCCGCCAAGCAGTAGTGCGCGAGCATTAATTACTGGGCATTATGAGACTCAACAGCTAATTGTCTCAGGGCGCCGCGCAGGATTTTGCAAAACAAAGTTCTGGGTGGTGCAGTTATTGCTATGGGCTGGCGTATTGCTTACCATCAGGTAAACAACCAGCACGTCTCGTCATTCGGTTACATAAAAAAAGTTGTTGCACCATACACAAATTTCAATTAAAAAAGTGTCATGATAATGATGCTTCCTTCATGCTTGTTACAAGCTTTTATTTAACTTGCCATGTATATTTGGGTCAAATCTTGCAAGTTGAATAAGAACCACTTCCTCTTATCCTACGGAGTTAAAATTTGGACACATTTTTTTTTTTTACTATTTATGTTTTGGCTCATTTTAATCTGCTTGCGGTAATTACGAATTTGTTAAAAGCTTGTCTTGAAAAATATATTTTTCAACAAAAATCTTGTTTTATACCTATGCATAAATTGCTCTAGATTATTAGAACGTTCTGTTTTGGTCCCGATGACGTGATTGTTGATCTGTCGTCATCGTCATGGAGAAATACCTAGCAGGAACAAGGTAGGTATTATTAGATTGGTTACCTATCTACCTATGTAGCGTTTAATTCGAATATTTTATAACAGACTTGGTTTTTTTACACTTAATAGATCTATGTTTGGCCACTATCTCACCTAATGTGAAGCGATGATGTGGCCTAAGACGGAGCACATGGATCTAGAGAGAGACGGCAGTTGAGCGGCTGTTTAGACCCGTCTCCCCGATGGTTCACCGAACATCATCCCGAAACACGACTAGGTCGCTTGACGGCATGGCTTTGTTCGGTGGGTGGTGTTACAACCACGACCAGAGCCTACCACTTCGTGTTTTCCTAAAGTTGATTTATCCCTGCTATACTCTATCTTAATCTAAATTATGAATTGCCAAAGTGAGAAGCTGTACCTCAGAAAAAATAGTAGAACTACGCCCTGAAGGTACCTAGGTAGGTAAGTAGTTAAATGTTTTACCAATATAGTACTTTTTTAATTAAGTAATGGATATCAAAGTCTGAAAAAAATTCAGTATTATTACTCGTGGGGTCTCTCGTATGCGGGAGGCCGTCTGGGTAGGTACCACCGCTTTGCATGTTATTCTGCCGCCAAGCAGTAGTGTGCAAGCATTATCGTGTTCCGGTTTGAAGGGAACTGTAGCCAGCGATATTACTGGGCATATGAGTCGTAATATCTGATATCTCGGGGTGATGAGCGCAATGCAGTGCTACGCAGTACTTGTTATGATATTAAATTCTGGGTGACACTGCAATTGTTATGGGCAGGCGTGGCGCTCACCATCAGGCAAACGACATGCTCGTATCAATAAGCAGTTCCATAAAATAAACCTACTTACGAACTTTAAGTACTTAATGATAGTTACATAGGTACATATACCATGATAGGTAGAAGTACCTACTATACTATGACATACACGTATTATTTACTGACCCCATAGAATTGTTGAACCGTATTTTCTTCTTATACTATGCCCATTGCCCATAATATATAAATCCTTTATTTCAGGCTACAGTAATAGCCTAGATGGATTTGTATTATTTTACCAGATAAAATTGAATAGTATTTTTTTTATCTGACTAATATGCAGACAAGCAGACGGCCCGCCTGGATGGTAAGCGGTAACAGTCGCCTATGGAAACCTGCAACACTCGGGGCATTACTGGTGCGTTGCCTACCTTTAAGGACCCTTTTCGCCCTTCTTTTAAAGTACCCCATGTTATAGCTCTACGGAAAAGCCTCGGGCGGTAGCCAATATCAATAGTAATATCAGAAATGTAAAAAAACCATAGTCATAAACGAAGCTCCTCCGTGACCATTGAATCTATTGATCTATTGTATAACTACTCGCGCATACGTAGCCCTAAAAACCCAACATTTAGAATTAATACCTACCATCTCGGCATTCCCAATAAACAACAAGAGAAAACAAGTGCTTACAGAGGTACTTGAAAACAAACTGTTTAATGTCCGTCATTAAACAAATAGGTCTGCGTGTGAAGCAGGAAACAACTCACTTCGCGTGTATCACAGTCGAACATACATAGAAGATAATATAACGTTGTACCGCTCCGAGTCTTGTAATTTGTAATGTGTTTAACGATAAGATTTTCCAACTAAAGCTCTAATAGGTACCTATAGTCTAGTCATTTGGTAGTTTTACCTCGAAAGTTTTCCGGGAGTTTTGAAAATTGGTAAACTTATAGGTTTTGATGTGGTCTTTCCGAATTTCAACTTTGCCACCTCGTATTTTTGCCGCTCGCGCCGCCATATTGGAAAAATGGCGCCTAAAAGCAGTTTTTTGACAATACCTCCTTTCCGATTTATTTTACGATAAAAGTTATATACAAAATTAAACTAGATACCTACAATTTATGTATGTACCTTCTTTTCATAAAGTCAATAGTTTTGGCGTACGAGTGCCGCAAAGTGTACTCCAACGCGCGTTGGAGTAGAGTAATTTCGGAGTTCGATTAGGTCGGATAGCGTTTTGTCTAATATTTAACAGTGTGTCGAAATTTTGTTGACAACAAGTGCGTTGTATTTTAAACATATAGAGGTCTGCGTGAAACAGGAAGCACTGCGCTCCGCGCCGCATGTATCTGGCGTACATAGGAGATTATACATAGTGCCTATCACCCCACATCCTGTTATATATTTAACAACAGAAGATAAACATAATATTATTCAATTGGGATATGAGATTTTGGAATACCAGATAAATGGAGAATGTGTACATATCTCTGTAGAATACAATACAATAACATATAGTAGACACCTAAAATAAAAAATTCTTCATGAAAAATAAATATTATGTACATATTGAAATCTATTCTTTCTTCTTCATAAATGGGAGAATCAGGATAATAGGCACTCAACCAGCTCTTTTCTAGCAAACAAGATGTTTATAGTTGGTACTGGTAGTATAACTAAATCAAATAACATGAAGAGGTTTTTTGAGCAAGATATAATAGTAGAACCACGGAGAACTTATAAGAATTCTTGTAAATAAATAAGTCCAGAAAATATAGGTAGAGTAACTAGGCAGCAGATATATAGCAAGCTGATACTTCTGGATTTAAGAAAAGCATTAAATTTACTTCACTACATTACTACAATAATAATTAAATCTTTGTCTGGACTGCCTCTGGATCTCCTATATCAATGATACATAATACGAGTAAAAGACTAAGAGAAAGATAAATATTTTTAATCTGTGAGTTGGAGTGTTTGCGCTTTTTTGTTTTTAGTACATTCATCTAACCGGCCAGTCACTTTTTCATACAATATTTTCGTTTAATCTCTGGTTGGTTCCTAATTCAAAACTCATAGCTAATTAGGTAATGTACTCTAAAGAGTTTCTTGGAGAAAAGAATTACTTTGTTAAAACTAATCGAAGAACCAATCATCTTCTTTTTAATAGATGGCTTTAAAAGATTTCCTTGTCTGCTGAAAATAGTGAAATGAAGGTGTGGTATAAAATACATAATATGCATGGAAAAACAAAACTTTCTCACTGCAAAAGAAAAGGTACCCCTGACAGAAGTTCCCAAAATTTTGTTATGCATTTATGCATTTCGACAGCATGCATTAGACTCCGTGGTGTAGTGGTTGGGCAGGTTGGCTCAAATCTAATACTACTACTGAGGTTGTAGGTTCATATTCCATGAAGGGACAAATGTTTTATACTTACAGAAAAAATAAGTGCAAGCATTTGTTTCGTGTCTGGTGTTGTGGGACCATGGTCCTCACAGTTCCTGGTTTCCGAGATACAGTAAATCCTAGATAGGGGCCAGAATCTATGTATGTGATTGTTAGGTGTATGAAGACTATGAAGAAAGGCCTGAGTCCCAGTAGTGGGAATGTAATAGGCTAATGATGATAACAGGCAGATTTATTGTTAAAAGTGATCTCTTCTAGGTTAACGGTTGTCCACTTATATTTACAGAGAGGTTAATGGTGTAAATAAATGTATCATTAATATTTTTATACATTCATTATAAAAATTGAACTTGTTTTAAGACAAACATGTTTTAAGAAACAAACTAAAGCTAACATGGTTGTGATAGAGCTGGCAATAGTCACACTGACTTAACCATTTCAGTCGCTTTTAATAGTCAAAAAATATTTATTTATTAAATAGGCACAAAAAATGCACTTTTAAACATCATATATACACATAATACAATTAAATTGAAATAGGTAAAAAAATTAACTTAATATATCATCACTTTAAAAAAAGATAAGCATGTCTACTCATTTCTTTCCCATACTCAAACTAAAGTCCAGGCCTAAAAAAGAAATGCGAAAGCTGACTCTATCAGTGCTTCAGAAATACTCTCACTAGAGAACAACACCAAGAAACTGTGAAATGTCGCTTTTTTTTAATCCTTTAATAAATCTAAAAATATAACAAATGAACAATGAAGTATAAATTATAATTAACATAACAGACGAAATGATTTTTCTATTTTTGGGCCAGGCCATTTATGAGTCAAGGGGTAAAATAAAATAAATATCTCTCTCCAAATCCAATAAAAAAGAGTATGACAGCTTTTAAATATTTAAACCTTTATTTGGCTATACATTTACAAGCTTACAGTTTACATTTTTAGAGAAGTCCTTCCACATGCAGTACAGTATACCTGGACCTTTAGCCTGGTCAGACTTTTACTAACCCTTTTAGAATAATGTTTTTAAGTGTTGAACAGGTATGTCTTCAGGTACAATTTAAAGCAGGGTTCAATTCAGTCTTGAGGAATATGGGACAAGGACAGGACAGGAGGCATCTGGAATCATACAATTTCTTAAGCGATTATATATGAACAGACCGTAAAAAACGGACGGTACCTACTAGTTTGTTATTGTGTTGGAAGACAGGTAAGTAACGGTATGGGGACTCACCTTGAAGTCGCTGCCAAAATGTCTAGTCTCGGTACTGATGCACTTCAAACTTTCACTGAACTCTAAGTAGAATATACATGTAGTTTCTATTAAGAATTCACTCGACATTCACTAACTATTAAATGATAAAATCACGTTTCAGTCATCCCAATTGTCAGCTTCATATTGTTCACACAGTGCTCCTAAACTGCCGTTAGGTGCGGTGTATCATTTACTACTGCGTTTGAATTTGTTCTGATCGAATTCAAATATTTATATATAACAAAAGAGAATTGAGAAAAATAACAAACAATTATGACATCTGACAGCTATCCCGAGATTATTACTGATTTGATTTGTGAGTGCTTCCAATCCGCATAAACGATATTGGTTAAAGATATTTAATTTTTCTATGAAATGAAACTATACTCCTGAGAAACTTTTAAATGTTATAAGTTATGAAACTATCAAAACACAAATATAAAAACAACATTTCGCGTATATATAAAATTCCAAAGATTGAACGAGACAGGGACAAGGATAAACGCGGCCTCTCTGCCGAGCGAAGACTGACACCGACCAGGGCTGTCAGGTGAAGCAAAGGCTAAATCGTATACCAGCTTCAAAAAAGTCGTACGAAGTGGGCATTTTTAACAAATATATCGCACGTTTATAAGACTGCTTATTTTACGGTTTTTTATAACAACCGCACGATGAAGCGAGCAGGTTGGTCACCTGATTTGTAAGCAAAATGTTCCCCTCCAGACCCTTTCACTCTTGGAAGAAAATTTACGATATCAAATTGTGAAAATAGGTGCCAAGTACCAGTATTTTCTTTTAAATTTACGTAAAATAATACTAATTAAATGTTACTATTAATGTGAACTTTTATTTTACGCATTCGATACGAGACCAGGCACAAGAATGGCAGCACTGTCAAATACGCATAATAAAAAAAAACCCACAATCATTTATTAAGTTCTCGTTTCTAATTCTAAATCTTAATTGTGCTTTCTAGAACTCTTTTTTTTATCCAAAACTTGAGTTCTAGAGGCCAAACCCAAAACTACAGGAATACCGAAAAATTCTTAATAGACTCTCGGGCTCGGGCCGATATTGATAAAAACGAAAATTTAAAATATAACGCATGTGCATTGCTGCGTTTACATTTATTCCATTGACGTATTGAAATACTGCAAATTTATAAAAATAGGAATAGTTTCTTTTCATTGCAAACAGTCGTGCGTTTTGCGTACGATCGCGATGATTAGTTAGAACGGACACAAAACCATAAAACATTTTTACTAATACGATTTATATCGTACAATTGACAGCCCTGACACCGACCGACTGAAAGAAAACCTCCATTCGTTCACTCAATCAAATGTCAGTGTCACTCATGAAGTTGACATTAGTTGACACACACGACGTGACCACAGAGTGTATCAACCAACTTTGTATTTTTATGGTGCCGCCCCGGCAGCATAGAAATAATCGACATTCCGCCGAACCCTTTATACCTTCAAGTTTTTTCAAAATATATCCCAAACCAGTATTTAAAAAATAAATTATCTTATTTTCTTGCAATCAGAATGCGAAAATCTCGTAATGGTTTCGTTATAGTAATTTAATTGAAAAGTACTGCCGCAGAGTGTCGCAAACCAAACTTAAGCCGGGATCCGGCCAGGGCTACACTGTATGCGCTGTCTGACGTAGCCCCGGTCCGCGCCCGCCTCGCTTCTTGTGTAACATCATAGGTAACATGTTATACCTATTATACCAAAGACAACATCAGAGTCCACGCGGCCCGGAACGCCCCCAGTCTGCTTTGGGATAAGTTAGTTAGCCCTTAAACATGGTGCTAGTAAAAGTGCCGAAATGTCGGGAACTCTAGAAGAATATCATCGTAAATTCTATGAAATCTTGATGAAACACCAGCATCAACAGCAACAACAGCAGCAATCAGTCAGATCAACGGAAATAAAAATTCCCGTTGGTCAGACTAAATAGTCTATTCATTAGTAAAGTGTGTGGTCAGATTGGTTAAATTAGACTCTAATCTAACCAATCAGACCTGAGACCACACACTTTACGAGCAAGTGTTAAAAAATATAACAGTGTAACGAGTGATACGCTATTTTTTTAATCCGCCCGTTTGGGCAGGCTAGTCTCGAGGACCATACCGCCTTGTTTTATGTAGTTTTTATTTGATAGTTTGAGAAAATTACAATGATTTCTTTCGTATATCTACCGTATCGTATAAGGGTCATCAGCAACAAGCCCGACTCTCTCCTAGTGCTTCAACAAAATGATGACTTAAACAAGCTTTCCATGGACTTTTTGGGAGAACATAAATAGCAATGTTTTCTCTATTTTATTTCATTTGCCTACACTCGTGCACGTTTACGAACACAATGGTTAATATTCCACCGATATTACACATGATCACTCGAAATAACACTTGTTTGGAAAATAAAACAAAATTGAACTGTATCACTTTTCAGTTCCCACCAAAAAGTCTCGTCTCCATCGCGTTGCGTCACCCGCCCCGCCTCCATAGAGAAATAACTGGCTTCACTCGGTACTTGCATTCAGCCGCGGATATAATAAAAAAATAATTGATCAGACTATCTGTTAATATAGGTACCTACAATATTACTTCTCGACCGTTTCTCGACATAACTGAGAAGTGTGAAAAGTGCTGCTTTTCAAAATTACAAAAATTGTTCGTTCTTTGACCATGTAAGTAATAATAAAACCCAAATAATTATCACAGCTAGTAACTTTAATGATATACATTATAAGACAAAAATACATAAATGTATAAAACATGAACGTGACTACAACGTTATGACTAGTTTTATAATTAGTACTTATTTTACTCCCTTATAACATCCATAGGCTTCACTTTTAGTTTCGCTGCAAGCTTTTTGCTGGAATCTATTTGTTTCGCTACGTATGTCAAGTACCCTCTCCGATCAACTTCTTCCGCACTCTTCTTCTCTTTGTCTCCTAGAGCCAAAACTGGTAAGCGTCGGTCAGTCTATAAAATTAAAACAAATTGTTTTCAAAAACTAAATATAAATTTGGGTACAATCACATTAACTTATATTTTTTTGTAATTTGAGCCTCAGTAGGCTATACAGAATGAATTTTTCAAGTGCGGGAAGAAGGCCAAATCCGATATAAGGAATAGTGAAAAGTGCTTAAAGGACTCGGGCTCGGGGCAGCTTTTGATAAAAACGAAAACTGCATGATTTGGTCTTTTGAAAAACTTAGTTTCGTTATTGGGAATCGGCTGGTGCTATAATCCCATGTAGGTATTATTTTTCTCTAGACCAATGTGTTCGATCGGCTTAGAAGAAAGGTTTTTCCAATGTCCAATTCAATTTTGCAGTTAGTTTTTACCAAAATCGGTTCCGAGACGACTTTGTTTTTTTTTTTGGTATTCCTTATAGTTTTGGATTTGGCCTTCCACACCCATTCGTAAAATTCACTCTGTGGGTATACTCAGAAATATGGAGAATGTGTATATTTGGTATTGTGTAGTTCTCACCGGTTCTAGCTTCCTCCAAAGTTCCATGACATTAGCCAGCCTGTCTCCGAAGCCTGGAGCAAAGCACCCAGGGTCGACTGCTGCAAAACAATGCCCCAAGTTGGCCGGAACACCCTTTTGTTTTGACGTCCACGCACGAACATGGTTGCTGTAGTTCGCTCCTGGACATACGTTAAAATATTCATTAAAATAACTAACTGTTAGTTGATTGGGCAACTTTTTCTCATATTGGTTAGAGGGTTGACAGTGATTCAGAAGAATATCTAGGTAAGATTCTTTCGAAGGTGAACTGAACACCGAAAGTTCGATTCCTATCTTATGTTGTGGGGCCTCGAAATTCCTGGTTTCTTAAAGATACACATTTAAATCCTAGTTATGCCCAACAATCATGTTTTATGGATCCTCAGTCTCAGGATCTATAATTTAAGATCGATGAGCGATAAAAGAAACAATAAAGAGAGTTTTTAATTGCTTAAAATATGGATGCATAAATAGTTAAAATTGGAGATGAAAAAAAACACCTGAAGAAATCCCACAAAAAACTTCTACCATGGCTGCCAGTCCGTATCCTTTGTAACCAGAATTTCTCTCTCCACCACCTAACGGCTTTAGGCAACGTGTATTATATGCCTGAAAACAAAATATTAGAAAAGGTGTGAAGATTTAAATAACCAAGAATATTAAATATTCATGGTAACCATCGTCATCCTGGAGGATTACTTTTTCTGTGGTCGAGGAAACGACGACGCAAGAATCATCATCAAGCCTACCTCGTTGCTTGCTGATGCTGGGATACGAGCCATCTCTCACAGGGAGGAGTACTGGCCATAATCTATCTCGCGGGTCCAATGCGGGTTGGTTGGTGGATGTCCTTGAATTTGTGAGTCTTTCGCATGCTCTTCTGCTCGTCTTTTTAGAGCCAGTTTTGAATCCGCCCATAATTTAGAAACTTATTAGTGCGGTGCACAGAAATGTAAATAAAAATTGCTCTTTTATTTAGATTTCTGTGGTTCTGTGGTGGTGCCATATGAGAGTCGAACACCGATGTGTCAGATAAAAAGTCACACGAGTTTCCACTGAGCCACACTTGCACACACAACAAGGGTCAATTCAATCACTATTCTACCACGTCATGTCTCAAAATCTTGTTGTCGATACACCAGTGCCTGAAGACGAACGTCTTCAATCAGTGCGTATCATGTACGGACGAGGACACTCATGGTACGATGGGTCCACAAAAAAAAAGAAGTTGCTCAACGATCTATGGAAAAAGCTATGCTTGGTAATCGACTCCCTCAGGTAATCTCGACAGAATGCCACTGTATACCTACCGAGAATGTTAAAAGCAGTTTTTGAAATATCAAAGTAGGTACAGCAATTTTAACCGGGAGGACGGGTTTCAACTACTAAGTTACTTATAATGTGTGATAAAAGCCGAGTATAGCAAAAAGTCCCGTAGAAATATTTACATTATGTATTTGGTATAGATATAATAAATAAATAAATATAAATAACGCCCAACGATCACATACATAGATCCTGACCCCTAACTAGGATTCCCTGTATCTAGGGAACCAGGAACTATGAGGACCATGGTCCCACAACACCCAGACACGAAACAAATACTTGCGCTTTTTTTTTCTGTGCACAAACATTTGTCCCGTCGCGGGAATCGAACCCGCAACCTCAGTGGTATATGATCCCACCTGCCCAATCACTACACCAAAGAGGCTGTCTAAGTACCTAAATATATCAATCAATCAAGGAATTACTGTGGGGGATTGAATCCGGAACGAAGTTATTCGCCAGAAAACTAAAGTTACCAACATAGTTCACCGGATTAGCAAGCTGAAGTGGCAGTGCATGGGCTAGTCACATTTGCCGTAGAACCGAAAACCGTTGGCGTAAGGTGGGGTTCTTAAGTGGAGACCGTAAATCGTTAAACGAATAGGTGCCCTGTTAGGTACTGCTATGGAGCTAAGATATACGCAGGGTAGCTAGCAGCGACTGGAGAAAGAGAGCTGAATATCGGCCTTAGTGGTGTCCTAGGAAAGATTTTAAATAATTAGGTAGAAAAAAATATTCGCCTAGCATGCGCTAATGCATTCAATATCGGAAAGTCCTAGGAAAGACCTAGAAAAGACCAAATGTCCAGCAGTGGACTCATGTAGATTGATGATGGTGACCATGAGGATGTCTCAAATTAATGAAACGACATCGATATCTCTCCAGAAATAAGTAATTTCAATTCGAGATCATAGGCTTACTATTTCAGCGTCAGTGGTTTCCTTGCCGTCTGGTCCTTGCGCCCAACCATTGGGTAGAGGCTCGCCTTTAAGACGCTGTATTTCTATCTGTGAATCAAACATAATGTTTACATTTTTACAGTTTATAATTACACTAGCGCCAGTGGCGTAGCTACCGAAGGGCTAGACGGGGCAGTGCCCTGGGGCCCCAGGCCCAGGGGCACTGCCCCGGCACAGGCAGGGGCCTTCGGAACGCGACGAATACGCAACAAACGATTTTAAATAGTTAAGTTGGGGCCCTAGTTTATTTTTTGCCCCAGGGCCTTTGGTTACCTAGCTACGCCACTGACTAGCGCCCCGCGGTTTCACTCGCATTCTTCTTGTTAATCTAGCCAAATCTCACTTGAATCAGTTTAACCGTTGCGGCCGGCGGCTGCGGCGTGAAGAGGACAAACACACTAACAAACTTTCGCATAAATATTATGTAGTGCAATGAGGTTCTATACCCACATCTAGAACAGACCCTCCAAAGACGACCGTACCAAATGTCGGCTGTACATTCTCCCCCGAATGGCTAACGACACAGGACGGAGAGCGGGCGAGGACCGACGAGACGCAAAGAGCCTTTAGAACCACAATGTTGGACTCCCAAAATGTAGAATTCTCAAAAAGTTGAATTCCCAATATGTTTTCAACATCCAGAGAATTCAACATTTTGGGATTTACAAATCGTTGAACATTTTGAGAATAATACTAAAAAGTTATTATTATTGTTACATCTCAAGAGGCTTTCGCTAGACGGTTGGATCAAGGGTCAGATACAGAAGGAAGTAATCCTTGACACGGCGCGTATTGTCAGAAGGTTCCTCACTCAGTTTGGGCCCTGTCTCGCTGCCGGCGGCACTCTATGTTTAGGGTTTTTCACAGAATACAGAATAAAATAGAAGGAGCGAACTGACATTTTAAAATTGTATGATGCGCACTGTGTCCAGAAACAAAACAAACGTCCCGCACCTGCCAAAAGGATTACTAAATACCAAAATGTGAAACTACTTCACTTTGGAATGGTATTTTGTTCCTTAGTATAATGCGCGTTAGCTCCTTCAGGTTTGTTCTGTATTCTGAAGGGTTTTTGTGTATACTTTTTTTGATTGAAGTATTGTAAAAAAGATAAGAAATTAAATAATTATCTGAATAATTATTTTGTCAATGAATGTTACTCTTACCTTTCCGAGAGCCGCAGCAGTAGTCGCCATGTCTAAATAAAATGTCTCGTCGCAGGAACCTGGCGCCGCCACTGCTAGCGGGTTTGTCCCGAGGGCGGACTGTAACACATTAAAAATAAAGAAAATTATTTCTTCCATAAAGGTTTACATAGTTATTAAGCGCCTGGTGACCGTAATACAGGTCTTTTAGACCCAAATTAGGCACCAGTCTCCCACAAAATAGGTTTTCATAGTTCAAAGCGATCGGGATAGGTGCTTGAATTAGACGATTCTTCTACTGTTTTAGGATACACAGCTGCATGATACCAAAACAGTGTACTAATTCAAAATGCTGGTGACAATATAAATGGAAATGCTGATTTTTATACAAGTAATAGACAAACAAGCAGACGGCTCCCTTGTATGGTAAGCGGTTACCGTCGCCTATCACTGACACCTGCAACACTCCGGACATTTACTGGTGCGTTGCCTACCTTCAAGGACCCTTTTCACCCTTCTTTTAAAATACCCCATAATATTATAGCTCCGCGGAAAGACCTCGGGCGGTAGCCCATTCTATGTATATCTTGTAAGTGATTTTTATTTTTTAACCCCCGACGCAAAATAAGGGGTATGTTAGTTTGACGTGTATTATGTCTGTCCGAGTGTCCAAACGGATGGAGCGATTTCAATGAGGTTTTTGTCATTGAAAGCTTGTTTAAGAGATGGTAAGCAAAACAGATGAGGCATAGCAATGGCGGTAGCGTTATGTTTGCTTGAGTGAACGGAGGGCCGATTTCAAGCCGATGTGACGGCCGATCGGCATAGCATGATATAGATGTGTGCGTGTGGCTTGTGTACGAACGAGCAGACCGGCATAGCTTGAATGCTTCACTGATGAATTTGGCGACGCGGCGTCCGCCTCTTTTTATTTATTCAAGTGTTATCCCTACCTTTTTACTTCTCGTAGGCGCCATGAGTGGCGACGTGTTGGTGAACGCCAAGCCTATGTAACCTTTATCTGACGCTTGACGGGCCCAAATTCCAGCCATGCCGAAGTGGTTTGACACTGAAAATACCATCAACTCAAATTTTAATATTGTTCAGCAAGTACTTATTATTGTTTTAGTACCATTATAACTATAAGTATAGCCGGGCTGCGCCGGCCGGCCCGGCCATGCAGAGGGTTGCCGCGCGCCACTTGTAACGCACGTTTTCCTGCTAATTACGCGCCTGCCGCGCCTGCGCCGCTTCGCCTACTATGAACTGTCTAGCAACACAAATGACTTACAGTACGGTCGACGTAACTTGGGGAGTCTGAACATCGCGCAGAAAGCTGCGCAGTAACACATTTTAGGAACCAAATGGTGGTATGAGGTGAAGTCCGCGGGGAGGTAGTCTAGGCTAGATTTACCTTACGTAAACACAATCAATTTGCTACCGCCATATTTGCATTCGATGCAACTTCAATATGATAGGATTTCCCTTTCTTACATGGTAATTAGGTGATTTGCTTTCCTTGTCCCTCACCTATCCATATCCTGCCACGCATATTGTCACCGCAGTAGTAGCAAAAATATCTTATCCGCGACCAGTCATAAATCTGGGGAATTAGACAAATCTTCCAGAGTGCAATTACTTTGATTACCACAACCGTGAAGTGCAAGTGAGCCGTTTGCACTGCCGCGAGTGCCTTACGTGAGTGCCTACCGCGATCTCTGCCTGAAGGCAAGATTCAGGACTTCAGAATCAACGGGACGTCCCACAGGAGCGACACAAGAGAAAGAAGGTGCGTCGTGTCCAATTTTCTATACCTAAGCAGATCTGCCGAAATACCATGTAGGTAACTAGTGTACCTAACGATTTTCAAATACAGTCCACTAAAATAATTATATATTTAATTGACGCCATAAGCCTTAGGGCGCATACCGCATCCCGCAGCGGAAATATAAAAGGCCGCTTCACAATTCTTTAATCGATCAATTATCGCAATCGATTATTTTTATTAAGAAATCATGAATTTTGTTTTTTATAATGTTATAAGGAGAAACTTGTCTGAGAAGGAGGCGTGGCCTATCCCCGCCGTCAGAGTGAGCGTGGAGGGGCAAGCGGAGGCTCGAGGCAGCGCGCCCGCCAGTCGCAGCTCAGTTCGTTCACGACACCAGGAGTAGACGGACGTTGTAGAATCGCTTGTCAAATTACTGTTCATTTTTAATTCGAATATTGTTCTGTTGCCTAATTATTTTATATTTCCATTTTTGTGTTTAAATTAATTGTTTTGGTTATAATTTTGTAAAATTGGAATAAAAGTCTAGGTTTTGTTGGTTGCTTGTATTTTTTATTAAATTTCGAGTTAAACTCCTAAATTCAGAAGTGGGATTCTTACTTCCCTTCTGCTATTTTTGCTTATAGGTTATCTTGACTTTTCAACTTCCCGCTTTTATTTATTCAACTATGTCGGGAAGAACTACACGTAGTAGTCGTAGACGAGATCGAACTTCTATTCCTGGTTAGGATCAAACGCTTCAAGCGATTATGAGTCGTTTGAATGCTTTGGAAGATCATTCTAGGGAACGTGTTGCGAGTGCCGCTGGCGTTGCGGGTACATCGCACGCCGTACCGTTGCCTGACCCAGTCACCACGGAGGTACCGCTGTCCCCGCCTAGTGAACCACCAGGACCACTAGCCGTGCCATCGAGCGGCGACTCTTGCGCGGCGAGTTTGGACGTGTCGAGTGCAGTGCATACTAGTGCGGATACGGTTTTGAGTGAAGTAGCTGACAAGCTCGTAAGTGCATTAAGTGCTATTCCGGTAGGATCAAACAATGTCTATATTCCAAATTTCGATCCATCTTTGCGTGATTTTGATGTGTGGTGTAATGATGTTGACCATGTGCGTTTATTGAATAAGTGGGACGACCGCGAGTGTTTAGGGCATATTGGTCATTGCTTGAAAGGCGACGCGCGTCTATGGCTTAACTAGTGGGTAAGTAACGATCGTAACTGGTCTACCTTCAAACGCGAATTCAAAGCTTTGTGCCCTCGTCGTTTAGATTTTGCGAACATTTTGTTCGATGTGATGAAGACCGATTCAGACATGTACCCCACGTGTGCAGAGTATGTCCGTCGTTCCTTACTGCGATTAGGTATCATCAACGAGTATGACGGGTATGACTGACGAGCTGATTACGGCAATAGTGATCCGTGGCTTAACGGATGCCCATATACGTGCGGCTGCCACGAACGCTCAGCTGGTGCCGGGAGACCTAGTTAATTTTTTGTCAATTTATGTAAAGCCTGCTCAGGTCACATCGATGCGTGACACCCAACGTAGTGTGTTTCGCAAAAACTACCCTCAACCGAACCAGCGAAAACGGGACCATGGTGCTTCAACTGTTAGATGTTTTTTATGCGGTGGTTTTGGCCCTAGGCAGATTTCATGCACCAAGCGCACGAGAACAGATGGACCAACTGACAATAAATCATCTGGTGGTGTTCCGAATCCTAGAAGTGTGCTCCTACGTACGCTGGTCATTGTTGGCACTGATGTACTAAATAGGGATGGCGTAACCTATACCCGGACCCGAGGCGTACAACGGCTTACGCGAAGCAATACTGCCTTGATGTACCATTAGCGATCAATACGCCGTTAGTGAGTGAGATCCTCTATACCTTGACTAAAGCCGGGATTTCGATTAACCTGAAGTAATGCCAGTTTTTTATTACTGAGGTGGAGTATTTAGGCCGAAGTAATGGCCAGGTACGGCCGAGCGAGCACAAAGTCAAAGCCCTGATCAATTCACGTGTATCCAGTAATGTCAAGGAGGTCAGACAATTTTTGGGCCTCGCGGGTTATTTTAGACGATAAATTCCCAGGTATTCCCAGATAACGGCGTGCGTTGCCAACCTAACGCGCAAAGCTGTCTAGTTCAGGTGGGGTAAGGATCAAGAGAAGGTTCGCAAAGCTATTATTGCACAATTAACATGCGCGCCAGTGTTGGCTATCTTTAATCCTTCTCTCCCTACTGAAGTGCACACTGATGTTTCGTCACAAGGTTATGGTGCCGTCTTACTTCAGACACTTGATAATGGACACAAGTGACCTGTGTCTTATCTTGGCAAAGTTACCCGGGGTGCTGAGCTGCATTGCCAGGTTGCCACTCTTATGAGCTGGAAACGCTGGCCGTTGTCAAAGCGTTGATGCATTTCAGACGTTGCCTCATCGGTATGAACTTTAATGTTGTAACGGATTGTGACTCATTGGAATTGACTCAGCGCAGGAAAGATTGCTGCCACGCGTTGCTTGGTGGTGGATGTTGTTGCAAAACTAAGACTTGGATCTTGACTGAGCTATCTCATGCTGATTGTCTGGGCCGTAGTCCGGTTAATGTTTGTGGGGTTCGTAAGCCACAAGCTTGGGCTCAGGTGGCGCAAGCCGCTGATGAAGAAAAAAAGTTTGCTGACAAAATTACAAGACTGTGATATCGATCCAAAACGGTATATTGGGCCCTGTGACGTCCTTTATTACGGAATGGACGTGGTCGGTGAACGGCCACGTTTACTGTGCTACATACCAAGGGGTCATCGTCTTGGTTTACTGCGCGCTTTCCATGACAAACATCAACGCGTTGGTGTTGAAAAGACTACTGATCTTTTGTTGAAACATTTTTGGTTTCCTGGCTTCAGAAAGTTCGTGCGGAAATACATACTACACTGCGTTGTTTGTCTTGCTCACAAAAGAGTACCAAGTCAGCCATTGCAACCCATTGAATAATGGCCCAAGCCCAGCTAACCATTTGAGACTGTGCATAGCGATGTTCTGGGGCCGCTTCCTAGTTCAAACGATTTCAAATACGTTTTGTTATATAAATGACACTTTCAGTAAATATTGCCTCCTCTATCCGACAAACAAGACGCGAGCGAGTTGAGGAGAGTATTTGAAAATTCATTTTCTCTTTTTGGCACACCCAAACTAATTGTTTCTGACCGTGGTTGGATGTATAAGAGTTCATCTTTTATTAATTGAGTTAAAGAATTAGGATGCGAGATGCATTTTATAACTCCCGAAATGCATCAAAGTAACGGACAAACTGAGCGGTACTGTCGCACAGTCATGAATATGATTTGTTCGGAGTTTTGTCACCGAACACTTTATGTTGCAATAGTCGCGTGACGCGTTCACCTAATTATTAATTGGCAGTTTTGCCGTCAGTGCATAATCGGCTAGCGCGTCACCCGGGTGCATTCAAACATTAACATTTCATAAACATTTTAGTTTTTTAAGAACATTTTAAATAGGACAATAAATTAGTTATGAACATATAAACAGTTTTCTATTAAATTCACCGCAAACTCGCTCCGTACCCGACATATTGGTCCTTCGAAAGGGCCTCGCGCGTCGCGTAAATCAGTGATTTTTGTCGGGCGAGGTTTTGAACTAGCGTAACAACATACTATGTGAGTGTACAGTGTGAGGATTGCAGTGATAACATACGTGTAAGGATTGCAGTGATAACATTGGACTAACAGCTACGGCAAAGGCGGAGTACCTACAGCAACAACCGGACTATATCCTTTTATATATATTTTTGCTTTATACTATCAACATCTACTTTAACATACACGCATCATGGCGGAGCTCATTGAGATGCAATCAATGATCTACGAAAACATCTTGAAAATTGGCGTCAACATAAAAAAGGATAGTGCTGATAGGAAAACAGTAGATTACTTTAAGAGACGGCTGAATACTTTGGAAGGGTATTGGCAGGAGTATAAATTTAATCATGACCGTATTGGCATGGAAGTAAGTAGAACTCACCCTTACTTTAACGAACAGCTGTATGAGAAGACTAGTAAGGCGTACGAGACAACAAAGGCTCTGATCAATGAGCAGTACCAGCTTCTGTTACGGCAAGCAGGAAGCTCGACGACGGGTGAGAAAGGTATAACTCATCCAACAACACCGTCGGCAACTAGAGATGAGGAGACGTTTGGGGATGCAGGGACGAGCTCCCAAGCACAGGTGAGAGAACATTCACCTCAGAAGCTGGACCAAGGTACAAATAGTAGACGAGACGATTTGTTAAGACGACAATATGCTAACTTTAAAGCATTTGTGCGAACAACAGCTAACATTGACGTGGACTCTATTTCTGATAAGTGGGAATTTGAGGACGCCTTGAAGTCGCTGCAGGCTCGATGGTTTGCAATCGACACCCTTCATTGGGACATAGAGAGCGAAGTTGATGGAGAGAATGAAACATATTCTGCTATGTATGATCGGTATGAGAAAAAATTTAATAATTTGAAAAAGGCCTTAAACACCAAAATGTGGTCCGTCGCACATAGAGAGAAAGCTACTCCTCAGCTAGAAATTCCTATCTTCAGCGGGAATTACAACCAATGGGTATCGTTTAAAGACTTGTTCACGGAAGTAATTCATAACAATTCCTCGTTATCTAACGGCCAAAAGATGCAACATTTAAAAAGTAAAATCCGAGGAGACGCCGAGAAACTTATACAACATTTACAGATAAGTTCTGATAACTACCTGGTGTGTTGGGATATTCTGACTCATCGTTATGACAACAAGAAATTGATTTTTTCATCGCACATGAACACATTATTAGGTCTACCAAGCATGCAACAACAATCTCTTCAACAAATCAAAAGAATGCACGACACCACTCTAGAATGTCTCAATGCCATCAAAAACTTAGGAGTTAACATAACATCATGGGACCCTATGATAGTACATATCTTAGGCCAAAAATTAGACACCGAAACATACACCGATTACATAGGATCGTTAAAAAATTCAAAGGAACTGCCAAATCTCACGGAATTTTTGGAGTTTTTGGAAACTAAATTTATAACTCTAGAAACAGCTCAGCGAAAACAAGAGGTCGCGTCCACGAGGCCTACTGCTCAAGCAAATTATCCTCAACCATCATCCAACATAAGAAAACATAATTATAATTCATTCAACAAACCTAACAATTTCAACAACCAAAGCTGCGGAAATAAACCGATTGCGAAATCATTGCACGTATCAAATATCAAATGTCCTCTTTGTAATAATCAACATGGCATTTATAATTGCAAGAATTACTTATTAATGAATGACGACCAAAGGCTAAAAACTGCACACAAATTAAAACTCTGCACTAATTGTTTATTTAGCCATAATGGAAATCCATGCACATCAACACTAACATGCCGTAAATGCCTAGCTCCGCATAATACTATTTTACACGATGCTTTTACGAAATCGGCAAGTTCATTGACACCGTTGTTAAGTGGAGGTAACAATATCCAACAACAAGTGAAACGTAATGAAAACATGTCAGGCACGTCACATGTATCTCAAGATGAAAACTCAGAGATATTGTTAGCAACTGCTCTGATAAATGTGAAGGCGGCAGATGGGTCTTATCATAACATGCGAGCTTTAATAGACCAAGGCTCCCAAATATCATTAATAACAGAAAGGGCTGCTCAGGCGTTAGGAATCAAGAGGCAAAGGTGCAAAGGAGTTATATTTGGAGTAGGTCAGAAAGAAAACAGCTGTAAAGGGATGATTAGAATTGAGTGCTCGTCTAGGGTCAACGACTTTAAGTTCGAGTCAGATGTTCTCATCATGAATAATCTCATTAAAAATCTGCCTAACAAGACCTTTGCCAAACCTACATGGTCATACATCGAGAACATTAATTTGGCTGACCCTGAATTTTACAACAGTCGCCCAGTAGATTTGCTGTTTGGCGCGGACATATATGCTAACATTATGCTAGGAGGGATCATAAAGGGAGAAAATGCCCAGCAGCCAATGGCACAACAATCGCAATTAGGATGGTTGCTATGCGGGAATGTTAAAACATATCAGTGCAATGTGATTCTAAACAACATCGAAGAGATAAGAAAATTTTGGGAAGTAGAGGAAATCAACGATCCTGCGAATCTGTCGGTAGAGGATCAAGACTGTATTGAATTTTATTCAACAACAACAAAACGACTTGAAGACGGTCGTTACGAAGTAAGGTTACCTATGAAAGAGGAGTTAAAACATAAGTTAGGGTCCTCTAAACCAATGGCAATCGCACAATTGAAAAATTTGGAACATAGATTTCAAAAACAAGAGACATTGGCCAGAAAATACAAAGATTTTATGAATGAGTATGCAGAATTAAATCATATGAAACCAGAGGATAACAGTAATATGACACTTGAATGTTACTTACCGCACCATGGGGTGCTGCGGGAAGATTCAACAACAACAAGTTTGAGGGTTGTGTTCAACGCATCAGCCCTTACGTCATCAAAATGGAGTTTGAATGACGTCATGAAAAAAGGACCCAATCTACAAAGGAACTTACAGTCATTATTACTACAATGGAGACAGTTTCCCTACGCATTTACAGCGGACATTGAAAAAATGTACAGACAAATACTCGTCAATAATAATGACCAACATCTTCAAAAGATCGTATGGCGAGAGTCCCCGGAACAGCCGATACAAGCCTTTCAGCTGACTACTGTAAGTTTCGGTTGCAAGGGGGCCCCCTTTTTGGCCATGATGACCTTGAAAGCGTTAGCATCAGATGAACGAGGTAGGTACCCAGAAGCAGCTGCTGTCTTGGAAGGATCGTTTTACATGGATGACCTTTTGCACGGCTGCTATAACATAGAACATGGAAAACAACTGATTATTGATTTAATCAAGCTATTGAAATCAGGTGGATTTAACCTACGAAAGTGGTCATCAAACAATCAGGAGGTGCTAGAAAGGGTACATGAATGTAAGGAAGACACTGTGCTTAACTTTAAAACAGAAGATACATCCAAAACATTAGGTATAAGCTGGAACGCAAAGAAAGATCATTTTACATTTAATTGCAACTTTTCCAAACCTATAACAAAAATTACTAAACGCAGAATACTTTCTGAAATTTCAAAATTACACGATCCCCTCGGCTGGTGGACCCCCCTATCAACCAAATTAAAACTACTTTTTCAAAAACTATGGAACGACAATCTTCAGTGGGATGATAAGGTACCAGATGACATACATAGAGAGTGGACCAAGTTGATGGAGGATATTGATAACTTGCAAGGCTGTGTAATACCGAGATGGGTGCTATGTCAGGAGAACGAAGTTATAGAGCTTCACGGCTTTTGCGATGCGTCAATCGCCGCCTACGCTTGTGTAGTATATGCAAGATCAAAAGGCCAACAGAAAACCGTGATTGTTGCAGCAAAATCTAAGCTGGTACCTCACAAAAAGGCGTTAACATTACCAAGGATTGAACTTTGTGGAGCGTTTTTACTATCAAAACTCATAGATAAAATCAAACAAAGTTTGAGCTGCAAACTAGAAATCTATGGTTGGTGTGATTCTATGGTGGTGTTAGGGTGGCTTCAAGGAGAGTCGGCACGTTGGAAGCCATTTGTAGCGAATAGAATCGACGCTATAAAACAGATTATGCCAGCAGAAACATGGCGGTATGTTAAATCTAGCGAAAACTCTGCTGATTCAGCTAGTCGCGGATTAACTGCTACTCAGTTATTAAATCATCCTTTATGGTGGAACGGGCCATCGTGGCTACCAACTTTTGACGTTGAGAAGGAACAAGAACAGATGATTTATAAAACAGAGGAAGAAACAAGAACCATAAAGATGGTAAACATTATACAGCAAAACAGTTGCCATATAATAGATTCTTTATTACAACAACATAACTCACTTATAAAAATAGTACGTGTATTAGCATGGATACTGAGGACACTGACACCTAACGCGCAACGTAAGCATTTACCTAACTACCTAACATTACAAGAATTGCGTAAAGCTAAATCAACAATTATAAAACATGTACAACGGATGGAGTTTGGAACAGATATTGATAAATTAAATAAACAAGGTCAAGTAGCAACAAACAGCAAATTGATTAACTTAAATCCCTTTGTAGATAAAGAAGGTTACCTTCGAGTTGGAGGACGTTTGAGAAACGCGAACATGAGTGACACAATGAAACATCCTAAGATAATTCCACACAAGTCTCGTTTAGCGGAATTACTAATAGAAGAAGCACATCAGTTGACATTTCATGGGGGACCTCGACTGACCTTGGCTACCCTCAGACAACAATACTGGATAACAAGTGGATATAGCGCCACTAAAACTCAACTGAGAAACTGTGTGACTTGCAGGAAGTACGAATCTAGGAAGCAATACCAATTGATGGGGGACCTTCCTGCAGCTAGACTTAACGAGGCCGCTCCATTCTACCATACCGGAGTGGACTATACCGGTTTTGTGGACATCAAAGCAAACAAGGGAAGAGGCGTTAGAACACTGAAAGGCTATGTGGCGGTATTTGTATGTATGGTCACTAAAGCTGTGCATTTGGAACTAGTGTCTGACCTAACCAGTTCGGCATTTTTGGCAGCCTTGAAGAGAATGGCCGCCAGAAAAGGGACACCACGTCATCTGTACAGTGATCAGGGAACTAACTTTCGTGGAGCGTATCGAATGATTCAGGAGGAATATGAACAACTACAACATGTTTTTAATGATAGCTTTCTGGCCGAAGTCGCTGAAATGAACATCGAATGGCATTTTAACGCACCATCATGGCCAAGTGCAGGAGGTTTATGGGAAAGAGCAGTTCAGAGCTTGAAAAGACATCTCAAGAGAGTGATCGGTGAGCAGAAGTTGACTTATGAAGAGTTTTCAACAATCCTAGCACAATTGGAAGCTTGCTTAAACTCAAGGCCGTTGTGTTCCCTAACAGAAAACATCGAAGACTTGGATTTTTTGTCACCGGCGCACTTCTTAGTGGGTAGATCAGGTTTAACAGTCATTGAGACGAAAGAAGATGCAAGGACGAGGTGGCACCTGACTAACAACATTTTTAAACAGATTTGGCAGAAGTGGAAAAGTGAATACTTAAGTCAATTAACAGCAAGAGAAAAATGGTCGAAACCACAGAGAAACATGCAAATAGGAGACTTAGTTTTAGTACACGAAGATAATTTGTCAGCAGGAAAGTGGGTCATGGCCAGAGTAATAGAACTTTTTCCTGGCAGTGATGGCTATGTAAGAGTGGTGTCACTTAAGACAAAAAATGGCATTATTCAGAGACCAATTGTTAAACTCTCCTTATTACCGATTGAAACAGCTGATCAAATAAAAACTTCTACTGAAGCCGACAAAAGTAATAAAAACGATAACCCTTTAACAAAACAAAACAAACCAACAAGAAATACGACACCCAGAAGTTTCTCGTACATCGTCATGGCGTTATTATTTTTTATGACATTATGTAGTAATGCAAACTGTGCCTACAACATAACTGGGATGAGAGATAACCAGTCGTTATATTTTGACCCTATCTCAAAAATCAGTAAAGTCAAGGACACTTGGACACTGGTAGTATTTTATGATATGTCGCCGTATTGGGAAGGCTTACAAGCATTTGATAAAGTTATAACAGATCTAAACAAAACTTGCATAACAATGAGCGGTGGACAGTGTAACATGATAGTCGCTCAGCTGATACTCGAGTACAAGGAATTAAATAACTATAATAAACTCCTCATGACGCAACAGTTGAATGAACATTCCAGACAGCGACGTGACCTTATCAATGGAGTAGGCTACCTTGCAAATTCGCTCTTCGGAGTATTAGATGAACATTTCGCGGAAAAATACCGCAGAAACATTGAACTGATAAGGCAGAACGAGAAACGTTTGATAAATTTATGCAAAAATCAGAAGTCGATTGTTGAGTCGGAACTTAACTTATTGAAAAGGACAGAAGATATTATGGCCAAACAACATAAAATTACTAACAAACATTTAATGAGCCTGGATAATATTTCAAACAGAGTTCAACAAGAAGTCTACTACATATCTTTACTTCAGGAGTTCACACTAACATCGTTAACAGCAACCAACTTATTACATAATTTGCAAATTTGCAAAATTGTCATGTACGGGCTGAACTACATCCCGGCCGGCGCGGGTGCGCTGGCGACCGGCGGGCGCACTGCTGTGCCGGTGGCGGCGGAAGCGCGCTCACCGCGCGCTCATCTCTCCGGACATCGAGCTCCAGCCTGTGTCTAGTGTGTAGTGATAGTGTCAGTGATGTCATTGTGAAAGTTAGTGCGGGTATAAGTGCCCGTCAGAATACGGCTGAATGTCAGCCAAGTGACCAGCAAATAGTTATAAACAAAACTAAAGTGGCAAACAAAGTGTGCTCTCCGTTGCCACGCAAATCTTTAGAGACACTATCCTAGCGTTTAATTACTAACATTTTATTATCTTTAATTCATTAGAAATGGCATCACCTTGTTAACATTCATTGTCATTAATTATCACTTTACTAACCTAACATGTATCATCAGCATCCTCATCTTTTGGCGCCCCGGAATATGTTCGGAGTTTTGTCACCGAACACTTTATGTTGCAATAGTCGCGTGACGCGTTCACCTAATTATTAATTGGCAGTTTTGCCGTCAGTGCATAATCGGCTAGCGCGTCACCCGGGTGCATTCAAACATTAACATTTCATAAACATTTTAGTTTTTTAAGAACATTTTAAATAGGACAATAAATTAGTTATGAACATATAAACAGTTTTCTATTAAATTCACCGCAAACTCGCTCCGTACCCGACATGATTCGTGTTGAGACAAATTTAAGGAATGAAAATTGGTCAAATGTTTTATGAAATTACAGCTCAACTTGAACAATACGATGCAAAAGTCTATTCAATGTTAACACTTGAATTTGTAAATTGGCAGCGATGGTGCGACGCTCATCATACAATCCCTGGTGTTACGTAGCCTTGGAGGTTACGAATCCAAATCGCGAATCGCTCCGCGAAATTAGCTGACAGCGTGTTTCAAAGTTGCTAGATGCAAACAGAGCTTGCCAAGATGATTGTGTTAACTAACGGGGTAAAGCTTCACGATGCTTTCAGGACGGCGATTTGGTGTTCGTCAGTAAGACGAGCCAAGCCACGGGCAAGTTGGACTCTGGTATGCGTGGTCCATACATGGTTACGCGAGCGCTGCCTCATGGCCGATATGAGTTTAAACTGCTGTCTGGCTCTTACGGCAAGACCTCACAAGCTACGGCAGAATATATGGTGCGATGGAAAGGGGAATGGACCCCTGATGTGGATAGTAAATTTTTCGAGAGTACCCTGATTTTGATGCCATAAGCTTTGGAAGTTATGACGTCATGCCGCAAGACTGTTACATCCTGAGGGCTCTGTATTTGTGTTATATATACGTATGTGCATCCTGAGGGCTCTGCATTTGTGTAATATACGTAAGCGCATCCTGAGGGCTCTGCGTTTGTCTTTGTGTTTTGCTATTTTTGTTTGTTTTCGTACTTGTTGCGTGAGGCCTCCGCACTTGTATGATGGGCATCCTGAGGGCTCTGCCATGTAGACAGACTTTGTCTTGAGTTACGCTGAAGGACATCCTGAATGGTACTCCTTCACGCGGTTACTGTGCATTCTGATCCAATGCACAGTGGGCATCCCGAGGGCTCTGCCATTGACGTGTATCTCGAGAGCTCTACACGTGTGAGTGTCCCGACGAGGGCTCCACTCACGAAGGGCGACCTGCTGTGTCGTCCTGGATATCCTGAGGGCTATATCCAAATGTTCTCCATGTGATGGAGTCTCTCTCACCTGATGTTGTTAATGTTGATCTTAGACGATCCTGTAAAGGTTCCGTCTACAGATTATGAAAGTGATGGAGTCGCTCTCACTTTCATTTTGCCTAAATTTGACTGTTAAACTAATAAAAATCTTGACGTTGACGACAAAGTTAAGGCGAATGCATCTGAAAATCCGACGTGTAGCTCAAGCTCAAGCTTCTGAGCACCAAGTCGCGCACGAAGCGCACTGCCCTGCTTCCACCGAAGATCTGCAGCAGCATACACCCTCAGCCTCACACTGACCCATCTGCGTGCGAGGACGCGCCGCCGTCAGGAGAGGCCGTATAAGGAGAAACTTGTCTGAGAAGGAGGCGTGGCCTATCCCCGCCGTCAGAGCTAGCGTGGAGGGGCAAGCGGAGGCTCGAGGCAGCGCGCCCGCCAGTGGCAGGTCAGTTCGTTCACGACACCAGGAGTAGACGGACGTTGTAGAATCGCTTGTCAAATTACTGTTCATTTTTAATTCGAATATTGTTCGGTTGCCTAATTATTTTATATTTCCTTTTTGGGTTTCAATTAATTGTTTTGGTTATAATTTTGTAAACTTGGAATAAAAGTCTAGGTTCTGTTGGTTAATTGTATTTTTTATTAAATTGTAAACTCCTAAATATATATTAAACGAAATAGATGTATTAATATAGTGAATTTTGTCGTTAATAAAAAAGATTTTGTTGATAAAAGGAAACTGATTCTAATAAAATTACATTTTCTCGGTTGATATAAATCATTTACTTAAACAACAGTTGTCTATTAACGATAACTTGATGAAGAACTGTTTGAAATCTTCTTATACAGTTAAATAGAAATATTTTTTTTTATATTACTTGATTTCCATCGATTTTAATAAAAATCGATTAGCATCACTCAAAGGCACGCATATTGGACATCCCTTTTTGTTTACTTCGTAAAGCTTCGTGTTTTTTCGGCAATGCTCGATACGAGGTAATGTATCTCAGTCACACGTTAGTATTATTGGTGTAGTGTACGCATAGAGTATATATTACCTATTATGTATACTCTAAGAGTGTACGTTTCGCTGTCTCTGTCTTTAGCAAAGTCGGCTACAAAAGTTTTCGGTGTGTTTTTCTCGGAGTTTTTTTATTATGTATTGATTGTTATTGTTAATATTGTTGTTTTTATTTGTGTTAATTAAGCGTTAATTCAGTTTTATTCGTGTTATTTTCAAGTGTAATTTGTAACTTATTTCACCAAATCAACCAAATATGCCACAAAATCAGCAGCCCAACCCATATGGCAGACAAGGTAATTCGAGTTGATCGTGATCCGAGTCTGATCTACGATACCAACGCGATATTGTCGGTACCCACTGCGCATTTATGGCACGATCGTACAACTCTCTCGAAATCGCGTTAAGATCGAGATGACGTCATACAGATTATGTAAAAATGTAGTGTTTTTTTAGCAGTCTGTGGTTTAAATTAACAAAAGACTGTCAATTTTGAGTTTGACAGCGCATCTAGACTTCATTTCATTTTTTTTTTTAAGTTCGCCCGTTTGGGCAGGCTAAAGTCTCTAGGACCATACCGCCATGTCTTACATAGTTTTTATTTGATAGTTTAATATTCCATTTATTATACTTTTGTTGAGAATGAGGGAGTGATCATGTGTTAACCAATAATCATGTTATTTATTTTAAAGAATGTTTGTGCTATACTTTTGTATCAACTTACACATACAAATAATATATTTAAAAAGTATTTTAACTGATCTTTCCATTCTTTCCTACTGTCTGTCGGTCAGTGTTGCCAACTACTTGCCTGGTATTATAAATAATTATTCGCTAATCGATATAAACTATAAATAAAATCGATGCTAAGTCAACCGTTCCGTTAAGCTTCGTCATCGATCACCCCATGCTCATTTTAAACTAAGTGTTTAATTAAATAGTTTAAGTTAATATTTAACGGTGATTTTTCACCGCAATTTATGCACATAATCTTCCCAGGGCGAGGGATAAGGGCAAATTGCATAAATAGACATACGTTATATAAACGAGAGACAGGCTGGCATGCACGTCACTAGAAGCTGGCTTGTAATTAGAGATTTTTAGTTGTTATTAATTAATTATAAGGGATAAAGAGTTGCGCAGACGACTGAGAAAATAGTCTTGGAATCATAGGGGCAATACAACGCAGATGAGGTACATAAAGTAAGCGTAAAAGGTCCCGTACATTTTTTTCTCCAACAAATTCTAGCCTGCGCCTGCGTCTGCGCATGCCTTTATCGTTTCTCACAATGTCTTATTTATGCATCTAGGAAATAGAAGTATGTAGGTAATATTGACTTAACTCGATTTAAAACCAGTTAACGATTAATGGATATTTATTTATGGCAATACAGCAATTATAATCAAAACAAGCAAATGTCAAAGTCAGTAATGTCAGTAGGTATATATTTAATTCGTTAATTCACTGTTTCCTTGTGAGTTAGCGTTGACCTTCGCCGCGATCGGATGTGTTTGTAAGTCGATTCTCCGCCTTGCGTTGAGACTCCTTCCTCATCACGCCCGCCCGCCACCGCGAACTCCGCCAACCGCACCCGCGCTTACCGCGAAGTTTGTGATAGCGAGTTGACCGCGACATCTCCGTCACGCGACGTCGAGAATCGCCGGCCTCGTTCCGCAAACACGTGTTAGTGCCCAGTGCCTTAGCACTCATAGTGTAAATACGCGCAAGAGACGTTTCCTCGCCTTGTGTAGTGACTGCGCCCGACAACCGTTGGATTGCAGTGTGTTTGCCGGCGGGAAGAGTCTACTGACTAGTGGTTTCATTGGAAACCGACAGACCAGTAGATTCCGACCGTGAGTACCTTCAAGTTATTCCTCCGCTCTCGTCTCTTCCGCTGTTGTGTGCACGTACCCGGTTGCGGTAATTTAGCTGGGCCTTCACTAGTATCTAGTGATCTCACCCGGCTGGACAGTCCGCACAGGGGTGTGTAGCAACTTTGGAACTGAGCGAGGTTTATTACTGTCGGGAATAGGCAGTGTGCCAAAGACATAAGTGATAAGATGGCTGAAAAGCCGGAAGACCACAACTCCCCGCTCGTGGAGCCCGAGGGCCCCCTTGAGCAAGGCGTAGTACGCCGTCACCCCTTCTACCCGGAGCAGAGCATGATCGTGCCTGCTTCTGCCCTGGGTCTGCGTCGCGCACCAAGGCCACACTCGTCTGGCCCCACAGTGCGATTCGCCTCGCTCGGAACTGATGTTCCGCCACGGGACGCAACCCCGCACTTGGCGCAGACGCGCATCGCGCCTCCCCGCCGACGCAACTCATCATCAGATGATGCAACACAGGGGGAAGAGAAAAAGGCCAAGGTCAAGCCTGTCTCTCCCCCGACTCCACCGCCGACGTCCAAGATCCCGACGCCCGTCTTTAAGACGCGGCCGGCGGGAACACAAGACCCTCTACCGCAGCGTGCCACACGTGCTACACGCGCTCGCGCCACCCATATCACAACGCCGCCCACCCAGGCTTCCGCCCTAGCCCAGCCGGCCGCCACACAAACACGGCCGACCGCCGCCCAATCGTGGTCTGCCGCCGCCCAATCGGCTATCGCCCAACCGGCCGTCGTCCAGCCAGCAGACGCCCCACCAGCCGCCGCCCAAGGGGCCGCCGCCCAACCAGCCGCCGCCCAACCGGCCATCGTCAAACCGACCGCAACCCAACACCCGGCCGCTGCCCGAACGCAGCCACCCGCCGTACAGACACAAATGCCCATTCGTGTCTGGGCCGGTAAGGCGCGAACGGGCTCGACCGCATCGCCGATACCGTCGACCTCCAAGGCCGCCTCCACTGTACCGAGGCCCTCTTCGTCAGCCGCGTCCTCGTCATCAGAAGGCCTGCCGACCAACATTACCGCGGACAGCTCCGAATCCGTATACACGGACAGCGTTGAGCACCGCGGTGACACTGATACTCAATCGACCTCATACGCAGCGATTGAGTCCGTGCCGATGCATGCAGCACCCTTCCCGTCACCGCCTTCACCCCCGCCGGAGGCCGCCGCCTCCTATGCGGCCGCACTGAGGTCACCGCCGCCGTCGCGCCCGCTAACACCAACACTGGCGCCGACGTGCCCGGCAGCACCGACCGCGACTCGCTCCCCGGCGCCGGCCACCCATGCACTCAAGGGCTACCCGCCCATCATCGTGGAGTGCATGACGAAGTGGCCGGCACACTTCGCTGAGTTGCGTAAGCGACTTGGCCACCCACCGAACGCGCGCGCCTTCGACAAAGGCGTGCGCTTCACGCCGCAGACCGCAGATGAGTTTCGTGCCGTCCAAAGGTACCTCACCGAGGCCGCGAGCACTGACACAAAACTCTCGTGGTGGTGCTACAGCGTGGCTTCGGAACGCCCCCAGAAGGCCGCAATTCGAGGTCTCCCCGTCGACACAGAACCTGAGGACATTGTGGCCGCTCTAAAATCGCTGGACTTCCCAGCAACCTTAGCTCGCGCCATTCCGACGCGCAGCACCACGCGCCCAGGGGTCTACCACATACAGCTAGACCCCATGACCAAGATGGAGCTCGAACGCCTGTACACTGTCACCGAGCTCCTAAACATGCCTGGCATCTCCATCGAGGCATGGAGAGGCCACACGACGGTGCCGCAGTGCCACCGCTGCCAGGGTTTCGGACACTCGTCAGTGCACTGCCACCGTCCAGCGAAGTGTGTGCGCTGCGGAGGCCCGCACTTTGCCTCCACGTGCACCATGCCAGAGGGCGGGAAGCCCTCCTGCGCCAACTGCCAGGGCCAACACACAGCCAACAGCCGCAGCTGCCCCGTGTACAGGAGAGAGGCCCGGCGGCGACTTATCCAAGTGCCCGGCCCTCTCCCTCCCCTGCCGACTGCTGAGCGCAACCAACGCAACCAGCGCCAACCACGCGCCCTCCGTGTACCATCGTCGGATCGCCCGGGCAGACGCGCCCCCCCGGCCCAGGCGCGACCCACCGTCCCGCCTCAGGCGAGGTCCGCCGTACAACGTCAGGCGAAGACAACCGCCCCGCCCCAGGCGTGGCTTGTACCGCAGCCTGTATACCAAATAGGGCCAACGCTGCAGCCTCCTGTAAACCCAGCAACCCAACGAGGAGCACCCCCTGCTACCCGAACTAAGAAGGGACGCAACAGAAGAAAGAAGCGGGAACAGCGTCCCGCTCCCGTCGCAGCCTCAACCCCGCTGCCACAACAACATCAGCACGCGTTCGTGCCATTCGCCCCGAACTGGCGTCCAAACACGGCGCCTCTACACACCCCCACTGCGTTATACCCACCTGCATTGCAACCCCCCTTGGCGCCAGCTGCGCCTTTCTTCGTCCCGGGCACTCACACTGCCCTGGGACCCTACGCACGCCACAGTGCCCCCTTTGCCCCCTTCGTCCTCGGCCAGGCACATGGGCCGCGCCCCGGCTCAAGGGGCCCCCGCCACCGCCGCGGGCGTTCACGGTCCAAGGCGGACCAGGCTGCCCCAGAGTGTATGGATACCGCCCCACCCCTCCCCCAAGTAACTACATCAGTTCAGGGCCCTGCCTCCCAGCAAGAGCCCTCCACGACCGCAGCGCTGCCAGCGCCGACGGCCACTACCGTCACCGCCACTATTACTACCGCCACTGCGCCTGAGCTACGGCTAGCACCGGGGGCCCCCAGAACCCAAGGGGCCCCAGAGCTGCAAAAGCCTATCGGTACCGACCCGCGACGACACTTCGTGCCTGTCACGCGGGCCGCTACCACTCCTCACACGGAGCAGCCACCACGCGTGTCAAGGCCGGCACCCACGCCGCACGCAATGCGTCCGGCGCACTATGCACCGTACCAGCTGCAGCATCAACAGCCATCCGGATCGAGCGCGTCGAACGCTCCCCAGATGCATCACCAGCAGCGTGCCTTCCAGGCACCTCCACCCGGCTTTCTTATGGGCGCGCCCTCCGCGCCGCAGCAGCAGCCCTACTACAACCACACGCTGTCCGCCAGGGACCCCATGTATGCTATACTGGGGATCCTGGTGGATCTACTCACTACCATCGCGGCCGGAGGCGAGCTCCGAGATGCGGCGATGCGCGGATTGGCCTCCATAAACGGGTGTCTCTATGGATAGGTCCAATCTGCGCATTCTCTACTGGAACCCCGGGGGCGTCCGAGACAAGGTCTCCGCCCTTCGTACTCTCGCTCAGGACCAGGATGTCCACGTCATCCTCCTGGGCGAGACCAAATTGAAACCTACACAACAACTCCGGGTGCCCAACTATCTCACGTACCGGCGGGACGAGGTCTCCCCCCGGGGCACGGCCTACAGGGGAACGGCCGCCCTGGTGAGGGGAGACCTAGTCCATGAGGACCTGGCGCACCTGGAGTTCTCCGACATCCGGACGACGGGGGTGAGGGTGAGCATGGCCGGCAGAGAAGTGAAACTCTTTGCTGGCTACCGCCCCCCCCAGCCTACCTTCGACACACGAGACCTGCGCCGCATCTTCGAAGGACGCGCCCCGACCCTCCTGGCGGCCGACCTCAACGCCAAGCACACGGCGTGGGGGTCGAGACTTGTGACGCCAGTAGGGAGGCGGCTCCTCGAAGATGCCGAAACCCATGGGTACACCGTGATTGGGCCGGACAGCCCGACGCATGTACCCAACAATGCCACCTGGCAGCCGGACGTCCTGGACATCGTAGCACACCAAGGCCTGACCTGTCCAGTCAGCCTGGAGGTGCTGTACGACCTGGACGAGCAGCACCTCCCGGTGCTCATCACCCTCGCCATCGGGGCGGACTTCACGGCCCCCCGCCCGATGCGCTTGAGGGTGAACTGGGACAAGTTCCAGGCCCAACTGCAGGAAGTAGAGGTCGGCCCACTCTCGACGGCGGAAGATGTGGAGAGATGCGCGACTACCATCACAGACTGCATCAAGTCCGCCAAAGAGATGGCGTCGACGCCCGCCCCACCGACCCAGAGAAGGGAGCAGTTGCCTCTCCGCCTGCGCGCGATGCACAGGAAGAAGAGGTGTCTGCGGAAGCTCTGGGCACACAGCCGCTGTCCCCGCGTAAAGAGAGAGCTCAACACGCTGGCGGAGAAACTCAAAAGCGAGGTACAGGCGTGGCGTGGCGAATCGTGGGACGATCGAATTATAGAAATAGGAGAGGACCCCACGAAAGCCAGCCTGTACCAGTTGAACCGGACCCTAACCCAGGCCAAGGTGGCGGTCTGCCCGCTGCTGGACGGCACGGGCCAGCGCCGTTACCGAGCCGAGGAACGCGCGGAGCTGCTGGCGGACCACCTGGAGGGCCAGTTCCAGCTGCACCCAGTCCCCATGGATGCAGCTGTTACTGTACCGGCACACCACCAGATGGTGGAAGCAGCGGTCGCCGTTTTCCTCTCCTCGCCACCACCCCCCTTGGAGGGGAATGACTTTATCTCCCCAGCAGAGGTGCTGAGGGCCGTGCGAAGGTTACCAGGGAAGAAAGCGCCGGGGCATGACGGAATCACCAACGTCATGCTGAAGCAACTTCCCACGAGGGGCCTGGTAGCGTTAGCTCGGCTCTTCAACGGTATCCTTCGCACCCAACACTTCCCCAAAGAGTGGAAGACTGGCAAGGTGATCGTGCTCCCGAAGCCAGGGAAGGACCGCCGATTGCCTGCCAGTTACCGACCTATTACGCTCCTGCCGATGCTGTCGAAGCTTTTCGAGGGCCTGTTGTTGCGGAGGCTGAGGCCTCACCTGACTCCAAGAGAGGAGCAGTTTGGCTTCCGCACCAGGCACTCCACGACGCTCCAGCTCACAAGGGTGATTCATCTCCTGGCCGAGGGGATGAACAGGGGCCACCGCACGGTCGGTGTCTTCCTCGATATCGAGAAGGCATTCGACCGTGTGTGGCACGAAGGGCTCCTGTGGAAACTCACCCAGACCACGACGCCACCGGCCATCACCAGAATCGTGGCGTCGTTCCTAGAACGGCGAGACTTCTTCGTCGCGGTGGAGGGCCACGCGTCGACGAAGAGGCCAACCCACGCTGGGGTCCCCCAAGGGAGCTGTCTGTCACCGGCTCTCTACGTGCTCTACACCGACGACATTCCGGTCCTGGAGAGCGAGCACCTCCGGGAGGGGGAACGGGACGTCACACTGGCGCTGTTCGCGGACGACAGCGCATATTTCGCCTCGTCTAAAATGGCCACCATCGCTGCGAACAGGGTGCAGAGAGTCCTCGAGCTGCTACCCGAGTGGCTCGACAAGTGGCGGATGGCCGTCAACGTGGGGAAGACGGCCGCGCTACTCACCGGAGGACAACGCATCCTGCCACCACCACTTCAACTTAGAGGCGAGGACGTCAAGTGGGAGAGTACCGTGAGGTACCTTGGCGTCCATATCGATCGGACGTTGAGGATGTGCCCGCAAGTGGACCACGCCGTCCGCCAAGCGAAGGCCGCTCGCGCGCTCCTCCGTCCGGTGCTGGCCTCTAAGTTACCCCTACGGACCAAAGTAGGGGTATACAAGGCGTATATCCGCACCCGCCTCACGTATGCGGCTCCGGCGTGGTACTCACTATGCTCGGAGACCCAACGGAGGCGGCTACAGGTCGTACAGAATGTCGCCCTGCGCGTGTGTACGGGGGCGGGGCGATATGTCAGAAATGACGTCATCGCCCGCGATGTCGGGGTGGAAAAGGTGGGGGAGTTCGTGGTCCGTCTGGCGCGTCGTATGTACGACCGCGCCGACAACGGGCCACACCCCCACCTGCACGACATCGCACCCCTCCACGCGAGACCCCCCGACAAACCCCATAAACGCGCCCTGCCCCGCGACATTCTTCCGCCGCCAGAAGAAGACGAAGAGGGCAGAGGCGACAGCAACCACCGGAAAAAAAAGGTCCAATACAGAGCCGCTGAGAGGCACACCGACTAGCGGAGCAGCCACCAGCGGCCTGCCAGTTCCCCGGGGGTAGAAGCCCCCGCGCGTTTATGCCAGGGTAGAGGGGACCACCCCGAGACCCACCCCTACCACCCCCCAGGGGAGGTGGAAGATTGACTTGACTTGTTTCCTTGTGAGCATTGCAACGTTTTTCGCCTTTGAAAATGGATTCTGAAATCTCTTTTCACGGCAATTCTGGCTCGCCTACGGACTCTGATACCAATACCACTCATCACGTTGACCCTGGCCCGCCTACGGACACCGAAACCAGTGCAATCGTTGACCTGTTCCTGTTTGATTATGGATACTGAACCCGCGATAGATAACAATTCGCATGGACACGAACGAGCTACCCCTGGTGGAGACTGCAATCATACCGATGTGACACAAAGGAGGATACCTCGATCTTGTGGAGGTGGAAGCTGAAGTGAAGTGAACTGAAGAAGGCAGTGGATCGCTCCGCAAATGCTACGTTTGCAATCTCTAGCACACTATTATTCATAATAACTGTGCAATAACTACATAAGACCGCCTATTGTACTAAGACATGAATGAGACAAGAATGTTCCAAACGGAAGAGACTAGTGTCCCACGATGGACTGAATCGTAGTGTGAGCCCTAGTGCATCTAAAATAGCTTAATTATTACACCTACCCTATTTGTAAACACTAAGTACTTACCGAGTGCTCTAAAATTAAGTTTTTCTGTACCAACAATCTAATTGAATAAATAAATTATTATGATTATTATAGTTACCAAATGTATAATATTGATAATATTTTGATTTCAATAAAAAAAACTAACAAACATTGTATTGTTTTATTATAAATCCTAAATATTTATTTTGGTAGTATATCAAGCACTTCAAGAAAAGGAAAGACATACTTACAAGTAAACTTAAAAATCTGTGATATATTCACTATTTTAAATGATGTCTGATAGACTCAATAAATAAGTTGTTAGTTAATAATTAGTTTGTTTGCAATAATGTATTGAGTATTGACTCCACCTTGGTCGAATGTGAACAATTATTATTAAATCATTTATTTCAGGCAACAAGTAACAAAAGTACATAGTCCCATATTAATAAATAACTTACAGACTAACATACATATAATATTAAGCATTTAATTAACACATCATTGCGTGGTGTCATGGGCCAGCCTTCCGTAGAATCTTCGGAACTTGACACTCCTCAGCCAAAACTCCTCACTCACAAAGGTTGCAAGTCACTCAGAACTCTCACCACAAATGACTTGAAACTGACAGTATGTCGAAATTCCAACTGTACAACCCTCAAGGTGAGCTTGGTCTGCTGCTTCAGGTACGACATTCTCTGTTTTTACACACTAGTGAACTCGAGACATGTAGACCTGTAGATCATCGGAATCTCAGCACGAAGGAGATTCGTTGTTGTCGGTGCGGCTGTACCGCACTGGTTACGACGATTGGACTTCCTCCTCTTTTTTTCCACCTTGGTGTACAGTAAAGTCACCTCAGTTGCAGAGGGATATAAAAGCTAGTAGAGCCATGGTGTCACTTAAACAAAAACAATAATAACTACTTAGTATACATTAACTTCTACCACTTAGATATTTTCTGTAGTCACAAGTTTCGTAGTAGGTACTGTAGGTACAGATACATTGCCCGACGGCAAGGCAAGCGTTTATAGCCAAAAACAAAACAAATCAAATGCATAAATTGTTACACTATGTGGTATGCCGATTTCAATGTTCTTTGGTTTGAAAATATGAAAGAAGTTAATGCTTTACGGCTTTAGAATTTGATTTGGCTCAATGTTGATTCACTTCCACGGCGTCAAGATGTCAAACAATTAGGATTATAATACTTTTCGTTACTTACGATTCCTAAAAGGTTGGCTTTGTCTTACCTTTTTGAAATCGCGATTTATAACCTCAATAACTCTACTGACAGTTGTCAACATTGCCTTTAAAATAGGATATGGGTGCCAATTTACGATCACAACTCGATCGAAGAATGAACAATTTGCTTTTTCAAGGCATTATTTCATTTTTTTTTAGCTGCATTAGTTCTCATATCAGCCGCAACGATATGGAGCGCTGGCGATGCTCTAAATCGTATTCAAGAGTACCAATTTGGGTTTTATACGATTGAATCAGCGGTTGATATCAACCCGATGTGCATTATCTGAGATATGGGTTGCCCCCCAGAATTGTGTTATAAATCGTAACAGTTTTATTCTAACTAACAAAACTAAAAAATGAAATTAAATATAAAACACAGAATTTAGGTCACCGTACGCGGGCAAGGTGCCCAAAAAGCTGGCGACGTTACCTCGTTAAATGGCCAGACTAATTCGTTGGCCGAGGTAAGCGCCAGCTCTTTGGTCACCTGTTGTTTCAATGAGGCGTCTGGCCAGCTCTTTAAATTAACTAATAATCTTGACAAAAAATCTTGACTTTAAAATCTTGACGAATCTTGATTAATTATTAATCTTGGGGAGACGGGTCTGAGCAGCCGCTCAACTGCCGCCTCTCTCTAGATCTATGTGCACCATCTTAGGCCACATCATCGCTTCACATCAGGCGAGATAGTAGCCAAACATAGATCTATAAAGAGTAAAAAATAAAATCTTATCAACATCTGTAGTTTTTGTAATTTTTTGTGATTGAGTAACAAATCTATGCATCCATCCTCGCAAACTGTCACATTTATAATATGAGTAGAATTAGTAGGATAGGATAGTAGGATAATTATTAAGCATTATAGGATCACACCCCCGACACTCCATACAAATGAACCGAGTTAATTACCTACTACTACTACCGGTGCACCGGCCTGGGGGGCAACCCATATCTCAGATAATGCACATCGGGTTGATATCAACCGCTGATTCAATCGTATAAAACCCAAATTGGTACTCTTGAATACGATTTAGAGCATCGCCAGCGCTCCATATCGTTGCGGCTGATATGAGAACTAATGCAGCTAAAAAAAAATGAAATAATGCCTTGAAAAAGCAAATTGTTCATTCTTCGATCGAGTTGTGATCGTAAATTGGCACCCATATCCTATTTTAAAGGCAATGTTGACAACTGTCAGTAGAGTTATTGAGGTTATAAATCGCGATTTCAAAAAGGTAAGACAAAGCCAACCTTTTAGGAATCGTAAGTAACGAAAAGTATTATAATCCTAATTGTTTGACATCTTGACGCCGTGGAAGTGAATCAACATTGAGCCAAAACAAATTCTAAAGCCGTAAAGCATTAACTTCTTTCATATTTTCAAACCAAAGAACATTGAAATCGGCATACCACATAGTGTAACAATTTATGGATTTGATTTGTTTTGTTTTTGGCTATAAACGCTTGCCTTGCCGTCGGGCAATGTATCTGTACCTACAGTACCTACTACGAAACTTGTGACTACAGAAAATATCTAAGTGGTAGAAGGTAATGTATACTAAGTAGTTATTATTGTTTTTGTTTAAGTGACACCATGGCTCTACTAGCTTTTATATCCCTCTGCAACTGAGGTGACTTTACTGTACACCAAGGGCTACACCAAGGTGGAAAAAAAGAGGAGGAAGTCCAATCGTCGTAACCAGTGCGGTACAGCCGCACCGACAACAACGAATCTCCTTCGTGCTGAGATTCCGATGATCAACAGGTCTACATGTCTCAAGTTCACTAGTGTGTAAAAACAGAGAATGTCGTACCTGAGGCAGCAGACCAAGCTCACCTTGAGGGTTGTACAGTTGGAATTTCGATATACTGTCAGTTTCAAGTCATTTGTGGTGAGAGTTCTAACTGAGTGACTTGCAACCTTTGTGAGTGAGGAGTTTTAGCTGAGGAGTGTCAAGTTCTACGGAAGGCTGGCCCATGACACCACGCAATGATGTGTTAATTAAATGCTTATACTTATATTTTATATTATGTGTATGTTAGTCTGTAAGTTATTTATTAATATGGGACTATGTACTTTTGTTACTTGTTGCCTGAAATAAATGATTTAATAATAATTGTTCACATTCGACCAAGGTGGAGTCAATACTTTATTGCAAACAAACTAAATATTAACTAACAACTTATTTAATCAGACGTCATTTAAAATAGTGAATATATCACAGATTTTTAAGTTTACTTGTAAATATGTCTTTCCTTTTCTTGAAGTGCTTGATATACTACCAAAATAAATATTTAGGATTTATAATAAAACAATACAATGTTTGTTAGTTTTTTTTTATTGAGATCAAAATATTATCGATATTATACATTTGGTAACTATAATAATCATAATAATTTATTGATTCAATTAGATTGTTGGTACAGAAAAACTTAATTTTAGAGCACTCGGTAAGTACTTAGTGTTTACAAATAGGGTAGGTGTAATAATTAAGCTATTTTAGATGCACTAGGGCTCACACTACGATTCAATCCATCGTGGGACACTAGTCTCTTCCGTTTGTTACTCGTTTGAAACTTCATTTGACTTATTCCAGTCACAGTCCAGCAAGAATAACATACTACACAGCCATCTTCGATCTGTTATAAGAAAATAAATATGATTGATTAAATAGCAAAAAAACACTTTATTGCACTTAAAAAGGAATTTCATAATGAACATTCTTGTCTCATTCATGTCTTAGTACAATAGGCGGTCTTATGTAGTTATTGCACAGTTATTATGAATAATAGTGTGCTAGAGATTGCAAACGTAGCATTTGCGGAGCGATCCACTGCCTTCTTCAGTTCACTTCACTTCAGCTTCCACCTCCACAAGATCGAGGTTATGACCCCTTTGTGTCACATCGTATGATTGCAGTCTCCACCAGGGGTAGCTCGTTCGTGTCCATGCGAATTGTTATCTATCGCGGGTTCAGTATCCATAATCAAACAGGAACAGGTCAACGATTGCACTGGTTTCGGTGTCCGTAGGCGGGCCAGGGTCAACGTGATGAGTGGTATTGGTATCAGAGTCCGTAGGCGAGCCAGAATTGCCGAGAAAATAGATTTCAGAATCCATTTTCAAAGGCGAAAAACGTTGCAATGCTCACAAGGAAACAGTGAATTAACGAATTAAATATATACCTACTGACATTACTGACATTGACATTTGCTTGTTTTGATTATAATTGCTGTATTGCCATAAATAAATATACATTAATCGTTATCTGGTTTTAAATCGAGTTAAGTGAATATTACCTAAATACTTCTATTTCCTAGATGCATAAATAAGAAATTGTGAGAAACGATAAAGGCATGCGCAGACGCAGGCGCAGGCTAGAATTTGTTGGAGAAAAAAATGTACGGGACCTTTTACGCTTACTTTATGTACCTCATCTGCGTTGTATTGCCCCATGATTCCAAGACTATTTTCTCAGTCGTCTGCGCAACTCTTTATCCCTTATAATTAATTAATAACAACTAAAAATCTATTATTACAAGCCAGCTTCTAGTGACGTGCATGCCAGCCTGTCTCTCGTTTATATAACGTATGTCTATTTATGCAATTTGCTCTTATCCCTCGCCCTGGGAAGATTATGTGCATAAAGTGCGGTGAAAAATCACCGTTAAATATTAACTTAAACTATTTAATTAAACACTTAGTTTAAAATGAGCTTGGGGTGATCGATGACGAAGCTTAACGGAATGGTTGACTTAGCATCGATTTTATTTTATAGTTTATATCTCAGATAAAGTATCCAGCCTGGATTGGTGACGCGCACTCATTCCCATTACAAAAAGTCTGTCATTTTCGGTGGGGGACGAGGAAACGCACACAAATAAATGATCACCACTAACGCATTTTTCAATCACGTCGCTATGCACGCACACAACAAAAGAAGTTAACACTAGCTTAAACTTTACGCACACAATCACATTCACACACAGAGACGTTCTATCGGTACACGATATTTAAACGTCAATCACGTAAACCACTTTATGCTTGATACTATCGATATTGTGTTATCGATAAACTCTGCTAAAGCATGGAATACACATAAAAATAAAATAAAACAGAATTCTTAAATGACATATTCTGTTGCTCAAGAGAATCAAAGTAATAACTATCAAACTTAGTTCGAAAGTTCTTTATTATTTTTTGGCATCACAAACGCACTTATGAACGTTAATTATTACAATAACTAAACAAACATAAAATATACTATATTTTATGTTTGTTTTTGACAATGTTATGTTTTTGTATGTGCCAGATGGCTACTTGGCAGAAGCGGAATGTTCCATGCATCTTTGTCTTTTATGTGATTACTAACGATAATGATAGTCTATGTAATTACTATAGGCGATGATTTAAAATTAAACTTGCAATAACGTGAAATAACGTTGCAAGAACTATTGCTGTATGTACGATGGAAGCATCGCACATTGCGCGCGGTCAGCAGTTTTCGCCTGCATGCCACATTTCATATCGCGTCATTAGTTCACGATCGGACACCATACATTCCGCGTGGGCTCAATCATTACCATTTAATGTTGGTACGGAACCCTGTTTTAATTTTCTTGTGTTGTTAGACCGTGGTATAAAGCCGTGGTATTTTCAAAAGGTTCTGAACAAATTGTGCTGGTACGCTTAGGAACCTACGATAAATCATTTCCACAAGCTTGAATCTAGGCAGCCCGACTACCAGGTTCTTTTGGAAATCTGCCCAATAAAAGTGTAATACAACAATTGTATTTTTATCGACATATTTTTAAACATATTGATTTTATCGATGTCTAAATTGGTTCTGACCCAGCGCTAATTTCACTCCGGTTTCTTGACTGTGTTGCTAGCGTTCAAATAATATAAGTGCCTATTTGCGATTAGGTCATTCTCATTAGTTACTCATTATAGTAGATTTTTCCCGCGACTTCGCCTGCGTAGACGACAGACAATATAGTCGTATTTTTCAAAGACCATTTTCGCAAGACCTCCCATATGAGAGCGCCAACCACCAACCCAACCGGTTTTGATGTATACAAGTGCAGCAAAATTTTTATTATTTCCAAAAATGCTGTTTATATTTTCTCTACTCTAAGGACAAAACTTTCTTAATGCAAGAGAAAAGGTACCTACCCTGGAGGACCCAAATTTTTGCCACACCTGTATACCCTATAATCAAAGCTGGAACTTAATACTAAACGGTGAAAATCAAATTAAAATCCATTCTGCAGTTTTCGACTCAACAATTATTCAAAATAATAACATGTAGGTATATAAAATTGTAATGTAAAACAATATTTATTAATAGTTTCAGTTTTATTTGACTTTCTTATAACGTGCAGGAAAACAGAGCTTTGGCCGCCTAGATACATGAAAATAAGCTAAAAATTTTATCCGAAATATAACTTTTTCGATTTAGTTGCAACACTATGTGAGTTTATGTGACTGACAATAATTTTTAAATTTTTGCTATTTTAGCGCATTATTAGATATAAAAATACATACAGATGAAAAGTTACGTTATCCTTGGTGTAGTTTGATGTTCTTGAAATTTTTTTGCACCAATATATGCTGCAACTCGGCATTTTTTTAGGAGCTCTTTCGCCCGCTACGACAGTTGGTGAATGGCGCGTGATGCGCGTCAACTAGTTTTATATAACGTCGTGGATTTTTTTGTCCTTGACGTTTGGCAAAATTGGCGAGAGGGGTAGGCCTGTCGTGTCGACTCCGTTTGGCTGTCTACTCGAAGGTTTATATCGATTAGCGAATAATTATTTATAATACCAGGCAAGTAGTTGGCAACACTGACCGACAGTCAGTAGGAAAGAATGGAAAGATCAGTTAAAATACTTTTTAAATATATTATTTGTATGTGTAAGTTGATACAAAAGTATAGCACGAACATTCTTTAAAATAAATAACATGATTATTGGTTGAATTGATTTTTTCCGGGCATCGTGTTCACGCAAGCCGAAAGTGGACACAGTCCTACTGCAGGCAAATAGATTTCTTATAAACGCAGCAGGTAAATCTTCTGCCTTTCCAGTCGGCTAGGACATATGCTTCTTCCTGATGGTCCTGGTTGAGGAGGTGGTTGAGGACAGGGAGGCATATCCTCACTTAGCACTCTTCTGATTGTCAATCGACGCTCTCAAGGTAGCCTGTCATTATAAATTCGCTCTTTTAAACTTGGAAGGAAAATGTTTTGCCAATAAAGTCTGAAACAGCTTCACCACATTCTCGGGTAACAAATGAGCTCAGTGGCTGAACATCATCATCGGTGAAGTCGTCTTCGCTGTCATTATTTTCACCTACATGTAATTCTCTTACTAGCACGTTTTTTAACGCATAGTTAGGGTCTTCTACAGTCGTCGAAATCACTGAACTCGCTTTCTTGCTGTAACACCTCAAGCCAGGCTTCAACCATTCCATCCATCATTTCCATTTTGAAGATTTGGGAGCCAGGTACCCGGATACGGCATCTAAAATAACATAAAAGTTAGTTGAAGGAACATACATACATAGATAGATAAACACTTTATTATTCACCTTAAAAATAGAGATAAAGTACAAGTCAAATGTTTACAATGGTGTAACAATAGGCATACTTAGATGAAAAACCATTTGGAGTATAAATATAAGTAATAAACTGAGGTAATGTCTGAGACACTATGGCAGTAAACACTTTTTGCTGAGGTTATGACAGACACTATGAAAGTGCAGATGATCTTTGTGAGGTGATGTAGAACAGAATCAGAGGTGTACTTACTGAAGGGCACCAGAAGCTTGTTGCACCGAAACTGTAGACTGCGCGGCCATTAGCGCCTCAGTACCCGCTGCAGCGACTGATTTTAGGAAGGTAATGAGCGTAACAGAGCGATATTACGAAATGGCAACGCCGAATTTGTTTGACGGGGTCCGATAAACATATTCGCATATTCGTCGTCTAAGAAACGCGTCCTCGTTCTATAACAACGCAATGGCGCTAGACGAAGCAGAGTTCCAAAAAAATTACCGCTTGCCAAAGTGTTATATAAATTACATTAAAGTTTTGTTAACAAATCATAGCAAATCTTCAAAAAAAAGCCGGCAACCAGTTTTTTTTCTAGTTTCACTCGTTAGGGCAGGCTAAAATCTCTAGGACCATACATGTCATATGTAGTTTTTATTTGATAGTTTAATATTCCATTTATTATACATTTGTTGAGAATGAGGGAGTGATCATGTGTTATATCGGTGGAATATTAACCATTGTGTTCGTAAACGTTCACGAGTGTAGGCAAATGAAACAAAATAGAGAAAACATTGCTTTTTATGTTCTCCCAAAAAGTCCATCGAAAGCTTTAATTAAGTTCCACCACTTTATTGAAGCACTAGGAGATGGTCCGGCTTGTTGCTGTTGACCCTCATTCTCAACAAAAGTATAATAAATGGAATATTAAACTATCAAATAAAAACTATGTAAGACATGGCGGTATGGTCCTAGAGACTTTAGCCTGCCCAAACGGGCGAACTTAAAAAAAAAACGAAATGAAGTCTAGATGCGCTGTCAAACTCAAAATTGACAGTCTTTTGTTAATTTAAACCACAGACTGCTAAAAAAACACTACATTTTTACATAATCTGTATGACGTCATCTCGATCTTAACGCGATTTCGAGAGAGTTGTACGATCGTGCCATAAATGTGCAGTGGGTACCGACAAAATCGGGTTGGTATCGTAGATCAGACTCGGATCACGATCAACTCGAATTACCTTGTCTGCCATATGGGTTGGGCTGCTGTACGGACACGGTGTGTGTGGGTGAGTAATTATTGTAGGGATGAGCCAGTGACACTCGAGCGGGACAAGGACAATGCTATATGTAAGCAAAATAAGTGTTTCTATCTACATACTTTGCATTGTGTACATTTTAACGAATTTATTGTTTGGTAATTTAATTATTTTGTTTGGTATTTAATTTAACAATAACAAACCGTTTTATTTTAATTATCAATGTTACTAAACACTACTATTTTTACAAGCTTTCATTTAATTTGCAACGTATGTTGGTCCTACCGAGTTGAAATTTTGCATACTTGTCAAAGTCAACTTGACAAAGTCCTAATATTATGGTGACCACATTGAGGTCTTACACTATAGAGGGATAATTACGAAGTTTTCCGACCTAAAAAAGGATAGCGCTATACAACAGGCTCTTATAAAGAACGAGGTAGAACTATTATCATATTGTCTGTATCGCGTAACCCATTTTCATAACATGAAAATTGTACTGAAAGATTAAGTTTTCAAACGTTTGTGTTTTTCATGTGTTTATTGATGTTTTTCGGTAACTATAATTTATGTGGATGTAACTATACATCGGGTTCGACAATTAGAACCTGCATTTGGCTTGATATATTCAGTTTTCGGTGTTATTTTGTTAAAACAACATTGACCAGTTTCGTGTGTCAGTGTGGCCATCGTATAAACTAGACATGTGTAAGTAATGCGATTGATGCATTACGCGTAATATTACCCGATCGAGTACTGTAGCATTACATATTACTCGACTAAATTAAACATTACACATCACACCATAGCATCACACAGTGCACTGTTCTGTTCGTTGCATTATGTCTATCGAGTCTATGCCTCACTGACACTATTCGCGCGCGCGTCTGAGAGAGAGGAAGCGAGCTTCATCGCACGTGCGCCCTGCCTGCCACTTGATTGAACTTCCATTTAAAACCGTATTACTAGAAAATTATGTTAGAACTGGCCACATTGAAGCCTCTTTAGTTTGAATATATTTTGTGACTAGTGCTAAGGTGACAGATTGATGTCAGCTCAAAAATTAAAGAAAATTGTGTCGCTTTATCGGTCTAGTTTTTATTAAATCATAGTACTCTCCAGTGAAATTTCACAGTATTCCACCAGGCTTCCACACAAACACGCACTCATAATAGGTGATGTGCCCCTGCACTTAGAAAATGGAAAATTTAACGACGAAATTTCAAATTGGTCAGCTTGAAGGAAAAGCGAACTGGACCACCTGGAGGTACAAAATGTGCATTCTACTTAAGAGTATGAACGACGTCATCGACGTAGTAGAAGGAAAACTTAAGAGACCAGAACCGGTGCCAGATGGAGCAGGTGATGTAGACGTCAAGAGCTACAAAACTGAACTCGTCAGATTTGTGAAAGCGGACAGTAACGCTCTACTCCTTCTGACCACAAATATGAGCGAGGACACACTTCGCAAAGTCATGAGATATACGAGCGCTTATGAAGTATGGTTAGAACTACATAGACTGTATGGAGGTATTTCCGAAGACAAGGCGTACAACCTGTGTATGACATTTTTTGGATTGAAAAGAGACCCAGATGATGACGTTGCAACACACATGTGCAAACTGAAAAATATTTGGACTGAGTTGAATCAAGAATTCATCAGGACAACAAGGAGTTACCAGAACTATTGTTGGTATGTAAAATTTTGGATACACTTGGCGAAGAATATTTTCAATTCAGAAGCAGCTGGCTTTTAATACCCAAAGCAGACAGGACAGTAGAAAACCTAACCACTCACTTATGTGCTTACGAGAGAGCTTTGGCAAGTAAAGCAGTAGTACTTGACCAAGAAGCTCTAGCTGCTACAACGAGCATGAAGAAGCACATAAAGAACAAGGTAGACAAGGACAAAAATCTAAAGTGCAATTATTGCTCCGAGATTGGTCACCGCGTCAGAAATTGCCAAAAGTGGATCAGTGACGGACGTCCACCAAAAAGTAATAATCGTCCTTCAACAAGTCAAAGCGCAAACATGACTTTGATGTCTGTAGATACACAGACACAGACGAATACGACGGTTTTTCCGGCTGAATGCGACAAAATAAATTGGTACGTGGATAATGGAGCCACTAGCCACATAACCAATAGAGGCGACCTATTCCAAACTTTCGAGCATTTCCACGAGTCAAATACAGTGACTACAGCGAATGGAAATACGATTGAAGCGAAAGGAAAAGGATCGATTTTGATTGAAGCAGAAGTTAATGGTAAAACAGTACCTATAACCCTTCAAGACGTGTGGTATGTTCCATCGATTCAAAAGAATTTATTCTCTGTCCTAGCAAGTCACGATAAAAACCCGCGTAGCGAATTCTCTTCAAGTCCAAATAAATGCAGCATGTTTATAAATGGTGAACTCAAAGTTATTGGAGAACGAAGTCATAAGGGTGGTCTTTACAAACTTAATGTGACGAACGTAAAGCCATTCAAATCACTAGAAGTGTTCATGACAACGCAAACCCAATTATACCACGAGAGACTCGGCCATCAGAATAATAGACATGTCAGAGCTCTAGTCAAACGAGAAATGGGAATTGAGCTTCCAGTCGGACATGAACTCTGTGAAGGCTGCATGTATGGGAAATCTCACAGATTAAAATTTGGAACAAGAGATAGAGCCTCCCAACCAGGAGAACTGATACACAGTGATGTATGTGGACCGTTTCCAGAATCAATGTCCAAATATCGCTATTTTTTGCTTTTTAAGGATGATTTTACAAGTTTTAGATATGTTTACTTTTTGAAAGAAAAATCAGAGGTAAAGATATATTTAGAACAGATGATAGCTGAAGCAAAAACGAACGGACATGTAATCAAAACTATCCTAAGCGATAACGGAGGAGAATTTGATAACAAGAATGTACGAGACATTCTGGCCCTCAACGGTATAAAACAGAGATTGACAATGCCGTACACGCCGGAACAGAACGGCTGTAGCGAGCGTGATAATAGAACGCTAGTTGAGACCGCTAGATCGCTTATGTATGCGAACGAGACGCTACCTCAGTGCCTATGGGCAGAACTTGTGAGCACAGCGGCATACATACTGAACAGAACTGGTCCTACACGTGAAGATGGGAAAACGCCCTACGAACTTTGGTTTGGAAAGAAAGTGAGCATTAAACATTTGCGCATTATCGGCAGTACGTGCTATGTTCACATTCCGAAACAAAAGAGAAAGAAACTAAACAAAAAGGCCGTGAAAGGTACTTTGGTCGGATATGACGACGACGGCTACCGTATTTGGGTTACAGAAGGTAACACAAACCTTGTTCGATCACGAGACGTCAAATTTGACGAGAAACCGCTATCCAGATTAGAGGTAAAGGAAGTGACTGAAAAGCAGGACACAAAACCAAACGAATATGAGTTTAAAGTGTCATCAGATAGCAAACCTCTTGAACCGGTTATTGAAATTGACGAAGACAGACGTGATAACAGTACTGATCTAAGACAAGAACCTCAGTTAAGCGAATTGAGAGAAGACAGTAACTCAGAACCGCTCGAGTTTGAGGGAGAGAATAATGTTGAAGATGATGTAGACATGTTCGGAAATGAGTACGAAAACGAAGTCAACGAACCCGACGACGAATTCCAGGATACCGAAGATGAACCTGTAATTTCGCGCTATAATCTACGTGATAGATCGACTCTTCAACGACCTGCAAAACTCGACAGTTATGTCAATGCGGTACTTAGTAGTACTTTAGCTGTACCACAGTCGTACAAGGAAGCTACAAACAGTATAGATCGGAAAGAGTGGATAAATGCTATGAATAATGAGCTAAACTCACTACGAGAACATAACACATGGACCTTACAAGATCTACCAAAAGGAAGGAAAGCGATACCATGTAAATGGATTTTCAAGGTGAAAACCAATCCAGATGGCTCGATTGAAAGATTCAAAGCACGTATCGTCGCTCAAGGTTTCCGACAAAGAAAAGGACTTGACTATGAGGAAACGTATAGTCCAGTGGCAAGAATGTCGACAATACGCTCTCTAGTAAGTGTCGCAGCGAGTGAGAGGATGTACTTGGTCCAATTCGACGTGACCACAGCATTTCTCTACGGTAACCTCACAGAAGAGATTTACATGAAACAGCCCGAAGGTTTTGAAGATGGCTCAACGAGAGTATGTCATCTAAATCAAAGTTTATATGGCTTAAAACAATCTCCACGTTGCTGGAACTACTGTGTCCACGAGGTTTTGATTGAGCTTGGTTTCAGACAGAGCACTGCAGATTCTTGCCTGTACACGAGAGGAACTGGTGATCAGAAGATATTACTGACACTATACGTTGACGATGGGCTCGTAGCAGCGTCTAGCAAAAAAGTGGCAGATTCATTTCTGCAAGAGCTGCAAAAAAGGTTTAAATTGACATCGAAACCGGCCACGTTCTATCTAGGGATGGAAATTCTACAATACAGCAGTGGCAAAATAGTTCTTAAACAAGAATCATACACAAAGAAGGTATTGGAACGATTTAATATGAGTAATTGTAATCCAATAACGACGCCGATTGACAAAGAATCAGGGAGAGACTTTGATGATTCTGAAGATCCTGGTAGCTTTCCCTATCGAGAAGCAGTAGGCGCCTTAGCCTACTTGATGGTTGGCACGCGACCAGACATAGCGTACGCAGTAGGAGTGGCGTCACGCAAACTGGAAACTCCAACAAAAGCAGATTGGCTCGGAGTGAAACGCATTATGCGCTATCTTAAGGGCACGAGCGCACACGGGATACACTACAAGCCCGAATATCTGAAGGGTGTGCTAGAAGCATACAGTGATGCAGATCACGGCGGTGACGTAGCAACAGGCCGCTCTACCACTGGAGTTTTGTGTCTATACGCAGGTGGAGCTATATCATGGCTAAGCCAAAGACAGGCATCGGTGTCTATCTCCACAACCGAAGCTGAGTTAGTTGCAGCCAGCGAAGCAGCACGAGAGTTAGTGTGGCTTAAAAGACTGCTGTCTGCTTTGACAACTCTGACGTGTACCCCGACACTGAGTGTTGATAACGAAGCAGCTGTCAGGTTAGCACACAATCCAGAGTTTCACAAGCGCACGAAGCATATTCGCATCAGACATTTCTTCGTCCGAGAGTTGGTACTTAAGAATGCTGTCAAAGTCAAGAGAGTAAGCACCTCTACCCAGCTCGCTGACATCATGACGAAAGGTCTACCTAGGCCAAGGTTTACAAGTCTGAGAGAGCAGTTTGGAATGTCTGTTCCTCCAAGTCTCACCTAAGGATCGAGTATTCAATGAGGGAGAGTGTTAGAACTGGCCACATTGAAGCCTCTTTAGTTTGAATATATTTTGTGACTAGTGCTAAGGTGACAGATTGATGTCAGCTCAAAAATTAAAGAAAATTGTGTCGCTTTATCGGTCTAGTTTTTATTAAATCATAGTACTCTCCAGTGAAATTTCACAGTATTCCACCAGGCTTCCACACAAACACGCACTCATAATAAATTAAGGCGACAATAGGTTATTTTGGCACCGCCCCCGCCCGTAATATTTGAATGTTTGAACCTCTCGCTCAAAACGATATTGTTATTTTGATTTGATGTACTCGCTCCAGTCACAAAAAAATAAGTAACTCGCTATCTCATGTATATGCGCTATAACTATCACTTGCTATTGCATTCGAGCATTTCATTACAATATCACATAAGTGATAGATAGTGCGTCCGACGCGACCATCTCAGGTGATGTTTGGGGTGATGAAGTAATGAAATATTACTCGGTACGAAATGTGATGCCATATCACATTACTTTTCAATGCACTGTTTTGCGCATGTCTAGTATAAACATTTCAGTTCCCATTACGTCGGGTAACAAATTGCATATTTGTGTAAAATGTTAAATGTATTAAAATTGTGCATTCTTAAACCATTTAATTAAGATATAGGTAATAAAAGTAGTTAATGATTATAGTTTTTATTTAATTTGAAATTAAAAAGTTAAAGTTTAGTAAGAAGAGAGTAGAATTGTTTTAATAGTAAAGGCATTCGCCTCTTATGTAAGAACATATGTTGTAAATAAGTTCTTATTTTGTGTAATAAATTTATCTTACAGGTCCTTGCTGTGGATTACTATGGCCAATCATCCAATTCCATTGATGGATCACAATCCTACAATAAAAATGTAAGCAACGAATCTCGGATTTCTAATCCTAATTAACGCCACATAGTGAGAACGAGTTCATGAACGTAGACTTCATCATCATGTGAACGTCAAGGCTGTTCAGGACACAAAAGGACAAACCGTTTCGGGTTAGTGTAGTGAATTGACAGTTATGTATAGTTAGTGCTATCCAATACGGTGGTATGGTCAATGTAATAATTGACTTTCATAAGTACGTCTGTGATCTACTCCGACAGTATGACATTTAACTGAGACACTATGCTATTTAGAATACTTCAAGTGTTTTTTTTTAACATTGTGTTTATCTATCTACCTATATCCTAAGTATCAGTTGTGCTGCAGTCTTGTAAATTATGTCAAAATACTAGTTCTTCTATTGTAAATTTTACCTGTATGGAAATAATGAATGTATGTATATTGTATAAATGTGTCATATATTTTATTTGATTATTTTATTTACCTGACTGGTTTAATCCTAGATAAAACCTGGTTAACAACAAAATATTAATGATTGCATAAGAAGCATACCGTAAGGAAATGTAGTTACCGCAATGTCATTCGAGCTCTGAGTTGTATCGCCGCCACTATAGCTTCAGAAAGTCGTAGGTAGTTGGTCTGTAAAAGGTAGGAAATCTATACTATTATTCTGTGGCCACGCTAGAATGTATTCATTACTCGGCCACCTAAAAGAGACCTTCACCTTTTGATCTGTTTACAGGAGTCTATCATAAAAAGTAATTTCTAGATTGTTCGACAACATATGCATATTCCCTATTTCCCTATTCTTCACTCTGGGGTACAGAATAGTACAGATGTCCTACCTTTTACAGACCAACCACGAACTTCTGAAGTTATAGTGGCTGCAATGCAACGCAGAACACGTTATATTTTCATTCAAGCGAATGGGAGAATTTTTCATAGGTATGGTAAACACTCCAAAATTACTGTCAAAAAACTATTGCTTTCCAAAAGTGTTACGCTGTCGAGGACTCTATAGTGTCATTCCTCAATGGGTGACCATAATATTACTTTGTCATCGGTCTTTGACAACCAGCTGATTTTGATCATTAAATAATCAAGTGACTAGGAATAAACTAACTCCACTCAAAACTTGTGCAGCGCCCTTACAGGGCACATGTATCTAGTTTATAAGACATCTTTAACACCTGTCTGGTACATTACATGTAAGCATTAATAAATGAATAAATGATCTGATGATGGAGACATAAGTAAGATAATCGTAAACTACTAGTGATTGGGCTCATTTTAATCTGCTTGCGGTTCCGATTACGAATTTGTCAAAAGCTTGTCTTGAAAAAAATATTTTTTAACAAACATCTTATTAATTTGCAGTTTCAAAAAATTGTTAATATTGTACAAACTTTTAACTGTTACCCAGCCGACACCCGTCTCTCTTGCCTTTCTTATCGCTATGCCCATTGAAAAGTTAGAGGCGGTAGATCCGAAAACGTTACAAGCGTCCACCACTGCAGTTGACGGACTCTCCTTAATGATCTTTGGTCTGTTGTTTGGCTGGCAGTTTTCATATAATATGTCGTTAAGGTAGAGTTCTGCAAAATAATATTAAAATTATTTTATTAAACTTTTCGTGGCTTGGACACACAATATGTGAGTGAGTGAAAGTGTGCGAGCGCCGTTCATACAGAGCACTCACATAGCTGGATAGGACTATCGTTGCAATGGCTTTTCGGTGAAACGGACGCTCGAACTAATGGCTAGTCGAAATTGTGGTACATGGGTGATATGGATTATCGGCAATTCGGACGTTCGAGCTTATGACTTCTGTGAATCAGCCATCGGGCACATGACTTTTGAAATCGAGTAGTAAACCCGCTCTTGATGAAGGTCCTCTAAATGGTCCGAAACCGATCGACCGTCGAGCCGCGCCTTATCGTCGCAAACTCAACTGATAAAACGTAAGTAGCGTCGGTTTAAATAGTTTTACCACAGATTTAATCAGATCTCTATGAGTTTTACTAATAGAAATATATATATATATATATTGTAGCCGGCTAACTCGCGGAGACTTCGAGCGTGGATACAAATAAGAAAATAGAAAATTGGTATTTACAAAAGAATTTAATTAGGTGACTTTCAGTATGTACGAGGCAGGAAAACTGGTCTGAGCAGGACGATAGGACGGGTAGGACTGGAGCAGTAGGAACTGAAGAAGGGCCTCAAGCCTTCCAGGCGGGTTTGGTGTTCACCGGCCGGCTTGCTCGAGGCAGTAGCGGGTAAGAAGAACAGGAAAGCGTAGAGGGTGAAGGTGAAGCGTGGAAAAGGGCTGCGTAGCGGTTACACGTACATAGTAGCGTGGCACATTGTATGTAGATAAATATATATATATATATATATATATATATATATATATATATATATATATATATATATATATATATATATATATAATAATTTTTATATTATTATGTACTAGCCACCCGCCCCGGCTTCGCACGGTTAATACACATATAAACCTTCCTCTTCAATCACTCTATCTATTAAAAAAAACCGCCTCAAAGTCCGTTGCATAGTTTTAAAGATTTAAGCATACATAGGGATATAGAGACAGAGAAAGCAACTTTGTTTTATACTATGTAGTGATGTTTATTATTGGTATATATTGTTGTATATTTAATATACATAATAGTATATGTTATTATAGTTTGTACTCTTTGTACATACATTTTTTTATTATGTCATTTATGTTGACACCCCCGTCTCTTACAGTTTCTTTAAGACCTCTCCATCCAAAGGTTGTCGGGAAGAGATCGCTTTGAGCGATAAGACCGCCCATTGTAACACTTTAGTTTTTAAGTTTGTTATTGTACTTTTTGTTATTATGTTTTCTGGTGGTGAAACAACAAAGAGTTATCTAATCTAATCTACAACGCACCAACCAACCAACCAACCAACCAACTGGTAACTGGTAACCAACTGGGATCGCCTATTTAGAGGGTACTGAAAACGAATCTATGGTTTTTAGAATTTTTGTCTGTTTGTTTGTTTGTTTGTTATCTAAAGACTCGAAAACTGTCGAACGGATTTTAATGCGGTTTTTAGTGTTTGATAGCCTACTTCTTAACTTAAAATCTGGTGTATGTTTCATTGCGCTGTAATATTGCAAGGCTGAGAATTTTTACATAAGCGTACGAAGTCATGAAGAAAAAGCCAATCCCCACATTTTTAGTTTCTATAGACTCAGAAACTACCGACCGGATTTTAATGCGGTTTTCAGTGTTTGATAGCCTACATCTTAAGTTAAAAACTGGCGTATGTTTTATAGCGCTGAGACATCGCAATGCTGAGATATCTTTAAGCGTACGAAAGCATGCAGAAAAAGCGTTTCTCACATTTTTTGCTTCCGTAACTTTACTGCTAGCTAATTTTGACACTAATAATTCTGAGTAATGAGACGAACAAGTCGTTCTCCTGATGGTAAGCGCCAAGCCTGCCCATTACAATTGCAGTGCCATCCAAAACTTTTAATGCCATTAAAGTACTACGTAGCACTGCATTGCGCTCATCACCCCGAGACATCAGGTGTTAAGTCTCATATGCCCAGTAATTTCGCTGGCTACAATGCCGGCAAAATAACTGGCAAAGCGGTGATACCTACCCAAATGGCCCCCCTCATACGAGAGACCTACCACGATTGAATATAATATTACTATTCATTTATATCTTGAGTCACTTGAAGTCAACATTTAATTATTTCAAGGGCTTCCATGAGTGATATACCTAAAGTATTTTTTGTGGAATTGATTATTGAAACAAGCATGTCATTCCCCTGATGGTAAGCGCCATGCTTGCTTATAGCAAGAAAGAAGAAGCCGCTTAAAATAAATAGTAGGCAGGATAAGCAATAGTAGCCTGTGATACGATCACTCTGCCACCCTGTCAACAGATGGCGTTATGTGTTCCGAGTATAAACAAAAACATACAAAAATAAAGTAGTTATTATTATACATTATTTCATGCATTTATTAAAAAATTAACAGCGAACACTAGGTACGCGAATACTTTGCTTTAGTTATAAATCTGATCGGTTTATTATCACTAAAATATGGTAACGGTCAATATTTTTACTAGGATTATAGTTTCATAGTTTCTTTATTAATAACAATGTTACATGTCAGATTATTTAAATGAATTACAATTTAATTACCGAGTCAATAATAATAATATATATAATTTAGGATCTTTACTGTAAGTAAAAGTGTTCCCATGCAATTAATTTTCTTGGCTAATGCTTTGTTTCAGATGAGGTTTTCAACATGCCTCCAAAAAGATTTAGCTTTATTTTACACAAGCGTCTTATATGCTACGCTATCGTTTGACCACGATCTCAAGTGCTGGGAAGTGATGATGCAGACGAGAAAATACAGTAATTCACTGTATGGTATTAAAACGAATGAGCTAAAATGCTTCGTACGAATAGGTGGTGCGTTCCATTTGATTCCGGTGCGTACATCTTGGTATCCGATGATGGAGTGGATAGGGGGAGGGGGGGGGGGTTATTTATGCAGTTCCTGAACCCACTCTTCGCAGTGTATTCGCAGTTAAATTTACAATGATATGCCAGGCTTCGAAGTTTGGTTTCCACCAACATGTCGTCTCGATGCGCTTTTTTGCACGTCTTTTGATCGAATGTAAAGACTCGAGGTGGTACTTGGCAGACCCTTGCCAAATGTACTTCATACAAGAACGGACCTGCGCTTGGTATACTTTTAAAAGTTGAACCGGAGTGTAGTACCGCCTGGCCTTAGACATAATAATTGTTTTAGCAGCATCTATGGCTTTGGATTCCATTAAGGTGGATTCCTAGAAGGCCAAGATGGACACTAAGAAAAGAAGGAAACAAGTGGAATAGGCCTTTTTGTGGAAAACACTCTTCGTTGTCATTGCACGTGAAGAGAATGCGCCTTATAGTCATTGAAATTAAAGTCAGTCTGATGAAGAAAAGCGCTTAAATTCTTTTAAATACAATTTAGCTGCCGCTAGAAATTCAGAGAATGTATAATAATAATATAATTTTATCCCGGAAAATGGTAAACATCCGCAGCATAAACTATTTGCCGTGGTCCACGCGAACGAAGTCACGGGCAAAAGCTAGTATTAAATATTTGTAGTTATCCTGTTCATGAAATTGAAGGTCACCATTTATCATATCAGTCATGATATCGAAAATGTCACATCGAGGAATTGTTGCATCAAAAATGTCGTGATATCTAGGTATGTAACGCCATTGGTACAGTTCCGATGCAGTCGGAAGTGCCAATTGAATTAATAAAGTATGGTGAAAGACCTTGCAGACATTGTACTTTTTGATACATCATTAAAATCTTTAAAGTAGATAGGAAGGATAGTGAACTAGTAGACGTAAGTAATGTATTAGATATTGTTTCAAATTGGTTCGCTGCTAACAACTTGTTACTAAACGCGAATAAGACGAAATGTATAAAGTTCTCTTTGCCTAATGTTAGACATGCCAAACGTAGCCAAACGTAATGCTTAATAGTGATAAACTCGACACAGACAAGGCGACGGTATTCCTAGGTGTAGGCATAGACTCTAAGTTGCAGTGGGGTCCTCATATCGATGCTCTATCAGGAAAACTTAGTTCTGCTGCATACGCGGTTAGTAAAATTAGGCAATTAACGGATATAGCTACGGCTCGATTAGTTTACTTTGCATACTTCCACAGCTTAATGTCATATGGCATTTTGCTGTGGGGTTCTGCCGCGGATATAAAAGCTCTTTTTTTATTTTACAAAAGCAGGCGGTTCGCTCTATTTATGAGTTGAGTCCTCGCGAATCATTAAGATAAGTCTTTAAACAAATTAATGTATTTACTTTACCTTTTCTGTATATTTATGAAAATATAATGTATGTTCGTAAAAATCTGCACAAATTCAAGGTGAATAGTGACCATCACAACATAAACACTAGAAATAAGGATAGAATTGCAGTACCTAGGTTTAGACTGAGTAAAACAAATAAGTCCTTCAAGGGCAATTGTGTACGTTTCAACAATTAAAATTCTAAATTGTATAACGGAGCTCATAGAAAGTAGATTCAAATTGCGTGTGAAAAATATTCTAATGAAAAAGCATACTATACAGTTAGTAATTACATAGAAGACAAAGATGCGTGGAACATTCCGCTTCTGCCAAGTAGCCAACTGGCACATAAGAAACATAATAACAAACATAAAATATACCTACCTAGAACCTAGGTCGACTAATTCGACAAACTACGTGAGTCCTAGCCGTTTTATTAACTATTTATAAAATATTGTAACAAAACTTCTAAAAAAATGCCCTTCAGGTTTTTTCCTTATCTTCTAAGTAGTGGTTCTTTTTCCGATACGGTGGTAGAGTCATTGTAATAATTGACGTTCATAGGTGCGTCTGTGATGCCAATATTGAATAAAAAAACTTTGATTGATTGAAAAACCCTAAACTGCTTGACAACTGCACTTGCTGCTGGCAGCCTAAATAAAGACGGCTTCTCTCGTGTCTTACCAAGTCTGTTAAGTCCATGGCTCGGGTGTCCCCGCCTGTCAGCCTCTATGAGTATACTTGTTTGCTCTTTAGCCGGTTTAGGACCTACTCCAACTGCCTTGAAACAGTCGAAAATGAAGCGGTACGCTTCTGATGTCACTATTTTGGCCATCTTCATGATTCTGAAAGATTGAGAACTTTATTTTATTAATTATTTTATTTTGTTTGGGGGGCTAATAGCTGTTGTTATAAAGTAATTTGACAAATTAATATGAAAAAAGCCTCCACAAATAACTCACAATAAGCTTCCACAAATAACAATTAAACAGCTAATAATAGTACGTTATGGTACTAGTGTGTAATGTTGGTGATTACCGCTGAGGCGCCATTGAGACCCGAGCCGTTAGGTGAGGGTCTTAAGAGAGCCGAGGACGGTAATCATCAATACACACGTGTATCATACGACGTTTTTCAACACACTTGTGAATAAAATAACAATAAAAACTCATTTTCAACAGTGAAAACGAGTTGTGAAAAATGATTCGCTATGGCGGGAAAAATTAATCAGTTTTCCTATGCGCGCGCATTGCGATCAGCCACAGACTAAAGGGATGAAGTTTTTTTTTATTTTCCGCGCATAGGGTTTGCGCCTATTCTGCCACGTACGAAATGAGGAATTTAAAGTTTTCTTTTATTACAGAGAAAACAAAATTTATATTTGAGTGAAAGTTTTATTTATTAAACACGTACGAGTTAAAATTATCTATTTAAATAAGAAGTTGCATGAAATGAGCAAGCAATAGGAACATTAATTTATTTGTTCTATTAAACACGATCTTTTTTAAGAACAAAGCACCTCAACCAAGTGAGTTATAGCAATGAAAAAGTCATAGTTTGATTATGGGTGTCATTCTGTGCCTAATTGCGGTGACCATAGAGCCACTTTATGAGCAAGTGTGTTGAAAAGGATTTTTACATTATTTCACATTAAATGAACAATGAAATAAGAAATGCGAGATGATGATGAATTATGATTATTTTTTTAACCCCCGATAAAATAAGGGGTGTTATAAGTTTGACCACTGTATGTCTTTGGTACCGTAGCTCTTAAACGGGTGAACCGATTTGAAAGCGGTTTTTTGTTCGAAAGCAGGTTTTCTAGCGGTGATTCTTAGACATGTTTTATCAAAATCGGTTGGTTCAGCCCTTTTTTGCTTTTTATAGGATTTTTGTGTCGGGGGTTTTTATTGAAATTTTAGTTTAGTGAAATTCGCTTGCTCCCATGCGTTATCAATGTTCATTAGAGCCCTAATTCACTATGAACACTTTGCGATTAGAGCTCTATGACGCGTCATAGAGAATACAAATTTCGCAGATGTCGTTTATTGATATTGAGGCCAGAGTCAACGAGGACTACGAGTTTTAAGTCCTACGTGCTCCGGCTTCCTGCAAAATATGAGGAGATCTTAATATAATATATGGAGATATAAGGAGGCTTCCTGCAAAATATAGCTATTGAAGGGGGAACAAGAGATTATACTATTCCTGGGATCTTCCTTTAAACGGTGGATTATAATTGATTTTTGTCACCAATATTATACATTTCTTTATAATTACCGATGTGTAAACGGATACTTTTCACTTAGCAGTAGTAGATTAGATTAGATAAGGCTTTATTGTTACACAACAAGAATAAATTAAAAAACAATACTTAAAGCTAAAGTGTTACAATGGGCGGTCTTATCGCTTATAGCGATCTCTTCAAGACAACCTTTGGATGGAGAGGACCCAAAGAAACTGTAAGGGGCGGTGGTTTAAAGATAAAAAAAGTGTTTATTGTATACACAAACATCACCCGTCTGAATGTAAACAAAGCTACAAAGTCTTCATAGATAATTTGTTCCAGGATCAATGACGTCACAAGATAGTACCGCTACTCTACCTGCTACCCTAGTTAGTGCACAAGGCACTTAACTTCTAAATTAGTCAATACAAAAATCTGGACTTAGTTTAGTTCTGTTTATTTATTAACTGGCAAAGCTGTGGTACCTACCCAGATGGCCCGCATACGAGAGACCTACTTACTATAAATAAAATAGTTACAAAAGGGTCATTGTTTAGCGCGTTATTTTCTCATGTGTTTAGTGTCGGTGAACCCAACGCTTGTATACGTGCTTTACGGAGATTTTTATTAAGCTTCGACATTCATGTTTGTCTTTAATTGTTTGTCATATGACCAACTGATTAGTACAGATTATCTGTGGCTTAAAATTGAAAATAATTATTGTATTATTTCTTTTCAACCTGACTGTACTTACTTCAACTACTAAACGGGATATAATACATGTAGGTAATTCTTTAAAAGTTTACCAAACGAAACTTGTTGTATGGGAAGGAAAGTGTGGGAACCAAACTTTTGAGTAGGAACATTTAGGGGTTTACCAAATGGAATACTTACCAAACGGAATGTATAAGGGTATAATATTAGGTACGGGGCATACTTAGCATGCACCGTACTTAATGTTTCCTATCTAATATGTAGGGGAGACCAGGGATGGACGTAACAATTTTTGATTTTTTCGTATTATCTCACAGAGATTTCTGAATATTAACTAAGGTACGGTAAGGTAGTATATAAGTACCTACCTAACTAAGGTGAGTTGTACCAGGTTGTACTTACAGGTATTTATGGATGACGAGTGCAGAATATTTTAACAATGTACATTGAATAATATTATATCTTACTACAGAATAAATCTACGTAGTATTATATATACTTCCTTTGTAAGAATGATGAACTATTCATAAATACAGAATTAATATATATATAGAAGATAAGAAGTGTTTGGCGTAGGGCTTCAAAAAACTGACATTGACATGAATTGTGATATAACTGAATTTATTATAGAAGAGTTTTCAGTATATTACTTTAATCTATGAAGAGTTTTGTTGTTTTTTACCTACCTATTCTCAAATAATGCTCGATGTTCGATGATGAATCCAAGTGCTGCCACCATTGAGGTCTAGTGTCATTACTCAATGGCTGCCACAGAATACTAAGGGAAAGAAACATCACTCCGCAAAGAAATTTAAACAAATAGCGACTCTTGCTATGACGCAATAAAATTCAATTCAGCTCGCGTAGCGCTGCATACCTACCAGTCATATTAACCTACTGAGCGCCTCTCTTTCTATCGCATAGCTCTTACCTCTTCTGACGCGGCACGTGTTACGACGCACGACCTGTACGACGATGTACTTGTAGTTTCGTACCTACAGTGCGGAGTGCGCTAGACCTGGTGCTGCTTTGACCAATACTTGAATTGTTTTTCATCAACATGATTGTTCATTATGCAGGTGAAAAGTGTATACCGGCACACATTTTGAAAGAAAAACCAGAAAACCACACATTGATCGCCTACTCGTTAGAAGTTAAGAATTTAGTACCTAAGTTTAGAGTTAACTTTAGAAGAAAAAAGAGGCAGATCCTCAGCTCCAAATGCTCCATCATATTCAAGTGCCTCCAAGTCTTAAAAGTCGGCGCGGCGTAAATGTTCAAAGCTTAAAGGTAAATTCGGAAATTCGAGAATAACTGAAAGTACTTTTTTTACAAGCTTTTATTTAAGTTGCCATGTATGTACCTAGTTTGTCCGGGTGGAATCTTGAAGCTGAATTAGAACCACTTCCTCTTATCCTACGGAGTTGAAATTTTGGGTACTTGTCAAAGTCCGATGACGATGCAATATTATGGTGACAGCCAGCTGATCTGATGATGGAGACGGAAGGTGGGCAAAGGAACTCCTTGACGGATAATCGTAAACTACTAGTTCTTGGGCTCATTTTAATATTATATTTTGGGCAGCTTGTCTTGATAAAAATATATTTTAGAACTACTTTTAGACTTAGTTTCCTTACGATGTTTTCCTTGACCGTTTTAAATGCGAGTGTTAAATCCGTGAGATGCGAGGCCAGCGGGATTTGAACTCGCTTGCGTAGGATCGAAAGTCGCACGAGATTCTACTCACATCTTCTATAATTTCTATATAAGTTAATATGTTAATTATATATTGTATGTATGTATGTATGTATATTAATTAGGTATATACGTTTATTTATATAGTCATATATATATTTAAGTAATTAGATTATATATTGTAAATCATATGTAAGCCCTAAGTATGTCTATTATATTTTCTATCACCACCGTCTGTGTATGTTTCGTTATTCCTCTCCACCCAAAGGTTGTATGGAAGAGATCGCTTTAAGCGATAAGACCGCCCATTGTTACACCACTGTAAACATTTGACTTGTACTTTATCTCTATTTTTAAGGTGAATAATAAAGTGTTTATCTATCTATAAATAAAAAACCGGCCAAGTGCGAGTCGGCTCGCGCTCGAAGGGTTCCGTAACATTATCTATAAAAACGACAAAAAAATCACGTTTGTTGTATGGGAGCCCCCTTAAATATTTAATTTGTTGTGTTGTTTAGTATTTGTTGTTATGGCGGCAACAGAAATGCATCTGTGAAAACGGACGGACAGCGGAGTCTTAGTAATAGAGTCCCGTTTTACCCGTTGGGTACGGTACCCTAAAAATGAAATACTATTCGTTGGTAAGCGCATCACTTGAGAACGGCTGGACCAAAAAGATATTTTTGTTTATTTTTGTCCGAATTAGGTTTTTATAAAAAGAAAAATTGGAATAACTGAAAGTACTGATTTTATACAATATTTTTGTTTGAACTCAAGACCATTGAACAACAACCACAGGCTGTCGGGTCAGCTAAATATGGTGCAATGCGGTCTAATTTGAAATTCGATAAGTACCTACCTATACTAATTAGGTAGCTGTATGTTTGTTTTGTATCAGGAATAATATAGGAAAAACCGGTTGATACCTATCATGGCATACATGGCAGCAGGGAATATTTTTACAAAGTATGTACAATTATTTACAAATATATTAAGTTAATTAGCAAACTCTGTAGGTAAAAATATATCTATAAACAATTAGGTAGGTATATGAAAGTTTTATTTTTCATTACCGAATAGGCTAGCATTTGACCGCACCTCACCTGATGGAAAGTGACGACGTGGTCGACGATGGATCATGCTTTCCTTTTTACAAAATTCTTATTTAAAGAGACACTTAGATTATAAGAATCGTGAAACAAAGACGCTTACCTGCTTATATTATAATATAGATAGATACCTAGTAGCTTTGGCATTTTAACATGTAACAAGTAGGTGCAATAAACATTAGGCTTTTAACCCGTCACGTTTAAATAAAAGAAGACGATGTTGATTCAACAACTTGTGTTCACTTTAGTTGTTTAGTCGATTTTAGAAATCGATTGTCTGTGCCATAAATAGTTGTAGTTTCTAGTCTATGGTAACTTCCGATTAGACCTATTTTAGCATTGAGTTTCATTCCTCAATGGTATTTTAGATTTTTTTAGATAGACACTAGCTGACCCGGCAAACGTTGTTTTGCCATATAAATTAAAAAAAATTTAGGGGTGGACTACCCCTAACATTTAGGGGGATGAAAAATAGATGATGGCCGATTCTCATAGATACCGGATAAGCACAAAAAATTTCATCAAAATCGGTCAAGCCGTTTCGGAGGAGTATGGCAACGAAAACTGTGACACGAGAATTTTATATATTAGAGATTCAGAGTTCACTCAGAGCATTGAGGAATGTGTGAGACCTCAATGACTCAGAGTTTGACTCAGAGTAATATTACTCTGAGCAAAGACAAAGTATTTACTTTATCTTAGACTCTGAGAGAGTTCAACATCCGACTGAGTCTTTTTGGCGCGAAATGAAAAGTGATACAGTTCGATTTTGTTTTATTTTCCAAACGAGTGTTATAAAAGTGATCATGTGTAATATCGGTGGAATATTAACCATTATATGTTCGTAAACTTGCACTAGTGTAGGCAAATAAACCAAAATAGGGAAAACATTGCTTTTTATGTTCTCCCAAAAAGTCTATGGAAAGCTTGAATAAAGTTCCACCACTTTATTGAAGCCCTAGGAGAGGATCCGGCTTGTTACACACCTGTCCTGGAACAATATTGCTGCATCAGTCATCGTCCGATATAAATGACTTGTGGAGAAAATAGGCAGTGAGTTTATACCTAGGTACCATCCATAAATGGGTTTATACATATACATATAAACATATATGGTATATGTAGGTGTATATACCCTATATAATTTAATTTTGTCGGAATGCTATGTCGGACGGCTGACTCACGGGAAAAACTTCAAAATTTCGTCAAACGTTTTTCCCGTAAATCTTAGGCGTTATTAAAATATTATTCCCATGACATAAAAATCCCGACCTAAATGACAACTAACCGACCCCACAAGACTGCAGTCCTCTTTGCACTGACGTCACCAGACGGCAGACAGGGTGTTTTTATGCACCTATAGCCGTTTGCTTACGATCAACTAAAGGGTAGGGTTGGCATAGAATCATTACGAAAAGCGTCAAGCGCCTTCCGTCTACCTCTCTTGTCTTTTCTCTCATACTTACATTGCTATTATAAGAAAAACGTGCATTTTGCACTTTGTTTACTTTTCCGGGTATTTAATAGTAGGTATAGTATATATGGTATGATTTCTCTGTATCTCTTTTGAAATACTTTTTGTTGTAGGTGACGCGATAAGAATAATGGTAATACCTATCTAACTACTACCTACCTATTACCACAGTCTAGCTACTAAGTAGGTACATATTAAGTCTTCTTTGCCACTACTTAGTTTAGGTATATGTACCTCTATAAGTACATCACTTGAGGAAGACGAGGACAATTTATATGTATATTTATTATATTAAACTTAATTCACATTCAAATAGGGACAGCAAAATACACATAAAGGCAGCCAAACGGCAGAGGTCGGAGACATTCCAAGATGCGCAGATAAGTTTTTTCTAAAAAGGTTGCATTGGACTATCTGATCCAGCGTTGCCAGATTATTTTCGGACATAGCCGGATTTTGAAACCTTTGAGTAAGAAAAGCGGGATCTTGTCAAAAGCGGGACATAATAAAAAAAACAGTAATAATCATTAGTTTTTTTTATTTTTACTACAAATCCTTTTATTTTTTTTAAAGTAAGTTTAAATTAACTGTCTGGTTTACCTTATAAGGCTACCTTACAAGTCTTCAGAGGAATATAATAATGTTATAAATAATTATATTATATTATATAAATAAGTTATTTCTCTAAAGATTTAATTTCTTTTTAAGGATCATAGGATAGCTTCATATTGAATAGGATGATTAATTCTTCTTTCATTAGGTTTACGGAGCGTATATTTCTGTCAACCGACCATTTTAATTTAATTTGGAATAGAACGCTTTCGGGAAAGCAATTTGAAGTTGGTACATTTAAAAGTTATTATGAAGGAAACTAGTTTAAACATATTCGCCATAATTTCTTTTGGATATTTACATAAAGCGGGTCAAAACCTGTCCCGCGCGGGGCTTTTTTGGGCTAAAAATCAGGACGTCTGGCATCGCTCTCTGAGCCCACGAAGAGGAACGTAGGTATGCAGAGAAATGGAGAATCATTTCAATGTTGTAATGTGTATCATGCTGAGAAATGGAGAATGGCGAATTCTTGTCTCTTGTGTTGATACGCCGTTTAAGGTTGGCAAACATTGTTTGTATTTAAAGGCTAAAAAACATTGCGTGCTTCAACGAAATAAATCTATTTTGCAACGCTTCTATTTAGAGCCCGGTCAGTCACAGTGGAAAGCGGGCTTAGCCAACAGGGTGATCTCTGGGAGCCTACACTGAGATGCTTACTTCCACAAAATAAATATATTTCGTGACACTTCTACTTGGAGCCCGCTCGGTCGCAGTGGAAAGCAGGCTTAGCCAGCAGGGTGAACTCAGATTTGCATCGGTCGCATCCTGTCGAAGGAAGAAAGTAAAAACATTGAATTCCGTTAAACAAGCCTGATTACTTTACCAAGGTACGTATTTTAGCAGTTAATTATGAATAGGTAAAATAGGTATATGTAAATTACATACCTATTTTTCAACGACATTTGCGTATTTTGCTGCCTATATGCCTGATATTTTTTTAAATCTCTTAGATACGTTTACCTTGAACTGACGCAGCAGACTGAACTGACTCAACGTTACTAGCCCTAGATACATACAGTAGTACATAGTACATAAGACATAAGTATGTGTAAACTCACTGCCTATTTTCTCCAAACGTCCGTCCGATATTGTTGAATCAGTCACCGTCCCATATGAATATATTAGACGATGACTGATTCAATAATATTGTTCATTGTAAATGGAGTTTTCAAAACCGATTTTCTACCTTACAGCTCATAGCCTTTGGTAACAAAGTTATCTGGCACCGCTCGACAAAAATAAATTATGCACTGCCTGTTTGCCGACACCGCTGGTGGCACGTCAGCAGTAGTATGAAGACTTCTTGGCAAAGTAGAGCACGTGTGAATCACTTGTGAATTTAAAAAGTTATATTTTTTTATTGCAAAGCCGGCAACGCAATAAAGTTTAATATAATTAATTGATCAACAACAAGCAATTGATTTTGTTTGACAAATGAAACGGCTGAGTGGTAAGTTAGTTTTATTTTTAGTTTGGTTAATATTTATTATTTAGATTTCTGTGTATGTGTCTGTCATCCATGGTGTTTTTGTTTACCAAACGAGTTGCGATTATTAATGCAAATTTTATATCAAGGTCGTTTTAAATGTAATCTCATTGCAACAGTCCTACCACGTTTTACATAATAATAATAATATGAATGATTTCTGTCTGTGGCACAGTAGCTCTTAAACGGGTGAACCGATTTGGATGGGGTTTTTTTAGTTTGAAAGCAAATTTTCTAGCGGTTGTTCTTAGATGTTTTATCAAAATTGGTTCAGCAGTCTTTAACTTTTTATAGGTTTTTTGTGTCGGGGTTTTATAAATTTTAGTTTTTTTTAATTACTTTTAGTTTACTGGAATTCGCTTGTATATGCAATATTTTGGATCGTAAGATACCAAACCGGATCGGACGACAATGTGTTATCGTGAAGTTCTGAATCGGCCAGCTGGCCGGTCTTATTTAAATGTCCTAGGAAGATAGATACGTTGTTCCACTTGAAAAGGATCTACGTAAATAGGTCAGAGAACTAGGACGAGCGTGGAGGAATGGAGACACTTTAACTTAATGGACTGCCTATTGCGCCAACCAAATCTCAAAGCTGTTAGTTTATACTAAACCTACTTTACACTTTTTTACGTTTTTTTTCACTTTTCTTTTTTTGCACTCGCGATGCAGCTGGGTTAAGCTTAAGCTTCACAGCCGCATTCACACTATGCCGCAGCCGGATTCACACTAGAATAGAATAGAATAATTTATTCGCCAAAATAACAAAGTTTGTTATTCTAGGCAAGTCTTAATTACAATGTTTTCTTATGTCATTAATATACATGGAATAAAAAATTTAAATGACATTATTATCAATTTGAATAGAATTATTTGTAATACAATATTTAAATTTACACTATAACCATTAGTGAAAACAACTCTACACTCTACTTACTAAAACGACCCCCGACACTCCATACAAATTCTAACTAACTGTCTAGTACTACTACTGGTGCACCGGCCTGTCCGCACACGTTTTGTGTGTGTGCGTAATTATTGTAGGGATGAGCTAATACGAATCGAGTGCGACAAGGACAACGCTATACGTAAGCAACCTAAGTGTTTCTCTTTCACACCTACTATCGCTTGGCTGGGAGACGCGAAAAAAAACGGAAGGAAAACCAAACAATCTCCGATTTTTATTTGTGTAAGTGCTTTTTTTGCATCCATACACAGAACAATAACGAACCATTTTGTTTTAGGTATATTAGTATTGTATCATAGTCAATATATTGAATTTTAATGAAAAAAAAGATAGGCAGGCCTCCGTCAGTCACGTCAGGTCCTGGTCAGCTCCACCGTCTTCGGCCGTTCTCCGTCTTTTTCTCAATATGTTTCGTCCATATGTCAAAGTCAAATAGTCCGCCGGCCTGCTCTACCTCTGTAAAGCAGGTCGTCGTCGTCATCCAAAAAGTCATAACAACCTCAAATAACATCAATTGATCGCACATATAAAATAAACATTTGAATCTCACTCATTAGTCATTCGCAGCGAGCGGTGACAACCGAGTGACGCATGCACGGCATTGCCCATTTTTTCATCGATGCATTGCAGGTGACAACAAATTGGCGGGGGGGTGGGAGTGTCGCTTCTTTACGTAGTAATATTTAGTTTTCTTTGCTAAAACTAAACTAACTACAAGGAGAAGCAATTGGACGACCATCATTAGTCACATCACATTATAATATAAGCATAGTCAAGATTTAGCTTAATATTAATTAAACAACATCATACAAAAATTAAGATTCGCCATGACGTCTTTCCATTAACACTATTAACACGTTAGAGGCGTGCAAATTATTCTGACGCAGTGTCATCGTCAGAGTGCATCATGCCATGCCAGAATAGAGTGCACGTCTCTAAACAAAATATATGAACCCGATAGGCTTCATATATTTTGGTTTAGGTACGTACCACGACACGTGTTATGAGTGTGAATCCGGCTTTACGATAACGTGTATGGCGCGAAATTCAATGCAATTTTCTAGATAAGAAATTAACCAATAATTACGTATGTTCACGCATCGACTAATAATGTACGATGCGATGCGATGTTATGCTGAAAACCAGCGTCTGATGTCTTCGACATTGGACATTTGTGCTGAGCTAGTCCCTTTTCAACCGACTTAAAAAAAGGAGGAGGTTCTCTGTTCGATTGAATTTTTTTAATTTTTTTTTTGTTACCTCAGAACTCCGTCATTTATAAACCGATTTGGAATTCTTTTTGCGTTGGATTCAGTATAGCTACGAAGTGGTGCCATATAAATTTAATTGATATTTGACCTTGGAATTCGAAGATACATTGAAGTCGGTTTCTGTTTTTTTTCTAAAAATTAATTATGGCACCATAAGTTTTGTTGTATTCAAAGTTACATTTAAAGTCAAATATCATTTATTAAATAGGCACAAACGTGCACTTTTAAACGTCATAAACACAATACAAATAAAATTAAAAATATCTATGTTAGAAATTGTTATTTAAGTTAACATGACTTTGATAAAAGGTAAATCTTTACCCATTTCTTTCCTATTCTTTCTCTCCGTCTTTAGATAGATAGATAAACACTTTATTATTCACCTTAAACACAGAAATTAAGTACAAGTTAAATGTTTACAATGGTGTAACAATGGGCGGTCTTATCGCTCAAAGCGATCTTTTCCAGACAACCTTTGGATGGAGAGGAATAACGAAACATAAACGGACGGCGGTGATAGATATACTAAGGGCTTACTCAAGAACATACGACACGCGTCTTTTTCATGTATTTCTTTGTGGTTGTCGAATAAATGGTTTTATCTTTCTTTATGTGGATATTGACAAAATCGTTATGAAGTGCCTAATATTTTGTCCTCAAATTAACAGTGCGGCCACAGAATAATTAATAATACTAATGCCGCTTATCAATAGTGAACTTGTTGATATTCTCATTCTTCTGTTATCTGAGTCGTCATTATATTATCTCCTTAATTACATAACTATTATATTTGAATTCGTTTATTTGCCCAGTGCTTTTAGTTCGTTCTCGAAATGTTTCGGTAGTGCGTGTTGTAAAAAAGAAGAATAAAACAAAAGGTTTGACTATTTCAATTTTGGCTTCTCATCAGATCAGTGTTAAAACCAAGCAAGAGAAAATAATCCGGTAGAAATGAGTTAAAAAAAATCGGGAGAAATCGGAAGATTTTGAGTTTTCTTACAATGTAGAACAAATTGGTACCTTTGTAGCATTTTTGTACAGATTTACATTTATGTAGCATTTGAATCGATACGAGTAGTAATCAATTATTTTCGCCCACGTGTTGTCGAAGCTGCACGTGACTAGAGGGCTGGCTCATTCCTGGCTCAAAGATTAGCGTTAGCCATACAGCGCGGGAATGCAGCCAGCGTTCTTGGCACCTTGCCGCATGGACACCACTTGATATACATTTTAGGTTATTTATTTGTAGGTATATAGTTTAGTTTCTTGTGTTTGTGACAGTCAAATATCGATGAAACTTATATGGGACCACTTCGTAGCTATACTGAACCCAACGCGAAGAATTTTCCAAATCGGTTCATAAATGACGGAGTTCTGAGATAAAAAATGTAAAAATAATATATAAAAAAGAATACTATCGGACAGAGAACCTTCTCCTTTTTGAAGTCGGTTAAAAAATTAACAAAAATATATTTTATCTGATACCGAATAGATAGGAGAAGAATAAGTTTTTTTATACAAAACTTTTTATTTATACTTTTAATTATATTTTACACAATCTAGAGAAGGCGGAGCGCGCTTATCTGCGGTTGCTTAATCAATAGTTATAGGCAACTTAACATCCGCGGTTAAAGAAATTCGAGCCTATACCTAATGTAACTACAGAGTGTTCTAAATAGTACTTATTACGCGGGAATTGAACCTGAAACCTCATAAAATGTTTACATGTACGGTTTTTAAAGTTTTTAATATTGTGCTATTTTGTGATGTGCTGTTTTAGGCTTAGGTACCTTTGCCGTGCCGTGGATTCGAACGATGGCGCGCCCTACGACGAGCCCTATTTCGATTATTTTCTTACTGGTGGTAGGTTTCACGTATGCGAGAGGCCGTCTGGGTACCACCACCGCTTTGCCAGTTATTCAGCCGCCAAGCAGAAGTGCGCAAGCATTACTGTGTTCCGGTTTGAAGGGCATTGTAACCAGCGCAATTACTGGGCATTGTGCTATAACAACTAATTGTCTCAGGGTGACGAGCGCGGTGCAGCGCCGCGCAGGATTTTGCAAAACAAAGTTCTGGGTGGTGCTGTTATTGTTATGGGCTGGCGTATTGCTTACCATCAGGCAAACGACCAGCATGTCTCGTCATTCAATTGTATAAAAAAACACTTTGTTCCATAAAGATCACAAGAACAAAGTGTCTTCACCTTATTAAGGATTATAATCATAATCATAATCATTTTATTTCAAATAATAATACAAATGCATTACTTTATTCTAAGTTTGGGTACATTAACACATAAACAAAATAGTGTGCAATATATCGCACCTTCGGTGCTACAAAGTCACAACAGCTCAGTTTTGAATTTTACAGGAGAGGACTTTGAAGATTTTTTTCGCATTTATTGCCTTATTACTGGATGTCTAATTGTAGTAGGTTTAAAATCTTTATAAAATTGATGCTTTATTGTGTTTTCTATAGTTTCATGTCAAAAGTTTAATTCAAATTACTAAAATTATTCCAGTAAAACGCAAAACAAAAAAGTGTCCTGAATTGTGACTGTTGCACCAGGAATTATTTAGTATTATGTAGATTATAAGAAAAGTGTTAATAGAGACATTCATAATATTAGTTTATCTATCAATTTTTTAAGTTAAATGTAAATTACTTATTAGCCTAATCAATTGGCTAGATTGTAATAGAAATGATGATCAATTTTTTTTTTCTTCTTTTATTTAGAGACTTTTACTCTAGCAGAATATGTCAGTCCCATCATACCCTAATCTAGATATTTACAAAAAAATGAGGATCATAATAACTATGAAACCATAGTAGGAAAAAAAACTTCGTTCACAAAGTCCGGAATTTAAGAACAACCTGTGTATTACCTCCATGCTTATAAATAGTATTTATGCTCATGCAAGTCGCTTTCTCCTCAGTATCCATCATGCCGAAGGTTCGCGTGGAGGAGGTCAGGAGATTCATGGAGGACAGCCTGAAAGCTGTGGGAGCTCCCGAGTCAGAGGCAAAGGTATGTAGGGAAGGAATAGAATAGGATAAGACATTTATTTGCAACAAATTATACAAGGTTTGGGTGACATGTGATATACCTAATAAGTTTTTGTTGAAATATATTTTTATAAGACAAGCTTTTAACAAGTTCGTAATCGGAACCGCAAGCAGATTAAAATGAGCCCAAACACAGTAGTTAACGATTATCCGTCAAGGAGTTCCATTGCCCACCTTCCGTCTCCATCATCAGATCAGCTGGCTGTCACCATAATATTGCATTGTCATCGAAAAATTGACAAGTATGCATAAGAGGAAGTGGTTATAATTCAGCTTGCAAGATTCCACCCGGACTAACATACATACGAGTGCATTGCAAGCTAAATAAAAGCTTGTAAAAATACTATGATATATATTTTTTAAAAGGATTAAAAAGAAGTATAAATTAATTAAAAAATAATTGATATTGTTGCAAACCGGCCTCCACTCAGCGTTGTGCTGGTCGTGCGATCATTTCAATGTTTCACATACCTATACATATGTATATTAATTTCCTTTTATATTAGGCTCATGCTGCTCTGTTGCTACACGCCGATGTTACGGGACACTTCAGTCACGGCTTGAATAGACTGGGTAAGTCTACATGTTTTTAAAGTTTTCAAGCTAGCTTTAATTCTCTATCCTTCAGACTACACCTAAATATTTATATGACATAATTAAAAAAAAAACCTGTTTTTAGGGTGTCGTACCCAAAGGGTAAAACGGGACCCTATTACCAAGACTCCGCTGTCCGTCTGTCTGTCTGTCCGTCTATCACCAGGCTGTATCTCATGAACCGTGATAGTTAGACAGTTGAAATTTTCACTTGGTTATCCAGAATATCCGCCGAGGTATTCTTGTTTTTTTTTTATCAAGAGCATCATCGTCACGGTCCGTTTTAAGACTGATGAGTGACCAAACGCATTTAATTGTTATTTCTAAATAGTACATATATAAAATAAAGTCCCTATCCGCGAACTTAAAGAACTTAATTAGAATTAATAAATTAATTACTAAATTGAATTAACTGAGCATTTGTTAATACCAATAATGTTAATTAATAAATTTACTACAAATATACACTTCTATACACAGTCAACTTTACATGCATACGCGCACGCACACATACACACACACAGACATAGACTCACACACATACACCCTTTATACATACTTGAATCCTCTGCTAGAGAGCGCAAAATACATAATAATTGTAATAATTAGGATGATCTTTCATTAGCCTATATTATGATTACTTAAGATTGTAACTGAATCTCTTGTATAAGCTGTTCATCATCTAATAATAAATAAATAAATAATTAATTAATTAATAATAATTAATAATAATAATATTAATAATTAATTAATTATTAATAATTAATTTTTAATATCTTATTAATAGTTTCTTTTTTGTGAAAATTTATGTAATTAAGTTTATGTAATTGGTGTACTGTTTTAATAAAATAAATAATTTGAGATTTAATATCTGATATTTCGAGGTGATGACGCAATGCAGTGCTTTTATGGTATTAAAAATTCTGGATGGCACTGCAATTGTTATGGGCAAGCGTGGCGCTTACCATCCGGCGAACGACTTGTTAGTTTCATCACTCGGTTACATAAAAAAACCCTCTTTCCCAGTGCTCTACATAAACGACATAAAATCAGGCGCGACCTGCCCCAACGCCAAGCCAGTGATCCTGAAGGAGGCTGCAGCATCAGCCTGGGTCGATGGGAAGGACGCGCTCGGAGCTACCGTTGGACACTTCTGCATGGACATCGCTATTAGGAAAGCGAAGGAAGCTGGGATTGGCATCGTTGCTGCTAAACGTACGTGTTCAGGCGTTATTATTCTTTTTAATTTAATTTAATACACTTTTTTCATACTGATATAATACTATACTATGACTATGGAACATCTCACTGGCACTTCTTGTTTGACATTCTGATAATTTTAATTTATACCCAATTGTTCATTGTTATATTTCGAGACATTTTAAAAGAATTGAAAAAAATAGTTATCCCCGCAGAGTTTCTTGGTGCTAGAGAAGACTCTAGCGGGCGTATTTCCGAAGCACTGGTAGAGTCAGTTTTCGCATTTCTTTACTGCACCAGGTCTTAAATTTGAGCATAGGAAAGTAGATGATCATCATATCATATCATGATATAGTAAGGACTCCGTGGCGGTTCCCCATGTCTTTATTTTAGTTGGTTCAGTGTGATGTTATGTGATGTCCTGAATAAATGTTGTTTTTTTCTTTCTTTCTTTCTTTCCTTCTTTTTTCTGTCTTTCTTTCTTTATCAAGAATTTGTAATATTGATTAGATCAGCCCCCTACCCATATGTCTATCAAGCGCCAATCGTATATAGTGTTGAGGTCGAATTAAGGTATAGCTTCACTGCAACTAATGAGATGCGGTCCAATTATTGTCAATTTAGGCAAGAAATCGAATTAATCTCATTAATTTACACCAAAATACGATAACTACAAGTTGAGATAAACTTAATGGGACAATATATGGCATCATAAGACATTGTCGCAGTGATTTTACACCCTAATCTGAGCTCAACACGATATACGATTGTCGCTTGAGGGAGATATGGGTACGGGTGCTGAGTTGCGTTTCATTTTAGGAAGTACTCACTACGGCATGGCAGGCTACTGGGCAGTGCAAGCAGAAAAGAAAGGCCTGATAGGCATGTCTTTCACTAATTCCTCGCCCCTCATGGTGCCCACAAGAGCTAAAAAGGTAAAATATTCAATTCAATTTTAATTACGATTCTTAAATAAACCTGATAATTCTTATAATTAATAAACTTTTCTAAACAAAGATTACGTCACTTATTATTTTCATAAATAAAAAAACAGTAAGAAAAACCCACCTCACATTCTATTTTTCTAACTTTGATAAAGATAAAGGAAAAAATAAATATATACAGACCATATACAGACCAAAGAGGAAAATGTTGGTGTTCGATTAAGTTTTATTATAAAAAATTTATACGTTTTAGCAAAAAAAAACGGGGCAATACTGCCAGCATCTTGGGTACGCTGCCAACTGGTAGTGGGTTGGAGCATTTGGCTTTTAATGGTCTATGGGTTGTCCAATTGCTTCTCCTTGTATGTAGTTAGTTTAGTTTTAGTAAGTAGAGTGTAGTTTGTTTTCAGTAACAAAGGCCGTTAAAAAAAAAACTGGCTTCAATGTATCTTCAAGTCCAAAGTCAAATATCGATGAAATTTATATGGGACTACTTCGTAGCTATACTGAACCCAACGCAAAAATAATTTTCCAAAATCGGTTCATAAGAGTTCTGAGGTAACAAAATAAAGAATCTCTTCCTTTTAAGCAACTTTATAAAAAGGAGGAGTTTCTCTATTCGATTGTAAGTTTTTTTTTAAATGTTTGTTACTTCATAACTCTGACATTTATGAACCGATTCGGAAAATTCTTTTTGCGTTGGGTTCAGTATAGCTACGAAGTGGTCCCATATAAATTTGTGTGCTGCATCAATATGCAGCACTTTTTGAAAAAATCAACAAAGTCAAAAAATATAAGTTTAGTCTTGAAGTCGGTTTTCGATTTTTTATGAAAATTAATTATAAAATATATTTTTTTGGGTTCCCATTTCAGGCTGTATTAGGAACCAATCCCTTATCCATGGCGGCTCCAGCGACCGGCGGCGACTCGCTCGTCGTCGACATGGCTTCCACGGTGGTGGCTTTGGGGAAAGTAAGCTCATTCTTTCATCAAAACCATTTTAGACCTTATTTTCAAACCTCGGGTTCATTAATAACTGTATATTATATACCAATTGACCGATCAATTACTGATTTATTATGTAATTTTTAAGTTTAGATAGCTAACTAGAAAATTCTACTTTTACTTTACTTTTTTTACTTGTGGTAGGTCTCTCGCATGTGGGAGGCCGTCTGGGTAGGTACCACAGCTTTACCAGTTATTCTGCCGCCAAGCAGTAGTGCGCAAGCTTTACTGTTTCGGTTCGAAGGGCATTGTAGCCAGTGAAATTACTGAGCACATGAGACTTAATATCTGATGTCTCGGGGTGATGAGCGCAATGCAGTGCTACGCAGTGCTTTTTATGGTAGTAAAAGTTCTGAGTGGCACTGCCATTGCTATGGGCAGGCGTGGCGCTTACCATCAGGCGAATGACTTGCTCGTCTCATCACTCAGTTCCATAAAAAAAATACTATGAAAAGTTAGTTTTGCCCACGTTTTAAATTAAAAAATAATATATTTATATATTTGTACCGCTTATAGCCTAGCTTGTAACATTCGTAACAGATCCTGTAGGTTAAGCAATGTTTGCAGCGGTCAGAGCTTGGATGGGTGACCGTTTTTGTAATTGTATGGCATTTACATCTTAGCTATCGTGCTTCGCAGGACACGTTAAGTCGTCAGTCTCAGTTCTTGTTTTTAGGACAACAGTTGTTAGGCCATGTCGGAGGCCTTCGCGGCGATCAAAAAGCTCCGACACCAGGGTTGGCCATCACACGAGAGAAGAAGAAGAAGAAGATGTTTTTTTTTACTCTTAATAGTTCTATGTTTGGCCACTATCTCGCCTGATGTGAAGCGATGATGTGGCCTAAGGTGGAGCACATAGATCTAGAGAGAGACGGCAGGTGAATGGCTGCTCAGACCCGTCTCCCCGATGGTTCACCGAACATCATACCGAAACACGACTAGGTCGCTTGACAGCATGGCTTTGTTCGGTGAGTGGTATTACAACCACGGCCAGAGCCTACCGCTCCAAAAAATTATAAAAAAAAAAAGAAAAAAAACTAAAACTCTTGTTAATTGTTGTATTTGTAATCATTGGTTGTTTTATTGGCTTTTTTGAAACACATTTTTCGGTTGTAGGTAGAAGTTCAGATACATAAAGGGGAACCGTTGCCCGAAGGGTGGGCTTTGAGAGCAGATGGAAATGTCACAACGGATGCCGCTGAGGTACGTCAACATTATTAAACAGATTTTTTAATTATATTATTTTTAATGCAGAAATAAGTGAATTTAAGTAATATTAATATTTTATATTTTATAAAGTTAAGTGACAATCACATAGACTTTCTTTATTCTTTTAACGATCACATACATAGATCCTATCCCCTAACTAGGATTCCCTGTATCTAGGGAACCAGAAACCACGAGTACCATGGTCCCAAAACAAAGAAAAATTAATAAAAAATAAAAAAATGATTAGGTATCTAAACCACTAATATTATAAAGAGATAAAACTGTATGTTTGATTGTAGGAGGTAATTTCTGGAACTACAGATCCGATTTTGAAAATTCTTTCACTGATAGAAAACTACGCTATTACTGAGTAGAAGGCTAATTTATTATGTCGACGCGAAATTCGCGTGCGGTTGCTAGTTACTTATATTTAAACACTGTGAAAAGAATACATATGTCAATTAATTAATCAATCAATCAAAAGTTCTTTATTCAATTTTGTCGTCACAGACGCACTTATGAACGTTAATTATTACAATGACTACCACTGTGTCGGAAAAAGAACCACTACTCAGAAGATACGGCAAGAAACTGAGGGGCATATTTTTTAGAACTTTTATTACAATATTTTATGTTTGTTTTTGACAATATTATTTTTCTTATGTGCCAGTTGGCTACTTGGCAGAAGCGGAATGTTCCATGCATCTTTGTCTTCTATGTAATTACTAACTGCATAGTATGCTTTTTTCATTAGAATATTTTTCACACTCAATTTGAATCTACTTTCTGTGAGCTCCGTTATACATTTTACATGTAATATCTTACACAGAAAAGAACACCGTTGTTAAAAAAAGACAGCTCCTATAGCAATGTTGAAATAACACAAATATGCCTTGCTATCATAAAACATAAGGCGTTTCTGTTGTGTGTAAACTCAGGTGAATCTACCAGAAATGCCTTGTAGGAAGGATACTTAAAAGAAAAATCCTTTAAATATTATAAACGCGAAAGTTTGTAAGTATGGATGTACCTTTGTTACTCTTTCACGCAAAAACTACTGAATGAATTTTGATGAAATTTGGTATGGAGATAGCTTATACCCTGGATTAACACATAGGCTACTTTTTATCCCGGGATGCGGGTGAAACCGCAGGGCGCAGCTAGTATCTATATAAATGTATATAATATGACTATTTTATATAGAATTAATATAACAGTATCTATAATAAAAGATTATTTTTTAATTATAGACATATGCCTAATGTAGTCATTGTTAGGTATTACATACGTATTTATACTTTATATATTGGCACGTCTGCATGCAGGCTGAATATCCTATTAATATTATAAATGCGAAAGTTTGTTAGTATGGATGTATGGATGTTTGTTACTCAATCACGCATTAACTAATGAACGGATATTGATGAGATTTGGTATATAAGTAGGTACTTTAGGTCCTGGAAAAAGACATAGGCTACTTTTTATGCCAGGAAGCCGCGGGTGAAACCACGGGGCGCAGCTAGTACAAATATATAACTAATTACTCGTAAGGCCGAGCTCCATCGACCAGGTTTTATTCTCTGTGGTTTTGTATATTGACTAATAAAAAATCATAGATAATCAATATAGTGCACAATAAAAACATATATATATATATGTATATATATATATATATGTTTTTATTGTGTTAAACATGTAAAATAATATGCAGGTATTAATAATATTCGTGAATATTAATTCTAAAAACGGTGAGGAAACATCGTGAGGAAACCGGCATGTCCAAGAATTTTTCACAGAAAGTCAAGGACATGTGACATTCACCAACCCGCACTGGGCCAGCGTGGTGGATTATGGCCCATTCTCTCTCTATGAGAGAAGGCCCGTGTTCCCACTGCTGGGACACGATGATGAACTGATGATGATGAATAATATTCGTGCATCTATCTACATCTATGGTGCAAATAACTGATTGATTGATTGCGAAACATTCGTTTTCAGGCGTATGAAGCTGGTAGGTTGCTACCTCTGGGCGGATTCGAGAACACAAGTGGATACAAAGGATACGCTCTCGGTGCCTTGGTGGAAGTATTATGCAGCGGACTCTCAGGTTAGTTTAAAATTATAGGCTTCAATGAAGAAAAAAAGACGGCTCCTCGTCGCCAAATTAAGAAGTGAAGCACTGAAAGTATGCCGGTCCGCTCGTTCGTACACAAGGCTCACGCACACATTTACATCTAGCTTTGCCGATCGGCCTTATTATTCCACCGATATTACACATGATGACTCGAAATAACACTTGTTTGGAAAATAAAACAAAATCGAACTGTATCACTTTCACTTCCCGCCAAAAAGTCACATAACCTATAATCTAAGTTAGGACGTATGGTATCAAACCCTGAAACCAAATTAAATTTTGTTTAGCAGTTTTCGAGTAGGTAGGAAAAGGTAACAAACATTAAAAGTTACAGTTTTGTCATAGTAAAAAAAAGATTTTTACGGGTACTCACGTTTAAGCACAGAATACTAAGGGACAGAAGCATCATTCCGCAAAGAAATTTAAACAAATAGCGACTCTTGCTATGACGCAATAAAATTCATTTCAGCTCGCGTAGCGCTGCATACCTACCAGTCATATTAACCTACAGAGCGCCTCTCTTTCTATCGCATAGCTCTTACCTCTTCTGACGCGGCACGTGTAGCTATGTATTTGTAGCTTCGTACCTACAGTGCGCTAGGCCTGGTTTAAGTTGGGGTAGTCCAGCTATAGTTTCAACCGCATCCGGTGGTCTTTTTTTAGGCGAGTGCGGAATGTATAACTTTAATTCTATATTTTACCTACTTCCGTTTGGTTCAGGCTCCAAAATGACCCATGAGATACGCACCTGGCAGCTGGAATCCCAGGCGGGCCCCCCGGACAACGGCCAGTGTTTCATCGCCATCGACCCTGAGTTCTTCGCGCCAGGGTGTGGGGACAGAGTCGCCAGCTGTTTGAACACCTGGAGGAGCTTGGAACCGGTAACGTATAAAAATCCTAAATATCATCTGCTTTCAGTTGTGTCGAAAATAATAATAATAATGTTTCTTTAATTCAGACACAGGATCCATAGCTTATCACATATTTTTTTTTACACTTAATAGTTCTATGTTTGGCCACTATCTCGCCTTATGTGAAGCGATGATGTGGCCTAAGATGGAGCACATAGATCTAGAGAGAGACGGCAGTTGAGCGGCTGCTCAGACCCGTCTCCCCGATGGTTCACCGAACATCATCCCGAAACACGACTAGGTTGTTTGACGGCATGGCTTTGTTCGGTGGGTGGTATTACAACCACGGCCAGAGCCTGCCACTCCAAAGCGCGTAAGCGTAAAGGTTTCATAACGATGTTTTCCTTCACCGTTTTAGAGCGAGCGTACTAAATCTGCACTAAACTATAAGTCATTGGTGCAGGGCCGACTCGGGAATCGAACCCAGGTGCGTCGGATTGAAAGGCGCACGAGTTCCCGCTGAGCCACACTCGCTCTACACATATAAAATAACAAGTAAAATACAAATTAAATAAAATTACAATTACAAAAAATAAAATAAAAAAATAAAATTGATACAGTATTTGTACACGTACACATACACATTAGGTTGCGATTTGAACCACCGTCTGTACATATCTGTCAGAAAAACTCTTTCTGATAGACTTCTAGAAAAGATACGTCTGAGACATTTATTTATTTATTTAATAGTTTTGGACAAATATTTAGATTTTTAATAGTAAAATTAGGAAGAGAAAAATGATTTTGCTCGGGCAGAGATCGATGCCCGGTGATCAAACTAAGGCATCGGGACGGTATGCCGAAGATGCAGGTTCGATCCCTGCCGGAGCATAATTTTTCTTCTATATACTTAATTATTTAAAATCTTAATATTTTCGCCTAGCGAGCGTAGCATTCAATATCACAAATTAAATAAATTTTACTCCTAACTAAGTGACAAACAAACTTTTTTTCTTTGTACTTACTTATTAAGAATCAAGTCAAGCTGTATATTTTCTAAGGTCACAAAATAATGGTTAGAGGTCACTGTGTTATTCCAAGAAATCTGTTATTTGTAGGACTCAAAATCAAGTTACTTCTATTGATTTTTGTCAATGTTTTTTTTCGTGTCAGGTGGATCCGTCGCTCCCAGTCTTGGCACCGGGCGATAAGGAGCGCATAAACGCAGAGAAGACCAAAGCCGAAGGGACCATAGCCTACACCCAGGGTCAGATCGACGTCTGCAAAGAAATGGCAGCGAAAATTGGCGCGAAACCCATTGAAGTAGTAAATTAAAAGAGGTTTTATATAAAAAGATACTTTTTCTTTCTTTGTAACTACCCGCTTATCAATGCTAAAGATAAGATACAATACACCTTGTTGTTTATGCCTTGTCGTATTTTGGCTAGGATTATTAAAACAATTCTTCAGTAGCATTATTATTACTAATTTTAACATTTCGCTGGAGATTTTGCAAAACAAAGTTCTGGGTGGCGCTGCAACCGTTATTTTCTTTTGGGTCAACAACCTTATCGTTGCCACATAGTTGTATAAAAAATATAATATATATATATTTTTATCTACCCTCATAGATATTCGTAAAAAGAAAACGACTTAACAAAACCTAGGCACAATTTTAATTACAATATTAAAAACAAAATGATTACAATTTCACAAAATTACCAAATAAAGTTAGTTCTAGAAAGATCTACTAAGCCTAAACCGTATAGCTCCAAGTCCCATGCAAAAAGTGCCGCTCCTCCATCTCACGCGCTTGTTGTTGCTTACAGCGCCCCTATCGGCACCTTTTTGAAACAAGCCGCGTTCTGATTGGCTGTTAAGATGATCGCGACCATGCGAGTTTACCTACATCAGTAAGTTTAATGCAAAAAAAAAATACCTACTTAAATTCTTTCGAAACGTATCATCACAGTTTAAGAATAAAACTAAACTGTGTTAAACTGTGGTGTCAAGCACCCACTTACATCATTTGTTTATGCCATAATTTTGTCTTTGCATCCAAAAAGTATTTGTAATTATCTCAAAATATACAACATCATACCAAACCTGCACAAATAAAAAAAAAACAGACGCCGCGTCGCCGTCTTCGCCTAATTCACCATACGTTTTCTTCTGACTCACATTCGCCGACACTCGCTAAGCAAGACTCATTGCGGGCAGAAAAGAAAGCACCGAACCACAATAACAAATGTATTTTTGTTCATTTAGCATACAAAAGCTAATTCCTTCTGAGAATGTTAGTTGAAGAACCTTTTAAAAACCCCAGATTTGGAGAGTGACTGTTACTTTTGTGCCGCTAATCGTACTTATTTATAAAAAGTTAAGCCTTTAGGGATGTTCGGTGCAGATGTCTGTACCGAAATATCGATCGATATACTTACGCCAGATGATAGAACAGATGCTTCATAAAGTATGGTTTTTTATTTCATTATTTTTACCAAATATATTATCTATATAATAATTTATTTATTTCATTTGAAAATAGGTACAAGATAGATACGCACTTATACTATGTTACATTAATTTGATCAATATAGATAATTAGAAGTGCCAGTTAAACAATATTATATTAAATCTAACATGCAACATGCAAAATTGGATTATGTACGAATTGTTGGATCTGTGTGACCCTAGCTCTCACAGTAGGATTTCCTGTGTTTGTGAGAGCTAGTTCCCTTCCTAATGTTCTTCTTTAAGGTTAATCAATCAGTTCAAGAATAAATTGTATGTGAGTATGTTTGTGTAGTGTGTTGGTGAAGGTGCCTGTTGGTGGTGAGGATGTATATTGGTGTGGGTGTTTGTTTTTGTGTGTAAGTTATATATTTATGTGAAGCTTGGTTGTATTACCACCCACCGAACAAAGCCATGCCGTCAAACGACGTAGTCGTGTTTCGGGATGATGTTCGGTGAACCATCGGGGAGACGGGTCTGAGCAGCCGCTCAACTGCCGACTCTCTCTAGATCTATTATGTGCTTCATCTTAGGCCACATCATCACTTCACATCAGGCGAGATAGTTGCCAAACATGGATCTATTAAGCGTAAAAAAAGCAATTGTTCGGTGCTGCTATAGTTTAGTTTTCTTAGGTGGTTCTTGACATTTGTCATGCATTTCCTCTTGGTACCTATCTTGCACAATATTGAGTGCTTTGTTCAGTTGTTTGTAGATATGTGGTCCTAAGTAATTGTAGCATTGCTGTCCTAATCGAGTCTTAGTTATTGGGGCTTGCCACGTATGTTTGCGTCTAAACGTTCTTTTACCCTGGTCTGTACTGGTAAGCTTACTCTTAGTTCTTTTGTATCTTTATATAAGTCGTCTGTTGGATATCTAAAGGGTTTTTTATGTGCAACCTTGAGAATGAGCCGTTGCGTTCGTTCTGCTTTCATTAAGTGAGTTCGACAAGCTGAGCCCCACGATTTTATGCAATAAGTGATTAAGGAACTACTAATTGTAATGTATCGTCTATCGTTCTTATCATTGCCTACTATGATATTATGGATATTATGTTATTTCCGTTCACTGGCCGGGACCGGTCAGGTTTACGTATCACAGACTAGTAAGAGATACTGTAGGTATGCGTTGTTTGATGTAGCCTCGGTCCGCGCTAGTGTTGCTAGGTGTCCCGAGTTGCGATAAAATAAGAATAAAAGATAAAAGAAGACATTCTAGTACTTAATGATTATGATTTCGAAATGGTTACGTTTGAACTTTGTTATATTTTGAAGAGTTTTAATCGGGGGGCAGGTTCGACCCGCAATTCTCACTATATCGTCGACCCATCTTGCTTCCGGACGCCCAACGCTGAGCTTGCCCTGTCTTGGCCACCATTCAGTAAGTACCTTACTCCACCTGTGGTCACTCCGCCTGGTCAGGTGTCCCGCCCTACTCCATTAAGTCCCATAACAGTTTTACCGACGTCATAGTGAGAGTCATAGTGAGTGTAATAGCAGGCCTAGCGCACTCCGCACTGTAGCTACAAGTACATAGCCGGACACCGACAGCGGGTCGCGCGTCGTTACGTCGCGCCAGAAGAGATAAGAGCTATGCGATAGAAAGAGAGGCGCTCTGTAGGTTAATATGACTGGTAGGTATGCAGCGCTAAGTACGCGAGCTGAATTGAATTTTATTGCGTCATAGCAAGAGTCGCTATTTGTTTAAGCACTAAGTTTAAGTGTAAGTGTAAAAGAAATTTCTTTGCGGAGTGTTGCTTCTGTCCCTTAGTATTCTGTGGTTATAGTAAGAAAAAACCAAAACTATTATAAACTTTATATAATTATCATAGCTAGTCCTTTAATCATAAAAATTATAAGAGAAAAATACATAAATGTAACTTGAAAATTACAATAAGTACCTACTTATTTTAACCGTTTTTAACTTCCATAGGCTTCACTTTTAGTTTCTCGGCAAGTGCCGCGCTGGATTGTAATTGTTCCTTCACGAACATCACATACCCTCTCTCTTCGATTTCTGCCGCTAACTTCTTCTCTATGTCTCCTGGCGACATGACTGGTCGGCTTGGGTCAGTCTGTAAAATAAATATATACGCCTGCTTATACTCGACATACGAAAAAGTGTTTTATACGCCAACGTCGATATAATATGCCAAGCCAACTAGCGTAAGTACTAATGTTGAGTTAATTAGCATTTACAGCATTAATAAGTTGCTAAATGTATATTAACATTAATCACATTAATTGTAGTTGCGAAATTCGATGAATGCGAGTAGTGCGCAAGCATTACTGTGTTTCGGTTTGAAGGGCATTGTAGCCAGCGAAATTACTGGGCATTATGGGACTCAACAGCTAATTGTCTCAGGGTGAGGAGCGCAGTGCAGCGCCGCGCAGGATTTTGCAAAACAAAGTTCTGAGTGGTGCTGTTATGGGCTGGTGTATTGCTTTCCAGCAAACGCCCAGCTCGTCTCGTCATTCAGGTACATAAAAAACAATGCCAAAATGCATCGCTTAGCACGCGTGCAACTTCATTCCCGTACGAATGCGAGCCGTGACGGCCTGCTAATGCTGTTGTGATTGCGAATCGACGGCCTCGTCTGCGCAATGTTTAAATCATTTTTTGCGAAGTTATTTTGTATGATGTTGTAAATCATCGAACCATTTCATCTGAGACCAAACATGTAGTATCGAGTTTGGCCAATAGATTAGTTCACTTTATTTAATAATTTCATAATACACGTTTTGTATAATGAAATATCGCACGAAACTGTCAATTCACAACTGCGAATTTTCATATTAGCAATTAGCATCACAATAGCACATATCATGCTAACAAACAGAATTTCGCATGCAACATTATTGAAAAATAGCAGTAATTTCCATTACTATTAAATAGCTACCTACCTAATTGCACTTGGTACCTTGGCGCCGAGCACACGGTATTGCTTATCTATTGTGGCCACAAAATAGATATTCGGTGGGATGGCGCTCAAAATAATAAAACCTATATCTATATCATCATCATCATCATCATCGGCCCTGTACGTTCCCACTGCTGGGACTCGGGACTTGCCTCGTAGAGAGAGTATTGGCCATAATCCACCACGCACGCACGGGATGGTGGATAAATAAAATAAATAAATAAATAACGCCCAACGATCACATACATAGATCCTGTCCCCTAACTAGGATTCCCTGTATCTAGAGAACCAGGAACTATGGGACTATGACTATATACTATAACTAGGACCATGGTCCTACAACACCCAGACACGAAACAAATGCTTGCGCTTTTTTTTTGTGCACAAACATTTGTCCCGTCGCGTCGCGGGAATCGAACCCGCTACCTAATTGGTGTATGAGATTTGAGCCAACCTGCCCAACCACTACACCACAAAGGCTGTCAGATGTCCTTGAATTTTTGTGATTAATTCTTGAACATACCGGTTTCCTCGCGATGTTTTCTTTCACCGTTTTAAGAGCGAGTGTTAATTCCGTACATAACTTAAGAAATTCAGTGGTGCGGGGCCAGCGGGATTCGAACTCAGGTGCGTCTGATCGAAAGTCGCACGTGCCCCCACTGAGCCACACTTGCTCACATATATCTATATGCGTATGCATAAATAGAAAGAAAGAAGAAAGAAAACCATTTATTCGGCACACAAAAACGACAAACAAAAAATAAAAAATAAAACTTAAATAATAAATAGATAGATAGATAAACACTTTATTATTCACCTTAAAAATACAGATAAAGTACAAGTCAAATGTTTACAATGGTGTAACAATGGGCGGTCTTATCGCTTAAAGCGATCTCTTCCAGACAACCGTCATAAATATATGTGCCGAATGGGCTCAGCTCAGCATAAAATACCGACAGTTTTACACAACTCGGCTCTAAATATAGGTACATTGTTATTATAACAAAGTACTTTAACTACTTGAGAAATGCAAATGTCGAACTATCAAACGGCTAATGGTGTAAACGCTCTGTCTCTAAATATTTAACTATTATAGCTCTGAATAAGTGAATACCACTATACCCTCAAAATATTAATCGGTTCCAGTTACCCAGTCGCTTATTACAAAAGGGGTAAAACTGTAAAGGCCTACACCTTAGCATATGCTGAGTCGGACGTTTTCCTGGCATCGCGCGCATTTCACTGTTGTATTTATTGTCTTTCCTTTCTCGTTATTATAGTATTTTCAGTACGAGTATTTTTATGGGTCTGAGTATTGAGACGAGCAAGTTGTTTGCCCGATGGTAAGCGCCACGCCTGCCCATAACAATTACAGTGCCACTCAGAACTTTAATACCGTAAAAAGTACTGAATTGCGCTCATCACACTGAGACATCAGATATCGGAATGTTGTGTGATGTCATAAATAAAGGTATTTTCTTCCTTTCTTTCTTGAAAAATCTTAAACAGTTTCGAAAGATTCTATTCTCTTTCAATCTTGACAAGGATACCTAATAGGTTTCACACCGAGCGATTCACGTCCGCTCCAACGCGCGCAGCAGTATCACTATCACGATACAATCGTGTCGGTGTGGACGTGTCTCGCCCGATCTAATCGGCACTAAACGAAACCAAACGAATCAAATTATTGCCAAATTATAATCGTATAAAAATATTGTAGTTATATTAAGATAAATTAGTTATATTAAGTTGTGGGCAATAAAATCTCATTTTCTTTCTTCTTTCAAATGTTTAGTCGTGGATCGGAACGTGGATCGGCCGGTGTGGACCCGGCTATTGATGAATACGAGCAAGTTTTTAGGGTTCCGTACCGAAAGGGTAAAACGAGATCCTATTACTAAGACTCCGCTGTCCGTCAGTCTGTCTGTCCGTCTGTCACCAGGCTGTATCTCATGAACCGTGATAGTCAGACAGTTGAATTTTCACTGATGATGTATTTCTGTTGCCGCTATAACAACAGATACTAAAAAAAACAGAATAAAATAAATATTTAAGGGGCTCCCATACAACAGACGTGATTTATTTGTCGTTTATATAGATAATGGTACGGAACCCTTCGTGCGCGAGTCCGACTCGTACTTGGCCGGTTTTTCAAGTAACTATAACCGTCTTCAGCAATATACCATTGTTCAAGATAAGTCTTAACAAGTGGCACCGTCAATTATTTAATCGTAGGTATCCTCATGTTTACGCCGATTAGGTATTGTGTTACGTTCCGAAGCGCCGAAATGTTCGCCCTTTTGAAGTTCTCACCGGTTCTAAGTTCCTCCAAATTTGCATGGCATCAGCTAGCCTGTCTCCGAAGCCTGGCGCAAAGCACTCAGGGTTGAGCGCCACAAAACACTGTCCCAAGTTGGCCGCAATACCTTCGGTTCTTTTTGTCCACGGAATAACTTGGATGCCGTAGTTCGATCCTGGACAGGCGTTACAATATTCTTTAAAATGAATTTGATTAAGCCGCTTTCTTGTTTGTCTGTCTGTCGGTCTATCGTTCGGGGTGGAATACTGCAACTTAAATTTCGAGCACTTCTCAATTAGCTATCAGGCTGAAAAGCATTCTAAATACATTTATGCTTTTTAAGGCGCATAAAAACGTTTGTTCTCCTCGGTCTCAGGATCTATAATTTCAGGCGATAAAAAAAATAAATGGCGGATTTGAATCGCTTAATATGTATGCGTAATCTATACTATTATTATAAAAAGGAAAGATTTGTATTTTTGTATGTTTGTAACGAATAAACTCAAAAACTACTGGACTGATTTCAAAAATTCTTTCGCTAATAGAAAGCTGCACTATTCCTGAGTGACATAGGCTATATTTGTCGACGCGAACGAAGTCGCGAGCGGTTGCTAGTGGTTAAATAAAACTGTACATGAAAAACATTCTCGATATTACCTGAAGAAATTCCACAAAACAGATCTACCATGGCTGCCAGTCCGTATCCTTTGTAACCAGAATTTTTTTCGCCACCGCCTAACGGCATCAGGCAACCTGTCTTCAATGCCTGAAAACAAAATATTATAAAATGTCTTAAAGTTTAAATAACCAAGAAAATATTTCTTTTTTTTATTTATTATTAATATACATAAATGCTTTATTGTACACCATAGCAAAGAATAACAAGTTAGAAATAGAAATTGAAATTAGTTTAGAAATTGGCTTAAAAACTACAGTACATGGGCGGACTCATCGCTAAAAGCGATCTCTTCCAGTCAACCTTTGGATGGAAAGAACTTACGAAGTGAAAGATGTCGGCGGTGCAAATATATCAAAATAGAAATAGCTAAAAAATTAATAAAAATATTAATCCTAATTATTATATTACATATACCTATACCTAAGATCATATTATATATTTCTGGCCGTAAGTGATTATGATATACTTGTAGATGCATTTAACTTGTTCTATTCCAGTTCAAAATACCTACATAACTGTAATGCTTTGGAGATGCTTAAAACATTTAATATACCAACATTTTCAGCTATTCTTTCGCCTGCACTTCGTAGTCTAAGTAATGTACTTGATTCACTGATTGTCAAATGACTATTTCCAGTTAACAATCGTTTTTCAAGTTCTTCGCAAAATTACAATATCGATATTCCTTTGTTTACTGTATATGCTAGTGGCGACATCTACAATAAGCTTTGCTTCTTCTTCCATAATCGAGAGCATAATTGGCTTACTATATCAGCGTCAGTGGTTTCCTTGCCATCCGGTCCTTGCGCCCAGCCTAAAGGTATTTTCTCGCCTTTACGACGCGCCATTTCTATCTGTAAATCAAACATATTTTTTCCAAAATTTACAGTTTATTATTACGTTAGCTGCGCTCAGCGGTGGTTTATTAGACCAACTGAGGTTGGTCCTACGTACCTACTATACGGCGCGCCACACGCTAGAGTCGTGTACCGCATGGGGCCCGCTGCGGCACACACTTTCAGCGATAATAGGGCTGGGGGCTAGGGTTCACCCCTCTACAGGCCCGGTTAACACCCGGGCCCCCGCTACATTGCGCTCATCACCCCGTCTACTTCGCAGCACTACTGCTTGGCGGCAGAATAACTGGCAAAGCTGTGGTACCTAGTAGCTACCCAGACAGCCTTCCGCATACGAGAGACCTAATACGAGTAAAATCTAATATATGTTGATATATAATATATACCACTGCTCTGACAGACATAATATAGACATTAAAAAATATATAAATAAATAAAAATAATAAATAAATATTATGTCTGTCATAGCGCCTGGTCCATGCGACGCGTGACCAAAATGCTGGTGCTTAGTTGGCTTAACGTATCAAATTATCAATATTGCATTGCAACGGGGCAATACTGCCAGCATCTTGGGTACGCCTAATGATATTGTAAACCTACTAAGAAGGCTATCTAGGAGGGGTTTTCTAAAGTTTGTATGGTTTATTATTTTTACTTTAGTTCGGTTCACTTTAAATTCGGTATAAACAAAGAGCATTAAAAAAGAATGTCACCGTTCCGAGAGCCACAGCAGTAGTCGCTATGTCTAAATAAAACATCTCGCAACAGGAACCCGGCGCCGCAACCGATAGCGGGTTTGTCCCGAGGACAGACTGTAACACAATGACAGATACTCGTTTTACATAAAATAATGACTTGTTAAAATCGGGTAAGGTGTAAAATGTATACACTAGCACAGTTTTACTATTAATACTCTGCTATTAATATTAAGGTATATAGATAGATCATCATCATCAGCCTATATCAGTCCACAACTAGACATAGGTCGTTCCCATAGCACGCCACTGAGCCTGATGTTCAGTTTTTCTTCTCCATTCAATACCAGCAACCCTCCGTATATCGGCGCTCCATCTAGTCGCAGGGCGCCCTACATTAAGTCAAAGTCAAAGTCAAATATCATTTATGAAATAGGCACAAAAATTACTATTAAGCATTACTGTGTTCCAGTTTGAAGGGCATTGTAGCCAGCGAAATTACTGGGCATTATGAGACTCAACAGCTAATTGTCTCAGGGTGACGAGCGCAGTGCAGTGCCGTGCAGGATTTTGCAAAACAGAATTCTGAGTGGTGCTGTTATTGTTATGGGCTGGCGTATTGCTTACCATCAGGCACACGACCAGCTCGTCCCGTCATTCAGTTATATAAAAAAAAAAAATGTACATTTGAACGTCATAAACACAATACAACTAAAATTAAAAATATTTTAAAAATTGTAACTTAAGTTAACATGACTTTGAAAAAAGGTAATAGTCCGGTCAAATTAAACCAAAAAATAAGAGTGAAGCTACATAAATTTACAACAAGCTAAAATTTGGTGAAATCGTTCAAAATATAATTGTAAACAAAATTTGAAAGTTCCCTATCTTTCCCCTGTATGGAAAAAAATATTCAAGGTCATAGGTAAAAAAAATGAGTTATTCGCGATTTTCAGCAAAACGGTAAGTTTTATCATAAAATACCTCAGACAAAAATTATAGATCTTAAAATTATTCATAAAAATGTATAAATACTTTTTTTTCTACAAGCCACCGTTTCTGAGATATAACGATTCAAAAATTTGTAAAAGTTGTAATCGTCATAATATGCACGTTTCCACGCCACCTATGAGGTAGTGTACTTAGCGCGTTTTTTTAACGTGGTTTCCCCCGGAGGCCTATTCCACGGGTCAGTTATGATCCTGTTTAATTTGAAACTATTGCAAAATAACGAAAATTAGCAAAGACTGGAAAAGATAAAAGCGATGTAAATTAAAACAAAGTAGTGAAGTTTATTCGTCTGATTCATAGAAGGAAGGAGTGGAACTTTCAAATTTTATTTATAATTATATTTTGGACGATTTTACCAATTTTCAGCTTGTTGTAAATTAATGTAGCTTCGAATGTCTAAATTGACCGGACTATAAGTATGTTTACCCATTTCTTTACCGTGACCCGACACACAGAGCCGCCGCAAGCAAAGACATTTAAGTGAGCATGGCTGTAAAACCTAGTCATTTCCAACTCAAATACCAATCTTTACAGCTTTGAATGACTAACATTATGAAACATTTCACATAGCACTGTAAATTATACAATGTACATCCAAGAAAAAAATAATTAAATATTATGCACACACTTATGCGTTAATTGTTATTATCGTGGAGCTTAGGGCATACAGGCCATTAACATATTCATTTATTGAGTAGTATGGTTTTTTTATAAAGTTTAATTTGATAAATGATTTAAATCTACGCATTGGTAATTTATCCATGCCCTCAGGTAGTTTTATTATAAAAGCGTACACAGTTCCCCATAAACGAACCATTAACTCTTTGCAACCTGAATCTAGGAATATATACAATTTATTCTTATGTCTTGTGTTAAAATTATGCAAGTCACTGTTTTTGTTAAAGGTGCTAAGGTGTTTTCGAGATGAATTAAATTTTCATAAATGTATTGCCAACCACTGTAAGAATGTTGATCTCTTTAAAGCGTTCCCTAAGAGAGTCACGAGCTTTCATGTTGTAGGTAAATGGAACGAATTGCACTTTTTTTGTAATACCAAAATATGGATTGAATTTCTGCGGCTTTACCCGTAAAATTCCGTAAGACATGATACTATGGAAGTAACTGAAATATACTAATCTGCTCGCGATTCCGATTACGAATTTGTTAAAGGCTTGTAAAAATATAAATTTGTAAAAATATATATTTGAACAAAAAAAATATTCATGTATATAGTGTATTTAATTTTACTCTACCAATTTGCACAGTTGACTTTTTAGTGTTAATCCAACCTTTTTACTTCTCGTAGGCGCCATGACTGGTGACGAGTTTCCGAACGCCATGCCTATGTATCCCTGATTCGCTGCTAAACGGGCCCACAATCCACCCATGCCGAAATGGTTTGCCACTGAAAATAGCATCAACTCATATTTTAATACTGTTTAGACAGTACTATTGTTTCAGAACCATGTCATAATGACTATTTTTACATTTACACCTTTCAAACATTTTGTGAAATCATTATAGTGACAGCTTAAACGAATAAAAATGGTAGACGCTTCGTTGCCAAATCGGTCCGCTCGTTCGTACACAAGCCTCACGCACACATTAGCATCATTCTATGCCTATCGGCTGTCATATTGACTTAACATCGGCCCTCTGTCCATTCAAACAAACGTAAGGTAACGTTACGTTGAGGTTTTAATGGCGATCCGCCATTGCAATACTTCAGTTGTTCATACAAGAGTCACAACTTTATACAATCATTTTATGATTATATTTCGTTTTGGTTGTCATATAAATCCTTTTTTATTTTTAAATGTCTGCGCCCCGCTTATTTTAATAAAATTTAGCGGCGAATATAAAGCATCCTTTGTCGTTTCAGGACCTAAAATAGATAGATATATTGAACGCTTCATTGAAAAAATTACATTAAAAACATTACTTAATACAATTAAAGAAAGTGTTACACTGGACGGCCTTATCGGTAAAAGCAACCTTTGGATGGAGAGGAATTATCAAAATGTTAAAGAAGGGGATGTCTCGATCAGAAGTCTGTTTTTTTATATAAACACAACCACAACTACAGCTACAACTTATGTCTCTTTAATTATAGAGCGAATAGGCATGTCATGGGCAAGCTTGTTCCATCTTAGGCCGCATCTTCGCTTTCACTCAGGCGAGATGTCGTCAAACGTATGCCCATTTACCAAACAAAAAAATATAAAATGTACTATTAAATAACAAGTAAAAACTGATATTGAATGCATTAGCGCATGCTAGGCGACAATCTCAAGATTTTTAAATAATAGGGGATCGGACAGTAATCTAAGAAAATCTAACATGTAGTCAGAACGAATGTCTGTCGAATTCGAAACATCATTCAATCGATATTTTTGTAAAATAATGATAATTTATATTTTTAAATCAATAAATAAAATCTAATAATTCTGGCCTTTTTTTATCTGTTCCGAAACACCACCACAGTGCATGACGTCATTTCAAAGTAAATACCGAGTGCGAAGCTTGTGTTTATTTTACATTTTTGCTTTTTATTTAAATCAAAACGATATATTTTTCATGCCACGACCCTCAAGTCTTTAAACTTCACAAAAACAGTATAAATCACTTTGTAAGTTCACTTTCGTAGAGCTTGTCGTTTCGTTCGGCAGCGTGTGACGTCATACGTGTGACGTCTGAGGTGAACTTTTGCGCGGCAATATTTGAAACATTACATTTAAACATAATTTTAGGTACTCTTAGGACTTTATTTAATTAAAATATTATTTTTCATGGCTATAGGTATATAATACATTATGGTTAATTTTAAACACTTTCTGAAAAGTTGTCCGATCCCCTATTAGCGTCTTTGGAATATTGTCGCGACGCCTTAACCACTGGGCCACCGAACCAACTGTTAGAGCATCCAAATTTCTTCTATCCTTCTTATATCGTCTTACGGGGATGATTCTACGTCATCTGTCGTGAAGGCTTCCATTGATCATGGTTAAGGCGTTGAGACGGTATTCCGAAGACGCAGGTTCGATCCCTGCCCGAGCAATATCATTTTTGTTCTTCCTAATTATTTGAAAATCCTAAGGTTAAAACTGAGTTAACATTGTACCAACTTTTAACTGTCACCCAGCCGGCTCCTGTATTTTTTGCCTTCTTTATTGCTATGTCCATTGCGAATTTAGCGGCGGTGGATCCGAAGGTGTTGTTAGCGTCCACCAATGCAGTTGACGGGCCCTCCTTCACAATCTTTGGTTCGTTGTTTGGCATGCAGTTTCCAGCTATTACGTCTTTAATGTAATTTTCTGCAAATATTAAAACTTTGTTATTTAGACACATTATGTGAGCTGTATGCACAAGTAAATTGAGTAAGACAAGATGTACTGGTACACAGGTGATGAGCAAAGATATAAGCTTTTTTGTTGAAAAATATATTTTTCAAGACAAGCTTTTAAACAAATTCGTAATCGGAACCGCGACCAAATTAAAATGAGCCCACACACTAGTAGTTTACTATTATCCGTCAAGGAGTTCCATTGCCCAGCTTCCGCCTCCATCATCAGATCAGCTGGCTGTTACCATATTATTGCATTGTTATCGGACTTTGACAAGTATGCAAAATTTCAACTTCGTAGGACAAGAGGAAGTGGTTATCATTCAGCTTGTAAGATTCCACCTAAAGAAACATAAATGAAAGCTTGTAAAAGAGGCAAACCGTACAGAAGATGGGTAGATGATAGAAGAGCAACGGCTTTTGTGTGGCAATGGCACATATGGACCAAAACAGCGGGTGACAGAAGTTTATGAACACAATTGGAAGAGGCCTTTGCTAACATCATACAAACAGGCAGGGCTGTCGAGGCCATTTAGCTATTAGTATTAGAATTATCAATTAATGTTTAATGAAATTAATGACATAATTCCATAATCATTACCTAAATGTAATTATAAATAACCAGCCAAGTGCGAGTCGGACTTGCGCACGTAGGGTTCCGTACCATTATCTATTAAAACGGCAAAAAAAATCATGTCTGTTGTATGGGAGCCCCCTTAAATATTTATTTTATTCTGTTTTTTAGTATTTGTTGTTATAGCGGCAATACATCATCTGTGAAAATTTCAACTGTCTAACTATCACCGTTCATTAGATACAGCCTGGTGACGGACGGACGGACAGACAGACAGACAGACAGACAAACAGACATACAGACAGACATACTCGCGCGGACAGCGGAGTCTTAGTAATAGGGTCCCGTTTTACCCTTTCGGTACGGAACCTCAAAAATGAATGAATGTGTTTATTTACAAAATTTCACTGTACACTGTGTTAGGTGTCTGATTGTCGAGAGCAACCATGTAAAGACTCTCGGATCGCTACGCCCGTGAGAAGGCTACGTACAGCTGTGAGAAACATCCTGTCTTCAGATCAACGCCGGCGGCCTGGAGCGTCTGGTCCTGCGACTTATTGATCGTCATTGTTAAAGCAGACGCTCACAGAAAACTGCACGCGCTTGGATTGGAATGGAAAATTGTTCGGCCTGTAAGAATCTCTGGCTCAATGAGGTTCCTCTGTAGCGACGCTACCTAGTCCTTACATTTACCAACCCGTGTTAAATCCTGAGATTTACTGGTAAAACCAGTAATAAATGACCATACTAACATACATAATACATACACAATGATAACATATAATACATACATAATGATTATACAATTTACCAATAAATTATACAGATTAAATAAGACTATTAATTACAATATTAATTTATCATTTTCGGTAGGTACTTGGTTCGGAATCGGTAGTAGGCTTTTACAGTAACATGTATATCATATAAATTTTGTTTTATATAAACGTACTATTGGCATGCCATTAGCTCGGATATGTTGAACTTTAAACCATATCTGGAGCGAAATAAACTATAAAACCAACTTATTTGAATTTGCTGCTGGCGGCAAAACACGGCCTCTCTCGTTTCTTACCGAGTCTGTTTAGTCCATGGCTGGAGCGTCCTATCTTTTCAGACTCTAATAGCATATCCGCTTGGTCCTTAGCCGCTTTAGGACTTGCTCCCACTGCCTTGAAACAGTCGAACATGAACCGGTACGCCTCTGATGTCACTACTTTGCCCATTTTGATGACTGAAAAATTGAGGAGAGCTTTATGATTATTTTTTTATATTGCATGGTATAATGGTGTGTTGCCTCAATTTGGCAATCGAGGGAACAATAAGTGGAAACAAATCAATTATGGATCCATTTTTGGGTTATGGATCAAAGTGGAATAGATCGAATTCTATGAGAATATTTTTTTTTTTTTTTATGTTTCTGACTGACGACACGAGCTGGTCGTTTGCCTGATGGTAAGCAATACGCCAGGCCATAACAATAACAGCACCACCCAGAACTTTGTTTTGCAAAATCCTGCGCGGCGCTGCACTGCGCTCGTCGCCCTGAGACAATTAGCTGTTGAGTCTCATAATGCCCAGTAATTTCACTGGCTACAATGCCCTTCAAACCGGAACACAGCAATGCTTTCGCACAACTGCTTGGCGGCTGAATAACTGGCAAAGCGGTGGTACCCACCCAGACAGCCTCTCGCATACGAGAAACCTACCACCAGTACCATCTACTTATTCTGCTGCCGTATTTTTTTTTTTTATACGCTTAATAGATCCATGTTTGGCCACTATCTCGCCTGATGTGAAGCGATGATGTGGCCTAAGATGAAGCACATAGATCTAGAGAGAGACGGCAGTTGAGCGGCTGCTCAGACCCGTCTCCCCGATGGTACACCGAACATCATCCCGAAACACGACTAGGTCGTTTGACGGCATGTCTTTGTTCGGTGGGTGGTATTACAACCACGGCCAAAGCCTACCACTCCAAAGCGCGTAAGCGGGTTTCATCACGATGTTTTCCTTAACCGTTTTAGAGCGAGCGTGCAAAATCTGCACTTAACTATAAGTTATTGGTGCAGGGCCGAGTCGGGATTCGAACCCAGGTGCGTCGGATCGAAAAGCGCACGAGTGCCCGCTGAGCCACACTCGCTCTAAATATAATAGGATGGTAGGTAACTAAATATTACTGTGTTCAGTGTAATCAGAGTTTACACGAGTTCCGTAATTAATGCTTAGTAGCTACTTATCATCGTAGTGACAAGCCGAAAGATATCTAAGGATGAGATGTACAGGTATCTAAGGATCAGATGTAAAGGTATCTAAGTATCAGCAGGATATGCTTTTATTGTTAGTTTTTAATTATCTGTGTGTGTTTCAATAAAGAGTTATTTCTTTTCCTTTTTTTTCATTTCATTTCAGATGAACAGGTATCTAAGGATGAGATTTACAGGTATAAGGACGAGATTTACAGGTATTTAAGGATCGAATGTAAAGGTATCTAAGGATGAGATGTACAAGTATCTAAGGATAAGATGTACAGGTATCTAAGGATGAGATATACAGGTATATAAGGATCAGATGTACAGGTATATAAGGATCAGATATAAAGGTATCTAAGGATGAGATGTACAAATATCTAAGGATGAGATGTACAGGTATATAAGGATCAGATGTACAGGTATCTAAGGATGACATTCACAGGTATAAGGACGAGATTGACAGGTATTTAAGGATTAGATGTAAAGGTATCTAAGGATGAGATGTACAAGTATCTAAGGATGAGATGTACAGGTATATAAGTGTATGCAAACTCCTTTGCATCACATTGCATGTCATGAAAAATGAAATAAAACATACATGTCAGGGTTCATTGTGTCATTGAGTGTCTTTATAATAATATGTTAAATTTTGTTAAATAAAGCCTAAATACTACCGATACGGGCTCATTCTTCATGCTACTATTTATTTAACAAAATGGACAAATATCTACGCCCAGAACGTTTTGACGGAGACCCGTCCTCAAGCTAAGATCTGTCCCCTCAGTGGACACATTGGAAAAATACATTTGAAAATTTTCTGTCAGCTATATCTACCAACGAGAAATCTATTGCAAGAGACTAAGTTGCAATTACTAACTAATCATCTATCCTCTACGATTTTTGCTCGCATACAGGACTGCACTGAATACGATATTGCTATTAAGAGACTTGATGCATTGTTTCTGAAGCCACTTAACGAAATATACTCCAAGCACAGATTAGCACAACGAGCGCAACAAGCAGGTGAGTCCGTAAACCAGTATCTACAAGCCTTGAAACTGCTCTCGAAGGAGTTTGCATTTTATTACCCCAATAAGGATCAAATGTACAGGTATATAATGATCAAATGTACAGGTATGTAAGGATGAGACGTACAGGTATATAAGGATGAGACGTACAGGTATGTAAGGATAAGACGTACAGGTATGTAAGGATGAGACGTCCAGGTATCTAACGGTGATGAGTCCAAGATATTTTTGCAGTACAGATTCAAAGACAATATTATTATACAGAATAAAGAATAGTGCCAAACTTTAGATGAAAATTCGGGTTTGACTTCAATGTAAGTGTATTATTTTAATACGCTTCAAGGAGAATTCAAATAGATGGGCACTTAATAATGTAAGAAAAACTGACATTGACATGTATTGAAAATGAATATAGTTTGCAGCATTGAGGTTAGTGTCATTCCTCAATGGTTTGCAGCATTGAGGGTGTCATTCCTCAATGGTTTGCAGTATATTACTTTTTCTATGAAGAGTTTTGTTGCTCTTTGGCTACCTGTTGGTTACCTACCTATTTTAAAGACCTATTTCTCAAATAACACTCGATGATTGATAATAAATGAATACATTCCAGCGCCACTTTCACCAATTATTGAATTGTTTTTCATCTGGGAGCTGGACTACCAGGTGGGCCCCCCAGGCTTGCCATTGCTTCTTCGCCATCGAACCTGGGTTCTTCACGCCATGGTGTGGACTTGAGAGACTGAGTCGTCACCTGTTTGACCACCTGGAGGAGCTTGGAGCCGGAACGTATAAACTTTTTAAGATAATCACTTCCGTTCGGTTGTGTGAAGTCTCGTCTAAGATAAACCACTCGCGGTAGGTAGGTGTAACGTAAGCGGGAGACCGTCTGGGTAGGTACCACCGCTTTGCCATTTATTCTGCCCCCAAGCAGCGATGTGAAAGCATTACTGTATTCCAGTTTGAAAGGCATTGTTGACAGCAAAATTACTGGGCATATGAATTTTAATAACTGATGTCTCAGGTTAATGAGCGCTACGCAGTGCTTTTTATGATAGGTATTTAAAGTTCTGCAAGGCACTGCAATTGTTATGGGCAAGCGTGGCGCTTACCATCAGGCGAACGGCTTGCACGTATCATCACTCAGTCCCATGAAAAAAAACGATTCTATCCATGGAAAATTTTCGGGATGGAGAGATTTAATTTATTGTCCGCAACGTCTTTAGTAAGCCTTTAGAAACCGGGCGAATGTGATTAATTAGTTATCTTTTACCTTTTTATAAGAATTTAGCTATATAGGCACCATACATGTACAATGTTTTTGTCGTAAGTGACAATAAGGCTTTTCATCGTTAAGACTGTCATCTTTGTAGGTATTTAAAACTTGCACCTAGTTTGAGGTTCAAGTTATTTAGCACCAAGCTGTATACTTTCTAAGGTCATGAAACAATGTGTTAAGAGTCATTGTGTTATTCTAAGAAATCGCAGTTTTAGCGTTATTTGCAAGTATTAATAATGCTTACCTACTTCCTATGAGAAAGTTTACGCCAAGTTTATTTGGTTTCCAAGTTCAAGAGTAGCGGTGTTGAAGTCAATAAAAAATAAGTCTTTTTTTTAAATTGATTGATGACATGAGTAAGTCGTTCGCCTAAAGGTAAGCGCTTCGCCTGCTCATAACAATTGAAGTGCCACCGTGAACTTACTAAATATAATGAAATAATACTTACAATGAAGATAATGCTTACTAGCATTAAGTTCGCCAATGTACCTACAAATTTGTTTGTGCAATAAAGAATTTTCTATCTAACTAACTTTTTATACCATAAAAAGCTGAAACGCAATGAAAATATGAAGTGTGTCCCGCTGATCATTATGTAGGTTGTTGTTAGAATAATATAATATGTATGAGGGTAATTAAAATAGGTATATATATATATATATATATATATATATATATTATATATATATATATATATATATATATATATATATATATAAATAATCACTCCGCTTTTTTTTCTTGTATGTATATTTTATAATAAACTAGCAGACCCGACAGACGTTGTCCTGTCTTAACTATCAGCGCGCATTCTGTCAGAACTTATGTCAAACGCCATAAAGTTACATTAGGTAAGTTAATATGGTCGTTAAGTTTCCTAAATATTTAGAATGTTCCGTGCAACTTTATTATTTTTTTCTTCAAAAGAACTTTCTCCTGACAATAACAAACACAACAAAAAAAGGATTAGCGAAATTGGTCCAGCCGTTCACGCGTGATGCCGTGACCAAGGGAAATAGGGATTCATTTTTATATATACAAGATATGGTCGCAACGTCACGCCTGTTTCCATTACATGCCATAAAAGTACTGTGTAGCACTGCATTGCGCTCATCCCCCGAGACATCATATGCCCAGTAATTTCGCTAACATTTGATCGATGTCTCGCCTACACACATACTATTATATTGTATAACGATGTGTCACAATTCCCTGAACACAAGAATGGAAGCCTGACCTAGACATCGATAATCTTAAGATCTTAAACTAGCATTTTGGATTTATTGACAGTTATGTAAAAACCAAAAACTTTGGCAAAGGCTAAGGCTATATATGTAGGTATTATGTGTAGGTTTGATACAGAAACCTGAGATATGACTTCCCCGAAATCTGTAAATTATAGGGAAAACATTCATTATAAATATAAAAAGGCTAAGTACACTAATGTTATGATTGTGTCGGAATAACTCAGGTTTCGGACAATTAGGATGTTCTTCTTCCGGGAGTTTACGCTTTGGATTGGCAGCGCAGACTAGTCTGCGAAACCTGGTCGGAGTTATCCGACACAATCATAACGTGAGTGTAGCCGTTTTATATTTATAATAAATATTTCGACTCAAGACACTTTCCAAAACCTTGATAGGGAAAATAGTTACGTCATGTTATGAGTCGACCGCAATTACTTCAAAACTATAATGTAAGTAACTAAATGACTGGAAGAGATCGCTTTTAGCGATAAGTTCGCCCATTGTACTTTAGTTTGTAAGTTGTTTTCATGTACCTACTAATTATTTTTGTAATGTTTTATTATAAATGCTCATGTTTTTACAAGCTTTTATTTAACTTGCAATGTATATAACATAACTTCATGTATGTATGTATGTATACATGTATGTATTGTATTGTAACTATGTTTGTTCAAGTGGAATCTTGCAAGTTGAATCAGAACCACTTCCTCTTATTCTATGGACTTGAAATCTTGCATACTTGTCAAAGTCTGATGACAATGCAATATATGGTGACAACCAACTGATCTGATGATGGAGACGAAAGGTGGGCAATGGAACTCCTTGATGGATAATCGTAAACTACTAGTGTTTGGGCTCATTTTAATCTGCTCGCGGTTTCGATTACGAATTTGTTAAAGGTTGTCTTGAAAAATATATTTTTCAACAAAACGCTTATTAACCTTATACTGTGAGCTTGTATGCGGCACGGAAAATAATTTAATCCATACATTACCGATCACCGTGTCTACACACGGAGACCATAGATTTTACGGAAAAAAAAACTGTGCGAACAAGGTCTATTGTGTTGCTCGGTTACCTATATTGTATTATATTGTAGGTACTTCAAATGTGACGTGACTTTTTGTCAATGTACAGTAAGGTTGTTGAACTTCATTGCAATCACACTAATCATTGTTTTTAATTTTTTGCCTTTAGTTTTAGTCATTAAAACTGTGTTACGAAAAACAGCGTCTTCCTTAGATAAGCCTGTGTTATTACAACAATAGGCTATGTTGGTTTTATAAATCACTATCACTACATAGTATAAAACAAAGTCGCTTTCTCTGTCCCTATATCCCTATGTATGTTTAAATCTTTAAAACTACGCAACGGATTTTGATGCGGTTTTTTTTAATAGATAGAGTGATTGAAGAGGAAGGTTTATATGTATAATAACCGTGCGAAGCCGGGGCGGGTTGCTAGTATTTAATAAAACGGCTAGGACTCACGTAGTTTGTCAAATTAGTCGTCCTAGGTTCTAACCTATCTATCTAGGGGAGATGTTAGCGGGTGGGTGAAAGGGGTGCGCGGAGCAGAGAGCTTACGTCCTTTCCCTTTCACACACCCGCTAACATCTCCCCTCGCTCCCTTCTTACCGCGCAGGCGATACGCGAGTTAAACGGTCGGCCTATAGTATTATCTCGTCTGTGCCACAGACTAGTTTATGTGTAGATGTGACAACCGAAAATAAGTACCTATTTTAAAATTTAAAATTTTGTTTTATTTTAATTTAATTTTATCCAAGGTTTTAAAACCAACATTTTAGTATGAAAATGTATTTTTTTTTGTATTTTAGTCTACTAAAATACATTTTCATACTAAAATGTTGGTTTTATTGGGAACTTAATAGTCAAAAGATATTTATTAAATGAGCACAAAAAATGCACTTTTAAACGTTATGCACATAATACCAATGAACGAAATAGGTTAAAAATTGTAACTTAATCATGACTTTGAAAAAAATAGTAAGCATGTCTGCCCATTTCTTTCTCATACTCAAATTGAAGCCCGGGCCCGGAATAAAACTGACTCTACCAGTGCTTCGGAAGTACGCCCGCTAGAGAAGCACTAAGAAACTCAGCGCGGATGTCTCTTGTTTTAAATCTTTTAAACTGTCTAAAAATACAACACTAAAGTATTTATACCTAGTTTTTAATTACATATAGTAACATGTAAGAATTTGTGTTTATTACTTTTCCATCGTTTTTCTTTGTAACGGTTTAACGAATTTGAGTGAAATTTAGAATAGCTATTATACCCTTGATTAATATATAGGCTACTTTTAACGCAGGAAACCACAGGTAAAACAACGAAGCTAGTTTAAAATATTTTACGCGCTTTCCCGCTTACGCGCTTTCCCGCTTACGCGCTTTGGAGTGGTAGGCTCTGGCCGTGGTTGTAATACCACCCACCGAACAAAGCCATGCCGTCAAGCGACCTAGTCGTGTTTCGGGATGATGTTCCGTGAATCATTGGGGAGACGGGTCTGAGCAGCCGCTCAACTGCCGTCTCTCTCTAGAACTATGTGCTTCATCTTAGGCCACATCATCGCTTCACATCAAGCGAGATAGTGGCCAAACATGGATCAATTAAGCGTAAAAAAAAATTGTACTATACGTATATGTTTGCTGAGGAAAACATCTCGATATGGAATATTCCAGTTTCAAGTTTCTTCTGACAATAAAGATAAAAAACATACCTACATCCAAAACCTGGTCAAAAAAAAACTTCCAGAAAAGAAGAAAAAGGCAGCAGAAAGGGCAGAATTCCGCCCGCGTTGTAAATGTTAAGGACAAAAAACTATATGGAGTGGAACGAGTATTTGCCCACGTTCGCCTTGATGCGGGACTAGACCGACTAGATTCCGTGCAATTTAATGCCTTGTGTAGACACAGACTCCTAGTATTATCTCGTCTGTGCCACAGACTAGTTTATGTGTAGACGTGACAACCGAAAATAAGTACCTATTTTAAAAACTTTAAATTATATTTTATTTTAATTTAATTTTATCCAAGATTTTATGCAACCTGAAAATATTGAATATGGAAGACCGTGAACGAGTAATTTCAGATTATCAGAAATTTTTAATAAATTTATTTTTAACCGATTTTTAAAAAGGTGGTGATTCTATGTTCCACTGTATATTTTTTTATGTATGTTCACCAATTTCTCCGCCAACTGTTGACCGATTTGAAAAAATCTTTTAGCGTTCAGTTCAGTATAGCTACAATGTGGTCCCATATAAATTTCATCGATATTTGACCTTGGACTTCGAAGATACATTACACTATTTTTACTTGTAAAATGTATACCTACCTGTTATCATATACAAATAAAGATATAACGCCCAACGATCACATACATCATAGACCCTGGTCCCTAACTACAATTCCCTGTATCAAGGAAACCAGGCCTACGAGGACCACTACACCCAGACACGAAAGAAATGCTTGCGCTTTTTTTGTGCACAAACATTTGTCGAGTTCGGGAATCGAACTCGCCATCTTAGTGGTGTTTGAAATATGACCTAACCTGCCCAACCACTACACAGAGGCTATGCATTCTATTCTTTCTTTTTTAATTTTTAGCGGCATCTTTGGATGTTTTTAGTTACTTGTTTGTCCTTTAATATTCATCTAGAGTGCTGTATTAAAACAAGATTTTTGTTAAAAATATATTTTTCAAGACAAGCTTTTAACAAATTCATTATTGGAACCGCATGCAGATTAAAATGAGCCCAAAAACTAGATTACGATTATCCGTCAAGGAGTTCCATTGCCCACCTTCCGTCTCCATTATCAGATCAGCTGGCTGTTACCAAAATATAGCATTGTCATCGGACTTTGACAAGTATGCAAAATTTCAACTCCGTAGGTTAGGAAGAAGTGGTTCTGATTCAACTTGCAAGATTTGGCCCAAACATAGCAAGTTAAATAAAAGCTTAATGCTTAAATAGGCGGGCGTTAATGTCTTTTCTTTTGTGTTTCGTAATGCACAATCTCGAAGAATAGATCTCAACGCGCTCCTTGTACAATTTTTTCAAACTAGCAGTAATGGCATAATAATCATTTGACAGATATTACTGTTATTCTCAATGAAATCACGGTTTAACTTAGCTACAAGCTTAATGGCCTACATTAATACATTTAACTGTAAAAATCCATTAATTTCCGAATTGGTTTTGGGCGTTAGATCATTTAACATCGACAGGTACACTTAGCAGTTACTGAGATAGCCTAGGTGGCTAGCGCATATAGGATATGTGCTACTTATATATAATTAGTTTTATTTATAAGAAATAGAAACAAAAACAAATTAAAACTACATTATACACCTAAATAAACAGAAATTAAATTAAATTGCGTTATCTACCAAAACTAATCTAAACTAATCTAATCTAATAAACCACTACCAGTGGGCAACGTTCCCAAAATGCTGTCAGCATTGTCACGTTGAATGGCAATGCTTATCCTTTGGCCAAAATATAGGCCAGCATTTTGGTCACGCATTGCTTCGACAAGAAGTTTTGATGTATCTCATATTATTCTTACTAATATTACTAACTAGCTGCGCCCCATGGTTTCACCCGCGGTTTCCCGGGATATAAAATGAAATCATTTATTTGCAATACATGTTGGTACCTAAATTAAAGATGTTATTTTAAATACGATTGGATCCAAAACACATAGTCAATTATTGGTGACATGCAAATATTTTATAAATAAATAAATTAACAGTTTAATAACATTTATAAGTCAATTTCATTCGGAATTACATTATTATTATTATATTTAAATTACAATGTCAGAAATATATTTATACACAATTGAAATTAATTTTCATAATATGGATATGGATTTGATTGCAATAATATGTCAATAATATATAATGAAAGTTATTCTATAATAATCATTCTTTGACATTAATAAAATATAGTAGGTAATAAAAGGTAGTCTGTCCTTTTCCAGGGCCTAAACACGTACATACCAAATTTCATCAAAACCCGTTCAGTAGATTATGCGCAATTGAGTAACAAACATCCATCTATCCACCCATCCATCTATTTATCCATCCATCCACAAAATTTCGCAATGTAGAATATTATTAGGATGCGTAAGTTTGTGTTTCATCATCATCAGCCCATCACGTTCCCACTGCTGGGACACGGGCCTTCTCTCATAGAGAGAGAATGGGCCATAATCCACCACGCTGGCCCAGTGCGGGTTGGTGAATGTCTCATGTCCTAGACTTTTTGTGAAAAATTCTTGGACATGCCGGTTTCCTCACGATGTTTTCCTTCACCGTTTTAGAGCGAGTGTTAAATCCGCACATAGCTTAAGAAAGTCAGTGGTGCGGGGCCAGCGGGATTCGAACTCGGGTGCGTCGGATTGAAAGTCGCACGAGCTCCCACTGAGCCACACTCACTCTTATAAGTATGTGTTTGTTATCACTGAATTCTATACAGATTAAGTGCGAGTTTTATAAAACGAGATCGGATAGTAATCGAGAAAACATCTAAAATATAGTTAGTACGAATGTTCGTCGGACCAGAAAGATCATACAATCAATATTTTTATGAAATAAAAATGATTTATATTTTAATAAATAAAAATCTAATAATTCTGACATTTTCAATCTGTTCTTCATCTCAAGCGAAACAACAATCACAGCGCATGACGTCATTTGAAGGTAAATGCCGTGAGTCATGCTTGTGTTTATTTTAGTATTTTGCTTTTCATAAAATGTATTTTCTCGATGCTGATTCCCGCATTCTCCAGTCTTCTCGTGACCACGGCCAATGCAACTTGGTCGAAACGTCGAGGTAAATAAAACAAATGTCATTAGCGCGATTAAGTCCCGTTTTATTATCATAAACTAATATACCTACCTATTATTTTCATTGAAAAAATTTTCGTTGAGTGAAGGGAGTAGGAAATCTGTGGATGCGGAAGCCCTTATATAAGTAACATAGGCAAATAAGGTGACATCGAAAGTATTTTAAAGCTACATCAGCTAATTAATTACCACATAGGTACATAAATGTTTAAAAAAAAATAGGTATTTAGGCTCTTTAGGCTAGACTTAAAATTTGGACCCCTGTCTTTTAAACAAGGCGTTATTCTTATATATAAAATTCTCGTGTCACAATGTTAGTTACCTTACTCCTCCGAAACGGCTTTACTGATTTTTACCAAATTTTATATGCATATTCAGTAAGTCTGAGAATCGGCTACCCTTAACATTTTTTTTAATTTATATGGCAAAAGCAAAACAACGTTTTTCGGGTCAGCTAGTACACCTGTAACCTAGAAGCCATCAGTATCCTACCTTCATATAATAATAGGCAAACGTGGTAAAAATAATAATACTTTAATAATATCATCTCTTTATGACACACATCTACAATAATGCATTTCAATGAGTGCATTTAGCATGCGCACGCGCATCAGCTCGTGTTTTGCAAATGGCCAGTTGTTAGTGCAACATGATTGGCTTCATGTATGCATAATTATGTTATTTTATTGTTATTGTTATAAAGAGGAACTGTGGCGTCTAGGTCAGATCAATGATTAGGTCTATTCTCAGAGGATGTTTTTCAAAAGTCAAAATATATTTATTAAATAGGCACAAAAAATGAAAGTCACATCATACAAATCAATTGAAATACGTTAAAAATTATATATTAAAATATCACGACTTTGGAAAAAAAGGTAAGCATGTCTACCCATTTCTAGTACCAAGAAACACTGCGGGGATGTCTTTTTTAAAATGTCTAAAAATATAAAACTGAATAATGTAATAATACATTTTTAGAAAAAAACAAAAACCGACTTCAAAGTATCTTCGAAGTCCAAGGTGAAAATGAAATTATGAAATTTATATGGGACCTCTTCGTAGCTATATTGAACCCGACGCAAAAAGAATTTTTCAAATCGGTTCATAAATGACGGAGTTCTGAGGTAACAAACATAAAAAAAAGCAATCGAACAGAGAACCTCCTCCTTTTTTAAAGTCAGTTAATAAATTACGATTAACATAACACAAAGTCAAACTAGAAGTGCGAGTGAGTTGTCACTTGTCATAGCAAAGAAAACTAAATATTACTTAGTCATAGTATGTGACATGAAAATATGAATAATGTATAAATAGATATCTACTCGTATATAACCAAAAGAAATATTTCTTTGACTTCATCCACTTACGAACAAGAAAAGTCCTCTTGTCTTGGCACATATCTTACTTCCTACTAATATTAAGAATGAGAAAGTTTGTGAGGATGGATGTTTGTTACTCAATCACGTGAAAACTACTGAACGCATTTTGATGTTTAGTTCCATCAGCGACGGACCATAAAAAGTGATATTTCGCATAATACAAATTATCATATTTCGCACAAATTTCCCTCGATCTGAAGTGGAGGAGAGCAGAAAAGGACTTGTGTCTGACATAGAGTGCTCCTTAGAACAAGTGTCGGATTGGGGACGACTTAATCTAGTCCAATTCAACCCTACTAAGACACAAGTCTGCGCATTTACCACCAAAAACACACGTTTTTCCATAGCTCCCCAGTTCCAAGGCGTTCCCCTTACCATCTCAGAGAGTCTCGGGATCCTTGGCGTCGATATTTCTAGTGAGGTCCAGTTTAGGGGTCATTTGGAGAGTAAAGCTGGTCTCGCTTCTAAGAAATTGGGCGTACTTAACAGAGCGAAGCGATACTTCACATCGGGCCAACGCCTAACGCTTTATAAAGCGCAGGTTCGGCCCCATATGGAGTACTGCTCCCATCTTTGGAACGGTGCACCAAAGTACCAGCTTCAGCCACTTGACTCCTTACAAAGGCGAGTCATTAGACTTGTCGGCGATCCCGAGCTCACAAAAGATTTGGAACCACTGAGTCAACGTCGAGACATCGGTGCACTCAGTGTGTTTTATAAAATCTATAATGGGGAATGTTCTGAGGAACTAGTTGATCTCATTCCTCCATCACGGTTTTATTACCGCACTGCCCAACGTCGTGCGAAAGCCCATCCACATACCATAGATCTATGGAAATCGCATACTGTCCGATTCTCCAGATCTTTCTTGCCGCACATCTGCAAAATATGGAATGGGCTACCGCCCGAGGTTTTTCCGCAGAGCTATAACATGGAGTACTTTAAAAGAAGGGTGATAAGGGTCCTTAAAGGTAGGCAACGCACCAGTAATGCCCCGAGTGTTGCAGGTGTCCATAGGCGACGATAACCGCTTACCATCCAGGCGGGCCGTCTGCTTGTTTGACTACCTAGTCATATAAAAAAATAATAATAATAATATCAACATGTCCGGAACGATTTCTTTTTGCTCATCGACCGGTAAGGAAGCAAAATCGCTCTAAAACGGTGAAGGAAAACATCGTGATGAAACCCGCTTACGCGCTTTGAAGTGGTAGGCTCTGGCCGTGGTTGTAATACCACCCACCGAACAAAGCCATGCCATCAAGCGACATAGTCGTGTTTCGGGATGATGTTCGGTGAACCATCGGGGAGACGGGGCTGAGCAGCCACTCAACTGCCATCTCGCTCTAGATCTAAGTGCGCCATCTTAGGCCACATCATCGCTTCACATCAGGCGAGATAGTGACCAAACATAAAGCGTAAAAAAAAAAAACAAAAAACATTTAACAACCTGACTGAACACACATCATTTCACATTAAATAATTTTAGCATGGATTTAACAGCATGCAGCGCAGTGTGCTCATTGCAGTTTTACTGCATCGTGCTTGAATTCAAGCCAAACCGGAACAGAGAGAAAGGTCCTGGCTCAGAGCCAGTTTAAACAGACTTTCTCTACTGTACGTGTTTACCTCTACTATATTTTATAAATTCCATCGTATAATGTTTGTTTGTTCTACATAAAGCAGCCCCCGTACCCATTGGTCCATCAAGCGCCCATCGTATATCGTGTTTAGCTCAAATTAAGGTATAGCTTAGCGACTATTGAGATGTGGTGTAATTATTGTCAATTCAGACAAGAATACGAATTAATCTCATTAATTTACATCAAATACGATAACTACAAGAAAATGACATTGCAAGCATTGCTATGTTCCGGTTTGAAGGGCATTGTAGCCAGTGAAATTACTGGGCACATGAGACTATCTGATGTCTCGGGGTGATGAGCGCAATGCAGTGCTACGCAGTGCTTTTCATGGTATTAAAAGTTCTGCGTGGCACTGCAATTGTTATGGGCAGGCGTGGCGCTTACCATCAGGCGAACGACTTGCTCGTCTCATCACTCAGTTCCATAAAAAAACTACAAGTTGAGATAAATTTTATATGGCAACTAGCTTTATCCGCAATTTCGTCAACGTAGACGACAGAGTAGTCCATAGTAGTCTTTTTTTCCAAGACCACTTTAGCAAGACCTCTCCAGTTTATAAGAGCGCGTTCTACGAAGAGGTCAAGTATCGGTCTCATCACTCAGTTCCATAAAAAAAAACTCAATTTTAATTAAGATAGATTTAGATCTTACCTTATCTTTTTTTAATTCAGCAAACTACGTGAATATGAAAGAACACAGGTATACAATAACCGGCGAGAGTCGGACTCGCGCACGAAGGGTTCCGTACTATTCTCTATAAAAATAGCAAAAACATCACCTTTGTTGTATGGGAGCCCCCTTATTTCATCTGTTTTTAGTATTTTTTGTTATAGCGGCAACAGAAATACATCATCTATGAAAATTTCAACTGTCTAACTATCACGGTTCATGTTCAGACAGACAGACAGACAGATAGACAGACGGACAGACGGACAGCGGAGTCTTAGTCATAGGGTCCCGTGTTACTCTTTGGGTACGGAACCCTAAAAGTGACTTCTAAAATAAAATAAAAAAAGATTACGTAATAAGAGCATCTGAGCATTAATCCACAAGGTTGTAGCGAACACAATTAGCAGTTTTGTTAGTGTCCATAATCGCATTAGGAAATTACCTCGTCGTTATGATCAAAATGTATAAAAAGGTCAACGTTTGGTCGGTCCCAAATTAAACATTCGAAAACCACTTCAGATAAATATACAATTTCTTTTTAAGTCAAGCTTTTAATAAATTCGTAATCGGAACCGCGAGCGTTAAAATAAGTCCAAACTTTAGTAGTTTACGATTATCCGTCAAGGAGTTCCATTGCCCACCTTCCGTCTCCATCATCAGATCAGCTGGCTGTCACCATAATATTGCATTGTCACCGGACTTTGACAAGTATGCAAAATTTCAACTCCGTAGGATAAGAGGAAGTGGTTCTAATTCAGCTTGCAAGATTCCACCCGGACAAACATATATACATTGCAAGTTAAATAAAAGCTTGTTAATAAAAATTAACGCGGTGACTTTATTTTTCAAGATAATTCAAAGAAAAAAAATTATAATTGTATATTATGTTTGTACTTAGGTGTTTTACATGTATTACCGTAGGGACCTAGATACTTATTTTTATATACTCGTAATAATAGCTGTTATGTACTCGGCATGCGTTGCAATGCCACGTAAAGAAAAACTACATTTTTTCCAGGAACCTTCGCTGGCTTTCGCAGCACAACTCACCAAAGTATCACAATCGGATTACGAACGCATAGAGGACTTTTTTATGGAACTAAGCGATGAGACGAGCAAGTCGTCCGCCTGATGGTAAGCGCCACGCCCATAGCAATTGCAGCCACTTAGAACTTTCACTATATTCTTTTCGGATAAACATACAAACGTGTATTTTATTTATATAGATTCATATATATTTTTCGAAAAATTATACAAAACAATAGTACAATAATTTTTATTATATACCAGTCTACAAAACCAATAGTACAAGTAGTACAATGGGCGGTCTTGTCGCTTAAAGCGATATTTTCCAGACGGCATTTATATGGGCATTATCGGAAGATGTCAATGGCGGTGGTGTACAACAATTAAACAAAGTAGATAGATTAAGTATAACCAATATATACATCATCATCATCAGCCCATCACGTTCCCACTGCTGGGACACGGGCCTTCTCTCATAGAGAGAGAATGGGCCATAATCCACCACGCTGGCCCAGTGCGGGTTGGTGGATGTCACATGTCCTAGACTTTTTGTGAAAAATTCTTGGACATGCCGGTTTCCTCACGATGTTTTCCTTCACCGTTTTAGAGCGAGTGGTTAAATCCGCACATAGCTTAAGAAAGTCAGTGGTGCGGGGTCAGCGGGATTCGAACTCGGGTGCGTCGGATCAAAAGGCGCACGAGCTCCTACTGAGCCACACTCGCTCTATATATATATATATATATATAATATGTATAATATATATATTTTTTTACTCTTAATAGATCTATGTTTGGCTACTATCTCGCCTGATGTGAAGCGATGATGTGTACTAAGATGGAGCACATAGATCTAGAGAGAGACGGCAGTTGAGCGGCTGCTCAGACCCGTCTCCCCGATGGTTCACCGAACATCATCCCGAAACACGACTAGGTCGCTTGACAGCATGGCTTTGTTCGGTGGGTGGTATTACAACCACGGCCAGAGCCTACCACTCCAAAGCGCGTAAGCGGGTTTCATCACGATGTTTTCCTTCACCGTTTTAGAGCGAGCGTGCAAAATCTGCACTTAACTATAAGTCATTAGTGCAGGGCCGAGTCGGGATTCGAACCCAGGTGCGTCTGATCGAAAGGCGCATGAGTTACCGCTGAGCCACACTCGCTCTAAAAATATTATACATAATATATAGCATATTATAGTATAACTATAAGTTAACTAAATATTATGTACGTACCATATACAAACTTATATTTATAAACATATATTCTAATACATAAATTACCTAATAATGCAATCTATAAATATAGAGTAACCTCACATTTATATTTAAAAAACCAGGTACAAAAAAAGGTAAAACCTCGGTAGCGGTTACATATTTGAGCCGTTTGGTGTGGAGACTTTGGGTCCGTGGGGACCGGGAGCTCATCGTATATTCAAAAGTCTGTCAGAGCGCCTGATCGATGCGACGCGTGACCAAAATGCTGGGACTTATTTGGCTCAATGTATCAGTATTGCATCCAACGGGGCAATACTGCCAGCATCTTGGGTACGCTGCCAACTGGTAGTGTGTTGGAGCATTTGAGCTACCTATAGGCCTTTAATGGTCTATGGGTTGTCCAATTGCACCTCCTTGTATGTAGTTAGTTTAGTTTTAGTAAGTAGAGTGTAGTTTGTTTTCAGTAATAATGGCATAGGCCCGTATAATTTAAAAAAAAAAGCCAGGTCACATACCTAATAGGTTTTCTGTCCTGCAATAATGAAGCAAAGAACAATTCAAATAGGAAGCAAAGAAATAATTGGAATTATAATGTAATTATTTAATAATTATTAGATGTAATAATCTAATTATTATTTATTGCACATTATTGACAGATAATAATAGATAAGTTACGACCGATATACATTGTACCTTAGCAAACATAATAGGGAAATGAGTTTAGTATAATCTTGTATTACTTATCTGCAGTAACTAGACAATTAAATGGATAGTATGGAGTATCCGTCATTGTTAGAATAAACCTACTTATATGATTATACCTATAGTTTTAATAATAATAACTTTTTTCTTTATACTAGTTAGGTAATTTGCATTTTAGAATTTTTGAATTATAGGCAAAATGAGATTGTAATCTTTTTGTGTAGACATTGTGTTTTTTACTGGTGGTAGGTTTCTCGTATGCGAGAGGCCGCCTGGGTGGGTACCATCGCTTTGCCAGTTATTCAACCGCTAAGCACTAGTGCGCAAGCATTACTGTGTTCCGGTTTGAAGGGCATTGTAGGCAGCGAAATTACTGGGCATTATGAGACTCAACAGCTAATTGTCTCAGGGTGACGAGCGCAATGCAGCGCCGCGCAGGATTTTGCAAAACGAAGTTCAGGGTGATGGTTATGGGCTAGCGTATTGCTTACCATCAGGCAAACAACCAGCTCGTCTCGTCAATCAGTTACATTAAAAAAATGTGATGCAAATGATACATTGATTTAAAATTCGTAAACATAATAATAATATAATATCATATAATAACAACAGTAACGTTTTAACAGTAAGTTGTTATTAATAAGGATAGTACCTCTAGTTCCACTATGTTGGACCACATGATTATATAATCATGTGACTATATCATATCGTCATTTATTTGCACTAAATCATGTCTGGTACGAATGTCAATGTCAAAATAATGATCCCTCATTCTGCATTCAAATATTCCCACATTTGATCCAAAATTAATTAAATCAGATTATATTTATTATTTATTTATTTTACTATTTATAGGCTTGCGTTTGACCGCTATCTCACCTGTTGTTAAGTGACGATGCGGTCGAAGATGTAGCACGCTCGCCTAGAAGAAACCTGTTCACTCTTGTCTTAAAGACACCCAGATTATAGCTATCCGGAAACACAGATGCCGGCAGAGAGTTCCACTCCTTGGCCGTTCGCATTATGAATTATAATGAATTTTAATTAAAATATCATGACGAATTAAATTAAAAGACATTAAAAAATTAATTCAATGTCAGCTCAAATCAAATCAGTTTAGGGTAAACTTGGGAGAGATGCCTTTAGTTTTGAAAAAAATATGTGTAATTTATCAAACAAAAAACCGACTTCAATGTATTTTCGAAGTCCAAGGTCAAATATCGATGAAATTCATATGGGACCACTTTGTAGCTATACTGAACCCAACGCAAAAAGAAATTTCATGAATTACGGAGTTTTGTGGTAACAAATAAAAAAAAAATATACAATCGGATATAGGACCTTCTCTTTTTTTAAGTTGGTTAAACACATATTTAAAATGAACATAGAAAAAAAATATTAAAATAATATAAAATAATAATATTTAAATGATCACTTATTTTTTTAATCTATTTTTATAGGCATCTCTCCTAGGTTTACCCTATACTATTTTGTCTATATAACTCGAAATAAAAATGAATACTTTCAAAGTATACTAAACTTAAAACACGTTTCCCGTTTTGATGACCTTTGTAGAAACGGTACATAAGTTAAAAGAGGCAGTTAAACATGTTTGAGTAATTAGTTTTGCGACATTACCGTTATGTGCATGTGCACATACAGTTTCGAGGGTCAAATGCTTTAAACAGTTACGATGAGTTGATAACACGGTGGGAATGTTTGTACTCAGGTGGTGAAGGGATTGTAAAAGGCTATATTTTGTACTAGCTGTGCCCCGCGGTTCCACCCGCGGTTTCCCGGGATAAAAGTAGCCTATGAGCTATTCCAAGTCCTAAAGTATCTCACCATATACACACCAAATTTCATCAAAATCGGTTCGGTAGTTTTTGCGTGAAAGAGTAACAAACATACATTCATACATTCTTACAAACTTTCGCGTTTATTGTATAGTAGGATAGGATAATTTAAGCAGTTAGCTCTAAAAGTGCTGTCTTATAGTATAATTTAGAGCTCGGCTGAAAATTCTGCTGAAATTTCACTAAGTAACGATATAGATAATAGGGGATCGGACAACTTCTCAGAAAATGTTTAAACTTAACCATAATGTAAATACATAGCCATGAAAAATAATATTTTAATTGAGTAAAGTCCTAAAAATACCTAAAACTATGATTGTTCGAGATGTCATGGCAAGGGTTCCGACTGAAAATCAGTGCTAAGGTACCTACTTAAGATACTTTAGCGTATGCTAAGACCTTTTCCTGACATCGCGCAACATTTCACTCTATTGTTTTTATTGTTTTTGTTTTGTCTTTATTTTAGTATGTATATATTCAGTGTAATGTTGTGTGATGTCCGGAATAAATGTATTTTCTTTATTTCTTTCTTTCTTCTAAATGAGTAAATTTTCAAGTATTGCCGCACCGTATAAAACGTCAAATGCAAAGGCAAACGAAACGACAAGTTCTACGAAAGCAAACTTGGCAAGTGATTTATATGTTTTTGTGAAGTTTAAGGGCTTTAGGGTCGTCAACTCGTAGGCAACAGAAATACATCATCTGTGAAAATTTCAATTGTCTAACTATCACGGTTCATGAGATACAGCTTGGTGACAGACGGAGAGACAGACAAACGGACGGACAGCGGAGTCTTAGTAATAGGGTCCCGTTTCACCCTTTGGGTAAGGAACCCTAAAAACACGTAACTGCGAGGCTTGTCCAAGAATAGCAATGGGATTGCGTAGTGACATCGAGCAGTAGCTCTGTTATTACGACAGAGAGCTATGTTAATTGTTGGCAATTTAGCAATCAATGTCAATGCCAAGATCAAGGATTCTACGACTTCTTGAGTGGCTATGATAAGGCGGTCGTAGGTTATATAGCTACTAGCTGCGCCTCGCAGTTTCACCCGCGGTTTCCCGGCATAAAAAGTAGCCTATGTGTTAATCCAGTGTATAAGTTATCTCCATTCCAAATTTCACTTTCCCGTTGAGTCGTTACAGCGTCAAAAAGTAACAGTAATACTTACATACAAACTTTCACATTTAAAATAGGTGTTGTTGGATTTATTTGGTATATTTTTCCAAAAAATTGGCAAAATCGGCAGTTAAATGTGTTGTGGGAGCATGGTCCTCCTAACTGAGGTTTCCTGTATCTAGGAAACCAGGAACTAAGATGAACTATTACGAGGACCTTGGTCCCACAACACCCAACCACGAATTAATTGCTTGCGCTTTTTTCTGTGCACAAACATTTAACTCGTCGCGGGAATAGAACCCGAAACCTCAGTGGTGTATGAGATTTGAGACAACCTGACCAACCACAAAACCATAAAGGCTGCGCCAGTACAGATTTCCAGATCACGAAATATTAAATTTTATATATTATGTAATTCTTCTATCCAAATGAGCCATGGTATTCTACTCTCAGCGCACTATTCATCAAAACTAATGCGGAACATGGGAGTTTCCACCAACCAACTAACTGTCTTACTTCTAACTCTTTCTTTCTTTCTAAATAAAAATACTATGAATATTTCTGTCGCCGACACTTTTACATAAGGGTTTTCAACTAGGGAACTGCGGATTACCGATTAGATAACTTACAAATTGTGGTTAACCATGATTATACCACTAGTAGAGTAACTATCTCTTAATCATAATACATAGGACAACATAATGTGGTCCATTCTTTTTTAGGATTCTGTACCTAAAAGGTGAAACGGGTCCCTATTACTAAGACTCCGCTGCCGTCTGTCTGTCTGTCCATCTGTCACCAGGCTGTATCTCATGAACCGTGATAGTTAGACAGTTGAAATTTTCACAGATGATGTATTTTTGTTGCCGCTATAACAACAAATACTAAAAAACAGAATAAAATAAACATTTAAGGGGCAGCCCTACAACATACGTGATTTTTTGGCCGTTTTTATAGATAATGCGGAACCCTTCGTGCGCGAGTCCGACTCACACTTGGCCGGTTTTTTTAATTTTTTATTTATAGGCTTGCGTTTGAGTTGCTGTCTCACCTCTTGTGACCATGCGGTCGATGATGTAGCACGCTCGCCTAGAAGAAACCTGTTCACTCTTGTCTTAAAGACACCCAGAACAGAATAAGATTTTCTTTAGTAATAGTATTTTTTCTGTTGGCTCGATAGTCTTCATGTTAGCTATTCCGCCGTCAATCAGTAGTGTGCATACAAAGCCTAAATCGATTGGAAGAGTAGCAAGAAAGACAACTTACAACTCAATTGGAATTGTATTCATGTCATTTATGCAAATTTGGGACATAATTAAAACTGATATCTTGCTCAACTTGCCTGTACATCTTACAATAATAATGATTTTATTTCAGTTTGAACTCTTAAAAAAACATTTACGATAATGAACGTTATGTTCCCAGTATGTGTAATCACGTAATACCACAGAATACTAAGGGATGGAAGCATCATTCCGCAAAGAAATTTAAACAAATAGCGACTCTTGCTATGACGCAATAAAATTCAATTCAGCTCGCGTAGCGCTGCATACCTACCATTCATATTAACCTACAGAGCGCCTCTCTTTCTATCGCATAGCTCTTATCTCTTCTGACGCGGCACGTGTAACGACGCGCGACCCGCCGTCGGTGTCCGGCTATGTACTTGTAGCTTCGTACCTACAGTGCGGAGTGCGCTAGGCCTAATAATACAGATTAGATTAGAGACTCTTTATTGTTACACCACCAGAAATTATAACAATAAAAGGAAAAATCTTAAACAAAACTAAAGTGTTACAATGGGCGGTCTTATCGTTCAAAGCTATCTCTTCCAGGCAACCTTTGGATGGAGAGGACTTAAAGAAACTGTAAGTGATTATTATAATAATAATTGTAATATAGAATTATATTATTGTAATTTATACGTATTACTATATAACATGCCTAGAGTATCACTTAAAACCATAGATAGCGCTGTCCGACGAAAAGACAACGGAGTGTCAACACAAAACCGCTAGGTCACAAGCCGATCTAAGAAAACTGTCTAGGGTATTAGGTTTAATAATAAAATCACTAGAAAAGAAATTAATAAAGCAACGTGCCTTTGTGGTTGCTTACAAAACTTCACTACTTTAGTAGGTAACTCAATCATCATAATAGAGAGCTGAAAACTTTTTCAGAAATTTACGTTGTTTAGGAAGCTTGCTTGGTAAATTAAAGTCAAAGTCAATAATCATTTATTAAATAGGCACAAAAATACACTTTTAAACGTAATAAACAATACAAATGAAATTAAAAACATGTAAAAAAATTGTAACTTGGACTTTGAAAAAAAAGCTAAGCATTAAAGATAAGCATGTCTACCCATTTCTTTCCCATACACAAATTGAAGTCCAGGCCCAGAAAAGAAATGCGTAAACTGGCTCTACCAGTGCTTCGGATATACGCACGCTAGAGAAGATAGCACCAAGAAACTGCGGGATGTCTCTCTTTTTAATTATCTTATTTATTAGAATTGGCGTAATAAACTACTTTATACATTACTTTATAACTTTATATTATATATTATACATAGTGGGTAGATTATATTATACTTATATTATAATGTACCTACCCATATATTTAACCGACTTCTAAAAGGAGGAGGTTGTCAATTCGACGGTATGTTTATTTTTTGTGTTTGTTACGCGATTACTCCGCCAATTATGAATTGATTTTGATGATTCTTTTTTGTTTGGTAGGTCATACTTCAGAGGTGGTCCCATATAAATTTTATCGAAATTGATTTAGCACTTTTTGAAAAGAATAACAAAAACAAAAAAAACAGTTTAGTCTTGGAATTGGTTCTTGTTTTTTTTCTATAAATTAATTATTATTTCATCCGTTAGCGCCGGCGGCTGCGACGGCATCGCCGATCTTCCTACGCTACGCCACTTTAGTTTTTACATGTCTAAATGTATATAAAGAAAGCTAGATATTTATCTGAGAAAATTAAAGTAATTTGGTGAATTTTGAAATCCATTATTTTAATTTATATCCATCAGCGACGGACCATAAAAAGTGACATTTCGCATAATAATATCAACATGTCCGGAACGATTTCTTTTTGCTCGTCGACCGGTTAGGAAGCAAAATGAGGCCACCATTGTTGACTTAACTTACTGTCAGTAGCACTTTTTACAGCTAAAGGAACGTACTCAGAATTTTACCACGTTTTTATTAAGTCAATTTCTTGTTTGTCTGTCAGTATGTCTGCCTATCTGTCGTTCCGGGTGGAATCTTGCAACTCAAATTTCGAGCACTTCCCGATTAGTTATCCTGCTGAAACTTTCAGAGTAGCTCTCAATGCGATTACAATGCATTCTAAATCCATTTATTAGCATGCAATACCGACCTAACCTCTAAAGACGCATAAAAACGGGATTTTTAGAATAATATTTCTTAGTATGAAAGTTTTCGTGAGTTTGGTCATAATCCTAGGTCGACTAATTCGACTACGTGAGTCCTAGCCGTGTTATTAAATATTTTTAATATTTCTTGTATTATATATATATATGTATATTCTTAAAAGTACAAGATAGATATATGTAGCAGCTAGCTTTCATACGTTTTTATGTTCACATCACTGCTAGAACCTCGATCTTTTTTTTTTACATCTGACTCGGCAATTGTCTGACCACGGTCTCACCTGGTGGGAAGTAACGATGCGGTCGAAGAAATACTACGCTTGCCTAGTAAGTTTCTATTCACTCTTGATTTGAACGCACCCAGGTAGTATTTAACAGGAAACACAGACGATGGCAGGGCGTCCCACTCCTTCGCTGTACGTATCTTCTCAGCTATTGTTTCAGGACCATGGTTTTCGAAACGTAGTTCCTGGTTCAGATACAGGGAACCCTAGTTAGGTTGGCGCCAGTATCTATAGTAATTTTCGGGTGGTATATACTTTACCGTCCTAAAAATTAAATAGGTTAAGTGAAATAGAGCAAAGCAAAAGAGAGACCCAATCACGGTTGCTATCTCTACCTATCTACTAAGTGTATATATATATTTTTTTTTTTTTACGCTTTATAGATCTATGTTTGGCCACTATCTCGCCTGATGTGAAGCGATGATGTGGCCTAAGATGGAGCACATAGATCTAGAGAGAGACGGCAGTTGAGCGGCTGCTCAGACCCGTCTCCCCGATGGTTCACCGAACATCATCCCGAAACACGACTAGGTCGCTTGACGGCATGGATTTTTTTTTTTTTCTTTATAATGATACCTACTAAGTTATCCGTCATACGCACACGTAGAAAACTGGTGCGGGTCCTTGGAAGTATACACCGGTTTTCTTCGTATTGGTATACAAAGTTAGGCGACTTTGTCCCTAAGTTGCGATCCTAATACTCCACGCTTGGGCATGGAACATTCTTCAGTCGTCCCATTTACCTACCACTTCCCTGAGTACGTCCCAAACATTTAAGTATTTATTTAAGCTTGCGTGAGAATATACTTACCGACAAAAATGAGGCAGTAATTTAGACTAAAAAATAAGCTTACAACTATTGTGCCCAATATGCTGCCAAACAGGAACTTTTTCTTAATGAATTCTTAGTATTGATTATTTAACCATTTAATGACAGAGTTCTTTTATGTTTGTTTGTTGTGCAACCAGTTCTAAATGTTAAGAATTAACATGAGATGGGCAGTACAATGCGTAGGTAGGTAGTTCTCATTACATTACTTATATCCTTATGTGTTTGTAGTACAAAAACATAATACGTGACATAGTAGATCCTGCATCGTTCTCGTCACGTTTTGCAGCGTTCATCATTATCTAAATGAATCTGTCATTGTAAAACAGACCTTACAGACGTTTTCTCTCTCGAAACGTGTGCGGTCAACGGGTTTATAGCTCCTTGTCTATAATGTTGTCTTACTAATATTATAAATGCGAAAGTTTGTGAGGATGTATGGATGAATGTTTGTTACTCAATCAAGCAAAGCTACTAAAAGGAGTTTGATGATATTTGCATTTCCCCGGGTAACACCGGGTGAAACCGCGGAGCGCAGCTAGTACATAAAAATCTTTTTTTTTTTTGTAGAACTGAATGACGAGACGAGCTGGTCGTTTGCCTGATGGTAAGCAATACGCCAGCCCATAACAATAACAGCACCACCCAGAATTTTGTTTTGCAAAATCCTGCGCGGCACTGCACTGCGCTCGTCACCCTGAGACAATTAGCTGTTGAGTCTCATAATGTCCAGTAATTTCGCTGGCTACAATGCCCTTCAAACCGGAATACAGTAATGCTTGCGCACTACTGCTTGGCGGCTGAATAACTGGCAAAGTGGTGGTACCCACCCAGACGGCCTCATACCATACCAACGTGCTCATACCTACGTAGATCTTGTTAATCCTAGACTCCAACTTAGGATTCCATGTATCTATAAGGTACCAAACTACTAGGACCATGATGGTCCCATGACACCCAGACGTAAAACACATATATGCACTTTTTTCCTCCCACATAGGCTTGATACTTGCTCTATCTAATTAACGTATTTTTAATTAATTTGCATTGTGTACATGACGTTTATAACTGAAATTTGTACCTATTTAATAAATATCTTTTGACATTTTTCCTATACTTCATGTTATGGGCCAAGCGCCTCGAGTAATACGTACCTATTAATTACTTTATTAAGTGTAAGAACAATAATTCCACAATTCCTGTCAATAAACCTTGGTAGAACTCTCAAAAAATAAGTACAGCCCCCTTCTATGTCAGTGTCAGTCCCGAATCACGAAGGTTGATCTTACGAGGCTCTACGAACTCTTCAAATTCCTTCGACACCTTATCATCGCTGTTCCCAGGCTGGGAACAGGGGCAACAATTTATTAATGCAACATACCTACCACATCATTAGACGAATTAAGTAGGTATCAACAGAGATTTGAGCCTTTGTATTATCCTCCTCCAGCCGCACATGTGTGTGTCTACTTGACCTACTTGACCTTCGCTCCGCTGCGGAAGCGCCGCTCGCTTTGCTCGCTACGCTACCTCCCCCCTTCGCTCCACTCGGCCTTCCAGGCTTGCTGCATTCAGGACTTCCTTCGCAAGCTTCTGGCTCCGCGCTTTTTATATACACTCTAGGGGTAAGAGCGAGTTGGACCACAGAAGAGTGAGGTGCGGCAATACAGATAAGATTTGGTGGTCATTTACTAAATTTGATCTGCCATACAATTTTTGGATAGAAATGTATTTTTTATTATATTTTATTCCCTAAAATAAATTGGTAATGTTGCCATTTCAAAGATGACCTATGTATTACAACACCTACTAATATGTAAATATTAAAAATGCGAAAGTTTGTGAGGATGTTTGTTACTTAATGACGCAAAAACTAAAGATTAAATTTTGATGAAATGTAGTAATATTTTCCATGCAGGTGAAACCCGGGGGGTGCGGTTAACAAGTACATATTTATAGATATTGTTCGCTATAAAACATAAACTTGTGATATGATAACCATTATTATAACCACAGAATACTAAGGGACAGAAGCATCACTCCGCAAAGAAATTTAAACAAATAGCGACTCATGCTATGACGCAATAAAATTCAATTCAGCTCGCGTAGCGCTGCATACCTACCAGTCATATTAACCTAAGAGCGCCTCGCTTTCTATCGCATAGCTCTTATCTCTTCTGACGCGGCACGTGTAACGACGCGCGACCCGCCGTCGTTGTCCGGCTATGTACTTGTAGCTTCGCTCATGTACTTGTAGTTCGTTGCAAATTCTCAATGGTAGTTGTCAAACAATATGTTTCCTCTCTATTTGTGTTCCTCGTACATTATTTCCTTCCTTCGTTTCCAGCCGTTGCACAATTTACTGCAGAGAACAAGTAATTATTTACCTGATAATTGACAGCTAAAATTACCAAGTAACAGCACATGTGGTGATTTTGCGCGGCGATGCACGTTTACAGTTAAATGCGGGAGTACGCATTGGCTAGACCGCGCAATATCACTAGAGAATTGTAATCTATCTTTCAATGTTCTTCCGTTGTGCTGCTGGACTGGTTTTGGGAGCATCTGTTTTTTTCTTAGACGTAGGGACTGAGACATCGGCTGCTTTTGTGATTAGTTGTGCTTTTTCGTTCTATGTACCTCTACCTATACCGTGAAAACTAGTACCTACTTAATATATGTATATACTTAGTCACGTACAGGTAATGTTTCTATATTTCAATAAATTTTTCAATTCAATTCTTATATATCTATGGAACAAAGCTGTCAGACTGCACTTTAGAGAGTGTGCCCAGGAACTACATGACCTTATACCACTGTCTCCATTTCATCAAAGGACAACCAGACGCACGGCTCGACATCCATACATGGTAGACATCCCTCCTATACGAATAAAACGTTTTGCTTTTACGTTCATCTTACGAACAGCCAAGGAATGGAACGCATTGCCAATGTCTGTTTTACCTGACAACTACAACCTAAGAGTCTTCAAATCGAGAGTGAACAGGTACGAGTATCTTCTAGGCGAGCGTGTTACATCTTAGACCACATCTTCGCTTACCATCGGGTGAGATAGTGGCACAGAATACTAAGGGACAGAAGCATCACTCCGCAAATAAATCTAAAGAAATAGCGACTCTTGCTTTGACGCAATAAAATTCAATTCAGCTCGCGTAGCGCTGCATACCTACCAGTCATATTAACCTACAGAGCGCCTCTCTGTCTATCGTGCCGCTCTTATCTCTTCTGACGCGGCACGTGTAACGACGCGCGACCCGCCGTCGGTGTCCGGCTATGTACTTGTAGCTTCGTACCTACAGTGCAGAGTGCGCTAGGCCTGCTAGTGGTGAAACGCAAACCTATAACTAGTAATAATAAATTATTTTTCAAAAAAAACTTAACCGACTTCAAAACCACAAATGGCACTCAAAAGTAAAAAATAAATTAATATAATTATCATAAGCGCTACCCACTCATATATTTGAAGTCGGTGCCAGCCAAGTGTAATAGGTAGCAGATAAATACTATGTAAATAGTAAGTACTACTTGTAGGTAGTATTTATCTACTACCTTTTAGACTTGGCTGGCACCGACTTCAAATATATGAGTGGGTAGCGCTTATGATAATTATATTAATTTATTTTTTACTTTTGAGTGCCATTTGTGGTTTTGAAGTCGGTTAAGTTTTTTTTGAAAAATAATTTATTTTAACCTTTTTAGTGAAAAACAAGTTTTAATTAAATTAATTCAAAAAGTTTTTAAAGACAAGCTTTTATGATCTAGAAGCCACATCATGACGAAGTTTAAAACGGGCTATCACAATTAAATGCATGTGCAAAAAAAATTCATGTCTGTCCTATTCTCTGTTGAGGAGTTCCCTCGCCGGAAGTCAATCCTGGGTGTATCTGCCATGTCATGATGGAATTTAGAACAGGCTATTATGGTTAAATCCATTTACGACATGTTGTGTCTGTACTATTCACCGTTGAGGAGTTCCCTCACCGGAAGTCAACCCTGGGTGAAGCAGGTGAAGCAGTCGAATACAAACCTCCACCTTTAGAAAGTTGGTTACGAAAAAAACAAGAACCGACTTGAAGATTAAACTTATATTTTTTTGTTTTTGCTATTTTTTTCAAAAACTACTGAATGAATTTCGATAAAATTTATATGGGACCACCTTTGAAGTATTACCTACCAATCAAAAAAAGAATCATCGAAATCAATGCATAATTGGCGGAGTAATCGCGTAACAAACACACAAAAAAAAAATAAAAAAAAAATAAAAAAAAAAAACATACCTAAACCTCCTCCTTTTTGAAGTCGGTTAAAAAGACAAAGCGATAAACTAAGCAACGCTATCAGGATATATATAAATAAGCTTATTATAAATACGGAAAAGATGCAATGCTATTATTTATTAGTCGCGGAAGAAGTAATAGCCTATGGGTATCATTATAATAATTAAATTATACTTATGTCCCCATTTTAGAAGACCGGTCTATCGAGTCTAGTAAGTCTGCGAGTATACCTAATGCTAATTTTCATTAATATAATACACGCGACAGGATCTCCTTGGTTTGGTTTGTAGACATTCAAAGTTGTTTGATTTGCATTATACACACAAACAATCATTTACCACTTTCCATATATTCAATTTTACATACCATTTTGTTATGTATATATACCCTAGCGCCGTCTCATCGTCCCGTTACTCAAAATAAAGCTGGCGCGGCATAAGGAGCAGAGAACCTCAAAAGGTGCAAGTATATGTAGGTTTCTCGTATGCGAGACGCCGTCTGGGTGGGTACCACCGCTTTGCCAGTTATTCAGCCGCCAAGCAGTAGTGCGCAAGCATTACTGTGTTCCGGTTTGAAGGGCATTGTAGCCATCGAAATTACTGAGCATTATGAGACTCAACAGCTGATTGTCTCAGGGTGACGAGCGCAGTGCAGTGCTGCGCAGGATTTTGTAAAACAAAGTTCTGGGTGTTGTTATTGTTATGGGCTGGAGTATTGCTTACCATCAGGCAAACGACCAGCTCGTCTCGTCATACAGTTATATATAGAAGTATATGTAGCCTTGATAGAGGCTAGGCACATATTTGAGCCATTTGGGGTCGAAACGCTAGGACCGTGGGGACCGCATATAGAGTTTTCAATGATATTGCAAAACTTCTGGTCGAAGCAACACGTGACCAAAATGCTGGCCTATATTTTGGTCAAGGAAGCATTACTATTCAACGTGGCAATGCTGCTAGCATTTTGGAAACGTTGCCCACTGCTAGTGGTTTATTAGATTGGATTAGATTTTTTTGGATAGATTAGGTAACTCTTTACGTATCTCATGTTTTACATAATACATAATTTATCAGTGAAATAATCTAACAAACTTTTTAGGCATGTAAAATATTTAGCCACAGCCGTTATTTAAACTCGGAACCTTTTCCTTCAGGTACAGGAAACGCTAAGACGGTAAAGAAAACGTGTGCAAGTATTTTGACCACCAAGTATTTGTACCACAGCAGGTACAAATTCTTCAAAACGTAAAACCAAACAACCAGTCAACTGAGCTCCCGAAAAGATGCCGATCTTAAACCTGGGCTGCGGCGAACATTTTGCATATCTAGAAAAATTCAATGTGTGAAATAGCACAGAATACTAAGGGACAGAAGCATCACTCCGCAAAGAAATTAAAACAAATAGCGACTCTTGCTATGACGCAATAAAATTCAATTCAGCTTGCGTAGCGCTGCATACCTACCAGTCATATTAACCTACAGAGCGCCTCTCTTTCTATCGCATAGCTCTTATCTCTTCTGACGCGGCACGTGTAATGACGCGCGACCCGCTGTCGGTGTCCAGCTTATAACTTCGTACCTACAGTGCGGAGTGCGCTAGGCCTGAAAATAGTCGATCGGCAGTATGTATAGATTACCTTATTAGTTTAAGTAGGTACTCGTATAGTATGCCTACAGATGGTGATGGTGTAAATAGGAAACCTTACGAAGTGATCGGTTTGTATTTTTCCATCTACTACCACTACATTGGTGTATTTAGAGCCCTTTTATCCTGGTATATTTGCGTCATATAACTTGAGGTTTTCTTAGAAAATATAGATTAAACAGTTTTTGAGGAAATGTCAAATAAAAAGACAACCAAGACATATATAAAAAAAAAAAAAACCAGTTTTTCAATAGTATAACCACTAAAATATAGCTATGCAATTATAGGTTTATGAAAACCAAATAAGGTAGGTACCTACTTGCTTATCTACTTCTTGTTAAATCTTTAAATTGTCGGTATAAGTGTAGGTTTATGGTTGTGGTAATTTACCTACAGCGATATCATCCCTTTTCGTAGGATAGTCTATTTTTGGCACATAGGCAAATGGCTACTTTTTATCCCGGGAACCCCTACCATACCTATACCCTACCCATATGTCCCTCAAGCGCCAATCGTATATCGTGTTGAGCTCAGATTAGGGTATAGCTTCACTGAGACCAATCAGGGCCCCAATTCATTCATTCCTATGACAACTTGGCGAAATCACGTCGATTCCTTGCTTCGAAATCAAGTCGATTCCTTTATTAATAAACGACATCTCTATGACGCATTCATATATTCATATATATGACGCGTCATAGAGAACACAAATTCCGCAGATGTCGTTTATTAATGAAAAAACAAAAACCGACTTCAATGTATCTTCGAAGTCCAAGGTCACATATCGATGAAATTTATATGGGACCACTTCGTAGCTATACTGAACCAAACGCAAAAAGAATTTTTTAAATCGGTTCATAAATGACGGAGTTTTGAGGTAACAAACATAAAAAAGAAAAATACAATCGAACAGAGAACCTCCTCCTTTTTTGAAGTCGTTTAAAAATAAATACATGGTAAATATCCTTTTTCTAAATCAAATTCTAATTATTGTCTTTTTTACGTTAGATGCCTATCTCATTCAACATGTTTGTTCCGTATTTGAAGATGTACTTACAAAATTCTTGACGAGTGCTTGATTTCGAATGTATTAGTTTATATTGTTCGAATAGTCCCGTAGTATATTTATGAATATTAATTTATTAAAATGACAAATCGATTTGCCCAAAAGTCTTCGCTCTTTGAATGGAATGATAAAAGATGTAAATAATCAAAACAAAAACCTTTTTTATTTACTTTTTATTACTTTAAACTAGAGCTACTAAATGTGATTGAACTCGTTCGACCAAGGTACTATATGTTTCATTTTGAATAACTTAACTACCTAGAACTGCTAGTAGGTAGTAAGTTATTGGTCTGTCAAGATTAGTAGAGAAATTATAAACAAGAAAGATTTTGTCCAATCATTAGGTTTTGGTCAGTCAAATCTTTGAGTCTCTTTTTTATGGAACTGAGTGAAGTGACGAGCTAGTCGTTCGCCTGATGGTAAGCGCCACGCCTGCCCATAACAACTGCAGTGTCACCCAGAACTTTTAATACCATAAAAAAGCACTACATTGCAGTATCACTGCATTGCGCTCATCACCCCGAGACGTCAGATAATAAATCTTATAATGCCCAGTAATTTTGCTGGCTATAATGCCCTTTAAACCGAAACACAGCAATGATTGCGCACTACTGCTTGGGGGAAGAATAACTGGCAAAGCTGTGTGTGTGTGAGTCGTAGGTACATTAGAAAATATATATTGTCCGGCAAGAGTGTACACTTTATTCCACTTACCCCAATTATTTAGTCTGTGATTATAGGACCGTTATTTGTGACAGTTTTTAGTACCGGAATAAAATGTCCCTCTAGGCGACAAAGCGACAACTCTTCTACGTTAGATAATTATAATTTAAGTTTATTGTTATATTATAGTATGATTCAATAGCAATAATTATGCTGTTAAGTTAAATTAAATAAGAAAACTAAATTCATAACGGATTAAGCCCTGAATATTTTAACAAATATAAATAATATGTCTAAAGTTTCGAACACTTCAAAGTATTCCCAGACAGAGAGACAGTAAATCAGTTCTAAAGACGTCTGTAATTCAGTATGACAATAACAATGGCGAAAATTTAAAAATTACTACATTTCTTACTTTATATTACGTCGTGGCCCCATACGGAGATATACAATAAACCCGTTCTAACGACCGATGTCTAATTCATCATCATCATCATCACCATCGCGTTCCCACAGCTGGGACACGGGCCTTCTCTCATAGAGAGAGTATGGGCCATAATCTGCCACGCTGGCCCAGTGCGGGTTGGTGAATCACATGTTCTTGATTTAATTAAATCCGCAGATAACTTAAAAAAGTCAGCGGTGCGGGGCCAGCGGGATTCGAACTCGGGTGCGTCGGATCGAAAGTCGCACGTGATCCCATTGAGCCACACTCGCTCTAAAATGGTGACAAATGGCGAAAATTTAAGAAAACGACTACATTACTTACGTACTCTTTAAATTACGAGTCTTTGAAAAATCACGACCGGAAAGTAGTTTATGACAGCAAACTACATGTGGTAACTATAAACATCTACTTTGCCTATATTACTCATGTTAGCACATATTGCACTGAGAGCTACCTGGTTAATTTGAGTAAGGTGCATGAGCTCAAGTTGTAATCACAAAAACACACATTTACACTGCAACAACATATTCGACGACTGACCTATTTAACTAACTTAAACTTTTAAAAAACCCCCGACACAATAAAACTTGTCTCAGAACCACCGCTAGAAAACCTGTTTTCAAATAAAAAACCGCACCCAAATCGATTCGCCCGATTAAGAGCTACGGTACTACAGACAGACACACATAGTGGTCAAACTTATGTATGTTTGATGATAGCGATGGAACTCTCTCTAAATGCAGTGCATGCTAGAAGCGAAAATGTCGTCAGGAATACATGCATGCCTAATAGGTAGTCTTGAACCTAGAAGGTTCAAGTAGGTAGCATACCTACCATTTAGTGTGGGATTCAGAGCTCATAAAGTTTATGACAATAAAACGGGACTTAATCGCGCTAAAAACATTAATTTTATTTACCTCGACGTTTCGACCAAGTTGCATTGGTCGTGGTCACAAGAAGATTGGGAATATCCCGTTTTCCCGTGTCCCGTTTTATTGTCATAAACTATGTGTTCGAATCGCGAAAGTTTAAAAATTACCAGAGCTCATAAAATTGAATGTACCACACGATTTGTATATACACAAAAATATGGGCATATGAGACATAGTTTTTATTATTTTAACGCTTAATAGATCTATGTTTGGTCACTATCTCGCCTGATGTGAAGCGAATAATAATTGATAATATCTGATGTCTCGGGATGATCAGCGCAATACAGTGCTTCTTATGGTATTAGAAGTTCTGGGTGGCACTGCAATCGTTATGAGCAGGCGTGGCACTTACCATCAGGCGAATGACTTGTTCGTCTCATCAATCAGGTCCATAAAAAAAAAGTTGCAACTCACTTTACAACTTACCCAAAACGACCGCCAGCTCCCATTTTAGTTGAACACATGTAGCAAGAGTTGTTCCGAATGGGTGGCTCCGCACAATGGGCTTCCTCGTCCGAGCCATCTCGGCATTAAACGGCTAGATGGAATCGAAGCCTTCTATGGTCTTCTGTGTGATTATTTCTGATTGGTGGAGCAATACGTTTTGAAGATGGTATCGTGTGGTAAAAAACGGTTGTACATTTGCTGTTACAAAATCACAGCCTATTATTTGAAATATTGATCAGATCGGGCAGTGACCTTTGCAAATAAGAGTTTATCATAATAAATTTCTAAATAATATTGTTACTCCGAGCTGAAGGCGCCAGCGTGGGCGCCGCCATAGAATTCGAACTGCTTTTATGGAACTCCTTATTTACTTATACAATATGCAAACTATGTCAAAAAGACTCGATAAAAAAGTAGATAGTAGGTACTGCTCTAATATTTAATATACCTACCTATAATATAATGAGTTGATATTATTATGATTTCTCTAAAATGACTAGATCGTGGTGCCGTAAAAACCAGTCTCACCTTTATAATATGAAAGCTGTCTACGTTTTAAAATAACATTAAGATTAAGATTCAAGCTCATTAGTCTCGACTCTACGCATAAGAAAACAAATAAAACGTGCCAATATTCTGCTAAATATCTTCCGCAAATTAAAATTAATGTATTTACATGATTCTATTAAATTTTAGATACTTGTCTATCAATGAATTTAAATAAAAATGAGATCCGATGCAAGTTGAATTATTATGTGATGGAGACCAATTCCCAGCTATACTAGGATGTTTCAGGGAATATGCATGTATTTTTTTATTCATGAATCGATTTATTATTCATCATCATCATCAGCCCATCAAGTTCCCACTGCTGGGACTCGGGCCTTCTCTCATAGAGAGAGAATGGGCCATAATCAACCACGCTGGCCCAGTGCGGGTTGGTGGATGTCACATGTCCTTGAATTTTTGTGATTAATTCTTGGACATGCCGGTTTCCTCACGATGTTTTCCTTCACCGTTTTCAGAACGAGTGTTAAATCCGCACATAACTTAAGAAAGTCAGTGGTGCGAGGCCAGCGGGATTCGAACTTGGGTACGTCGGATCGAAAGTCGCACATTCTCCCACTGAGCCACACTCGCTCTGAGCCACACTCGCTCTATTATTATTTATTATTAAATATTATAAATTAAAAAAATAAGATTAAACATTTTACGGCCTATTTTGTCAATAAAATAATTAAATGAAAATTTGAATCAACATGTTGTGTGACGTCAAAATGTGGGGATCTCCTCATTGGTCTATCTACGCTACATGTGTGCGTGTGTCAATAATCTACCAATAGAGCTAGCTCGATGTCAAAATTTACTAATAAGCAGCGAGCCGCGTGACTTCAACATGTGATTGCACGTACTCAATCGTTTTGCAATTACGTTCCGTATTTCCAAAAATACGAAAAAAAATACATTGAATTACACAAGAACTACGCAATCAATAATAATTATATAACTACGAAATGATTACAGGAGTAATATATCATAATAGTAATTTCCGGATTTTTCGACAACAAATGCATATTCCTTATTATGAGGAATACAATAGGTATATCTATTAAAGGAGTTGGTACAATCATAAATTAATAAAATTAATAGCTCAAAATAAAATAAGAATTCCCATCGCAAATCTTTACGAGGAATCATTGTTCTCTGTAATGCACTAATCACGTACTAAGGGTGTTAATGGTAAGATTCCGTTAGTTGATCGTAGGCAAGGCCTTGTGGATCAGATGCTTGGCATTACTCAGCTCGTATGAATGGTCCACGGCCTAATGAGAATAAATTGTATGTAAACATATTTTAATTAAGAAAACGTGCTTTTTTTATTGTTTTGTCATATTTACGTTTCTCATATACCTGTAGCTTATTATTGTACACCACCAAACCGCATAGATATCATTCCTGTTTCATTCATCCAACGGTTGTCTGGAAGAAATCGCTCTAAGCGATAAGACCACCCGTTGTACGTCATATCTACGATGTATTTTGTGTAATTATTTTCTTATATTGTTTTTATTTTATTTGGTGTGCAATAGAGTGCTATTGTATTATATTGTATAGTTAAAAAAACTATATAAAAATTAAACACCGTTCTTTACATACATAACCGTTAAGTATACACTTAAAAAGCGTAACATATGCAAAACTAATAACTTTAAGGCGATAATAAGCTTGACCTCAAAATTTTTGTTAAAATGCTGTCAAAACAGATTTTTTGTTTGTATTTGCAAAAACCAGAAATCTACCAAAAAGTTGTAGGACCCTGACAATGGCCATTGTTCATGGACACTGCTGTGGACGTATTGTAGGTGGACAGTTTTTATATACGGAAGCATCCGTCATACACAATCTAAATGGGATCAGGAGAAATCTCGTCCACCTCTGGCTTATCCGTATAGCTAACCCTCACCTTTCGCTCTTGAAACGAACCTGTCTCATCCAGGACAACTTCAGAAGGAAAGCGACTAAAACGCTTCACAGTATACTTGCATTACCTTAAAACTACTCAGCGACACACGCGCAGCCTGCAATCTCACGCAAACCACGGCCGTGCGCGCACGCATGCCAGCGCGACGGAAACCGCGCGAAAACTTTACCGACTACGTTACGGTTAACGTTTGCGTTTACGTTACGAAAAGTACGTGAAAACTGTCATTTTTATTGCTAAGTAACTTTTTATATTTCTTTTTAATTTTTTTTATTTTATGTAAGTGAACGCAAATATTCAAAATGCGTGCAGTGTTAATTCTTTTTGTGTGCATATGTGCAGTTGTGTGCCAGGACTTAAACGAGATGTCAAATATGCCGAAATATGATTCGAGATATGATTATTTGGACGTGGACGCAATTTTCACTAATAAGAGACTAGTAAGGAACTACGTGGATTGTCTGATCAACTCCAACAGATGCACGCCTGAAGGGAAAGCTCTGAAACGTAAGTAGATACACATTTTCAGAACGTGCCTTTCTAACCAGCAGAGTTGTTTATTATCAAAGCTTACGTCCCAAAAATGTTTTCTTTTTATGGAGCAGAAGTGGTGAGACGAACAAGTCATTCGCCTGATGATAAGCGCCACGCCTGCTCATAACAATGTTTTGTAGTTGTTTGTATCAAAGTGCTTGCAGTGACAGCTGTGATCATACGAATATTAGCGCAAAAACGAAAATATTTTGATGCCCTTTAAGATTAATCATATAGGTGTATTCATTACGGAAATATTACCAGCAATTACATACATTTTTATGTAACTGAGTGATGAGACGAGCTGGACGTTCACCTGATGTTAAGCAACACGCCTGTCCATGTCAGTAACAGCACCACCCAGAAATGTTTTGCAAAATCCGGCGCGGCGCTGCACTGCTCTTGTCACCCTGAGACAAAAGCTCCCAGTATTTTCAATATCATAGATAAAATCACAAAAATTCATTTATTTATTTAAAACAAAAACCACAGCTCTTAAAAATGTTAAGTATAACTAGTAACTATAGTATAATGTAACTGACGGCCAAAAAGGGTTTTACATTTTTCGAGAAATGAAAACGATGATGCTCAGGTACATAAAGATGCAGACAGAGAAAGAAATTAGAAGAAGGTGGATAAAAGACTATTTCTGTTTCGCCTTGAAGACCGCGAGGGTGCTTTGACCTTGGACTGCTACGAACGAAATAGTCAATAGGACATACCACAGAATACTATGGGACAGAAGCATCACTCCGCAAAGAAATTCAAACAAATAGCGACTCTTGCTATGAAGCAATAAAATTCAATTCAGCTCGCGTAGCGCTGCATACCTACCAGTCATATTAACCTACAGAGCGCCTCTCTTTCTGTCGCATAGTGCTTATCTCTTCTGACGCGGCACGTGTAACGACGCGCGACCCGCTGACGGTGTCCGGCTATGTACTTGTAGCTACAGACCTACAGCTAGCAGCTAGGCCTGGACATACTGTAATACATACGTACTTGTATATACCTTTCTTGCTATTGGATCTATGTATTTTAACCAGCAATTCTACTTATGATATAAATGCGAAAGTTTGTACTGTATAAGTGTGTATGTTCCCTCCTCACGGTGTAACGGCTCAACGTACTTGAGTGAAATTCGGAATGGAGATGGCCTACGAGTATACCCTGGATACTGTAGATACATACACATGACAACACATAGGCTACTTTTATCCAATTAAACTGAGGGTGAAACCGGCGCAGCCAGATAAACATATTTTATGTAATTATGACTGTCACAATGTTTTCTAATCTATAATTGATTATTAGAAAAAACCAAAAACTGACTTCAATGTATCTTCGAAGTTCAAGGTCAAATATCGATTAAATTTATATGGGACCACTTCGTAGCTATAGTGAACTCAACACAAAAAGAATTTTCTAAATAGGTTCATAAATGACGGAGTTTTGAGGTAACAAACTTTAAAAAATAAAAATTATAAAAAATATTATCGTACAGAGATCCTCCTCCTTTTTTGAATTCGGTTAAAATTATCTAAATGGCCGTGAAATCCGTATTTATATACGTTGGGTGATTTAGCAGAAGTAAGCGGAGAAACAGAAATGAGGGGGTGGAAGCGACATCGTTTTATACCATATAGAGATTAAAGAAGACTTTTCTCGTGACCACGGTCAGTGCAACTTGGCCGAGTTGCCTAAAACGTTTTCATAATATAACTATATGTTAGAATCGCAAAAGTTTAAAAATTACTATCTTAAACACTTGACGATATTTTTCGAATTCTCTTTAAAGCCCACCCAGCAACCACGTCAGTCAGTTTCGCGGACAATTTAAAATGGTTCTGAATTGAAAAACTTCCTATTTACAGGCACATGCTAACAATAATATTTCCTTGAACCGTTAGGTACTTTTAAATAAATTAAAACTTAAAAAACGGTTTGAAAAGAATTGACTGGAATTTCTAATTATTATTATTAAACTTTATTTTAGGGAATAGGTATTAAAGTACAACAAAGTAAAATTAACAGAGGGCCATAGATTACCTTAATTACCTTACAGGCTAACATACATACAAAAATATAACATTACATTAAATAAACCACACACACTACTACTTCACAGGGTTAAAAAATGTCGCTCTTTCCCTGTACCTTCGGTATACTACCCCTACAGGTCAGAAGTCAGAATTCAGGAACAGTTCCTTATGCACCGCTGGAACTTGGAGCCTATAGGACTTGAATTATAATTTTTAAGTTTTTGTGGCTATTTTTTGAGCTCTTGTTATTTATTTTTAGATATTTTATTATGCATACCTAGATCTCAGAGATGTAATATATTCATATATTTTTACGACTCGGTTCCCACCAAATATTTCGAATTTACTAAGTCCTGCATAAAACAAGGCCTAGCGCACTCCGCACTGTAGGTACGAAGCTACAAGTACATAGCCGGACACCGGCGGCGGGTCGCGCGTCGTTATACGTGCCGCGTCAGAAGAGATAAGAGCTATGCGATAGCAAGAGAGGCGCTCTGTAGGTTAATATGACTGGTAGGCATACAGCGCTACACGAGCTGAATTGAATTTTATTGCGTCATTGCAAGAGTCGCTATTTGTTTAAATTTCTTTGCTGAGTGATGCTTCTGTCCCTTAGTATTCCGTGATAGAACGCACTCGTCGGTCATCGGCACCACTTTCCCTACTACCTGTGCTAATGTAAACTTACATTCTAGGACTATTTACTTAGTTAAATGCCTTTTAACATATTCACATTCGAGAGTGAAAACTAACACCGGTCCGTCTTTGTTTACATTTTCATCCACATACCACCTACGCATAAAACCGGAAAAAAATATCTTACGTAGTAGAGAGCAGTTAGCACTGTACTCTACTTTTTTTTATTGATTACAACTGAGCAATGAGCTTGCGCACTACTTCTTGGCGGCAGAATAGCTGGCAATTTCATAGTACCAACCCAGACGGCCTCTCGCATACAAGAGACCTACCACCTAGCCTCGTTATCCTTAACAATAATTTAATATTACGAAACTCTTATTCGAGAGGTTAAAAGATTGTTTTTAAATTGTTCACCACTATGTTGTATATTCAAAATTCCGCATAAAAGTCATTGTTTATTTAACAGAATAAAAATTGCACTTTTTAACAGAAAATCATAAAAACTAGTAAAGTAAAAGGCTCAATAATTTAAAAAGTAAAGAAAACTAAACTAAAAGATATTAATATTCCGTTGGAGAGATTCAAGGTAAATATCCCGTTTCTATTAACTACAGATCTTTAAATTTATTGATTAAATCTTTACTTTTATCACTATTTCAATCAATCAACTGCCTTATTTGTATAGAATGTATATATGTATATGTTATGTGGTTTTGTAACGCTGTCGATTGCCTTAATAAATAAATAAATTTCCTTAATCCTATGCTATCCTATCTAAGACATCCAGATCCTATTTAAGACACCCAGCTTCTTACCTTGACGTCACAACTTCCATTCATGACAAATATCCATCCAGATTAGACCTTAGACCTCCTCAATGTCAATGACCTGCCTACTATTACACTCGATTCTAGAGGTTCGAGTTGACTGTTTACATTTTCCCCCACTGCGTGCCACTTATTCTATGGTGCGTGATAGTTTGCGAGAAAAACGAAACAAAATTATAAATTTTACCTCGTGGTAGGTCTCTCGTGTGCGGGAGGCCGTCTGGAGCCAGCGAAATTACTGGGCAAATGATGTCTTGGGGTTATGAGCGCAATATAGCGCTACGCAGCGTTTTTTATGGTATTGAAATTTCTGGGTAGTATTGCAGTTGTTATGGGCAGGCATGGCGCATGCCATCAGGCGAAGGACTTGCTCCACTCATCATTCAGTTCCATAAAAACATCGTACACGGAGCTCGGTGACCGAAAGGCATTAGCGACGTAGCAGTATTCCGATGGACGCTGGTTTGAATCCAGGCTGGGCATTTTTTGTTAGTTAATTTATTAATCCATGGTGATTTCGCCTGCGGCGACAACTTTTGCGTTCTTGGTAGAGCTGTGATCACATTTTATGCCTGATTTATTCTGTGTGGCATCGTACCATCTAGAAGCTAATATTTACCATGAGCCTTTATTTATTTATTTAATAGTTTTGCACAAAGATGGTTCAAGGAATGACTTAAGTCTTTCCAGATCGTAAAAGAAATATGGTGGGCGGCTACGCTTTGAGCAATATGTGAGAGATACGGAATAAATAAAATCATAGCTTTTGGCACTAATTAGAAACTTATTATTAATTAGGTAGTAACCTGGCTTATTGTATTTTCTTATAACATTTGTGTATGTTAGAACCATTGAACCGCTTGTGAGAGTAATTAGTTTAGCCAAACGAAACTAGATGGCGTTAATGAACCTTAAAACGCGCAAACGGTATTAACACGGAAGGCAGTAGGCTGGTGTATAATTTTCTTCGAGTTGAGTTTTGTTTATAAGTAAGTAAATACAAGTTGTGTTAAGTATAGTGTGGTTTAATTTTGTGATTCCTTAGTAATAAACATGGTGCCGAAACCCGGGAAGATTGAACTGTGAGTGAACTGTGAAGTGCTATTGGATTAAATGGACCTAGTAACCGTGAGTGAAAAAATTTAGAAGTGTTGTGAACTTAGAAAAATTGTGAAATATTATTGACTCTGAAAAATTCTAAGTGTTTTAGACTTGTAAAATTTTGCGAACTATCTACATCGACTTAGAAAAATTTGAACTGGAATTAGACTTGTAAAATTTTGCGAACTATCTACATCGACTTAGAAAAATTTGAACTGGATTTGAACTTGTAAAATTTTGTGAACTACATCGACTTAGAAAAATTTGAACTGTTTTGGGACTTGTGATTTTTTTCTGAATTGATTCTATGGACTTGGAATTTGTGAGAGTAGTTTGTCGGACACTTGTAAAATTTACATCGGCGTCATAATATCAACTTTGGACATTACCTAAGAAATAATTGACACTTGTAATTGTTTAACACATCAAGATGTCTTCTGAAACTAAGTCTTTACTTCTCAAGCAAGATGAACTTTTGAAATTACTAAACAAGGCTTATTCAAATTATGGCAAGTCTTCGAAGTCAAGAAAAACTTCATCTTATATAGAGACGAGAACCGAAACATTAGAGGCACTTTGGGTGAAGTTCAAAGACAATCATGATCACATAGTAGGTGCAGCTGATAAAAGTGTACAAGCCAATTTATCCTATTTCACAGAAGATATGTATGAACAGTTCGAAGAAATATATATAGATTACAAATCTAAACTGAAAGATGATCTGAAGAGTTGTTCAGCTGCAGAACCTGAATGTCGTACTCCACAGGCAGCGCCTGCTCCACAATGTGAAGTGAAGCTCCCGCGCATAAACTTGCCTAGCTTTTCAAGTGGATATGAGGAGTGGCAGTCCTTCCATGACTTGTTCCTGTCATTGATTCATAATAATGCAACTTTGAGTCCAGTACAAAAGCTACATTATCTAAAGAGCTGTTTACATGGCGAAGCGGAGAACGTATTAAAGAATCTCTCTACCACGGAGACCAATTATAACGAAGCTTGGACGCAACTCGTCAGACGTTATAATAACAAAAGATTCAATACGAATGAAGTACTAAAGCGGCTTTTTGCCCAGAAGACAATCAACTCAGAGTCAGCTAACGCTATCAAACAGCTATTAGATACGACATCTGCCTGTTTGAAGTCATTAGAAAATTTGAGGATTGACACAAGTTCATGGGATGCTATCATAAATCATCTGGTTCTGTCGAAAATGGACCAAGAATCACGAAAACAATGGGAGCTACAGCTGAGCCAGAACGATTTAAACGAATTGCCATCCTGGGAGCAGCTCAAGAAGTTTATGGAGACCAGATTCAGGACTATGGAGATGTTGGAAGGAGTAAAGTCGACTCCGAAACCTAAATCATTTCACTCATCAGTAGACGAGAAGAAAGCTATAATGTGCGTGATGTGTAATGGTCAACACGCTCTTTACCATTGCAAGCAATTTATAAAATATACTCCAAACGAGAGGTCAGAGTATGTTCAGAAAAAGGGTCTGTGCTTCAATTGCCTTGCACCGACACATCCGGTAAGGAGATGTCACCAATCGACAAATTGCCGACGTTGCGGAAGACGTCATCATTCACTATTGCACATCGAGAAGGAGATTCAGGGATCGACAAAAGAAGAGAGAGAAGATTCACAACCACAAACACAACCTAGAGAAGACACGAAAATTGTATCAAACTTTTCCAAAGACTTTTCACCTTGTGAAGTATTGTTAGCGACTGCAATAGTTAAGGCTAAATCAGTAAACGGATCTTTACATGTAATTAGAGCGCTAATCGATCAAGGGTCACAGGCTTCTTTTATTACGGAAGAGACTGTACAAATACTGGGACTAAAGCGCAAACCAATTAATGGTTTGGTGTCGGGGGTGGGAGATGGTCACACGCGAGTTAGGTATGTCGTAGTATTGCGCATAGAATCACGCCATCACCCAGGTAAGTCAATCTCAGTAAATGCATATGTGTTAAGTGCTCTTACATCGATGCTTCCTTCAAAGGTTGTTCACTCACCTGATTGGCTCGAGTTGGAAAAGTTGCCATTAGCGGATCCAGGATTCACATCACCGAGTAAAATTGATGTTTTGCTCGGAGCCGAAGTATATGGAGAAATTTTGAGGAGTGGGGTAATCAAAAATCCGTCAAGAAGTTTGATTGCTCAGAATACAGCTCTTGGTTGGATCATTTCAGGAAAAGTGTCGCCAGATTCAACTACAGCGAGAAGAGTTATCAGTCTCCATGCACAAATTCGGGAAGACGAATTGTTGAAGCAGTTTTGGGAGTTGGAGAAAGAGCCAGAGATCACTCAGAAGATATTAACTAAAGACGAGATGAGATGTGAGGAAATCTTCGAAACGACGACTACTAGAGGTGAGGATGGTCGTTTCATTGTAAGGTTGCCATTTAACTCCGATGACCCAGAATGCCAGTACGGTCAGACGATGCAAATCGCGCAGAACAGGTTTATGTCGTTAGAAAGGAGTCTGGCCAAGAAATCAAAACTTCAGGAAGAATACGGTAGAGTAATAGACGAGTACAAGGTTTTGAATCACATAAAACTTGTCCCTAGAAATGAAGTTGACAATCCTAAAGCAGTGTATCTCCCCCACCATGCAGTCGTGCGTGAGGATAAAGACACAACAAAGGTGCGTGTGGTGTTTGACGCATCTTGTAAAGGCGTGAACGACGTGTCACTTAACGATAATCTGCTGGTTGGACCTAAGTTACAGCAAGACCTCCATCATTTGCTGCTAAGATGGCGCGCTCATCGAGTTTGCATTATAGCCGATCTGGTCAAAATGTACCGACAAGTTCGAGTGAGTGAGAAGGATATCAACTTCCAACGAATATTATGGAGACCGAGTCCAGAACAACCGATTGAGCATTACCAGCTACTGACATTAACATTCGGCACGGCTTGCGCACCGTATTTGGCTGTCAAGGCGCTACATAAATTAGCTGACGAAGAAAAGCTGCAATGTCCAGTAGCTGCGAAGATCACAAAAGGTGATCTATACATGGATGACTTGATGACTGGATGCGAAAACGAATCTGAAGCAGTTCATATCTTTGAGGAGTTGAACAAACTAATGAAGTTAGGAGGGTTTCAATTTCAAAAATGGAGCAGTAACTCTAACGCTTTATTGGAGTACATTGGGCAAGATCAAAAAAGAGAGACCGAATCAGTGCTCATCAAACTGGATAAGACAGTCAAAATATTGGGACTTACATGGAACAGGACAGATGATACCTTTGAATATGTTATCAAACTGCCTCCGTTAGTTACGCTAGTGACAAAACGCCAAGTTATATCAGATATTGCGAGATTGTTCGACCCTCTCGGGCTGGTGGCTCCTGCAATCACAATTGCCAAAGCCTTCATACAGAAACTGTGGTTGTCTGGGATAGAGTGGGATCAAGAGCTACCAGAACCTCTTTTGAAAGACTGGATCACATATCGTGAAGAGCTGCAAGTACTTTCTGATTTCAGCGTCCCGAGATGGCTAGAGACCAGCAAGAACGCCAAACGCATAGAGCTACAGGGATTCTGTGACGCTTCTAGCATTGCTTACGCCGCTGTAGTGTTTATGCGCGTGATAGACGAACAAGGAGAAATACATGTAAACCTTGTATGTTCTAAAACCAAGGTGGCCCCTGTTAAACAAGTCTCTATCCCTCGTCTAGAGCTGTGCGGTGCCGTTTTGCTTGCAAAACTTCTTTTAGACGTGTCACGGGTAATGGAGGTAGCAAAAGAGAATGTGCATGCGTGGACAGACTCGGCTGTTGTACTTGCATGGTTGAGTAATCATCCTAGCAAATGGAAAACGTTCGTCGCAAACAGAGTTTCGGAAATACTCACCATAATGGACAACACTCAGTGGTCGCATGTTAGGTCTCAAGATAATCCGGCGGATTGCGCATCTAGAGGCCTCAAACCAGCAGAACTGATTGGACTGGAAATTTGGAAGAAAGGTCCGAAATGGCTTAAAGAGAAAAATGTAAAATATTGTACAGGAGATTTTAAAAAGACTACTTTAGAAGAAAAGAAAAGTGAAACCGTATGCTTAGTCGCAAATTTAACTGAAAACGTCGAATCGGAAGAGTTCTTAAAGAGGTTTTCATCTTTAACAAAATTACTAAGAGTGGGATCGTACTGTAGAAGAGTATTGAATCTGAAAGTACCGCAAGACAAAAGACAGAAAATGCCAGTGTTTGTGACTGTTGACGAAATGAATTACACATTACAAAAACTCATTGGTATTGTGCAATCTGAACATTTTCGAGAAGAAATAGAGCATATAAGAACTCGTGGTAGTGTCTTAAAAAGGAGTCCACTGAATACTCTTTGTCCCATACTGGATTCCAATGGGATTTTAAGAGTTGGCGGTCGATTAGACAGAGCGGAAATAAGTTATGATCGGAAGCATCCGATAATACTGCCTGATAAGAGTCATCTTACCAAGTTGGTGATTTCAGATGCCCACATAAAGACTCTACACGGTGGTCCGCAAATTATGATGAATCACCTAAGAAGTAAATATTTTATCATCAGAGCTAGGATTCAAGTTAAAAAACATTATAGAAACTGTGTAACGTGTCTCAGATATTCTTCTGCAAGTAGAACACAGCTCATGGGACAGATTCCGGAAGCAAGACTTAAGCCGAGCAAGCCTTTTAAATCTACGGGTGTTGATTATGCAGGGCCTATAAGCATTCGATTCTCACCAGGTAGAGGCTCTAAGGCATACAAAGGCTACATATGCGTCTTTGTATGCATGGTCACTCGAGCCATCCACTTGGAAGCAGTCTCCGATCTTACAGCTAAAGGCTTCATCGCAGCGTTTAGACGCTTCACATCCAGGCGAGGACACTGTAAGGATCTGTACAGCGATAATGGGACTAACTTTGTTGGGTCTAATAAACAGCTTCTAGAGATGTTTAACAAAGCCAAAACAGCATGGCCCGACGAAATTATCCAGCTTTTAACTCTCGAGGCAACCACGTGGCACTTCATTCCTCCTCATTCCCCTAATTTTGGGGGATTGTGGGAGGCTGGAGTGCGAAGTGTGAAAAATCATTTGAAGAAGACAATCGGTGACAGTACATTGACATTTGAGGAGATGACGACGGTGTTAACACAAATTGAGGCGTGTTTAAATTCACGACCTGTTTCAGTTTTAAGTGATAATCCGTGTGATCCTCTCCCGCTCACGCCAGGTCATTTTTTGGTCGGCGAACCTCTAATTAATGTAACGGATGAGAATTATTGTAGTACATCGATAGGTTTAGATAGATGGAGAACTTGTCAGAAAATGGTAGATAGCTTTTGGAAGAAGTGGTCAAAGGAATACATTGTTAATTTAAATCAGAGATATAAATGGAACCAGAAACTTGATGAGCCAAATGTTAATGATGTTGTTGTGATACGAGAAGATAATATCCCACCGGCAAAATGGTTATTAGGTAAAATTATTGAAACGCATCCCGGTCTAGATAATATAACAAGAGTTGTTACAATTAAAACAAAAAATGGGGTGTTAAAACGACCTGTCAGCAAAATTTGTGTTCTCACAAAATAAGTATGTATAGTATAGTAACATGATTTTGTTTAAACAGTTTTGTCACGGTGGGCGGTATGTTCCACTTTTCTAGATGTTAATAATATTTTCTGTTTATTTATGTTATTAGATAAGAGACTATTTTGTTCTGAGCAATAAAATGGTAGTTTAGTTTATATAGTAAAAAGGATTTTGTTTCTATGATTTGGATTCAAAATGTAAGTTTTATAGTTTATAGATGTTTGAAGCTTTGTGGATAAATTTGATGTTAGAGTGAGATAACGTAAAAAAGATTTTTCTGGTTTTTTTCATTAGGGCAGGTATAAGTTATTCTGCATTATGACTATGTACCGGTTTAATCATATTGGGTTTTGAATTGACATAAGTGTGTTTGCTCTGAATATTTTAATGTTGTTGAAGGACAAACTGTCCTTGGTGGGCGGATTATGTTAGAACCATTGAACCGCTTGTGAGAGTAATTAGTTTAGCCAAACGAAACTAGATGGCGTTAATGAACCTTAAAACGCGCAAACGGTATTAACACGGAAGGCAGTAGGCTGGTGTATAATTTTCTTCGAGTTGAGTTTTGTTTATAAGTAAGTAAATACAAGTTGTGTTAAGTATAGTGTGGTTTAATTTTGTGATTCCTTAGTAATAAACAGTGTAATACCTACTAACTGAAGTTTTATGTGATATTTGTACCCTACGTACATACCAAAAATTCTTACAAATAAATTAATTATGCTGTTAATTGGCCATTCAGCTGTTTGATTAAAAATTCTATAGGATAAGCAGGATGTCACATGTACCCTAGATATCACCTAATATCGAATGTATATGTGCATCATAAGAGCTGGGTGAGTAATGTCATTGTTTACATTTTCACCGTACGCCGTTGGTGACACAGATCGAGTGGAGGCCGGCATTAGGTATGCGAGCCACGGCAGCAACGGAGCATTGATCGTATCAATGGATTATAGGGGCAGGCGATATCCAGGTGATTGAAGAACCGCTTTGATACGCGTCAGTACGTTTGTTCTACTTGTGAGAATTTCACGCAATTAGTGAACGAAAAGAGAAAATGTAGAAAACATTCTTATTCGTATATTCTTTATTGTACACTGTCAGAACATTTACATCGTGGATTATAAACTACGTGTACCAAGGCGACGTTAACCCTAAAAAGAGTTTTCTTCCAGCAAACCCTTGAGGTTAGAGAACTGTCACTTGAGCAAATAGGTGAGTATGGGCCATAATTCACCACGCTAGCCCAGTGCGGGTTGGTGGATGTCACATGTCCTTGAATTTTTGTGATAAATTCTTGGACAGGCTGGTTTCCTCTCGATGTTTTTTTTTCACCGTTTATACAATTTAGAATAATATAATTATTTAAATTAAATCGACGAAAAATTATACTATGGAAAGTGTCCTAGACATACTGAACCGTGCCCGCGTTTCGAATGACTAATGGCCGAGCTACGAGTAGGTATATCACTTAAAAATGTGTCTAACCAAGTTTAACTTATTTGATAAAAAGTTTCACTTAATTGTGATGGAATGGCCAGGCCCGTGAGATTGGTGATCTGTGATCTCTATGGATTGGTACAATGACGATTCAATTGGTATATTAGGTACCTTAACCTAGGTTCAAGAAAGAGGGTAAAAAAATAAAGAAAACATTACTAGTTTAATAGTGTTATCAAAATTGTAAGTAGTAATCATTCGGCAACTTATTTCTTGAAACAAATAAAAATAATTTGGGAGGCCGCCTGGGTAGGTGCTACAGCTTTGCCAGTTATTCTGCCGCCAAGCAGTAGTGCGTAAGTATTGCTGTGTTCCGGTTTGAAGGGCATTGTAGCCAGCGAAATTACTGGGCATAAATGAGACTTAAAATCTGATATCTCGGTGTGGTGAGTGCAAGGCAGTGCTACGCTGTGCTTTTATAGTATTTAAAGTAGCAATGCAATTGTTATAGGCAGGCGTGGCGCTTACCATCAGGCGTATGACTCGTCACAACATCCAGTTCCATAAAAAAGGCTATACTACTTTCTCTTAGATTAGTAGTATTTGATGGTTACTTACATAACTATAACCTATTCAATTTTAACTGCGAAAGTGTTTTTGATTACGTAAGTTGATACACTGGTCTGTACCTAACCTACATTGATATAATGTAACACTTGATTGTGATAAATGTAAAATGATATTACCTTGTGACCTTAATGAAGAGAAGTTACTCATATTTCACAGACCTATCTGGGTCTTCCTCTTTTTATTGAAAATAAAGGTTTAATGATCTATTGTGTTCGACTTATTCATTGTGTCATCATCATCATCATCATCAGCCCATCACGTTCCCACTGCTGGGACACGGGCCTTCTCTCATAGAGAGTATGGGCCATAATTCACCACGCGGGTGAATTTCTAGTGCGGGTTGGTGGATGTCACATGTCCTTGAATTTTTGTGATCAATCCTTGTTCATGCCGGTTTCCTTAGACCGAGTGTTAAATCCGCACATAACTTAAGAAAGTCAGTGGTGCGGGGCCAGCGGGATTTGAACTCGGGTGCGTCGGATCGAAAGTCGCATGTGCTCCCACTGAGCCACACTCGCTCATTTTCTTCATATCGATTCATTGTGTATCTACGAGTTATATAAGTAACCATTCCCTAAAGAACTGTTCGTTTGTCCGAAATGAAAATTAACCTGTTCTATTGCAAGATCGAAAATAAAGTAAAGTACATGCTTTTTCCCGCGACTTCCCGCGTTAAAGACAGATGAAGCCAATATTCTTATTTTTTCCAAGACCATCCTACAGAGGTCAGAGCGCGTACTAGAAAGAAAGAAAGAAAGAAAGAAAGAAACGTTTATTTGCAACAACTAATAAACTATGAACATATGACATGAAAAACAAACAGAAAAAAAAACTACTACTACGAAGAGGTCAAGCTGGATCTTTGCTGTCATCCAACCGATTTTGATGTAACATACCCTAACCTAAGTTTGGTTGGATTAATGCTACCAAACCCAAAAATGAAAACCGTATTAAAATCGGTTTAGCAGTTTCCGAGTCAATAAATAACAAACATACAAACAAACGAGACATAAATTCTAAAAACCGGTTTTTCGTAAACCATTTCCGTTCAGTACCCTCTAAATATTTGAGCCCAGTTGGTTTTCGAAAAATTAGCCAATACTATTTAAAAAATGGAACTGAGCCAGGCTCAGTTACATTTTATAATGGTATAGATAGATAGATAGGATAGAATATATTAGGAAGTAGGATATATATAAGTCGATACCACGGTCAATGCAATGGGGTAGTATGAACCAGTCAAGGCCGCAAAGTAGCCGTCTCACAATTGTCATGCATGATCATATTTTTAAATATGCAATACGCATGCAGCAATAAATATGTACCTCAGCATATATATCGTATGATATCATACCGTGGAACAGGAAGGTATATACTCGTAAATCGAATGATATAGTATTTTATTTATGCTAACTACAGCGTAATCCATTACTTAGTATCAGGATATAACTAATACTGTATACTTAGTTATCTAATAGTCCTATACTACTTCCTATTATACTTAATATTATAAACTAGCTGTTGCCCGCGACTTCGTACGCATAGTGAAGTAATCTAACCTGTTCCCGACAATTTTCTATCCCACCCTGATCCCGCTCCTGCTCCCGCTCCGCTCCTATCCCGATCCCGTCCCCGTCCTATTCCATCACTGTCCGGCTCTTGCTTTCGTCCCGCTCCAATACAGATCACGTTCTTTTACCTATAACATTACCGCCCTGCGTCTATCCCCATTATACTTATCTAGTTACCGACCCTTGCTTGAAACATTCCACTTCTGCAAAGTAACCAACTGGTACATAAGAAACATAATAACATTGTAAAACCCCAAAAAATTTAAAAAAAAATCTCTAAAAAAATAATGCCCCTTGTTATCATCACCCTCTCTATACCGTTACCATCCCACTACTATCCCGTTACCGTCCCGCTCCTATCCCGTTACCATCCTCCTCCTATCCTGTTACCTACCCGCTCCAATCTCGTTAGCATCCCTCTCGTATAACGTAATCGTCGCGCTCCTGTTTCGATCCCGTCCTATCTCGTTGTAGCCTAGGACTCAAAACATTTTTTTGAAAACGGCATGTCTTTGGCATCTGATGTCTCGGGGTGATGAGCGTAATGCACTCTCACGCATTGCTTTTTTTGCTATTAAAAGTTCTGGGTGGCACTGCAATTGTTATGGACAGGCAAACGACTTGTTCATCTCATCATCTATAAAAAATATATTAGGGAGAGCTTATTTTTCAAAGCAGAACAGTAACGCGGAAGCTCCGACAAACACGCCGGGAATGGCCGAATTCAATGACTTTACGCACGATAGCCATATTTGATCGGTGGTTGCCGTAACAGGAATTCTAATTATTTTCCGTCACGTTCTTCCTCCAATAACTACATATTACTATCATATTTAAAGAGCGAGTGGGGCTCAGTGGTAGCACGTGCGACTTTCAACCCGACGCGACGCACCCGCATTCGAATCGTGCTGGCACCGCACCACTGACACTCTTAAGTTTTTTGCGGATTTAACTCTAAAAACGGTGAAGGAAAACATCGTGAGGAAACCGGCACGTGCAAGAATTAATTAAGGCCCAGTGCGGGTTGCTGGATGTCACATGGCCTTGAATTATTGTGATTGATTTTGGACTGCCGGTTTCCTCACGATGTTTTCCTTCGCCGTTTTTTTAGAGCGATTGTTAAATCCACACATAACTTAAGAAAGTCAATGGTGAGAGGCCAGCGGGATTCGAACTCAGGTGCGTCGGATCGAAAGTCGCACGTGTTCCCACTGAGTCACACTCGCTCCCATTTTCTGTTATATTCCATCACGGTGCTTACATCACTTTTAGAATAATTTCTAAACAAAAGAAGAAAATATAATAAAAAAAATTAAAAAATTTTAAAATTATATTTGAAAAATTTTAATGATTTAAAATTCTGCATTGATTGCAAACAAGAACAAGGCTATTTTAGTCATGACTAGGTATATCATATACAAATTAATCTGTGGTTCTGACAAACATCGTCATAAATTTATATACCTACTTCGACGTTTCATAGTAGGTACACATCAATTAAAAGGAGGTATTTCCTAAAAATTGACGCAAGCGTTTTTGCGCTTGCTTTTTATCTAAGAATGGAATTTTGAAATGCGGTCATAAACTTGATGGGTCTGAGAATTTATGAAGTACCGGATCGACAGCTACAGAACATTCAATTCAAAATTAAAGGTTGACTGACTTAGTGCACGATTTTCTTTTTTTAGAATAGTACTAGCTGACCCGGCAAACGTTGTTTTGCCATATAAATTAAAAAAAAATGTTAAGGGTGAACAACCCTTATCACTTAGGGGTATGAAAAATAGATAGTAGCCGATTCTCAGACCTATTGAATATGCATATAAAATTTGGTAAAAATCAGTTAAGCCGTTTCGGAGGAGTAAGTTTACTAACATTGTGACACGAGACTTTTATATTATATGATGATGATGATAGAATATCGTTTATTGCGTAAAACTGTGTACATAAGATGTTATTATAAGTAACATAAGGTGTCTTTTTAGTCTAGAAATATAAATAACTTATATTAACAAATTTTTACGTAAGCTAAACAATTGAATTTCTTATCGAAATATTCATTTAAATTATAATTTTTACTATGGTATATAATTTTTATATTTATATATTTTTACTAAGTATTTAATAATATATAATAACTAAGTACGTTTACTTAGTACGAAGTACGTAAGTTTCTACTAAGTATATAGTATATGTCACTCAATGGGAGCCTCAAGACGGGCGGAGACGACGTGGCCGGCCTCGGAAAAGGTGGCGTGACGATCTCGAAACCTACCGACCCGGATGGATGGAAGTGGCTGTGGACAGAGATGTTTGGAGGGAGATGGGGGAGACCTTTGCCCAGCAGTGGGACACAATAGGTTGATATAATAATATAGTATATAATATTTCTACTGTAGGGTACGGTACGAGAGCAAATAAGAAAACCTACGTATCTTTTAATAGAAGAAAACTTATGCTATCTTTATTAAACCTCGACGCAAAAGAGTTTTTTTTGTTGGTGCTATCTCCTCTAGCGGGCGTATTTCCGAAGCATTGGTAGAGTCAGCCCCCCTACCCATATGTCCCTCAAGCGCCAATCGTATATCGTGTTGACTTCAGTTTAGGCTATAGATTCACTGCGACAATATTTTATGATGCCATTTATTGTCCCATTAAGTTTATCTCAACTTTTAGTTATCATATTTTGGTATAAATGAATGAGATTAATTCGATTTATTGCCTGAATCGATAATAACTAGTCGGTATGTCATTAGTCGCAGTGAAGCTATACCTTAATTTGAGCTCAACACGAAATACGATTAGCGCTTGAGGGAGATATGGGTACGGGGGCAGTTTTCGCATTTCTTTTTTGCACCCGGTCTTCAATATGAGTATAGGAAAGAAAAGGGTAGACATACTTACCTTTTTTCAAAGTCATGTTAACTATGTAACAATTTTTAACATATTTTAATTTTTTTTTTTAATGTTACTGTTTGGCGAGACGAGCTAGTCGTTTGCCTGATGGTAAGCAATACGCCAGCCCATAACAATAATAGCACCACCCAGAACTTTGTTTTGCAAAATCCTGCGCGGCACTGCACTGCGCTCGTCACCCTGAGACAATTAGCTGTTGAATCTCATAATGCCCAGTAATTTCGCTGGCTACAATGCCCTTCAAACCAGAACACAGTAATGCTTGCGTACTACTGCTTTAATTTAATTTGTAATAAGTGTTTATGATGTTTAAAAGTGCATTTTTTGTGCCAATTTAATAAATTATATTTTTGACTGTGACTTTGAAAAAGGAGGGGTGTTATCAGTTTGACCACTATGTGTGTCTGTCTGTGGCACCATAGCAATTAAACGGGTGAACCGATTTGGATGCGGTTATTTTATTTGAAAGCAGGTTTCCTAGCGGTGGTTCTTAGACATATTTCATCAAAATCGGTTCAGCCATTTTTACTTTTTATAGTATGAATATTTATTTTTAATTTTGTATGGGTCTCGCCTGATATAAAAACATTTATTATTATTTATTATTATTATTATAATATGTGTCGGTTTTTTTAAATTTGAGTTTACTGAAATTCGCTTGTTTTTGAATAACAATTAAATAAAGTGAAAGGGCTGATGCATACCTCGGCCAGAAAATCAGCATCGCTATGCAACGAGGTAATGCCGCCAGCCTTGGGTACCTTACCCGCGGACAGTGGATCGACCTTTGTTTTACCTTTAATATTTGAGTAATTAATTATTTTCGTTATTTAAGAAAATTATAAAAATATATTTTTATAATTAAAAAAAAATATTTTAATAATGTTAAATAATATTTTTTTACTTTATTAAAATATTATAATAAAGTTAAGTTTCTTTTATATTGGAAATTAATGCTTCTTTTTCAATAGAAGCAGTATTTCCAATACCCAAAAATGTTTTGTCAATTTTTTTATGAATCGATAAATTCAGAAGCAGAAGAAGAGATAATATAATAATAATATAATTACATATATATAAATCAGAGCACAAGTTGTAGTAAGTTTCACTAACATACGTGTTCATTCAATCATTTACCACAGGCAAAATATCTCAAATACATGATTGACTCCCATAAAAGTATCTTCTCTTCTCTTCTTCTTCGGGTACCTCTTTACAGAGCCGTCTCTAGCCTATGTAGCGCCCGGGTGCAAGCACTAACCTGGCGCCCCCCTCGTTGCTGGAGTGGAATAGATGCCTCTATACATACATTTATCTTTCTTAAACTTCTTTGCCACATCCTTTTTTTAAGTGCCGGCTAGGCTCCCTGAGGCCCTAGGCTGTTACCGATATCTCTTTTATTTTTGAGCGAAACGGGGCTGCGGGCCATGCGGCGCCCCCAGGAGCTGGCGCCCGGGTACCCCGCACTCCTTGCACTGTAGGTAAAGTCGGCCCTGCCTATTTACATGAAGCGCGCTTGAAAATACGCAAGGGTCGGTGTGGATATTTTAATACAATTCAATTCATTTAATTCAGTTATAAAAACTACCATATCAAACATTAATAAAATAAACAATTATCAGAATTAATAACTTTCATAATGGAACAACATTGAAATAATAATAAAAAAAAATAACCGTTTCAAAATACAAAATGAAATAAATAAAATAAGAATCAATTAAACTTGTCCCATCAAAATTTGTATCCATTTGTTTTGGATGGGGCAATCTGGACAAACACTTAGTACTCAAATTAATTCGCTGATACACAAGAAACCAGCTAGAGTATAGGTAATAACATAATAACCTTAAATCGATACTGAAAGGCGTTCCGAACTGGTTAGCCTTTACACAGATTCAATACCAGTTACTAAGGCTTATGAGACCACTGGAATAACTCGCAACTCTAAAAGACTACGCCCAATACTCCGTAGTTATATCATGACTGCAACCGTTAGGACAGGTAAAGAAAATAAATTCTAGCGTTTCTATGAAACAACGCCCTCTACAACGTTTCGGGCTACACCAGACTGGGGTTGTAACTGCGGAAATCGTACGTCCGCCTCTTACTTCGCCTCCGCAAAATTTTTGCGGAGTTGTAACGGAGGTTTATTTACGTCGTAATACGAGTACTAGTTCAGTGCCAAGTGAACAATTATTTAGGGCAGCTGGCTTAATCTATGAACCCCTAAGAAATCGTTTGGAAGGTGACAAAGCCGCAAAACTGTTCGTGAATTATAATTTGCGTTTCCTTAATTTTTATTACTAATAGGTAATTTTCGTTTTTTTAAGAAAGTATACTATGAATGTACCTATTTAAAATAAAGATTTTTGCCTTTCTATTACTTCTACATATACTTTCACTTTCACCTCCGCCTCCGCCTCTGCCAAGAAGGCCTCTGTTACAACCCTACACCAGACTAAATATTTTACAGGTGACTGTGTTTTGTTTCTTTACGTTCATAGCACGCTCTGAATGTGCTACAGTGTAGTGTGCGGAGTCCTCAATAGTATAAAAGTTTTTATTTTTTATATTGTTGTCACCTGTTAAGTTCTGGTACCTTTTGAAATAATAAATATTTTATTATTTTGTATAAAAAGCATTAATGCAGTTAATTGTATGATGATCTCAAAATGTCAGAGCATAACAACAAGGCCAAGTGCAAGTTCAGTCTTCCGCTATTAGTGTTCCTTGGTTCTTGGTTCTTCTCAGTTCTCCTAAGATACGGGCCTTCTCACACAGAGAGAGTATGGGCCATAATCCACCACGCTAGTCCAATGCGGGTAAAAAAGAATCACAAAGTTCATGGGATTGTGACTATTCCATGAACTTTGTGATTCTTTTTTTTGTCGTTTACCTCACGGAATTTTAATTCACGGTTTTGAGAGCGAGTGTTAAAATTGGGTGCGGGGCCTGGGCATTCGAGCTCCAGAGAACCTGTAGCTTTTTCCGATATTGAAAATTATTACACAGTGTAATAATTTTCAAAATCGGATCAGTAGTTCTAGAAATTACCTCCTACAAACATACATAGATACTTACAATTTTCCCTCTTTATAGTATTAGTCAGTGAACGGAAAGAAATTCCGTTTACTGTTATTATTACAGATATAGAGTATACGAGTATAGATTCTTCCATATGGCAGAAACGGGAAAGATACCATAAATAAAGTGTTCGATATGTCCAAATTTGGTGCCTGCGGAACCCCAAAAATGTTGATAGGTCCAGTATTCTTTTTTACATCAAGGTTATGATCGGACAACGGACTCGATCGAGTCTATTGATACTTCTGGCTTATTTTTTACTTATTAAATGTGAGTAGCTTCATGAATATTAAATTATGTTTATGTTCAACACTGTACTATAATAACATACGATTTATATTTTTTAGTATATTTTTTACGAGTTGATATTTGAGTATTTTTAGTTTAAATTTTTTCAACAAGTACCCAAAGCTTTACAAAGGTTTAATAAACAATAAGTAAATACGCCCAACGATCACATTCTTACACAGGTACATATGCATATCCTAACTAGGATTCCCTGTATTTAAGGAACCTGGAGCTACGAAGACCATGGTCCGACAACACCCAGACACGGAACAAATACCTGAGCTTTTTTTTCTGTGCACAAACATTTGTCCCGTCGCGGGAATCGTACCCGCAACCTCAGTGGTGTATGAGATTTAAGCTAACCTGCCCAACTACTACACCACAGAGGCTGTCAATAATAGAAATAACTCTAACCTCTTATGAGTTTCTGCTCGCCTGGTACTTCCATACCTTAAATGTTAGAGATAGATCTCATATACTGAATACTTCGAGTCGAGACAAGCACGACCTCTTACTAGTTTCTGCTCGCCTGGTACTTGCAAAGACTTAAATATACTCATCCAATATTGTATGTCAGATAAGAAAACATATTTTTATATTAGATTTATATGACCATTCCAATGCTAACTGACTAACGGAATACTCAAATTTCCATGGAGCGATGTTGACCAAAAATATTATTTTAACTATTTTTCGGTGGAGTGAAGTGGAATTAAAGTATAGACATTTACTCATTTGAAAACAATAGCCGTGGAGCGGAGTGGCATAACCCATACAATACATAACCTACCATAACTTATGTAACAGTTAGATATTATGCAAATAAGGCAATAACAATTTAATATAATAGCGCTACAAGTTAGAACACGTCATGGTTGAATCAATAAGATGGTTGTAGATAGAAAAAAATGCTATCATCGTCATCGATTCGCTCTCTGCATACCAATTTCACTTGCGGTCGTGACAGATTCTTAGATAACCGCAATACCTACAGTTTTCCAAGAAAATTAAGGATTCATCATTTATTTTCAGGAAATATCTTACATGTCATCTATTTCCTGCATTTTTTCTGAATACTCGGTTGTGTTCATATATATTTCTGATGTTTTTAAGGACTTGGCGTTTAGGAGTTGAACGTCAAAAAACCAAGTTAGACCAAAAGTTTGAACTATTATTCGGCCAGCATTCTAAATAGGTACTCTCCCTTTCGCCAGGCGGTTTTTGTATAGTTTTGTTCTAGTTTGAAGCCTATCTTTATTTTTCTTATATAAAATAATATTTAAAAGTCTTTATTCAGACCATTTTAAAACCATAGTATTAACAAAGAAAAGTAAATGTATTAGTATGCTAGTTTATTTATTATATAAATACCTAGTTTACGTAGGTTTTTTATGGAACTTAGTGATGATACGAGCAAGTCGTTCGCCTGATGGTGAGCGCCACGCCTGCTACCCAGATCTTTTCATCATCGGATACTATAAAAAGCACTGCGTGGCACTGCATTACACTCGTCGCTCCGAGACATCAGATATAATCTGATCAGATATAGATAAGTCTCATATGCCCAGTAATTTCTCTGACTACGATTCCCTTCAAACCGGAACACAGTAATGCTTGCGCACTACTGCTTGACGGAAGAATAACTGTCGCAAAGCTGTGGTACCTACTCAGACGGCCTCCCGCATACGAGAGACCTACCACGAATTACCTAGGTATATATATATTTATAGTTACCTAGGTATATATTCCTATTTTTATAAATAAACAGGCGACCGCATTATATGTTGTGGTAAGTATAAGTAGGTACAGAAAAATGATGTATGTGCGGTTTATCTTGCATTATATGGCATTCTGCGGTAAATCTAAAGCTAGCATGTGGTTAGATGACCTTATTCATTATTCTGTAATATGTTATAAGAGCCCATCTACTCAAAACTCATTCGACAAACACTCAAGACTTCGTTCGCCTCGACATAAAAAATCAAATAAAAAAAATCGAAAGAGAGAAAGAAAGAAAAGACATTTATTCATGACACACACGCAACAATACATTAAACTTTAACACTAGGCCAGGGGTCGGCAACCTGCGGCTCGCGAGCCACATGCGGCTCTTTGGATTTGAATCTGCGGCTCTTTAGTTCCATACGCAAATATTATTTATTTTATAAATAAAACATTTGAAAACCGTTGTGAATCGATTCAAGAGGATTAGGCACCATTTCTATCTCTCAGCCATTTGTACTCGCTTTTCACCGCAGCACCTCTCCCCCGTGACTATCTTCGGATCGACATATTCGAGCGAGCAAGCGTTCTCTTGCATGAATATAATTAGAAGTAAAGTATGAAGCCAACTAAGAAATGAAAATTTAGAGTTGTGTTTGAAATTAAAACAAGTTATGAGTAATTTCGGAGCCTATTCGTTAAAAAAAAGCAATAAACAAACAAAATATTTTTTCCTCTTAATAATATTAGTATAGATAAATAGATATTTTTCTTATGAATAAATAGATTAGCATTTTTATCAAAAAAAAACGATTTATGCAAGTACTATTTATTATTCGCAAGAAAAAAAATGTGGCTTTTTATAAACTTTGAAATTTTAGGCTCTTCCACTCAAAAGGTTGCCGACCTCTGCACTAGGCATACTATACATACAAATAAGAGAGAAAAATAAAATGTATATTATACCTAATACTAGGTATATAACAACAACAACAGTAAATAGGTACATAATATAATTATGGAACAATGAAACGGAAATGGATAGTGTAGCGTATGTAATAGTTAGTTTTCTTTGGTGTAGCGTTCTACCAGGAAAGAATTTTGAGATTCGGATCAATACTTACAGAGACTACCCCCTACCCTTCGTGCAAAATACAAAGGATTTTTTATAAGTACCTTTATCAATAAAACATAATTGCTAACGACACATTGGAACGCAAATTAAGGGGAATCTTCGTTATTTCACACATCAGCTTTATATGGATTTACCATCTTTTTAGATTTATATATATATATATATATATATATATATATATATATATATATATATATATATGTAAAGTCTGTACTGTGTATATATATATATATATATATACTATTACGGTATAATCCTCTGGGGTGAGAGTACAGACTTTACGGATCTATTTATAATGCAAAAGAAATGTTATAGACAAAAAAATACTAACCCTACCATGTCTGTACATCCTACAGATATGTCTATTCGTCAAATCAAATATTGGATCAAATAGTGAATTTAATGAAAACTATAATAAAAGAAATCGCAACAAACTAAAGTTACTTACAACAAATTTACAAATATGAGGAAAAAGTCCAAATTTTAGATTAGTATCAATATACAATAAAATCCCTGAATACCTAAAAAACGAAACTAGATACAACCATGGACCAAATATTCTTGGTCCATGATACAACGTATTCTGCAGAAAATTTAAATCTTATCTAATTAAAAAATGTTATTATTCCATAGATGAATTCAAAACTGACAAGCATGTGGAAAAAAATGACTCAATTCCGTGACACTATACTGACATATACAATATACGGACTTTAATAAAACATAAATCAATATAAATTAAAATGACTTAATGTTCTCTCGCACTGACTTGCAAACGCCCTTACAGGGCTCATGTACCAACCTAAGATATAATTTAAGACCTACATGATAAATAAATGTACATGAATGCAATTAATAAATGAATAAATGAATATATATACATATACAAATAAACATCAGCAATCTTCCAGGTAGAACTTCTTCACTTTCTCTTTGAACACCTGCAATGATAGCACCAAGAAACTCTCGTCAGCCTATCTGTAGATGGAATGCACATATTGTCGTGGTTTCACAGATAAGTAAAACATTATTTATTTATTATTGAATACCTACTCAATTAAAGACTAATTAACTGCACGTGGTTCCGTGACGTCAAACTAAACAACGTCGTTACGAGAAATCTGATACGTAAACTCTCCCACTGCTTTTTTTATATTAATATTCTGTAATACTAATTACAATGCGTTACGTATAAGTAGTTAGTTGATAATTACCGATAGGCATTTAAATATTGTCAATTGATGATGACGAAGACGAATTAATAATCACGATAATTGCAGATGTTTTCTTTGCTATTTATACCTGTTTTTTTTTAACCGGGCGAATCCCTTTTTAACGAAAACAACTCTCTACTCTATTAGTATTTAATTCTTTATTGCACTATTACATGTAATGTACAAAAGGAGAACTTAAAGCTAAAGCATTTTCTACAAGTTTTCCAGTGACGATAAAAGAAAATTGCAAAGCGTGCATTAAAAATTTGAAAAAAACTAACAGAAAACCAAAATAAATATCGTAATACATATTATCGTAAAACAAAAGCATAAATTATTATAATATATATCAGTTAAAAACACTACATATATAATCCAAAACTAAAATACATAGAAATGAATATTTATATAAATAAGTACTTATTATACTCTACTTACTAAAACTAAACTATTATAACTAAGAAGAAGCCATTAGACAACCCATAGACCATTAAAGGCCTATAGATACCTATAGATTTATACATGTTGTATGTAGTACATATTTCTAATGTATACCTTTAGGTTTATACCTTTTTATAGTTTGTGTTTCTTATAAAAACTGACAAAAAATTAAGATCAGAACTTCGATAACCGGTCCGGTTTGAGGTTTTACCGGACCAAAATAACGTTGGTAGCTGATTATAGACTACTTTTTGCGTTGTACCAAAATAAATTGTAAAGTCCTACTAGTAGACATTTTAGCAAAAACCGAGTTCAATGTATCTTCGAAGTCCAAGGTCAAATATCGTAGACATTTATATAGGACCACTTCGTAGCTATACTGAACCCAACGAAAAGAAAGAATTTTTGAAATCGGTCAACATTTGGCGGAGAAATTGGTGACCATACATTAAAAAAAAATATATATATATATACAGTGGAACATAGAACTTCCTCCTTTTTGAATTCGGTTAAAAATAGAGATTCATAATTTCTCAAACATTCTGTATCGTTTATTTTTGCAACGTACTTGCAACGTTGCTAAAAACAAAATTGAGTTCTTAAATAAAAATCCTTCTTAATAAAAAAAAATATTCCAAATTTCGAAAATAAAATAATTACCTATGTATGTTTGAAGGATACTGGCATGTATATTTTAATGCTTATGCGGCACTATCGGCAGTAATTGTATAGGTACTTACGTTTAGAGACTGTTACGAGAATACCTGAGCCCTAGATACCTATTTTCCTTGATTTGATCTTAAAACCTACTTACCAAATATACTTACTTCTCGGTTGAAGTATATAGGTATATTATTATTCTAAGATTGAAATCGATGATACTTATATGGAAAATTATCCTTGAATACAGTAAGTTGTACAAATACCTTACTAACTTAACTGTTACGAATATTAAAAGCAAAATTGCTAATTAAATAAACCCGATTTAAAATTAAAAAGGAGTATGTAAGGTGATTTGGTCACTGGCAAAAGAGAAAAACTAAAACAAAAGTCATGCACTTATGTTTAAGCTAACCTACAATTTACTATCGACAACGCATCCAGTATTTACAAAAAAAAAATAAGCGCAAGCATTTGTTTCGTGTCTGGGTGTTGTGGGACTATGGCACTCGTAGTTTCTGGTTCCCTAGATACAGGGAATCCTAGTTAGGGCCAGGATTTATGTTTGTGATCGTTGGGCGTATTAATTTATGTATTTTGGCCATGTTGCTCAGATAGGGCATCCAACCTCATGTACAAAAAATCGATTCTATAAAAATAAACAAAACATCGTGATAAAACCCGCTTACGCGCTTTGGAGTGGTAGGCTCTGGCCGTGGTTTTAATACCACCCACCGAACAAAGCCATGCCGTCAAGCGACCTAGTCGTGTTTCGGGATGATGTTCGGTGACCATCGGGGAGACGGGGCTGAGCAGCCGCTCAACTGCCGTCTCTCTAGATCTATGTGCTCCATCTTAGGCCACATCATCGCTTAGAGATAGTGGTAAAACAAAAAAAAAACAGTCCTTTCTGACTGCACTGTACACGGCAGCGGTCTCCATACACATGCTGTAATTGCCTTGACTTTATTAACTTGTTTAATTTTGATCTTGCACTTCTGTATGTGCTGTTTGTTGTGTGCAGTTTTGTCAAAATAAATTGTTTCTTTCTTTCTTTCATTGCGTATCACTGTATTGCGCTCATTACCTACCGCGAGACACCGATATTAAGTCTCATGTTATTATGCCTTGTAATTTAGTTAGAATCAAAATGACAATAGGTTCAAGCATTTACTGATGTCCCTTTGTAAGAGGCTCTAATTTAGTTTGAACAAGGAAATTATTCCAACGCAGCGTCATCTACCATACAAAGCAATAGCCACAGCACTGAATACAAAACGCTTCGATAATGCGATGACGTCATGTTACTAGAACCCATTATCTCTTTAGATCTACGCACAATAAATAAATACATTGGTTTATTTCTTAGTTAGGTAATTAGACTAACGATAAATTCAACATACCTATAATAAGAACAACTTATAAAAATAAAATGATTGTTCAAAGTAGTTTTGGCATTGATATATATATATACCTACTACTAGATTGCGCGATCCGAACACTCGCTTTGTTAGACGGAGATGTACTGAAATCCATATATCTAAAAATCTATAGGGACACCATGTTGTTACACTATCTTGAACAAAACGCGTAAGCGCCACGAATTTTCATGGTGCTTACAACTGTTTGGTCGCAAGTAAACTAAACTCTACAAGCGATCAAGCGCTGCATGTTTTAATAGTTTGGTTAGACGACATTAGCGCTGCAGTGAACTTTAGGTCTAACTCACCAGTATTTGAACAAATAGTTTTCATGAATGCGCTTGTCTATCGGTAGAATATATGTCAATAAGTTTTGTAGAGATCCTAATTTTATTATATACAATTTTCTTTTTTTTATAATAGTCGTATCGTACATAAAAAAGGTAATTGGTGTTGTTATAGTTTAGTAGCTAGAAGTAGAAATGTTCACTTTTTTTCATTAATTTTGATGTGTAGCCGTGATACCCGTACCATAAATAAATATTTGCTATAAATAAATATTTAATAAATACAAATATTTTACTATAAATATTTGCAATATTTATTAACATTAAGCTTTTTCTCTCTTTTTCATTCGTTTTACTTTTTACCAAGTTTTTACTCACTTTTTTCACTTTCTTATTTATCTGTGCTGGGTGGAATATTGCAACTCAAATTTCGAGCACTTCCCGATTAGCTATCCGGTTTTCTTTTATAATGTCGTGTCACAATATGACACTTCATTAACATTACAATCTAGCCTAATAAGGCTAATAAGTAATTTGACTTTAACTTAAACTGCTAAGTAGAGTAAAGTAAGTAAAGAGTAGAATAGAATAGAATAGAATAGAATTCTTTATTGGCCATATAACTAAGTCCGTTATACAAGGCAAGTCATAATAATTATAATAAAAATAAAGTTACAATTTAAATTTCATTTCATATTATTAGTAATTAATAGATATAATTATTAGTAATTTATAGCTTAAATGTTCATAAAATATGTCACCCAGAATTTTATTATGTATTTATTTTATATTAATATTAAATTAGTAGAGTAAGCTATCCGGATTAAACTATCAGGGTAGCTCACAACTTGATGACAATGCATTCTAAATTCATTTATTTCAATTTTAGAATGCAATGCCGACCTAACCTCAAAAGCCACATAACGTAGCTTTTTGATTATTTTTTTAATCTGTCACTTTCTTGTTCATACTGTGTATACCAAAGGCGAATTTTACTACATTTTATCTTTGGTATCCTACGTATGTCTTGTTGAAGCTATTGTATTTGAACTCGTACCTAAGCCTTTTTAAATCCCCTGTCCTGAAGTCCTAAGACCAATGTCTCAGATACATGATAATTTTCCTAGTCTACTCGTGTGAATATCATCATGTGATCTAGGCACCTGTATAATTGCTTACCTACCTGTACCTATCTATGTACTTGCAATTAATCGTCGGTTAATGTATACATAGAACGTGACAAATTAATTGCTGTTTTAAATAAGAGTGCTATTATATACCTATTAGCTACTTAGCGAATAGGAATTTGTATTATCAATGCTTTTTTTTACCGCAGCAGTATTTAATTTTGTGCTTATTTTTTGTTCTGCTGCTTTTATTCGCAATCATCAGCAAATAGTATCATATTCTTTAAGAAAAAACCCTGTAAATATATATATTTTTAAGTTCGCCCGTTAGGTCTAGCTAAAGTCTCTAGGACCATACCGCCATGTCTTACGTAGTTTTTATATCATAGTTTAATATTCCATTTATGAATCATATTCAGCCATTTGATCAAACAGCTAGGCAAATGACTTGAATCGGTGACGTTTAATTTTCATTAAACTTTGGAAAACAGGCTTTATAAATAAACAGGCTAGGCAAGTAATTAAACGTCATCGATGTTATCATTATTGAGGTTTGTAGGATTGTGGAATTTGAATAAATGGACCCAAAGACTCTTTACTCGAAATTTTATTTTTTGAAGTTTGAAAGCTGTTCACTTTAAAAATAGACATAAACTTAGAAAATACAAACCTAGTTTATTCTCCATTTAAGAAATTGAGACTAAAATTACTAAATTTGGTTGAGATTTAGTGTAGTAGAAACGTTTTCTCCCGAAACGCTAATTTTAACAAAAATCTGAAGCAAGATACGAATTTAGTGAAATTATTATTATTATTTAGTTAATTTATTTAATTTAATTTACGCATTTTCTGCGAGACCGTAAACCATTATTCAAATACCTAGTGCTCCCTGGCCGCGGCTGTGCCATATCCTCTTAAACGTCATCGATCCAAGTCATTTGCCTAGCTGTTTGATCAAATGGCTGAATATCATTCAGGAAGCTAGTTGAACGGCGCTTTTTAGTAAAGAGGCTAGGCTGTTGATTGAACAGCTGATTAAGCTCGTTGGCTGCGACATATATACAATTTCCTTTGAGATTAGGTATACATTTATTATAAGAGATAGGTGTGCGGATTACAGTTCGAATAATTCTATAATCTCTGAGATCTATGATTATAGTGGGTAAAGGAACACCTTCTGGCTATACATTTTAACGACTGGTTCACGTTGCCATCCATCGCATTAAATGAACAAAATTATGTATTAGGTATAAACTCTATGCAAAAAAGCCAAGGTAATAAAGACGTATCATCTGAATCCAATAGTGCCGAATTATGCATTTTTTTAGTGCTAATAATGATTATTATTCGCACTCGATATTACATCTCGATCGGCATTACGGTACTAATAATAAAGAATATATTGAAAAAACGGGTAATGTGTTAATAAATGTGTTACACCCTCATTACGGTTAACCTATAATTATGATAAATTACCTACAGTGGGAGTAAGTACGACTTTCGATCCGACGCACCCGAGTTCAAATCTCGCTGGCCCCGCACCACTGACTTTCTTAAGTTATGTGCGGATTTAACACTCGTTCTAAAAACGGTGAAGGAAAACATCGTGAGGAATCCGGCATCGCTAAGGATTGATCACAAAAATTCAAGGATATGTGACATCTACTAACCCGCAGTGGGCCAGCGTGGTGGATTATGGCCCATACTCTCTATGAGAGAAGGCCCGTGTCCCAGCAGTGAGGACGTGATGGGCTGATGATGATGATGATGACCTACAATTTATAATAACTATTTGTCTCCCTACGGTTTCACCCGGTTTTCCGGGATAAAAAGTATCCCATTTCCATTTTCAAAACCTCAACATACCTACAAACCACATCAAAATCCGTTCAGTGGTTTTTGCGTGATTGGATAACAAACATCCATCCATCCAACTTCAGAAACTTTCGCATTTATTTATTAGCAATAGTTGCGGGTTCGATTCCCGCGACAGGACAAATGTTTGTGCACAGGAAAAAAAAAACTCAAGCATTTGTTTCGTGTGTGGGAGATGTGGAACCATGGGCCTTGTAGTTCCTAGTTCCCTAGATACAGAGAATCCAAGTTAACAGCCAGGATCTATGTTTGTGATCGTAGGGCGTAAATTAAAAAAAAAACATGTGTTAAATTGGGATAAACATTGTCCTATATCCTTCTCCGGGCTACAGTCAAAGTATCTGCACAGAATACCTAGTAGTACTTCAGTATCTGTGTGCCAAATTTCATCAAGATCGGTTCAGCCGTTCAGTCGTGAAAAGCACACAGACAGACAGATATACTTTCGCTTACATAATATTAGTGTGGACGTATATAAACCTATTTGCTTTGGTCTTATGTCACAGTGCCGGGCATGTGCATTTAATTAATTCGTTTGTTTTTTATTGGTATCTGCACAGAATACATAATAGTACTTAGAGTATCTGTGTGCCAAATTTCATCAAGATCGGACAAACAGACAAAGTTACTTACGATTATACTTATTATATAATATAGTATGTTAGTGTGGATGTATATATATATATATATATATATATATATATATATATATATATATATATATATATATATAACCTATTTGCTTTGGTATTATTTCACAGTGCCGGGCAGTGCCGACTGAAATTTGCATTTTATTAATTCGTTTTTATTGTTTATTTTAATCAAATTATTAACGGAGGAAGATGAAAAACCTCCTTAGACTTTCAGGCGGTTGCAACGGCGTAGTTACGTTCCTACCTACATGTTTTTGATTGTCATAACGAGGTCATAACATATTTTATGTTAATTTATAACAGTTCCTTTAAACTTTAAACGATTTCTTGATATAACAATCATGTACAGGTCATAAAATTGTAATAAGCTGCAGTTTGCAAATGCAATCAATGCTTTATTATACGTTTACATAAAACAATAATATCACAAATTAAACCAGAATAATAATAATAATAATAAGTACATATAACTAAAGATAAGTGTACATTTAATGTAGGTAGGTATACATGAGATGGGTTGGAGTCTGAAATGTTAATATTTATAATTAATGGCCGTGCTCTTTTTCGCATAATAAAATAATGTTGTCACAAAATTTTATTCTATTATGCGAAAAAAGAGCACAAGGCTATTGTCTAGTCCTAATAGGATGTTTTGGTCCAGAGAAGTCTTTCTTCGAAAATGAACTATTTAGAGACAGGCTAGAGTCACTCTAGAGCAAGGAGCTTTGTCATACTGATTCCATGATTTGGATGTATTCAGTGGCTGTACCATAAGCACAAGAGATGGTACAAAATAGATCCTATGGAGATCCTACAAAATATATCTTATTAATATCGAGTTATACGCTCGTTCCGTCTATCGAGTCCAAAGGACACTTAATATTTAAAAAAAGTCACTGACGTTTTATAATCTAAATATTGTTCTAGTAATGGGTTTTTTTATTACGTCCTACGATCACATACATAGATCCTGGCCCCTACTAGGATTCCCTATATCTAAGGAACCAGGAACCTCGAGGACCATAGTCCCACAACACCCAAACACGAAACAAATGTTTGGGCTTTTTTCTCATAAATATTTGTCCCATCGCGGGAATCGAACCCGCAATCTCAGTGAATAATTTCTGAGAATCGTTTTAGAGCCTTCTCATTCCAGTATCAACTAAATCCCCACGCCTATTTAATGGAGTTGACTATTCCTCTATTAACCAAACACTTTTCTTCCACCCAGGGCTCCTTCCAGAAGCGTTAAGAACGAAGTGCGTCCGCTGCACCGAGAGGCAGAAGAGAACAGCAGTGAAGATCATCAAGCGGCTTAAATACGAGTACCCAGACGAATGGTCCAAGCTGTCGGCGAGGTGGGACCCCACGGGAGACTTCACGAGATATTTTGAAGAGTTCCTGGCTAAGGAACACTTTAACACTATTCCTGGATCAGGTAAGTTAACCAGTGATGAAAAAAATTGTTCCAGAAATCTGCCTAAATGGAGGCGCCAATCACATAGAACTCTTGCTATGGCAGCAAGAGATCTAAGTTCTGGAGTTATCATGGTATTTCAAAGCGTCACCACAGAATAGATAATTTGTATTACTAACTAGCGTCACATAGAGAACAGTGACCGCGGAACTCAGAACTCTTACTGTGGGATCGGGATTGGAACACACACAGACAAAATCTATATAATAACAATAACTCCCAACGATCACATACATAGATCCTGGGCTCTAACTAGGATTCCCTGTATCTAGGGAACCAGGAACTACGAGGACCATGGTCCCACAACACCCAGACACGAAACAAATACTTGCGCTTTTTAGGATTCCGTACCCAAAGGGTAAAACGGGACTCTATCCGTCTGTCACCACTTCACCAGGCTGTATCTCATGAACCGTGATAGTTAGACAGTTGAAATTTTCATAAATGATGTATTTCTGTTGCCACTATAACAACAAATACTAAAAAACAGAATACAATAAATATTTAAGGGTGCTCCCTTACAACAAACGTGATTTTTTGCCGTTTTTATAGATAATGATACGGAACTCTTCGTGCGCGCGTCCGACTCGCACTTGGCCAACTCGAACCGTCGAACCCTTAACCTCGGCGGTGTATGAGATTTGAGCCAACCCACCCATCCACTACACCACAGAGGCTATGTTTTATATGCATAAATATTATGTAAAGAAAATCGAACTTGGTGCGGATTCAAACGGCTACTAGGTACTTCAGTGTCTAGTAATAAACTTACCTTGTAAGTATGTAGGTTGTATAGTGTGGCTCAGTTGGTTCTTTCTCGCAAAGAAAAAACAACAGGAACCTTGAAGAATGTACAACAACACAAAACCATGTTCGGCATAATCGACATACATACAATTGGCATAAATTACACATTCGGCATAAGGTCCTACATTGTAGGAGTGTCAATATTTGATTGATACCTTCACGCAAATAATAGGTACCTAACAATAAAAAAATATTGTTTGACATCGGCCTCTACTCAAAACTATAAAGAAGGTATTTTACATCAAAAAGGAGTGATCAATCCTTGAACTTATTAAATATCAGCATAATAACTACTACATTAGAATGGAACTGAGCAAATTCTGAACACTGAAGACATTAAAAAAAAAACAAAAAAATCCACGGTTTTTTTTTACTCTTAATAGATCTATGTTTGGCTACTATCTCGCCTGATGTTAAGCAATGATGTGGCCTAAGATGAAGCAAATAGATCTAGAGAGAGACGGCAGTTGAGCGGCTGCTCAGACCCGTCTCTCCGATGGTTCACCTAACATCATCCCGAATAACACTCACAAAACTTTTCAAAATCTAAATTTTCACTGATTGCAAGCCTACATGTCGCCTGCTTAGTTTCAACATTACGTAAGTCAACAAGCTGCAGATTTTGAGTGAGGTATGTCGAGAATTGTTATCGGTCAGAAATTAGAATAATGACCAGTGGCGACGACGCACAGTGGATCCATTTGATAAAAAGGTGGACTTAAGGTCGAAGGGTGGATTTCGGTCTGATTTTATTTTTCAAGGTAGCTTTCATCCATCCTGACAACTTTCATTCTATAGAGAAAATCTGTAAGATGCGTAGTTTCTGAGATAAAAAAATATTCATTTTTTTTTTATGGAGAAAAACATACTTTATTTTTTTTATTTGAATTGGTCAATTTGGCATTCGTTTTGTTGGTATTATGTGGTAGAACTAGTGATATTGCAACCAAAAATAATATAACACGTGCCTACACTTGCCGTCACGCAAGAAAATTCACGTCAAATATTATATTTAATACTTTTGCTAGTTTTAAGAAGCGTTCTTACTTCTCTACCTTTGACCCTAAGTCCACCTTTTTATCAAATGGATCCACTGCGACGCCGAATACTTTATTATGTTCTCTTCGGTTATGTTGTCTATTTTGAGCTACACGGCATTCAACTAAAGCGACGCTACGGTATGCTTAGTAACAATTAAACTCACAAAAGCCGAAAAAACCGCACCTTCCACACAACAAACCGTTTAGGAAGTATTTTAACTACAATAAATAGGTATAAAATCTTGAAGACCATCTGTCAATCGACTTAACAATTGCTTTTTGCTGTATTTTTTGTTGAAAACAATTTGTATGTCAAATACTCAAATGAGTATTATTATGACTTCGGAGTTCCAATGAGGGACCATTATGACTTTAGATTTTCAATGAGGGATCATTATTTTTACGAGAGTTATGGTTATGATTCAATACAATGCGGTCTGAGGCTAACTCATTAGTTTGACAGTTTTGAGAGGTCGTGAGAAGGTCAATCAATGATTTAACCCAGTTAGTTAATTTAATTTTCATCCCATTGAAAGGTTGTTGCTCTTTACTTTTTTTTCTACCTATAAGGATGCAAATAAAGTATTATAATGTATGTCGTTAAGTAAATACATTACATAAGCTAAGAACCAACACTAACTATAAATACCCTTTACCTGATTGCATCCCTGTTTAACTCAAACAAAACAAATGAAGATATTTGACATTGACAGTCGAATTATTGTTTTTTGTATGGCAATATCAGCAGTAAGTAATTTACTATTTGAAATATTGGTACAGGGTGTAGGGGTATGTTTTGACACTCGTTAAATGGACAAATCATGCAAAGACAAACTAAAGAAAACATATACCTAATTAACATATAATTAATTTTATACAAAACTAAATTCAATTATAATAATAATAATAATTTATTGTGACATAATAGATATTTCTACAGAGTAGTATTGAATCCATAGGCTCTCGAACTAGTTTAAACTGTGTTTCGAGAGCCAGTGTGTTTCGAGAGCCAGCCAATTATGATGTATCTTCGAAGTTCAAGGTCAAATATCGATGAAATTTATATGAGACCACCTTCAAGCTATATTAAACCCAACGCAAAAACGATTATCAGTTAATAAATGACGGAATTCCGAGGAAACAAACATAAAAAGAAACAATCGAATTGAGAACCTCCTCCTTTTATTAAATTCGGTTAAAAATATCAATCGTTAGATTGTTAACTTTCAATCACATATCTCGAACATACATTTAAAAAGATAATAGTGTAATAAATATTTATCAATTGATCAATTACAGTACCTTCTTCAATAAATCTCTATCTCCAGGTTTGGTACTCCCCCTGTCGGCGAACTCAGCAACACCGCAGCCGGCGGCCCCACCACCTCCTGCGCCGGCTCCTTCCCCCGAGCCGACGCCACCACCGCCACCGGCGCCAACGCCCGCACCTACATACGCCCCAGCTGGACCCCCAGAAATCCCCCCGTCCACACCACCCAGGCCGATGGTTGTTAACAGGTAAGAGCAGTAGACGAAACTAGATCTCGAACACAGAACACTTTTTTGCCGTACGCTTTTTTTTATGTAACTGAGGAGCTGGTCGTTTGCCTGATGGTAAGCAATACGCCAGCCCATAACAATAACAGCACCACCCAAAACTTTGTTTTGCACTATCCTGCGCGTTGCTGCACTGCGCTCGTCACCCTGAGACAATTAGCTGTTAAGTCTCATAATGCCCAGTAATTTTGCTGGCTACAATACCCTTCAAACCGGAACACAGTAAATGCTTGCGCACTACTGCTTGGCGGCTGAATAACTGGCAAAGCGTTCGTACTCACCCAGACGGGCTCTCGCATACGAGAAACCTACCACCAGTGCCAGTAGCTATAGAAGATCGAAGGCCGATGGGAAAAAATACCGCCAATTATACTGGCGAAGCACGTCTGTTCTTTCGATGATATAGGGTGAAGAAGTTCAATCAAAAAGTTTTTGAATTTCCCACGTTAAACGAGAAAACTGCAGGAGAAGCTGCGGGGCAGAATAGTAGGTTATATGTATTTTTTTTTCTTTTTACGCTCAATAGATCCATGTGTGTATAGTGGCCAACACTATCTCGCCTGATGTGAAGCGATGATGTGGCCTAAGATGTAGCACATAGATCTAGAGAGAGACGGCAGTTAAGCGGCTGCTCAGACCCGTCTCCCCGATGGTTCACCGAACATCATCCCGAAACACGACTAGGTCGCTTGACGGCATGATGATGATGGCAAGGTATAATACATTTTGGTAGGTTATTATCATTAGGTCCCAACTTTATATTTGAGTTCTATCTTAAGGTAGGAAACTCTAGACCTAAAGTCTAGAGTTACCTACCTAGTTACCTATCTCTATCTATCAGCACTTTCAAAATCTATATCAAAGATCGCGATACGCGTAGATTTCGAATGCTTCAGTTTTTGTTCGCGTTGCTATAACAACAAAAACTGAAGTGCTTCAGTTTTTGTTCGCGTTGCTATAACAACAAAAACTGAAGTGCTTCAGTTTTGTCGGAGTAATCTTCTCACGGATTAGAACTAGCCTTACAGACTCAGAGAGCATTGCATTATTTTGTAATCCTATTGATTTCCTATTTTAACACTTTTGCTAGGGACTATAAAACTTTTGGTTTTGGGCTGTTTTCATTTAAGTATAATGAGCCAAACAGTAGTGCTGCTGGCCCAAGCAGCTCACTACTTGTATATAAACGTATATCAGAAATTCTTACAGAGGTATCCCTAAGATTACTATAATTGTTTTTGACATAATATTAGCACAGAATACCTCATAATACGTATTTACACCAGTTGCTGCTATGCTATGAAGTCCGCACGAAGTTCCCTGTCAATACACATATAGGCGGGACCTACGAATATTATCATTCGGGATCCATTGAAATCGGATAATCTAAAGACTAGACAAATCCATGTTGACTATAATTACGGGACCGACACCATTAATATTAGAGCAATGGCCAAGGTGCTGCAAAATATTTATAACAATACATTCAGACTAAATTTGCAAAACACATTACACATAGATCTATTAAGTGTAAAAAAAAAAAAAATTACGTCTCATATGACGTGAATGATACGAGAACAAAATCGTGCAAAAACTCACGTAAAAAACACTTACCCATTTATTAATAGTCATCTACAAATTCGATTTGCGTGCAACAAAATATTCGATTGCTCTAACGTAAGCATTCAATGACCGTGTTTTAGCAACCGGTTGTTTATTGCTGTATTTACCACCGAATGGTAACAGCCGGTAATGTTCGGTTGCGATAGACTTGCGGTTATGGTAATACCCTCAAATTGTGTTATCAAAGTTCAGAGGTTCGAATTTTAAATTTGGAGTAGAGTCCATATACAACGTCAATGGGCTCGCGTGGTGGATTATAGCCTTCACCTCTAAGGCCGTCACTCTCTCAGAGAGAAGGCTCGTGTCCCGGCCGGATCGGTAGTGAAAACGTTATAGGTAGGTATAGGAGATGACGATGATGATGTTGAATAGTAGAGTTCTTTTGACGAGCCTGGCATATTTTGATCGTTAAAAAAAAATTAATACCTGCAACATTTTTCCGAATTAATAAAACGTGCATCTGACAGCAGCGGCTGCCTTTTATTTATGAACCCTGGAGAATATACTGAAACACGTTTCCGCTTGTTCAACAGCCTATGGATTATATTGTAAATATGTTGTCAATAAATGAATTATTATGATTTTACAAATAAGCATTATTTTTAATGTTAATTAAAACTAATCACAACGTGAAGCAATACTACTTAAGTATTTATAATGATCTCTAATAAATAAATCGGACCGACATAAATACAATTGATTAGAGACTTCCTATAGTCACAGGCAAGAGAAAGAACACTAGCAATTATAGATCATTAAGTCACGCTAAATATAATTTAAAAGTTTGCTAAACACCGGTAGTTGACCATGAAACTGCAGCGTTTTCCTTGAGAACAAGATTGTAAACCCGTCTTAAGGTACGAGTTCGTATAACTGACTGCAGACAGCAGCAGCAGACAACGTGTCGCTGCGACACGTCGCAGCGTCATGTCGCTGAAGTCATGATTCCGAAGACTGCAGCCATCTGCAGTTTGGGTTCGATTTGCACTACTGATCTGCGGTCGGGCGACGTGTCGCTGCGAAGGTATTTCATAGAAATACATACAAACCTAGGGCTGGGCAGCATTTGGGAAACTTCGACAAGTCTTCTCGTCGCCTATCCCACAGTGCCTGAAGACCAGTCTTCGACCAGTGCGTCCTACCAGTAATGACCTACGGAGTTGAAACGTGGACACTGACGGTGAGGCTGGTCCACAAGCTCAAAGTCGCTCAGCGAGCTATGCTCGGAGTTTCTTTAAAGGATCGAATTCGAAACAAAGTGATTCGGCCAAGAACCAGGGTGACCGACATAGCTCAAAGAATAAGCAAGCTGAACTGGCAAATAAAGGGCCGGCCACATTTGTCGGAGAACCGATAATCGATGGGGTAAACGGTTTCTAGAGTGGAGACCACGTTTAGGCAAACGTAGTATACGGCGCCTTCGGCTAAATGGAGCGACGACCTGCGCAAAGTAGCTGGCAGCAATTACATGAGGAGAGCCGAAGATCGGGCTCAGTGGCGTGCATTGGGAGAGGCCTATGTCCAGCAGTAGACTAATACAGGCTGTTGATAATAATGATGATGATGATTACATAGAAACCAGTAGTGTCGCAGCGACACGTCGGCTGCTGCTGCTGTCTGCAGTCGGCTGCCAGCGTACCTTTACCGAGAACTATTAATTTCAACGATGGCGATGTGAGACAACGCACGATTAATTAATCAATGCAATGCCATTACTTACAGTGACATTCTTATTCATAAAATAACTGGACTTAATAACTGGAGGACAACTCAAACTTACTACTGGAAGAATAAAAAAGAAGAAACCTAACTCCTAAGCCATGAGGATAACTTGAAATACTTCTTCCGAGGAAATAATTATATTATCATTCAATTATTCAATTCAATTTAATTATTTATATAACCCAAAACAAAGTAGGTAATACAATATAAATATCTTAATTTTATTATAGTGTAGGGGTTTAAAATACTACATAAAGAAAACATAACTTGATAACATACAATAATGGTTTATTATCTCATCTCTCATCACATTTTCACAAAGAACAATAATAGAACTCCTCTCATCAATTTAATTTACATTCGTATCATCATTTAGTATCGTTAGATACTAACTTTAGATCGCTCTAGCAGGAACTGTGCCACTGAATAGTATAAGTTTCTCAATTTATAAAAGAAAACCCGTTGATCGCACTTACCGCAATCTGGCCAGCATCGCCATCTTTTCTCTTCTGTCACAGAAAAAAAACATGGCGGGTGGCTCGGACCAATCATCGCGGTGTGTCAACGTAAATGTCAAATATGACGTTTAAATCATACCATGACATTAGAGGTCAGACTAAAGAGTTATATTGCTAACCAGTACAGTTTCCTAACAGCTCGGCCATCCTGCTAAAGCGAGTCCCTTCGCTGTAAGATACATAAATAACACATACACATTCTTGTGAATCAATAAAACAAACCAAAAGAACATAAAAAAAAAATGTTACGTATGAATATTATAACAAATGTTAGTTTCATAGAAACACACTTACTTACAATAATACATTTCGGTAAATAATAACTGGCTGATTTTAAAACAAAATATTTACAAAATAAATACAAACGTTTGAGACACCAATTATTATGACCATTATACATTCCATATAATAAACTATTCAAAAAAAATATAATCATGTGATATATTCCTTAAATTAAATAACAATTATTAGATATAATTCACTATACATAATAATTTATATATTTATTCAAATTCAAATACAACTATCATCACAGGAATTTCCCAATTCAATAGTGTATGTCAACATTACAATTCATTTACATGTAACATAGTCAATTATATAATTAATTTACATCTACATTAGTCAAAGTTATTTGCCATTATAATTCATTTATATTTACAATAGTCATTAATTATTTTTATTTTAATTCATTTACATATACAAAACATAATTATTTTTACCATAACATATATCAAATAGTATTGCTGTTTGTAATAATATTTTTTTTATTCAAATTTAAAAACATACCTAATTAAACATCGAATCCTATTATTATATTTCAAACTGTTAACTGCATTCCTTGCTTCATTTGTCGTTGCACCGATATATGACTTTTCCCTGTAGGTACTAGTCATTACAACAATACTGTATTAATTAAAAATAAATTAGGTATACCAAAAACATAGTACGTTAATTAGTCATCTTTACATTTAAAAAAAACAATATGATAATTGAAGAGTATAGTAACATTAGTAGTATATCAAAACATAGTACTACAGTAGACAGATATATCAACTGATGGTACAGATTCCAAATTACATAATGAATATTACGTATATCAAACAGAATTACACCAATTGTCCGTTACAAAAGTCAACTCAACGGACGGCATTGAAATGTAAATAACATGTAAAATGTATTTCGAACCAATGATACGCACCCAATAAATTGTCATGATGTGGGTAATATTACAAGAATGTGATTCCAATTAAAGTCAATAATGCAATTACTTATTCCTAGATACGATTACTTATTCTTATACGAACCAAATAAATTAATTTTTATCATTCAATACACCACAAACTATTCTATTTATTATGACTGACATGCGATTCCACACTATATTTAATTTCAACTACGAGTGATCCCAATATATCTGTTGGTTAAAACCATCAATATTTACAGTTGACTTTCTGTTTACTGAATTTTTACATGTTGGGCGTCTAGCGCCATTCAAAAAGCCAAAATATATCTACCAAATAGGCACAAAAACTGCACCTTTAAGGTCACACATCATACAAATCAATTAAAGAACGTTAACAATTGTAACTTAAAATATTAAGACTTAAGGTAAGCATGTCTACCCATTTCTCTCCTATACCCAACTGAAGTCCGGGCCCAGAATAATGCAAATACCGACTCCACTAGTGCTTCGGAAATACGCCCGCTATATAAGACAACACCAAGAAAACTACAGCGCTATCTCTTCTTTTTTTTTTTTTTTTTATCCCCCTAAACGTTTCAAAATACATCACTGAACAATGAGGCATACATTATAATGAACATAACACACTACGCAATGTCAAACCAGAAGCGCGATTGAGACGTCCCACAGTCATAGCATCAGCAACATGAAAACATTAGCAATTAATATGTAAATAGATATATAGATACAGTAGCTGTCAGAGTGATCAGACCAGACAAGTCCCCACAAGCAGCACCCGAGTATGGCCTGTGGACCAGCCATCACTCTCCTCAACCATATTCAATTTCAATTTCAATCACCCATTGCGTTCCATATTACTATTACATAGTTGTTGCCAATAAATAAAGCTCACTATGGACCCTGTTGGGCACAGCAATTAGAAGAGAAAAAGAACACTAGTGAACACAATAATTATTGAACCATTACTATTATCAAATTATTGTTATTATTAAATTATTATTAGGTATTATTAAATTGTTATGATCATACACAAAGCTACAAAATTACAAATTAGTATCTAGTATTCGATGGAAGGGAGTGAGTGACCCGACACATAGATCTGCCGCAAGCAACGACATTTGAGTGACCATTACTGAAAAACCCAGTCACCTCCAACATTCAAACCAACTTTTACGTGTTTAATTTAATGAATGACCAAAGACATAATACATTTCACATGGCACCGCACGCAATATACACAACACAACACATGTTCGTTAACTGTTATCATCATGGAGCTTAGTGCAAACAGGTCATGCATTTTTGTGATTAACATAATATTCATTTATTGTATATTATCTTTTCTTCTTAAGATTAGATTTAACAAATGATTTGAATCTACACATTGGTAATTTATTAATGCCCTCACGTAATTTATTGCAAAAGTGTAAAACAGTATCCCATAAACGAACCATTAACTCATTGCAACGAATCTAGATAGATACAACTTATTGTTATGTCTATTGTTATAATTATGAAAGTCACTGTTTTTATTTATTAAAGTAGCTATTGTTTTTGCGGGCATGCATTAATTTTTATTAATCTATTGACAAGCGACTGTAAGAATTGATCTCTTTAAAGCTTTCCCTAAAAAGTCACTAGCTTTCATGTTATAAATGGAACGAATTGTTCTTTTTTTTTGTAACACAAATATGGTTTGTAATTCCGCAGCTTTACCCATAGTAGGTACTATGGAAGTAACTGAAATATACTAATATTAACATTTAAGTCAAAATATGGCTTAAAACTTTCAATGCGGCGCCACTTTACGTGCGCTTTTTGCGCATAAGAGATCATCAATTATATCACGTTTTATAGTTAAAACGATAAGTACCTAGACATTTCATGAGTTATTTCTTTGATTTTCCGTCGTTGTTAAGTATCTTTCTTCTCAGATTTACTAAATCGCCACGATCAAAGATTGGTCGATTACTACAGATCTGACATCCCTCCAAACCTCTATTAGTGCAGGTAGGTAGTATCTAAACTTTCATAAATTATTTCTCTGAGAATATTCTCAGGGTTGCCATTTGACTTATCAATCAATCAATCAATCAAAAGTTCTTTATTCAATTTTGTCGTCACAGACGCACTTATGAACGTCAATTATTACAATGACTCTACCACAGTATCGGAAAAAGAACCACTACTCAGAAGATACGGCAAGAAACTGAGGGACATATTTTTTTAGAACTTTTGTTACAATATTTTATGTCTGTGTTTGACAATATTATTTCTCTTGTATGCCCGTTGGCCACTTGGCAGAAGCGGAATGTTCCATGCATCTTTGTCTTCTATGTAATTACTAACTGCATAGTATGCTTTTTTCATTAGAATATTTTTCACACTCAATTTGAACCTACTTTCTGTAAGCTTCGTTATACATTTTGGAATTTTAGTGTAAAAACGTACACAATTGCCCATGAAGGACTTATTAGTTTTACTCAGTCTAAACCTAGGTACTGTGCAATTCTATCCTTATTTCTAGTGTTTATGTTGTGGTGGTCACTATTCACCTTGAATTGGTGCAGATTTTTACGAACATACATTATATTTTTATAAACTGCTATGTTTGTAAAAAGTCCAGAGGAAGAAATCGTAGTAACTGTCAGAATTTCCTAGTACGGGTACTAACGACACTTCTAAGTATATATTAACACCGTATTTGTATAATTATATGATACCCTCATAAAGATGAAATTAATTGTTATGTATGTTTTTCGAAGTAGGTGACCTAAAACCAAAATAAAGATCGGGTGGGCTCTAGATGATATAAACTTCGTTTTATGAACAGTGGTACCCAATCGTCCTAATTTATGTCATCGATTTTACAGATACAGCGGCGAGAATAGTTTTATTGAACCGCTCTAATCGAAACTAATCGAACTAGTACTTGCCACTAGCAATTTTGGTGTAGCAACTGCGTTTTCCATAATAATATATATATATATATATATATATACATACTTTACGAAAGTTATGTTATTTGTAGACGACCTCCCTTGATCGGTGTTCAACCACGTTGGCGCACCAAAGTAACTAATAAGGTCGCGAAACACTATTAAAGTAGTAGCAGTCTTAATATTTCTAATAACAGTGATAATAACTTTACATGCACGTACGTTTTCACAAAACGGCGCATCTTAGGGAAAACGACTGCACACTTCGCGTGACTGTATATTCGAAACTAAAGTGATTTCCAACATTTCGACAAAAGTATGTGATTTAGGTTCCTTTGTCAATCACGAAGCACATTATTACATAGTAGCATCTAAGTAAGTTCGATCAGAACATAATTGTTACTTTTCCAAAACCCGCTTTATCTGACTACTTACCAGGATATCAGTTCCAGAAAATATTGACGAAATAATGGTATGTCGTAGGATTAGGACTATTGGAGTCTACCGTACTACAATAGTCGAATGGTATTACCATCCTATTAAGATACTTCTACGAGTTGACTGCCATTGTTGGCAAAATATTGGTATTATGTTAAGTTGTAAGTGGCACAATATCTCTGTCATGTTGCAGTTGTATGGTTTTCGAAATCTTTTAGGTGTAGCCATAGTAACGCTATCAGAACACGAAAGATTTATTGTAGAATACTAATTCAGTTAAAATAGCTCGACAGCTACGTCACCTTGAGCGACAGCGTGTCGATAGCAAGCCATTGACTCGTGTTCGAAATAAATAGTGAACAAACTACAGAAACTATCATAAAACTCTCAATTTTGATTATTTTCGTACAACTGATACGTAATAAGGTAGTTCAATAAAGAAAAAGACACAACGCTTAGGACTGAACTGGAAGTGTTGGTGAAAAAGTTTAATACCTATAGACATTTAAAACTCAGTGAATCGACACAAAGTGCAAACTTAATAAAAATCAAGGCGACAGAATATCTGAAAAAGTTGGTATTTTGAATCTTTTGTGCATCTCCAAAGAATAACGTCATCACAATTATGTATTTTGAATTGTAATAGAACAAGATAAATGAACTATGTATATCATCTCTTCACTTATAGCCAGAAATATGTGTTGATAAAGCTGGTGCTCAACTTAACTCTAACCAACGACTCTTTGTTTTAATAAACTAATCGTGTCTCGTTGTTCAGTTACCTGGCCCTAATGTTTGTCCTGCAATATCACGTTAATTGTTGTTAAAAGTTTATGTTGTACACAACAACTTAAACATTTACGTGCAAACAGCGCGTAGTAGTCAGCGGGATAAAGATGCTGTATTCTTAGCTATATTTAACAGAATCGAAGCCGGTCGCAAATAACACTTACTCATGATTAACTTTCCTTCTTTATGAACCACTGACGTAGATGCGATCAGTAAAGTCGGTATTATAGATTTAATTAATTTGTACTACACCAATTTCTTTAAGTGACAAAATGACGTCTTTCACACGCATACATAATTTACTGGATGTTTATTTTCTTTTAAAAAAATACTATTTCATTAGACGTCTTTGTAAAAGTTACTCGAATCTTTCCTGTAAAAAAGTTGACCAAATAAAACCGGACATTTGAGAACACTATGTCGTCAACTACAAATATTTTGATACATTCTCATGAAACTATATTTTATAATCAAGCTGCAGTAAGTTCGGCTTAATTTAAGAATTTGTCAATAACAGAATAAGTTTCACTATAATCCACCTGAAAACTACGTTTGATTATGGTCTCTAACTTATGTCGTAACGGCGAAAGATCTCTCGGAGAGTAAGAAACTCGTCCACATGTTTTGAGACCAAAATCATGATCATCATACAATACACAATACACAAAACTTTCTTGTACACCAAACAAAAATAATCAGTAGGTACATGAAAACAACTTAAAAGTAAAGCACAATGGGTGGACTCATATGATCATCGGATCATAGTGATGCTTTCCACTTTTCGCTAGAGCATAGGTACCACTGTACGAGCGAGCGTACATTTATGTTTTCTGCCAACTTAGCGGATTGCGCCTGCGAGCGCATCGCCTTACATTTTAACAATTTTACTTAATTAGTGTGAAATAAACCCACTCAACAAACAGACGTCTTTTTTACTTCGTAATATTCCGTCTATTGTATATTGGTCCTTCGAACCGGATTACCTGGTCCTTATGTATCAGATTTGATGAACTTAATAAGCGAGAACGTAAAAAGTCAAAACGTCTACGCAACACTGGCCACGTCTTTTCGGTCTTGGTAAAATTTGCAAAGCATGCCTTAATGTTTTACGATAGGTTTTTAGAAATTTACGATTTTACGATTGATGCTGTGAAAACTTCGAACCCTTACGGCATTTTGTTGGTAACTCCACACTTGAACTGCTTGCGGCTTTGCCTACTTCCCAAGCATTTATATGATAGGTATAAATAAATAATGATTGCGGCTTTGCCCAACTCTCTAGCTCCCTTCCGCGTTATTTATATCTATCATAACGAAATGAAAAGTGACTGCGGCTTTGCCAACTCTTTGACTCCCTTCCGCATCACTTATGATAAAAATATGAAAGTTATTGCGGCTTTGCCAACTCTCAGGCTCCCTTCCGCATCACTTATGATAAAAATATGAAAGTTATTGCGGCTTTACCATCTCTCTGGCTCCCTTCCGCATCACTTATGATAAAAATATGAAAGTTATTGCGGCTTTGCCAACTCTCAGGCTCCCTTCCGCATCACTTATGATAAAAATATGAAAGTTATTGCGGCTTTGCCAACTCTCAGGCTCCCTTCCGCATCACTTATGATAAAAATATGAAAGTTATTGCGGCTTTGCCATCTCTCTGGCTCCCTTCCGCATCACTTATGATATGCAGAGCGCTTGCGGCTTTGCCACCTATCATATCATAGGCTTTGGCTCCCTTCCGCTCCCTCGCTCATTTTATGCATCGGTCGTTGTTGAGTCTCACACTCACCGCTACCAGCTGTGCGCTCGACGAGGACCAGACGACTCTCGTCGATAGCATCAGTTCAACCAGTACTAGCCGCTGTGTCGTCGGCGTCACCACGAGTCTCCACAAATGGCGCCACGCGCCTTCCGCAACTGCAACACTTACAAACATTCACCTCGTTATAAAATATCATGTATATAAGCTGCCATTGACAGGCTACTGGTTGTGTTTACGTCCACCACTCATTAATACACGAGTGACTAATCGTTCTAGTAGTCACAATTAACTACTTTACCCATTATGTTACTACACAAATATGTGTTTTACAAGAATCACCTACATTTTGCACTCGATTAATAGTAAGATGACTATCACATCCTCAGATGTACTTACTTTGAGTTCTATTATTGCGCAATGTCTATGAGAAATCAATATTAAAATGAACTGAAGTAGTAATGCATGGGGTATATGAGGTATTCTATGGTATGAGAAAATAACACATGACGAACAGAAAACAAAAAAAAAATATCTACATTATTTTGATGACGCATTGGTTGAGGTTGTGGGCGGGATAAACGAGTGATTTACAATAAAATACCCGTTTATCCCACTTCTGAAGTGTAGGGGTTTAAAATACTACATAAAGAAAACATAACTTGATAACATACAATAATGGTTTATTATCTCATCTCTCATCACATTTTCACAAAGAACAATAATAGAACTCCTCTCATCAATTTAATTTACATTCGTATCATCATTTAGTATCGTTAGATACTAACTTTAGATCGCTCTAGCAGGAACTGTGCCACTGAATAGTATAAGTTTCTCAATTTATAAAAGAAAACCCGTTGATCGCACTTACCGCAATCTGGCCAGCATCGCCATCTTTTCTCTTCTGTCACAGAAAAAAACATGGCGGGTGGCTCGGACCAATCATCGCGGTGTGTCAACGTAAATGTCAAATATGACGTTTAAATCATACCATGACATTAGAGGTCAGACTAAAGAGTTATATTGCTAACCAGTACAGTTTCCTAACAATAGTAAGTATAAAAATAGTTCTTAAGGAGTAGTACGTTTTTCATACAAAGTTCAACCATTATTAACATGTTCATAATAGTAAAAATGCCTAAATATATCCTTGGTGAACAATTTACGGGTGGTTTAAATACCCACCGTAAATTTTGAATCTTGTATGAAAAACGTACGAATCGAACATAGTTCTAAAACATAAAAGATAAAGATAATCACCACCAGCATTTGTAACAGGATACACCTGTGTTACGATGCTAGTTGTATTCTCCCTATTAAAATAATTTAATTACTTGTTTAAAATTTCATTCCATCACATCACTTATTTTCTGGTCGCGTCATACTAAAAAGTAAAATTACTATCTAACCAATAAGTAGGTACATACAGATACACATAAACCATCATGTAGGTATTTACCTGATTTTTCATATTTAGGCATCAGTAGATACCTAGTTCACTGTGGTAGTGCAAACCTATATATCTATAGATCAGTTGACACCAAAGCTATATTAAGGAAACGATCTATGCTAATATCCAATAAACATTCTCACGCCGCGTGTAGACAAAATATTGAATATTCAAACTTGCATACTGCGTAGAGATGCTGTTTTTTTTTCTTTTTTCGGAGGATTTGGCATTGCAAGTCTTGTGCGTTTGCCAGTATCATGTTCTTTTCTGGGTTCCAATGTTTCCATGAGTTTTCCAAGTTTTCATTTCTTCCTTCGATTATTTACAACTTAACTTTTTTTATTATACTATGTTGTCACCAATATGATGTTAAAAGAAAAAAAATGATGTTTATTTGACAGAGGTTTAGGGTAGCTCAACCAAATAACTGTAACAGTCCAATAACACCAGCAGCTATCAAATCGCAAGCTACATATAGGATAGCTGTTTATCAGCGATTAGAATTGCAAAATAGGTCGTTTTTGTAGTCCCGCTATCCGGCTAGCTACTAGCAGTCATAAAATTATGCGAATTTCTTCAATAGAATGTAATAATTACTAAAGATACTACAATGGGAATGTGTACTTAGGTATGTAATAGGTATCCGCTGAGACAATGGTGATAGGTATTTTCTCACAATATTGCATGTGTTGATGAAATTATTTGTCTAGGTCAGTGAGGCAGTGATTGATCAACGTCGATTGAAAATGCTTGTACTCGTAAGAGTCCAATATCCCAACGCATGATTTCTAGGTCCATCATCCATCCTACTATATAATATTATAAACCCGAAAGTTTGTAAGAATAGATGTACCTTTGTTACTCTTTCACGCAAAAACTACTGAATGCATTTTGATGAAATTTGGTATGGAGATAGCTTATACCCTGGATTAACACATAGGCTACCAGCTAAACCGCGGGGCGCAGCTAGTATTAGATGACTATAAAAATTGCATTTTGATTTTATAACAGACTAGCTGCGCCCTGCGGTTTCACCCGCGGTTTCCCGGGATAAAAAGTCCTAAAGTACTTACCAAATTTCATCTAAATCCATTCAGTAGTTTTTGCGTGAAAGAGTAACAAAAGTACATCCATACATCCATTCTTACAAACTTTCGCGTTTATAATATTAGTAGGAGTAGAGTAATTGTGTACATAAAAAATAGGTTTTATTTGATAATTTACATTATCATATGTTATGAACTTATACATTAATTAATTTTAAACAGGGTAATTATTTACACATGGTTGCCAAGAGTTAGCGGCTAAGTGAGAAATGGCAACCCAATCTTTTTGGGTTATTTTAATATCTCGCTTTAAAATTAATTGACATGATCTTAAAAACAACTGCACCTACCAATATTTTAACAAAATTAAAAAAAAACTACTTGCGCCCGTTCTGTATATTGAGTTGCTGTCATATTTTGATAGGGAACTCAGCAGAAACGTATTTATTTCTCTATGATTATTTATCGATTAAAATATTTTCATTAAAAAATAGACGTAGAAAATGTAGTGAATCTCGGACTATAAGACTTTAAGTTGATGGATATATGAGCATAAGTATTCTGACAGCTCTGAAGGACATCTTAAAACAAATATAGTGCGAGCTGTTAACGTTGTTAACGTTTTATTTTTACTTTCCACCAACACTGTACGCGCCCGTCAACTATGTACGTGTATACTTAGTATTCATAAGTGGAAACTTTTAATTAGCCATAAGAATTTAGTTAAATTACCAATGTTTTCTAACTAGCTGTTAGTTTCCCGAATAAAATAAAATAAAATAAAATAAGCTCAAGTTTAGAGCGAGTGTGGCTTAGCGGGAACTCGTGCGCCTTTTGATCCGACCCACCTGGGTTCGAATCCCGAGTCGGCCCTGCACCAATGACTTATAGTTAAGTGCAGATTTTGTACGCTCGCTCTAAAAAACGGTGAAGGAAAACATCGTGATGAAACCCGCTTACGCGCTTTGGAGTGGTAGGCTCTGGCCGTGATTGTAATACCACCCACCGAACAAAGCCATGCCGTCAAGCGACCTAGTCGCGTTTCGGGATGATGTTCGGTGAACCATCGGGGAGACGACGCCGTCTCTCTCTAGATCTATGTGCTCCATCTTAGGCCACATCATCGCTTCACATCAGGCGAGATAGTGGCCAAACATAGATCTATTAAGTGTAAAAAAAAAACATTCTCAGTTAATTACATTCAATAATAATTAATTTACCCATTACCAGGACGCCGCACCGGCGCTGGCGGCATGCCAATTGCCATTTAATAAATTAACCGTATATTAACACAATTTAGATTACTTATAATCCCATCTCATCCATCAAATGAGTTTATATAGGTATATAAGTTTATATATAAACTAACCTAACTCTATAATATAAGTATAAATATATATATACGGAATGTATATAATTTGAAGGAAGGGTATGAAATCTATAGCCATGGTATCCATGACGTGACTTATCCTAAAGTATCTATAATCATCATCATCAGCCTATTACGTTCCCACAGCTGGGGCTCGGACCTTGTCTCCTAGAGAGAGAATGAGCCATAATCCACCTCACTGGCCCAGTGCGGATTGGTGGATGTCACATGTCCTTGAATTTTTGTTGATGTCCTTGAATGATGTGATTATTTCTGGTCACGCCGGTTTCCTCACGATGTTTTCCTTCGCCGTTTTTAGAGCGAGTGTTAAATCCGCACATAACTAAAGAAAATCAGTGGTGCGGGGGATTCAAACTCGGGGGCATCGGATCGAAAGACGCACGTGCTCCTACTGAGCCACATTCGCTTTCTAGTCCTAGTAAACCTATACCTATACTTATCGTAGTGCAAATTCTAAACATATCACTGTCTCAATTCCAGATTCGGCAGTGACGGTGAACTGATGGTGGGCAGTCCATCGTCAGCGACTGCGACCACGAGGCCGACCGTGGCGCCCTCTACTAATAGGATATCTACTATGCGGCCTACAATGCAACCCAGGTAATGATTTAATAAAATACTTTTTAAAAGAATCCTTTTTCAATTTCGGCATCACAGACACACTCATGAACGTCAATTGTTAAAATAGTTAATAAACGTAGATAAGATTGTTATGTGAAAGCCCCTATGAGGGTGACATAGTCAAGTTGACCAAACACTTTTTAAGTAAATGATAATTGATAATGAAATATATTTATATTAAAAAAAATACCTCAATTATTACAATGACTCTACCGCCGCATCGGAATAAGAACCACTACCTAAGTAAGGGGCATTTTTTTAGAACTTTTGTTTTGGTTTGTTTGTTTAAACCTCAGAGTAATGACACTAGAGGTTTTGACAATATTATGTTTCTTATGTGCCAATTGGCTAATTGGCTAAGCGGAATGTTCCATGCATATTTGTCTTCTATGTAGTGACTGACGGTTTATCATGCCTTTTTAATTAGAATATTTTTCCCACGCAATTTGAATTGACTCTCTGTGAGCTCCGTTATACATTTAGGAATGTTATTATAAAAACGTACGCAGTTGTAAATGTAACTAAAAAGTAGCTACAAACTTACAATCAATTACTACTACAAATATGAGAAACTGAAAAGGATTTCAATACTGTATTGATATAGCCATACCAGCACCATGGGCGTACCCACGGTGGGGCAAGGTGGGGCATTTGCCCCACCCTGCTTTCTGACCCGAAGCTAAGAATTTGTAGGCACTTGCACAGCCCTGCACAACATGCACTATAGAAAGGTCATTTAGCACTTTACGAAGAATAAAAACTTGGTTAAGGTCAACAATGACAGAAAACCGTCTTGTCGCTGTCGGCCTCTGTATGTTGAGTGTGCATAGAAAGAGGGTTCTGGAAACACATAAAAAAACAAAATTTTAGCTAGATTTAGCCAGACTGGCAGGTTATTATTGAAATAAGGTGTAGCGCAGTATATAAAACGTATCAGTCAGTAAATAAAAAGCATGATTGATTACCTTCTACTTAGTTTATACTTCTGCCCCATCCCTTAAAATATGCTGGGTATGCCCATGACAAAGGTACGCCAATGTCAAAGTTCAAAAGTTATTTATTCAGTTTTGGCATCGCAAACGCACTTATGAACGTCAATAATTACAATGACTACCACCCGTTCCGCTCGTCTATTAACAAACAAATAAATAAGAATTTCCAGTAAATAAATAATAACAAGCTATTCATTATAATTTAAAGGCTGTTATAATATTGTTATTGTTGTTATTACTACTTCCGACAATAATGAATAGGTAAGTAGGTTAATTACACATATGCATATTTCCGCGATCCACTCATTCATAATGATAATATATTTCCTTAATTACCTATTATACCGTCTTTAACATTTTGATAATTCCTCTCCATCCAAAGGTTGCCTGGAAGCTGGAAGCAATGGGCGCTCATTGTAACACTTTCATTAATTGTTTTTATGTAATGTCTTTAATTTAATGTTTGCAATAAAGCGTTCATCTATCTTATTTGAAGATATATTCTGAAAGAAAAGGTTATCAAACAAGGTATTTCGGTAAAAAAAATACGACCAGCGGCTGGGACTTGCTGAACCCGCATCACAATCTTCCTTCAGCGCGGGAAGGGCTATGACCAATTGAGCTTGCGGTGGTCACCAAGTCTGTCGAATTTTTTGCCGTTATTTAACACAATAAAAATACAAATTAGTAAGATACCTACCTACTATACCTAACTTATGAAATGAAATAACTCTTTATTGAAATACACACAGATAATTGAAAAATCCGGCCAAGTGAGAGACGGATTCGCGCACGAAGGGTTCCGTACCATTATCTATAAAAACGGCAAAAAAAATCATGTTTGTTGTATGGCCCCCTTAAATATTTATATTATTCTGTTTTTTAGTATTTGTTGTTATAACTAACTGTCACGTTTCATGAGATACAGCCTGGTGAAAGACGGACGGACGGATAGCGGAGTCTTAGTAATAGGGTTTTACCCTTTTGTTTAACCTTTTTACCCTTTGGGTACGGAACCCTAAAAAACTAGCAATAAAAGCTTATTATAGTAACTTATATTAATTGATTAATGTTAAACTCTGTGATTGAAGTGATTGATTACCCTTACCTATTCGATTCAATTAATCGCAATTTTTAAAGATTAAATCGAGAATAATTTTCGATCAATGCCAGTGTAGATACCTGACCAATACTGTACTATTAATTATTTTGTGCGTACCTACTATTAATTATTCTGAATTTATACAGATATTTTGTGCAAGCTTTATAGATACCGTCACTAAAGTAGATAAAAAAAAATATTTCTGATTTATTTTTAAGAAAAAGTATCTCTATAATAGGGTTTCTTTTTTGGTTACAATTGTAAATATAAACTCACTACTAGTATTTCGCGCGTACTTTGAAGAGGTCAATATAATAAAACGGTGAAGAAAAACATCGTGATGAAACCCGCTTACGCGCTTTGGAGTGGTAGGCTCTGGCCGTGGTTGTAATACCACCCATCGAACTAAGCCATGCCGTCAAGCGACCTAGTCGTGTTTCGGGATGATGTTCGGTGAACCATCGGGGAGACGGGTCTGAGCATCCGCTCAACTGCCGTCTCTCTCTAGATCTATGTGCTTCATCTTAGGCCACATCATCGCTTCACATCAGGCGAGATAGTGGCCAAACATGGATCTATAAAGCGTAAAAAAAAAGTGTAGGTTTGCGTGTAGGTATATTTTTATGGAAGATTAGGTAACACCTGCCCCCGTTCGCGTAGAATTAAATCTATCGCTAGTCCCTAAGGAACTGTTCCTTTTTTCGGGAAAAAGTATCCTACGTCATTACTCCAACATGTTCATCGAAAAATTCACGTTGCTTCGACCTCCGTTCTGTCTGACGCAAAAGGAGGACAAACAAACATAAGCTAAATAGTAGTACCCAAGATTTTTTTCATAGCCAATAAGTTTTTTTTTTTAATGTAACTGAATGACGAGACGAGCTGGTCGTTTGTCTGATGGTAAGCAATACGCCAGCCCATAACAATAAGAGCACCACCCAGAACTTTGTTATGCAAAATCCTGCGCGGCACTGCACTGCGCTCGTCACCCTGAGACAATTAGCTGTTGAGTCTCATAATGCCCAGTAATTTCGCTGGCTAAAATGCCCTTCAAACCGGAACACAGTAATGTTTGCGCACTACTGCTTGGCGGCTGAATAACAATCTCGCATACGAGAAACCTACCACCAGTGTGGGTTAATCTACTTTTTTATGGTACTGAGTGATTAGACGAGCAAGTCGTTCGCCTAATGATATCACCATCTATCAACCCGCACTGAGCCAGCGAGCGTGGTGAATTACGGTCCATAGTCCATACTCTCTCTATGAGAGAAGGCCGCCTGTGGCCCAGCGTTTGGAAAGTGATGGGTTAATGATGATGATAAACAGTGAACGAGAGAAGTATAAATTATAAATATAAATTATATTTATAAATTATGATCATTAATTCAACTTGAAATAAACGCGCATTAGAGTTTTTCTAATCCGGTTCTACTAGTTCTGGACAAGTTATTGATGTCATTATTTAAAATGCTGTTTTTTTGTTTGACTTAGGTACTTACCGCGTTTTTTTATATTTTTGTTCTAAATACATTATGTTGATAAATTGCATTAAATAGTAGATTGTATTATGAGGCAATAAATTACACCTATTTTTACGGCGAGGGCGCATTTTTAATCCAGAGCGGAGGTAAGAATTTTAGAGCATTTCAAAGTTGAATCTTACACAACTTACAGAGCATTATTGAATCCTAGCTCTCGAACTAGTATAAACTGTGTTGTGTAGGTATAATGTTAAGTTTTTGTACCTAACATAATTATTGCAAGTTGAAAAAAGTTTGAAACGCAATGAGAATACCTAGTGTAATTCCGCTGCCACATAGGCCTAGTGCGGGTTGGTAGATGCCACGTGGTGTTTAAGATGTCCAAACATGCCGACTTCCTCGAGATATTTTCCTTCACCGTTCATGAAAACAAGAAAAAAAAGTACCTACCTACGTAATTCACGCTTTTTTGTCATGTCTAATTTTACCCATTTTCCTCTTTCCAGACCTACCCAAATGACGTGGGCTGGCGCGGGCGCACCATCCAACACGCTGCCGACGCGTTTCCCACTGCGGCCGACATCCGACGTCCCGCCTCCTTATTCCACGGCCATCACGCTCATCGACCAGATCGGCTACAAGATCATCCGGACGACGGAGCTTGTGACTGACCTACTGAGGAACACCGTCCGAGCGGTCGTCGGACGGTAGGTCGTGTCGGGGACAGTGGATAACCTTGTTTGCTAAATGAATCCTGGTACCTTCTCGTACGACGTATTCGAAAGTGCTAGGGTTGCGCTGGTCACTGACAAGAGGATTAGCGAAATGGCATGTTTTCTGAAAATTATAATTTCAAGAAAAGTTCCTTCAACTGTGAAGCTATAAATTGATAGCTAAGTAGGTAGGTACGTACCTAAGTGAACTAGGAAAACGATATTTTTTTCGGCTTCATGAACCTGACCCTTTCATCCCTCTCTTACGTTCTTCCGTAGCATTTAATAAGCTTGCGAACTCTGAGCATTAAAATATCGATCTATTCACAAGCAGTCTGGCTGCGGTGAATACAGCCCTAACGTCATCACTATCTTTGCAATTTGTAAATGGTTTTGCATGGTGCCATCTCGCATTTCTTTTTTCTTTGTTGATTTATAATTGCAAAAATCCCAAATCTTCTAAGTTACTGCTATTTGTGGAGGCTTATAATTGGCTTTTTTTAAATTGAATTGTCTAATTATTTTGTAACAATAGCTGTTAGACCCCAAACAAAATAAAATAAAATCTCTTTTTTCTTCTAGGTGCCATCTACATTAATTAACATTATTAATTAATGCTCTGAAAAATTTATTTTTTCGTCATCTACTTCACTCATGTTCATCACAATAAATTTGCTCTGGCACACACTGATTCGGTTATAAATTCTAGTCACTTCATGAGCAAGTTACATAACTTCGCGCTAGATTGGATCAAGTAACTTTCTACAAAAATATTCCACGTAAAACTATTCTCCGTGAATGTTATGTCACTATGAGTAAGCAAAAAATATTAAATATCTAGTTAAGTAGGTAGGTAACAGATTTTTGGAACGCCTTTCGATAAATCTGTATTTATTCCGGACCGCCTTTCGCTAATCGCTTCGTCTGTCTGTACTAAGCAACATGTAAGGCCCACTTGCACCAACGTGAAATCGCAGTTAACAGTTACCTAACCCACGGATTAAGTCTCCATTTTCATACGAAAACATCAAGTTAACCCCGATATCACGTTGTGGCAAGTGTCGTATAGATCTGTCTCCAGAAATTTTCTTTGCTTAGGTTTTGCAGAATACAAAAAGTAATCACCAATTTAGAGAAGTTCACAGTCTATAGAATTGATTAAAAATATATGCAAGGCTTTATGAATTAAAAAAAAAACTATAAGGCAAACACGCCGTGTAGATCGCCACCCAGGGTTCCCAGAATACTGGCGGCGTTGCCCCTTTGTATTGAAAGGTTTTTGGGCAAAGTACGCGCCAGCTCTGAGATTCCTCAAAACGAGGACCATCTATCGAATTGAAAAAATATATATTTAAAGGTGTGTAACCGCCCTATTTTCTGTATAGTAAAGGTAGCCTTGGTAAACTTGAGATTATAGGTAATAATAAAAAAAATTGAAGTGGCAATTATTTTAAGACTGGCGGAAAGTGAAAAGTGATACAGTTCGATTTTGTTTTATTTTCCAAACATGTGTTATTTCGAGTGATCATGTGTAATATCGGTGGAATATTAACCATTATGTGTTCGTAAACGTGCACGAGTGTAGGCAAATGAAACAAAATAAAGAAAACATTGCTTTTTATGTTCTCCCAAAAAGTACATGGAAAGCTTGAATAAAGTACCACCACTTCATTGAAACACTAGGAGAGGGTCCGGCCTCATTCTCAACAAAAGTATAATAAATTGAATATTAAACTATCAAATAAAAACTACGTAAGGCATGGCGGTATGGTCCTAGAGACTTAGTCTGCCCTAACGGGTGAACTTAAAAAAAAAGCAGTAATTTTAAGATTTTTTACTTTCGACATCCGACAGTTAAATAAGTTAGCTGTCAAATTATAGCTGATAAATCCAGTATGTTACAAATAAGTTACGGTAATATAAGATCTACGTTACTCAATATACTTACTAAGTAGGTATAACAATATCATTATCTATAAGTAAATAGACTACTCGAAGGACCCCATTTAATTATAAGCTCCAAGTAATTTTGTAAGTGTTAAATTATTTATATTTTATATTTTCAAATCTCATACAGAAAATTAGTCTAATTTAGTTAATGACATAAGCTATTAGTCATAAGATTTTATATTGTACCTAAGTCGTAATAAATGGCTTTTTGAATGCTTTTATTTATAAAAAATGATTATTTTTGTTTCACCTTCCCTTGATTTTTTGGACGAAGGTTATTTCCGACCTCTTTCCATCTGAAGTCGTATAATAAGTAGGTGTGTTGATCAGTTTTTTGTTAGTCTAGAATATTAATTTCTTAGGAAGTTGTAAAAATTGACCTATCCGCTCGACGTTGCACTATACTATACAACGTAGAGCCATAATGACATAGATAAATAAGATTTTCGGACAAACAGAATAACAATTTAATTCACCCTGCATTCTCATTTTCTCATATAGGTTCATCTAATTTACAATAGTACATTGTTCACCGAGAGGAGAAAGTGACCGATTACCGTCGAGGGTGTCGTTTGAAGCCCGAGCCGTAGGCAAGGGCTTTAAAACACCCGAGATCGGGAATCGCACTTTCTCTCGAGTGATACATAGTGCTTTATACTACACCTACTTTAAAATAAAAAACTAAATCTTTACTAATTGAAATTTATATTGAAATTGTTGCAGTTAGTGAAGCTTAATGTAACACTTTTTCCATTAGTGTTTGTTTGAGATGTTTGCGATGTTCTTTTTTCAAATTGTTTGACACCATCCAACACACAGCTAGTGGCCAGTGTCATTTTGCGAACTTGGAGATAAAAACTCACTGTAAAAACTTTTTGGCTTTTGATATTTAGGTTACCAGCGCATAGTCTTACCCAAAATTAAAAAAGAAAAACCACGTAAGAAATAGATTTTCATACACTTTTCTCTCCCGCTCAGATGCGTTTTCTCGCCGCATATTTGTTCGATATGCAATGACGTACTTTCTACCGTAAATTTGATAAAGTATCAAGGTACTTTCCGAGCAGGTGTAGTATAAACGATATTTTTTTATATATAACCCATTTAAAAAAAAAGATGGAGGTTTTTTATGTTTGTTGCCTCAAACCTCCGTCATTTATGAAACGATTTAGAAAATTTATTTTTGCGATGGGTTCAGTATAGCTACAAGGTGGTCCCATATAAATTTCATCGATATGTAATCTTGGACTTCGAAGATACCTACATCGGTTTTTTGTTATAAAACGATTTTTTTACGATTGTTATAAAAGTAGGTATCTAGCTCCAACTGTGTATTTATCACATATAGTTCCACGTTGCATATATAGTCGTTGAGCATATAGTATACCTACCTAAGAAATATCCATCGATTGACATAGGTCACTAATATAGGCCCACGGGTTAACTTGCTTTTTGTATCGAAATTGACTTAACCCGACGACGCGTCGGCGCGATGCAAAATTGTCAAAAAGTATAAATACTTAATACTGAATGAATGCTAGGTGTAACTAAGATATTAAATTTAAAATTTCCGATACACGTAGGTACTCAAAGATATAGTTTTACGGGTAAGGTTAGCTACTTGAACCATTGGAGATATACAGGAAAACGGTCTTCAGATAATATCCATATATTTTTGGAGTTTTTTTAACTATATATCACACACACACACTCTCACACACCCTCACACACCCTCACACACCCTCACACACTCTCATACATCAGGCACATATTTTATTTCATTTTACATATAATTTTAACGTTGACCTCTATTGGGATGCATCCAATACTATTATTGTGTACAAAATTGTAATCTTATATTCAGGTTTCCACGATACGATAAGTTAGAGCATGTATGAAGTACTGCAGCCACATATGGGATGGATCAGCTAAATATCAGCTTGCGGCTCTGGACTCGATTGAGCGACGTACTCTTAGATTGATTGGCGATGAGGCTCTACAACGCCTTAAACACAGAAGACAAGTGGCAAGCCTGTCGATTTTCTACAGACTACATTTCGGGGAGTGTGCACAAGACCTGCATCAGCTGATTCCTTGATCCCCATTCCATCTTAGGACCACCAGGCGAGGTGAGTCACTTCACCCTTATGTTGTGCACATACCACCAGTCCGCACAAAGCGCTTCGCTGACCCATTCATTATACGTACCGCAAAGGAGTGGAATTCTCTACCTGAATCCTTATTTCCTTCCAATTACAACCTGGGTCTCTTTAAGACACGAGTGAATAGGCACGTTATGGGCAAACGTGCTCCACCTTAGACCGCAACTACACTTACCATCAGGTGAGTTGTTGTCAAACGTGAGCCCATTTAATCATAAATAAAATTAAAAAAAAAGATACGGGCCCAGAGCCTAGTGCAGTGTAGGCGCCGTTCTAATTCATTGGAAATTTAGTTTTGTTTTAGATATATTGTAACTATGTTTGTTTATTTACAACTTTAAGCTTCCGCTGTAACTTTCGTTTTTTGAAAATAAATATGTTATCTAATCTCTTATATTCACAGATTTCACTTAAGTAACTTGGACTTGAGCGGAGTTGCTTATTGACTTTTGGTGTTGAATTGTGTTGTTACTATTAAATTGCTCCGTAAATTCATGTAGGCGTCGCTCCACAAACTATTGCATTAAACGGATATCCTCCGTAGTATCGACACAGAATAATTAATAGTACACAAACAGAATAAGTCTTAGTTTCCTGATAGAAATAATAATATTGTTATTCGTAGGTAGCCTGCTAAAAATATCGTAGCATTGCATCCCAGTGATTTGAAATGAACTGTTTGTCTATGTACTGAAATTGTTGTAGTGGTAGCACTTATACTATTCTGTAGCATATAATTTATTTACTATTGGACTATTATCCATACTTAAGTAGTTTTCCTGCATATATTCTCAACGAAAGACCATTTCCGATCGGAATCAGATTAGTTACACGGAAATATAACGAGTTAAAATAGCCCAGTTGTTTTCTTAAACATAAATGTTATTTCCCACCTATTTTTCGATATCTATAGATATAGGTAGAGGTACCTATCTACTTTTGTCTAATATTCATACCTACCTACATTATGAAACAAACACAAGGAAAAGTATGGGATTTTCCTTGGTTTGTCAACAGGTGGTTTACTCTGGGAGGGAAATACCGCATGTGGCGTCGCATCTATTATGAATCATGATTTTTTTTCGGCTTATTAATGTAGTAGACACAGGATTATGATTTCTGAGATTTTAGAATTCAATGACATCTCTTGTTTAAATGCACATACAATAGGGGATCGGACAACTTTTCAGAAAGTGTTTTATATTAACTACAATTAATATATATAGCCATGAAAAAGGCTATTTTAATTAAATAACGCTCTAAAAGTACCAAAAGCTATGTTTAAATATTATGTTTCAAATATTGCCGCGCAAAAGGTCACCTCAAAATGTGTGACGTCATATGTAGGTTGAAAACGATAATCTCTTCGAAATAACGAATAAAGAGATTTATATACGTTTTGTGAAGTTTGGGGACGATATTGTAATAGTAATGGAACGAAAAAATTAGCAAAAATACATTTTATGAAAAGCAAAAACGTAAAATAAACACACGCTTGACTCACGGCATTTGCCTACAAATGACGTCATGCGCTGTGATTGCTGTTTCGTTTGAGATGAAGAACAGATTTAAAATGTCAGAATTATTAGATTTTATTTATTGATTTAAAAATATTTATTATTATTATTTTACAAAAATATTGATTGAATGATCTTTCTGGTTCGAAGAACATTCGTTCTAACTACACTTAGATTTTTTCTCGATTACTGTCCGATTCCCTATTTTGTTTTAACACTATCACTGATATAACTTTACTGACATAATATATATTAATTATTAAATTATTGAAATTATATCACCTGGCTCTGAAGGGTTAAAGCCACACAATATAAGTTTCATGATAAGCAAACTTATTATTCAGATGTGATGAACTCTTTATCTTAGAGGTCAGTACGTTGAAATTACTTCACAATTATCTACTCCAATAAAAACAAAGTTTTGTCATGCTGTAACATTTAATAGGTATACACTTTTAATATATCACATCTAGAAGATATTCATTTTATTCACGACTGCACTATTATAAGTGCATTCATTTACAATCGCTTCTACACATAAAATGAGTTTTGATCCCTTATTGTCTTTAACCAAATACATTAAAAGCTCATTATTGGAATATTATTGCAAAAGCAATATAAATATTGAGCAACTTAACAAATACATTGTACAATTACAAAAACTTAAACAATCTCTTAGAGACAAAATCTACTTAAACAATGTGGCAAGTTATTGATTACCCATAGGATATTGTCCTTACAAAAAAGTTATTCGACAATTAATTCGGTGACACTTTCCTTAGTAACAAGTGCTACCAAGCTGCCGTTGGCTGGCCTCTCCGTGCCCTTGATCCACTTGTCAAACATTTCTGCCACAAAGGTCAGTGGTGTCCATGTACTGAAGTCAGCTTTGGGCATCCATTTCCTGTTCATTTCTGTGTCCAGTGTCACTGGCATTATAGCAACAGCCAGAGAGTTCTCAGGCAGTCCGGAGTCTTTGGCACCGAGAGATTTTGTGAGTTGGTGGACAGCTGCTTTGGCCATGCCGTAGCCGATCATGCCGGGGGTGCCTTCGAGAGCCGCTTTAGCGCCAGTGAGGGCGAGGAGGCCGCCCGGAGAGAGATATTTGGAGGCGATTGTAGCAGCGATCGTTGAACTCCATACAGACTGGCGCCACATTAAATCCGCTTGCTTGCTAAGGTCCTTGCTCGCGTTTCCGCCGGCCCAGCCGCCGGCGACACAGATCACGGCGTTTACTTTCTCACCTTTAAGCGCCGTCGCAAGTTCGTTCACAACGTGTTCCTCCTGTTGCACCCACGAAGCGTCTTTTGGCACAGTGATGTTGAAGTCGGCGCTTTCGTTGGGATTAAGATCGATGTTTGCGACCCAGCAGTTTGCTTTCTTGAAGTGGTTGACGCAGGCCGCGCCGAGCGCACCCCTTCCTCCGTAAACTACGATCCTACCGCTTGCCATTATTACGTCTTGCTGCGGTCAGTGTACCGAACAAACTGAGGAGAGGAGAATGGCAACTTGCTATCGGCGTCCGGCGATTCGGCGCCTTGTGCGGTAACCTCGTCGTTCGACTCTCACTTTTTGTCGCGCGCAGTCGCACCAATGGCCGAATAACCACGGACCACGAAGGACAATCTATTGTTTGATAAAATTATTATAATTGCCGTTGTGGTCACGAATTATGATAAGTTTAATTTATCAAAAGAATTTTAATTGGAGATTTTTTCACTACACGTATGTTTGTGAAATTCCTTTTTTCTAGATTTATTTTCGTGTTTATTGTATATAGGTACTTTGTGTTGTTTCCTTTATTTACGATTTTCCGATTCATCGAGCTTGACTTTTGAGTAATAGAAATTATTGCTATTTTTCATTAATTTCATTAGCATGCGTAATGTTGTCCTTAGCATTCTATGTGCTATTGCGATGTTTTAGTTGTGTATTCACAATTTCTTGTGAAATATCATTATTACATAACGTGTATTATGAAATTATTAAAAAATGGAAATAAACAAATTGTATAAATAAAGCAGTGAACGGAAAGAAGCATGGAAATCTCTCTAGCGCCCAAAAATGCCCCAAACCAAATCATGCCGCGGTGGGCGGGCTTACCAATCTTGCCGCGAACGAATTTAGTTTGCCTGTCATACGCAATGGTGTCGGTTGACGTGAAATTTTTACCGAATTTTGCATGTTAGGAACGTAAAATGCCTAGTTGTGCAGTCATGTGGTGCATAAATAGGTCAGGTCACGTGTAAGTAAATCGCAATTGAATACATTTTCAGTAAAAGTTGATCATGTCATGATTTTTTTATTAAGGATGGTGTTATGCAAACCAAATCACAGTTTAGTAATGATTACTACATTGAGACCAAACAATATAAGTTTTCTACGTAATGTTCATGGTACATTTTATAATAATTTATATATTGCAAGTCACACCCCATTTTTATAGAGATAGGATTAAACCGAGTAGATTAAAATTACTGGTTAGTTTTAAATTACTGAACAGATTTTAATGAAATTATGTTGGTACCTATGTCGGAAGTCTTGGAATAGGACTTAGGATATTTTTATCCCGGAAAACCGCGGGATAAACCGTTGGGAGCAACAGTATAGAATAATTTCCATTAGATTTCATAAAGTGGATACTCATTTAAGTCGGCATTTTAAATTCAAACTGTCAGAAGATAGGGTCGACTTTTGTCTGTGCGCCTGAATCACATTCAATTGTCAGTGATGGATCTCCGATGTGTGAGTTTGTACGCAATCTTGTGCCAAGATGCGCGCTAAGTTTCCTTGAAAAACGGCTTCCATGTTTCTTTCCGTTCACTGGGTTATAGACCCTTTGTGTACCAAATTAAAGGGCTCGATGGACACATCTATATATTGTTGTCATTCATTAAAGTAAATGCAGTAATTTCATATTATGCTAATGAATAATAATCTCGACCATATTGTGGAGTATCGTTTTTTTTTTCACTTCACGCATATCATATTCCACCCCATCTCTAGCAAATGACAGTGACAACTGACAAATCAGCTTGTTGACAGTTCTGACATTTGCGTTTCGTTCTTACATTTCGAAAACGTTTTGTTTTTGCTGGACGATATTAATTCTAAAAATAAAACAAACTAATGCGTTACATTATGTGCATACATTAGGTACTTTTATTTTAATATCAAACATATAGTATACTTTTAAATATTTTAATGTTATACGTAATCATTAAATATCATTCGCGTGTCATTATTAATAGACCAAAAAATAAAATAAATTAGATAAGTACGACTTTTAAGAAGCAGGAACATTGATAGTCTCAGATAAAGTATCCAGCCAAATTTTCAAATTTTCGCTATTTTAGTGCATTATTAGATACAAAAATACATACAGATGAAAAGTTACGTTATCCTTGGTGTAGTTTGATGTTCTTGAAATTTTTTTGCACCAATATATGCTGCAACTTGGCATTTTTTTAAGAGCTCTTTCGCCCGCTACGACAGTTGCTAAATGGCGCGTGATGCGCGTCAACTAGTTTTATATAACGTCGTGGATTTTTTTGTCCTTGACGTTTGACAAAATTGGCGAGAGGGGTAGGCCTGTCGTGTCGACTCCGTTTGGCTGTCTACATAAATCTATGTAAGTACATACTATTTTTAACTCATCAATACAAACGTGTGTCGTTAAGTAGGTATTTAAATTTATTTTAATAAAACTTAATTTCAGGCAACATTAGATAAGTTACAGATGTAGGTAATTAATTTATTCCACGGCCCTTAAAAATATAAACCTACCTTATAACTAACATTCATACAATTTGAATTTATTTTATTAGCTAAGATTATGTGACACTTTTTGTCGACAATAATGCAACCCAAAGTGGCCACGGCCCAAAAGTGTTGCTAAGTACGACGTTAACACCTATAGCTTAGTTAAGTAAAGCACAAAGGTAGCCCACCCACTGAACTTTAGGTACATCAAATTAAATTTAGTTAACAATTTTGAACCACTAGTAGGTATGGTCGTTTTGAATTAAGGGTTTCGTATTTCTATATAGGTTTTAAAACAAATATAACTGTGTACTTACAAAAAAATACATAAATCTGAGATAAACAGGTTTCTAGTAGTTTTGATTATTTTGATATAAAATGAAACGGTCTTGCCACCTCAAAAAACCGAGTTTGAAATCAGTTGGTTATGCTGTTTTTATTTTATTTAACTGGTTTACATACTCTAATAGCCTATTTAATTTTCGTCCATGTATTGTAGGCCAATAACACCCACCTGTCATTTGACCAAGCGCTGAGCCGGATCGGATTCTTGTCGGCACACTTCTGAAGAAGATGACAGCGCGAGCAAGTTGGTCAATCCTCATCAATGCTTTAGTGGTGGGTTCTTGAGTATAATAAATATTGCAAAATTCTTAGCCTGTTTTCGGATGGCTGGGCATTTTAAGACAGCGGGCGTTAATAGTCACACCTACCTAAATACAAATATTGCTCTTAAATTAACATTAACCATCGCATCAGAGTCGTCTTCATATATTAACATTGTTATCCAACTCCATGGAATAAAATATACTAATGAGTATGTTAACTGCGATGCTACACACTTTGAACAGAAGGCTCGTGTTATTAAGGATTTCGGCGTTCCTTTGGTGATCTTGCTTGTTTATATTGAAAATGCAGCTTAGCACGACCGCTACTGCCGCGGAGAGCACCTAGTGAAAATAAAAAATAATAATTAACAAAAAAACTCTGGTATGTGCCTTCATACATAAACAAAATAAAATAATAGGAACTATAAAAAAACAACTGAAAAAAAAAATCCTATTAAATAAAGAAAAGATAATGAACTAGCTATGTACCTACAAGAAATAAAAATTCAGCTAAGACATAAGTGCAGAATAAGCTATGTTAGTTGCTTAGGTTGGTATACTTACATTAGGCATTATTTGTATGCTAAAATATATAAAAATATAGGTATATATTCCACAATTCTATTAATTTATCTTATAATAATGATTCTTAATTATCACAATGTTATCTAAATGACCACGTAGCTTATATAAAAATATGAGGTACATGTCTATTAAAAGATCATTAAAATTAAATTAAATAGGTGCACATGCACAATTAGGTACAATAGTAAATAGGTATTAAATAACATGTTTATCTCTACCCGTCTATGTCGACATAAGTAACAAGTAGTTACCCTAATACCTCGATATAGAGCACAAAATACGAGTACGTAGATGCAGACCACACATAGGGATGACGCGGCTTAAAAGATCTCCCTGGATTAGGTATACAAATTAGTATCTATTATTTACTAAATGAAAAAGCAAATTAATGTAGAAGTTCACGAACTTTGTTAGATAGGTAGGTAAGGTACCTTATTTTATTACAGTAAGTATATTAGCTTGTGATCTCAATGCCCATTAAAAGACAATATGTACCTATGCATTTTTTTAATACAAGCATCGATTCTTTATTGAATACTATTAATAAAAGAAATGTTTCAAAATTTTACGGCATCATTTGTTAAAAAAATAATTAAATAAATTTAAATCAACTTACGCGCCATTTGCGTGTGACGTCAAAATGTGGGAACATAGGATCTCCTCATTGGCCTGTCTACGCTACATGTATGTACCAATAGAGCGGGCTCTATGTCAAAACTTTAAGCAGTGAGCCGCGTGACGTGTCCACATGTGGTTGCACGTACTCAAGCGTTTTAAGATTACGTTCCGCTTAACATTGAAATAAAAAAAAAACGCAATTAATAATAATAATAATGATGATATCACTACTAAATGTTTACAGGAGTAATGTATCATAAAAAGTAATACCCGGAATTTTCGACAACACTATGCCATATTTCCTATTAGCTTCTCCTCTTGGTACAAAATATTCAATGTCCTTTCATGAAAACGTCATACAAATTCGATGTCCTATTACCAAGGGAGTCTTCTTCGGAGAGCGCGGGGTCTAGCCCAAACGTCATTTTGATGACGTCACAGAACACCACCCCTGTCATCATGCCGACAGAAGTGTGGTAGAGCCAATCAGCAATCTTCTTTTGCCGCTGGTTCCCTTCACCATCGAAGAAAGAAATGACTAGGGCCAAGACTCCCGCGCTCGCCTGCAAAGATAACTAAAATTGAGGATTAGAGAGCTTAGCCAAATGACTCAAAGGTTTAGTCCCATCTCGGCACCTTCCCATCTCGGCACCCATGAATTTATTTATCATGCCCACGAAATATTCCCAGATCGGCACCCTGTCCTAAATCATTGTTAGGTACTACTACTACTACTACTACTAATCAGCCCGTATTCACCCACTGCTGGGTATAGGCCTCCTCTCGTTCACGCCACTCTTTCCGGTCCTGTGCCAGCCTCATCCATTGCAAACCGACGTGCTTAACGATGTCATCTTTCCATCTGGCCGGTGGCCTGCCTGGAAGTCTTCGCCCAAGCCTCGGATACCACTCGGTGACTGCCTTTGTCCACCTGTTGTCATCCCGCCTTGCCAAGTGTCCTGCCCATCTCCACTTAAGCCTGGCAATACGTGTGCCTACGTCTTCGACTTTTGTGCGACGCCGAATTTCGACGTTTGGTACACGATCCACCAGGCGTATGCCTAACATGGCACGTTCCATTGCCCTTTGAGCCACTCTGGTTTTATAGATGTGCTCTTTTGTCAACGGCCATGTTTCGGCACCGTGAGTATGGGCAGCACACATTGGTTAAATCATATTGTTAGGTACACATAAAAAAATAGTAACACAGTATCAGTATAGTAAGTAAATCAACTTGATTATTTATTAAATCAAAGTAAATATTATTCAAAAATTACCGTTCATAAAACAGGTTTAATTTAAAATAGGTACTAGTTTATAGTGGACAAAGTATAATATTATGGGACTTTCACAGACAAGCCCTTGAATCGCTCTAATTAGAGGTTCCATTATCTCTGCCTTGGCAGTAACTTGACAAATCATTAAATATCTGAAAAATGTACGGTTCGTATGAATAATCATTTTAAATTTTTTACGGCAATCATGTAAATGTTACGCGTACCTAACAATGATTTAGGACAGGGTACCGAGATGGGAATGTTTCGTGGGCATGATAAATAAATTAATGGGTGCCGAGATGGGACTAAACTAACTCAAATACCTCTCTGACAAACATATATCATAAGTAGGTAGGTACTTAGTTAGGGAGGTGCATTCTTAACTTTGTAACCTACCCCCATATTATAGGTAGGTAATAAAAAATTGCGAGCGGGTACGGCGCGTCAGCTTTGTGGAAAGCAAATAGGTAATCCCAATACCTAAGTAGGTATTTTAAATATGCGCAGGCCTAATGATGACGAAAACGCTTTCAAAAACGTATGGAGGTCGGTTTCGTTTCATATTATGCGGGTAATTACAACGATCCGTAGGTAGGTACCTAAATATTTGGTGCAAGTATGTTTAGATAAGCGTCTAAGGCACTTAACATAAATACCTACAACTAAAATTATTTTAAACCAAACAATACTTAATCCCATTAAGGGGAGACGGGTCTGAGCAGCCGCTCAACTGCCGTCTATCTCTAAATCTATGTGCTCCACCTTAGGCCACATCATCGCTTCACATCAGGCGACATAGTGGCCAAACATAGACCTATTAAACGTAAAAAAAAATTCTCTGTGACTTTGAGACATTGCATTGCTCCTTTGTTTAGCAGTTGCCTTACCATAGTCATTATTACTCATGTTAAATTTTTATAGAACTTCATAATGAGACGAGCAGATCGTACACCTGATGGTAAGCGTTACGCCTAACCATAACAATATAGATAAGTAATAATTTCTTGTAAATAAGGCATCTTATAATAATACTTATGATATGATATCATGGACAAAGAAGTTTTTAAGCTATGCCACAGTGTCTTTGACTATGCCTTAAATATCAATCTAAGTATCAGGTGGTATCAGCATTAGAAAATGTTATGATAAATATTTTAGGAGTATAGACTAACTGTATTTAAGTTAATTTGTCACAGGCCTTATTATTGTAGGTACACTTATACTTATTAACAAACGAGGTACTCGGAATTACCGTTCTAAAAATTGCACAACATGTTTTTATCAAAAATCCTACGCTCCAGGCGCAGTCCCATTAAACTTCTTCAAATAATTGTTATTAATATAATTTAGCCTTTCCAAAACTAGCGGGTTATTAGAATACTCTATCCCAAAAGCTGAATTGACAATGTTGATGACGGATATAACGAATATGAATATGACTATGACGTCATTGAGAATGACTGCCGACGGCTGATCCTCGCGGTCGTTCAGGTCCATGCCTCCAATCACCACGAATAGCAACCCGACTAGGAGCTAAAACAAAATGGCACAAGTCAGGACGCTAGCGAATCTCAAGGCCTGAAGAGTTCTTGAAGAGTGCCTAAGTCTTCAAGGCTGTGCTACGCACTGAGAGGCGAAGCGCGACGCGTTCGCGAGCGTCCCGCACTCGCCTTTAAAAAGACCACTGGATGTTGTTGAGACTATAGTTGGACTACTCCAACTTAAACGTGAGCGTCACCCGTAAATTACTATTAATAATATGTCCAAACCACGTTAATTTTCATAATAAAAAAGCGGTACGTAATTTAAGTCGACATTTTGTCGATGCGAAACCGGCTTGAGACAGGAACAGTTCTAAGTCCACACTGTCAGCCAAATAATGCTTTTATATTAAACAAACGGTTGCCAAAAGCCGTTTATCGATACTAAAAAAAATACAGTGTTTATAACAAGATTGTTTCTGAGCGGCTATGCGGCAGAGTCGATTTCGCATCGAAAAAATTATGGGTTCCGCTGATAGTCTTCTTCTTTAACTTGACTTACAACAACAGACTATCGTTAGGGGATTTCGAACGCTTACGGGCGGTCTTAAACTCTTCAACAGGCTGGCACAAAGATATGGCTGGCAGGTTGGCCAGTCCCCGCGAGAAGAAAGAAGTCCTTCTTCCAATGAGTTCTTATTTGAGTTCGAAACATTATTCCAATTCAAAAATCGTACATAGATCAGCTTGCCTATTTTGCCTACCTAGCTTACAAAATAAAGGTTACACTACATCTACAGGTATTTCAAGATATCTAGCCAGCGACGAGTCAAACGCTGACACTAGAATGTTCAGAACAGTGACCACGAACGCAGTCGCCGTGGTGCCGTAGTTGATGGTAAGAGCGGATTCCTTGTGGCGAGGGTCGTGGAACCGGCAGTCGCGGAGCAGGTTCAGCGACAGAAGCACCAGGCCCATCGCCACCTATAGATGGTGAAACACCCAACCATCAGACCCGGTAATCTAACTATGCACGTCTTTAAGAGAACCGGAAATGAATGCGCTCCGACAACAGCCAGACGTTTAGAACAAATCTAGGACTGAGGTATTTTGGAAGGGTGTAGAAGTTAGACATCAGCCCGTAGTTCTACCAATTTACCTACGATTTTTGCCATAGCATATGTGACGTGTTTTTTTCTCGTGCCGGACGGAAAGGTATATTTTTCTAATATCGTTGAAAGAAAATATAGGTACCTACGTAACGAGAACACAGACGGAATGGAACGTGGATCACGTGGTTCATATCACCACGTTTCGTGGTGACAGGAACCATGCACGCCACGTCCCCATCCCAGCCGAATTCTTGAAGACAGAAAGTCTTGCAATGCCTTCAATTTACATGATAGCTAGGTTAAATTAGTAGGATCAAGAATATAATAAGGCACTGATTGCAAGTGATTATTAATTCAATCAATATCACAAGTTATACCTAGTTACTTACTTTTTAAGTAGGTACCTAGCTTCGGTTGGTACATAGACGACAGCTGTTGAAGATCCCACGTCCTACTTAAAGATGCCTATTTTAAAGTTGAATGTCAAGACCATGACACAAATAAGGTAGGTAAGGTACCTTTATAAACTGTATCGATCAGTCTTTAAAAGAGAATTCTCAACAATAGAACAACATCAGTTGAAGTTTAAAATTTAATGTCCTAATCATAAAGGAGATACGTAGATAGGATACCAGATACGTTATAAAAAATTGAAGTCGGACATTGGAGCACAAATTAATAAATAGTATCAACGTATTAGTATTGCAATCCAACGGGGCAATACTGCCAGCATTTTGGGTACGCTGCCAACTGGTACCTAGTCGGTTGGAGCATTTCAGCTATCTATAGGCATGGACTATTTAGTCCATGCCTATAGGCCTTTAATGGTCTATGGGTTGTCCAATTGCTTATCCCTGTAAGTAGTTAGTTTAGTTTTAGTAAGTAGAGTGTAGTTTGTTTTCGGTAACAAAGGCATTCGCCCGCTAAAAAAAAAAATAGTTACTTAGTAATTTGGAGTTCGTTATTACTATCACAGAATAATATTTAAAATAATATTATGTATGAGTATGTAGCTATTTCAGTACGGTAGGAATGGTAGGCCGCAGGATGCGCAGGAAGTAATTTTGTAAATATCATTGTAAATGCGCTCAAGCGTAGCGATTTCCCACCGACGAATCAAGGAGCGGAACTTCAAACATCACGCTATCACGTAATATTTAAAATGTACGAAGAGCACATTCTCACCTGAAGAACAATAGAGATAGAGATGAGGACGACCAGCAGTGTATAGAACTCGTGTTTGGGCCCCACTTGCAGGACGTATTTCAGTTGCGAGGCGTTCGACGTTAGCAGGGCGATGTCCAGCATGCCCTGCGCCACCGTCTTCTTCGTGGCATAGCGGTTGGCGTCCAAGCCTTTAACCTGAAACAAAAAGTTCTCTGCTATGCATCTGAGGATTGTTCTATAGCAATATTTTTTTATACAACCTTTTATTCCACTTGCAACGTTTAGGTCAAATCTTGCAAGTTCAATCAGAACCCCTTTTTTTTATCCTACGGAGTTGAAATTATGCAAACTTGGTAGTCCGATGACAATTAAGGACCTGATGATGGAGACGGAAGGTGGGTATTGGATCTCCTTCACGGATAATCGTAAACTACTAGTGTTCGGGCTCATTTTAATCTGCACGCGGTTCTGATTACGAATTTGTTAAAATATTGTCTTGAAAATTTTTATTTTCAACAAAAATCTTGTTTTTCATCGTTCTTTTATTTTGTTTAACAATGTGTGATAGGTAGGTTTGGTAGGTAGATACTTCATCAGCAGCGTTCTGAACTTTTGGATAAGTACCTAAACCTATCTACCAAACATTATCAATTTTTACCGATGTTAATAATTAAGCTATAGTTGAACTTTTCCAACTTCAACGTGGATGTCACCCGTAAATTATTATTAATAATATGTTAATAAATGTTTAATTACTTTTTCGATAATTTAGTTTCAATAATTGCAAATGTTATATTATACCTAATAATTATTACAAAGGAGGCCTACAACTGTAATAGTGAAACCGAATGTGAATCAGAATTTATCGAGGAACAACAGAGTTGGAATGTGCTATATTCCGAATTCGTTATTTCTTTGTTGGCTACTCTAGGATAAGGTACAACGAAGTTGAAGATGTATAAAAAGGAGATATATTCTTTTAACATTTCTATTAAGATTTTTTAGGTAACGCACGGTGACGGGATCTATGGTACCAGCTAAAGTTAAGCGAAAAATACAAAATTACAAACATTATTTACAATTTCGCACACGATATCCGTCGGGGCTTCAGTCTTGGAACTGTCGACACTGCCCTGCCCATCGTTGTGTCCTCCGTTCTTGTCATTGTCTACATCTTTCTCCTCCGCCATTACGATACGGCCCAGCACGTAGCGATCAATTTTGATACGCAGTGATCGATTCGAATAGATAGGTACGTACGTGGCACTAAATTTAGGTGCGGTTCAAACCGCGCAAAAAAACCAACTAACCTGAGCTCGGAGTTTCAAAGAAACTCAGATGCCTACTTCCTTTCGACAAGGCCGACTTGATCATTGGAACATTCTGTTAAGTACTGAGTTAATTAAGAATAATTAATTGTTTTAATTTTAAAGGCGAGAAGGGAAAATCTTGTTTCCTTTTGAAAATTGTTAAGTAGGTAGGTGCTTTATAAAATGATAAGTTTGGATGATAGATATATACCTAAGTAGGTACTAAATATTATTTTGAAGACCGTTAGAGGTACCAAGCGGTTTCCTATTTTACGACTATCTTCAGTTAGGAATGACAGAATGAAACATACTTTTTGGTAAGTAGGTACTCTACCTATACCTATACCTAAGTACATAAAATATTACTGTAGGTACTTGACCGTACAAAAAATCGACGGTACCTACACCGGAAGTTAGCTCATTTCCGGTCATCCTCAATACAAGACAGCTGTGTAAACCAAGGTACCTACAATGCCTATTGTACCTTAGTTTACCTCACTCGCGTGCTAAATAAATTTAACAATTAATATATTTACGACTGAGTAAATAAATACTTATACCTAATTACTTTAATTTATAAATAAGTAGGTAGGTCTGGCTAACTATAAACGAGAAGTACCTACTTAGTAAAAGGTAAGTACCAACCTACCTATAGTGGAGTAGAGAGTTAGATAGATATTACATGAGAAAGGAAACTAAACAAAGGAATAATTAACTTACCCCGTTTCTCAATCCGGCTGGTAAAATCGCTGCCATTGTGACCAGTATCTTTATTTTTCCACTTCTACTCAAAATATCACATTCTTCAATAACTTAAATTCAGACTTGAATATTTTATAAACCATTTTTACAGTAATGAATTTAAGAGAAGAACACGTCGTCAGGCCTCTATGAGTCTTCAATGTTGAATGGTGAATACAAGGCAGAGATGTATAGTGAATGTTTTGGGCCGGATCTACGGTTGCCGGACAATCGGCAAATATTGCTACTTACATATTATCACAGAATACTAAGGGACAGAAGTATCACTCCGCAAAGAAATTTAAACAAATAGCAACTCTTGCTATGACGCAATAAAATTCAATTCAGCTCGCGTAGCGCTGCATACCTACCAGTCATATTAACCTACAGAGCGCCTCTCTTTCTATCGCATAGCTCTTATCTTTTCTGACGCGGCATGTACAACGACGCGCGACCCGCCGTCGGTGTCCGGCTATGTACTTGTAGCTTAGTACCTACAGTGCGGAGTGCGCTAGGCCTGATATTATGTAAGGCCTGGGCCCCAATTTACTATGACAACTTGGCTATTCCTTGCTTCGAAATCACGTCGATTCCTTTATTAATAAACGACATCTCTATGACGCATTAATATATATGAAGCGTCAGAGAGAATACAAATTTCGCAGATATCGTTTATTAATGAAAGAATCGACGTTTCCTTGAAGCAAGGAATCGCCAAGTTGTCATAATGAATTAGGGCCCTGGTGGCACTTGTCGCGAGAACGAGTAATTAATAAATTTATCTATAGACCTTTGCCCGGCATTGGGACAGCATACACATACCTATAGGTTAATAAAAAAAATAAAAATTTGGTCTATCCATTCCAAATACAGTTTTAAACAAGTAACTCGCATATTTTGAAACCTTCAAAGAGGTCTATAACAAATCACGATTCGTAGGTACAAACCGTTTATTCTAGGACAGTTTACTGTTGTAAGTCCGCATCAATCATGTCATTTGTTTGGCAGACCTACCTAACATATTATCATCATCATCAGCCCATCACTTTCCCACTGCTAGAACACGGGCCTTCTCTCATAGAGAGAGTATGGGCCGTAATCCACCACGCTGGTCCAGTGCGGGTGGATGTCACATGTCCTTGAATTTTTGCAATTAATTCTTGGACATGCCGGTTTCCTCACGATGTTTTCCTTCACCGTTTTTAGAGTTATAGTGTCAGGTTAAGTCATGTCAGCTTAAAGTATTGTCAGAGTAGAGTACGGAGATCATTGAGGAATGACACTAACCTCAATGACGGAGATCGATTATGTCGTGATTGCGTTTTGTCTAATAACAGTATGTCAGAATACAGTTTTCGACAGCCAGCACTTCAGTCTCCGGCATCGCTACTAGGTAGCAATCACCCATTAATTATTTCGGTCTTAGCTTGCAGTTTTTTTATTGGTAAATAGGCATGCGTTTGACGACATCTCGCCTGATATAAAGCAAAGATGTGGCCTAAGGTGGGGCGCGCTTGCCCATGAGATGCCTATTTACTGTAGACTTAAAAACACACACATGTTGTAGCTGTTTGGGAACAAAGATGCTGGTAGAGCGTTCCAATATTTAGCGGTCCTGTATTCTAATTTTATTGTTGGCCGGATAAAGAGTGAGTGACTAGTGCCTACACATTACTAGGGATGCCTTTATTCGGTATCGGATATTAGTAAAATCGATGACGTTACCTGACAACGACGTAAACACAACAGACAGTGTATAGGACTACTTTTACAGGTTTTGCCTTGAACCTTTCTGCTGTCTGACTTTGGATTTTTTTAACTCCTATTAATGTATAAGGCTGCATTTTACACGGCATGCAATGGAATAGGTACTATTAGCATTATGTACCTATAGGAATTTTATCTCTATCTATACATAAGGTACTAACAGTTTTATAGTCCACTGTAGTACTACTTCTACTACGACAGATTTCTCAATGCCATTAAATAAAAAAAATAAAAAACTATTGCAGGGCAATGCGGCCATGTTTGCTACAAGATAGATAGATAGATAAACACTTTATTATTCACCTTAAAAATAGAGATAAAGTACAATTCAAATGTTTACAGTGGTGTAACAATGGGCGGTCTTATCGCTTAAAGCGAGAGGCAAGATGGTAGGTTTCTCATATAGGGCTGCTCCATCTGCGCTAACTTGCGAGTGGTTAGAGGATGTCTGGGTTAATTGGTACCACCAGTTATTCTACCGTCAAGCAGTAGTGCGCAAGCATTCCTGTGTTCCGGTTTGAATGGCATTGTAGCCAGTGAAATTACTGGGCATTATGAGACTCAAGAGTTGCAGGGTTACGAGCGCAGTGCAGTGCTGCGGAGCATAACATTAAATATTATGTAACTTATTTGACATATATTAATTTATTTTTTTTATGTCTAATTTGTAAGTTTTAATTTTTAATGTGTATTTTATTTTTAACTAATTGCAATGTTATGGACTGAAATAAATAATTTGAATTTGAATTGAATAACAAATGTTCTGGTTGAGGCTGTAACTGTTGCGGGCAGGCGTTTTGCTTACCTTCAGCCTGATGGTAAGCAACGAGCAGGTGAACGAACTGCTCGTCTTGTCATTCAATTAAAAAAAAATCACATCTGTTGGTAGAGTAACAAGCGATGGCGGGCGCATTGGCGCATTTCGAGTGAACAATTTATTTTTTCGTTTATGTATATACCTATTTATGTGTGTAAATAATTATGAATTAATATTTAATCCTGGGACATGAGTTGAGTATTTAATTTGAATTGGCATAAGAGGAAAATAGTACCAGAAGTGGAATAGGACAAGTCGTATATCTTCACACAAAACTTTTGAAAACCCGCGGCAAACTATACTTAACTCTTCAAGTTATTTAAACCTGTGTATAAATCTCCAAATATAAACTTTTACTGAATAAAAACCTTGTAAAAGATATAATTATTTTTAATCAGTAAATAATTTATAAAGTACTATTTGAAAAACTTTGTAAAGTTTCCATGAAATGAAACGTGCTTGAATTCCGCCCGCCGAATTCGCGTCGTTCAATCTGTCAAAAAAATGTTTTCATTCTTTTCGAAGCCTTGTGTTGTTTGTGCAAAATAAAAATACAAACAATGATCGAGGTTTATTCTATCTAAATATTAGATTATTTTATAGTGGATTTACTATATATTCGTTTTACAATTCAACATAAATCATGTGAAGTCGCACTGTGTTGTGAAGTTGCTTGTTCGTTTTGTTGGAGCGGAGAAGGGAGAAGTCTTAGATCTTCCAGATGCTGCCTTCCATGCCAGTGCTGTTCTCGCGGGAAAGTCAGGAGGCATTCGGGAATAAAATACCGCCTAGCACTAGTTTTTTCAGTCAAATAACAGTTCCAAAATTCGTTATCAACCCTGAGGTGAGTCAGTCGAGAAGGGAGTGCTTTTAGGTACCTTATTTGTGTTGTGGCCTTATTTTGGCTGGGAACTTTGGTCACAGATGTATTATAAACCCTATAATTCAGTATTTTCAAAGATTTGATCACGCAGCTATTCATTATATCACGATATTGCTCGGTTGAATATTAGCCTACGTAATTAGTTGTCGCCATTTTTGAATTTACGAAGTTGATATTTTATTACATGATGTTTCCTTGACCTTCTTCTTGGTTTGCCTGTTCCAGGTCGTGCCTGAGGTTACACAAGAAACTCTCCCTAAACAGGATGAGGCAAAGAACAAGAAAGAAGTAGAAAAAAAGAAGAAGAATGATCCGCCTAATGTTGATGATAATGCTTTAGAAAATGGTAAGTGAGGTCTTGGTATTGTGAGTTTACATATAAAATTTATAAAGTAAGTTATTTAAGTTTATTTATAAAAGGAAATATCGGATACATTCTGTTATCTAGAGTAGTTATTCATCGCACACAGTTTCCATGTTAGTGAATATTAGAAACCAAACCTACCTTACTGCATACCAAATTATTCTCTATGAAATAGATTTCCAAATGAATTACAAATATTATCTTGATAATTTATTATTTGGGATTCCCATTATTTTGTTCCTATTTACAGACTTGAAATTTTTAAGCAATTGCTTCTATGAGGAAAATTAGATTTGAACTATAACAATCATAGGTACACATAGTTTGCCATGTTGGCAGACAAGAGAAAAGAACAGATTTCTCTTTACTATCAGAATCAGATAGCATTTGGAAGGTCAGTGTTGGAGAAACTAGGACATGTGAAATAACACTAATGTCTGTATACAATCTCTAATATATTATCACTTTTTAAATGCTATTGCCTCATTGTATTCTCTTGAAAAATAAATGATTTCTTATCTAAAAATAAATGATTTTCTTGGCTGACTACATTTAGACTGATGCGATAGATGTATGGGATGCAATGGCCCTCATATTTTCTGTGTATCTATGTTTGTGTTAAGACAGTATATCATTTCGTCTTCACAAGAAACAAGTTCACAATAGGATGTTTTGGTGGGAAAGTGAAAAGTGAACAAGTTGAATCAGAAATATTTTCCAAAACTCGAATATAATATTGGTTGCCACACCTGCTTTCTGTATGTAAGACATCTAGTTGATGTTATTTTTATCACAAGAAGACTAAAAGATTCCTTGTCTCATTTATTTTCAGCGTTCGTTAGATCATATTACCAGAGAGTACAATCAAGATTTTCCTCCAACTCGACAGTGCCTACAAACAAATTTGTACAGTTTCAAAATATATTGAGGAACTTCAATCCAAACGTAGAAACTCCTGTACATTTGTATAAGAAGATAGAAGATTTATTTGGGGAAGAGCATAAGGATATCGTGGAGGATTTTCTACTGTTTATGAAGCCAGGACAAGCCGCAGAAGTCGGGAGGTTCATGGATCGATACATGCTGGTGCAAATGAGTGGCTTCATTAATTTGTTGCACGTAAGTATTGTAGCAAAATCGAGGCTTTTGTTTTGTGTTTTGTGCATTTGAACATTTTACAAATCATATAAACTTCAATGAAAAAAGGAACCATCAATATCACCCTCTTATTTTAACTGAAATTTTCTGACGTTTTATATCTCTAAAAAAATTATAAGTATCATTTTGAGTACAATTAATTAATTGCATAGCAAGTGTCTGTGTGTGGTGTGGCAAGTGGTAATCATGTTGTTTGTATTAAAATAATGTTTTTTTTAAATTGCGGTGTGTATACTTTTACTTTTATGTATATTTTAACATTGTTTATAAATTTTTTAGCATTGTTTCTTGAATGCTGCCTCTTTTTAGTAGTCTTTATTAACATACAATAGTCTGTGAGTGTGTATTCAAATGGATGACGAATCAGGACAGCCAGCTCATTTAGCCAAGTCTAGATATTGTATGATATAATGAAAGGCTTTTTTAATATTGCTCCGTTCTAGCCAATCTAGCCATCATTCTAAGGTAGAATGAAAGACTTCATAATATTTCTCAGTTCTAGCCATCTAAAAAATCTAGCCATCATTCCATGGTAGAATGAAAGACTTCATTATATTTCCTGGTTCTAGCCTTTTAATCTAGCCATCATAGTATGATAAAAGTAAGACTTCATAATTCTTGGTTCTAGCCATCTAATCTAGCCACCATTGTATGATAGAAAGAAAGATTTCATAATATTTCTTGGTTCTAGCTCTCTAAGCTAGCCATCATAGTATGGTAAAAAGTAAGACTTCATAATTCTTGGTTCTAGCCATCTAATCTAGCCACCATTGTATGATAGAAAGAAAGATTTCATAATATTTCTTGGTTCTAGCTCTCTAAGCTAGCCATCATAGTATGGTAAAAAGTAAGACTTCATAATTCTTGGTTCTAGCCATCTAATCTAGCCACCATTGTATGATAGAAAGAAAGATTTCATAATATTTCTTGGTTCTAGCTCTCTAAGCTAGCCATCATAGTATGGTAAAAAGTAAGACTTCATAATTCTTGGTTCTAGCCATCTAATCTAGCCACCATTGTATGATAGAAAGAAAGATTTCATAATATTTCTTGGTTCTAGCTCTCTAAGCTAGCCATCATAGTATGGTAAAAAGTAAGACTTCATAATTCTTGGTTCTAGCCATCTAATCTAGCCACCATTGTATGATAGAAAGAAAGATTTCATAATATTTCTTGGTTCTAGCTCTCTAAGCTAGCCATCATAGTATGGTAAAAAGTAAGACTTCATAATTCTTGGTTCTAGCCATCTAATCTAGCCACCATTGTATGATAGAAAGAAAGATTTCATAATATTTCTTGGTTCTAGCTCTCTAAGCTAGCCATCACAGTATGGTAAAAGGTAAAACTTCATAATTCTTGGTTCTAGCCACCATTGTATGATAGAAAGAAAGACTTCACAATATTTCTTGATTCTAGCCGTCACTGTATCATAGAAAAAAAGACTTAATATTTCTTGGTTCTAGCCCTCTAAGCATTGCTTCATTGTATGATACAAAAATACTTCATAATATTTCTTGGTTCTAATCATCTTTGTCTAGCCATCATTGTATGCTAAAAAGTAAGACTTCATAATTCTTGGTTCTAGCACAGAATACTAAAGGACAGAAGCATCACTCCACAAAGAAATTTAAACAAATAGCGACTCTTGCTATGTCGCAATAAAATTTAATTCAGCTCGCGTAGCGCTGCATACCTACTAGTCATATTAACCTACAGAGCGCATCTCTTTCTATCGCATAGCTCTTATCTTTTCTGACGCGGCACGTGTAACGACGCGCGACCCGCCGTCGTTGTCCGGCTATGTACTTGTAGCTTAGTACCTACAGTGCGGAGTGCGCTAGGCCTGGCTCTAGCTATAATAAGGAATATGCATGTGTTGTCGAAAAATCTGGAAATTACTTTTTACGATAGATTACTCCTGTAAACATTTAGTAGTGATATATTTATTTGTATTTCAATGTTTCTTTTTTTATTTTTGGAGAAATGGAACGTAATTGCAAAACGCTTGACTTGAGGTACGTGCAACCAAAGAAAAATTATTAAAAAATAGAAGACAAGCAAAAAGATGAACAATTAAACATATACACATTTCTTTTTTCTCAAAAGGCCGTTTGCATGTGTTAAAAAGAGAAAGCATTATGCGCATGGCATCATCTTTAAACCCTGCGGGCCACCAGCCAACAGGTGTGACGTTTGGTGATGTTTGGTCGATACCAGCTGGTCTGTAATAAGTAGAAAAGGGTGCATTCTGTTTTGGAAGTACAACTTTTTTCGGTCGATCTAATACTATATTTTATCTTTGCGTGCAACTATTTTGACGTCACGCGCCTCGCTGCTTATTGGTCAATTTTTGACATAGAGCCCGCCCTATTGGTAAATTATTGACACACATGTAGCATAGATGGATCAATGAGAAGATCCTAGGTCCCCGCATTTTGACGACACACGCAAATGGCGCGTAAATTATTTTATTGACGAATGATGCAGTATATTTTTTTATTTTTTTTATAGTATTCTATAATAAATCGATTCATGCATTAAAAAAATACATGCATTTTCCCTATTGCATGATAGAAAGAAAAACTTCAATATATTTCTTGATGCTAGCCGTCACTGTATCATAGAAAAAATACTTCTCAATATTTCTTGGTTCTAGCCACCTAATCTAGTCATCATTGTATGATAGAAAGACACTTCATAATACTTCTTGGTTACAGAACTCATTTGATCGAAAGCCAACAGTATTGCGCAAGGTTCTCCGTGCGCTGACGACAGGTCTTAACAGTGGCAATAGCGAGGAAATGAAATCAAGAGTGCTTCCACATTTCCGGTCAAATCCGCGCCTTACGCAGATGTTCAAGTCGCTGTTTCCTGATGAAAGGCCAGCAGATAGGTGAGTATCTATACATATATATAGAATAGTGTATTATGATGAAAGATATGTCATAATACGCCCTACTCTCTGCATTCAGCAATCTATTAAATTGATATAACGGCGGGCATTTTCGTAACTACCCGCGAAAAAATGTACGCGAGGAAAATAAAGTCCTCGGCTGACGTTTTGCAAACTCAACGCGCACCGCACACTAGATCATTTGTCTGCAAGAACTAAGCTAAAATTTTTGAGAATACCGGACACCTACGTTGCTGCAGTCCTTGTAAAAACAGTCTGAAGACACTCGCCGTCTTTTTTGTATCTTGTCTCCCTTGGCGCATACAGTTACAAGTGTTCTTTTTTCGAGGACTATTAAGTCTGCGGCGGACTCGTCTGCGCAGTTTTTAAATTGCGGCATACCTTTCCTTGAAACCTAACCCAAGAGAAAGAGAACAAGAATGCTCCTGTCCCGCTTTATGTATAGTTACATCTTTTTATTTATTTGTGAACCAACAGCTGGTTACACAAAAAATACATAGTAAAATAATTAATAGAAAACCAATTACAGATACTCACGAATTTAGCTACCTATTTAGTGCTATTTAGTGTGTTTAGTCTGCTGGGACAAATCGGCGATTGTATGTTTGTTCGACGATAACTGGCGTACTGATGGTCCGATCTTCACAAAATGTAATAAGCTAGTAGATTTTGTAAATACAAAATCGGTCAAGGGATTGCAAAGGTAAAGGGAGTCGTGAGGTCCAGTCCAGGAAGCCCAGTCGAGGTCCAGGCGAACTACTAGTTCGGTGTGCCTCTGAACTTCGACAGTTCTTTATTTCGACACGACATCGACACTTCGAAAAAATATACATCGACAAGTCATTGTTTCGACTGAACATAATTCGACAAGTATTAGTTCGACAGAAAATACTTCGACAACACAAACGGCCTCAAAGACTAGGTTAGGTTATGTTAGAGCAGTGACCACACATCGGGCGAGCGAGCGTGCCGCGGCAGCGGCCGGCGAAGCGCCAGAAAGTAAACTGAATGTCTGTGTTCTCGAAGTATTTTCTGTCGAACTAATACTTGTCGAACTATATTTTTTCGAAGTGTGGTGTCGAAATCAAGAACTGTCGGATGTTCAGAGAGACACCCCTACTAGTTATTAGTACGTCTACTTTATAAAATCGATTTTCATACGTCTTCCTCTAATTGCAGTTTATACGAATCAGGCGTGGACACAATAAACGACAGTTTTCTAACCGCCGACAAGGGGTACGACGTGTGGGAGTTTGTCGACGAGGAGACCGATCAGAAACGGAAGGTTGACGCTAAGGAAGGTCTGGACACTTTGGTAAGTGGGGTACAATACAAACAATTTATATATGCATACCGTTGTCCCTAAAAATTCAGAATAGGGAATATACACGTGTTGGAACGAAAAATCCAAAAATTACTTTTTTGTTAGATTAGTCCTGTAAACATTTAGTAGATATATAATTATTATATTTCAATTATATTTTTGAATAAACGAAACGTTCAAAAAGCTTTAGATTAAGCTAGGAAATTAATTTAGCCTACCAATGTGCATTTAAGTATATGCATTAAATGAAAGTGGAAGACACTGAAACCTACGACACAGATTATCCTAGTGTGGGTTCCAAGGATCACCAATATTGCATTGCATAAAAAACTTAACAATTACAAATTGTCCTACATCACCGATGTATATAAATTTATAATAGCTGGCCAAATGAAGATAATATTTATCATTGTTCCAGTATCTAAACGGGCGCGTGTTTCTCCAACACGGGCGGCTGGTGCGGTCGGCGCGCGTCTCCTACCCCTACAGCAAGGAGCCCTACCGAGTGCACGCGCGCCGCCTCGCGCCGCCGCACTGCCACCTCACCCCCCCGGACTCCGACGAGGAGCCCAATCAGAAGCCCAAGAACAAACTCCCACCGAAACGAGCTCGGAAACAGACTAAATCCCCCACGAAGAAAGACGTCAACGACAACACGAAAAAGGACTGCCAAATACTCAGCCCAAAACCTAAAAAGTCACAGGCTAAGACTAAAAACGGGAAGAAGGAAACCGATGTTACGAAACGCGAAAGGAAAGATAGCAAAAATGTGACCGCAAAGAAAGAGCTGGAAGCTCCGAAGCCGAAAATAGCGAAGGTTGAATCTTTGGCGAACGTCGAAGTAAAAAGCGAGGCTTCGGCGAACGTAGAGCTGAAGAACGAAGCTTCGGTGATCGTGGAATTTAAGAATGCATCCTCAAGCGTGGACGTAAAAAACGTAGCCAGTGTGAAAGTGAAAAGTGAAACTTTGACAAACGTGGAAGTGAAGAGCGAAGGTTCGTTAGAACCGAAAAGCGAAGGTTCAGTCAGTTTGGATGCTAAGAATATTGAAGCCAAAAGCAATAACTGGACGCGAGATGAAGACAAAACTATGCTGCAAGTGTTGAAAGGCGAAGCCGGGTCGGAGAAAGTATTCGGCAGAATAAGTGAGCTGCTTCCTCATAGGTCAGCTTCTGAGATCAAAGAGAGGTTCTGCCACGTCATGACGCTGTTGCAACAGATGGCAGTCGGCGAAGTTACTTAGTTATAGATCGATAGGATTAAGTGAAAATATTTATAATTTTATATAAATAAAAATATTTTTTGACTGAAATCTAAGTTTTTGTGATTGTAATTTTATTGCTATTTTGATTAATGAACCTAGCGAGAAAGTTGTATCCATGCAGGTAACGTTTTTACCATTGCTGGAGAAGCTAAAGATAATACAAGCTATGAGGAATTTCTATACCCTTTCGAGAATTATTAGAATATAGTATAACCGTTATAGCCTTTACCAGGATATGCGTCATATTCTGGTAGTTGTGTAACCTCTAATAAAGTAATATCAATGGTATGGTATAACAAATCAAACCTTTAATTATAAGGTATGTACAGTCCGTCAAATCTAAGAAGTACCGTTTGACAGTTCTGACAATTGAATGATAGGGATGGGATGAAAAAATCGATTACTATAATATCTGAACTTTAAGAGATCGATTACTATAATATCCGAATTTTAAGAAATCAATTGTTATAATTAAATAAAAGAAATGTTTAGGATATTTTTTTATTCACTACTAGTACTAGTATCGTCGTCTTCGTCATCATCGTCATTTAAATTAATGACCAGTTGATTGTCCATTACATTATCAAAGTGTACGTCTCTTTCGAAGTCGTCCATTATTATTTTCTTTGTTTTTTGTACTACTTTACTCCAATCTTCCTGTGTAACTTGGGCACATGCTTCCTTTAATAAACCTTCCATTTTCTTGACACTGAAGGGTGGTTTTGTGTTGTGTCTTGCTGCATAACCTGTAAAAGTAGTAGATAGAAGTACTCGTGTTATTATTATAATATTATAAAATATTACCTTTAACTTGGGCCCAAATCAGTTCAATGGCATTATATTGGCAATGGTACGGAGGAAGTCGTATGACTTTGTGCCCGTGCTCTTCGGCCAATTGGTCAATTACATATGTCGGTTTTGGTGGTTTATGCAATTTCACTAACTGTAATAATTCAGCTTTTAATAGTGACATGTCGGCATCCACTCCTTTTCTTTGCAGCCATGCCACCAAATCTGCTTTCTTATTGGCTGACGTAGGTGCTTTATCAATTTGCACAGAGTGGTATGGGGCATTATCCATTATAATTGTGCTGTTAGGAGGGATATTCTGTAATAAATTTAAGAACCACTCTCGGAACCTTACTGCGTCCATTTCTTCATGATACTCTTTAGTGCTTTTGGATTGGAAAGCTAATAAAGAGTTTTCCACGAAGCCTGTAGACGCTGACCCAGCATGGCATATTATGAGGCGTCCACCTTTTCCTATCGGCACCTTCGAGCACGAAGCTTCAGAATCATCAGTCCATGTTTTCGGCACAGAATGGTTGGAATTTAGCCAGGTTTCGTCCAAAAATATTACATTATCCCAGTTTATAATTTGTTTAACTTCGCGCAGGAATGTTAGTCGCTGCATAATTATGTCATGTCGCTCCATAACAATTTTTCGTTTGTCAACTTTTTTGTATCTGAAGCCAATTCCTGTTATTACCGTTCTCAACGACTCTATGCTTCCCTTATACAGCCCGGCATCTTTTAAAGTTGCACATAACTTTGCCAATGTTGGAAATTCGCCTCTTGTAAAATACCCGTATATATGGTTTCTAATAGCATGACTATCGAATTCATCGATGCCTGTCACAGGTTTATTTCTTTTTCGTTTTTTCGGTGTGTGAAGTACGTTACTGTCACTCCCCGAAGGCCCATATTTTTCACTTAATATTTTGCCAACGGTGCGGCTACCAATACCGAGAGCTTCACCGACGCGATCCCGAACTTGTGTAACTGGCAGTAGAAGTCCACCATTTTGAGATTCACGCTCAAAATACTCGTGTAATTTCACCACCAATTCACGAGCCTGGCTGTTCAAAGTACGTCCTCTTTTCGACATTATTAATAAACACTTGCTTAGTTCGGAGTCCAGTATAAATATTGCCAAGGTAAACGGATAAAGAATGATCAGTCCAGAAAAGTAATAGCCAAGTCACAAATTGTAAAACACAAACGAGAAAGCAAGTACGCGCACAGTCAGCTTCCAAGATGGCGAGAGACTGCTGACGCCGAACCGACCGAGCGGACCGCGTGCGCTTGTAGTTGGCAGTGTTGCCAGAAAAAAAAATATATTTTATTTTTTCGCTTTCGACAACTTTTTAAAGAAGCAAATATATTTGATTTATAAATACGTATTTTTGGTGAATGGGTTTTATCTCATATTTTACGATTACATAACTATTTAGTTATGTAATCGTAATATGTGAGATAAATCCCATTCACATGAAAAAATATTTGTTTGGTTGTCAAGTGTAATTTGTAAATAATACATTCGATTTTTCGTATATGTAAACGATTTTTTTGCATACAAGTGTATCCGAAGAGTCGCAACACTACGTGCAGTGACCTAACTACGTAACTTTGTAATGAGTCAAGAATATAACTATTAGAAATTATTTACTGTGTAAATATGTGTTATTTTGCTTTGTTTGAAAGTTTTCAATTACATTTAGATATTAAGAATTGTACATTTTTAGATACAATAATGAAATCTTTCTAAATTCATGGTTTTATGAAAAAGGTTATCGAAACTGAATAATGTACGTATGAACAAAGTTGTTTCGGTTTGAAAAATATGAAACGTCAAACGGTACCTCTTAGATTTGATGGACTATAGTACTTGGGCTACTTGGCCTTCTTGGTGTTGTCTGATGACATTGTCACACCGCCACTATTTTTGTTTTTGCGTTTCGGCGCTGTGTCATTTTGTAAGTTTATTATATTTTCTTCAATATCTTTTCCAACATTAAAGTAAGTACCTATTCAAACATGGCTGGCAGGCTGAGCGATAACTTTTATCTGCGTAAATGTTTCATGGAAAGAGAGCAAGTGCCGACGCAAAGCGTGATGATAAATAAAATGTCGCTACCTCTCGCCAAGGTTTACTTCAAGTCCATGAATTATAAACTAAAGGTGCTCGCTGGGTTCGAGCCCCGAATGAAAGGAGGCGGGAGCGACTGGTACATCCCGCCTGATCAGGTTCTAGGCGGAAGGCTCGTCATGCAACCGGTAAAGCACGAACATTTAACAAAACTAGGCTTCAACGCTATCGTACTCTTCGGAGAACAACTTGTCGAGGACCACCACAAGCGAATGGAGGTAGAAAGGAATCAAGTTCTTCTAGAAAGCGATATAAATTGGAAGAATACCATCGACGCCAGCAGTAAGCAGGCTTGGGAGGACGCTTCGAAAGAAGCCGCCCTTGCAAACACCAGAGCCATCCGAAACGCATTCTATGAATTCACAATAATGTACTCTACGTCGATAACCAAAATAGAAGAAATACTTTTCGACGCATCCGTTAAAGAAATACAAACAATGAGAGAAGCAGCGTTTGAAAAGATGAAAGCCCATTATGAACAGCTGCTCAATAGCCAAGCCACAATGTTGTACGATAGGTACACGAAAAAGCTGAACAAAGAGAAAGATCGATTGAAAAGTAACTTCATAAAAACAATAAACATGATGCGCACAGCCACCGCAAATCAAATCCACGACATCAATATTGAAAAGCATGTTGTCATAGAGAAACTGAGGCAACTGCTGGAAAGCATGAACTTAGCATGCCAAGTCTACGTGGCGTTGAAAGAACGCGAGGAGTGCAAAAAACAAATGGACTCGTCTAAGCACGAACAAAAGAAAAAAATTAAACTTTTAAAACAAGAAATAGAAATGACCGACTACGAGATTCGACGCGAGATGGAAAAAGAACAGAAACGACAGGAGTTCAACATGATATGGAAAAAGAAAGTGTGCGAAGTCGTTAAGAAGTTTCAATTGTTCGCATCTTATTGCTTGCGCGAACTGCCTGATCACGCAGATTTCTTTATCGATATGGAAAAACTGATGATGATCCAGCTTAGCACAGCCTCGGAGAACCCAGCTGCCGAAAGCATCATCGTGTATGACGAGGAACCATTCCATACTCCCGTTCCGAGGCCGCATCCGTTTTATGTCTTCTGCGACAAGGGATACAAGCCTCAGCTCGATCAAAATCTTTGTCCTAAACACTGCACATCGAGCGCCTCTCAGCTGCCGGTAGTAGTCGTTAACAAACGCTGCATCTACGCTGCCTGCGACAACTTTGAAAAGTTCACTGATAAGATTGTAGAGTTCATTCACGGGCGCCGCGGAGAAGATATCGATTTTAGAGACGAATGCATTTATGAACATTTATTCCCAGTCAAAATAACTTCGTCTCAACAGCTGCTAGAGCTGAAGTTAGAAAGCTCGATAATGCAAATTCTGCAAGAAGAGTTACCTAACGTAAAAAACGTGCCCACTGATTGCTGCGTGTGTAAAATACCTTACTGCTTCTGCAGCCCGCTTCACGCTTCAAAAATGACTTTATACGTCGTAGAAGACGTGGAGGTATCAACTACGTTAGGGCCGGCCTTCTCCGGCAATAAGATTGAAACTCGCGATCATGAACTTGTTCATGAACGGGAGCCGAAATGGGAAAGCTACATGGAATACGTCCTGCCACGGAGATGCACGTGCGGCAAGCGTGCCAAGAAACATTTGGAGGAGCATTTACCTGCGTACATGAGAAAAATGTCGCCGTTCGACCAAGCGTTTTTGCCGAATTACGAAAAGTGTAGTCTCACCACTTTGAAGAAATTGGTCAAAACGGCGCAGCGAAAAGTTACTCCGCCGCCGACCCCGGAGAAAGCAGAGTCGAGGACACGCGACGCCAGCACTCAATATTCGAACCCGGAGTTCGAATTATTGTGCACTTGTTTCTCCGACGACGAAATAGCGAAACTATATAAAAAGCTGATGAAAAACCCGAGTATGTCGGAGCCGCCGCAACTAAAGGTAGTGTGTGACGATGTGGATGTGGCAGGTACGTCTTATTTGAGTCGGCGCGTTAGCTCTTTCGCTACCGACTGTGCACGCTCGTTGAAGGCTTTATTGGACGACTCGCCGCAGTTGGAAGAGATATTCAAGAACGAAGACTGCCAGTTTAAATAACAACGTGTACCTATTCTGCTGCGTACACTTGAATATATTTTTTATAATATCTAGCTTTTCTAGTATCTAATTTATTCCATAATATACTTAAGAATTATTTAGCTTTTAGAGGATATTGAAATATAAACACTAAACGGTTCATCTATAAAAATCTTTTATTATTAAACGGTTTTATTAAGCTTGCCCTGTTTGGGTCAAATTTAGTCATTAAAATTTTACCCCCTTTCTGTTGACCGATTGACCTCAAATTTGGTACACACCTTTAGTTCTGATGACAATACAATTACCTATGCATGTTCAGTATCATTGTAGTTTTAGCTTTTAGTACATTTTTCAACAAAAACGTTTCACCTAAAAAAAATTACCTACTGCTATTGATTTTGATTAATCCTAGCGAGAAAATTGTGTCCATGCATGTAACATTTTTTACCATTCTGGTAGCTATATATACAGGGTGGAAAAAATCAATGGGCCCTGAAGGGAAACCACTTTAAATCCTTAAGATAGATTATTTTACTAATAGGAAACATTTCTTCATTTTTTAAAAGAAACAAGTGTACCTACAGATTTCTCGACAAGCTTACCAAAACCGGGAACCGAACCAGCAAAGAATTTAAAAATATTAATACTTGCTATTTTCCTGTACCTACTTTTTTAATTTATTTTTAAAAATGAAGGAACCTTTAAGTAAAATAATCTTGAGGATTTAAGGTGGCTTCCCTTCAAGGCCCATTGATTTTTTCTACCCTGTATATAACTTCTAATAAAGTAATCTCTACGGCAGCTGATAATAAAACCTCTAATCATGTGATATGTGGTACTTGGACCACAGACAAAGTTTTTAGACTTGGACTACTTGGCTTTCTTGGTGTTGTCTGATGACTTTGTCACACCCCCACTATTTTTGATTTTGCGTTTCGGCGCCAAGTGTCATTTTGTAAATTTATTTTCTTCAATATCTTTTCCAACATTAAAACAGTACGTACCTATCTATTCAAATATGGCTGGCAGGCTTAGCGATAATTTTTATCTGCGCAAATGTTTCATGGAAAGAGAGCAAGTGCCGACGCAAAGCGTGATGATAAATAAAATGTCGCTACCTCTCGCCAAGGTTTACTTCAAGTCCATGAATCATAAACTGAAGGTGCTCGCCGGGTTCGAGCCCCGAATGAAAGGCGGCGGGAGCGACTGGTACATCCCGCCTGAGCAGGTTCTAGACGGAAGGCTCGTCATGCAACCGGTAAACAAAGAACATTTAACAAAATTAGGTTTCAATGGTATCGCACACTTAGGAGAACAACTTGTCGCAAACCACCGCAAGCGAATGGAGGCAGAAAGGAAGAAAGTTCTTCTAGATAGCGATATAAATTGGAAGAACACAATCGTCGCTACCTGTAAGCAGACGTGGGAGGACGCGTCGAAAGAAGCCGCCCTTGCAAACACCAGAGCCATCCGAAACGCATTCCATGAATTCTCAAGTACGTACTCTACGTCGATAACCGAAATAGAAGAAATACTTTTCGACGCATCCGTTACAGAAATACAAACGATGAGAGAAGCAGCGTTTGAAAAGATGAAAGCCCATTATGAACAGCTGCTCAATAGCCAAGCCACAATGCTATACGATAGGTACACGAAAAAACTTAACAAAGAGAAAGAACGATTGAAAAGTAACTTCATAAAAACAATAAACATGACGCGAACGGCCAGTGCGAATCAAATCCACGACATCAATATCGAAAAGCATATTGTCATAGAAAAACTGAGGCAACTACTGGAAAGCATGAACTTAGCATGCCAAGTCTACGTGGCGTTGAAAGAACGCGAGGAGTGCAAAAAACAAATGGACTCGTCTAAGCACGAACAAAAGAAAAAAATTAAACTTTTAAAACAAGAAATAGAAATGACCGACTACGAGATTCGACGCGAGATGGAAAAAGAACAGAAACGACAGGAGTTCAACACTATATGGAAAAAGAAAGTGTGCGAAGTCGTTAAGAAGTTTCAATTGTTCGCATCTTATTGCTTGTGCGAACTGCCCGAACACGCAGATTTCTTTATCAATATAGAAAAACTGATGATGATGCAGCTGAGCGTAACCTCGGAGAACCCAGCTGCCGAAAGCATTATCGTGTATGACGAGGAGCCATTGCGTACTCCCGTTCCGAGGCCGCATCCGTTTTATGTCTTCTGCGACAAGGGATACAAGCCTCAGCTCGATCAAAATCTTTGTCCTAAACACTGCACATCGAGCGCCTTTCAGCTGCCGGTAGTAGTCGTTAACAAACGCTGCATCTACGCTGCCTGCGACAACTTTGAAAAGTTCACTGATAAGATTGTAGAGTTCATTCACGGGCGCCGCGGAGAAGATATCGATTTTAGAGACGAATGCATTTATGAACATTTATTCCCAGTCAAAATAACTTCGTCTCAACAGCTGCTAGAACTCAAGTTAGAAAGCTCGATAATGCAAGTTCTGCAAGAAGAGTTACCTAACGTAAAAAACGTGCCCACTGATTGCTGCGTGTGTAAAATACCATACTGTTTCTGCAGCCCGTATCACGCTTCCAAAATGACTTTATACGTCGTAGAAGACGCGGAGGCATCAACTTCGTTAGCGCCGGCCTTCTCTAGCAATAAGACTGAAACTCGCAATGATGAGCTGGTGCATGAACGGGAGCCGAAATGGGAAAGCTACATGGAATACGTCCTGCCACGGAGATGCACGTGCGGCAAGCGTGCCAAGAAACATTTGGAGGAGCATTTACCTGCGTACATGAGAAAAATGTCGCCGTTCGACCAAGCGTTTTTGCCGAATTACGAAAAGTGTAGTCTCACCACTTTGAAGAAATTGGTCAAAACGGCGCAGCGAAAAGTTACTCCGCCGCCGACCCCGGAGAAAGCAGAGTCGAGGACACGCGACGCCAGCACTCAATATTCGAACCCGGAGTTCGAATTATTGTGCACTTGTTTCTCCGACGACGAAATAGCGAAACTATATAAAAAGCTGATGAAAAACCCGAGTATGTCGGAGCCGCCGCAACTAAAGGTAGTGTGTGACGATGTGGATGTGGCAGGTACGTCTTATTTGAGTCGGCGCGTTAGCTCTTTCGCTACCGACTGTGCACGCTCGTTGAAGGCTTTATTGGACGACTCGCCGCAGTTGGAAGAGATATTCAAGAAAGAAGACTGCCAGTTTAAATAACAACGTGTACCTATTCTGCTGCGTACACTTGAATTATTTTTATAATATCTAGCTTTTCTTATACTTAATTTATACTATATACTAAAGATTTTAGAGGATATTGAAATATACACAAGGGTTGGTCTATAAAAATCTTTTATTATTAAAAACCACTGTAATATTGTGTAAAGTCGGCAGCGCTGGCGCTGGCCGAGGCTGCCGTCGGTTGACTACAGTCGGCTAACATTATTATACCATATGATCTTACTCGCCCGGCGAGCGGGCCGTACGTACACAAACATCAATTACAACTAAACACAAGCAAATCGGAACAGAAACAAATGCTCGAATGATTGAATCACAAAATAAATACATTTACATATTTATTAGAGGGAAATTTATGAGACCGCGACGCGCAGTCAGACTCGCGCGCCGTTATTTTGTAGTTTTAGAAGATACTAGGTATGCGGCGTCATCACACGTAACCATTCCGAAACACCGGCTCGTAATGTACCTAAATCTTATCGAATAATGTCAGTCCTAGAACTGGTGCGGCGCCGCCGCCGGCCGTGTGCGGCGCGGGTGCGGCGCGGTCGCGGCGCGGCTGCGTGCGGCGTGCGCGCGGCGCTTAGCTGTAGAGGTCGTCGTCTCCGCCCTCCTCCTGGAACGTGGGCTGGTCCCCGCCCGACGTGCCCGTGCCGCCCGCCGCGCCGCCTGCCGTCGGGAACCTGCAACCGACAACTCTTATTACACTCCGGCCGATCCAATAAATTTGAATTTTAAACCGACAAAAAAAGGAGGCTCTCAATTCTTTTTTTTTTATGTTTGTTACCTCAGAACTCCGTCATTAATAAACCGATTTCTCTTCCGAAATTTTTTGCGTTGGGTGGGTTGGGGCGCCCCATATAAATTTCATCGATACCGACCTTGAACTTCAAAGATATATCCGAATTGAAATCAGTTTTTTTGGATGATTTTCCAATTCGTTTATTAATGACGGAGTTCTGAGGTAACAAACAAAAACAAGTATACGTTTGATCAAACAAAAAAACCGACTTCAATCAAAGTCCAGGGTCAAAAATCGATGAAATTTAAATGGGACCACTTCGTAGCTATACTGAACCCAACGCAAAAAGAATTTTCCGAATCGGTTTACGAATGACGGAGTACTGAGGTAACAAACTAAAAAAAATACAATCGAATAGAGAACCTTCTTTTCGAAGTCGGTTAAAAACAAACGAATTGAAAACCTTTTTTCAATGAAGTCGGTTAAAAAGCGTTAGTTTTGAGTCAAAAAGGGACACAGTTTTTACAAAGGTTACCTGAAGTTGGTGCCGAAGCCCCTCGACTGCTGCAGCGTCTGCGCGAACATCTCGTACTTGCGGATGTCGTTGTCGGACACGGAGCGGCGCGCAAACTTCATCGCCTCCTCGAAGTGCGCGCGGCTGATCTCCGGCACCGGGTCCTCCTCGTCCATCTGGGGGGAAACGGGAATAATAGGCGATGCCGTCGGACATACGTTTGTGTAACTGAGTGAACAATTTTTTTTTTAATTTCGTACGTTAGGGCAGGCTAGTCTCTAGGACCATACCGCCATGTCTTACGTAGTATTTTATTTATTATTTGATAGTTTAATCATCATCATCATCATCAGCCTATTACGTTCCCACTGCTGGGACTCAGGCCTTCCCTCATAGAGAGACTGATCCTCATAGAGGGCCAGCGTGGTGGATTATGGCCCATACGCCATAATCCACCACGCTGGCCCAGTGCGGTTTGGTGGATGTCACATGTCTTTGAATTTTTGTGATAAATTCTTGGACATGCCGGTTTCCTCACGATGTTTTCCTTCACCGATTTTAGAGCGAGTGCTAAATCCGCACATAACTAGAAAGTCAGTGGTGCGGGGCCAGTGGGATTCGAACTCGGGTGCGTCGGATCAAAAGTCACACATGCTACCACTGAGCCACACTTGCTCTTAGTAATATTCCATTTATTATACTTTTGTTGAGAATGAGAGTCATTGGCAACAAGCCGGACCCTCTCTCCTAGTGCTTTAATAAAGTGGTGGAACTTTATTCAAGCTTTCCATAGACTTTTAGGGAGAACATAAAAAGCAATGTTTTCCCTATTTTGTTTCATTTGCCTACACTCGTGCATGTTTACGAACATATAATGGTTAATATTCCACCGATATTACACATGATCACTCGAAACACTTGTTTGAAAAATAAAACAAAATGGAACTGTCTCACTTTTCACTTCCCGCCAAAAAGTCCCTGAGTGAACAAGCGAGCGGGAGCTTATTGCCTTACTTTAACATGGGTAGGTGGCACTGGTGGTGGGTTTCTCGTATGCGAGAGGCCGTCTAGGCACCACCGCTTTGCCAGTTATTCTGCCGCCAAGCAGTAATGCGCAATCATTACTGCATTACTGTTTTATATATGTTTTTTTTTTAAATTTTATTTGTCACATACATAGATCCTGGCCTGACTAGGTTCCCTTCATCCAGGGAACCAGGAACTATGAGGACCATGGTCCCACAACAACCAGACACGAAACAAATGTTTGCGCTTTTTTTCTGTGCACTTTTTTGGCTGCGCTTTTTTTTGTGTGACATTTGTCCCGTTGCGGGCATCGAACCCGCAACCTCAGTGGTGTATGAGATTTGAGCCAACCTGCCCAACCACTACACCACAAAGGCTGTCAATATATTGCTTCTGTTCTTGTAATGTGTAGCAAATTAATTCAATTATTTATGTTGGTACCCGCATGACTCAACATCGACGACCATCTCTCGAATAAAGGGGTATGCTGAAAATCAGCCTTGCGTGAGCTGTTAGGCTTACGCAGCTCAGTGCTGAGCTTACCCCTATTGCTGCTGTTTAATATACTGTGTTAATCTAAACTCTATGTATAGTTCGAAATTCGCCAAAATCGCCTCAATTAATGAACGACTCCCTAATTTCCATTATTAGCAACTTAACTAATAATCAATTAAAATTTAAACATTAAATTAGCATTCACTCAAATATCTGGGCATTATGAGACTCAACAGCTAATTGTCTCAGAGTGACGAGCGCAGTACAGCGCCGCGCAGGATTTTGCAAAACAAAGTTCTGTGTGGTGCTGTTATTGTTATGGGCTGGCGTATTGCTTACCATCAGGCAAACGACCAGCTCGTCTCGTCAACCAGTTACATAAAAAAAAAATATCTTTCAAAAATGAATCGCGATCGCATTCGCAATCACAATCGCTAGTTTGTCGATCTTAACATTGACGCCAGCAACGTGGGGCCAGAGCTACAGCCATCCCCTATAGTTACAGTAACCTCCGCGTCCTGTACAATAATGCATTCAGATTGTTGTTGGAGCTGCCCCGATTCTGCAGCGCATCCGGCATGTTTGCGGACGCGCACGTCGCATGCTTGCACGCGACCATGCGCACGCGCATCGTTGGTGCGCAGAGTGCGGGCCAGCTCCTACATTATACTGCAGATGATTGCATCTAGGTTGGACTGCCTTTACCTCCGGCATTGTTGTGAGAGACATGTCTCTGTACCCATGCCGGAGAGAAGGTACTAATTATAATTTTGATTTAATTTAATTTATATTATTAATTGTAATTGTGGTATTTTAAGTATTGACATTTATCTAATATTTTATTGTACTTTTTTGTAATTTTATTTGATTTATTTATTGTACATTGTATTTATTGTCCTGACATGAATGAAATTTTGATAGCATATACTGCAGGAAAAAGATCACTATACTTCTTTTTTTTATTATTTTGTATAAAATAATTTCTATACATTATTACTCTATTATTAGTAAAACGGTTTGTAACAGTGATATCCTTCAAATGTCAAATTGAAAGGTATCTCAATATCGACCAAGTCTTTCATACAAAGTTTCATCAAAATCCGTTCAGTAGTTTTGCGTGATTGAGTAAGAAACATCCATCCATCCTCACAAACTTTTGCATTTATAATATTAAGTAGAATAGGATAGTAGAAAATAGGAAATAGGACAGGATAGTAGGAAGTAGGACAGGATAGTTAGAAATAGGATATAATAGTAGAAAGTAGTACAGGATAGTAGGAAGTAGGATAGTAGGGAGTAGGACAGGATAGTAGGAAGTAGGATAGGATAGTATAAAGTAGGACAGGATAGTAGGATAGGATAGTAGGATAGGATAACATAAAGTAGGACAGGATAGTTGGAAGTAGGACAGGATAGTTAGAAATAGGATATAATAGTAGAAAGTAGTACAGGATAGTAGGAAGTAGGATAGGATAGTAGGGAGTAGGACAGGATAGTATAAAGTAGGACAGGATAGTAGGAAGTAGGACAGGATAGTAGGAAATAGGATAGTATAGTATAAAGTACGACAGGTTAATAAGAAGTACTATAGGTAGTAGGAAGTAGAAAGAGGAAAAAGATCACGTTAATATCCCACCTATCCGTACTAAGCGTTTCGCAGATTCCTTTATCATGCGAACTGCTAAGGAGTGGAACGCTCTGCCACCGTCTTTGTTCCCAAACGGATACAACTTGTGTCTCTTTAAGTCTAGAGTGAATAGGCATTTCATGGGCAGGCGTGTTCCATCTTAGGCCGCATCTTCGCTTTCCATCAGGCGAGATGTCGTCAAACGTATGCCCATTTAACAATAAAAAAAAAAAAAAAGTAGGATAGGATAGTAGGAAGTAGGATAGGATAGTAGGAGATAGGTTAGGATTAAGTGTGCATATGTGCAGATACTCACGTCCATAACGGCGGCGGGCGCCTGGCTCTGGCGCGCGCGCTCGCGCGTGATCTCGGCCTCGATGGCTTGTCGGATGGCCAGCTTGCACGCGCGCTGGCAGATCTCTGTTAGATCCGCGCCGGAGAAGCCTTGTGTCACCTGACGGAATACATAACATTTTGATATAATTACTATAATCTACATACAAAAACGTGCTTTATACACCGAACGTCACCGGCACATGCAAACTAAAATATATGAATATTTCGTAACTTCAAGTTTCCTTGTGGTAGGTTTTTCGTATGCGAGCCATCTGGGTGGGTACCACGTACGGCTTTGCCAGTAATTCTGCCGCCAAGGAAAAATCGTTCGGGAATCGACATCTGAGAATGCCTCATGCAGAGGAAGAATGAGTTGTTTTTAGATTTTTAAATTGTTCTCCGCATACTTTGGCGATGTACATGAGGTCGACGTAACTGGGCGATGTGGGTGAGGTCGACGTAACTGGCCCATGTGGGCGAGGTCGACGTAACTGGGCGATGTGGGCGAGGTCGACGTAACTGGGCGATGTGGGTGAGGTCGACGTAACTGGGCGATGTGGGTGAGGTCAACCTAACTGGGCGATGTGGGTAAGGTCGACGTAACTGGCTCATGTGGGCGAGGTCGACGTAACTGGGCGATGTGGGCGAGGTCGACGTAACTGGGCGATGTGGGTGAGGTCGACGTAACTGGGCGATGTGGGTGAGGTCGACGTAACTGGGCGATGTGGGCGTGGTCGACGTACCTTGGCGATGTAGGTGAGGTCGACGTCCTTGGCGATGGGCGACTTGCGCAGGTTGGCGCGCAGGATGGCCTCGCGCGACTTCTCGTCGGGCAGCGGGATATAGATGAGCTGGTCGAGACGGCCCGGTCGAAGGATCGCCGGGTCGATGATGTCGGGCCGGTTCGTGGCGCCTGCAAGGGAACAACCATGTCGTCCATTAATCACGTGATGTTTTTTACCAACTTTCTAACACCCCCCTCTTCACCAGGGGGATATGGTGAAACGTGGTGAGGTTTTAGACTGGTTTTATCACCAGGGTCCCCCTGATAATACGTGGTGAGGTTTTAGACTACCCCTCCCCCCTACCAAAAGTCACGTGTATTTTGTTGGCATATTAAAATTTTTCAGAATATTATCTTTTAATACATAATCTAATTTAATTCTGGATTAAGCACCGTAATAAAAATTTCCAGACAGACATTTGAGGTTGCAAGTTGTTTCTAAACGATGCCTGGCAAGTAAAGAATTGGTTAAGGCGTCAGGACGGTATTACAAGACGCAGGTTCGATCCCTATCCGAGAAATATCATTTTTCTTCTTCTTAATTATTTAAAATCTTGTAACGTACACAGTTGCTCTTGAAGGACTTTTTTTTTACACTTTATAGTTCTATGTTTGGCCACTATCTCGCCTGATGTGAAGCGATGATGTGGCTTAAGATGGAGCACATAGATCTAGAGAGAGACGGCAGTTGAGCGGCTGCTTAGACCCGTCTCCCCGATGGTTCACCGAACATCATACCACCATCGCTGGTGGAAGCTTCACATAATTTTTCTTACTTACTGTATTTAGAGTGAACTATTTTCTGTTTTTTATGTTATATATTCTATGCTGTTGTTTACCTGTTATTGGTAGTGCATTTAGCCTTACTTAATTTTAAGAAATCTTTGTCTTTAGAATAAGAAACAATGTAACTACTGTTGGTGAACCAAATAAAGAAAATAAAATAAAAATAAAATCATCCCGAAACACGACTAGGTCGCTTGACGGCATGGCTTTACACTTATATGTTTTAGTCAATCTAAACCTAGGTACAACAATCCTATCCTTATTTCTAGTGGTCACTATTTACTTTGAATGTGTGCAAGTTTTAACGTTAAGTTTAGTCTCTTAAGGTCAGTAAATTGTAGGGCCCATACCGATGATGAAGACGTTTTTCTTGGCTCCCATGCCGTCCATCTCTGTGAGGATCTGGTTGATGACGCGGTCGGCGGCGCCGCCGGCGTCCGACACCGAGCCGCCGCGGGACTTCGCGATGGAGTCCAGCTCGTCGAAGAACAGCACGCATGGGGACGCCGACCGGGCCTGTCATCACACAAATAATAATAAAGTATATAGAGAAAAGAGTATTACAAAAAGTAAGGAATGCTCGCGAGTGGATACAGAGATGTCATGTGACGAGATTCGAGAACCACCCGATTGAGCGAGTGTGGCTCAGCGGGAACTCGTGCGCCTTTCAATCCGACGCACCTGGGTTCGAATCCAGTGCAGATTCTGCACGCTTGCTCTAAAACGGTGAAGGAAAACGTCGTGATGAAACCCGCTTACGCGCTTTGGAGTGGTAGGCTCTGGCCGTGGTTGTAATACCACCCACCGAACAAAGCCATGCCGTCAAGCGACCTAGTCGTGTTTCGGGATGATGTTCGGTGAACCATCGGGGAGACGGGTCTGAGAAGCCGCTCAACTGCCGTCTCTCTCTAGATCTATGTGCTCCATCTTAGGCCACAACATCGCTTCACATCAGGCGAGATTGTGGCCAAACATAGACCTATAAAGAGTAAAAAAAAGAGAACCGAACCGAGTTGTAAATCACAAAGATAAAAGTAAAAGTGTAAATTCCAAATTCCAAAATATTTATTTGCTTTAAACATGGTACATTAAATAACACAGGTCTTAAATGTTTAGTCGTTACATATGTTTTATTACTTTATCAGCGTGCAAATGTTTATAATATTGTATTTAATAAAAATCTAATTAAAAAGTAAAGTAAAAAGTTATATATTTTAATTTATTTTCCATTTACTATCAACCCCATACATATTATATTATTCTAACAACAACCTACATAATATTCAGTAAGATTACACTACATATTTTCATTGCGTTTCAGCTTTGAGATGAATTTCCGCAACGTCACGCCTGATTCCATTGCATTAAATGGAAAGTAATCGAGAGAAAGGGCACTGACCTTGTCGAAGATATCCCTGACGTTGGCTTCCGACTCTCCGAACCACATGGTGAGCAGTTCCGGTCCCTTCACGGAGATAAAGTTGGCCTGGCACTCGTTGGCGATGGCCTTGGCCAACAGAGTTTTACCTGTGGAGAACATGGGTTGAGTGTTGGGATTCTGTAGATATGTCATGTTCAATTGCTTTATGCATCTGGATATAGACAATTTGCGGCATTGTTAGTCTGAATCGGCATATAATTTGTTTTAATAAAATATGACGAGTGTTAATTATATTTTCTAAAAATACAGGAATGCACTAATATGTGGGACCAGGATCTGTTCACGGCCAAAAAGGAACTAATCGGAATGATAACCGAAATGACATAGCGGCTCTCCTGAGCTTCATGTATTAGGAGAGTTCAGCGCGTAGTTCAAGGTGTCGCCACAGATTAGATATAGAAATACTAGAGACTGCGGAACTTAGAACTCCTGGTGCGAGATCGGCACCTAAACAATCACAAGGTGCCTCACCGCAGCCGGGCGGGCCGTAGAAGAGCACGCCGCGCGAGGGCTGCATGCCGAACTTGGGAACTTGTCGGGGTGAGATTACAGTTACTGCGGAGCTCAGAGCTCAGTAAACAGGCAACAAACGCGACTGACCGCAGCCGGGCGGGCCGTAGAAGAGCACGCCGCGCGAGGGCTGCATGCCGAACTTGGGAACTTGTCGGGGTGAGATTACAGTTACTGCGGAGCTCAGAGCTCAGTAAACAGGCAACAAACGCGACTGACCGCAGCCGGGCGGGCCGTAGAAGAGCACGCCGCGCGAGGGCTGCATGCCGAACTTGGGAACTTGTCGGGGTGAGATTACAGTTACTGCGGAGCTCAGAGCTCAGTAAACAGGCAACAAACGCGACTGACCGCAGCCGGGCGGGCCGTAGAAGAGCACGCCGCGCGAGGGCTGCATGCCGAACTTGGGAACTTGTCGGGGTGAGATTACAGTTACTGCGGAGCTCAGAGCTCAGTAAACAGGCAACAAACGCGACTGACCGCAGCCGGGCGGGCCGTAGAAGAGCACGCCGCGCGAGGGCTGCATGCCGAACTTGGGAACTTGTCGGGGTGAGATTACAGTTACTGCGGAGCTCAGAGCTCAGTAAACAGGCAACAAACGCGACTGACCGCAGCCGGGCGGGCCGTAGAAGAGCACGCCGCGCGAGGGCTGCATGCCGAACTTGGGAACTTGTCGGGGTGAGATTACAGTTACTGCGGAGCTCAGAGCTCAGTAAACAGGCAACAAACGCGACTGACCGCAGCCGGGCGGGACGTAGAAGAGCACGCCGCGCGAGGGCTGCATGCCGAACTTGGGAACTTGTCGGGGTGAGATTACAGTTACTGCGGAGCTCAGAGCTCAGTAAACAGGCAACAAACGCGACTGACCGCAGCCGGGCGGGCCGTAGAAGAGCACGCCGCGCGAGGGCTGCATGCCGAACTTGGGAACTTGTCGGGGTGAGATTACAGTTACTGCGGAGCTCAGAGCTCAGTAAACAGGCAACAAACGCGACTGACCGCAGCCGGGCGGGCCGTAGAAGAGCACGCCGCGCGAGGGCTGCATGCCGAACTTGGGAACTTGTCGGGGTGAGATTACAGTTACTGCGGAGCTCAGAGCTCAGTAAACAGGCAACAAACGCGACTGACCGCAGCCGGGCGGGCCGTAGAAGAGCACGCCGCGCGAGGGCTGCATGCCGAACTTGAGGAACTTGTCGGGGTGCTCCACGGGGTACTGCACGAGCTCCTGCAGCTCGCGCTTGACGCTCTGCAGGCCTCCGATGTCGCCCCACGTCACCGTCGGCACCTCCACCACAGTCTCGCGCAGCGCCGACGGGGAAGACTTCGTCATCGCGTACTGCAAACAAACACGTTATTACACACTGGTCAAAAAAGTTTCTGAAACCCGCGAGCGGGAGAAAAAATCCGTGTCCTTTTTTAGGACTTACATTTTTGTATTTTTGTATCACACCAAATGTCTTCAAAATCAGTAATTTTTGCGTCATTGTGTAACTGTGATAATCTCTAATTTTAGGGGGTATTTTTCAAATGTAACTGAATGAAGAGACGAGCTGGTCGTTTGCCTGATGGTAAGCAATACGCCTACCCATAACACAACTTTGTTTTGCGAAATCCTGCGCGGCGCTGCACTGCGCTCGTCACCCTGAGACAATTAGCTGTTGAGTCTCATAATGCCCAGTAATTTCGGTGGCTACAATGCTCTTCAAACCCGAACACAGTAATGCTTGCGCACTACCGCTTGGCGGCTGAATAACTGGCAAAGCGGTGGGTTTACAATATGAATAGGATATAATGTTTCTTTACTGTGTTTCGAGACATACGAAGACAATGTTAGAAAGATATCGCTGAGTGCTGGTAAAATAAAATATGACAAATCACCGCCGATTTGTTTTAAGCAATTTTCTTTTTATAATTTACTAGCGACCCGCCCCGACTTCGCACGGTTATTATACATATAAACCTTCCTCTTCAATCACTCTATCTATTAAAAAAAACCGCATCAAAATCCGTTGCGTAGTTTTAAAGATTTAAGCATATAGGGACATAGGGACAGAGAAAGCGACTTTGTTTTATACTATGTAGTGACTTACAAAATTGAAGACTATTATCATTACAAATAACTTAAGCCTACACTCAAAGAACCCAAAAAATCGTTAAAGAAACAATTTATACAAGGAATTAAGGAGAGTTATCTAACCTAGTCCAACCATAAGTCAAGTGGAGAGTATCACTCACCCGGAAGTTGTCCATGGTGACAGCGAGCGAGTTGAGCACTTCAGCGTCGATCTGGTCGTCCTCCAGGTCGATGAGGTCCATCTTCTCGCGGATCTGCTGCAGCGCCGCCTCCGAGCACAGCGACGCCAGGTCCGCGCCCACGTGCCCGTGGGACTCCGCCGCTATCTGAACACAACACACCACTTTAATAAATTACATCCTACTTTAATGCTCAATAGTTTATTGCAATCATATATTTATGTATGTACATTAGAAGAGGTCTTATGAAAAGGTTAGTTAACATATATGACCCTGACAGGGTATGGCGAAAGGAGTAATAGGAGCGAGCAGACCAATCCATAAACATTGGTATTTTATAGTCATAAAAAGAATTAATTTTATTAATATATTGATATAAAATATCTATTTACTTGTCATTAAAAAAAATCGTATATCAATACTTCTTCCTATGTTTCCTATCTGAATTTGTTTCCTATGTTTCCTTTAATTTTAATCAGAACCCTTAATGTAACATAGGTAAATAAGGTAACATCTAAATCATTAGAAATAAAGACATTTTGTATTGTTGTAAAAAAAAATTAGCTACACGAGCTAATTAATTACTACATAGATACATGTTAATGTTTTAAAAACTAGCAAACATAATTGTAAGATGTGTGTGTGTGTTTAGTTGAGATGTATTGTGTGGAATGAAGTGTGTGTAGTATAATGTTGAGTGATTTTGTCTCTACCTACATTATCATCAAATCGTGCGGAGCGAGTTCGTACCTAGAGCGGAACTCTGCGTCACGCCCATAGCCACGTGCGTCTCGCAGTGCCGACCCGAAGGATTCAGGTAAGAATATTCAGGTGAGGGTGGGTGTATGTGTGTAAGGGTGAAATAGGGTGTGTAAGAAGGTGTGATGGTGTTAGTGTGTATGTGTGAGGGTAAGGATGTATGTGTGTTGGTGAGGGGGTGACTGTGTAAGGGTGAGTGTGTGTGTGGTGGTGAGGGTGTGTGTATGTGTTACCTGTTCCAGATCGACGTCATCTCCCAGCTTCATGTTCTTGGTGTGTATGCGCAGGATCTCGAGGCGGCCGGTGGCGTCGGGGATGCCGATGTCGATCTCGCGATCGAAGCGGCCGAACCGGCGCAGCGCGGGGTCGATCGAGTTCGGACGGTTGGTCGCCGCCATTACGATCACGTGGGACGATTTCTTCATGCCTGTTCAATGTAAAAAAAACGTGTATTTTCTTACTTCGATACAATACAATGTTTTATTGAGTAACAAATACGCAAAAAGAAACTGAGTGACGAGACGAGCACATCGTTCACCTGATGGTAAACAACACGCCTGCCTATAACAGTTGTAGCATCACCCAGAACATTGTTATGCAAATTACTGCGCAGTGCTGCACTGCGCTCGTTACTCTGAGACAATAGCTCTTAAGTCTCACAATGCCTTGTTATTAGACTGGCTGCAATGCCTTTCAAACCAGAACACATTAATGCTTGCGCACTACCGTTTGGCGCCAGAATAATAGAAAGTAAAGGTAACTTGTATTTTAATTTTATTAGCGGTTTTTAACGATTGTATTAGACTGGGTACCAGACTGTCTGCCTGATGGAAAGTGAATGGATGGATGGATGTTACTCAGTCAAGCAAAAACGATTGATCGGAGTTTAATGAAATTTCGTATTAGGTTCTTTAGGTCCTAGAAAAGGGCATAGGTTACTTTTTATCCCGGAAAACCGCGGGCACAGCTAGTCTAGTATATTTTCATCTTATCTATGACGATGTGGTTCTTCAATAAGTGCGAGCAAAATAGGTCTTTCCTCCAAAAGACTTTCATAGAGAGGGCAGTAAAGAGTTGTCATGGACATGGAAATTCATGTTCCATCATTAAAAACTCTTTTGATTTAACTTATTTTTCGCGCTCACTGCACTCGCAACTTCGAGCTAAATGATGCTAATGGGTGACTTCTCTAAAGCTATTTAGTATAAAATTTTCATAAATTGGTTCAGGTCACTCACCATCCATAAGAGTCAGCAACTGAGACACGATCCTCCTCTCCACCTCGCCGTGAGTTTTCTCACGTTTGGGCGCGATGGCGTCCAACTCGTCAATAAAGATGATAGCCGGGGAGTTCTTGTCAGCCTCCTCGAATGCCTTACGCAGATTGGACTCCGACTCTCCGGCTAGTTTCGACATGATCTCGGGACCGTTGATGAGGAAGAAGAATGCACCTGGAAAGAAATAACACTTTTAGAAATGTGTAATTGAGAATATATTTTTTATAGCTTATAGATATTACGTATATGATACCAAATGACATTAAAATGTCAAGTCATATAAGATTTAAGATAACTATGTGACTGGCTTTTAAATAAATGTTTTTATAGTACTAAGAAATATAGATTTTTGTTATAGAAATAAATTTTGAATATATCTTATCTCATCTAAATTTTGAATATTTGCATGTCATCTGATGCTAATAAATTAACCACTGAGACCCGTGTATTAAATATGTTATATTCTAGCAAATAAATGATCGATTTTGATTTATGATTTATAATTTTGATTTTAATATTCAACCTCGATATTTTCAGTGCATCGGTGAATACCATCATACAATTTTTTTATACAAACATGTAAACTTTACATTCCTTTTCAATTATTATTAATTTAAATCTGACAAATATTATATTGAGTGTGATCCATTTGTACATGCATGCTGTGTTCGCATCCAGAAGGCCTTTCAGCTGACCATGTTTATACTGTACATCCTTGTAAATCATGTTTACTGTTGAGACGTCTAGTTTTGCGAACCTAACAAAAAATAGATCTGTGTTTGACCACTATCTCACCTGACGTGAAGCGACAATGTCGCTGCTAAATATATGGGTATAAATATACGGGTAAATGATAACGGCTGGTAACTTGTCAATATAAATAATATATTGGATGTTTTACATAGTTCAAGCAGGCCTAGCGCACTCCGCACTGTAGGTTTAGTTCTTTAATCAATTTCAGCATCAGACACACTTATGAACGTCATTACAATGACTACCACTGAAAAAGAACCACTACCCAGAAGATATGGCAAGATGGCTTTTTAAATTTTAGTTAAAAAATAAACATAGCAATACGTATCAATTATTACGAGGAGGTTAACTCACCGGTCTCGTTGGCCACCGCTCGAGCAATGAGCGTCTTGCCTGTCCCGGGCGGGCCGTACATGAGGATGCCGCGCGGCGGCTTCACGCCGATGGCCTTGAACAGCGAGGGGTGCCGCAGCGGGAGTTCCACCATCTCCTTGATCTGCGCGAGCTGCTTGCGGCAACCTCCGATGTCATCGTAGCCGACCGCGTTCAGAGCTTCTTCTTCCTCCTGTAACGGAATGGTTTAGTGTTATAAACAAATTTTCTACTTTGGTGTCGATTCTTCAACCATAAATCTACTAAAAACTTCCCATTTTTAACCGACTTAAAAAAGAAGGAGGTTCTCTGTTCGATTGTTTTTTTTTTTATGTTTGTTACCTCAGAACTCCGTCATTTATGAACCAATTTGAAAAATTCTTTTTGCGTCGGGTTCAGTATAGCTACGAAGTGGTCCCATATAAATTTCATCGATATGTGACCTTGGACTTCGAAGTTACATTGAAGTCGGTTTTTGTTTTTTTTCTAAAAATTAATTATCAAATCAAACATTCATTTATTCATAAACTGGGTTTACAAAAGTTCAAAGTTCTTTATTCATGTTTGGCATCACAGACGCACTTTTGAAAGTCAATTATTACAATGACTCTATCACCGTATCGGAAAAAGAACTCAGAAGATACGGCAAGAAACTGAGGGGCATTTTTTTTAGAACATTTGTTTTTTTAGAACAATATTTTATATTTGTTTGAAACTGAGGGGCATTTTTTTTTAGAACTTTTGTTACAATATTTTATGTTTGTAAAAAAATATTATTTTTCTTATGTGCCAGTTGGCTACTTGGCAGAAGCGGAATGTTCCACGCATCCTTGTCTTCAATGTAATAGTGGATCGGACAACTTTTCAGAAAGTTTTTTACATTAACTACAATAAATATATATAGCCATGAAAAATACTATTTTAATTAAATAACGATCTAAAAGTACCTAAAACTATGTTTAAATATTATGTTTCAAATATTGCCGCGCAAAAGGTCACCTCAAAACTTGTGATGTCGTATGTAGGTAGAAAACGACAAAGTATTCGAAATAAAATTTGCAAAGAGATTCTAATACGTTTTGTGAAGTTTGGGGACTATATTGTAGTAATGGAACGAAAAAATTAGCAAAAATACATTTTATGAAAAGCAAAAACGTAAAATAAACACAAGCTTGACTCACGGCATTTGCCTACAAATGACGTCATGCGCTGGGATTGTTGTTTCGTTTGAGATGAAGAACAGATTAAAAATGTCAGAATTATTTATTTATTTAAAAATATAAATGATTATTATTTCACAAAAATATTGATTGACTGATCTTTCTGGTTCGACGAACATTCGTTCTAACTACATTTTAGATTTTTTCTCGATTAGTGTCCGATCCCCTATTAGTAACTGTATAGTATGTATTTTTTATTAGAATATAGGTGTCGATTCTTCAACATAAATCTACTAAAAGCTTTTCCATTTTTAAATAATCAAATACTTATCACTAAGTCTGACCATGGCTGACAAGCATCAATTGAAAATGAAGGGCTATTTTTCGATTTCAAACGATTTTTCAATTTTCATTTTATGGATTACTTTAAGGGAAACATTCCAGCCACCTTAGCATGAACCAGAGACAAAAATTGTATCCTCTGCTTTTATACACTTTTTGGTTGTCGAAAGTGGATAAAGATGATAAATTGTTTTGTCACCAATCCTTGCTAAGGGGGATGATGGGAAAAAGGGTTGATTAGGCCCATGTTGTTTTTTTTATAGATAAATATAATTTTTTTGCGGGTGGAAGCAGTTGGTCCCCGATTTCGTTAAGAAAGTCAAGCAGCTTTTAGCGAACCATTTAGAACCCTTTACTCGAAAAATTCATGCATCTGACAAGCATGCTTGCCCATCCTTTAAAATAACTTTTTTATTCCTCTCCATTAAAGGTTGCCTGGAAGAGATCGCTTTTGGCGATAAGGCCGTCCATTGTTACACTTTCTTTAATTGATTTTATGTAATGTCTTTAATTTAATGTTTGCAATAAAGCATTCATCTATCTATAACTGGTTATAACTGGTTTTGTAAGGACGGAAGTCGGTACCCACCTCGCGTTTAATAGGCTCCCCCTCGCAATGGATGACGGTGTCGGGCGCCACGATGCAGTATGGCGAAGGGTCAGTCTCCACCACCTTGAACTCAACGGCGCGCATGCCACCGCGGACCATGAAAGTGTCGTCGCGGTGGATCGGCCGGTACGCCTCCATGAAGTACGGCTTTAGGTATACTTCAAACAGGTTTCTGGAAAGAGATGGATAAATAAAGCCCAACCCAACGATCACATACATAACTATACATAGACATACATATATTGTGGTAGGTCTCTTGTATGCGGGAGGCTCCACAGCTTTGCCAGTTAGCTCCGCCAGGCAGTAGTGAGCATCACTGTGTTCCGGTTTGAAGGGCATTGTAGCCAGCGAAATGACTAGGCAAATGAGATTTAATATCTGATGTCACGGGTGCAGTGCCTTTTATGGTAATAAAAGTCGTAGGCACAAAACATGTATCCATTTTCGAAATTTTCTCATCAGGTAGGTACATATTACTAAAAACAACTCACCCAGTCAAACCTTCAACGGAGTCGTCTATCGGCAGTATATGGACGCGCTTGCCGTACTTGACCGACGGGCAGGGTGCTATGGAGACGACGTCAGACAGGCGCACGCGCAGGTTATTCCTGACCACGCGGTTCATGCGGATCTTCTCATCGGGACAGTTGTCATCGGAGAGGACGATGCAGACGGTCTCCTTGCGCCGCTTGCCCTTCAGCAGGACGGTGTCGCCCCGGAACAGCTGAAGCTGCTCCATTTTAGCCTGTGACAAGAATCCTTTATTAGCAACGTGATAATACTCTCGTGGTAGGTTTCTCGTATGCGACCTCGTCGGCTCTTTGGTCAAAAATGTCGATATAACTGTGGTATTTTATCAAAAAAACATTATATTGACGACACATTCTGTTGGATTGTAAAAAGAGGTATTGTTTGTTTATACCTGTAATGAAAAGGCGTTCATTTATGGTTTAGAGTTATAAACAATTCTTCTCCTTCTTTTGTGATGATTCTTCAACCGTAAACCTACAACATTATTTTACTGGTCGTAGGTTTCTCGTATGCGAGAGGCCGTCTGGGTAGGTACCATCGCTTTGCCAGTTATTCTGCCACCAAGCAGTAACGCGCAAGCATTACTGTGTTCCGGTATGAAGGGCGTTGTGGCCAGCGAAATTTCTGGGCATATGAGACTTAATATCCGATATCTCGGGGTGATAAGCGCAATGCAGTCCTAAGCATTGCTTTTTATGGTATTAAAAGTTTTGGATGGCACTGCAATTGTTATGGGCAGGCGTGGCGTTTACCATCAGGCAAACGACTTGCTCGTTTCATTACTAAGCTCCAAAAAAATATGTTATGTATGAGTATCTTGTAGTTTATCTCTATTTTTTGAATAATAAGTGTTTATATATCTATCTATCTATCTTTATTTTTATGTTATGTATCACTTCAATAACGCCCAACGATCACATACATAGATCTTGGCCCCTAACTAGGATTCCCTGTATCTAGGGAACCAGGAACTATAAGGACCATGGTCACAACACCCACACACGAAACAAATGCTTGCGCTTTTTTTTTCTGTGCACAAACATTTGTCCCGTCGCGGGAATAAAAAAGTCCTAAATTAAAAAAAATAAAAATCCTGCATAAAAAAAAAGTCCTGATTCTTCTATTACAGGTTTTAAGCCTATTATCATCATCATCAGCCTGTTGCAGTCCACAGCTGGACATAACCCTTTCGAACTGCACGCCATTGAGCACGATCCCAACTAGTCTCATCCAGCTACTACCAGCCACTCTGTAAAGATCGTCGCTCCACCTAGCCTGAGGGCGTCCTACAACGTTTGCCCATCCGTGGTCTCCACTCAAGAACGCGTGTACCCCATCGGTTATCGGTTCTAATGCCCGGCCCACTGCCACTTCAGCTGACCTACATAGGGGAGTAATTAGGTGTTCCTCCACTATGCGCTGTGTTTAATAATAGTACTGCTTTGTTTTTACTTTTTATGTAAATATCATTTTATAGAAAAAGTTGATCATTGTGCTCTCTGAATAAAGCCATTTGGTACAGTTTGCAGTTAACAACATTGTAACTCAGTGTATTTAGTTATGTGTTTTATGAATCAATAAAAAAGTACTTGCTAAGCTAGGCAAGAAAAGTTCTTTACATTTTAAGAGCACCCATAATACAATACAATAATTCTTTATTGAATACTACAGGAAAGACAATAGACAACATAGTCAATAAACATATTAGTCAGTGACAGCCTCTGTGGTGTAGTGGTTGAGCAGGTTGGCTCAAATCTCATACAACACTGAGGTTGCGGGTTCGATTCCCGCGACGGGACAAATGTTTGTGCACAGAAAAAAAAAGAAGCGCAAGCATTATTTTCGTGTCTGGGTGTTGTGGGACCATGGTCCTCATAGTTCCTCGTTCCCTAGATACAGGGAATCCTAGTTAGGGGCCAAGATCTATGTATGTGATCGTTGGGCGTTATTATAATTAATTATTATTATTATATATATAGGTTATTCCACTCCCGGCTAGATCGATCAAAATTGATTGCACTTGAATCAAGAGCCAAACATAGTATTCAGTCACCTACGTCATAGCCTATAAAAAAATTGTGAATTAAAATTAACATTGAGATATTATCATCATCATCATCATCATCAGCCCATCACGTTCCTACTGCTGGGACACGGGCCTTCACTCATAGAGAGAATATGGGCCATAATCCACCACGGTGGTCAGGTGCAGGATGTCACATGTCCTTGAATTTTTGTGATCAATTCTTGGCCATGCCGGTTTCCTCACGATGTTTTCCTTCACCGTTTTAAGAGCGAGTGTTAAATCCGTACATAACTTAAGAAAGTCAGTGGTGCAGGGCCACCCACACCACTGACTTTCTGCGGGATTCGAACTCGGGTGCGTCGGATCGATAGTCGCACGTGCTCCCACTGAGCCACCTCGCTTAATATAACCACATAATGTAGATATTATTATATAACCTCAAAATTAATTTACAAATTTCATTACTTTAGTATATGTGATGTAATTATGTTGTTACTGCTCTCCCACTGTTATATTATCTATAGATAGATAGATAGATAACACTTTATTGCACTTAAAAAAGAAAACATAATATACAGTTGGTAACACATAATCAATAAGCACAATAGGCGGTCTTATCGCTAAGCAGCGATCTCTTCCAGACAACCATAGGGTAAGGAAAACAACACATAAAAGAGGATAGTGTGCAGTAGATAATAAGTAGAAAATGCTTTTAAACTAAAATGGTTAAAATATGATATATATATATATATATATATATTCCTATTAATTTCAAATCCTATGCATACCTACCACAAAACCAAAAACAACGCCAGCAACAAAGTCATACAAAACCGACCAAATCATCTGACCATGAAAATTCCATGAAGTTAAAATATTCAGTAGTGTAAAAAAGCTACAGTCATTTTTACCTAATTCTATTATGTTTTAATTCAATGCAACAACATTCACTGCATATTATTCGAAATCATTGTAAATAATATTCGGATCACATTTGTCATTCAACAACAAACCCATCCATAAACTTTGAATCAGGGGAAATACCAAGTTGCCAAACACCAGCATCATTCAGGGGCATCCCCTGTAAAAACTGCTTTCATATTGCATGTTAGGGGAAGTACCAAGATATGTAGATGTTCCATTGACCATAAGAACTCTAGAGGACATCTAACATTTAAAAAAAGTATGTAAATAATAAAAATTTATTTAAGAAATAATTATACAAATTATTTAAATAATCGCCAGAGAAGCTACTATGAGCTGAAAGTTGAACCAGAAATTGGTTCCGTCAGTGTGTCTCAAAATGGACGACCCGGCTGAAAGGTGCAGCTAATTCATCACAAAAAGTGGCCAATAAACGATGTTACTTTTGCTACCTTTCTCTTTTATGAATGCAATGCAGCTTCTCTGCGCGCTCTTCTGCTCAAAACGTAGCTGCACACCCACTATATTTCTTTCACGACCTGGAAGACTGGTAGATAATGCTAAATAGCATTATGTCATTCCTTGTACCATTTTTGTGTAAAACTATTAAATAAATAATATATACTTTTTACCAATGTGCAAAAGAGACAGACAGTATTTTGGTACTTCAGTGTCGAATTGCATCACATTTGTATATATATACCCACAAAATGTTTAGATAATTGTTATCACTCCTTTACTACTTCTGAGTTACCTATTAATGTTCACACATTTTTGTAGGTTTGAAACACTGACAATATTTTTATGGAATGTTTTTTTTACCTGAAACTAAAGCAACCTACTTATAACATTTATAAAAAGGTAGAGCAATATAACTATTTTAGTTCAAAGGAATCCCCAATAAATAATTGCTTCATTTTACTATTTATTTACTGACAGATGAATGTTTGAATGAAGGTCAATAACACATAGGTGGTTTAGAGACCAAACTCGAATAGAATTTACATAATTAGTGAATATAAGCTGCTTATAATATCCTAGAGATATTAAATATTATACTTATTATTATAACATATCTTTCTAAATTCCAACTGTAAAAAAATATGTATTATCATTGCTTAGTTGGACTTTAGTTTAATTGTAGATATATCGCCATCAAAATGAGTTTATTTTGCTTTAATATCTCCAGAAGCAGTTTGTATTAGAGTCAATCAGTCAGTCAAAAAGGAGAATTATTTTATGTGGTTTTACCTATACACACAAGTGCATACCGATCACAAATAAAACATAATATTTTAGACTCAAACAAATACCTACATTAAGATATCTATATATATTTTTAATAAAAATGTTCCTAGCATGTTAAGATATTATTTGTTTTATAAAAAGCCAAATATCTTTGAACCAGTTGAGAAGTTAGCTTGTCCTAATAATAATAAAAAAATATTACTATTCTGCATGTTCAATGGGCAATTTTTTTTTTTAGGTTAGGGTGATATTGCAAAAGTGAACACTGTAACATCTGATATTACTCATTGAATAATCGTAATAATTTCTAATTTAAAGTGTATGACTTCTAAATGTGGCACATAAGAATTGTGTTGTCATTATAAAATTTGCCTATAAATGTAATCTTTGAGTTGTTGACAAAAATCTACATAGTATATTTTTGGGGAAAAACACTTGAGACACTACAGAAAAACAGGACACAAGCAGAGCCTTTTCTCAAACTCCAAAGCGAACACTTCAATTATACTTTTATTTAGAATTAACATTAAGATTACTAAGACTTAAGCTATATCTACAATATTTCATTGATAAAATGATTAAAGCTCTAAAAAGCTATTTAGTGCTCCAGAACCGGTTCTGATTATCTGATAATGATTTGGGAGAATAAGATTTTAAATTCCTTCATAATTTGAGAAGCATTTAGTGCCACAACAATGGTTACATCAAGATAAGAATCAAGCATTTTCCATGAATATGGGACAAAGGAAACTGACCTGTGATAAAGCCACGACGGAGTTATCATCGCTGACGGCTTCCTCGACGATCAGGCGGTTGGGTCTGTCCTTGCGGCGCAGGATCGCGGTCGATAAGTCATCAGGGCTGGAAAACCACGGCAATGGACACCCATCAGCATTATCTTACATATCATACCAAAATCCAAGCAGACACCACAAGAACCTCCCCGAATAAGAAGTTTCCAAGACGTTTTTTTGTAATGATCTTGCAAAATTCGATTAGTTGAGCTTGGTTTGGAAACTGACATGATGACAAGCCAATTTCGAACAATCGTTTACAATGGGATATGCCGATTTTCGGCAAATTAACACCTAGATAGGTCAAACTTATTGTTGAAATGAAGAAGTTAGTGCTTACCTTTTATTGTCTGCCATTTTAATCAAAAATTAATACAATAATTTATAGAAATAACTATTTTACGAAATGCCGAATGAACAATCACTTCACCACTTCTGCCTGTGCGTGACGTTGCCGTATTTCATTTGTTCGACGGCTAGGCCAGTGTTGCCATATAATAAAAAAATGTCTATGGAAAATAAGTAAGTTTTTGTTTACAAAATATGAATGTTGGAAAGTACCGGTTTTTATTTATATTTTTTCCTTCTCCCCTTTTCGAAGACATTCTCGACAGTCACGAAATTTTATATTTTGTATGTTGGTGTTTTTGCCAACTTCCTGTTATACGATTTCGCACGATATTTTCCAAAAAGTTTTTAAATGGGTGCTCCTTGCTCCATATCCATCTGCGCAAGTAGATTTGTACCTACGGAGTACAAGTACGGAATCGGATAGTTCTAGTTCAGTTGGATTAAGAATCTCCTCCTATTTTTGTAAGTCAGTTTATATTAATAAATAGGTAGGGTATAGATAAAATAAGGTATCGTTATTACACTTGGTATCATAGCCGTTTATTTAGCTAGAATAGTGTGTTTTTACAACGAATAACATTGGCATATATAAAATTAAACCTTGTTACAAGAAACAAAAAACATAAGTGATTAAAAGTTATTAAGGCTCCATTTTGTCTATAAGGTATAGCAAAAATGCGACAGAGAGTTTCACGACCTTCTGATAAAACTTATCTAGAGGTTATCTGTTAAAATAACATAAGATATTTATAATAATAGTTTATTTCCTTAAAAACCTTAAATGATATTTATTTTAGTTTCTGATGCTAATATTTAACATTGCTCTGTATTATAAAATGTTACTAAGGCTAGTTTTAACAATTTGAATGGGCATCTGTCTTACAGAGTAATAAAAAAAAACCGGCCAAGTGCGAGTCGGATTCGCGCTGGAAGGGTTCCGTACCATTATCTATAAAAACGGCAAAAAAATCACGTTTGTTGTATGGGAGCCCCCTTAAATATTTATTTTATTCTGTATTTTTAGTATTTGTTGTTATAGCGGCAACAGAAATACAATATCATGTATGAAAATTTCCACTTTCTAACTATCTCGGTTCATGAGATACTTCCTGGTGACTGACGGACAGACAGACAGACGGACGGACAACGGAGTCTTAGTAATAGGCTCCCGTAAGTAGAGGAGAGTCACCAAATATGGGCTACCATTTTGTTTTTGCCTCAAAAATAAAAAACTATTAAAAAATTAACCATTTATTGACGTCAAAATAATCACACATAAATTTTTAAAGAGCTAGGTAACAATCTTATGTTTTTAATATTATTATATATTATTATATTGAGCATTAAACAAAATATCAAAATAGACTAAATATGGAACAGGTACTCGAATATGGGCAACAAATAAAAACTTATAATATCTTGTACGAAAATAATAATTAAAATAATAATAATAATAATATTTATCTTATTAGAGATCAAATTACTTTGGTAGATGGAAGAAATCACATAATTTACTTACAAAAATCACATATCCATGTGTCAAACATCTGACCCACAGTTCTCCTGCTGCGTTTTCGGAAAAAAGTACCTGACAAAACATACACGCTGCATCGGCAGTGTCAGGAGCCCCTCTTCCTGTAGGGGCATCTGGTTCACTATCTGAATCAAATTAGAAGAAGACCATAGTCATAGCCCATATTCGAAATTCTTTACCAAAATCAACTTGATCGTGTACTTTACAAATCATATATAGCAAGCAATAAATCGACCGAAAATCATAAAATTAAACTTATATTCTGCAATAAAACACACAGTTACAGTATTTAGACCTAATTTTCATTAATTAAACAACACATTGATACGTGCCGCAAAAAAACTTTTCGACAGCAGCAACACAAGTATGGCGGACACTGGCGACAGCTCGCGCGCGACTGACGCGAATCAGTGAGTGCGATGTTAGAGCGAATGAATGCGATAGACGATCGACGTTTGTTGCGTCTTTCGATTGTAGGTTTTCGAGAATTGTTACTAGCCCATATTAAAGCACTAGCCCACATTTAGTTACTCTCCTCTACAGGTCAAAAGTTCAGTTCATCATCATAGTTTGTCCGTAAAATCTTTTAGATTCATTGAAACTATAAACACGTGTTTCTCCATTTCTTGAAGATCATCCCCTAACAGGCTTAACCGGGGTGGTCGAGTTTGCAAGGAGACTAGTTAATCAAGAGAAAACAGTATTACCTAGAGACGTATAATTTTAAAACCAACCTCTAACGTAGTTAAACAGTGTAGTGTAGGTATATTCTTTTTTGGTGAACTAGGGTATACATATATATATATATATATTAGGATACCTAATATTTGGTATCTTATCTACATAATATTATATACCTAAAATACTCGGGGTTTACTCGTGGTAGGTCTCTCGTATGCAGGAGGCCGTCTGGGTACGTACCACCACTATGCCAGTAAGCAGTAGTGCGCAAGCATTACTGTGTTCCGGTTTGAAGGGCATTGTAGCCAGCGAAATTACTGGGCATATGAGGCTTAATATCTGATGTCTCAGGGTGATGAGCACAATGCGGTGCTGCGCAGTGCTTTTTATGGTATGAAAAGTTCTGGGTGGCACTGCAGTTGTTATGGACAGGCGCGGCGCTTAGCATCAGGCGAGATGGACAGAGGGATGTTTGTTACTCAATCACGCTAAATAAAATTACTAAACGGATGTTGATGAAATGTGGTATGTAGATTTTGATGACCTGGATAAGGACGGTTTATACATTTTGTCCCGGCAAATCATCACAAACTTTCGCATTAATTATTTTAGTAGGATGGGATATAGTAGGATATAGGATTAGTAAGTATATTCAGTAGGAATAACAACCAACAAGTTGTAAACGTACAAAATGATAGACCATGCGATGTAATATATTATTATTTCATTATTATAATTCATTATTTTTATCTTGAACCTTAGCTTACCCGTTTTACGCTACCCTTCCTTATACCGGTATGTTCTCTCTGGCCTGGCTGGTGCCTCATTGATCATATTAATCATGATTGTTTCCAACATAACTTGATCTCTGTGGCTTAATTCGAGCACAGTCGAATAAATGGTCGAAAGAACATCAGCAGTTTCCATGTTAATAAAATCCTTCTTCTGTTCGCCGTAGTCTTTGACGTCATTAACGTAATCCTTGAACTGCATTTTTTTACCTAATAAACTGTTCATGTTAGAGAAGAACGATTCTCTTTCCGGCTTAGGTTTTCTGCTATTTTTATAGTCCATTAATCCTCGATACCAAGCCATCTCTTTCTTCAGATCTTCTCTGAACATTCTGGACATTGCCCGGAATTCTTCAGCTAGGCTCCACATGTGCCGGTTATTAAACTTGTCGAATTCTCTGCTTACAACTCTAACATACCGCGTCAGCTTCAGGCCCGAATAACGGTAGTCCGATAAACAATCCAGCATCTCTATGATGAAAGTCTCGAAATCGATACCGTGCTTTCTAATTGGTATTATAATTGGCCTGCCATATTCGTCAAATTGATCTTTTTGCACTATGCCTATAATTTCATAACATATCGTTAATTTTAGAAAAACTATTACACATATACACTTTGTGAACGTGCCCATGTATGTAGAGGTCTGCATGGGTGTGGCTGTGTCATTGTGTGTGTCGGTTAGTCGAAATATTAATTAGAAGGAAATCAATTTCACGGTGAGCAGCCGGATAAATTCACCATGAAATTGAGTTAAAAATTGCCCTTATTTTTCTCCATGTACTCTATCACAGCTGATGTGAGTTTGAAATGAATATTATTCATCTCATGTTCTTCTAGTTTATGCAATCTACGAAATATTAGCCCTTCGAATATTTCTCGCGTTGCATCCCCGATATGACGACTGAGACCTTCGCCGAACCGCATTAGAAGATAAATATAGTCGTCCATTTTCTTATCGTCGTTGGTGCTGTAAATGGCATTCATTGCGTAAAAGAAATTGTTGAATACGGGATTACCCTTCGATATTATATTTACGAAGTACAATATATATTTTTTCAGTACGTTTCCGTTAAAGTCTGACAGCCTCTTCAGTTTGTCGCGGAACTTATCTAGAAATCTTTTGATTGAGTAGTCAGAGATGAGACCTCGGAGACTTTTGTACAATACTTTGAAGTACCCAGGGATTCTGTGTTTTGAAAACCGTGTCAGTAGCGTGCGGCAAATGTTTATAATGAAGTCGAAAAATGGTCCTTTTGGTAGTATGACTGGTTTTCGAGTTGTGGTAGTACGACGCGTGACGGGTATAAACCTGGTAGTTTCTTCAGAGGATGCACAACCGCTAGACTCATCACTCAGCTCGTACTTAGGGTAGCATCTCTTCGCATGTCGTATATTTTTTTGAGTCAACATTTCAAGATTATCATTATTTTCTTCAGGAATCGCAATCTGACCACTTGAATTCCCTAACAAATAGAAAATTAAGACGATACTTGGTAAAATATTCATATTACAAGTAAGCAAAAATAATAATTAAAACTACAAGTTGATTTCATATTTTTATGTTCATACTGAGCGAGTCTAAACAATATACCTGTACCTAATACCTAATTCAGTGCATATAGTATTTAATTTTCTATAGAAAGCGTATGTCGACACCAGTTTTCTGCACTTGATTCTTGTTCCCCAACCACGATCTGATTTGTTTCAATACCTGAAACCAGAGAAAATGTAAGTTCCTTTCAGTGAGTTCCTGTCAATTGGCCTGGAAAATGTTCTTGAAACTAATAGCAAATGTTGAGCAATTGCTCTGGCTTTAAGAGTTTTTCACAAAACAGAGAAGGCAACTTTTTACGACCTTTTATTTCACTTCGTTTTGTTACGTATGGTTGCTCAGATTTTTTTTAATTTTCTCATAAATGCTTGTTTGGGTCATATTTGTAGGTGGATTATCATATCTTTTTATATTACTTTTCATAGTCTTCATATGAAAATATTAATTTTCTTTCTTTTAAAGAATGTACGTATGTATGAAAATAAAAAAATTAAATAACTCTTTATAAACGCACACAGATAATTAAAAAACTAACAATAAAAGCTTATTTATAGTGGTACAATTGGCGGTCTTATCGCTAAAAGCGATCTCTTCCAGACAACCGTGCAGGGAGAGGAATAACGCAAAAGGAATGTATGTATTTTATTTAATTAAATAATTAAAATCAATAAATTGCGCCATATTACATTGAAATATACCAAAGTAACCAAAAGATAGGTACTCCATTTTTCGCAGTTCTAAGACCCTAATTCACTATGACAACTTGGCGAAATCACTAATATTAATAAACGACATCTCTATGACGCATTCATAAATTCATATATATATGACGCGTCATAGAGAATACAAATTTTGCAGATGTCGTTTATTAATGAAGGAATCGACGTTTCCTCGAAGCAAGGAATCGCCAAGTTGTCATAGTGAATTAGGACCCTGTATAGGTAAATGCTTATCCATCCTGAACTTTTATGAGTGACTAGTTGCTTTCCGCGGTTTCCCGGGATAATAAGTAGCCTGTCCTTTTCCAGGAACTAAAATACTTTTATGCCAAATTTCATCAAAATCGGTTCAGTAGTCTGTGCGTGATCCATCCATCCTCACAAGCTTTCATTAACCGACTTCAAAAAAAGGAGGAGGTTCTCTATTCGATTGTGTTCTCTTTTTAATTTATTTTTATGTTCGTTCCCTTAGAACTCCGTCATTTATGAAACGATTTGGAAATTTGCGTCGGGTTCAGTATAGCTACGAAGTGGTCCCATATAAATTTCATCGATATTTGACCTTGGACTTAGAAGATACATTGAAGTCGGTTTTTTTAATAAAATGTATACCTGTTTATTTCGTGTTATTATCTAATATTAATAGGGTTACCAAGTAAATTAATATTAGGTAAAGATTTTATGAAGAAATAGAAGATAACTTTTAAGTCAATAACAGGATTTTATTGTATCGACTGCCGATTGCCAATTGCGGCCATGAAATCAATTATTTTGATGGCTTTTTGCCTTTTCAACATTAACTATTCATTATCTATTCAGATATGTACATCACAGTCACAAAATGTATATTATGGGCATTATTTATCCCAAATTTGGTAACATGTATTAGATCTTCATATAATACCTACCATGATTCAGGAATAAGGGGTTCTTTACGTAGAGGACAAATATTCGAGAAATTCATAAGAAGCATGTTGGAAATGTTGTCAACTACTTTCCCAAAACGTCATCTCGTGCATTACGTTAAAATTGTGGGCGAAGAACTCGACCGAATGGATTACAAACAAACAAGAAAGCTAGCAAAACATTTCCGGAGTCTATCAAAAATGGATAGAGATGAACTGAAGTCGGAGTTCAAGACGTATCTCGACGAGATGGACAAGAAGACGCCACGTTTGACAGAGTTCATACAAGCAATGAATGAAGTAACCACTTGGCAACAAGAAGTGAAGTTTAACGACTACGTGTTAGACGTAAAAGACTATGGCACAGATGACAAGAGGGATATCCGCGAAGAAACACGCTCTGTCCTCGACTCAATCCTCAGTGCTGTAAAGGAACTGAGCGTAAAAGAACAAAATGATTTAGAAAAGACATTGAAGCGTGCTTATAGAGAGCGTAATAAGGTTAGTTCACGGGATATGCAGACATTTTTAACTAATTATGTGAACGATCGAATTGCTCAGTTTAGATATGTTCATCCAACATAGTCTTAGTTTATTTGAATGGTTCAACGCAAAAATATACCTAAGCCCTTACAGAAACTTTTGTGAAGTGACACACCCTTTCGCGAAAGTAATGAAAAAACTTGTGACGATGGCTCTGAGATTGAAACACGTATCTTCGAAATCCAAGAGTTGTATTTCGTTTCCAGAAGAAATTAAAACTTTTTAAACGACAAGCACATCTACCTAATTTCAGTAGATAGGTACATTGACATATATTCTACCACTAGACAAGCGCATTCATGAAAACTATTTTATTCAAATGCTGGTGAGCTAGACCTAAGGTTCGCTGCAGCGCTAATGTCATCTAACCAAAACATGCAGCGCTTGATCGCTTGTAGAGTTTAGTTTACTTGCGACCAAAAGCTATATAATCTTGAACAAAACGCGTAAGCGCCACGAAATTTCATGGCGCTTACGCGTTTTGTTCAAGATAGTGTAACAACATGGCGTCCCTATAGATTTTTAGACCACAGAAGTGACACTGAGCGTGAGCTTTTGTACCTACAAAACTTAATTAGAATTCATACTCCATTTAAAAATTTATTTATCCTTATAATATTATAAATGCGAAAGTTTGTGTGTGTGATGTTTGTTACCACGTATCACCGTAACTACTGAACCGAATTTGATGAAATTTGGAATGTAGGTAGTAGTTAAATAAATTAATTATATTTATAGTATTGTATGTACCTAAAGTGAAAAAAAGCAAAGAAAATTAATTGTTATGCGGTTATTTCAGTAAAGTAATTTTAATGACTACCTATCTTATTTTCCTTCAAATAGAATTCGTTTCGTTAGTTTCTGTCTTTTTGTTGAATAATGAATCTCGGGATCTGTTTTGGCCTCGTGGTGAAGTCTTATTTTTGCATATTTTTCAATTACTTCATCAAATTCATCACAAAATAACATTAATTAAATACTAAAAAATATCAAACTGGTAAGAATATAATTATACAAATTAAAACACTTTTTAAAAACACCACATCAAGTCTGTGTTTCGTACCATATTTTTACCTACAACCGGTTTTGTAATGGGACATCTGCACATTTTAGTCTATGATTTTAGATGGCGTGGAATTTAAATGAACGATTTTCTGTTTTATTGTGGTATTACGATATTTATTCACTTGAACAACAAATATTTTTACTTACTTGACTACTGAATTATTATTGATGTCCAAGTTCACACTTTGAATCGAATTTTCTTGTTTTTAACGCCGCTCCGTACGCGTCCACATTGTGTGAATGTCGAAGCCCCACTAACATAAGATGTATGGATTTCAGTACAATTCAGTCTAACAAAGTGAGTGTTCGGATCGCGCAATCTAGTTGTATACATATATATCAATGTTTCAGTATTTTTGTTACTTTGGCATGGTCTATATAAATAATACCTAAGTAAGCAATATGATGATCATCATACTAAGTTATTATCTATTAGTTTTATGGGCTAATAAAAGACTGCAAAACATGTTCGTGTCAATTCAGTTTGTTAATATAATTTTTATTGTATATTTTGTAACATAACTAAAACGCAATGAAAATATATAGTGTAGTGGGATTACACTATATATTTTCATTGCGTTTCAGTTTTGAGATGAATTTCCGCAACGTCACGCCTGATTCCATTGCATTTTGTAACATATTATAGAAACTGACTTTTTCCTTTTTTTTGTTCGTCCGTTTGGGTAGGCTAAAGTCTCTAGGACCATACCGCCTTGTCTTCCGTAGTTTTTATTTGATATTTTAATATTCTATGTATTATAGTTTTTTTGAGAATGAGGATCATCAGCAACAAGACGGACACTCTCCTAGTGCTTTAATAAAGTGGTGGAATATTATTCAAGCCTTCCATGGACTTTTTGGGAGAATATAAAAAGCAATGTTTTTCTCTATTTCGTTTCAACATTCCACCGATATTACACATGATCACTCGAAATAACACTAGTTTGGAAAATAAAACAACATTGAACCATTGAGAATAAGACCTCAATGCATTGAACTGTATCACTTTTCACTTCCCGCCAAAAAGTCATAAAACAATATGTATGTATCAACCAGGAAGGAGATCCCCAAGATACAGGTTAACCTAGTTTGGGGACCAATACACAATAGACTGTTTTTAGAGCGAATTATTTTTTCAATAAACATTTGATAATTATTATTATTGTTAATCCATGTTCCTGCTTCTTGGCCAGTATCGGTGTTATAAGTTGCACATAGTTAGACTTGCAAAAATTACTAAATACTAGAATTATATTAACTTTTACCAAAACATAGAAATCTTATATATAGAAAGTGTTATTTTTGTTGATATTTAATAACTAACTTGTCTATGTCCTATGCCAGGACCTAAAGTATTTACGTACCTAAATTCATCAAAATGTTCTCTGTTTAGTCATTATTAAGTTAAGTGGTAACAAACACACACACGCACAGACAGACATTTATTATATTAGTTTAGTATGTAGTATGGATAGATTCTTTTATCTTATAAGTATCGAGAACTAAAGAGTAGAGATTAGATTAGGGGTAAAGATTTTTCCGGCGCTCGGAGTCATCATGGTAAAAAGATTTAAGAGTATGGGATGGTATGGTCGTCCAGTCCTATGTACTGGGGCGAGTGTGCGCTTACCAAATGAAACACTCCCATGTTATTTTTATATATCGTATATTAATATCAGATTATCTGACTCCAATTTCACAGTTACGCATTAAGATAGGTAAATAAGACAGCACGGAGTTAACAGTGGTGAAAATCGCGGAAGAGGTAATTTTCTCTCGTGCCGTGAGAGCTGCGCGGCTTAAAATTCCATATAAAGAAAGAAAGAAAGAAAGGAGAAACATTTATGCGACAACCAGTGGCGTAGGTAGGTAACCAAAGGCCCTAGGGCAAAAAATAAACTAGGGCCCCAACTAAACTATTTAAAATCGTTTGTTTCGTATTCGTCGCGTTCCGAACTCTGGTTTATTTATATTTCAAATGTGGGAGTAATTTTCAGTAGTTCAATTTATAGTTTGGAAGTAGGAGTCCGAGGGGCCCTCGGGGCTTGGGGGCCCCGGGGCACTGCCCCGTCTAGCCCTCCAGTAGCTGCGCCACTGACGACAACCACTAATAAATAAATGAAAAAGACACGTAAGATAAAAAATAGAAAGACAAAGAATATAACCAAACAAGACAATACGAAATACGTGAACAGAGGAAGTTTGTGGTGCCAAAAGGGACTAGCTCAGCACAAATGTTCAATGTCGATGACATCAGGCGCTGGTTTTCAGCATAACCCCTTTAGGTGAATGGATATTCTTGGTTTCAATAGAACATAAATAGCATAAAATATAAATATACACATATTGGAAATTCCACCGAGCGCGCGCTTGTGATTGGCCGCTTTACAAGTTGGCCAATCACAGCGAGTTCCGGTGCTCTCAGCTGCGATGGTTAATGATGATAAATGAAGAAAAACTTATTTACCTGCCACATGATAACTGTCACCAGACCTGCTAAGAGTTCATCTCCACTTGCGATGAGAACAGAACTGAACAGCATTGCATCGAATGTTGACAGGTTCCATTCTTCACCCCACCTACCAGATATAATTATGTTATCAGCTAATTAATAAGATATTGAATGCATTGAGATAACTATATGATATAAATGGTATACAGGGTGTGGGAAAATTTCGGGTCCTCCAGGGTAGGTACCTTTTCTGTAGCAGTGAAAAAAACCAAGAAAGGAGAAAGAAAAGAAAAACCATTTATTCGACACACAAACAAGAAATTAAAAATAAAACTTAAATAATAAATATATGTGCCGAATGGGCTGAGCTCAGCATAAAATGCCCAGAGTTTTACACGACTCAGCGCTGATTTTCAGCTTATACCCGTTTGGCTATAGGATCAGAATAATTGACTGTACTTATCCATAAAATTATCATCAATTATCACAGTGAAGAAGTTTTGTCCATAGAAAACATCATCGGTTTAAATTTGGGAAAAAAAGCTACATATTTGGATTTACCAAAAGATTACAGTCAGGCTCAACAAAGCAATATATAAAAAAACTAGTGTTACTAAAACTAACGTAATTAAGTATTTACTAGGTGAATGACAACAATTTGAGAATGAAGCAATAGGACTACCTATTGGCCCTTATAGGAATATAGATAGCCCAAATGCTCCAGCCCACTACCAGTTGGCAACGAAAGATGCTGGCAGCATTACTCATTGGATTGCAATAGATAGATAAACGCTTTATTGTTAAAAACTTGAAACTAGGTCTTTTTTTTTACATCTGTCTGGGTCAGCGTTTGACCACGATCTCACCTGATGGGAAGCGACGATGTGGTCGAAGATGTAGCACGCTTACCCAGTAAGTATTTGTTCACTCTTGATTTGAACACACCCAGATTGTATTTATGTGGAAACACAGACGACGGCAAGGCATTCCACTCCTACATGAAAAACAAGTACATTTCACAGATACAATACTGATACGTTGCCAAATAAGTCCCAGCATTTTGGTCACACGCCGCACCGACCAGGCGCTCTGACAGACTTAAAAATATGATGAGCTCCCGGTCCCCATAGGCCCAAAGTTTTAACACCAAACGGATATGGACTGAAATATGTAACAGCTACCGAGGTTAGCATACAATTAATTGTTCTTACCAAGTCATGGAGAAACAAGAGGGGGTAGAGTCGTCGTCATACAGTAGTGCGCTGGTGCCGCCGGCTTCTCTCGTAGTAAGCTCTACATCGAGAAGTCTCTCTAGCATGGTCCTCTCGCTCGCTACCCAGTTCAGCCCGTCCAAAGCCTGTATATATATCATCCTTTTATCCTAATCTTTTAAAAAAACTATGTGACGATTTGTAACACATAAATCAGCATTTAGACCTTAGGATTTACATCTATTGATCAGACTCTACCAGAAGGGTATAGCTAGAAGGAGAGTAAATGAGTGCAAAGACTGCAAAGTCTTTGAGACGGCGCCAAAAACATAGGGTCTCGTTTTTACAAGCTTTTATTTAACTTGCAATGTATGTATGTTTGTCCGGGTGGAATCTTGCAAGCTGAATTAAGACCACTTCCTCTTATCCTACGGAGTTAAAATTTTGCATACCTTGTCAAAGTCCGATGACAATGCAATATTATGGTGACAGCCAGCTGATCTGATGATGGAGACGGAAGGTGGGCAATGGAACTCCTTGACGGATAGTCGTAACCTACTAGTGTTTGGGCTCATTTTTATCTGCTTGCAGTTCCGATTACGAATTTGTTAAAAGCTTGTCTTGAAAAAAATATTTTCCAACAAATTCTTATTAGAAGTTGTCTTCAAGTTTCGTTTTAAAAGAAACAGTGTTCAAATAACTGTAATATTATAATAAAACTAGCGACCCGCCCCGGCTTCGCACGGTTATTATACATATAAACCATCCTCTTCAATCTATCTATTAAAAAAACGCATCAAAATCCGTTGCGTAGTTTTAAAGATTTAAGCATACATAGGGACATAGGGACAGAGAAAGCGACTTTGTTTTATACTATTTATGATGGTGATACTCGTAGGAAAATTTATAGAATATGCCGAACTCATACCCGATATAAGCCTAAAACACAATAACCTAAAAAATATTTAATTTACTTTATTGATAGAGTCCAACTTACTCTTTCAAAGAACGCAGCTAAAAATTTCGAGAGCAGCGCTTGCCTGGATTCACTTTCACCCAATACTCCTTATGACAGAAAAAATGCACATATAATTAAAATGATATAAGAACATGCACAGAAATAAGTACATAGATATATGATTGTTTTTTGTTTGATATTCATATTATTATTCGTGGCGTAGATCACAAAGTTTAAAAAATAAGTGCATAATGGCTCTTTATCTTCGGTATTTATTGTAAACACGTGTATTTATTTATAGTGTGCAATAAAGTGTTATCTATTTACTACCTTGTATTATGTATTTTATATATAACAAGATCGAGTTGACCTACTTTTCACGTACTTACCTGGAGCGGGTGTGGACAGCTGTTTGCAGACGGCCCTGCAGAGATAACCATCGTGAAATACAACCTGATAAGGCTTGGAGGGTACGGTGCAACTTGTTTACTTGGCGTAACACTGTTTATTTATGTAGGTACTACTTGGCGGGGTTTTTATCGTATTACAGAAAGGGAAGCGTTGTACGGTTAACGCATTGATTGTTACGAGTAAGAAAGCTTTAATAATTAATTTTTAGATAATAAACAAAAACCGACTTCAATGTATCCTCGAAGTCCAAGGTCAAATATCGATGAAATTTATATGGGACCACTTCTTAGCTATACTGAAACCAACGCAAAAATAATTTTGCAAATTGATTCTTAAATGACGGAGTTCTCAGGTAATAAACATAAAAAAATACAATTGAATTGAGAAGCTTCTCCTTTTTGAATTCGGTTAAAATAATTACAGACACCCAGATACTAATCAATGTTTCGTCAACCGACCGCTTGGCAACTAGAATCCAATTTTTAAACCAGAAATATAATGAAATCACCACATAATAATCAATTCTTTCAATATTTACTATCCAATATAATATTTCTACTTCTTAGTACCCGATATAATATGACTATCCAATATCTATAATATACAGGATGGAATTTAATTCGATATTTTTCCGAAATGTATGTACTCAGTATGGACTGAGTGAGCTTTAGATTGAATATGAAGCGTTAAAATAAAAATATATGACCAAAAAATAATTGACAATTACCTAGCTGAAATGTCTATTTCACTAAACACGATACGCGGGGGCTACGCAGCGAGATGAATGTAAATGAAATGTAGCGACGCAGCCTCCCTGCGTCGTTACATTTCATTCACATTCTTTCATTGACATTTTAGCTAATTGTCAATCATATTTTGGCCGACTATTATTATTTTTATTTTTTTTATTTAAGACTACAGATTTATTCTAAAACGGCTCAGTATATATACATTTCAGAAAAATATCGAACTCAATTCCGCTGTGTATAAATAATCCAATATTTATAAGTCGATTTACCTTAATTGCGGTACGCAAGTGACGCGACATGTTGCAAGAGGTCCTGCCATGGACCTTAAATCTTGTGAGTTGTCATTTCTGAAAAATATTTAATAACAAAAATAAACCTATTTGCTGAAGTTGATCGAAAATTTAGGGGATATCAAATTTTCAGACCGCGGGACTGTATAGAGGACCGTTTCAGTCGATCTCGAGTGTTTTATGGGGACAAATAGAGGGAAGAATTCCTGTTGGCCAGAATGGTTCACGTTTGAAGCAAATACATAAAATACATAAAATGGTTTCGGAGACTGGTGCAGCCACCAGGCGGAAGCGGATATGATGCATTCGATGACATGAGCGACGTCACATTTAAGTGCGTTCAAAAACGTAAATTGGCATGTTTAATTTGCACAAATTAATATTTTACCTCAAAAAAGAACCAGAAGTAACAGTTCTCTTTCCTCAAGGGTTTGCTGGAAGAAATCTCTTTTTAGGGTTAAGCTCGCCTTTGTACATATATTTTATAAATCATCGACGTAAATATTAAAATAGTGTACAATAAAGAATATAAGGAATATAAAGAAAGAAAGTATATCGGTCGGTATATCGGTCCGCTTCTACTCATATTGCTATGCCCTAAATTAGGTATAGGCCGACCGTTTAACTCGCGTATCGCCTGCGCGGTAAGAAGGGAGCGAGGGGAGATGTTAGCGGGTGGGTGAAAGGCGTGCGCGGAGCAGAGAGCTTACGTCCTTTCCCTTTCACCCACCCGCATGTACATATACATATGTATACATATATATATATATATATACATATATACATATATATACATATATACATATATATATATATATATATATATATATATATATATAGATATATATATATATATACATATACATACTCATTATACATGTACATATGATACCGTATGGTACCGTGTGCGCGCACTCAAGTAGCTACTTTTCCAATTTTATGTATCTTACCTTCCATGAACATAATGAGCATAGAACTCCTCCTGAAACACCAACAAGGACAGTCCCAGTCTAATGCACATCTTAGGAAGGTCTGATGCTGGAGACACTAGCAGTCTCTCCACCACCCAGCTGATTAGCAGCACGATGCCGTAAGAGGACCACCAGGCTATGGAAGCTATTGCCCATTTGTACCCCTGGCTCTGGGGTAAATAGGACTGCCATGGAGACATTAGCTAAAAAAAGCATGAAAACCGATGACCTTCTTGAAAACTAAGTTTTTTAAATTGTAGAATAGGCATGGAACATTCCGCTTCTGCCAAGTAACCAACTGGCACATAAGAAACATAATGTGGTCAAAAACAAAACACTGTAACGAAAGAAAAAAAATAATGCCCCTCAGTTCCTCATGCTTGCCTAGATTATACCTACCCATTTACTCTAGACTTGAAGACACCCAGTATGTAAGAATCGGAATACAATAAGACCAACGATCAAAATGCACTACACGTAAAACTTTCTAAAAAATAATTCTATGTAATTGAAACCGCATCAAAATAAATTAGGTAGGTACTTCAGAAGTAAATGCTAAAATACATAGGCATGTACGGATGAGCTACGTTATATTATTTAGAAATGGAGACAAGGACACATTTAGGTTGTTTAGATGACAAAATTGGTACTTACTTGCAAAAATAGCAGAGCTCCTATAACAGTATATCCTGGAGGAGCCCTCCTCCTGGTTTGCATCTGACTCCATTCCCTCGCCAAGGTCGTTGGCTTCCATCTCTCATCATTTGTAGAAATGTCTGATGAAAAGTAAAAGAACACCTCATAATTATTATAAAATTATGTTCTTTTATAAAATTATTTTAAAGAGTCAAAAATAAATGAATGCAGAACTAATTTCACATTCATTTAATTATTAGGATAATGAATTTAGTATTAAACTATATATAAAAATACTTACAGGAGGCTAAATAAATTAAAAACTAAACTAAAGGAAATTTTACTAAATGAACATTTATAATATGTAGGTACCTACATACAGGAATCGGTTGAGCTAACAGAATAATTCAATAAATTAATTATATTCAGATGATAAAGAATATATTAAATATATATATATATATATTATTATTATTATTTATTATTTTATTCTTTTATATATATTTATACATGATTGGTAAAATGTTAAATGAATATTAATTACGTACCTATAAATGTTTGGGTGTATATGTTACGGCTAATAGCCGAAGTGCGGCTACACCTAGTTTTAGCCGGCTACAACTAGGTGCAGCCGTTTACATGCGGTTAAACTTAAATGTATCCTACTTATCTTCGGTTAGAACTAGGTTTAGCCTTCATCATAGCGGCTAGAACTAGGTGCAGCCGCATGTGAATATAGCTGCAGCCCTCGGTAGGTTAGGGTGCGGCGGGGGTGGCCCTTGGACGCCGCGAACATGTATATTAGATATAATATAATGTAGATTATCATCTATCACTTCAATAGATTATAATCTACTGAAAAAGAATGCGACGCCGGTTAGAACTAGGTGTAGCCAAGAGTAAGTGACTACACCTAGTTCTAACCGGCTAAAACTAGGTGTACCCGCACTTCGGGTATATGCCGTAACATATATATACGGCCGACGTCGTACTAAAGTTAAAGACGTCGGAAAAAGGGTGACGGAACTTAAGTGGAGCTGGGCGGGACAGACGGTTAGACGTGAGGATGGCAGATGGTCGAAGGCTGTAACCGAATGGTGGCCTAGGCTGCGTTGGAGAAGTGCCGGTCTTCCAATGTCGAGGTGGACGGACGACATCAGAAGAACAGCAGGGAATGTTTGGACGAGAGATAGGGGAGAATGGCAGCACCAAAGGGAGGCCTATGCTCAGCAGTGGGCGATAACGGGCTGATGATAATGATGATGATGATATATACGGCATGGCTGCGACAGGCATATCGCAGTTCCAATGCCGGTTAGAAAATGGTAGTGTTATTAGGTATTTAATAAATATTCTTAAATACCGTTATGTTTTCCGCAGCTGACATGTAACTAAAATTTGCATTATGGCTTCCAATTAATTATTCCCCATATTTTATTAATTTGTTGACATTTTATTTAGATTTTAATTTTGTTTCTATTGTGATTTTTATTGATGAGTCTTAGTTACTTGAATAAATCACTTTTGAATTTGAATTTCACAGCGCTATGTAAGTTCAAATTTAGAAATAATTTGCAGAAATGTTTTTCAAAATGCTAGTTGTTCGATGTCTACTCGTAGTAGCTATATCTTTAAGTATATATTTTTATTTTAATGAGCTCATAAAGCATTTTTAAAGTCAATCAATGTAGTTACTAAAGTAGACTTACCTTTCACCACTGGCGGGTTATATTCGGACCAATCCAAAAAGAACATATCACAAGAGCATTGCTTCCAGTTAATCCACGCCACCTTCAAAACCTATAAATAGAAATCTAGTATAGGTAGTGCTTTAGAAACTCAAAATAATTATTCCCCCGTCATATATTGATGTACCGACTTATTCAAGTCTCATTATAGATTCTTCCTAGTTACTATTAATAAAACGGTTCTCTAGAACATATCGTGTAAAGCAGTTAATCCAGGCCGTTTTCAAAACCTACAAATAAAATTCTAGTGTTTTCAAAATAATTATTTCCCCTCATATAAATAAATAAATACGCTCAACGATCACATACATAGATCCTGGCCCCTAACTAGGATTCCCTGTATCTAGGGCACCAGAAACTATGAGGACCATGGTCCCACAACACCCAGACACGAAACAAGTGCTTGCGCTTTTTTTTACTTTGCACACATTTGTCCCGTCGCGGGAATCGAACCCGCAACCTCAGTGGTGTATAAGATTTGAGCCAACCTGCCCAACCACTACACCGCACAGGCTGTCGACCATATAGGTATCTACCGTCTTATTGTAGATTCTTCCTAATTACTATTTATCAAACTGTACTTTAAACCACCCCGCACGCACGCGCACCGATCCGATTCAGATATTATCAACTTAGTACAAATTCCTAGATTAAAAAAAATAAATGAACAATGATAAGGCCAATGACAGGGACAAAAGCTCTTAGATACCTACCTTACTACTATTAAAAATATCAGGGAAGTAAGAAATTGTGCGCCGCGAATCCATAGCGTAAACTCCCGGAAGAAGGACAGCCTAATTGTCCGAAACCTGGTCGGAGTTGTTCCGACACAAACAAACCTGAGTGTAGCTGTTTTTATTTATAATGAGTAAGGTTTTGTCTATCTTGTGAAACCTGCTATTTCCTGCTATTCTCAGTATAAAGTCAAAGTCAAATATCATTTATTAAATAGGCACAAAAGTGCACTTTTAAAGGTTATAAACACATGATACATATAAAATATGTTTAAAATTGTAACTTATGTTATCATGACTTTGAAAAAAGGTATATTTTTAAGAAGCTTACCTTTAAAGCCGCTGCGGAGAAGAGGAACGCACTAATCATTCGTTCTTCAGCATGATACAAGGGCAATGTCATTCCAAGAGTACCAGCTTCTGCTGCCAACGCGTGGAGTGTCGCAAATAATGCCGACTGAAATAATGTCCATTTTTATTCGACAAGATCGTCGCTTGAGGAGCACACCATAGAGAAGAAACACTACGTTATACTGAAATCACTGAAGTATTATGTAATACGGTGCGTACTGCATGTCAAAAAATCAAGTCGTATTTCAAAAATAATTCATTATTATCAAAAAAAACCAACTTCAATTCAGTTGTATCTTCGAAGGCCAAAGTCGAATATCGATGACATTTATATGGGGCCACATTGTGGCTGTACTGAACCCAATGCAAAACCAAGAATTGTTTGTATCGGTTCATAAATAACAGTTGTGAGGTAACAAACATAAAAATATATACAATCGAATTGAGAACCCCTCCTTTTTTGAAGTCCGTTAAAAAAGCACAATCTGTTTCTAATTGGGTCAAATCTTGCGAGTCGATTTTATACTATTTCCCGTTATCTAATTGAGCTGAACGTCTGTATTTCCGAAGATAGTACCCCTGAGCTGGTTTGATCATGGATTTTGACATTTGGATCTGAGGAGCCATGGCCACAGGAATTATAATAATATGCAATAAACAGTCCGAGAATTGGCTCGTTGGACATGTCTCGATGAGTGCTTGGCGACCAGTTCAACTGTTTCATCAAGCTTGTATTTAAATAGTTTACTAAACAATTCATTTATTTATTTTCTTAACGTCATCGTCAATTAGATTATTTTTAGAATAAAAATTGATATTTATTATTTTATTATAAAATTTATATTTTTTATGACATTTCTCTATTCTAAATTATTTAGCTATTCTGATTTCTAAAACAAAATTCAAATCTGAACCTACATAGATAATTTTTTATGTATTAAAATACAATACAATACATAATGCAATTTTTGTACATCTAATCAGTAGTTAGGGTATATATGAAAACAACTTACTAACTAAAGTACAATGGCCGGCGGGAGGAATTTCCGTTATCGCTATTGGCGATCTCTTCCAGTCAACCTTGATTTATTAGGGGGTTAAAAATCCTAACCACTCAGAGAGCGACAGCGCCCCACTCTCCCCGAAGGGAGCGAACGATCATCGAGGGCTGATGGTAAATTACCACCGCCCGCCTCACGCTCAGGGCACCGCGCCACGTCTCATCAACGTGGTTAGGCGCGACTCACGTATAGTGTTAGTCTTGGGAAGAGCTTACTATAGAAATGATCCTATGAAGTAAGGTCTTAGTGTATTTGAATTTCGCGCGGACGGTCATGGTGTGCCGGAGAATCTTGTCACCGCGATTCAGGAATCGGCCGCTCGCCGCGGAGCGCCATCTAGTTTCGTTCACGGAACTAACATGCGAGCGATGTGACGTCACAGATACACGACACGTGGGTTGATCTGTCATTGTAGAGAGCATGGTAGAGTTACAGTGAGATTTGTTTTTGTTTTAGGTAATTTCCAATTTTTAGCATTTTAAGAACATTAAGAGCTGAGTGAAACTATACTCAAATATCTTTCAAAAATGAATCGCGATCGCTGTCGCAATCACAATCGCTAGTTTGTCGATCTGAAGTTTGTAAATATCATTCAGATGTCAAATTGAAATGTATGGCGGTAGATGTGAAAGTTACACAACAAGCCCCCAGGTCATTATGACAAGCTACTCAAATGCGTACTTATTAATGACGTTGACTATTAAATTTAAATTAAATTCACGTACTTTCAGGTAATTAAAAACCCTTTAAAATACAATTACAATAAAACAAAGTCAGTCAAAATACAAATTCAGTATGTACAAACTTTTTGTTTATGTTGAGTTTGTGCTCAAATAAAATAAAATCAATCAGTCATCAATCAAATAAATCATAAATTAAATAACCAACAAATAAAATAATATAATCTAATACGATGTCACTCAAAATACAAATGCAGTTTATCACAACCAACAAGCTCAAATGAAATACAATAAAACAATCAGTCAGAATTATTTTAAGTAATGTGAGTAACTCAATCCATTTTTTCGACTAAGTGTTCACTAGCAATCACTTGTACAGAATACTTACAAAATAAAGCGTATCAGCTGCACACCCCGCTAGTAAAGGTACCAGGGAGTAATGCAGGCCGCCCCTCCGTAGCACTCCTCGCCACTGCACCAGCGCGTACGCTGTGAGGGTAGCTGCTAAAACTCCGCCCCACACCTGGAAGGTAATGCTTTTTAGAGTTCTCTTACTTATAACACAATAATTAACAGCACAAGTACTTACAATTAGTTAAAAGATTTTAACCATATTAGTTAATTAGTTAGACGTCACCCAAAAAGCTGCCGGCTTGAGGTGGGACTGGGCTGGAAACATTTGCCGCATGCCGAACGAACTTTGGGGAAAAATAACAACAGAGTGGCCCCTAACAACGGCCGACGGCCCCGCGGCAGGCCTCGACGGAGATGGAGGGATGACCTGAACTCCTTCATGAAAGACTAGACGACAATAGCGAAGAGCCGTGAAACGTGGAAGAATGAAAGGGAGGCCTTTGCCGTGCAGTGAGACACTAGGCTCTAAATAATAATAATAATAGTTAATTAGTTAAGTTACCTATAGATTTTATATTTATTTTTAGTCCGTTGACCGCCACGCACGACATGTTATTGTAAAAGTGCTCTCTACGTACAGTACATTTTAGTTAGATAAAGCCAATCTCGGCGAGTTTTTTTTTGTTTTTGATAATTCCTGTTTTTCCTTGACTGTATCTATATTTAGTTTTCTTTGACTATATAGCTATATACCTAATGCGAAAATTAAAATATTCACATTAAAATATTTTTTTAAATACACCCGACATATTCTCAGAATAAAACCTCTTCACTGCAAAGGAAAACCCTACCTGAAGATCCCAAAATTTAGCCACATCATTTTTATAGAGGATAAAAATGTTCGATCCCTGACTAGAGATTATTAACATGCGCATCTAACTTATTTGTTAATATTGGTAGAAAAGAAAAAAAATTGGTCAGACAGGGATCAAACCTGCGTCTTTGGAATACCGTCCGTAGCAATTTCGTATTTTTTCTTCCTGATTTCGCCTAGCGTGCGCTAATGCATTCAGTATAATTATGCTTCAAGTCTTCATAACAAAAACCACCACTAGCGATTTAGTCCACCTAGGCACAAAATATAGATTTAGTACAGAAGGCAATCTCATGTATGTACTTCACTTTTCATACCTACGCTCGACAGTTGCGTTAGGGTTGTAAACTTTGGCTTATGCACAAAAAACTATCGTAGTAGTGGCACTCGTATCTAGTTGTTTGATTTATTATAATTGGATAAAGTTTTTTTGAAGACTAAAAATGCAATTAATTTACATTTACATCTTCCTCATTAAATTATTGAACACGGAGCTTATTTATTTATTTATTTATTTATTAAAATACACGATAGTAGCTTACAGCACAGGCCAAAACGCTAACTATCTTAAACACTAACTATACATAAAATATTAACTATTACCTATAACTAAGAAAGATTTTTAAATTTATAACAATATTACTTAGACTATCATGAATTATGTCGACTTGTTGGAACTCCTGTGTGAATGCGTTAAGGATCTGCATAGCTCGCAGTGTAGGTGTGTTGTTGGCGTGCTGAGTACGCTGGACAGAATACGCGAATAGTGGATGTCGCCGACGGTGCCCAACCCGGACATAGTTATCGGGAACATAAAAACTGATGGCAGCTAGAATAGTAGAATTATTAATTTTACCACGCAGTATTAAGAGATAGTGCATGGCTAGCAGAAATTTCCTCCTTAGTTCCAACGTATCTGCTCCGATCATACCTGATACAAACAAGGACGGATATAAGTGCGGGTAAAATCCGTAACGCCGCTTATACACGTACCTGGCAAATTTTCGCTGGAGCCTCTCAATCATCAGGGTGTATTTGGCCTCTCGCGGATCCCAGACAATAGCACCAAATTCTAATTTGCTCCGCACAAAAGCATTATATAGCATGATCGCAATGCTAACATCATGGAATTGCGAAGCTACTCTCATTATGAAGCCCAGCGTCTTATTAGTATTTTTACAAATTGTGCTAATATGCTCACGGAAGTCAAGGCGAGTATCCAAAATTACACCGAGGTCACGAATAATATTTACGCGCTCCAACAATGAACGTCCTAGTGTGTAATCTACAGTTATAGGTGTTTTGGATCTAGTGAATGTCAATACCTTGCACTTTGTGACATTAAATGAAAGATGATTTAACCGGCCCTACATTTCCACCGAATCGATATCCTGCTGTAATCTAAGACAATCCGAGACTTGACTAACGTTCTGATAGACCTTCAGATCATCCGCAAACATCAGACATTGGGATGAGCTCAACACCTTAGGGAGATCGTTGATCATGACCAGGAAGAGTGTAGGCCCAAGAGTGCTACCCTGGCTCACTCCTGACCTTGTGTAGAATTCATCTGATCGATACGGTTTCATCTGTACATACTGCCTACGATCCCTAAGATAGCTTGCAAAAATTTTTAAAAACTTGGGCGATGCACCAAGTGATGAAAGTTTCATCAGCAAAATATCATTGTCCACCATATCAAATGCTCGCCTAAAATCAAGGAATACAGCATCAACCTGTTTGCCCGCGTCTAAATTTGACGCTACAGAGTCGACGAAGGTAGTAAGATTCCTGGTTGTGGAGCGGGCTACACGAAAGCCATGCTGTGATTCATCAAGGATAACTTCAATCTGACGCGTGAGATACCAATTAATAATAGACTCAAAATTTTTACTGAATACGGATAATATAGCAATAGGCCTAAAAGTTGTAATATCCGTTGATAATGTAATCTTAGGCACTGGCGTTACCCTAGATATCTTCCACCTATTTGGATAATAACATGATTGGAGCGAGACATTAAATAAGTGACAAAGAGGTACTTCCAGTGCGGACAGGCAGTCTTTAACAAGAAACGGGGGTATAGCATCAGGTCCAGCTGCTGACGATGGTTTTAGTCGACGAGCAGCGCGGCGTATGTCTGCCACAGTAACTCTATCTACGCTCACAAGGAGTGAGTCAGCGGAGTTAGAGCTTAGTGCGGCCGCATCTGGGTCCAGTTTTGGGATTTCGTTGAGGAATACCGAGCTGAAGTAGTTGGCAAAGGCTGCAACGGCTTGCTGCCCTATTGCTTTCACTCCATCAAGCGTGTACTCATTTGACTGAGCTCTATGCTTCCGCCTCTCTCTCACATGCTTCCAAAATTTTGAAGGTTCACGACTGATGTTAGAAGCAACCCTTGCCATATATTGACTATACGCGCAGTCAATTAGTTCTTTAATATGGCTTCTATAATACTTAAATACTTCATGATTAAATTGCAAGCCGAGCTCTTTAAATTTTCGTAAATGAAAGTATTTGATTTTTAATTTATTAATAATTTCTGAAGTGTACCAGGGAGGATATTGTCGATTTTGCAATACAACTCGTTTTTGCTTATTAGGTACGTCGTTACTTACCACTTTATTTAGTGTTTTATAGAACGATTCCGTAGCCGTATCAACGTCCTGTTGCTTAAGCACATCTGTCCAATCAATCGCAGATATATTAGAGTACAAAGAGGAAAAGTCTGCTTTATTAAAATCCCAGTCAGGAGCATAAGAAGAGTTACTAACAGGAGGAAGAGAATTAATAGTAACGACCGCACCGCGGGGCAAAGAAAGCATTACCTCGAGCGGAGGGTGGTATAGGTCAGGCGACACCAACGGATCTACCCCTTCCGACACACACACTTCACCATTCGTTATATTAGTTAATACAAGATCCAACAAGCCGCCATGAGAGTTTACAATATTATTGCGCTGCTGTAATTTACAAAACTCGAGAAAATTATTAAATTGTGACAAGACGTTCGAACTACGAGAATTGAGATTGAAATCTCCCACTATTAAAAAATCAGTATGTGCCGAATATTTACACACAGCATTTTCTATACATGTTATAACATCTAAGTACTGCGTTTCACTATAATTAGGTGGAATGTACACAACACAAATTAAACACTTCAAATTTTTCCAAATTATGTTAGCAAATAATATTTCTTTGTCATCGGTGAGGCCATCGACGTCAGTTATTTGCTTCACCGTAAATATATTGCGCACAGCAAGAAGGACACCTCCCCAGCCGACGTCATCAGCACGGTCTTTGCGCAACACGACGTATCCCGGGGGAAACAGTTCTCCATCAGTTACAGAGCTCTTTAAAAAGGTCTCAGTAAGAGCAATGGCATCGTAGTTTTCCGCCGCAACATTATTGTAAAACGTCACAGTTTTGCTTCTCAAGCCCCTGACGTTCTGGTAGTATATATGTACCTTTTTATGAGAGTTAGCGTCTCTGACCTTCTTCACCCCTGAGACGAAAGGCCTGTCTCCAAGGCTTAACACATATATCTTTGGCCCAGTTTGTGGGCGACATTATATCGTCTGCTAGCCTAGAGGGGACATCCAGCTTGAACGATGCGTAGTTTCCTCGGGCCTTGAGTGCTTCTACAATATATGTATTGTCCTCGCATATAGAGTTCAGGTGGTCATGGACTTGTGCCTCAGTGGTACCGACCTTGACGTAGTACAAATGGATCAGTCGCCGGCGCTCAGCCGCCTCCAGTTTCGTCGCACCTGGTTCAGCTGCACCACGCATCACACCTGCGGGTGCTAGCCGGGGGCGCCTCTTAGTCACGTTTGTCCACTGTGCTGTTTGGTCAATAGCGATCTCGTTTACAGGATAGTCGTTTCTTGTCTCATCAACTACAGTGACTGACTGATTGAGTGACTTGGGCTCAGCTCTAGGGGTAGCCTCCTCGGTATCAAACCGGCTTCGCGGGGGTTGTGCGATAGATGGTTTCCTTGGTAGTAGGGTTTGTTCCCGGGAATTCTCGTCCCGGGAATTCCCGGGAAATCGGTCGGTCTCGTACCCGGGAAATTCAGCTCGAGAAAAGTCGAGACATCGAGAAGTTTAAATAAACATTTTTACGCTTAGCTTTCTTTGTAAATGCGAGGCGGCAGCGGCATCCTTTGACAGCACGGCTCGTGTCTGTCGGTATCCTTTGTTTTTGCCGACAAACTCAAGCGCGACGCGGCCCCAGTTGTATTTTGTTCATTCGTGCCTAGATAAAAATTGTATCATTCGTGTTTCAACTCCCGCCGTGTTCGGATCGGTCGGATCATAAACCCAGCATAGTGAGTGTATTTACTATTTAGTGACGCACGAGTAATAGAATCGCAGAACAAACAGGTAAGTATTGTTATTATTTATTTAAATAGTTCAAGTGTTTGTTTTGTTTTGTAAGTACTTTTGTATTACCAAAATAATATTTTTGTTTAAAATGAATAGGTATGTTAAAGAAATAAAACTTTTGTTTTTAATCAAATAAGAGAATTGTTAGTGCATAAATATTTACCGATTTCATTAATTGCATTTGTATTGCAGATGTTGTAATAATCCCACAAAAGCCTAAAGTTCTAAACTAAACACATAATATTAAGACGTTGTTTTATGGCAATTTATCTACTACAAATAACACAAAACGTATCCAACCAATCCTACCAAACGTAGTATACAAAAGGACACAGCTATTTTTTCATCATCATCATCAGCCTAACCTAACCACATCAACCCCCTGCTGGGCATAGGCCTCCCCACTGTTGCGTCAGCTATTTTGTAGGTACTAAACTAAAATACTTACTAATTCTTGAACTGTTTGTTATAGATTTTACAACTAATGAACCAAAATGGAAACTTCCAAAGTTAGCGAATCAGAAACTGAACAAGACAGCTTTGCAGCTCAATTAGAGAGAGCAATAAAAGGTGTTTCGAGAAATGGTGAATCAACTAATGCTGTGGTGCTTTCCAAATCAATTATAAAAAAAGAGTTTTTGCTATTTGAAAAAACAGGCAAGAGGACCCCTAATCTGGAAACACTATACAAAGCATTAATTTCAGTCAAGCCGACTTCAACAGAAAATGAAAGGGTATTTTCCATATCGGGAAATGTGGTCAGTAAGATTAGGAGCCGGCTGTCTGATAAATCTATTAATGCTTTGGTTTATCTTAAGGCATATTTCATAAGAATTAATAAGCAGGCTTAAAGACAGTTATATTTTTCGTATTAATAGTAGATAGATATCTCTTATTTAATTACATTAAAACTGCCAAAAATTGTGATACCATACCACCCACATAGTGAGATTAGTGAGTGATCTTTAGTTATGATGAGAAAAATTATGATTGTTTTTAGTTAAGATGTTTGTTTTAAGCTGATTGTTAACAGAGATTTTGTTTTTTATTAAAGATTAGTGAGATTAGTTATAATAAGAAGAAGTATGATTGTTTTTAGTTAAGATGTTTGTTTTAAGCTGATTGTTAACAGAGATTTTGTTTTTTATTACAGATTAGTGAGATGAGATTAGTTATGATAAGGAGAAGAAGTATGATTGTTTTTAGTTAGCAATTTTGTTTTGAGCTGATTTTTTATTGAGAACTTGTTTTTTTGTTAAAAATTATGTTGATTTTTTTCATGTAAAATAAACACAGTTAAATTAAAGACTCTTTTTATTAATTAAACAAAAATTTAGACGTATTTTATTTTTTCTCGACAACCCGAGAAGACCCGAGAAATCAGGCTCGAGAAGTCTCGACACCCGAGAACTAAAAAACCTCGAGAAATCGGAAACCCTACTTGGTAGGCTCAATTTTGACTTCGGTTGATCCGCTTTAATTTCTTTTATTTGGTTTTCCAACTCAACAACTCTATCGGTTAGATCAGATATCTTTTTATGAATTGGAAGAGCTACCTGTTCTGAGATTATTTTAGCAATAAGCAGTGGCACGCGCTCTTCCATGATACGCTCAAATTCATCGCGTACAATGGTCCTCATGTTATCTAAGTAAAAAGTGTCTTCTGCCAACGAGTGATCCAATACCCGAGCAGCGTTAAGGTCACTGTCACTAGGTACGACATCAGTATCGGTCTTGCCCAGAATAAGGCTGTGCCGATGCACGTTCACATTTCTAGGCACCTCGACGCTACGGGCGGCACCTACTGGCGTGTTTAAGTTTCCAGTTTTAGGCTGCTTGCTTATACAGCCCATGCACTTCCAAGCCTTTCTTTTGTCTCCAGTAAGAGTGCCAAAAAACCGTGTTTCCGACACATTCGCGCAGTCGAGGTCGTATACCAGCGCACATAGACTGCAAGTCAAATAATGCCTAGTAGTGATGACACCCCGGCATCCAGCACATGAGAGCCCTTTATCTGACATTTTCAATAGACAAGTCTCCTTGCTAACACGTCGATGTATGCGCGTAGGCTGATAGCGTCACAGAATACGTAACAGTACTGCAGGCAAGCGCGTTCTAGCCGATAGCGACACAGAAAACGTAATAGTACTGCAGGCGAGCGCGTTCGAACCGGTAGCGTCACAGAATACGTAACAGTACTGCAGGCGAGCGCGTTTGACACGGACGGCACAGAACCCAGCTCTTTCCAACAAGCGACACAGGCGACACCGTGCCAGCCAAGTAACGAGAGATCACCTCCAAATCACCAAATAGTTGATTGTTACTGCTTACCCAAAGCAACGTATGAATTGTTCAATATCTCCACGTTATCACTATCACAGTACTTTATAATGTGTAGCACACAAACTTCATCTAAAACCACTTTAGACAACAATTTCGTATTTATTTGTTCCGAGCAAAAATTAAACGTCCGTCAGATTCAAAATCCGTGTAGGTCTTCCACAGCTTATACTACAATAAATATCTAATATAAATTGTTAAAATATGACAAGGCCACAAAATCATGTCCGCTTGATCGGCGCGGGGCCGAGGACCGAGGCGCTTACCTACCTACTTAACTGTTCTGTGTTACGTGAAAACGAACCATCGAAATACAAGCAAATACCTACTTACCCCTATGAAACAACAGGTAGCCTAAAAAATTACAATTCACCGTTTAATGTTGAATTTAAACAACCGTCCACTGAGCAGTTATAGTAACTTTTGCTTTGTTGCTTCATTTTTGCACAAAAAAAGTTCACAGTCGCGTGTCTCAAGCGGATGGCACTCGCGCTCGCACTGGTCTCAACTGGTTCGAGATATCGTGTCCGTGAGCGATGTCTATGTGTGCGTTGCTCGAGCGCACTTACTATGTTGATTGATTTCTGTACAGTCTATATTTTGTGACCTAGGCCACATTCCGCCATGGCCAGACATTGGATAACTCGCCTCAAGTCCTCTTATCACACCAGCATTGGGCATGACATGTTCCACCCTCAAAGTGGTGGTGACAGAGTCTTTGTGGACTGCAGTAGCGTATTGCGCCTCGATTGATATTTGTAGACGAAGCGACCCGTTAGCATGCCTGTCTCTGTCTATTCTGAAAATAAAAACAAGGTTTTTGTTGAAAAATATATTTTTCAAGACAAGCTTTTAACAAATTCGTAAACGGAACCGCGAGCAGATTAATTTGAGCCCAAACACTAGTAGTTTACGATTCTCCGTCAAGGAGTTCCATTGCCCACTTTCCGTCTCCATCATGAGATTAGCTGGTGATCATAATATTGCATCATCGGTCTTTGACAAGTTGGCAAAATTTCAACTCCGTAGGATAAGAGGAAGTGGATCTGCAGGGCGATCATGTATCTTTTATTTCAATCAATTTCAATAAGAAACCAGGGGCCCGATCGCGTTAATTTGAAACAACTGCGAACGTCTATGGTTCAGTTGTAGTTTGGTTACGACTGTGGTTAAGTTTCGATTCACCTGTCTGAATTTTGGTATTGCGATAATGTTCAAACGCCAACCAAAGTGGAATCGAAGCTGGAACGTTAACGCTTTATAGTTGTTAGTGACGTTACTTTTAAGTGACAGCTATTTCTGCTACAAAATGCTAAATCGAGGATCGATTTACCATTTTATATTTGTGCATCTCTAGTTTTGACAGCTGACAGTGTGACATTCGCCGACAGATAGACAAATGTACTCTGTGGTAAGACTGGTAAGTAGCACAGAATACTAAGTAGTTTCTTTGTTTGTTTGTTTTGTTTGTAGTTTCGAAACTTTAAATGTTTTGTAAATGTAAAAAAACTATTGTGTTGGTTGGTGTTGAAGTACCTAATATTGTACGCAGTTACTGAGCTATTTTAAGCACATTATGCTCAGTTAGTACTTAATTTGCTAACAGTGAACACATTTAGAAGAATTCCCTTCTATTGTAGAATTTTGTTTCTGATCTTCAGTTGTGAAATCTTTTAGGAAATGGAAGAGCGCCGCAGATGCACAACAGAACGTCAGCTAAAGCTCATGATAGAGTTTCCTGAAGGACACCGAGACCTTGCTCTTATAGATAGGTGAGGTGTTGAGGCTCGTGCATTTGCAGCACAATTATGGCTTAAATATGCTGAGACCCTTAATGCGAAACGACCTGCCAGAACAGGAAAGGAATAAGCTAAGGTATATACCTACTTCTATAAAAAGTAATTATTAATTTTACTGCTTACAAGTGAAAAAAAAGATGTCATATATAATTTTTTTAGAAAATAATTATTTCATCAATCTTTCAGCTGCCAGAAGTGCATTAGAAGAAACGTATCAAGGTCATCCACATTGAAGAAATGCGGGCAGAGGCTGCTATAAAAAAATACATAAAATGTCTAATCATTCAGATGCTTGCTGAAAGCATTGATAGGTTCAGCCAAAAGGTAATTTATTTTTATATGATATAATATAATAATCAAAATATGCCTGGAATGAGTACTGTCAGGCTATCAGGAAAAGAAGCTGGCGGAACACACTTTCAGCGCATATATGAAGTATAACTACTTACTCTATGCCTTTAACCCCTTTAGGTAGCGACAAATTTTTCAGCAAAAAACTCACAAAGTTTACCTCATCATTATAGTATTGTATTAGTGTACAAAAATCAGTATAACGCAGGGCAGCTGTTAATCGTTATAAAGCCGCCTGAAATATTGGTACTCACAGAACTTACTATCTATTGTTTCAGTATTGTCAACACAAGACCCAGACCATTAGATGATGTAAAGTCAGAAGAAGGACTAGCACAAGTTAATACCAAAAATAAATTACAAAAGGAAAAATAAATTATATGAAGGAGAATCAACATTCATTATTAAATGTGAAAAAAGCTAGTATATGCCTAGAAATATAATTTTTAATTTGTATAGGTTATAGTTATTAACGTGTAAGATTTTTATTTAAGGCCCTGTAAAATAGTTAAAGGGTATGTTATTTTATCTCTCTGAATAAAACCATGTTAACTGTCAATTAATTATTATAGCAAAATCTATGTTTATCACAATAATGATGATGTAGAAACGCTGCATTTCATTTATGAGCTATATCCCTATCTACCCGCAAAAGGTTGTATGAGTGCCTGCTGACGAGCGCGTCCTAGCTCCAACTCGCTGAGGGCGCACTTTGGTCACACCACCGCTGCCGCTGGTGCCTTGGTTTGAGCCTCCTCTGCCTTCAATAGACTATGTGATGTGTGCCTTTTATGCTATAATATGCAGCACACAGCATGCATTTGTTATCATTGCAGCAGCCACTGGTGAATAATTCATCTTTCTATCCACCAACGAGCACCTACAATAGAATATATTTTATGCATTAATAATATCAATAAGTATTCATTGGCTATGAATGTCTTGTTAAACAAAATTAATTCCTGATTGACCCAGACAAACAATTACATTATTGATGGACCCAGTGGCATAGAATGCCAATGCAACGAAAACCTAAAATAAATGTTTGTTATTTAATAACAACACAACAAGTACTTAGTAAAGGATTGTCATGCAAATTCCAAGGAATGACAATGTTAGATGTTAATGGCTTTACAGCGGAATCATCGTAGTTAATCACTTCACTTAAAAGCTCCGCACATACATACGTCTTGCACTTATATTTCTCTTCCTCTCTTGGGCCCGAGCCATCGCAACGTCGAATACATGGGCCTTCTCTAATAAATCCATGTACGCATTCATTTTGATTAGGTTTTAAAAGTTAAACCGAGTCAAACACCGCTCAACGATTAAAACAAAGTAGCATCTTCCTAACTTTTTCACAACCGTTCGTATGACAGCGGTAACGTTCCAGCTACGATCGAGTTGCGTTTCAACTTTCAGTCAAATCATTAACGCGATACGAAACATTTAAAAAGTTGTGTTGCGTTTCAAGTTCAGTTGCGTTTCAGTCGATATATTTTAGTGCGATTGCCCCCCAGTTTCGATGATAGTTTGTGATCACGTAACACGTTTGTTGCAATCAAACGTCAACGAAAGATCAATTAAAATAAAAATAAGTTTTGATAAACAAAGTTTAAATCGATGTATAAACCATAGACAAGGGCCGTCTTACACAGTAAAATTGAATAGATTGGGCGTATACATAACTATTCATAGCACAATCTCGCTTTGTAAATTTGTCGGGTAATGGATAGGAGCACATTGAAATCGAGATATAAAAAGTTACATGTTCGCATTTTATCTTTTGAAATAAATTTCTATTGCACGTTAGTCCGCAACATGTGGTGTTCGCAACAGACTTACGTGATCGCCCTGCTGATTTAACTTGCAAGATTTGACCCAAACATTGCAAGTTAAATAAAATAAATGCTTATAAAAATTATTTTCCATATGATCGAATGCAGAGAGTATAATACCATCATGTGAAGAAAAATACTAATTGCCGTCATTCCATCAAACAGGAAATTAAAAAAAATATAAGTCATGGATAATCGTGGATCTTGTTGACGGATCTAAAAAAGAACGATCTCAGTAAAACAATGACGATGCTCCTTGCAGTAGATCCACAATTTTAAAATTAAGATCTATAGAGAATGGGTGATCCAACTCATATTAGAGAATGATCTTTAGAATTGTCACAATAATCATCAATCACAAATGCTATATAACACATAATATATTCATTGGTTTATATTTAATATTTAATTGTGAAACATTTATACATCAGAATAAAAAAAATTGTAAACGGTTTTTTTTAACCCCCGACGCAAAAACGAGGGGTGTTATAAGTTTGACCACCATGTGTGTTTGTGGCACCGTAGACGGGAGAACCGATTTGGATGCGGTTTTTTTTTATTTGAAAGTGAGTTCTAGCGGTGGTTCCTAGAATTGGGCTTTTAACATTTTTAATTATATATATATTAGCTTTATATATCAATTTTTGATATACATTTAATTTTTTTAATTACAACGATTTGATCTTAAATGCCGACAGAGGAACAAACATACTAGGCACCCTTTATAAATTTATTGTACGTATTCTTACTAGCTTACCGAAGTAGTATCAACAGCGTGCGGAGGTACACAATATTTGTTACATTAGATGTGGCCGACAAGGCCTTGTGTACTGTGTAGTACCGGCTGAAAAAGCTGCTAGGCCATGATCCTCTCTGAAATACCATTCAAAACTTAAGTCTAAAGTCAAAATATATTTATTAAATAGACACAAAAAATTAACTTTTAACCGTCATTCACACAAATCAATTGAAATATGTTAAAAATTGTAACTTGAAATATCATGACTATGTCTAAAAATTCGTTTGGTATAATATTGCATTATAAATGATTTGTTTACTATGTTTACTATACATATTATTTACATTAGTAACCTGTTGTTGTCTTCATCATCATCATCATCATCATCAGCCCATCACGTTCCCACTGCTGGGACACGGGCCTTCTCTCATAGAGAGAGAATGGGCCATAATCCACCACGCTGGCCCAGTGCGGGTTGGTGGATGTCACATGTCCTTGACTTTTTTCTTTTTTTTTTCTTTTGTTGTTGTCTTAATCTGAACATATTATATCTGTGGTCCACGATAGATAGATAGAAGATTCTTTATTGCACAAACAAATTTGTAGGTACATAGGCGAACTTTTGCTAGCAAGCATTATCTTGCAATTAACCTCGGTGTATTGTGGAGTTGTATAAGGTAGTGCTAACAAAATATAAAGTAAATTAATATAAAGTAACGATGTTGGATTCACTAATATCGTTCCCTTACTGCAAAAACCAACTAAGTGCGTTTTTTAACAAAAATGAGTTACGAATACCATTAGAATCTCCTCTTCAAGATCTACAAACTAATTTTGAAATGTTAAAAAGCGCACTAAGTTAGTTTTTGCATTAAGGGGACGATATTAAGATTATGTACCTAAGTTTTTAATATAGTGACTAGTGAAACTGTTTGCTAATCCTTGAATAAATTAAAAATAAATCTTCTGTTTAGAAAACGCACCTGAGTGCTTTCAATTTAAAGTAATCCGGGGAACAAACGGTGTTGTGTTTCGCACAAAACAAATGCCACAATTCACAAACGCTTCACTTAATTTTATTCTGGGCTGCTTATTCAATCCTCGAATAATTGTCAGTTAGTTCAATAAATTCACAAAGAACTGAGAAACCGAGATGTAAAAATTAAATAAATAAATAACGCCCAACGATCACATTCATATAACATCAAATATAATAGTATAATAATAGATTTTTATTAAACGGGGGAATGCCTTTATTATTAAAAAAAAACTACACTCTACTTACTAAAACTAAACTAACTACTTACAAGGAGAAGCAATTGGACAACCCATAGACCATTAAATGCCTATAGATAGCTCAAATGCTCCCACTCACTACCAGTTGGCAGCGTACTCAAGATGCTGGCATTATTACCCCGTTGGATTGCAATACTGATACGTTGAGCCAAATAAGTCCCAATAATAATAATAATAGTTAAATATAGTGTCATATAATAGTTAAGATTCATTTAACCTGCGACGATCAAGAACAGCACAAAATGTGTGACTTGACGTGTATCATCCATCCGTTCTACTATCTGCTTCTCTAACTGATAATTTAAAAATCGGCTGTAAAATTAATCGTGCTCCAATATATTTTTTATAAAAAACAAAATCTTTGCTGCCAAACTTCTATAAATTTCTGCCAATTAAAGTTTTGTTAAAAAATAAATAAAATAAAATGCGTTAATTTCAAGAAACCAAGTCTCATAAATAAAAAGGGATATTTAACTAAACAATAATATAACAAACGAAATAGATTAATGACAATAATAATTAGTTTATTTGTTGCATAGGCAAGTTTTAATAATTTCAGAATAGATAAGCCATTTAAACTTTTTTGGTTACTGTTGTTCCATTTGCATGTGTTACTTTTCCCACATACAGCGATTAACTTACCTGGACATTATATCCGCTGGGTTTTCTAATGATTACAGAAAGTGGTTTATATTCCCCATCCGCCAGCACGTAAGGCGATAAAGTTTCATTCAAATCTAATGCACTGAGTTTAGTCAAATTTAAGTTACAATCATATCTGTAAACAAAAAAGTACATACATGACATCATTGATCTGAACTATAAAGATATATTATTTATTAAAGTTATTCGATATGTTATATTTTCAATTGTTCTCCTATTTATTTATTTTTAAGCTAACGTTGTTATTTTTGGCTGTGTTACAATAGGGGATCGGACAAATTTTCAGAAAGTATTATTGTTTACTAACCGGCTACAATCACGAGAACGTTCGCCACCAGCGCCGGCGCCGCCTATCTCGCGGCAGTCGACATGAGCACTGGCCCGTAGACATGCGCAAAACAGTGCATTGAAAAGTAATGTGATATGGCATCACATTTCGTACCGAGTAATATTTCATTACTTCATCACCCCAAACATCACCTGAGATGGTCGCGTCGGACGCACTATCTATCACTTGTGTGATATTGCAGCGACATATATTATGTGCTGCTGTTTTTGAATTTATTTATAAAATATTAATCCATGACGGATCAATGAAAGAGATCGGTGGCCGGTGGTGTGGCCGCTCGCCGTGCCGCGAGTCGTGCCGCGCCCTGCCGGTGACGCACGCGCAGCGGTCGGTGGAGGGATAAACCTGCCGCGCGAGCTCGCCGTGCGCGAACGCTGGCCGCCCGCGGCCGCCGGCCAGTCCGTCTGACGCATCGTCGCGAGACGCTATTCACTTTGCTCCGCGAAATAATTACGTGTTTTGTTAAAATTTCATTTTCAAAAGACTTTCCTTACTTTCTGTGCTTTCAATTCTTTTCTATCGAACTATTGTGCCGTGCCTACCGAACTGTCGTGTCGTGCTTTACTTGTACTCTTCTGTATCTTACTCCTTCAAATAATTGTTATACCTATAATAAACAGTAACTGTGAAAGTGTGAGTGGATTTTATTCTTCGCCACCACATTATTGGTGACCCCGTATGGACATTAAATTATCAGAAGCAAGAAGTACCATGTTGCATGAATACGATGACGCGAGTTCCGAGCCTCCACCCCACGGGCGCGTTTCCACTGTATCGGACGTTTTTCGAGTTGGAGTGAGAATACCGCCTTTTTGGCCGGAAAAACCTGCAATTTGGTTTGCGCAAGTAGAAGGCAATTTTGCTATATCGAATATAACATCGGATACGACAAAATTTTATTATGTTATCTCGCAGTTGGATGCATCCATAGCAGCCGAAGTAGAAGATATTATTGTCACGCCTCCTGCAACAGATAAGTACGAAAAATTAAAAACAGAGTTAATTAAAAGATTGTCTGCGAGCAAAGAGAAGAAAGTGAAGCAATTGTTAATGCATGAGGAACTTGGTGACCGCAAACCGTCACAGTTCCTTCGGCACCTAAAACATCTCGCAGGCAGCGATGTTCCCGAAGATTTTCTGAAAACCATATGGTCGAGTCGCCTTCCTAATAGCATTCAGACGATCATTGCTGCACAACCGTCTACACCACTGGACGTGATGGCCGACTTGGCTGATAGAGTGCACGATATTGTACCTCAACACCATGTTTCTGCTACCTCATCGGGCAGTAGTACTATGGAAGTCATGGCACAACAAATTGCAGCACTGACTAGACAGGTCGAGAGACTTTCCGCTCAGGTGGACAACTCCAGGTCACGTTCCAGAGCTAGGAATGAGAATCGTGGTAGATCTTCTTCGGGCAAGCGTTCGCAGTCTAGCTACCGGAAATATCCAACCTGTTGGTTCCATTCTAAATTTGGCGCGAAGGCCAACCGGTGTGTGAAGCCTTGTGATTATCGTCCGGAAAACTCCAGAAGCAGTCAATAATGGCGGTTGATGACTGCTACACCTGCAAGGGCCGCCTCTTTATGACGGATAAGATTACCAAACTCCAGTTTCTTATTGACACAGGATCAGATATTTGTGCATATCCTCGGACGCTTCTTCGTGATAAACGCTGCAAGTCAAAATATGAATTATTTGCAGCCAATGGCACACAGATTGCTACATACGGATGCATTGAGCTGAGCCTTAACTTGGGACTTCGTCGAGATTTCAAGTGGAGATTTATTGTAGCCGACGTTTCGAAGCCAATTATAGGAGTGGACTTCTTAAGCTTCTATGGTTTACTCGTTGACTGCCGTCACCACCGCTTAATCGACAGCCTCACATCTCTTTCTGTTGAAGCACCTCAGTCTCACCAAAATGATAGTGAACTTCTCTCCGTTAAGGTTTTCACTGGAAACTCACCTTATCATGAACTCTTGCGTCGTTACGGCGAGATTACAAGGCCTGCAGGTTCTCCAGCTGAAATACTCCATAGTACCAAGCATCATATACGTACCACACCTGGACCTCCAGTAGCATCTCGTCCCCGTCGCTTGGCACCAGACCGCCTCCAAATTGCCAGGAATGAATTTGAAGAGATGCTGCGTAATGGAACAGCCAGACGTTCTGAAAGCTCCTGGTCTTCCCCGCTCCACCTGGTTCGTAAGAAGGACGACGCCTGGCGACCGTGTGGAGACTACCGAGCTCTCAACGCACGTACAGTACCAGACCGGTATCCAATTAGACACCTTCACGACTTCGCCTATCAGCTCTCTGGTTCCAGAATATACACGAAGATTGATTTGGTGAAGGCTTTTAATCAAATACCTGTGGAGGAGCTGGATATTCCTAAAACGGCAATCGTTACAACGTTCGGATTATTCGAGTTTCCGTTTATGACTTTTGGTCTGCGAAACGCAGCACAAACTTTTCAGAGGTTCTTAGATGAAGTGCTACAGGGACTCGATTTTACTTTCGGGTACTTAGATGACATATTAGTCTTTTCCCGCAATGAGACCCAACACCTGGAACACCTGGAGATCCTATTTGAAAGGCTGAAGAAGTATGGCGTCCTTATAAACACTTCTAAGTGTGTATTAGGTGTCAGCGAGCTTACGTTTCTCGGATACCATGTATCACCAGATGGAATTCGTCCTCTTGAAGAGAAGGTCAAGGCTATTCAAAATTACCCTGCACCAAAGACCGCTAAAGAACTTAGAAGGTTCCTGGGAATGCTCAACTTTTATAGGAAATTCGTTCCTGGAGCAGCTGCAATTCAAGGCCCACTCAACTCTGCACTCTCTGGACCTAACATCAAAGGCAACACACCTATTGACATGACCCCAGAACTTCAACGTGCATTTGAAGAATCAAAAACTAGCCTATCCAACGCCATATTGCTATCGCACCCTGACTCGCAGTTGGAGCTAGCCTTGTTCACCGACGCGTCAGATGTCGCCATCGGTGCTGTTCTTCAGCAACGAAGAGATGGAGAGTGGGAACCACTCGGATTTTTCTCACGAAAATTATCGCCAGCGCAGAAAAAATATAGCCCTTACGACAGAGAAATGCTAGCAATCTATGAGGGAATAAAATACTTTAGGTTTATGGTCGAAGCACGAACATTCACAGTGTTCACCGACCATAAACCGATTACCTTTGCATTCACCACAAAGAGAGACAACTGTTCACCTCGCCAGCACCGCTACCTGGACTACATAGGACAATTCTGCACGGATATACGCCATGTTTCTGAAAGGATAATGTTGTAGCTGATGCATTTTCACGTCTCGAGAGCATCAGAACTATTGACTATCATGCCATGGAAAAGGAGCAAGAAGACGACCCAGAACTGAATGATCTGCTGACCAGAGGTTCATCGTTGAAACTCCAGAAGATCAAGACACCCGAGGCTACACTGTATTGTGATCTGTCAACACCTAGTCCACGGCCATATGTACCACCTGGATTTCGAAGACCGATATTTGACAGCCTACACAATTTAAGTCATCCAGGTCCTGCTGCTACCAGCAGACTCATATCAGAACGCTTCGTCTGGCCTGGAGTTCGTCGTGATTGCAGAAAATGGGCTCAACTATGCACTGATTGCCAAAGGAACAAAATAACCCGTCACACTTCCTCTCCTCTAACCGCATTTCCTTCTCCTTCAGACCGCTTTTCCCATATCCATATGGATATCGTAGGGCCGTTACCATATTCTTCTGGTTTCAGATACTGCCTGACTATAGTCGACAGGTTTACCCGTTGGCCTGAGGCTTACCCCTTGGCTGACATCACAGCTGAGACGTGCGCGTCTGCATTCATCTCCGGCTGGCTCGCACGCTTCGGTTGTCCAAACCGAATCACAACCGACAGAGGAACACAGTTCGAGTCCCAGCTGTTCAAGACCGTCTGCAATCTCCTCGGCGCTAAACACTGTCCGACTACTGCATACCACCCAGCTGGCAACGGGATGGTTGAGCGACTCCACCGGCAACTGAAAGCCTCCATAATGTGCCATAATAACGCTCAATGGACCGAGGTGCTCCCACTTGTACTGCTGGGAATCAGAAGTGCCTGGAAAGATGACCTGAAAGCAACAGCTGCTGAGCTTGTCTATGGTGAGCCCCTTCGACTTCCGGGGGAATTCTTCGTTCCTGCTAACGACCTCTCCTCTGACGTCACCAGCTTCACCAACCGACTTCGCAACCACATCAGGACGTTGTCTCCAACTCCAGCAGCGTGGCATGTCAGAAAGTCGTTTTACTTACCTGCTGACATCTTCACATCTGATTTCGTGTTTCTTCGCCAAGGTCCAGCTAAGAGATCGATGGAATCGCCGTACACTGGTCCCCACAGAGTCCTGGAAAGAAAAGAAAAAACATTTAAAATAGATATAAAAGGCAAAGAGTCAACAGTCACCATAGACAGATTAAAACCCGCTTACCTGATCAGCAGTGACGTCACTCCAGCCGCAGTTAACACCGACTTACCTGCACCCGAACCAGAACCTGAACCCGAACCAGCACCTGTAAAAACTAGAAGTGGAAGAGTAGTAAGGTTCCCAGATCACTATCGACCGTGAACCGGTCTCGGTGGGGGAGTAATGCAGCGACATATATTATGTGCTGCTGTTTTTGAATTTATTTATAAAATATTAATCCATGACGGATCAATGAAAGAGATCGGTGGCCGGTGGTGTGGCCGCTCGCCGTGCCGCGAGTCGTGCCGCGCCCTGCCGGTGACGCACGCGCAGCGGTCGGTGGAGGGATAAACCTGCCGCGCGAGCTCGCCGTGCGCGAACGCTGGCCGCCCGCGGCCGCCGGCCAGTCCGTCTGACGCATCGTCGCGAGACGCTATTCACTTTGCTCCGCGAAATAATTACGTGTTTTGTTAAAATTTCATTTTCAAAAGACTTTCCTTACTTTCTGTGCTTTCAATTCTTTTCTATCGAACTATTGTGCCGTGCCTACCGAACTGTCGTGTCGTGCTTTACTTGTACTCTTCTGTATCTTACTCCTTCAAATAATTGTTATACCTATAATAAACAGTAACTGTGAAAGTGTGAGTGGATTTTATTCTTCGCCACCACAATATTGTAATGGAATGCTCGAATGCAATAGCAAGTGATAGTTATAGCGCATATACATGAGATAGCGAGTTACTTATTTTTTTGTGACTGGAGCGAGTACATCAAATCAAAATAACAATATCGTTTTGAGAGAGAGGTTCAAAACATTCAAATATTACGGGCGGGGGCGGCGCCAAAATAACCTAGTGTCGCCTTAATTTTCTAGTAATACGGTTTTAAATGGAAGTTCAATCAAGTGGCAGACAGGGCGCACGTGCGATGAAGCTCGCTTCCTCTCTCTCAGACGCGCGCGCGAATAGTGTCAGTGAGGCATAGACTCGATAGACATAATGCAACGAACAGAAAAGTGCACTGTGTGATGCTATGGTGTGATGTGTAATGTTTAATTTAGTCGAGTAATATGTAATGCTACAGTACTCGATCGGGTAATATTACGCGTAATGCATCAATCGCATTACTTACACATGTCTACTGGCCCGCAGTTCGCGCCAAGCGCTCGCCACGACTGCACGTACTCCGTGAGGATGAGCGTCTGTACCGCTCGAACACCGGTCGAGTGTCTCGACTTATTCTCGCGAGTGCAGCCGGTTAGTAAGTAATAAAATGAATAATACTCACGTTAGTTTTAATAATAATATTTTCAGAAAGTGTTTAAAATTAATTAAATAAGTGTTTAATATATATATATATATATATATAGCCATCAAAATTATATTATAATTAAATGAAGTCCTAAAAGTACAGTTTAAGGACTTTATTGTCGTCATGGAATTAAAGAAATAATTATCGTTTTGATTTAGATACAAAGCATTATTAAATAAACACATGCTTCGCACACGGTATTGACTTTGAAATGAAGTCATCATGCACTGTGATTGGTGTTTCGTTTGAGATAAAAAAAATTAAAATTATTATTTATTGATTTTTAAATATAAATCTATTTTTTACAAAAATATTGATTAAATGATTTTTCGTATTCGACAAACATTCTTTCTAACTACATTTTCGATGTTTTTCGATTACTGGCCGATCCCTTATTGACTGTAATCCACGGCATATATTTCTTAATGTTTTGCTTCATAATGCTAGAAATGTAAATTTGACTTACCAGTCCCAGTGTACGAACAACGAATGAAGAATTCTATTCTAATCTGTTACTTCCTTGTGATTTTTGGTATAACTCCGACCAGGTTTTCTTTAATTAATAATCACACTGTCTTAAATAAATTACTTACGTGAAATCATTTCCAATATTTATTTTCAAAGGCAACTGACAAAGATATTTATGGCTCTCAGGATTTTCCGAGAATGTCATTCCTCCGTTGGACGTGTGAGTAGCAACCGCCAGAAATATTATACCCTATAATAAAAACACATGTCGCATTGTAAAAGGAAATACAAAAATAGGTAAACTAAACTATTTTAAGGATTTATTGATTTTTTTAGCAATATCGCATAGTTTAACAAACTTTTTAGGTATGCAAAATATTTCGCAGCAGCCGAGGTTTCTTTGAGGGGAAAGAATGTCCCGAGTTCAAACCGCATACCTAAAAAGTTCGTTAGTTTAAGGATATTACGAATTCCAAAAAAGGGGAACTATATCTAAGACATTATAAAGAACTGTCTGCGTCCCGCGGTTCAACTCGCGGATGAAAGTATCCTATGCGATCTAGAGTACTATCACCATACCGGATTTCATCAAAATCTATTCGGCCGTTGCGGCGTCAAGAGGAAACAAACACACTTACACACTAACAAACAAACATTCGCATTTATACTATTAGTAGGATTTAATAACTGCAATAGTAATAGGCAAGCGTGGCGCTTATCATCAGGCGAACGACTATAACGCTCCGTTGCTCAGTTCCACTAAAAAACTGCTACGACGCTACGAAAACCTGTAGCTCGTAGCAAAAGTCCTTCTACCCTACTTTACTACGGCGTAGCATACGAGGTAAAATCAATATTAAAAAAAAAAATATGGCGGAGTGTCAGACCTCTGCCTCTGTAGTGTAGCGGTTTTTATTTATTTGGACCTTCAAGACAACTATATGATTAAATGCAAACAGTTTAGAACTTAAAATAAGGTATAACACATACCTAGTTCTAATTATAGATAGCGTCGTGCTCCTTAGAAAGTGCATAAACATTCGGATTCACCATTCATAGGTAAACCAAAGTAACGTTATAAAACAATTATATAAAGCAGCATCAATTTCAGCTAATTTTCGTAGCATACGAGGTCACATTAAAAATAAAATTAAAAAAAACTATTAGGAATAAAATTTAAGAACTATATATGGTGGAGTGTCAGATCTTTGCCTCTATAGTGTAGTGGTTGGGAGAGTCATCTCATATCTCATACCAGAAAAAGAAAAAAGCGGCCAGTGTTTTTCGTGTTTGGTTGTTGTGGGACCATGATCATCGTAGTTCCTGGATCTCTAACAGGGAATCCTAGTCAGGGACCGGGAATTATATTTGTGATCTTTGATCGTTTTTTCTGCTAATGAGTGATGAGACGAGTAAATCGTTTGCCTGATGGTAAGCGGCACGCCTGCCCTTGTTAATACCTTTCCTTTTATTATTAACCGACTTAAAAAAGGACAAGGTTCTCTATTCGATTGTATTTTTGTAACGACTTTTAAAAAGGGGAAGGTTCTCTTCTCGATTGTATTTTTAACGACTTTAATAAAGGAGAAGGTTCTCTATTCGATTGTATTTTTAACGACTTTAAAAAGGGGAAGGTTCTCTAGGCGATTGTATTTTTAACGACTTTAAAAAGGGGAAGGTTCTCTATTCGATTGTATTTTTTAACGACTTTAAAAAAGTAGAAGGTTCTCTATGCGATTGTATTTTTAACGACTTTAAAAAAGGAGAAGGTTCTCTATTCGATTGTATTTTTTAACGACTTTAAAAAAGGAGAAGGTTCTCTATTCGATTGTATTTTTTAACGACTTTAAAAAAGGAGAAGGTTCTCTATTCGATTGTATTTTTTAACGACTTTAAAAAAGGAGAAGGTTCTCTATTCGATTGTATTTTTAACGACTTTAAAAAGGGAAAGGTTCTCTATTCGATTGTATTTTTTAACGACTTTAAAAAAGGAGAAGGTTCTCTATTCGATTGTATTTTTTAACGACTTTAAAAAAGGAGAAGGTTCTCTATTCGATTGTATTTTTAACGACTTTAAAAAAGGGAAAGGTTCTCTATTCGATTGTATTTTTTAACGACTTTAAAAAGGGAGAAGGTTCTCTATTCGATTGTATTTTTTAACGACTTTAAAAAAGGGAAAGGTTCTCTATTCCATTGTATTTTTTAACTACTTTAAAAAAGGGAAAGGTTTTCTATTCGATTGCATTTATTTAACGACTTTAAAAAAGGGAAATATTTTTTTAACGACTTTGAAAAAGGGAAAGGTTCTCTATTCGATTGTATTTTTAACGACTTTAAAAAGGGAGAAGGTTCTCTATTCGATTGTATTTTTTAACGACTTTAAAAAAGGGAAAGGTTCTCTATTCCATTGTATTTTTTAACTACTTTAAAAAAGGGAAAGGTTTTCTATTCGATTGCATTTATTTAACGACTTTAAAAAAGGGAAATATTTTTTTAACGACTTTGAAAAAGGGAAAGGTTCTCTATTCGATTGTATTTTTAACGACTTTAAAAAGGGAGAAGGTTCTCTATTCGATTGTATTTTTTAACGACTTTAAAAAAGGGAAAGGTTCTCTATTCCATTGTATTTTTTAACTACTTTAAAAAAGGGAAAGGTTTTCTATTCGATTGCATTTATTTAACGACTTTAAAAAAGGGAAATATTTTTTTAACGACTTTGAAAATGGGAAAGGTTCTCTATTCGATTGTATTTTTTATGTTTGTTACCTCAGAACTCCGTCATTCATGAACTAATTTGGAAAATTATTTTTGCGTTGGATTCAGTACAGCTATGTACGTAGTGGTCCCATAATATATCATCGATATTTCACCTTGGACTTTGAAGATACATTGAAGTCGGTTTTTTGTTTGATCAAACGTACACTTCTTTTACTTTTATGATATTACCTTTCCTCTCGGTAGACTCATAACTCCAGGTTTATCACTTGTGCGCGAACTTAAGGTAAGTGGAGGAAGCCCTGTAGGAAAAACCTTTTTTTAATCATTTCAGTTTTAGTAACTGATATTTTTTTATGTTGAGTGACGAGACGAGGTCTTTTGCCTGGTAAGCAACAATGCCCATAAGAGTTGCACCGCCCTTTTTGTTTTGCAAAATTCACAGCGCTCGTCACCCCATAAGTAGCTCTTAACATATGTAGGTATTTATAAAAGGAGTGTGTCATACCTTTTGGAGATAGTTTAGGCTGTATCCAAAGCCTACAGGGTCCGCCCAGGTCATTTGAATAGAAATTCTTTACACATTCGTTGGCCAGAGTGCGACACATCAGTGAATCGTTTTTCTAAAACAGTAAAATTAAATTGGTCTAATATAAAAAATCGTAGTTGGTAGGTCAGCTATTTATTTATACATGCGAAAGCGTGTGCATATGTGTGTGTATGTGTATGTTTGTAACCACTTAGCTCAACAGCTAAAATCCGTAATAGATTAAAAAAAACTAAAAACCACATTTAATAATTAAAATGCATTATTATCGAGTCGTGAGCTACCCTGGAGTTTCAGCCGAATAGCTAATCGGGAAGTGCTCGAAATTTGAGTTTCTTTTTTGTGGATCTGAATGACGAGACGATCTGGTCGTTTGCCTTATGGTAAGCAATACGCCAGCCCATAACAATAACAGCACCACCCAGAATTTTGTTTTGCAAAATCCTGCGCGGCACTGCACTGCGCTCGTCACCCTGAGACAATTAGCTGTTGAATCTCATAATGCCCAGTAATTTCGCTGGCTACAATGTCCTTCAAACCGGAACACAGTAATGCTTGTGCGCTACTGCTTGGCGGCTGAATAACTTGCAAAGCGGTGGTACCTACCCAGACGGCCCCTCGCATACGAGAAACCTACCACCAGTTAATACGTGGTAATAATAATAAAAACTGAACGGATTTTGATGGTTAGAGTAAGTTGAAATGGACATAGCCTAACATAGGATACTTTCATCCCGGATAAACTAATATGTCCTTAGCAAACAGCCATAAAAATGAGACTAATTATAATTTTTAGAAAAGAACCGACTTCAAGACTAAACTTGTATTTTTTGTTTTTGTTATTTTTTTCATAAAGTGCTGAATCAATTTCGATACAATTTATATGGGACCACCTCTGAATTATGACCTACCAAACAAAAAAGAATCATTAAAATCAATTTACAATTGTCAGAGTAATCGCGTAACAAACATACAAAAAAAAGAAAACAAAAAACATACCGTCGTATTGAGAACCTCCTCTTTTTAACCGACTTCAAAAAAGGAGGAGGTTCTCTGTTCGATTGTATTTTTTTTTTCTTTTTTTTTATGTTTGTTACCTCAGAACTCCGTCATTTATGAACCGATTTGAAAAATTCTTTTTGCGTCGGGTTCAGTATAGCTACGAAGTGGTCCCATATAAATTTCATCGATATGCGACTTTGGACTTCGAAGATACATTGAAGTCAGTTTTTGTTTTTTTCTAAAAATTAATTATTTGAATTTGGCTAAAATGAAAACTTTCAGTAAAGTATTAAAACAATTGGCAATAAATACTAACAGTACACAAATACTCATGCTTCACCACGTCCAGTAACTCCAGCGGGTGAAGCACCTTCTCCTCATAAGTGGGTCTTCCGTCCACGTAGCCCTTGAGGACGCAGGCTCCCCTCACTACAATGTGGTTCTTGGGGCATATGCAGGACTCACAGCGCACGCAAGCATTGCCTTGCGCTTTGAAGCCGCGGGCGCATTTCACGCATTGGACCTCTTTTGTTGGCGAGCCGTCGAGGTTTTGAGTTACTGAAATGGAAAATTCGTTTTTCAGATTGCGTAGTCCTAAATACCGAAAACTACGTAGGTACCTAAATATGTATCATTTAGTAATCATTAAAAATATTTTAACTAGTCTCTTACACAATACAATTCAATAAAAAAATATTTATTGTACACCAAAGTATAGTAAGATCCAGCCAAGTGCGATTCGGACTCGCGCATGAAGGGTTCCGTACCATTATCTATAAAAACGGCACAAAAATCATGTCTGTTGTATGGGATCCCCACTTAAATAATTTTTTATGCAGTTTTTTAAAATTTGTTGTTATAGCGGCAACAGAAATACATCATCTGTGAAAATTTCAACTGTCTAACTATCACGGTTCATGAGATACAGCCTGGTGACAGACAGACAGACAGACGGTCGGACAGCGGAGTATTAGTAATAGGGTCCCGTCCCTTTGGATACGGAACCCTAAAAACAGTAGGTATAGGAAAATAACTTACAAACTAAAGTACATTGGGCGGACTTATGGCTAGAAACGGTCTCTTCCAGTCAACCTTTAGATTGAGTGAACAAACATATAATGGTCTTGCATACATTAGGTTTTGTCTAGCAGTGATAGCTAACAAAATATGTCTTACCAGAAATATAATCATTAGGACACTTCCTACAAGCTACCCTGCCAGATACATTCTGACACTTCCTTGGCACGCACGCTGTGCCATCAGATGACACTACCTCTATGGCACTGCAGGGCCGGCAGTGCCCCGGCCCAGACTTTATACTGTGGTCATCGCAGGTGCAGCTGAAACCTGAAAAAAAGGAATGAAAAAAGATTAGAACGTCGTAGTGTAGGTGATTAAACGATCGGTCATCTAATCGTAATAAGTGAGTACTACTGCATAGATTTAGTATGGTAATCTTCTTAGCGAGTCGATCCTTCGGCTTTGTATATTTTTTTGGACTAGTACTCCGCCACAAGCACAACATTGTCCGTGGCATTGTACATCCTCGTGTACAGGTGACAGGGCACGCAGGGCAAGACAAGTCTGGGGAGAGGGTAATTCGTCCAAGCTGTTCGCCTTTGGAACGCACTGCCCGTGCCTATACGACGTGCGCCATCATTGCAGGTGTTCAAAGAGAAAGTGAAAAAGTTCTACCTGGAAGATTGCTGATGTTTCTTTGTTTATTTTGTTGCTACGATATATTATATGTGTGTATATATATATTGTATATATTATACTGGCTGACCCGGCAAACGATGTTTTGCCATATAAATTAAAAAAAATATATAAGAAAAAAAATAGATGTTGGCCGATTCTCATAGATACCGGATATAGATCAAAATCGGTCAAGCCGTTTCGGAGGAGTATGGCAACGAAAACTGTGACACGAGAATTTTATATATTAGATAATGATTTATGTAGGTTTATAATATAATGTGTAATAATGTGTACCTAGTTAGTATATGTATGTTTATGTAGGCATTCAGTATGTTGCTGTTGTTTTGTATCTATTATTTAAGTTTATTTTATTGACATTGTTTATGTTTATATTATTATTGAAGACCTTGCATCCCCGTCTTTAACATATTGATAATTCCTCTCCATCCAAAGGTTGCCTGGAAGAGATCACTTTTAGCGATAAGGCCGCCCATCGTAAAACTTTCTTAAATTATTTTTATGCAATGTTTCTAATTTAATGTTTGCAATAAAGCGTTCATCTATCTATCTATCTAATTACTGGGCATATATGAGACTTAATATCTGATGTCTCGGGGTGATGAGCGCAATGCAGTCTTACGCAGTGCTTTTTACGGCATTAAGTTCTGAATGGCACTGCAATTGTTATGGGTGGGCGCTTACCATGCCATATTTTACATTGCCATTGTCTCAACACTCAGTTCCATAAAAAAATAGATAGATAGAAGATAGAAAACACTTTATCGTACTTATTAAAAGAAAAAATGATAAAGGGAGAATTACAGTTGGCAATACCTACATAATTTCCTATAAGTACAATAAAGTGTCGGTCTTATGGCTAAGCAGCGATCTCTTCCAGACAACCATAGAGCAAGGAAAACAACAAAATTTGGTTCTACTTATATTTTGATACTATGAAAAATCAAACTTACCATCTGGAGATCTGACCATGGATTCATTTGCAGGGCAGGATTGGCAGCTTAACAAGCCAGGATCGTAGTACTGGTCTAATCTGCAGCTGTCAGGCAGCTCTAGACATCTTACTCCCAATATTAAAACCACTGATAGTAACCACAGCATTATGTATTACTACACTTATTTATAATGATATATTCCTTATATTTCCATTCTTCTTTATTTTTGGTTAAATTGTTATTCTCTACAACAGCGGTTCCCAATTTTTTTAGCTATGGAACCCTAGATCATCTACCTAATTTTGGCGGAACCCCCAACTTATATTTTTAACCGACTTCAAAAACCGAGGAGGTTCTCAATTCGAGTGTATGTTTTTTTTGTATGTTTGTTACGCGATTACTCCGCCAATTATGAATTGATTTTGATGATTCTTTTTCGTTTGGGAGAGGTGGTCCCACATAAATGTTATCGAAATTGGTTCAGCACTTTTACGCGGGTCAGTATATCGATAAAAATGCCGGCCAGTGTCGGCAATTCTCGGTACCCCAGTGACCCGTTCACGGAACCCTAGGGTTCCGCGGAAAAGCTATTAGGAACCGCTGCTCTACAAAACTGACATAAATTCCTTATTACATATCAACTTCTTGCGGTTCTCTATGAAATAGTATTTTCATATTATTTTTTATGGAACTGAGTTATGAGACTAACAAATCTTTCACCTGATGGTAAGCGCCACAATTGCCAACAAGAGCCAGCCAAAACTTTTAGTACAATAAAAAGCACTGCGTAGCACTGCATTGCGCTAATCTCTCCGAGACATGGCTGCCCTTCAAACCGGAACACAGTAACGCTTGCGCACTACTGTTGGCGGCAGAATAACTGGCAAAGCTGTGATACCTACCCAGACATATGAAATTATTTATTATTCGATTGATAAATCAAAAATTGGTCCTTTTAATATAACGAAGGTAAAAATTAAACTTACAAATACGTATGACTTTGGTAATGAATATATTGCATCTCTCACACATAAAGAGCTGTCTATATTTAGGTATTTCTACGAAAAACTCCTAGAGTTGTATCAAGTTCAAGTTTTATCAATAATACTATTGAAGCAAGCACACAATCTCCCTAGCTTTTGTTTCCATAATTTTGTCACTTACGACATCGTTAATTCGTATCACAATATTGTCATGGTTAATTGACTCATTTGATACACTAATGACGTCATTAAGCTAATGTACCACACTGATTTTTCGTCACTTGGCCTAATTTAATGACCACTTAACAATAATTTTCCACAAAGCAAGATGTATGTAAGCTTGTGTTTTGTTTAGACTAAGTTGTCAGCGTTGCTAGGCAACGAATCCGAAAAACTAGCATCGGGCCATTGAGGTCTCACACCCTCAATGCATCAGGCAGTACATCGCTGTCGGTTTTAAACCACGGTTTTGAATGTAATAATACTCTGTTTTAATCTGAATAATGAGACGAGCAAGTCGTTCCCCTGATGGTAAGCGCTCCGCCTGCCCATAACAATTGCAGTGCTGCCCAAAACTTTTAAAACCGTAAAAGTACAGCACTTCATTGCGCTCATCACCGCGAGACATCAGATATTAAGTCTCATATGACCAGTAATTTCGCTGGCTACTATGCCCTTCAAACCGGAACACAGTAATGCTTGTGCACTACTGCTTGGCGGCAGAATAACTGGCAAAGCGGTGGTACCTACCCAGACGGCCTCCCGCATATGAGAAACCTACCACGAATATATATTGGAATAGAATATACCTAATAACTCTTAACTATAAAACCAAAATACAGAAATAATTAAAAACTTAAACAACAACTAACTTAATAATAGTGTCATAATGGGCGGCCTTATCACTCAAGGCGATCTCTTCCAGACTACCCACAATTGGAGGAATGTAGTCAAAAATATATATGGACGGTGTCACTAAGATAGTTTTGTTGGTAGGTAGATACATAACGTATCTATCCACTCTTATCTAATTAACATTATAATTAATTTATAGCCTTTTTGTCCTTCGCTGGGTTGCCAGTGAACAATGCCAGCGCTCCACCAACCGTCAGTTGCTCTAGCGAGGTGCCCGGCCCACTTTTTGCCTACAGTGCATCTTTACTGCATCTGTGACCTACTTAGTCTTGTCTGACGTCGACATTTCGGACTCTTTTAGTTTGAGACCCAGCATCGAACGCTCTGTTGCTCTCATACCTACTTACTACAAATAATAATAAGCGAAAGAACTTTAAATTAACACAAGTTTTAGAACTTGGAGTTGGTTTTTCTAGGTGGTGGGGGTGGGTAGTACGAGCTAACTTCTAAAATAAAAGTTTTCTCCTGTAATGAGTTCCCTGTAAGCCGCGCGTGTATTTTTGTTTAAAAACTGAACATTTTTGTTTTTTGTTTTTTTATGTTACAATGACGAGACGAGCTGGTCGTTTGCCTGATGGCAAGCAATACGCCAGCCCATAACAATAACAGCACCACCCAGAACTTGGTTTTGCAAAATCCTGCGCGGCGCTGCACTGCGCTCGTCACCCTGAGACAATTAGCTGTTGAGTCTCACATAACTACATATGTGGCATGCTTCTGATATTGCTGGTGTCTGCAAATGCTCAATCAGGCGGGTCTTGATTGCCCCTTTCTTTTTATCTGTCATTCGAACATCTTTAACTGTGTTCCGGTTTTAAGGGCTAGCGTAATTGTAGCTAGCACAAGTACTAGGCAAATTTATCTGGTTTAAGATAATAGGGGATCGGACAACTTTTCAGAGGGTGTTTTAAATTAACTACAATTAATATATATAGCCTTGAAAAATACTATTTTAATTAAATAACGCTCTATAATTACCAAAAACTATGTTTAAATATTATGTTTCAAATATTGCCGCGCAAAAGGTCACCTTAAAATTTGTGACATCATATGTAGGTAGAAAACGACAATCTCTTCGAAATAAAACTTGTAAAGAGATTTAAATACGTTTTGTGAAGTTTGGGGACGATATTGTAGTAATGGAACGAAAAAATTAGCAAACATACATTTTATGAAAAGCAAATACGTAAAATAAACACAAGCTTGACTTACGGCATTCGCCTACAAATGACGTCATGCGCTGTGATTGTTGTTGCGATTGAGATGAAGAACAGGTTAAAAATGTCAGACTTATTAGATTTTATTTATTGATTTAAAAATATAAATCATTATTGTTTCATAAAATTATTGATTGAATGAACTTTCTGGTTCGACGAACATTCGTTCTAACTACATTTTAGATATTTTCTCGATTACTGTCCGATCCCCTATTTATTTCTCAAAGAACATGGTTCACTTAAAAGAGAAATTACAATGACTTAAAATAAGGTAGGTACTATTGTAATTGCTTTGAGCATGCAGGCGAACACAAAAATATTATTTTTAACTAGGGTAGACAAATAAAAATATGATCACACAAACAAGTCAAAGAGTAAGCAGCTATACATTATTACAGAAGTGACAATTCGTTTGACAAGATGTGTACTTTTAGCAGTTTTTTAAATATGTTTAGTGATTCCGTTTGTTTTATTGATTTTGGTAATTTATTGAATAGTAGTGCTCCTTCATATGAAATTGTTTTTTTTTTAATTTATGAGACTTAACATTTGATGTCTCGGGGTGATGAGCGCAATGCAGTGCTACGCAGTACTTTTTATGGTTATGGTTATAATAGTTCTGAGTGGCACTGCAATTGCTATGGACAGGCGTGGCGCTTACCATCGCGTGACCTGCTTGTCTCATCAGGGCCATTTAAAAAATTAGAGCTAGTAAGAGGTATATAATGGCTTTTAGAACAGTTATTTTACTGACCTAACAACCAGATCCGGTTGCAGAACATCGATATATCAACATTGGACCAATCAAAGTTCCACAGCTGCCATGGTTTGGCAATCGACACCTACAATTAAACTATCAACCACAGAACGTTTATCTACATATTCCAGACGGCTAACACAGCTACATTGCCATGGTTCGGTACCTAGTACAATTTTTTTTTTTTACTTGTAGTAGGTTTCTCGTATGCGAGAGGCCGTCTGGGTGGGTACCACCACTTTGCCAGTTATTCAGCCGCCAAGCAGTAGTGCGCAAGCATTAATGTGTTCCGGTTTGAAGGGAATTGTAGCCATCGAAATTACTGGGCATTATGAGATTCAACAGCTAATTGTCTCAGGGTGACGAGCGCAGTGCAGCGCTGCGCAAGACTTTGCAAAACAAAGTTCTGGGTGGTGCTGTTATATTGTTATGGGCTGACGTATTGCTTACCATCAGGCAAACGACGAGAAAGTCTCGTCACTCAGTTAAAAAAAAATGCCTTTTGATCTTATTTTACAAGCTGTTTCTAACTTATTTGCGTATTTTTATTACATTAGTCTGTTACTAAATGGCTCGCATCAATCATCTATCTAACTAGACATATAGATACTAGGGTAATCTGGATTTTCAATCTCGTTCATATATGCAAGCCATCGATCAAATCGCTAAAAGCGTGTAGTAAACGCCAGATTTTAAAACAAAGGGTTGATTTATGGATATTCAACTATAAAAAGTCCCTTGCGATACACTTAGGTCATAATACAAGCTAAGCTCAGTGAGCGCAAACTATTAATAGGAGATATCACACCTTCAACCCAATTTAAGCTCAGTTTTGCACTTTTTTCTATGAAAATGCTAGTCGGGCCAGCGCTGACAATCTTCTTTTGTTTCCATTTGGCTGTAGCAAAACTAGCGACACCGCAGTACAAAAACTACTCGCAGGAGCAAATCGTGAAATGTGCAATACAAATTGCGAACCAAAACTTCAATTTTAGAAAAGTAACAGTTATTCTGTACAAGGATGTTGGAGAAGGAATGGTGAACAAGTTCGTAATGTCTTACAAAGGGACCGTGATTGTGGAAAGCAAGAGAGATGGAGTGCCGACAAGACAAGTGGTTGTAATCGTCGAATCGTTTTTATCTTTCATGAAGATACTGACAAAGCTAAAGCCGGACTTAAAAGGGAAGTCTCTGCTAAATAACGGAGCAAGATTTTTAATACTCCTTCTTGGCAGCCAAAAGAAAATTGATCGCATTAACAGTATTCTCTGGAACTACTACGTGACTGATGCTCTAATAGTTACAAAAGATATGAAGAATAGAATTGGCTTGTTTACTTACTATCCGTATAAAAACCACCTGAACTGCCAAAATACCGAGCCCACATTTATCGGATATTACAACGGAACTTCGCAACTGAAAAACATGTACCCAGATAAAATGCTGAACATGAACGAATGCCCTCTCTACATATCTACGAACAAAATTAAGTATCCACTAGCAGAGAAAAAGATTCCATTAGAAAACCTTAAGAAAACTATGATGAAATTGTTCCGAGACATTATGAACTTCACCCCGATCATCTCCGTCAAAGATTACATTAGCATTGATTCGGATCGGGCCAGGAATTGGTCAGACTCACTGAGCGACGTCCTTACAGGAGTAGCAAATATATCTACGTGTACGATTCCTTTAGGCATCGATAGGTTGGGGCTTCTAGATTATTCTATACCGTATTTCAGAGTGCGTTTAATATGGCTTGCACCTCCAGTCACTCCGGGGCCGGTCTGGTGGCGCCTTTTCTCGCCACTGAACGGATATCTCTGGTTAGTTCTGCTAATAGTGATATTTTTTGTTAAATCGCTTCCTTTTATTATGAAATTTAAACCAATCAAGAAGTTCTGCTCTCGATATTTCAGAAATTCTAGCAATCTGCATGGAACTGTGTTTAGAATTTGGGGTATTTTGGTCGGTCAGCCGATCAGAGTCGCTCCAAGAAAGTTTAGAGATTTCTACATAGTCGGCCTTTGGATTTGGTTCTCATTCGTTGTGCGCAGCGCTTACCAGAGCGTGCTTATTGGTGCTCTGAAAACAGACACTATGCTCGGAAACTTCGCGAACCTTAGAGAAACAGTTGAAGCCGGCTATAAACTTGCTGGCAGAGCTGGTATCTACGTTCATTTTGAATACGAACCGCTGATACACCAGCGTTTCCAAGTTATCTCGGAACCAGACTTTGAAAAACATTTCCTCGACGTGATTGAGGGAAGAAAGAAATTTGTATTGGCTACGTCTTTGGAATATGCGTTTGCTTATTGCCTAGCGCAAGGAAAAAAGGAAAAGGAGTGCGGTCACGTACTTCCTGATTCGATCATGTCAGTGCCTCTGGTGATTTGGATGAAGGTGCATTCACCTTTTAAGAGAGCGCTGGCTCTTTGGCTGCCGAGGCTTTTAGAAAGCGGTTTGCTGACGCGCGGTGCAGTCCTAAATAGTGCCTACTGCTGTCAGATATCTTCAGACCCTAGTCCGTTGACGCATCATCAGATGTTGAGCTGCATGCTTTGCTTGTTTCTTGGATATGTCGTGTCAATCGCAGTGTTCTTACTAGAGGTTATGAGATATAAAACTACAGTGTATACGATTGAAAGGAAAAGGCCTTACCGTAACTAATGAATCTTTTTAGAATGTATATGATATGTAATAGGGTAATAGTAAAACGATGATAATATTTTCAATATTTATTTGTATTCAGTATATTACAAAATACTTTTCATTTCTCACTTCATAATTGACTCTAAAATAGAAGCATTTTATATACAGGATCAGTAGATCAAACTACAAATTATTCAATTAAACATTGATATTTTTAGTAAGTATGGTAGGATTCCTAAGTATTATTCTAATTAATTTTAATAGAAACTCACAGGCCGTTTAATAGAATAAGTTCATAATCTCAAACATTTATAGAAAAATAGACATTGATATTTTTAAGTTGTGCTAATTGCTATTTCTTACAAAATATAACATTGTTTTTCTAATGCCTAAGTAAAATAAGTACTGTGTGTACCACCAATTAATATTAAAAATGAACTTATAGTATAACGTTACAGTTTGAAAAAACTGTTTAGGTACTTACTGAAACAGAAAGTAATAAATATGTACTACATAAGTACCTATCTATACTAAGTTTAAGTGATCCCACGTAGAAATGAAGGTGTAAATTGGTGAAGAGTTTCGACCCCAAAAAGATTATAGCAAATTCTTGAGAAAACCGTAGCTTCGTTGGTAAAGCATCGACATAATACATATAAATTGTCCGGCATAATACACCTTTAATAAAAACCAGCTAAAAATAATAACAGACTTCTTTTTCTTTCGTGTGGGTGAGTGGCCAACCCTGGTGTCGGAGTATTTAGACGGCCCGAAGGCCTCCGACCGATGTTGTACACAGACAACAACTGGAATCGACGGCTTAACATGCCCTCCAAAGCATGGTAGCGCTCAGATGTAAATACCACACAAATGGTCACCCATCCAAGTTGTGACCGCTGCGAGCATTGCTAGGCGAGCTACGCTACGAGCGCTACAACAGGGGAATACTGAAATAGTAATGTATCTGTATATCTATAAGATAAACAACGCATATTGTGCGATGCAATGTTGACTACACTGACGCTTGTAAAATGCAAATGTCCCATCGTTAGTAAGGAGATAAAATTAACATGACTTTAATGTCGTGAACTGACTTTACGAGATAACCCACTATTAAATTGTTAGTTACTTATTGTTGTAGAGATGAGATGCGTTGTTTTGTATTTACATTTTCTTCAAAATGGTTATACATATATCTACAAACTTACGCATGCTTAGACTTTGTTTTAAGGGTTAGTGCCGCCGAAGTCAACTCTTTTATGGGTTCGATTTTTTCCACCGTCATTTGTCAACTATTTTATGACTGACTTTTTGTAGGATGTGTGTGTTGCAATAAGAAACGCTGCAGTGCGTTTAGGGCATCCAACTAGGATAAAACTTAAACTAGATAAATGTCAAATACCCCGTTTAGAGTTTCCAAGAGGTGAAAATGTATACTAATTTAAACTGCCCCGTTTACGGGCGTCCACTGGTATAAGTTTTCACCCGACTAGGATAAACTTTAGCGACCTTTCGAGGTAGATAAACTGTCGCCTGCTGTCAGAATCACATCCGGTATGTCATTCTCACTGGAAGTTACGCAACGCTGCTGAGCTGTCTATTGAATTTGACAGCTAAAATTGACATAAAGCTATAACGCCGTTTTAGGAGCCCCGTATAAATTTTGTCAAGCGAAATTTTTTCCGCTGGCTTGCCTAAACGCACCCCTGTATGTTTCATTTTCACTGACAAAGAAAACGGTGACTGACGTCGTGTGTCGGTGGTGGTCTGGCGTAGGCGGGCAGCGTAAGCCATCTTCTTCGAATGCACATATATCTTACTGCCTATTATTAAAATAACTGATTATGTACTACAGTAAATTTTAACAATGGAAGAACAATATAATACTTGCGGAGATAGACGACCATTGCCAACAAGTAAAGTCTGTAAAAAATAAAATGCTTTGTTGTTTATGCATATTCAGAATTAAATTGGTTTCATTTCCGGGTACATTAAAATTAAAAACAAATATTTTTATCTCCAATTCATAAATGGGTCCCGAAGGGGAGGTTGGCATGTTTTAATTTAATTTGACTTGGTTTTTTTTACGAGTCTACTGTATCATATGATACCTACATTATTAAAGTAAAAATGCGAGATCATTAATTAGACATAAACCAGTGTCTAAATATTATTATGTAATGGTTAAATAGCAACTTGACAAGTCTGTGTGGCCCAGATACTTAGAAATTTAATTAATTATGTAGGAGACATTATTAATTACACCTCTTTCGTTTGCCGCTAGCTAGTACTTAACTGAGCCTACGCAAAATGCTAAGGACGTCTTGGCACTTTGGTTTCATTATAAATTCTACTACGTACATTAAGTTACGAAATAAACTTTCCTCAATTAGCCATAACTTAAAAATGAATCCAAAAGAAGATAATAACGGGGTTGGCTATTCACAACTCCTCTGCTGTATGATTGTTTGCGCTCGCTTTGCTCAAATTTCTTTTAGCGAACTGTACTGCATAATATTTTCATGCTCGCTTCGCTTGCTTCTCTCCGTCGTTCCGTCGTTCCGAAAAGGGTGATAACTTTTTATAAGTATATTTAGAGCATTGCTCCAATTCTAAAACTGTCCATCTCCGAGATAGCTCCGCTCGTTTCGTTAACCCAACAGTCATGCAGGCATCTTAAAAAACTGGCCTTTGGTTCATGGATCCAGCAGCCAACACGCCAGAACCTTTACAATCTCCAGCAACTTTCTAGAACACTCCTAGATAATGATCTCCTCGCATCATGCCTGCAGTGTGGGCGGCTCTACCACTAGATACGGCACCTGCAGGGCCAGGGGCGGCTGCGGCAGCGCAGGGAAAAGGATGGGATACTGCGGGGGAGGGACGGGGCCCTGCGCTAGGAGCCTCGCTTCCGGCTCCGAGCATTGCAGGAGCCAGTGAGTGAGCATCCGCCCCCGACCTTTCAGCTCGACGTCGCCGCGTCTCTCAACTACGAAGGTCCCCCATTGGTCGAGCAACGCGCGTGTGCTTTCGCTCAGGTGGATACGTAACGCTGGAAAGGAAGCGTGTGATTTGGCAGAAGTCAATATGAGGTCAAAGGTTAGCTAACTTCAGTAAAGTAATATTGAAAAACCCCGACACAAAAAACCTTTAAAAAGTAATAAACGGCTAAGCCGATTTTGATAAAACATGTCTAAGAACCACCGCTAAAAACCTGCTTTCAAATAAAAAGCCGCATGTAATTTGTATATTTTCGGGATTATTGACAATTGAAAGATTGTAAAAGTTCAGCTACTAATGTCGCTGACTGTACAATTAATGTGTTTTATATTGTTATTTTATTTTTTGACTGTTGACTTGTATTCGAAAATTCAATAAATGATGATTAAGATTATAATTATGATTAAGATTCTAGTTGAACTCACGTTGTCCGGTGGACTCCATGCGGCTGGCGGTATTGACGGTGTCCCCAAACAGGCAGTAGTGTGGCATCTTGACTCCCACCACGCCGGCGCACACCGGCCCCGAGTGCACGCCCACTCGCACCTGACATGACAACGCATTTCTTATCACCCCTTGCATAGCTCCTGGCTTAGGGCCAGGATAGCTCAGGTTATCTAACCATATAGATAGGAAGATATTTGGTGCTAGATAGTTAGTCCAGCGAAATTACTGGGCGTATGAGACTTAATATCTGATATCTCGGGGTGATGAGCGCAATGCGGTGCTACGCAGTGCTTTTTATGGTATTAAAGTTCTGGGTTACACTGCAATTGTTATGATCAGGCTTACCATTAGGCAAACGACTTGCTCATTTCAACACTCAGTTCCATAAAATACGTCAGTCTCAGGTGAACAGATGTGTTTTATAGCCCAGGAAAGTTAAGTCCAGCTAAGGATATCGTTTTACAAGTGCGACAATAGTGTCTATTTTGGAATACAAGAAGTTGATCGATTTCTTAAGCCTCTTTTTTGCTTCGCCGTGGTAAAATACAAGAATGAAAACGAAATATTAAAAAAAAATGTGGTCTATTTATACGTGAAGTTTATTCTACAACAATATACCGAAACACAGAGTTTCAGGTCAGACCCTAACTTTCCTGTGCTATTTGGCCAGTGTTTTTTTGTAGATCGCATCGTCGCTGATAATCAGATCATGTAGCACTACATGTAGCACTACATGATCTGATTCTCTTTTTAATATCGCCCAGATTCTTTGCGTAAAAGACTGGCAAATAACCAGACGGCCGGAAAGACAAGAGTCTCTACCGCTTATGGACAAGGACCTATGCAAAACCAGAAGTATGCCAACCCTGTACGTCCGCACAGATTTACATAGACTCACCTCTAAACGATGCGTGGGTCGATGCCTGACTACAAAGCTCCTAACGGCTTCGACGACGGCCAGCGCCATGAGGCATATCTCTCTAGCGTGCAAGTCTCCGTTTCTCTCCGGCAGTCCTGACACCACCATGTAAGCGTCGCCTATTGTTTCCACCTTGGGGGAATAGTATTGTGTAATATCGAGTAAGATAGACAAAGATGCTTCGAACAATCTGCTTTTGCCAAGTACACAGAATCAGATTAGAAAGTTAAAAAGTTCACAATATTCGAAATCTAATTAGAAAAAATTAAGTTGCTTGATATGAGTAAAATAATATTGCTGCAAAAATTGTTTGAGGACTATCTATATACTTATAAGTAGGTATATCTATTGCAGTTTTGCACCAAGAAAACGAAATCACCGCAGGATAATTTCCATCCAAGAGAATAGCTACATTTTCAATTCTATGCGTACAATTCGCGGGTATCGACTTTTACATACACAGGTATGTATGTATACACATTCGTACCTAGTACCTACATACTAACGGCTCAAACAGAGAAGCTCCCTTTTCTCGAAGTTGATTACAACGGGTGCGCATTTAGTTCAAGTTCCATTTAAACCCTAATCGGGCAAAAGGACAAGTAATCCGTCAAAGGGATTCAATGCAGATTGTTAGATCACTAAGACTTTAAGCCATTCTTGGCAAAGTTCTTGGAGACAATCACTTTTACAAGTGTTTTAACCGCTTAGTATCCACGGCGCGGTTACTAAAGTTGCGAATTTGATCTAGCGATACGGCAACGCGCCACCGTTACATGGTGGACATACCTCCTGTGCGTACGAAGCGCTTTGGTTCCACTTTTATTTGTTTTGGCTGTGTCTACATGACTTCATACCTACTGAAATTTTTTTTTTTTGTGATATGAATGATAATAAGATGGCTCGCCCGCTGGACACCGGATCACCTATCTGCAACACTAAGAGCAAAGCGTTGTCTACAAAGACTGAGAGCAAGTTACGAACTATAAACTAGTACAAATCTTAACTAACTAGGTCCTACCCTTCTACTAGTATATAACCTTTTCTGCGCTTTTAGTTCAAGCTTCCAGTTGGTTTGGCGTCCTACATTATCTCATTTAATTTTAACGTTTGAAATATTAACGCTTCAAAAAGCCCTCTTGTAATTATATAATTTCTATTTCATACTTTCTTTGAAGCATCTGAAGTAATAAGTTTTAATTTAATTTTCCAGCTATAAATATTAATGATGGTTTTCCACCCTCGTTTACACTCGCTTTTTGCATTTTTCCTGTACTGTAGTCTTGAACGAATAATAATTAATTTATAGAAAAAATCAAAAACCGACTTCAATGTATCTTCGAAGTCCAAGGTCACATATCGATAAAATTTATATGGGACCACTTCGTAGCTATACTGAACCCAACGCAAAAAGAATTTTCCAAATCGGTTCATAAATGACGGAGTTCTGAGGTACCAAACATAAAAAAAAGATAAAAAAATAAATAAAAAAAATACAATCGAACAGAGAACCTCCTCCTTTTTTTAAGTCGGTTAAAAAAGGCGGACGGAATCTCGCTACGCAACAACTGAAGCATAGCAATGGCGGTGGCGTTGTTTGTTTGAGTGCACGGATTGCCGATGTGACGTCCGATCGGCATAGCATAATGTAAATGTGTGCATGTGGCTTGTGTACGAACGAGCGGACCGGCATAGCTTGAGTGCTTCACTTTTGAATTTGGCGACCGCCTTTTTTTATTCAGACCATAGTCCAAAAAACAAAAGCGAAGCGAATTTTTATGACATTCAAACATATTTGCGGCGCACTCGTGTTAATTTTCTTCTAATAAAGAGCTATATATACTACTCACTTTATAAACATCATAGAAGCCGATGATCCTGTCGAAGGTGCTGTACAGATCGTTGAGAAGGTCGACGACCTGTATGGGCGTGGAGGCGGCGCACAGCTCCGTGAACCCGACGATGTCGCTGAAGTACACCGTGACGCACTCGAAGCTCTCCGGCTGGACCACCTCGCCGGCCATCAGTTGTTCCGCTACTGGCCTGTGTCCAAATTTATTTGACATCAGCATCGTCATCCACAGCCTTAGCCTTAATATAGCATATTTTTATTTATATATTTTATAATATATGTTTTTACTTTATTATGATGTGTACGAGACGTGTGTGTAGGTACTTTTTTTTGGTACCTAGGTATATTATAATTGTATTTACTTATATATTATTATACAGGGTTGGTTTTTGAGACCGGGCACTAAGGGCAGGTACCTTAACCGTTACAGTTATAGGAAAACGTTCCAAGGAGACCATTCAAAACTTTTTAAGATATTTTGAACAGCATTCACAGATTTTGGAAAAAAATTACAGTCAGCGAAAAAAATTATACATTACCATAATTAATTTTTAGAAAAAAACAAAAACCGACTTCAATGTATCTTCGAAGTCCAAGGTCACATATCGATAAAATTTATATGGGACGACTTCGTAGCTATACTGAACCCAACACAAAAAGAATTTTCCAAATCGGTTCATAAATAACTTCTGAGGTAACAAACATAAAAAAAAATAAAAAGAAATACAATCGAACAGAGAACCTCCTCCTTTTGAAGTAGGTTAAAAATATGTTTTATGCCAAAGAATACTTCAAAATTGTTGAGGGTGACGAACGAAATGCACACTGCACTGGGGCCTTACTATATTGCATTAATGAAAATAATATCCAAAAGTATATTTTGGATATATTTTTTATTAGCTAGTACGAGTATACAGTCTTACCTCGGTAACACTTGATAAAGTAGCTCTTCAGACCTCCTTTTCTCCAACGACAGTTGTTCAGTTTTCTCCTCGACAAGTGATTCCAAGTTGTTAGCGTACTGCTCCATACGACGCAGTAGATCATCCATGAGATTGTCACAGTAGCCCCTGAAAATAATTAATCATCATCAGCCTGTTGCAGTCCACAGCTGGATAAAGGCTCTCTAACCGCAAGCACTGATCCCGATCCCCAGCTACTCTGATCCAGCTGCTGCCAGCCACCCTGCGAAGGTCGTCGCTTCGCCTAATCTGAGGGCGTCTTAGGGCTCTAAATAATATAAGTAAAAAAGTTTTTTTGTTAAAAAATATTTTTTTCAAGACAAGTTTTTACAAATTCGTAATCGGAATCGGATCCGAAAGCAGATTAAAATGAGCCCAAACACAAGTAGTTTACGATTATCCGTCAAGAAGTTCCATGGCCCACCTTCCGTCTCCATCATCAGATCAGCTGACTGTCACCATAATATTGTATTGTCACCGGACTTTGACAATTATGCAAAATTTTATCTCCGTAGGATAAGAGGAAGTGGTTCTAATACAACTTGCAAGATTCCACCCGGACAAACATACATACATTGCAAGTTAAATAAAACATTGTAAAAACAGATAGTGGTCATTAGGAAAACCTCCAAGTATAAGGTAAGGGAGATTCGGCAACGGAGGGTTTGTCTTTCTGAAACAACCCGTAGGATTTAAAACAGTATCTATAAGTGTTAGCGACACACATCGACAGGCATCTAAATTCTTACTTACTAATATATTTATTGACGATTTCTTTATTATTAAATTGTTTATATTGTTTTGCTTAATAAACTAAAGGAAGTTGTACGTCCGAGAACAAATTTTCGAAATGTCTTTATCTTTTGGAATCTTCATTTGCTTCCCCTACAATAAGAGTATGAGAAAGTTTGATGTACGTCACTTATGGACATCTTCAACATCAGTGGTATTGCCGATGAGAAGTGTAGCCAACCCTACATAATACATACATAGTAGGTACTGCAAGGCTGTACAGCGGAATATATCGCATGCTTAATGGAATACTGACTTAACTCAAAAAAGACGTTAACGCAAAAGAAGATCTTGCAATGACGATTTATCCTATTTGTTGATGCATAAAATTAAAACTGTTTATTATATAATCATGAATGCTTGTATTTTGAACGAAGGATTAAACGGTAGACGGTAGATGGCGCTAAGAGAAGCCTGTATCGGTACGTAACTCAATTCTGACCTATCTACTAATAGGTCAGTGTACCATTAAGATTAAGATTTCTGAATTAGGAAATAACAAGAAACTTACATTACTGTGTTCCGGTTTGAAGGGCATTTTAGCCAGCGAAATCATTGGGCATTATGAGACTCAACAGCTAATTGTCTCAGGGTGAGGAGCGCAGAGCAGCGCCGCGCAGGATTTTGCAAAACAACGTTCTGGGTGGTGCTGATATTGTTATGGGCTGGCGTATTGCTTACCATCAGGCAAACGACCAGCTCGTCTCGTCATTCAGTCATATAAAAAAACTAACAGCTTCTTTAATCTGGATATCTAGCTTTAGATTCGCGCAGACAAAGGAGCAAGTAGTAAGTTGCCTGCGGTACTTTCATAAGTTACAATATGTTATAGAGACCCAAAACTTAGAGGACTTGGAAACAAACTCCAAGTGCTCGGTATTTAAATTACATGTGAAGTTGCAAAGCCTATTTACGTGTAGGTACATATATTATGTGAAGCTATAACTACATAATTATGTAGGACCCTTAAGGGGCTATACTGAAAACCAGCGTCTGATGTCATCGACATTAGATATATGTGCTGAGTTATAGCCCCTTTTGGCACCACAAACATTCATGCATTTCTTTTATTTTATTGTTTTGTTATAAGTATTCTTTCTCTCCGTTTTTGTTTTTTATCCTACGTTTTTTTACGTTAATGTCTTTGTGGTTGTCAAATAAATGTTTCTACTTTTTTCTTAGTATAGCCTAACCTCTTGTTAACGTGTCTTACACTACACTTTAAGAATATAATAATAATAATAATAGGCCAGGGGCGACTTTGTGGCGAGTCGTCGGTGCGTGGCGACACTGAGCCTTACCCCGAGATTCTCCCTGGAGCTAAATGAGACCCCTGACCCCCGGCTTGCCTTAACTGGCCGTCCGGGGGTGGAGATGCAAGAGCTAAGAACTAAGCTCCAAGGGTGGAAGTGTTAAAGGGCATAACGCCGGGAGTAGCGTTGAAGTGAAACTACAGCACACCTCTCGACACCCTCTAGCCACCCACACCAACGTTGCCCCTCTCGTCGCCAAAGAACGGCGGCCCTTATAGGGGGCCCGTTTAGTGGGTGGCGAGTCACCACCTGCCAAAATATTTTCTTGTGAGGCGGAACTGGCAGGTGCCGAGGTCTCATATCATAGTCCGGCTCTCATCCATTAAAAATTCACCTCAATAGCCCAATCATAAGTAATTTTCATATCTTCAATAATAGTCCTCGCATTTATCGGGGGCTGTCTTTGATTGTATCTTCTAATGATGCACTTAGAGACAGTCCCCGATAAGTGTTGCCCATTACATATCTAAATTAAATGCTCTAAAAGGCCTCTACGTGTTGGATTTATGTCCCCGCGCAAGCCTTCCAAAGGACCGGGTGTATAACCCGTGAGAAAGAGCGACATAATAATAATATAGCCATTTATTCAAACCTTATAGGTACATTTACAATTTTATATTAATCTTTAAAGCTTATACTAATTATTTAACTATGTGTTTTCATTTTTGACAACATCATTGTCTGTTTGCCGTTTGGCAAAGGCCTCCCCCTTTAAGAATATAGTTACAAATAAATAATATATGAATTTTTACTTCATTGTTCATTGTTAGTTTTTAGACATTTTAATAGATTAAAAAAAGGAGACATCCCCGCAGAGTTTCTTGGTGCTGTCTTCTCTAGCGGGCGTATTTCCGAAGCACTGGTAGAGTCAGTTTTCGCATTTCTTTTCCTGGGCCCGGACTACAATTTGAGTATGGGAAAGAAATGAGTAGACATGCATAAATACCTTTCGTTTTTGATTGATTTGTTTTGTGAATAAGTATATGATGTTTAAAAGTGCTGTTTTGTGCTTATTCAATAAATATCTTATGACTTTTGACTTGACTTTAATTAATTCAGGTACACGAGGTTACTTTTTTAATAATTAGTTCACGAACAGTAAATTGTTTTTGATTTCTTGTTAAGGCGGCTATTTATGACGGCTCGTAGCTTCCAACTGTTGTCGCTTTTTTTCGGTATCATTTTCGTGACATCACGGTGACATCACCGTCGTTCCTTTTTTTTTTAATTCACCCATTTGGGCAGGCTAAAGTCTCTAGCACCATACCGCCCCGTCGGTTTTATGATGTCATAAAACCGAAAAAAAGCGACAACAGTTGGAAGCTACGAGCCGTCATAAATCTTGCGTAGTTTAAATTTTAGATAGTTTGTAAAAATTACAAATTTTTTTTTCGTATATCGTCGTATGAAGGTCATCAGCAACAACCGAACCCTCTCCTAGTGCTTCAATAAAGTGGTGGAACTTTATTCAAGCTTTCCATGGACTTTTTGGGAAAACATGATAAGCAATGTTTTTCACTATTTTGTTTCATTTGCCTACACTAGTGCGCATTTACGAACACATAATGGTTAATATTCCACCGATATTACACATGATCACTCGAAATAACACTTGTTTGTAAAATAAAACAAAATTGAAATGTATCACTTTTCATTTCCCGCCAAAAAGACCTCACCGTCGTTCCTTAAATGACAACTGCAGCACATCGATAATAGGCAACTCAGCAGAGAGAATTAATAACACAATGTCAACATTTTCTTTTTCTTAACAAGTCATTCGGAAACTGCATGAAGGTCTATTAGCGAGTGTAACATTAACTGATGTAAAAAGTAAATTCCTAATTCCTAATTCTCATAGATCTCCAAACATACTTATGGCCTCAATAATAAAAAATGAATTAATCCAATCATCACATACATAGATCCTGGTCCCTAACTGGGATTCCCTGTATCTAATGAACCAGGAACTACGAGGATCTCACTACACTCAGACACAATACAAATGCTTGCGCTTTTTTTCTGTGCACAAACATTCGTCCCGTCGCGGGAATCGAACCCGCAACCTCAGTGGTGTATGAGATTCGACCAACCACTACGCCATAGAGGCTGACGATAAGTGTAAACGGCCAAGAACACTTGAATGATTTGGAAACAAACCTAAGTTTCGGGAAAGTAAATAGGATTCCGACTTTGGATTTGGGAAACTCATTCAGTGCTCTAAGTCGGATTTTCGGCGATTGAATAAGTAACATAGGCTTCGGGTCAAGGGGATTGACAAAGTTCCCGCCTAAGCTCGGAGGCTTTCACCATTTGTTCGACTCTAGAGTTAGTTTTGAAAATAATAAGTTCTGTGAAATCTATTTCAATATTCTATTACGTATAATATAATGAACAGATACATTAAAAATTATAAGAAGACATGTTTTTTTTTACAATAGGCAAGAGGATGCAGCATAGCATTATCTCATTACCCACTCGTAATGGGAGAGGATATTTATACGTATTTCAGTCAAGACGCATCAGTTACAAAGCGTTTTGGTTCCACGTTTATAGTGCGTACTCCTAAGGAATGGAACTCCTTGCCGTCTTTTCTGTTTCCTGATAACTACAATCTGGGTATTTTCAAGGCGAATAGGTAATCTCCGTGCTTCATCTTCGGCCACATCCTCGCTAAACACAAATTTTGACTCGAAGTCTCCTGTTTTCATATAACACACAAATAGTTTCAGCTCTTTCAAAATTGAAAGCAGTCAGTACCTTTTCCCTTGCAGTGAGGAATTTTTGTTCTCTTTAGAAACTTCTATTGAATTTTGGAGAAAATGTTTTTTGACAAAATATACAGTCCACGCTACAATTCCTAGTTCTATATCCTCACTTACTTGATATAAGTAGCATTAATGGTATCAAACGAGGGTCTCTCGTCGGGGCATTCGTTCCAACACTTGGCAGCGAGATCGAGCAGCTCCCCCGCGGCGCCACCCCCGCCCCCTGCCGCCCCCACCTCCGTCACCCCCACCGCGGGACGGAACGGGGGCGACTCGCGAGCGCACACGCGGGATACTATTTCTGGGGAGAATAGTATTTTTTAAATAATAATATCATAGACCGGTGCTCAACCATAAAAAAATAGCCGAATCATAACTTATTTCCATAGCTCCAATAATAGCCCTCGCATTTATGGAGGGCTGTCTTTGAATGCATCTTCTTAATGATGCAATTAAGGACAGTCCCCGATATACGTTACGCTTACTCATTTATGTATGGCAACTATCTCGTCTGATGTTAAGCAACGATGTGGCCGAAGATGGAGCATATAGATCTAGAACCTAGAGCATTCTAGAAAAATATTGCATTTGAGCGACTGCTCAGATCCGTTTCGCTGATGGTTCACCGAACAACATTTCGAAATGGCCAGTGCGTACCACTTCCAAATGGTTGTTTTTGGATATTTTTAATAATAGCAGAACGTAATGCAACAGCAATTGAGTTTCTTCTTTCATTAAATATTGTCCAATAAGGACTTAATGTACCTGACCACTAAGATTTTTATTTAATAAATTATTGGTATTAATCATGTAATGTATGTACATGAATGAGTATTAGAATAGCTACGCGCGCTACGACGTACTACGACGTAGCGAGCTACAGGTTTCTCGTAGCGATAGCGTAGAGCGCTACGAAGACTTAGTAATTGCTACTATAAATTTAACTCAATAAACTTCTCATCTCTAAAGTATGAAACAAAGTCACTATCCGCGCCCTTGTTTCTATTTCTCCAGTTCTTACTTCTAAACTACGCAACGGATTTTGATACGGTTTTCACTATAATTTAGGGTTTTTTTACGGAATTTTATAATGTACATTCTAATTAAGTTTTTGTATAGTAGAGAAAATTAAATGTTTTGTTATCAAGTCGTCAAAAAATTACACCGTGAGTAAATAGCATCCGTGCGAACCCGGGGGTGGGTCGGTAGTTCTAAAAAAATATCTTTTATTTCAAATCAAATCAAAATCTCTTTATTCAGTTTTAGCATCACACCACCACCGTATCTGAAAAAGAACCACTACTCAGAAGATACGGCGAGAAATTAAGGGGAATTTTTTAGAGATTTTGTTACAATTTTTTGTTTTCTACAATGTTGGGTACTTTACAAAAGTGGAACATTCCAAGCATCTTTGTCATTTATATTTATTTTCTTACCTTTATTGGACATCGTCGGTGTATAATGATGGAAGGGCCCGGCCCTCAGCACGATTTCCTCCAATATAATCCCGAAGCTGTACACATCTCCTTTCAAAGACGCCACCGACCCCGGATAGATGCTGCCCGACACCAGTTCTGGTGCTGTCCATAGCAGTTCTAGGAACATAAGGATTTTTTTACATGTCTGACATCTTAAGATTTTTAAATAATTAGAAAGAAGAAAAATGATATTGCTCGGGCAGGAATGGAACCTCCATTTCCCCCATCTCCACAACTTTCTGTTTCTAGCTATTGACATTCATTGTGCTCCAACTTATCCTTAGAAGATGTCTTCCCACCTTTTCTTTGGCCGACCTTTATTCCTTGTTTCGTTTCTAGGCACCCATTCTGTGATTCTTTTTGCCCAACGACTATCTTCCATCCTACAGAAATGTCCAGCCCACTTCCATTTAAACGCGCACCCATTCTGTGATTCTTTTTGCCCAACGACTATCTTCCATCCTACAGAAATGTCCAGCCCACTTCCATTTAAACGCGCACCCATTCTGTGATTCTTTTTGCCCAACGACTATCTTCCATCCTACAGAAATGTCCAGCCCACTTCCATTTAAACGCGCACCCATTCTGTGATTCTTTTTGCCCAATGACTATCTTCCATCCTACAGAAATGTCCAGCCCACTTCCATTTAAACGCGCACCCATTCTGTGATTCTTTTTGCCCAACGACTATCTTCCATCCTACAGAAATGTCCAGCCCACTTCCATTTAAACGCGCACCCATTCTGTGATTCTTTTTGCCCAACGACTATCTTCCATCCTACAGAAATGTCCAGCCCACTTCCACTTAAACGCGCACCCATTCTGTGATTCTTTTTGCCCAACGACTACCTTCCATCCTACAGACATGTCCAGCCCACTTCCATTTTAACGCTCTTGTAATTTTTGTAACATCTGTTATTCCCGTTTTCTTTCGAATTATTTTGCTTCTAATTCTTCTCTTCTGTTTGTAGTCTGAAGATAAATATAGGATAATTTTACCCCATTTTAACACATAGTTCCTGAGAGATCGCGATACAACCAACATGACGACGCACGAAGTCGTGAGCAGTAACTAGTACTTTTCATATTGAAACAAACATTTTTTAGATTATTAACGAACTCAATATTTCAGCGAATCTTTTCTGTTGCGAGATATTAGATAACAGTGATAATGGAGCTCGGGCTACCCTAGCCGTCTTATATAATTGATCTATTGTCTTGCGAAGCTAGACTGACAAGTTAATGGAAGTGTAAGCCGATTCAAAACTAATAATTAATTCTTCTAAGTTACGAAAGGTATAAGAGATAGACGAGGCTCAGTCAGTTATGTGCGGATTTAACAATAGCTCTAAAAACGGTGAAGAAACATTATAAGGAAACCGGCATATCCAAGAATTTATCACAAAAATTCAAGGACATGTGACATCCACTGCTGGGACACGGGCCTTCTCTCAAAGAGAGAGTATGGGCCATAATACTCCACGCTGGCCCAGTGCGGGTTGGTGGATGCCACAGTACTTGAATTTTTTTATGATACATTTTTGGACATGCCGGTTTCCTCACGATGTTTTTCTTCACCGTTTTAGAGCTTGTGTTAAATCCGCACATAACTTGAGAAAGTCAGTGGTGCGAGGCCAGCGGGATTCGAACTTGGGTGAGTCGGATCGAAAGTCGCACGTTCTCCCACTGAGCCTGATCAATATTAATATCACCCCTAAAAGACCCTTTTCATGTTATGTTAATGTATTATGTCGGAAGAAATTGAAATCTATTGCGAGAAAGTCTTTTACCCTATTGATATTGGAATGCATAAAACATTGAATATTGATTGTATCTGGTAGAAATTGCTTGAAGGGATAAAACCGCCTATTACGAACCAGTTTTGTTTCGTTTTCTTCTATTTATTATTATTGTTTAATGTGCAACAATGTGCAGAATCCCGGGTGAAACCGCGGCGCTCAGCTAGTAATATTATAAACGAGAAATTTTGAGACGATTTTTTTTCCTTCGTATGGTTTTATAGTCATTATGATCCCAATTTTTATTATAATCTAGCCAATTGATTATGCTAATAAGTAATTTACACTTAACTTAAACTCATAGATAAACATATTATTAAGAATGTGTCCATTAACACTTCTTAATGTCTCTATTAAAGCGAAGACACTTTGGGTAGCACTCGTACTAAATTACACTAATTCACTATCACTAGACACTACACTAACTCAAACGGCAAGTAAGAAGACTTAAAAGAACAAAACCATTTGTGAGGATGACTAGATGTTTGTTACTTCTTCTTCATCTTCTCTCGTGTGGGTGTGGCTAACCCTGGTGTGGGAGTTTTAGGACCACCCGAAGGCCTCCTACATGACCTAACGACTGTTGTCATAACACAACAACCGGAACCAACGGCTTAAGAGGATATGGCACAGCCGCGGCTAGCGAGCACTAGGTATTTGAATAATGGTTTACGGTCTCGCAGAAAATACGTAAACTAAATTAAATAAATTAACTAAATAATAATAATAATTATTATTTAACTAAATTCGTATCAATTTCAGATTTTTGTTAAAATTAGCGTTTCGGGAGAAAACGTTTCTACCACACTAAATCTCAACGAAATTTGGTAATTGTGGTCTCAATTTCTTAAATGGAGAATAAACTAGGTTTGTAAGTTTTCCCTTTTCTAAGTTTATGTCTATTTTTAAAGTAAACAGCTTCCAAACTTCACAAAAAAATTTCGAGTAAATATCGAGTTTTTTGGGCCCATTTATTCAAATTCTAAAGGAATTATCGAAAAAATCAAAACCTACAAACCTCAATAATCGTAACATCTCTTACATGTTCAAATTTCATTGAATTTGGTGAATGTTTAGGGGTAGAAAAACGTTTTCTCTTTTTGTATGAAAATTTCAGCGTGCCGTTCCCTCTTAACGTGTCCTCCGAAGGCTTAACGTGTCACGGTAGCGCTCAGATGTAAATACCACATCCAAGTTGTGACCGCTGCGAACGTTGCTTAACTTAAAAGATCTGTTACGAACGGCTAAGCAAGCTACACTACGAGCGCTACAACTCAATCATGCAAAAACTACTTAACAGATTTTGATAAAATTTTGTAGATATGTATTTTAAATCCTGGAATAGATCGACAGAGGATACAATAATTTTACAATAAATTTCCAAAATGTATAACGGAGCTCACAGAAAGTAGATTTAAATTTCGTGTGAAAAATATCCTAATGAAAAAAGCATACTATACAGTAATTACATAGAAGACAAAGATTCATGGAACATTCCGCTTCTACCAAGTAACCAACTGGCACATAAGAAACATAATATTGTCAAAAACATACATAAAATATTGTAACAAAAGTTCTAAAAAAAATGCCCCTCAGTTTCTTGCCGTATCTTCTGAGTTCTTTTTCCGATACGGTGGTAGAGTTATTGTAATAATTGACGTTCATAAGTGCGTCTGTGATGCCAAGAATGAATAAAGGACTTTTGAACTTTAAACTTTACCCCATGTGGATAAAATCTCGGCCAAGAATCGGAGTGTACCGGCAAAGTAATTTACCCAACAGTTGAGCTTGTAAACTTGTTGAGCACCTCGCCGCCAGCCGAAACAAGACAATAAACCACCCTCTTACCAAACGACTACAAATCTGTCGACCTCAATCAGATCTTAACGGCCCATCTGGCAGCTATACTACTTTATGTAGAGACCAGCTGCTGTGCCCTGCGGCTATTCTTGCAGTTACTTGTTATCTGTGAGAACTATGCATTTTCTCGGCAAAAAGAAGAATTGATAGTGGTCAAACGCAAGCCAGTAAAAAAAAATCGAAAAGAACTTGTTTTTTATATGTAACTGAATGGCGAGACGAGCTGGTCATTTGCCTGATGGTAAGCAATACGCCAGCCCATAACAATAACAGCACCACCCAGAACTTTGTTTTGCAAAATCCTGCGCTCGTCACTCTGAGACAATTAGCTGTTGAGTCTCATGATGCCCAGTAATTTCCTAAAATACATTTTGTGAATCACAGCAGCTCTCAGTGTTGTAGTGGTTGGGTGGGCAAGTTGGCTCAAATCTCATATACCACCACCATCGACGTTGCGGGTTCGATCCCCGCGACGGGACAAATGATTGTGCTCAGAAAAAGAGCGCAAGTATTGTTTCGTGTCTGGATGTTGTGGGACCATGGTCCTTGTAGTCCCTGGTTCCCTAGATACAAAGAATCCTAGTTAGGGGCCAGGATCTAAGTTAAAAAAAAAACATTGGTTAAAACTTTTGCAGCTTGGCTTTGGTACGCTTAATCTTTTTTTATTTTATTACTTCTTTATTTCTTATTCTTAAGTTATTAAGAAAACAATAGTTACATTAGTGACTAAAGTAATTCTAAGACCCATTCTACTAATATTATAAACGCGAAAGTTTGTAAGAATGGATGTACCTTTGTTACTCTTTCACGCAAAAGCTACTGAATGGATTTTGGTGAAACTTTACAATTATATAGCTTACACATCAGAATCAAACATAGGCTACTTTTTATCTCGGAAAACTGCGGGTGAAACCGCAGGGCGCAGCTAGTATTATATATACCTTACAGACTAACAATCTGAAAACTGTTAAGTTGTTTATGTAATTTGACATTTCAACTGAACATTTTATCTATTTACTACCTACTTAAATTAATAACGTATAATTTGTGTGATACTATGTACAATTGATAGATCTACTGTTTGCTACATCCTAGCAGGGTATGCATCTATGTATGTGACTGATACGTACATAAAGTAATGAATAAATGAATTATTGCCCAAAATAGCGAACATATTCAAGGCATTGACAGCTATTGTAATTACTTATTTATGAGAGTAAGCAGAGCGTTTCGACACCCTATCGTAATTTAATAAGTCAGTATTTTCAAAGATTACCTAATATCTATCAACTCACAAGTAATATCGCATTATTATATTAGTGTAGATATAAAACTTAAGCGAGAGCGAGTGTGACTCAGTGGAAGAACGGCCGACTTTCGATCCGACGCACTCGTACTCGAACCTCGCTTGCCCCGCATCACTGACTTTTTCGAATTAAATGCGGATTTAACACTCGCTCTAAAAATTTCGAGATTGATTAAAATAAGCTGTTATTTTAATGTTGCCTGAAATAAAGATTAAATAATAATAATAAAAACGGTGAAGGTAATCATCTTGAGGAAACAGGCATGACCAAGAATTAATCACAAAAATTTAAGGACAGGTGAGATCCACCGACCCGCACTGGGCTCGATTATGGCCCAAACTTTCTCTATGAGAGAAGGTTCGTGTCCCAGCAGTGGGAACGTGATAGACAGATGATGATGATGAAATGAAATAACTCTTTATTAAAATATAAAAACAACTTAACACAAGTGTAACAATTGGCGGTATAATCGCTAAAATCTGATGATGATGATGATGATATAAAACTTACTGTAGTAATAAGTATCGTCCTTGATCAAGTCCGTGGGTGTGCACAGCGTGTGAAGTCCGTAGTCCGATATCTTGAGCACGAACCGTCCATCTATCAGACAGTTTGAGGAACGCAGCTTGCCGTGCGCGCTGAGACCGCCGTGCAGGTAGCACATACCCTACAGACATAGTTTAATATAATAATAATAATATTATAAACGTGAAAGTTTGTATGTATGGATGTATGTTACTCTTTCACGCAAAAATTACTGAATGGATGATGAAACTTTACAATAATATAGCTTATACATCAGAATAACACATAGGCTATATTTTATCCAGGTAAACCGCGGGTGAATCCGCAGGGCGCAGCTAGTAGTGTAATACTTTAGTGTTTCGTATACTAATATATAATGCCAAGGAGTGGAACCGACTTCAAGACTAAACTTATATTTTTAGGTTGTTACATTTTTCAAAAAGCGCTGAATCAATTTCGATAAAATTTATACGGGACCACCTCTGAAATATACCTACCAAACAAAAAAAGAATCATTCAAATCAATTCATGATTAGCGGAGTAATCGCGTAACAAATATACAGTAAAAAAAAACAAACCGTCGAATTAAGAAACTCCTCCTTTTTTGAAGTCGGTTGAAAAAACACAACATCACAACAATATGTTTCCCATCAAACAGTGCACCCATCAAATACCACAAAAGTACCGCTTCTCTACAGAAGCTGCAATAACTTTACAGGATATTGGTAATTTTCTGCGTGCGACATAAAATTCTAGTATCCCGGCGTATGATGTTGAAAACGGCGTTCTGATATTATGGCTCTTTTATTATACTTACTTGCAGCTATCACATAAGAGAACTTAATGATGAGGTGATTAAACTCGATGACATTCGTTGGCGCGATCTTCAAACTAATTCAGTCCCCCTACCCATATGTCCCTCAAGCGCCAATCGTATATCGTGTTGAGCTCAAATTAAGATATAGCTTCACTGCGACTAATTAGATACGATCTAATTATTGTCGATTCAGGCAAGAAATCGAATTAATCCCATTCATTTACACCAAAATACGATAACTATACGTTGAGATAATATATGGCATCACAAGACATTGTCGCAATGAATCTACATCCTAATCCGAGCTCAACTACGATATACGATTGGCGCTTGAGTGACATATGGGTACGGAGGCAGTTTATTATTATTATTACTTCTTTATTTCAGGTAACTTAAGAAAACATTAGCGACTAAAGTAATTCTAAGACTCATATTATATATACCTTACAGACTAACATATGTACATAGTATAATATTTAAAAAAAAATCTATTTTTTTTTATTAAGCTACAACAGGGAATTGTTATTGTTTATTGTTTTGTTAGGCTTTCAATCAAATTAAATATTTTTTAAAATCTAGTAATAATACAGCAGTCATGGCCGTAAAAAGTAGAACTTTGTGTTGTGTGGCCTATATGCTAGTAGGTAGTGTTGTATGGCCAGGAATTAAGTGGTGCAACTTTATTAAATATATTTGATAAAATTAAAAAGTACGATCTTCGTGACCTCGTCAATAATTATTAGTGTGTAAACGTATCAACTATATTTTCTAAAAAAAATTGGTTCAGATCGTAATATTCATTAAATGTCTGACCCCTCGCCTATTAGATAGAGTTTTATCGAAAACTATATCATATTATTTGATAAACATCAAACTATAGAACTGGTGATTGCATTAATCTTCATGAAAAGAATTCTAAAAGCAACTCGCAAAAAGTCTTTGTATCACTTTGTTTGTATTTTTTAGTCAAAGTGTTCGTAAAAATGTTTACCGTACATTTTTATGAACACTTTTACTAAAAAATAGATAATAGTACCTACTCTTTGACAGTTTATTCGAAATAGCATTGCATATCCAAGTATTACCTATTCGTGTTTACACAGGATTGAATAATTGAATTGTATAAACTATCGCGTCAAGATAGATACACAGTTAGTTCTTAGAAATAATTCGATTATCGGATAAGGAATTATTAGATTATCGGAGTAATTGAGACTTAATATTTCATGTCTCGGGGTGATGAACGCAATGCAGTGCTACGTAGTGCTTTTTATAGTACTATAAATGTTCCGGGTGGCACTGCAATTGTTACTGTCAGGCGTGGCTCTCACTTATCAGGCGAACGACTTGCTCGTCTCATCACTCAGTTCCATAAAAAAAACTTAAAGTGACTCACATAATGTCTACACAGTAAACTTTTTTATGAACACTTTGATCACAGTATACATGATAGTGAGTAGGTACTATTGACAGTTGACAGTTTTACAGTTTATTCGAATCAGGACTTTTTGGCGGGAAGTGAAAGTGATACAGTTCGATTTTGTTTTATTTTCCAAACAAGTGTTATTTCGAGTGATCATGTGTAATATCGGTGGAATATTAACTATTATGTGTTCTTAAACGTGCACGAGTGTAAGCAAATGAAACAAAATAGAGAATGATATTGCTTTTTATGTTCACCCAAAAAGTCCATGGAAAGCTTGAATAAAGTTCCACCACTTTATTGAAACACTAGGAGAGTTCGGCTTGTTGCTGATGACCTCATCTCAACAAAACTAAAATAAATGGAATATTAAACTATCTAATAAAAACTACGTAAGACATGCGGTATGGTCCTAGAGACTTTAGCCTGACCAAATCGACAAATTAAAAATATATATATATTCGAATTAGCTCGGCATATCCAAGTATTACATATTCGATTTATTCAATATTGAATGATTGAATTAAATATATACTAACGCGTCAAGATATGACACAGTTACTTCTAAGATTTATCAGAGTATTTATTTTTTATTTTATTTATTAAACAAAATCCAGAGCCCTTGATTTCTAATTAATTCTAATTACAGCGGCCAATAACGGATTTACATTTACATAAAAAAATCATTAGTAATCAATGTTTCTCACCTGAACAATATCGTGCACCAGCGAGGTCCGGAAGTTCCAGTCCAGCTGCAGCTCGTCATTTGCCAGCACGTCCTTCAGCGAGCCCTTGGGACAGTACTCCGTCAGCACGAACACTAGCGGACAGTCCACGCACGCGCCTATGAACCGGGCCGTGTTCTCGTGCGACACATTTCGAGCCTGCAAAAATAACTTAAAATGGACCATAATGCTTTAACATTAGGTTGCAAGGACAGCCTCTGTAATGCAGTGGTTGGGCAGGTTGGCTCAAATCTCATACATCACTGAGGTTGCGGGTTCGATCCCCACGACGGGACAAATGTTTGAGCACAGAAAAAAAAATCGCAATCATTTGTTTCGTGTCTGGGTGTTGTGGGACCATGGTCCTCATAGTTCCTGGTTCCCTAGATACAGGGAATCCTAGTTAGGGGCCAGGTTATAGGTATGTGATCGATTAAAAAAAATGGGAACGATTCTGGTGCGCTCTGGATCATTCTGTAACCTTTGTTGTTCGCTAGGTATCATTTCTTTTAACCATGTTACATGGCTAAAATCCAAGTTACTCTTTTGTCTTTATAAAATTCTCCTCTTCTCAGACAAAGTGCTTCCTTCTTGCTGACTTTGTACCAACTTGTTGATGACCAGTCTCAGTAAGGCGACCAGTTGAATAGATTGCAGCTTTCAATAGGTCACTAAAGTCACTACTTAGGCATCAGGCAATTCATCAGCTCTTTACGTTCCCACTGCTGGGATACAGGCCTTCTCTCATAGAGAGAGTATGAGCCTTAATGCACCACGCTGGCCCAGTGCAGGTTGGTGAATTTTGTGATTCTTAGATATCTTCTGGGGAAACTCAGTTGATGTAAAAACCTCATTTGTACTACAGAAAAGATGTGTAAGGGCTATTTACAAATTACAAAGCACAGATTCAGTAAGAAATATTTTCTAAGACCATGGCGTATTAACTTTAACCAGTTATATATTCTAGAGGTTTGTATGTTTGTGAAAAATAATCTAAATATTTTCTTTAACAAGAAATCTACTCGCTCTGAAAATTTCCGTTCTTAGTACAGATTCAATATATACATGTCGCAATAACACTATGTACCATAAGAGCACATTTGTAACTGCAATAATTAATTTTTAGAAACAACCAAAAACCGACTTTAATGTATAAACTATACTATACTATAATTTAATGGTAAACTATTATATATTTTTATTAACTGACTTCAAAAAAGGAGGAGGTTCTGTGTTCGATTGTATTTTTTTTATGTTTGTTACCTCAGAACTCCGTCATTTATGAACCGATTTGGAAAAGTCTTTCGGTTCATAAATGACGGAGTTCTGAGGTAACAAGCATAAAAATAAATACAATCGAACACAGAACCTCCTCCTTTTTTGAAGTCGGTTAATAAAAATATATAATATTTTACCTTCCAACTTAAATCCCTAGATAGAAAAAAATTTAAGACATGGTTAGTAGAAACAGTGTTCTATGATACTAAAGAATATTTTGAATGTATGTACATGTATTAGTAATCGTATAGTTTTAGTAAATGTACGACGAAATCTGCTTATAACTTTTAGATGCGTAGTTTGTTGTTGTTATTAATTAATATTATTGTACGTCCGTAAGGATAAACTGTTGTTACTTTTATATGTTCTGCAACGCCTTTAATGTACCTACACAGTTTTGAACAATAAATTTTATTCTATACTAGCGACCCGCCCCGGCTTCGCACGGTTATTATACACATAAACCTTCTTCTTCAATCACTCTATCTATTAAAAAAAACCGCATCAAAATCCGTTGCGTAGTTTTAAAGATTTAAGCATACATAGGGATATAGGGACAGATAAAGCGACTTTGTTTTATACTATGTAGTGATTCTATTAGACATCCCGGTTTCCTGACAATGCGCACTGTTGTCCTTCACTGTTTTTAAAGCGAGTATTAAATCCGCACATAGCGGGATTCGAACTCCGGTAAGTCAAAACAAAAGTTGTGCGAGTTCCCGCTGATCCACACTCGCTCTGTTAGTCGCTTCTGCCATACGATCACTTAAAAGGCATGTGGACCTGTAGACCGCAATAAATTGGACTTTTCTCGAAGGAGACGCTACGAGCAAATTTGAATTTTATTGCTATAAATTAGAAGGTCGAAATTAAATGTTCGAATTTATTCTCCGCTTCATAGCGAAGAAGTGATGCGATAATTCTTGAGCCAGTCTGGTTCAGTGATGTTTTGTTTGAAATAATTACTTTTGTTTTTTACGATTTTTAGATCATTGTTTGGCCACTATCTCGCCTTATGTGAAGCGATGATGTGGCCTAAAATGGAGCACATAGATCTAGAGAGAGACGGCAGTTGAGCGGCTGCTCAGACCCGTCTCTCCAATGGTTCACCGAACATCATCCCGAAACACGACTAGGTCGCTTGACGGCATGGCTTTGTTCGGTGGGTGGTATTACAAGTAAGCGTAAGGTGGTAAGCGGGTTTCATCACCATGTTTTCCTTCACCGTTTTAGAGCGAGCGCGCAAAATCTGCACTTAACTAGAAAGCCATTGGTGCAGGGCAGAGTCGGGATTCGAACCCAGGTGCGCCGGATCGAAAGGCGTACGAGTTCCCGCTGAGCCACACTCGCTCTAGACTAACTTTAAAGAGTTAGAATGTTTGTACGTGCGTTTCAATTGAACTTGGCCGTGTTGCTCATACATATTAAAATTGGTTGCGATGCGCAACATGTTCGCACATTTCTCCATTTTCTGTTAGCCATAAAGAAAGACAAACAATCATGGCTTTACCATAGCTTTACATTGAATTTAAATTTAGAATCACTTAACGATAGAAGAGAGAAAAACTTAATTTATTTGTTAAATCAAAGTCAAAGTCAAATATTATTTATTAAATAGGCACAAAAGTGCACTTTTGAAGGTCATAAACACATGATACAAATAAAATATGTTAAAAATTGTAACCTATGTTAACATGCCCGCTAGAGAAGATAGCACCAAGAAACTCTACGGGGATGTCTTTTTTTCAGCTCTTTTAAAATGTCTAAATGTGTTACAAAACAAAACTACACTCGAGAGCAATGAATCCGGGTCACTTAAAGAATCCTAAAAATCTCGGAAACTAAAAATGCTAGGTTAATGCAATAAATTGTATTTAATAGACAATGTAATACTCCTTAAATGAAGGTATTAAAACTTCTTAGTTATTGTAAAGTTATATCATAAAAAAATCAAATTTGAAAAAGGGCCACTTTCGAAGATGGAACTACGAAATTACAGCATTTGGTTTTGCTTTTGTTTGTAATCTGTCATTTATGTGGGTACATAAACCATGTTGATAGTGCTCTATATTCATTATTCAAGCTGAAATTATGTCGCTTACGCCTGAAGAATGCACCAGAATACTTACAATGCTGGAAACCGGCCGGAGTCAGCGCGATACAGCCAGGACTGTCGGTGTGTCGCTGTCAACAGTACAAAGAGTTCTCCGACGTTACGAAGAAACTGGTTCTAACCTACGCAGACCAGGAACGGGCAGAACCAGGTGTACCACAGCACGAGAAGACCGATACTTGGTGAACACCATGCTTCGAAATCGCTTTCTCACAGGAACTGAACTCACCAATCAGTATCGACGCCTCGGAGGAAGTAACCCAAGTGCATGGACAGTAAGACGTTGGCTTGCTGAATCTAACTTAAAACCCCTTAGACCTGCAAACGGCCCTAAACTGGAGCGTGGGCATCGTATTTCGAGACTAAGATATGCCCAGAGCCACGTAAATTGGAGTATTGAAGATTGGTCAAAAGTTATGTTCTCCGACGAATCAAAATTTATGCTCTACAAGCACGATGGAAGACACAGAGTGTATCGAAGACCAGGGGAAAGATTCAAGCAAGCATGCATCGAAGAAAAAGTAGCCTACGGTGGTGGGTCTGTACTTGTGTGGGCCGGAATTTCTTCTGAAAGTCGCACAGAGCTGGTGATCATAGAAAACGGCTCTTTAACTAGCGTAAGATATGTGGAAGAAATCCTCAATGATCACGTTGGTCCATTTATGGTCAATTTAGGTGAGGATGCTATATTTATGCATGACAATGCCCGACCTCATACAGGTAGGATTGTGAATGACTACCTTCAAGAGATGAACATTACTCGTATGGAGTGGCCAGCGCGCAGCCCGGATATCAACCCGATCGAGCATGCTTGGGACGAGCTAGGCAGATGCGTAAAACAACGAAACCCTCCCCCAATCACGCTTCGTGAGCTCAAAATTGCTCTCACAGAGGAATGGGAGAATATTCCCCAAAATCGTATAAGGAACTTGGTGTACAGCATGCCAAACCGCGTAAACGCAGTAATGGAAGCACGAGGAGGCAATACGAAGTATTAAAATTCAAGAAAATCGTAATAAAGTTCAAAAATTTCATGTTTCCTATTTTTGTTTTAAGGAGAGATCAGCAGTTTTTTTCTTTATGTAATTTTGTGTTAATAAAATGTATGGTGACTCATATTTTTTTTACTTTCATTTAAGGAGTATTACATTGTCTATTAAATACAATTTATTGCATTAACCTATCATTTTTAGTTTCCGAGATTTTTAACATTCTTTAAGTGACCCGGATTCATTGCTCTCGAGTGTATATACTTTAGTCTTAACGTCAGCCTCTATGGTGTAGTGGTTGGGCACGTTGACTCAAATCTCATACACCACGAAGGTTGCTAGTTTGATTCGCGAACAAATGTTTGTGCACAGAAAAAAAGCGCAAGCATTTGTTTCGTGTCGGGGTGTTGTGAGACAATGGTCCTAGTTCCTGGTTCCCTAGATACAGGGAATCTTAGATAGAGGCCAGGATCTATGTACTACTCTGTGTAAAAAGTATCGGGAACATGTCAATAAAAAGACCCGTTTAAAAGAGGTCGTTCTAATTTTTTTACTGCATGTTGGTAGCACTGTACTGATTTAGCGCGCAAAGTTTGAGCGGGATCTGTCATTTAATTTGTTTTAAACTACACTTTTTGTTGGTCATAGTTTTGAGTTCTCGGCGATTTTTACAATGGAAAATATTGTTGAACAAAGAGAGTGCCTTAAATTTTGTGTTTCGAATGATATTTCATGTGGTGAATCACTAAAAATGTTGCGAAATACCTACGGCGAATCGTGTATATCGAAAACAAGGGCTTATTAATGGTATAAGGCTTTTAAAGAAGGCCGAGAAGTAGTAGTAGACTTGCCTCGTTCTGGTAGACCTTCAACCGCTACGACCAAAGAAAATATCGACAGAATCAAGAAGCTAGTGCTCGAAAATCGACGTTTGAGTCTGAGAGAGTTGGCTAGTGAGGTGAACATATCTTTTAAGTCCGTCCACAACATTCTCATTGACATTTTAGGCATGAAACGCGTCGCCGCTCGACTAGTTCCAAAAGAGCTCAATTTTGTTCAAAAAGCGCAGCGAAAGCATGTCGCTGAAGACATGGTTTCCCGAGCTTCTACGGATCCGACCTTTATGAAACGTATAATAACTGGCGACGAGACATGGGTTTATGAGTACGACATGCAAACAAGCCAACAGTCTTCAGAATGGCGTCTCGAAAACGAGCCGAAACCCAAAAAACCGCGGCAAAGTCGCTCCAAAATCAAGGTGATGCTGACAGTTTTTTTTGACTACCGTGGTGTGGTTCACTCCGAATTCCTTCCAGAGGGAGAAACAGTGAATAAAGAATATTATTTAGGCGTCATGAAGCGTTTGCGTGAGAGTATCCGCCGAAAACGTCCAGATTTGTGGCAACACAACTCATGGATGCTGCACCATGATAATGCACCATCACACACAGCCATTATAGTGAAAGAGTTTTTAGCGAAAAATTCAACAAAAGTTCTCGACCAAGCACTGTATTCACCTGATATGGCTCCGTCTGACTTTTTTTATTTCCCAAGTTAAAATTAGCACTTCGAGGAAAACGTTTTGAATCGATAGAAGCCATAAAAGAAAATTCGCTGAATGAGCTAAAGGCCATACCGCAAATAGCCTATGAAAAATGTATGGAAGACTGGGTGAAGCGTTGGAGATGTTGTATTGCAAGCGATGGGGCCTACTTTGAAGGCGATAAAATAAATTTAGATGAATAATTTGTATTTTTTGTTTTATTGACAAATTCCCGATATTTAGTACACAGAATGTATGTGATCGTTGGACGTATTTATTTATTTTCACAATGCATTTTACGAATTAATAAAATGCATTTTTGTTGTTTTGTTTGCAAATGCATATTACAAACAATACAACAAAAATGCGACGTGAAATGGTAGCGAGGGTCTGTCCAGATCCCAATCGATGTTCTGTATGTAACAAAGTGCACGGAAGCGAGAATAAACTCAGAAAAGATACGGGACTGTTATACCTACCAAGGCTTGGTGTAGGCACCTCGCTACCGTAATACCAGTAATATTACGTGGGTGGTTCTGTTGTGTTTTGCAATTTTACCAAGCATACGTAGCTATTCATTCAATTCATTTATTAATAATTTAGACATAATTATCCATATTTGTTAGTAAAAATGCAAGTTCATAAAAATGACAAAATAAAATCAATAGAATAATCAATAATGTCAATAATATACCGTTATATAGCGCTATATATATATTTATAGCCATTTAGATTAGGAATCGCAACTTTAGAGCCTTTATTGACCTGATAAGGTAGAAGTGCAGAAAAAAGCCACGAATTCTTCTTCCAAAATTTGAGATAATTAGGTAGTTTAGGTACCTACTTACTAAAAATTAATATAAACAGCGAGTATGACTTGTTAAGTGGCTGTACATAGTGTACATACATAAATAAATACGCCCAACGATCACATACATCGATCCTGGCCCATAACTAGAATTACCTGTATCTAGGGAACCAGGAACTATGAGGACCATGATCTCACAACACCCAGATACAAAACAAATGCGTGCCCTTTTTTTTCTATCGCGTCGCGGGCTTCGAACCTACTCTATAGTGGCCATTTCGTTGCATTTAACATACTTGCGTTGTAAGTCTCGAGTTTTTGAGAATGTCCAAGCATAGCGCCAAAAAATATTAAATTAATTTGGCCAAAATTGAAAATTGATAATCGTTTTCATTAATATCATTCGTCCACCACAAGTCCGATGCTAAAACGGGCGCTGACACTAAACGTTGTTATTTCTTATGATATTCTTGCACAATCATCATCATGATCATCAGCCTACCACACCCCCACTGCTGGGACACGGGCCTCTACTCATAGAGAGAGTATAATAAACGTGTCACAAACATATTTTAATATAAATTATATGTATGTTAGTTCTAAGGTATATATTTATATGGGTCGTAGATGTTGTAATTTCTAGGAAATATACGACTTAAAGTTGTGAAAATTTTATTGAGATTAAGTGTCAAAAAACAGATGGAATGTATCCACATAATTTAAACTAGTATTTTCTTCTTTAGCTTACAAGAGAGGTTTAATAGGTATAAAATAGTATACATTTACAACATCCGCCCTCAATTAAAACTCTCCGGAAAAAAAAACACATTATTAAAACCTATGCTAAATCTAAACCAGTTGCACATCTCTTATGTGCAATACGCCCTAACGGTTTTGTTAGCATATCAGCAAAATTCAAATCTGATCTGACGAATTTAATATCTATAACACCGTCAGATACCTTCTCCCGTATAAAGTGATATCTTGTATCTATATGTTTCGTTCGCTCGTGATGGACAGGGTTGTGCACTAAACTTTGTGCACTCTGACTGTCGTTAAACAAAGTAACAGTATCGGACTTACCGGTTATTTCAGATACAAATCGTCTTAAATAACACGCCTCTTTAGCCGCAGCGGTTAGTGCCATATATTCCGCCTCAGTAGATGACAGAGCAGTCGTCTGCTGCTTTTTAGCCTGCCACATTACAGGACCTCCAGCCAGCGTAAAATAGTAGCCAGTATACGACTTTCGGTACATGCTACAGTTAGCCCAATCTGCGTCCGTGTATCCCTTTAGGTACTCTCCAGTCTTTCTGTAAGTAAGAGCATAATCTATTGTACCTCTTAAATATTGCAACACTCTCTTTACTGCAAGCCAATGTTCTTTATTGAACTTTGTGTTGAACTGACTGAGATAGCTCGTCACAAATGCTATGTCAGGGCGAGTATTTACTGCCAAAAACATTAGGGATCCAATTAAACTTTGAAATGGATACTCTTCTTCTCCATTTCCAGTACTCAGCTTCTTCAGGCTTGATGGAGTCTCAACTGTCTTGCACATATCCATACCAAATTTTTTCAACAAACTTGAAATAAATGTTTTTTGACTAACCTTTACTTCACCATCGTCGCTTCTATGGATATTTAATCCGAGATAATATTTTAATTCACCCAGATCTTTTATTGAAAAAATATTTGTCAGGTCATGTTTGACAATGTCAAATGTCCTTTCATTTTGGTAAAAAACAATTATGTCATCGACATAAACTGCCAATAAGATTAACTCTTTACCAAAAAGTTTCTTATAAACGCATGGTTCCGAAGGAGTTTTTGCAAAACCTAATTTCAACAGTGTTTTATCCAACATCCTGTTCCATGCTCGTGATGCTTGTTTGAGCCCGTATAAGGATTTCTGCAGCAGACAAACTTGAGCTTCTTGTCCTTTCTTGACGAAACCTTGAGGTTGTTCCATATAAACTTCCTCTTCAAGATCTCCATTTAGAAAAGCTGTATCAACATCCAAGTGTCTCATTTTTAGGTCCATTTCTACAGCTAAAGCAAACAATGTACGGAGTGAAGAATGACGAACTACAGGGGCAAACGTTTCATTGTAGTCAACACCTTCTACTTGTCTGAAACCTTTAACCACTAGTCTTGCCTTATACTTCATAATATTTCCGTCAGCATCCATCTTTAACTTATAGATCCATTTCGAAGGTATGATCTTCTTATTTCCATTGGGTCGGTCAACAAGCTTCCAGGTTTTTAATTTTAATAAAGAATTGAGCTCATCAGTCATTGCCAAATGCCATCTATCAGCATCATTTGCATTCACTGCCTCGAGATAATTCTTCGGTTCAATAATCTCTTCAGCAAATACCTTAGAGGTAAAGAAATCCGGTTGTTTACGAATCCTAGTAGGATATCTACTTACTTGCTGATCCACAACTGGTTCTATCCGTTCAGGACTTGCAGGATCCTCTGATTCTGCTGAATTATAATCATTTTCATCATCACTACATACAGAATTATTTTCTTGACGAACTTCATTCTCATCCTGATGCTGCTGTTCATCAATCAAAATGACTGGTTCCGTTTTCACAGATTCAACAGCATTACCTTTTAATTGGGAAAAATGATTTTCAAAAAAAGTTACATCTCTCGACTTCTGTACGCTTCTTGGATTTGAAGAATCCCTGAAATAATAACCATTTGGATCTTCTGAGTATCCAACAAAGATTACTTCTTTAGTCTTCAGATCAAGTTTCTTGCGTTGACAAGCGGGAACTTGTATAAGTGCTCTACACCCAAACACACGCAAATGGGTCAAATCACCCTTATTACCATTCCATTTTTCAAAAGGTGTTTTTCTCTCAAGAGCCCGATGTGGTGACCTATTTTTTAAGTACACAGCAGTCTTGAAGGCATCTTCCCAGTATGCTTTGGATAGCGAACTCTGAGCTAGCATGGACCGTGCTTTTTCCACGATGGAACGATTGGTCCTTTCTGCTACTCCATTTGATTGAGGGCTATACCCTACTGTAGTCTCATGCGTCACTCCTCTTGTAGCTAAGTAATCCGCAAGCTCTTTATTGACATATTCCTTTCCGCAGTCAGTTCTCAATCTCTTGATTTTAGCGCCGGTTTGTCTTTCCACTAATGCTTGGAAAATACAAAACTTTTCCTTAACTTGTGCTTTAGAAGCAATAAAATAAGGATAGATCATCCGCGAAAAATCATCTATGAAAGTAAGAACATACTTATTACCTTGAAATGATGTCTCAGACATTGGTCCACATAAATCTGAGTGAATCAATTCTAGCTTTGAGGTAGCTTTCTTGTACGCAATCGTCTTGAAAGATTTTCTCGCCTACTTGCCTTCAACACAGGCAACGCAACTCGATTTATCTATTTCAGTATAGTCTATACCTACGTGAGAATTCTTTAATTGGTTCATACCAATGCGACATAAGTGACCTAACCGTTTGTGCCATAACAGGTACCTGCTCAACGAGTCAGAGTGCACCTCGTACGCCACATTTTGGAGGGCATTAGTTGTACAATCGAGAGTGTACAGTCCACCACTAGCCGAACCATGTAGAATCGCCTCACCTTCAAAAGAAAAATCATTATCCCTATAAAAATTACAACCATTCTTATCAAAAAGTACTACAAAACCTTTTTCTACGACTTTCTTGACAGAAATCAAATTATTAGTAAGTTTAGGTACATACGCTACATCTTTGATGCTATTTACCACATTACACACACTGTTAATAGATATGTCACCAATACCACCACAGTCGATCTTCTCACCATTGGCAACAGTAACAGTGCTACCTTCTAATGGTTTGATGTCCTTGAACCAATCCCGTCTAGGAGTCATGTGTTTTGATGCCCCAGAATCAATAACCCACTTATTGATCTCCAAACACGAAGAACCAAGAGCACTAAAAGAAGTAGTCTCCCTGTCTGATGAACTAACGCCTTTCTTTACCTTATTGCGTAGAGGGCAGTCAGGCCGTTTGTGTCCAGGCTTGTTACATTCATTGCATACAATTGGTTTCTTCTTCCTTGTTTTATGAACATCAATGTCAGATCGATTTTTCAGTTGAAAAGCTGCATCACTTTCTGTGGAGTCAATCTTTGACATTTCATTCAGTAGCTTCCTTTTAACTAGCTCGGTACTTACTTCTACATTGCTATTCTCCAATGCCATTATTAGAGGCTCATATTTCGAAGAGAGACCTCCTAATAAGATTGCAGCAATCGAAGTATCTTCAATTACCTTGCCGATGTCAGCTAAATCTTGTGCAGTACTCAAAACAGCGTTAATGTACATTTCAATATTTTGAAATTCATTTAGCGAGAGCCTATATAACTTTCTCTCTAAAGCCAACCTTCTGCCCATGCCTTTATCTTCATAAGCATCTTGCAATGCCTTCCAGGCTTCTAGAGCAGACTTTGCACTCCTAATATGCGTTATTGCAGAGCCATCTACTGTTAAGCAAATTTTTGCTAGTGCTCTCTTATCATTTCGAGATTTTACCTGTTCAGAGGTGGCATCTCCTTCATCGTACCCATCAATTGTGCACCACAAATCTTCATGAATTAAGTAGTTCCTCATTTTAAACTTCCACGAAGGATACCCTTCTCTATTAGATAGGAGAAGTGAGGGTAATGACGATGAAGACCATCTGATTGTTGCTGAATCACCACTGGACATCTCGGAAAATGATTTTTATTTTCGAAAAAATTCAATTTCACAATAATAACATTTTACACACTATTTGTAATAAGATTAACTGTATTTCCTATAAAAAATTCGTGCTGATAACGTGTTGTAATTTCTAGGAAATATACGACTTAAAGTTGTGAAAATTTTATTGAGATTAAGTGTCAAAAAACAGATGGAATGTATCCACATAATTTAAACTAGTATTTTCTTCTTTAGCTTACAAGAGAGGTTTAATAGGTATAAAATAGTATACATTTACAACAGTAGAATATGTAAAAAACATCTGTAACTTATTTTAATGTTGCCTGAAATAAAGATTAAATAAATAAAATAATAATCTACCACACTGGCCCAGTGCGGGTTGGTGGATGTCACATGTCCTTAGATTTTTTTGTGATTAAATCTTGGACAAGCCGCTTTGTTCATGATGTTTCCCTTCACCGTTTTTGGAGTTATATCCGCACATAACTTAAGAAAGTCATTGGTGCGAGGCCAGCGGGATTTGAACTCGGGTGCGTCGGGTCGAAAGTCGCACGTGTTCCCACTGAGCCACACTCCTCAATCTCGTTTCTTGCACAATGTTGGACATAATAAAGAACTGTTTTGTTGTATTGTATAGGCCTCTGTTAATTTTACTTACGTTACTTTACTTTTGTTATTTTATTTTACTTTAATATTGCCTGAAATACAGAGTTTAATAATAAGCTGAAAATGTTATCTCACCTGCTTGATCTCCCAAAGCAGCTTCTTGTTGAGGTCCAGTTTTTTCCTGTGTATCTTCTTTACAGCCACGCGGTTGCCTTTGTACAGCCCGACGGTGAAAGAAGACAGTGTTAGTGAAGACGCCATATTGGAAGCAGCGCTGACGCTTCCTCGGTGACTCCAGCCGAGGGATAGCTGCGAATAATGTTTAACTCTAAACTTCTTCAGAGACCTATTTATATAATTTTCTTTTTATCGCTAACAGATCTATGTTTGACTCGCACGAGACGAGTTATAAATAATTTTATAACAAAAAAAAACCGACTTCAAAACTGACGTATCTTCGAAGTCCAAGGGTGAATGTCCATGAAATTTATATGGGACCACATAATGGGAGAGACACAGAGGTAACAAACATGAAAAAAACCAATCAAATTGAGAACCTCTTCGTTTTTTAAAAGTCGTTTAAAATAATAAAGCCATGCCGTCAAGCGACCTAGTTGTGTTTCAGGATGATGTTCAGTTAACCATCGGGGAGACGGGTCTGAGTAGCCGCTCAACTGCCGTCTCTCTCTAAATCTATGTGCTCCATCTTAGACCACATCATCGCTTCACATCAGGCGGAATAGTAGCCAAACATAGATATATAATCGTCAAAAAAAAATACAATAGCCTTACGAACCGTATATGCGTAACGGCTCTTGCCGGGTCAAATAAAATTCAACCGATTACGTTTCTGAGATAATATCTTGTCCACATTTATAATGTACATTATGTACCCTTACAACTAAATGCGACGATTATCCGATTCGCTCATTCATTTCAATCTCAAGTCGTCGAAAATTTCGAGGTTTATTGACTCATTTGGCCCGATCTCCTTTATTATTATTCATGAATGGGTATTTTACAAAAAAGGTCGCGAAATTAAATTTCCAGCTATTTTAAGTTTTTTCCATTTAAATATTTGATACGGGTCTGGATGGCCCAATCTAAAACTACGAGAAATTAAGATAAAAAGTCGATTGTTTTGATTGAAACTCTCTTCTTTTATGTCTAAATAAAAATTGATGATATTCACAATCTACACTATAATATTATAAAGAGGAAAGATTTGTGTTTGTAACGAACAAACTCAAAAACTACAGGACCGATTAAAAAAAATATTTTACTAATAGAAAGCTGCATTATTTCTGAGTGACATAGGCTATATTTATTATGTCGACGCGAATGAAGTCACAAGCGGTTGCTAGTAATTTATATTTTAACACTATCTTTAGATTCTGAGGTTTCTGCGCCGCCGTGCAAATAAGGTTTCGGATCATGATACGTCATAAAAACGTGCTCCTAACATTTAGCGCAACGATTACCTAGCACCTTTCCACTACTTTCTAGAATTACCTTATACCTAAATCATAATGATTAATTTATCTTTGCTTATACCCATCTGCACGTCACCAAAGTTCTGTAATGACACCCATACAACAGTTTCGTGATGACACCCTTTTTGCCCCCCACCACATAGCTACCTCAAGAGCCACCTGAGGTAAAAGACATATAGTCTCCCTCTGTCTCTATCTTTCTCCGTGTGGGAGGGAGTGTAGCTTACCTTGGTCTCGGTCTTATAGACCACCTGAAAGCCTGCCATGAACCGACACCTCCGACACATCAGAATCTTCAAATCTCGAGAGAACAGGTACTATCTTGGCAAACGCGCTACATCGTCGACCACATCGTCGCTTACCATCAGGTGAGGTAGTGGTCAAACGCAAGCCAATAATGTATATAAAAATATATATATATAAAATAAACTTCACAGCTTTAAAATATTAAGTGTAAACACCTTTTGCCTAAAGCCTTTTGTTAGAAAACTCATTTGTAAATGCCTTTCTTTGTGACAATTAAACAATGCACTTACCCAGCTTCTAAGTTGGTCCTTTGAATTCATCGGTGAATAAAATACCACTTTTCTTTGTGCAAAATTATAAAAGCAGCTGTTATGAAGTTAGCATTCACTTTTCTTTACGTGGTTTCGTATTGTTTTTTGGTACTTTTAGGTGTTATGAATGAGCAAATACGTTAGTCTTTATTTCTTAGATTTACAAAGTTTCACACATCTACACAGTCTTGAACATCGACGCAAAATAGCCGTTTATATAGGTGTTTTATCGGATACATTTCGGCGAGTGTGCGTCGGAATTACACCAACTAATTCCCCCGTCCCCGTTTCATCATTGGACTACTAAACGAACTTCAACGCGCCACCGTTATATGATGGACATACCTCATGCGCGCACTAAGCGTTTCGCTTCCACTTTCATTATGCGCACCGCTAACGATTGGAACTCCCTGCCGGAGTCAGCCTTTCCCGACCCTTACAATCTAGGAATCTTAAAATCTCGAGTAAACAGGTACTATCTTGGCAAGCGTGCTACATCGTCGACCACATCGTCGCTTGCCATCAGGTGAGATAGTGGTCAAGCGCAAGCCAATATGAATTAAAAAAAAAATTAGTGAGCGTTATACATAATAATTGTTATTGTTATTAAACAAACGGCTGGGGCTCACGGTAAACGTTGAAATGACTCCGACCAAAGTTTTTGGACATTTTGGAAGTCCAGCCCCCCAATTCAGAACCTCACGATAACAAATACCGAATCGATTCGACTACTATCGATCTCGTTTTGTATGTTCCTTTTTAAGCTATTTCGCCCCGAAAATTTAATACGGTTTCGGTTACAATATCAGTATCGATTAAATTTTGCATTTGCGGAATTTGTATTGTGTGCAATATTTTACATCTTAAGATATGAAACCGAATCGATCGACAACGAGTTATCGTGCGGTTCTGAATCGGGGGGCAGGAGTTATAGCCTAATCTAAGCAAAAACATTTGCGAGAACGCACGTATTTAACAGCAATTTTTATTTTTTTTAAAGATAGTTTAGTGTAGAATATTATTACTTAGTTTCAGTATATGGCATTCCTTTGTTAGCAATTGAATATCTGTCTCAGTTAAGTAGGTATCATTGGTTGTTATTACATTTATGTGTATCTTAGTTCAAAGTTCAAAAGTTTTTTATTCAGTTTTGGCTTCACAGACGCACTTATGAATGTGAACGTCAATTATCACTATGACTCTACCACCGTATCGGTAAAAGAACCACTACTCAGAAGATACCGAAAGAAACTGAGTTGCAATATTTTTTAGAACTTTTGGTACAATATTTATGACACAATATCAACCCATCACGTTCCCACTGCTGGGACACGGGCCTTCTCTCATAGAGAGAGTATGGGCCATAATCCACTACGCTGGCCCAGTGCGGATTGGATGTCCATGTCCTTGAATTTTGGTGATAAATAAAAAGTATCTGAGCAAACTAAACTTTACTGGCGGTAGGTTTCTCGTATGCGAGAGGCCGTCTGGGTGGGTACCACCGCTTTGCCAGTTATTCAGCCGTCAAGCAGTAGTATGCAAGCATTACTGTGTTCCGGCTTGAAGGGCATTGTAGCCAGCGAAATTACTGGGCATTATGAGACTCAACAGCTAATTGTCTCAGGGTGACGAGCGCAGTGCAGCGCCGCGCAGGATTTTGCAAAACAAAGTTCTGGGTGGTGCTGTTATTGTTATGGGCTGGCGTATTGCTTACCATCAGGCAAACTACCAGCTCGTCTCGTCATTCAGTTACATAAAAAAAAAACTAACAACTGAGTAAGCAAGTTGTTTCATAATTAATTAAATAGATTAGCTGAACGCAGTGCTGTCTAAGTTATAGAAAACCGTTTCCAATTACGCTGATAGGTGCATTTGTTGACATTTGTTATCTGATTGTAGAGCAGCTGGAACACCTAGTGGTGGTCTCTATTTAATGACGCGCCTTGGTAACTGAGTAACACGGTTTAAAAGATATTGCCTTTGTTTATACCTATCCAGAATACAGATAGGTATTTTATGTGAGCATATTGACAGTAATTTTATGTTAGCAAAGTTTTGTTAACCGACTTCAAAAAAGGAGAAGGTTCTCTGTTCGATTTTATATATTTTTTTACAATGTTTGTTACCTCAGAACTCCGTCAAAAGAAAATTATTTTTGCGTTGGGTTCAGTATAGAACGAAGTAGTCCCATATAAATTTCATCGATATTTGACCTTGGACTTCGAAGATACATTGAAGTCGGTTTTTGTTTTTTTGTAAAAATTAATTATTGTGTAACTACTTTACGGTTTTCGGATTTTTCCCTTTACTTGTGCTATAAGATATTGCTTTTTGCCAAATTCATGATTCTAGGTCAACGGGAAGTACTCAAAAGATTCTCTTGCGAGTATCAAAATATGCGGCTTAAAGTCCTATATGTGGCATATAGTCCTGGGTACTTGATTAAATGAATTTGAATTTGAATAAACGGCCGTATCTTTTGATTGCGTTGACTTAGAAGTTTGATTTTCAAAGCACCAAGGGATTTCAGATCTGAGTGTTTGATATTAATTTCAAGTTGATACCTCCACGCGTTCGTTAGAAAAAGAGTCTTGATAGGCAGACGGACAACGAAGTGATCCTAATAAGGGTTCCTTTTTAACCGACTTCAAAAAAGGAGAAGGTTCTCTATTTTTTTTTAATGTTTGTTACCTCAGAACTCTGTCATTCATGAACCGATTTGGAAAATTCTTTGCGTTTGTGCTTTGCGTTGAGTTCAGTATAGCTACGAAATAGTCCCATATAAATTTCATCGATATTTGACCTTGGACTTCGAAGATACATTGAAGTCGGTTTTTGTTTTTTTGTAAAAATTAATTATTGTGTAACTACTTTACGGTTTTCGGATTTTTCGCTTTACTTGTGCTATAAGATATTGCTTTTTGCCAAATTCATGATTCTAGGTCAACGGGAAGTACTCAAAAGATTCTCTTGCGAGTATCAAAATATGCGGCATAAAGTCCTATATGTGGCATATAGTCCTGGTTACTTGATTAAATGAATTTCAATTTGAATAAACGGCCTATCTTTTGATTGCGTTGACTTAGAAGTTTGATTTTCAAAGCACCAAGGGATTTCAGATCTGAGTGTTTGATATTAATTTCAAGTTGATACCTCCACGCGTTCGTTAGAAAAAGAGTCTTGATAGGCAGACGGACAACGAAATGATCCTAATAAGGGTTCCTTTTTAACCGACTTCAAAAAAGGAGAAGGTTCTCTATTTTTTTTTAATGTTTGTTACCTCAGAACTCCGTCATTCATGAACCGATTTGGAAAATTCTTTGCGTTTGTGCTTTGCGTTGAGTTCAGTATAGCTACGAAGTAGTCCCATATAAATTTCATCGATATTTGACCTTGGACTTCGAAGATACATTGAAATCGGTTTTTTTGTTTGATAAAACGTATACTTGTTTTCCTTCTATGTTACGGAACTCTTTAAAAAACTTCAATCTTAAACTAAAATAATCTACCAAATCCTTTATTTCATTACTTTAACACACGAGTCGATCGATTGAGTCATAAACAACTACAGATCTATTTCGAGGAGTGGTGGCAACTGGGAAGTTTGGCACCATTGCCACCAGTGGTAGCGACTGGGAAGATGTTTGTTACCATTGCCACCAGTGGTGGCGACTGGGATTTTTCTTGATTGCCACCACTGGTGGCGCTACTGGTAAATTCCTCGGTTTTCACAAGCAATACGCCTTCTTAGCGAAACTTATTTCGGTTGCGCATCATTTTCAATCGATAAAAATCAAATGAAAAACAACGATTGCAAGTTATTGTACCAAGTTTCCTATCTCGACTAGATGTTGGCTGGTCACATAAATCAAATTAAAAAGAAGTACGCGCTCTCGGATTGTGTCGGCCAGATCATAACTCGGTTTAACTGCGTCGTTGCCCCCTATCCAAGAGTTTTAAATTGGTTTTAACAACGCTGTTATGGATAGTTGGAACTTGGTTAAGTTTTTGTACGATCTTTTTATTTGATTTTTTATGGTTTTGTCCCGAACTTTACGATCTTTTAAGAGGTTTCTGATTTTTGTGTGTGGACCGAGTTCGGGTCATTTTTTGTGTGGGTTGTTTCAAAGTAAGGTTAAGGTTTGGTTAAGGACTTTTGGCGGGAAGTAAAAACTAATGGAGTTCGATTTTGTTTTATTTTCCAAAACAAGTGCTTTTTGAATGATAATGTGTTATGTTCGTGATATATTAACCATTATATGTTCGTAAAAAAGTTTCTTTGAAAAATTTATTTTACTTTTACTTCCGTCTTTATCATATACCTACCTATATTCGAAGCGACAAAATTCACACATCACGTTTCAAGAACACCCAAGCTCTTACCTTCAGGACTTCATTAATGCTGTGCAGAGCGGGACTGGCGCCCAGCCCAGTGCCGACTTCCACGAGTACTTCCTCAGGCCGCACCCGCCACGCCATATTGTTGAGCTCTGCATCTATGCGCGCTTGCCTGTGCAGATCAAAGCTTGCAATAAGTTTAGATAGATTACCTACAGATAGCATTAGAATTTGATTGAGAAACGGGATATTTACCATGTATTGTTTACCATATTTTTTTTGAGTTCTCGATATTTCGGCACTGTTCAAGCACCATGGTCACGAAGACATATATATAAAACTTTATAGGTGGCTAATTCATAATAGATTTTATAGTATAACTAATTATTTACATTTCAAATGACATATTATGAAGTTCTATTTATTGCAAAATTGACATTAGATTTATTAATTTCATTATTAATATTTGCACGCCTGCTTGCAGGTTGAATACCGTTTTTGATGTTATGACATCTGAAATATTAGACGATAATAATGTTAGCGATGTACAATAAAACGTTATCAATCAATCAATATTGTATATTATGTATTTTCTGGCAAATAAACAATTGATTATGATTATGATCATGGTAAATATCCCGTTTCTTAATCAAATTCTAATGTCAGTGACGAGTGAGTGAAAAACGTTTATAGATAGCACTAATGAAAGCGCGCCCCACCACTTTTTATGGATGTTTTGAAACGAATGCGTAGTGATGACCTACATCATTTATTTTCCATTTGCTTTTGCTATATTGTACTGCTAGTCTTTACATGTACCTACATCATTAGTTAGGTATCTTGTAAACATGAGCACCCTAACTAGGACCGTTTAGGAAACCAGGCATAAGAAGGACTTTGATCCCACAATACATGAAAAATATTCCTTTTGCACAAATATTTTAAACGTAACATATTCCGAACCTTCAGATACATATCAAACGCTGAAGACCTCATCAAAATTCATGCAGTATATTTCGACAAACAAAAGTGTTTTTCAATGTTTAGTTTCATCTAAAACAAAGTGTCCGCTAATTTCGGGGAAGATAATGGTTGTTACGTAAAACAGAAAGGTGCTATGAAAATATTAATATTCAGCCAAAATATCCGCTTTCTCAGCGTTGTTATGACCCTGTTTTGATAAAATTTAGATTTAGGATTAAACCAGATTAATTAAAAGAGTTTCAACGTGAACATAACCTAGAACGATTTTGAAATTCAAAATCGTAAATGAGTAAAGTTTGATCGCGCGTGACGATACAAAAATTTAGAGCTTTAAGCTTTCTCGTACTACAAGTTTGTTCACGCAAAGAAATTGGTTCATAACAAAGACGGATAAAACTCGGACTTAAGGTGAGAAAATACTATTTGAGCGATAGTACCTCTACCTCTGTATAGAGAATGCTAAACTGACTGACTGTGGTCAAATGCTAGCCTATAAGGTAATAAAAAAAACTTATAAAATTGTATAGCCAGCGTAGTGCCACTGAAATGTAGTAACCACTCACAAACTGCATTGCGTGCTTTGTAGCTGATGATAGCATCAATACTTGAAGCAAGAAATTCAATTAAATTGAATTCTTTATTGCATTGTATTATATTACACAAGGTTTTCATAATCAGTTAAAACAGTTCATTATAGACCCTGTTGAGCACAGCAATAACATTTATTAACAAAGCCATAACAAAAAATTATCAACATGGTAAAATAGGCAACAGTCACTACAGAGGTCAGTGGCAACAACCCTTCGGGACTTGTTTGCGCAGTATATTGTTTCTTATTATTTGAAGTTGTAGGTAACCAATAAAAACATGTGCTGCGCAGTACTTCGCAACGATTTCGAATGATTTTATTGCATCAATGTATCAGTTTTTTCACCAGCTGTCCGCTCCATAAACCATAAATGTCTTCACTAACAACTTCGTAAAGTGTCATAAAAATACTTACTTGTATGCCACACAAGCAGCAGTCACGGCAAATGTTAGGAATATTGCAAGGCCAATGAAACAATATATTATAACCGTCTGGGCCTCTGTCCATGGCAGCGTGAAAAAAGTATACCAATTTAGGGGATAACACTCCTAAAAACAATTTTAGACCCTATGACAAAAAAGGGTAGGTTGAAAGTCATGCGACTTAATATTCAAAGACACTTTACACGGTTATCGCAAAGTTGGAGCATCCAATTTAAAACTTTCTCTGATTTAATTGTAGGTAAGAAAGTATTATATCAAAGCGAGAGAGAATATTAAAACAGAGAATTCCTTTAAATATTCTTTCTCTGTTTGACTGAGCAGTGATTTCTCGTTTCGCGCTATAAACGGCTCCCGAGTGATCGCTTGATTTCGGTTTACCGGAGCTATTTTCCTGTTTAATTTATGTTTACAATCTCTTGGAAAGTGTAGATGAGATGGAGATTAATGGTTGTATTTTAAGCGATGAGGATGTATTCCTGAGTATTACCTGTTTATTATGCGAAGGATCTTCGCTCGATGCCTTATTTTATGTGATAACTCTGATGGATTGCTTTTTCATTGCCATCTTTCTCTTTCTATCTCTACAACCTCTGGGCAAATACAAAAGTGTTTATCTTAGAAGAGCAGAGCAGATCTTTCACCTGATGGTAAGCAACACGTCTGCGTACCAGTTACAGCACAACCCAGGACATTGTGACATCTTTATTTACTTTACATTAGGTAAGTACAATTATTTACAAATATATAGGTACAGTGATGATGACTAAAACCTACGAATTGAAAACTAAATTTAAAGATAGTAGTATAGTTTTTACTTAAGTAGTACTTTTTCATTATTTGTATATATTTTTTTTTATGTAACTGGATGACGAGACGAGCTGGTCGTTTGCCTGATGGTAAGCAATACGCCAGCCCATAACAATAACAGCACCACCCAGAACTTTGTTTTGCAAAATCCTGCGCGGCGCTGCACTGCGCTCGTCACCCTGAGACAATTAGCTCTTGAGTCTTATAATACCCAGTAATTTCGCTGGCTACAATGCCCTCCAAACCAGAACACAGTAATGCTAGCGCACTACTGCTTGGCGGCTGAATAACTGCCAAAGCGGTGGTACCCACCCAGAAGGTCTCTCGCATACGAGAAACCTACCACCAGTACGAGAATTATTCATTCAAAAATTATTCATTGTGAAGATAAAAGAAAAGAAAAGAAAAGAAAAGAAAAGAAAAGAAAAGAAAAGAAAAGAAAAGAAAAAAAAAGAATTGAAGAAAATAAATTATTCATTATTGTTTTCGTAAACAATTTTCTTTGTTTTTCTTTCATGCTTTCCTTTCATTTCTTTTTTTTATTTCTAGTTTTTGGGTTTCTTCTTAAGTATTATTTATTTTCTAGCGGACACCTTATATTCGTTGAAAACTGAGTGATTTGAGTTACTTACTTTTAAGCAGGCAACATTACAACATTGCTTACTCTTGCGGCCTTGAAGTCCATCTTATGGGGATTCCTTTTTCTAGAATAGCCCTCCCGGCTGCCGTCAGAGTTGACTGTGAGATAGAACACTAGAGAACAGATCCTCACCTCCCTGACACATAGGGTCGGTCCCAAGGAAGCCGCAGCGAGGCGTGTCTGGCGGAGGCCCGCGCCGTCCGCCCGGCCAGTGGATAGCCTTGCCCGCTACCGGCTTGTAGGTCATGTTCAGTCCATGGTAGAAGGCCACAACCTAAATAAAGATACCAGTCTAAATTATTAATTGTTAAGCCACCCTGATGGTAAGCTGTTTAGAGGTTGCAGTTAATGTTTTGCTTAGCCAAGTTTCTAATTCTGAGTGACATCGCGGTTAGCATTAAATCAATTTATTACTCGAACAGAGGATAAAACGACAAGAATGTAAATTTCGACTTATTTATTTCTTGAAGAACTTTTGCCAGAATGTACTGATGCATATTTATTGCAGATATTCATAAACAATTGCAATTTACACACCGCACACAACTATATAAACCCATCTCTAATTATTTATGGAGAACATCGATCCCAATCGCCTTCAGAACAGATGTTCACGATCGACCTTCAGGAGCAAATCGTAAAGTATTTGCCGTCACACACAAAATTGCCGAAGCAAACGGCGGCACTTTTGTACGACTTACTTTAGACTTAGGACATCGTAAAATAATCTAGACTCGACAGTACCGAATTTCTGAACATTTCTGTTGATCTGCTGTCATTTTGAAAACAATTTCAGCGATCTTACCGACCAACCCCGTACACTTAGCTATGCATAAGATCTTGCAAGAGTCATCATGGTAAAGTTTTGTAATTATTATCGTAATTAATATAATCGGTTATGACTCACGGTAAACATCGAAATTATTCCGACCAGGTTTCGGACATTTTAGAAGTCGTTCTTCTGGGAGTTATGAGATCAAGCCGCGGCGTACGTTGCGAGCGAGCGCACGTAACTGAAGTCGGAGTAGTTTTGACGTTAACCTTGAGTCGTAGCCGTTTTATTTGTTTATTTATTTATTTATTTGAGAAGACCAACAGCACTCCTTATAAAATAATAGTAACTTAATTATATATATAAAAATACAGCCAATTATAGGTCTCCGATGAAATATATAATTTTAAAACTAAGAATTTTGAACTCCTACATAACAAAACAAATTATATATTTAGGTACATAACGAAATAAAAGTAGGTAGGTAACAAAAGGTAAAAAAAACGTACGTAACATTAGGTTGAATAGGGTGAATTATGTAAGCGACGTAACCCAATCTTCGGATGGGTTTAGAGAAACTATATCTGACATTTCGGTTTGAGAATAAAGGTGGTGTGTAAGGGTGAGGGTGTGTGATAGGGTATGTGTGTATGTATGTGTGATATGGTATGATATGATTTCGTGCTTTGATTAAAATTAATAAAAACTTAAAACTTTATATCAATTATGAATAACACTCACGAAACTTTTCAAAATCTAATTATTATCGTATATTCATAAATAAAATAAAATAAATAGCTTACAGCATATATTTGTTGCTAATATTAAGATAGATAGTTCAATGCTTGGGTACGTGTTCTAATATCGCATTAGCTCAGCGAGTCGATAAAAACTCATTATGCCAAATGGCTTACTTATTCTGTTAGACTGAACAGAAGAATCCACGTTTAAAATCTAAGCCGACGTGGATTTGATTTTACTATAATTTTCTATTTTCTAGGGAGTCAATTTAATGTGAGTGAGCATAATGAAGATATTAGTGAATGTCAAACATTTCAGATGGCCTACCTTGACTCGTAAAGATCTTTTTTTATTCGTATGAAAGGGACAGCGCTATGTGACGGGCATAGGGTCTCTTTTATTTTTATACTTGTGGTAGGTCTCTCGTATGCGAGATGCCGTCTAGGTAGGTAGCACAGCTTTGTCAGTTATTCTTTCGCCAAGCAGTATTGCGCAAGCATTACTGTGTTTCGGTTTAAAGGGCGTTGTAGCCAGCGAAATTACTGGGCATATGAGACTTAATATCTGATGTCTCGGGGTGATGAGCGCAGTGCTACGCAGTGCTTTTATTGTATTAAAAGTTCTGGATGGCACTGCTATTGTTATGGGCAGGCGTGGCGCTTACCATCAGGCGAACGACTTGCTCGTCTCATCACTCAGTTCCATAAAAAAACAGCACAAACGAAAGCAACACGTGGGAAGGCCCCAGAACCTCAAACACTGTCGTACACTGTTCTTTTAAGAGCTTTTACGGTCGCAATTTATCCGTCCAAGGTTAAGTGGGCTACCCTGCTCAAAAACTCGGACAGTTATCTCCGAGAGAAATCAAAACAAACTGCGGTTATGCTCATCCTTCTCTGCGTGGGAAATAAATATGTTTACTGGCGCCCTTCCTTATTGCGACGAGGAGGTTTGTGGAGGAAGTTAAGTACGCCCGGATTTGATCCCATACGATGAAGATAGTAAACTTTTCTCAGTAAATCAAATGTGGTAGTAAAACTGATGCGAGGAATTTTATGGCGTAGTAATAGACTTGATAGGGCTTAATTGAGACCGAGAACGAATGTCACCGCACTAAACGAAAAGATGTAATACAGGATACATCTTTTCGTTTAGTGCGGTGACATCGGCTGGTGCAATAATACAGGCTGTATTATTTTCATCAGAATCAATGTGTCCAATTTCTGCCTAGGAAAACAGGTTTTTCAAACATCCAATAATGCAGTTTCAGTTATAATCACAATCGGCCCCGAGACTAGCGGCGCGGCCACGTGCTGCCTCTTGGCACCACGTGGCCGCGCCGCTTTTATAAGCGCTAAGGGCAGATATGTTTTTAAGGAACAATGCATTACTAAACTCTTTATTGTAATAAAATACAGCGTCTGAAAACCACTCACTCTGTTAGACAGATTGTAAACAACTATTGTTCTTGTGTCGAACGGATTGACTAGATTATTATGAAGGGCTGTCTTGTCACTTAAATACCTTGTAGTAAGACCACGCACTCCATCGAGACTAATAAAGAGTGCCCAGAACAAGGCAATAAAGCGTATAACATCAATGTGTTTTTATTTTTAGGTCCACTCAATATATTATTTTGTCAATAAGTATTAGAGAAGGTGTACACGGTAGACAGGTTATTTTTTTTAATTTTGGTAGCGGGTGTGTTAAAATTGTACTTTATTGCTATTTTCTTATAATAAAAAATAAGTCATTTATTTCAGGCAATAAAACAGTACATGAGTAAAAGTATCAGAGGCCCATAAAATATATACCTTACCTTACAGACTAACATAGATAAGAGTAATAAATAAAACCGGCCAAGTGCGAGTCGCACGCTTTCGTGCGATTCCGTACCATTATCTATAAAAACGGCAAAAAAAAATCATGTGTGTTGTATGGGAGCCCCACTTAATTTTTTTTTTATTTTGTTTTTTAGTATGTTTTGTTTTAGTGAACATTTCAACAGTCTATCACGGTTCATGAGATATAGCCTATTGACAGAAGGACAGACAGACGGACTGACAGCGGAGTCTTATTAATAGGGTCCCGTTTTACCCTTTGGGTACGGAACCCTAAAAACACTACAGATAATAATATATTAATTAATAATATACTGTAAACTTTTGTTTCCTGTTTTGGTGCTTAATAAAGTATTATTGTATTGTATTGTATTGTATATTCTATGGATTTTTCGGCGGCTTCGCTTATGGCTTATAGTTGGCCAAAACATCTGTACCTATTTGCTACTATTCGATTGACGCATGATGCTGCCGCGTGGTAGCAAAAAACGTTTATATTATAATACGCTTTATTATCAGACACTTAGAATATAATAAAGACCAACATAGCATACATACCTCAAACTTTCCAGTGACCGGGTCAAGATCTAAAATAGCGTAGTCCGCGTCTCTGTCTCCAACGGCATCTATTCTCACGTGGCCAGTTATACCTGTGAAAAGAAACTGATACTATCATCAAGAAATAGGTTTTAAACCGACTTCAAAAAAGGAAGAGGTTCTCAATTCGACTGTATGTTTTCTTTTTGTATGTTTGTACTCCACCAATTATGAATTGATTTTCATGATTATTTTTTGTTTGGTAGGCCATACTTCAGAGGTGGTCCCGTATACATTTTATAGAAATTGACTCAGCACTTTTTGAAAAAATCATCAAATACAAAATATAAGTTTAGTCTTGAAGTCGGTTCTTGCTTTTTCCTAAAAAATAATTACTTTTTATATCCACGTTTTGTTTTAAAACCATACTATCAATTATAGGTATCATTACATATTTCATAAACCTAACAAGGATTCCTAGGGAACCAGGAATTATGAGGACCATGGTCCCACAACAATCCGACACGAAACAAACATTTGCGCTTTTTTCTGTCACAAATATTTGTCCCGTCGCGGAAATCGAATCCGCAACCTTTATATGTTATTATTATCATATTATGCTTTTATATATATATATATATATATATATATATATATTATACCTATTTATACATATATTTATAATGGAATTTGCATTTCTTTCAAAAAACCACCGTCCTTCCAAATTATGTTAGTCCTTTCTGTTCAAAGGTTGTCTGGAAGAGATCGCTTTGAGCGATAAGACCGCCTATTGTTATGCTGATTACTGTAAAATTTACTTGTTTTTCATGTACCTATATTTAAGGTTTTTTAACAATAAAGTGTTTTCTATCTATCTATCTATCTATCTCAGCAACCTCCAACAACCTACACAAGTGGTGAAACTTTATAAGGCTTACGCATAGATTATTCCTTCTATTGCGCAGCCGAGACAAAATATGTTAACAAGAGGTAATACACCTCCTCAGTCGTTCCCTCATTGTTGAGGATTGTGACTCCCTCCATGCAGGGTACGTATTGCTTCTCACCACCTACTTCGATCTTCGGCTTCGTGGAGTACCTTGTTGACTGGCATTTCTAGCTGCTGCGACCTGGTCGAACCAACGCAACAGACTCCAGCCTCTTGGTCTTTTGCCCTCGACCTAGCCCTTTACAATTAACCTTTCCAGGATGTCGGTATTCCTGCGGGCTATAATACCAAGAGGCAATATTGCTAAGCATTAGACGAAAACTTTATTATGTATGGAGCTAACAAATGGAAATAAGTATACAGATATGTAACTAACCTTCAAATGTTGCCACAAACAACTCTCTGAATTCATTTCACTCTTTTCTTCGTAAAAATAAATTATTCAAAGCAACAAGAGTAACACGTATTTGTCTACGCGAAATAAATATGTGACGATGCAGTACAAAACATGTTTACGGTGGATGTTACCAGATGTTTTTATAGGTTTTCTAAGTAAGTATTGTATTGAGGTTTAAATATCGATAAAAGTTTTTACCTGATGAATGTTTATTAATTTTTTTTTTATTTTACGCTTAATAGATCTATGTTTGGCCACTATCTCGCCTGATGTGAAGCGATGATGTGGCCTAAGATGGATAGATAGATCTAGAGAGAGACGGCAGTTGAGCGGCTGCTCAGACCCGTCTCCCCGATGGTTCACCAAACATCATCCCGAAACACGACTAGGTCGCTTGACAGCATGGCCTTGTTCGGTGGGTGGTATTACAACCACGGCCAGAGCCTACCACTCCAAAGAATAGGCACAATACAATTATTTACAAATACATACAGCGATAACGATTAAACTAACATACAACAAGTCTGTTATTAACGTTGTCTGGAAGAGATCGCTGCTTAACGATAAAACCGCTTATTGTATGTATTACCAACTGTAATTCTGTTTTATTTTTTAGGTGCAATACAGTGAAAAAAAAAAGACTACCCACAATAGTAATTATTATTGTTAATCGGACAAAAATGTGCAAGTTAATTAAGTGTTCTCATTTTAAGTGAGTATTGTATATTCTTATGAGAATAAATATCTTAAACCATATACAGTGTGATCTATCTATCTATCTATCTATCTATCAATATTAGATAGTCAATTCAAAGATACTTAATAGTTAATTTTTTAAAATAAACAAGAACCGACTTCAAGATTAAACTTATATTTTTTTAACCTTTTTTTTTTTTTTAAATAGTGCTGTATCGTACCTACAGCTATACCAAAAAAAAACATCAAAATGAATTTAACTTCTAGCTTCAACTTTATTTAACCGACTTCAAGATTAAACTTATATTTTTTGTTATCGTTTTCTTTTTAATAGTGCTGTATCGAACCTACAGCTATACCAAAAAAAACAACAAAAGCAATTCATAATTGCCGGAGTAATCGCGTAACAAACATATAAAAAATAACATACCGTCAAATTGCGAACCTCCTCCTTTTTTGAAATCGGTATCCTTTTTAGTAATTGAAAAACAGAGTTTACGTTACCGTCTAGAGAGTAGGTGCTCAAAAACTGGCACTGTTACCTCGTTGAATGTCCAGTCTAATTCGTTGGTCGAGGTAACTCTTTGATCACCTGGTGACCAAAGCTTTTCTTGCTGTTCCAACTACATTAATAACTTTTGCAGTTCCTTATTAATACACTCATATAATGTAAAACTACTGATGTGTAACAAAAATACTCGCACTCGTGTATGCCTAGATAGATTTCAAGAATTTTTGATAATTATTCATTTAACTTGGCAACATTTACAAACAAGTTTTATATACCGACTGACCTAATACATATATGTAACGTGGTCTTAAACCCAAATCAGAAATAAAAAAGGCACTTAACATTCATGGAATCAATATCTATATTAAAACTAGCTGCGCCCCGCGGCTTCACCCACGGTTGTCCGGGATAAAAAGTATCCCATGACCTTTTCCAGGATCTAAATTACCTACATACCAAATTTCATAGAAATTTGTTGAGTAGTATTTGCGTGATTGGATAACAAATGTCCATCCATCCATCCATATATCCATCCACCCATCCTTCCTCACAAACTTTCAGATTTATAACGATACATTATCCGGTCTTTACATTAGAATATTTATTTCCTAACCCACACAAGCAAACAGCATTTGCTAACTTGATTAAATGAAATCCGTAGGTGTTTTTATCAGACCCTAGAAAACATTTAACGCTGGAATTCTTCCTTTAAAGTTTTAAACCCACGTAGCGCTACGTCGTAGCGTTCGTAGCACTTGTAGCGGTACGAAATTAAATTCTACGAATAATAATATATAATTTTAATAACACGAATACTGTCAAAACATTACTTCTCAGTTTAATCACAGAATGCCTTATAGTACGGATAATTTTGCAATAAAACGAAAGAATAAATGAAACTAAAGATCGACAAAAACTTAGCAATGGAATTTCTGTGTAGTGCCTATTTAATAGACATATATTATAGACATAGATATTTAATAGTAGCTGCTTCTCGTAGTCATTATCGTCAGCCTGTCGCAGTCCACAGCTGGACATAGGCCTCTCCAACGGCACGCACTGAGAACGATCCTCGGCTACTCTCATCCAGCTGCTACCAGCTAACCTGTGAAGATCGCCGCTCGACCGTCCTACGCTACGCCTGCCTATCCGTGGTCTCTCTCAAGAATGCAATACGATAAGAACGTTTACTGGCAACCCCCGTCTACATCTGTTTCACCTGATACTTTAGATTTTACATTAATATTTAAACTGCTATTAAAATATTTTTTTTAACAATGGCGGTATATTCGAGTTGTCAGTTTTCATAAAAATAACAAGTTAGCCCGCAATTACACTGTGGCACAAGTTGGTCTAGTCTACTCATAATTTTCCACAAAAGTGGCCACTGCAATTTTTTAAAGACATTTTCATGAACCTTTACAGTATTTTTGTGGTATTTTATAAACATTTATGAACTTTACAACTTACCGTGAAAGTCCCTCCCCCACATCCGACTAGTGATGTTCCTTCCATCCCTTATGTCCCCACCCTCGGTCAAAGTCTCATTCAGTGCCATGCCGAGGAGATAGACTCCGTCGTAGAATGCTCCGATGAAGAAATTCACCTGTGCGCAAAGTGCAAACATCATGTAATTGTATTTGAATTATGTCGCTTGGTTTATAGAATAAGTAGATAAATTAATAACAAAGTTATATACACATATATATATGTTGCTAACACCACTATGGGTAAATTGAACTTCTAAATTCCGAAGTATTCGCCGCTTTATCTAGGTAACTTTATGATTTATTCATTGCCAACCACCGTTAAGATGACGCTAATGGGTGAAGAAATAGAGCGTGTTTATGCGGCGCGTAATTTAGGTTTGGAAGTTGACGCAGAGCTGAGGTTCGAACAACACGTGGCTGACTCTGTGCGAAATTGTTTTTTCAGGCTCAAAACCATATACAAGATGAGACCGTATCTTTCTGAAGAACTTCGCATTCAACTTGTAGAGTCACTTGTTCTTTCAAAATTGAATTATGCCGACACTGTTTATGGCCCTCGGTTACTCTCACGGACCCAGCGACTCATACAGCGAGTCCAGAACGCTTGCGCAAGATTTTGTTTTTCAATTCCGCCCAGAAGTCATGTGACGCCATTTTTAAATTCTCACTATGCTTTGAAAATGAAATCTCGACGCAAGATCCATTTGGCATGCCTTCTCTTTGGTATCGTGAACTACAAAAATCCTTTGTATCTCTTCAACAAACTTAAGTGGGTCACCGAAAACAGACAATGCTCCAGCAGACACGGTTCGCAGCAACTGTCCATTCCACGGCATCGCTCTGCGAGTTTCAGAGGTTCGTTCCGTTACGCGGCGTCCAAGTGTTGGAACAATCTGCCGCCGCCAATCAGAAGGCTAAATAATTTAAACACTTTTCGATTAAAACTTAAAAAATACTTGGTCGATGAACAAAGACAGCACGGAAATATAGACATTGATATGTCGTTCCTATAAACTGATTTATCTCCTTCTTCTTAAATTTTTCAAATCAATTCCATTTCTATCTCGTCTACATTTCTCTTCCCTCCATCGTATCGTCGCTACCTTTTTCTCCTCGTGTGATTGGCCTCTCACGGCAATGCTACGGGTGTATTTAGCGTTGAGTAGGAAAACATTTCACCGAGTCATTTTTATTTTTTGCATTGTATGTTTATGTAAGTATGTATATTAATTACTATTATTATTATTATTATATATGTATGTACATTTTACTCACTTTTTTATATTATATATATATATATATATATGTATGTTTATTATAAGTAGTGTATTATCTTTGTTTTTTTTTTTATTTTGTAGGGTATTATTATTTTAAATGTACAAGTAAAGTTTTTTTTTTTGTTGATGAGTACAGTCAATTTTTCATTATTCCTATAGCAACACGGGTATCAGCTGAAAATCAGCGCCGAGTTGTGTAAAACTCTCGGCATTTTATGCTGAGCTGAGCCCATTCGGCACATATGTTTATTATTTAAGTTTTTATTTTTTGTATTATTTGTTTGTCGTGTGCCGAATAAATGGTTTTTCTTTCTTCTTTCTTTCTTTCTATTTAAAATTTTTATTTTATTTTATTTCTAACAGCTTTGTTACAAAATAATTGAGAAATTGAAAAAAAAGCCCCTAACCACCGTTAGCAATTAGTTAGTTAGGGATTTATACGACTGAATGAAGAAAAAAATATATAATAGACAAGCGAGATGGCACCATGCTATACCATATACAAATTGCAATAATTTGCTAATGATGATATTAGAGCTGTGTTCAACACAGACTGCTTGTGAATAGATCAATATTGGAATGTTCAGACTTCACAAGGTTGAGCTTAATAAGAGTTTATTACATTATAAGCAAATTGAGAGGAGTAATGTATAAGATTTTTAGAAATGTTACACCTTAATCGACTTAAAAATAAAGTCCAAATTGTTATAATAGTACCTCTTCTCCATCCGAGAACGTATAATTATAGTGCTGTCTGGCTCTTGCTCTGACGGCATCAGCGAACTCGTCGAAGCGGTCTCCGGTCGGCAGCTTGAGCGACACTCGGAGCAGCGCTTCGTAAGCTGCCCTAGCAGCTGCGTCGCGGCTGTCTCCGGCCGCCCAGCCAGTCTCGCCCCAGTAGCCACCCTGGGGAAGATAACAGAGTGAAAACACCACCTGTTGAAGTATGTAGTGATATCTGAAGAGATTGTTGCGACAAGACGATGATGAGTCCAAAGCCCGACTAAGTCTCTGGCAGGAGAGATACCCTACAGCATCACCTATATCACCTATCTGAAAAACTCCCCTCTGGACACAATCTGCCTTCAAACAGAAGTCTTTAAACAGACTCCGGACTCAAGTCGGCCGTAGCAAGGAAAACATGTCCAGGTGGGACTACAGCTCGGATAGTGCATGCGAGTGCGATTTCTCTCCCCAGACTATGGCACACCTTTTGTCTTGCCCTGCGTGTCCTACCACCTGTACACGCGAGAACCTGTACAATGCCACGGACAATGCTGTGCTTGTGACGGAGTACTGGTCCAAAAAATATAAAAAGCCGAAGGGTCGACTCGCTAAGAAAAAGCTGATGGATAAAGTGTGAGACCGGCGTGCGGCGTATAGAACTAAGCTGCCATGTACATTGACCGCTATAGTTAAAGCAAGCGGTGTACTGCGTTTCGTATTGTATACAGCGCGAATTTCACTGACCACCCAAATGATTATTTCGTAAACGCAACTATCGGCTAAATCCTTTTAAAAAGGCTCAATCACTGTATCCTAAAAAAACAACAAAGCAATCGACGAGATATTCGTTTGATAACAAAGATTGCTGGAACATGATGCCGATTATTTAAAAAACTAGTAGTACTACTTCTATGATACTTTTTTATATTTTTATTAATTTGACATGTTTTAATACAATGCACAAATAGTCTACCTCTCTCCTAATTGCTGCGCCCAACAGGGTCTATAATGAACTGTATTTTTATTTATCTACCATCTAATTACATTATGGATTGCAATAATGAATTGAATTAAACTGAACATTTAGTTTCTGCCACGCCATAGTCAATAGCCAACTGGCATATACCTAAGAAAGATACGAGTTATTGTTTACCAATAGTTTGTATCAAAGGTTCTTGAAAAACACTGTAAAGTATCACTGCGATAATTTGACATTCATAAGTGAGTGTGATGAAAAGTGGATAAGAGAAATTGAGATCAAAACTCTGTAAAGGGTATTAGACCAAACTCCCAACAAAAACTATAATATATAATGTTATTATCGCTAGCACGAGCTGCATTGTCTCGACGTCAATAACTCAATTCAAACAGAGCGTCGCTTGTCTCGCTAATTCTGAACAAAGTGGAGATCTCACGTTCACGACTCTAGAAACTTCGTCACAACAAGATTAAAAGTGTTCTGATAAGTATCGAACGGGTGCTATGCGTCAAAAGTGATTCGTTCATAGCATCCAAAAGTGCATCGTATAGAAGCATAAGTAGCGATTCATGCTGTAGGGTTACATATCATCTTCATTCACTATTCATGCCTAATCATCGAACATTTTTGTTATATTTTTATATTGACCTACTTTTATTGCATTGAAGAAAAGAAAAGATAATTCAAAAATTAAATTAACTGAGAGAGAACGGAAAAATATGAGAAACGAGGACTTGAACGTAAGCTTCGGGAGAGAAAGGTCTCCAAAGTCTCATCATTGATGAAGGTTGGATCGATGGATCTGGGGTGAGACGCTGTTGTATGGGAGCCCCACTTAAATATTTTTTTATTGTTTTTTAGTATTTGTTGTTATAGCGGCAACAGAAATACATCATCTGTGAAAATTTCAACTGTCTAACTATCACTGTTCATGAGATACAGCCTGGTGATAGACGGACATACAGACAGACAGACGGACGGACGGACAGCGGAGTCTTAGTAATAGGGTTCCGTTTTACCCTTTGGGTACGGAACCCTAAAAAACCGCAAGCATTTGTTTCGTGTATACTCGCAGGTGTTGTGGGACTATAGACCTCTTACTTCCTGGTTCCCTAGATACAGGGAATCCTGGTTAGGGGCCAGGATCTTGTACATATGTGATCGTTGATTTTTTTTATTATTCTATGATACGTACGAACAGCGTACGAAAGATTCGCTGTAATTATCCAAAATCTCGCGACGCTATATCTAATATTTATATTGTATAATGTATATTATTATTATTAATTTCACGCTGTCTACCTTATCTCATTTTTTTAAATTAAATATTTTTTTGTCTCCGCTGGTACAATTTGTTTACTTTTCGGCAAACATCTGAGGTCGAGCAAAGGGGTACGCTGAAAACCAGCCCTGTGTAAACTCACTAGAGTTTACAGAACGATGCTGAGCCTACCCCTTATTGCCAAACCATAATAGTATATAAATATTGTAGTTATATTAAGTTATGTTAAGTTATTGGCAATAAAAACTAATTTTTTTTCTTTCTTTTCTTTCTATATAGCTGTATGTTTGTAATAGTCACATAACAGCGTCTCTAGGAGCTAAACTTCGTTATGGAAAGCGAATCAGACACGTAGGTTCATTGAAACTTCTATCTAATACCTTTAGTCCTCATCACGTAGCTTGGCGCTTTGTCACATCGAATTTCACGTCCAAAATGACAGTAATAAAGTCCCTTGTTTGCTCATACACAGCTAGTAGCACCACATCAACGGGTAAAATGAACGACAATTTATGTGACACTACATTGTAATTTTTTATTATGCGTCAGTAATCTTTGTCTTTAACTTTTTGATAATAGTATAGGTACTAACTGTATACTAGCTGCGCCCTGCGGTTTCACCCGCGGTTTCCCGGGATAAAAGTAGCCTATCTGTTAAGCCAGGGTGTAAGCTATCTCCATACTAAATTTCATCCCAATAAGTTTAGCCGTTGCAGCGTGAAATAGTAAAAAACATACATCCATACATTCTTACAATCTTTCGCATTTGTAATATTAGTAGGATTACGAATTTCGTGATCATGGCGCATTTCGTGATCAATAACTGCTTGTAACTGTGCCAAAATATCGAAAACTCAAAACAAATAATAAACATGGTAAATATCCCGTTAATAATATCCTACTAGTATTGATCACGAAATGCGCCATGATCACGAAATTCGTGATCATGGCGCATTTCGTGATCAATACTAGTGATAATACTAGTGTTAGTGACCATGATAGTTTAAAAACATTTTGATAATTCCTCTCCATCCAGGTTGCCTGGAAGAGATCGTTTTTAGCGATTAGGCACATTTTTTGTTTCTATGACTTTTTTAATTTAATATTTGCAATAAAGCTTTCATCTATGTATCTATCTCATCTCTAAGGCTCTAATCACACACCGCTTTTAGCATTCACAATGACGTTTTTGCGATCCATTATCAAAGCCGATAGGCGTGCGATAATTTTCGTTTAGTACTTTGAAGTAGGTAGTTGATGGATTTTCATGTGAGGTATAGCATTACTTTCTTGAGAAAGGTTTCTTGAGATAGTCTTAAAAACGCGCCCGAGCGCGAGACGCCGGGAAGGATCGCTAGTGTGATCAACATCGTTTTACATTAGCATTTCTTTTCAAAGCGCAAATCTACGTGACGAGAACTTTAGCACCTTATTTAGGGTATAGGCAGAGAAATTCTCCATTTCTCTAGGGGTTCAAGTGTCCTCTCATCGAAATAACAGAGAAACGGGAGTCCATTCACGAGATGAGCTGCGAAGTCCCGCGACATATGTAATACTAGCTGCACCCCGCGGTTTCACCTGCAGTTTCCTAGAATAAAAAGTAGCCTATGTCTTTTTCCAGGACCTAAAGAACCTACGTACCAAAAACAATTGAACGGATTTTGATGAAATATTTATTATTATTATTATTATTCAGTCTGGTTTGTCCCACTGCTGGGCAAAGGCCTCCCTACCCTCCTTCCACTCCCCACGTTTCTGGGCTATTGTCTGCCATCCCATCAAATAGGAGTCCAGTTCATCCCGCTATCTTTTTCTAGGCCTGCCGCGTCGTCGGGTAGCGTTGCGTGGGGTCCACTCAGTCGTGAGTTTGGCCCATCGCTCGTCTGACATACGGCAAACGTGTCCAGCCCAGTCTGTCCTATTTTGATGAAATAGGTTCATCAAAATCCGTTCAATTGTTTTTGGTCCATCCATCAATCTATCCAACCATCCATCCATCCATCCATCCATCCATCCAGCCATCCATCCATCCTTCCAACCATCCATCCATCCATCCATCTATCCATCCATCCATCCATTCATCGATCCATCCACCCATCTATGCTCACAAACTTTCGCATTTATAATATTAGTGGGACGACACGAATTCCGGCCAGACTTGTTACTACAAAACAAAACACCGATATTAACTTGGGTCGAAAAGTGATGATCACGAAACCGGGCCGTGTTTAAATTGTGGAACTAACTGTTTTAGGGACATTGTCATGAATATAAGCGCAAAAACGATGAAGGTACTCTATCACAATCTGATCCTATCGAAAAAAATCAAAGCAAACAATTTTTTGAAAAACACAAAAACCGACTTCAATGTATCTTCGAAGTCCAAGGTCAAATATCGATGAAATTTATATGGGACCACTTCGTAGCTATACTGAACCCAACGCAAAAATAATTTTTCAAATCGGTTCATAAATGACGGAGCTCTGAGGTAGCAAACAAAAATAATAAAAAAAGTACAATCGAACAGAAAACCTCCCTTTTTTAAAGTCGGTTAAAAAGAAAAATCTAAGTGTGCGGTGAATGAAATCTTGTTTATGACACCGCTTTTCTTTTTATACCTAAAAATAAATAAATGACGCTCAACGATCAAAACATTAACCTCTAACTAGGATTCTCTGTAGAGAACAATATATATATATATATATATATACATACAAATAATATAACGAAAGATAAATATAACTTAAAACTTAAATAGTGCTATGGGTGGTCGATCCGCTAAAAAGAGTATTCTAGTGATTATACCTACTTGTTTAAAAATAAAAACATAATAGAAAAATGTAATAATAATAGTTAAGAACAAATGATTAATGCACTGCTTGAATCCTATGTTTTAAGTTTCCTTAGACTTAAGTATCTAGTTATGCATGCTCACTGTTTTAAATTTATAAGTTTAAAATAAGTTCTCTTTATAAGCGAAATTGTAATTTCTTAAAGAGAATAAATGTTCTTTAAACCGAGAACCAAGAACCAAGGACCATAGTCTCACAACGCCCAGACACGAAACAAATGTTGTGCTTTTTTCTGTGCACAAATATTTGGCCAGTAGCGTAGCGTAGTCTTCGCTATAGGTATAAGTATGAGATTTGAGCTGAACCAACCAATACACCACAGAGGCTGTCGAACCAAACCACCACAGAATTTGTACAAAGTTTCTTTACTGGTCAAGCATCTGTCTGATAACGAGGTAATTATTGACATTGAATCGGTGTTCCATCGATTTTCTTACACGTGGAGTTTGGTCCAACGAGGAAGGATTAGTCAGCGAATTGTACGGACGTAACACTTTTCTTACGTATCATCAGACAGATTTGGTTCTAAAAGGAGCATTATGGTTAATGATTATAAAGCTCAAAATTAAAACCACTTTTTTTTTACGCTTAATAGATCTATGTTTGGCCACTATCTCGCCTGATGTGAAGCGATGATGTGGCCTAAGATGGAGCACATAGATCTAGAGAGAGGCGGCAGTTGAGCGGCTGCTCAGACCCGTCTCCCCGATGGTTCACCGAACATCATCCCGAAACACGACTAGGTCGTTTGACGGCATGGCTTTGTTCGGTGGGTGGTATTACAACCACGGCCAGAGCCTACCACTCCAAAGCGCGTAAGCGGGTTTCATCACGATGTTTTTCTTCACCGTTTTAGAGCGAGCGTGCAAAACTTAATCGTAACTCATACACTTCTTTATCGTACTTAATCGTAATACATATTCCACAAATTATTATGATAGTTGGCATACAAAAGTGGCTGGTGTGGCTACTGAGCCAACATGAGGCCATGAGGCCACTGGCCCAGAGGCCTCATGACGAATGACTAGTTTTGTAAAGAGAAAATATTTAGGCATGTATTTCATATGAGTTTAGAGTTAATAGTTTATATAGTTTAATGCTTGTTGCCCTTACAATTACTAACCCAATTGTGAAGCAAGCTAGACACAATACAAAATCTTAAAATTTACTTAAAAACTGTATTTAGGCATAGCAATTGAAAGAAAGAAAGAAAGAAAAGAAAATGAGTTTTTATTGCCAACAATCATATTATAACTACTTATAAAATATTTATACACGATAAATTTTTGGCAATAAGGGTAGGCTCAGCATCGTTCTATGTAAACTCTAGTGAGTTTACACAGGGCTAGTTTACATCATAAATACACTGCATCGCATACAGAAGATATCAACCGCTGGGTCGCTAGCAATCAGGGCGGCGAGTAGATGGCCAGCCTGGGTCATGGGAGCATGCCGAGCCGTGCAGGTGCGTAGTTAACTTAGAAATAAGTGTTACATATCATCAGTCATCATCAGTCCATCACGTTCCCACTGCTGGGACACGGGCCTTCTCTCGTACAGAGAGTATGGGTCATAATCCACGACGCTGGTCCAGTGCGGGTGTCACATGTCCTTGAAATTTTTGTCATAAATTCTTGGACATGCCAGTTCGTGTTCCACACGATGTTCTTCACCGTTTTTAGAGTGTTAATCCGCACGTAACCAACACCAGTACTTACCTGAAATATCTCGACGTCTAGAAAGGCCCAGTCACCCCGTGTCATGCCCAGAGCGTGAGCGGCCAGCAGGAATTCTCGTACTAGGGAACCTCGCACGCTGAGGATTACCACTGCCGGACAAATAAACACAAACATAAAAGATTTCAATCTCCTAACAATTAAATCTAAGGATTTACGTATTTTCAAGAGCGAGTGTGGCTCAGTGGGAGCTCGTGCGACTTTCGATCCGACGCACCCGAGTTCGAATCCCGCTGGCCCCACACCACTGACTTTCTTAAGTTATGTGCGGATTTAACACTCACTCCAAAAACGGTGAAGGAAAACATCGTGAGGAAACCGGCATTTCCAAGAATTTTTCACGAAAATTCAAGGACATGTGACATCCACCAACCCGCACTGGGCCAGCGTGGTGGATTATGGCCCATTCTCTCTCTATGACAGAAGACCCGTGTCTCAGCAGTGGGAACGTGATGGGCTGATGATGATGATGATGATGATGACGTATTTTTGCCACGCTCGTGGTCTTAACTAATTCCTATTGGGAGTTGGGTCCCTTTGAATCAAGTTAACTGAGACTGGCGATAAAATCGAAATCGAACAATAATTCATATTATAACAAAAAAAATCGATTTCAATTCTGATGTTTGTACTCGTATCTTCGAAGTCCAAGGTCCAATATCGATAAAATTTATATGGGGCCACCTTGTAGCGATACTGACCCAACGCAAATATATACTTTTCCAAATCGTGTTTTACCTAAATGACAGAGTTCTGAGGCAACAAACATTTTAAAAAAAGTCTATCAAATTGTTAAGCTCCTCCTTTTGTGAAGTCGATTAAAAACTTATTATATTGACGAGTGTGTATTATTATGATATTTCTTAAGGCTATCCATCAATGAAATTGTATCTTTGCCTTTAACCTATTAATATAATAAATGTGAAAGTCTGCCTGTGTGTGTGTGTGTTTGTGTGTGTTTGTCTATTATGAAATTAAATGAATGAAAACATTTATTTTGACAACTGCACACGGTACAACATTAATCGATTTAGGCGCATTAGGGCTAATTCTCATTATGGCAACCGACTCGCTAATGGACTACTTCTCACTATGGCCACTTCTCATTTTGGCTACTTCTCACTTGGGCTACTTCTCATTAGGGCTACTTCTCATTAGGACTTCTTCTCATTAGGGCTACTTCTCATTAGGGCCACTTCTCATTAGGGCTACTTCTCATTAGGGCTACTTCTCATTAGGGCTATTTCTCATTAGGGCTACTTCTTAAAATTTGGGAATGTTTATTGAAATAAGGTACGAAATAGCTTAGCTCCATAACTACTGAACGAATTTTGAAGAAATTTTATACGTAGTTGCTCGAGGTCCTGGATTAGGACATAGGCGTACAGTTGAGGGTACAACTATAAACTTAAGCGGGTGAAACCGCGCAGCGCAGCTAGTTATATATAACTTTACAAAATGAGGGTACCTACAGATACTTATTTAATTCGTGACTAAATTAAACTGGTCACGTCTCATATGAGAAGCCTGTTGGATGAAGTATTTAACCTCATGATATATTTATGCACATCACACCTCTGGCAATATTTGGCCTCTAATGAACCAAATTAAACTCTCTGTTCGTCAGCAACTCCGTTTCAGAGCATTGAATAAATAACGCGTCAGCAATGTTATGCTGATATAACGTTTTACATTTTGTAAATACTTTCACAAATAAAACCGCTAAATTGTTGGAACACTTTTGTCAGCATGTTTCTGTTTGCGTTTGAGTTTTGGCTGAATAAAGGATCTGGTATTTTGTATCTAACTTTTTACCTCTATTTTAAAGTTATTACTATAGTAGCACAGTATGTAGGAGTAGATAAATACAAACAAAATAAAAAAAAAGAGATTTTAATAAACTTAACTATTCAAACTTAAAATATTGAATATTATAAATGTATTTATCTAATACCTTTAAACGAGCGATTCTTGTATATATGTAATAAAGTCTGAATCTCGGAAACGGCTCCAACGCTTTTCATGAAATTTAGTATGCAGGGGTTTCGGAGGCGATAAATCGATCGAGCTAGGTTTCATTTTAAGAAACGTAGTTTTACCCGTGTTTTAAACATACTGAAAAATATGTTTCTGTAATAAAAATATTCTTATTCTTCCTGATATTTATTGGCGAGTAGTACACTATATTTTTTTAAAGCTTTGGCAACTAGGGCCATCCGCTTAAACAATAACTAAACTGCCCCCCTACCCATATGTCCCTCAAGCGCCAATCGTATATCGTGTTGAGGTCAGTTTAGGGTATAGACTTACTACGACAATATTTTATAATGCCATTTATTGTCCCATTAAGTTTATCTCAACTTTTAGTTATCATATTTTATATAAATGAATGAGTAAAATAATAATTAGTCGGTATCTCATTAGTCGCAGTGAAGCTGTACCTTAATGTGAGCTCAACACGATATACGATTGGCGCTTGAGGGACATATGGGTACGGGGGCTGCTTTACCGAAACAGCAACACTAAAGCTACTTGACAATATATAGATGGCGTTGTTAAGCAACACTAAGCCATCTCAAAAACACCGGGCAAAGCTCGGTCATCCAGGTACTTATAATTAACGGGCGACACTCACGTTTAAGTTGGAGTATTCCAACTACACTTTCAACAACATCCGGTGGTCTTTTCAAGGCGAGTGCGGATCAGTAAGTTGCGAACACGTCGCGCCTCGCACTACTTGAAACTTTAGTTGGACTTCTCCAAATTAAGCATGAGTGTCACCCGTAAATTATAATTAATAATGTGTGTTTAAACCACACTAATTCATTAATTCATAGTTCATATTGACAGCGGCTGCTTTTTAATCATTTTCCGCTTTTCGCTTCAGACGGGCTTCTGACTCGTTTTCCTGAACATCACATTTCGCATCTCCATCGCAATTTAATAAAACTTTGAAAAACAATGATGGATTCAAAAAGTTAAAACTATCGTGAAAGAAAAACTTTTCCCATTACGAACTAAACAGACGGAAACAAAACAAAAGAGCGGAATAAAATAAAAACAAACCAGTGATATGAAATCGATAGCTGTCGGCACAGGCTGTCGTGTTCATAGCGCTGAGCTGAGCGCGTTGACTTTGAACTTGTCAGTGGGAGGTCTAGTTACTTTTTCTATCCACTCGTTGCAGTTTTTAGAGCGTTGTTTTCTTGCAATATTTTCTCATGTAGGGATCTTTTTGCTGTGGCGATCAAAGGAGATAACTAAACTGGCATCTATACAGCACTTGTAAATAAATAAAATTCATTTATTTCAGGCAATGATACAGTTATATTATTGTTTAAACTAACGTGAGTATTATTCATATTATTATTTACTAACCGGCTACACTCACGCCAAGCGCTCGCCGAACCGCACGTACTCCGTGAGGATGAGCGTCTGTACCGCTCGAACACCGGTCGAGTGTCTCGACTTATTCTCGTGAGTGTAGCCGATCAGTGAATAATAATAATAATATAGTTAACAAAATAAAAGTACCAGAGGCCCATAAAATATATACCTTACAGACTAACATATATACAAATTATAAAAACACTAATTTCCACTAGACACTAGGCATTTCGGTGTAGCCTCTCTGTAGCGCCGGAACACTAAAATAACTATATACCGTGATGCAGTAACTTCTAGTAAGTTTTTTAACACAAGACTAAACCTTTTCGTTCGTCTTGCACTAACTCAAGTCTTCTGTCCCGATACGCTTTCTTTGAAGTTTTCCTATTTTTTTACCACGTTTTTATTAAGTCACTTTCTTTTTTGCCTGTCTGTCGTTCCGGGTGGAATCTTACAACTCAAATTTCGAGCACTTCTCGATTAGCTATCCGGCTGAAACTTTAAGGGTAGCTCACAACTCGATAACAATGCATTGTTAATCCATCCATAAGGCGCATAAAAACTTGATATTTAGATTTTTTTTTAATCCACATTAATTTGCTTGTTTTGAAGAGACCATCAGTCAGTGATGGCCTTGCTACATTTTCTCGTCGAGAAAACTCAGCACTTCTATTTCCTTATTATATCCCCAGCCTCTAGATAAATATGGGATATGGATAAAGTAAATTACTTTTGACCTGCGGAATTAAGCTTGGGCATCGTATAATCTCTCGGATTAAATGCCAAGTTTAAATAAACAAAGTTCAGAGGAGTTACCCATTTTAAAAGCGAATTTTTTAAATCATCTCTCAGAGAGATTGAGGCTGGATATAATAGGATCAGATGTCAGCCTAAGGGCCGGCGTCTTCTCCTTTCATCGATTTATACTCTATTGATAAAATCTAATGCTTCAAGCGACTAGGTACTATACGATTTATATTATTGTGACGACTGTTTCTGAAACTATGTCAAAAAAAAGATAACTATTAAAGCTTTTATAAGTTGTTCTGTCTGATTAAAAAAAACACATATACATAAAATAGGATAACATAGTTTATTGTGTAAAACTGTGTACCTAGGATGTTTTAGTTGCAATAAAAGTTCCAACAGCTTACCCACTTCAGGTGTACAATAATAACAGCTTATCTGGTTTACCATATTATCCGTTTTGTTTACTAAACTCGAGTGGAGTCCCTCAGATACGTCAGATTTTATTAATACATGTATTTATTGCAGTCATAAAGAAAAAAATGATAATTAATAATAATATTATTAATTGTTAATAATTAATTAATTGATTCTTTTTTTTGTATTGTGGTGTTATACTAGTACGTACTAAATTGAAATAAATCAATTTAACTTTGCAGTCATAAACATTCATTTGACACATGTCTTAAATAATGTGGTAGGTAGGTAGGTACATGCCCTGTATGGGCATTTGCAACTGATTGCGACTTTAAGTCTCTTTTGGCCAGGAATTTAAATTTGTGACAGAGACATTCAAGCCAGAACACAGTATGCACACAACTGTAGTATTTTCCCAGACGGCTACTCTATTGCTAGCACTATTTTCTTACCTCTGGCATACATACTGACATCCCGCAATAGAGCCTCGCACGACTCCCGCTCGTTTCCATCCAGCTCGCGAACTGCCTTCAGAACGCCTTCCTTCCTTAAGCCCCATTCAAGGCTTTTCCCTGTACAGAAAGTTAAAAGGATGGATTGATGTTGATAAATAAATTACGACATTGTATACTCTATACAGAAGCTTTATCTATACCTTGGATTTTCTGCAACTAATATATATATGGGCTATATCCTTGTTTTTGTATAAGATTCTTTTTCTTGCACAAATATTTCGTTTGTGGGAATTGAACCACAATTTGTTATTATTAGTAACTGAATGACGAGACGAGCTGGTCGTTTGCCTGATGGTAAGCAATACGCCAGCCCATAACAATAACAGCACCACCAAGAACTTTGTTTTGGAAAACCCTGCGCGGCGCTGCACTGCGTTCGTCACTCTGACACAATTAGCTGTTGAGTCTCATAATGCCCAGTAATTTCACTGGCTACAATGCCCTTCAAAGCGGAACACAGTAATGCTTGCGCACTGCTGCTTGGCGGCTGAATAACTGGCAAAGCGGTGGTACCTACCCAGACGACGTCTCGCATACGAGCAACTTACCACCAGTGAAAATGTTATTGAACTTGCCTGCCTAACCATTATACGTGTACTATACAATACAAAGGCTGTTGTTTTACTAAATTATCAATATATCGATACCTTAGCCTAGCGGCAAAATCTGTATCCCTCAAACAGACTTGGCCTCTGGCTGCTAAACCTACCTAACACACATATTATTATTACCAGTATTACCTAAGTATCAACTATTAACATTCACTATTCCCTTAGTAAACGCTTGAGTACATCAAATTAATGTGATAGGTCAATTTAATTTCCATGCTACATTGACAATGTTTTAAGTATGTTATAATGGATCGCTCTAGCAGCGAACTTCAATTTTTGCTAAAATAATAAATTGAAAAATGCGTAGCGCGGAGCGTTGCCAGTGGGGTGAGCACGAACCATTTGCGAAAAGGTAATCGTACGTAAATGATAGCAGTTTGAGAGCGAGTGTGGCTCAGCGGGAACTCGTGTGCCTTTCAATCCTACGCACTGTTGTACTGGGTTCGAATCCCGACTCGGCCCGACTGCACCAATAACTCGTAGTTAAGTGTAGATTTTGCACGCTCGCTCTAAAACGGTGAAGGAAAACATCGTGATGAAATCCGCTTACGCGCTTTGGAGTGGTAGGCCCCGGCCGTGGTTGTAATACTACCCACGGAACAATGCCATGCCGTCAAGCGACCTAGTCGTGTTTCGGGATGATGTTCGGTGAACCATCGTGGAGACGGATCTGAGCAGCCGCTCAACTGCCGTCTCTCTCTAGATCTATGTGCTCCATCTTAGGCCACATCATCGCTTCACATCAGGCGAGATAGTGGCCAAACACAGATCAATTAAGCGTAAAAAAAAAGTTTCCAAATTTAAGTTTTAAGATACGGCACTCCCTTGTTGGCGATTGATTATTCTTTTACTTTTGACACTAAACTGTGGTAAAAAAGGGTAAATATATCTTAAAAACCGGCCAAGTGCGAGTCGGACTCGTGCACGAGGGGTTCCGTAGCATTATCTAGAAAACGACAAAAAATCACGTTTGTTGTATGGGAGGTCCCTTAAATATTTATTTTATTCTGTTTTTTTTTTGTATTTCTTGCTATAGCGGCAGAAATACATCATCTGTGACAATTTCAACTGTTTAACTATCACGGCTCATAAGATAAATAGACAGACAGACAGACAGACAGACAGACGGACGGACAGCGGAGTCTTAGTAATAGCGCCCCGTTTTACCCTTTGGGTACGGAACCCTAAAAACATCATGATTATTGATACGTTACGTATTGTCAAAATATTCATTCATGGTTTTCTGGCGCTCGCTCGGGAAATCTGGGCCCCAATTCATTATGACAACGAATGAAGGAATCGACGTGATTTCGAAGCAAGGAATTGCCAAGTTGTCATAGTGAATTAGGGCCCTGGTAGGTCATATAATTAAAACACGTGTAGCACCTAACCATTTATAAAACATCGCACATTTTTTACAATTTCTAAACCAATAATTTCTTATGGTACCAATGATTATAGTGCTTTATAGAAATAACTAGTATGCATTTGTAGAGTACGTTCTGTTGTGTCACTACATAGTATAAAACAAAGTCGCTTTCTCTGTCCCTATATCCGTATGTATGCTTAAACCTTTAAAACTACGCAACGGATTTTGATGCGGTTTTTTTTAATAGATAGATTGAAGAGGATGGTTTATATGTATAATAACCGTGCGAAGCCGGGGCGGGTCGCTAGTTGTATAATAATTAATGCCACTTAACCATGACTATAAACTGAAAGAGAATATCTACCTATTAAGATAACCAGCACGAGGCAATCCATTTCGTCTGAGTCAAGCATGAAAATTACATTTTAGTGTGACATTTCACCTCATTTACATCAACAGAGATTTATCGAAATAGTTTGCCAATATAGGTATTGCTTGCATTAATTTCACAGATGTTCTAATTCTCATCAATCACGCGGGCACCTGCGCCTCAAATTGGTATAAGATTTAACGTTCTCATAGGTTGATGAGATTGTTTCATTAAAATCTCATCGTTTATGTGTGTCTACATCACACGTCTCTATATTGAATTATTAACTTAGCCTTAGGTTAATTACGCTAAGCGTTTGTTGTCCGTAGCTTTTGTTATGATTATGTCACGTGTTATGGCACAGTATATTAAGGGACAGAAGCATCACTCCGCAAAGAAATTTAAACAAATAGCGACTCTTGCTATGACGCAATAAAATTTAATTTAGCTCGCGTAGCGCTGCATACCTACCAGTCATATTAACCTACAGAGCGCCTCTCTTTCTATCGCATAGCTCTTATCTCTTCTGACGCGGCACGTATAACGACGCGCGACCCGCCGTCGGTGTCCGGCTATGTACTCATAGCTTCGTACCTACAGTGCGGAGTGCACTAGGCCTGTTTATGGTTATGTTATGAGTGACTCATATGTGGATAGAAATTCAATTGGATTTTGACAACTTAACAAGAATCCGTAATAGATTTAAAAAATAATGTAAAGCCTCGTTTTTATGGATTTAGAATGCATTGTCATCGAGTTGTGAGCTACCATGAAAGTTTCAGCCGGATACCTAACGGGGAAGTGCTCGAAATTTGAGTTACAAGATTCCACCAGAAACGACTGACAGACAGAATTATAATGAACAAAAATAATAATAATAATGCTCTATGTTTTATTGCTTTGGTACATATTAGGCACTTCTTTATAATAATCGGCTTATTCATTAGACAACAAATATTGAACGTCATCACAAGAGGTACTATTATTAGGTATTCTGTGACAAGGATCAAAGGCGTTGCAGGAGCAAAATCACTCAAATTCAAGAATACATAGATCGAACTTGAACTCGGCACATGCCGCAAACAGGTAGATGATCAACGACTAATAAACGATTGTACAATTTTTATTACTGATAAAAGTCAACTAAATTTTTTACAAAATGCTTATGATCAAGGGAAAATTAGCGATCTTGCCTTTAAATTTAATTATCTTATCTGGGGTGTCCGGGCTTCTATCTACAATCTCGCTCGTAACTACTACGGTTAAATACTGACTGACAATGAGCTAGAACCTCGTAACAAGCGTGGCAGCCGACTCTGGCAGTATGACATGCGAGTCGTGTCAGATATTACACAGTATCAACACAACCTCTGTGTAGTGGTTGGACAGGTTGGCTCAAACCTCATACACCACCGAGGTTGCGGATTCGATTCCTGCGACGGTACAAATGTTAAAGCACGGAAAAAAAATTGCAAGTATTTGTCTCGTGTCTGGGTGTTGTCGGCCATTGGTCCTCGTAGTTCCTGTTTCCCTAAATACAGGAAGTCCTAGTGAGGGACCAGGATCTATGCATGTGATCGTTGGGTAAATAAAAAATAAAAAACTGACTGCAATGTATCTTCGAAGTCTAGGATCGAAGGGTATATCAATGAAATTTATATGGGACCATTTTGTAGCTATCCTGAACCCAATTTCCAAATCGGTTTATAAATGACAGAGTTCTGAAGTAACAAACATTTAAAAAAAACAATCGAATTGAGAACCTCTTCCAATTTTTTAAGTCGGTTAATAAAATTTAAAAATAGGTACTGACCGACAGTGAGCGAGAACAAGTCAGATTGGTTTAGCAACAGAGCGACGTGCGCCCATCCGAACCGCTCGAACACGCTTGTAAACACCCGTGGCAGCCGACACTGGCAGCATGACATGCGAGTCAGTGTCGGGTATTACACAGTATAAACACAATAGATACTGACCGACAGTGAGCGAGAACAAGTCAGATTGGTTTAGCAACAGAGCGACGTGCGCCCATCCGAACCGCTCGAACACGCTTGTAAACACCCGTGGCAGCCGACACTGGCAGCATGACATGCGAGTCAGTGTCGGGTATTACACAGTATAAACACAATAGATACTGACCGACAGTGAGCGAGAACAAGTCAGACTTGTCTAGCAGAAGAGCGACGTACGCCTATCCGAATCGGTCGAACACGCTTGTAAACACTTGTGGCAACCGACACTGGCAGTATGACATGCGAGTCAATGTCGGGTATTACACAGTATAAACACAAAAGGTACTGACCAACAGTGAGCGAGAACAAGTCAGACTTGTCTAGCAGCAGAGCAACGTGCGCCCATCCGAACCGCTCGAACACGCTTGTAAACACTCGTGGCAGCCGACACTGGCAGTATGACATGCGAGTCAGTGTCGGATACTTCCCCTTGTCGTTGAATAACGTCTGTGGCTACAACAAAAAAATATATTTTATTAGTGTATTCGAATTTAATAATTGTACGAATTGAATATATAATAAGTGTGTTATACTAATGATGTTAAGAGTGCGTATGAAGCCAAATCACAAATCTTAGATTTGAATTTACATAAGTAATTTTAGATAATATTTTAGATATTTTAAGAGCGGTTTCAGACTAGCGTTTTTTTCTGCGCGTATATGGTTGTTTCGACATACGCGCTTACACGCGCATTTCGCGCTTCAAAAAACCGGACTCACGTACACGGCTTATTCCGCCGTGTTCGCTCGAACCGGTATGGGTGAATCTGTATCAACATGGGAGGCGTCTCTCGCGGCTCGCACTTATAGGAGCTTATAAGCGCGTCAATGCTCGTACGAGCCGCGCGTGTGGCAAAAGGCGCGCACTTCGCACGTATAAATCGCTGGTCTGAAACCGCCCTAAATAAAAGTTATATGGTTACTACATTATAATTGCAAGCGCTTACACTCAGCGAAATTATTAAGCTTTATACGCTCTTTTAAACCTAAATGCGAAAGTTTGCATGTATGTTACTTAATTGCGCCGTAGCGGCTGAACATTTTACATAGTTTTAAAGTTGAAAATTGGGTTTTTGTTACAAAAGTTTGTATACCTAATCACTGACAAAACTAAGAGCACACAATTTTGCAATAATACTGAGACATAACTACATAATTATAGTAAACCTTTTTTTTAGTAGAACTGAAATTACCCTGGTTCCTTTCTTCAGATTCCTGAGGCGGTGCATTCGGCTGACGACGCTGGCTGGGGCTGTCAGTTCCCCTTCCGATGGAGGCTACACACAAAACGTACATGTAGATATATTATTAAATTGTAATGACATCATCATTTTGCTGTCATCAATAAAATGTTGATGTCGTCAGTCACAAACTGCAGGCTTATAAGCCTGTATGCTACACATTTCTAAATAGTATACAAGTATACGTTTTAAAAAACAAAAAAACCGACTTCAATGTATCTTCGAAGTCCAAGGTCAAATATCGATGAAATTTATATGGGACCACTTCGTAGCTATACTGAACCCAACGCAAAAAGAATTTGCCAAATCGGTTCATGAACGATGGAGTTCTGAGGTAACAAACAAAAAAAATAAAAAAAAAACAATGGAAGAGGAATAGAGAACCTTCTCCTTTTTTGAAGTCGGTCAAAAATAAAGTCACTATACATGTCCTTTTATTTAATTTCTGTTTCTCCGCTTACTTCTTCTATACCACGCAACGGTTTTACAGTATTCACTGTCATTAAGAGATATTTTACCGAAGGTTACTATGTACAATACATTATAATTAAGTTTTTGTATAGTAGAGACAATTCAATGTTTTGTAATCAAGTCGTAATAAACTTACACCACATTAGTAAATTGCCTCCATGCGAAGCCGGGGCGGGTTACTAGTACATAATACCACAGAATACTAAGAAACAGAAGCGTCACTCCGCAAAGAAATTTAAACAAATAGCGACTTTTGCTAAGACGCAATAAAATTCAATTCAGCTCGCGTAGCGCTGCATGCCTATCAGTCATATTAACCTACAGAGTGCCTCTCTTTCTATCGCATAGCTCTTATCTCTTCTGACGCGGCACGTGTAACGATGCGCGACCCGCCGTCGGTGTCCGGCTATGTACTTGTAGCTTCATACCTACCGTGCGGAGTGCGCTAGGCCTGATAATACGCAAGTCGTCCTACCCCACAATTATCTACCATATCGATCTAGCAGTAGGCACTTATATATCTGGCACCTTTGAGATTACGCAGGACTGTAATGGAATGATGCTGTTTTGTATCGGTAACGAAAATACACCTTTAGCCAAGTAACTAGCAATTCTCCATACATTTGCACATGTCCCCACTTACTTTTCTTCATAACAACTACTTGAACATAGAAACTTAGGTAAGCGATATTAAATCTTTACTAATATTATAAACGCGAAAGTTTGTATGTATGGATGGATCTGTTACTCTTTCACGCATCAACAACTACCGAACCGATTTTGATGAAATTGGTAAGTAGGTACTTTAGGACTTGGAATAACAAATAGAACTTTACTGCTACTTTTTATCCCGGGAAACCGCTGGTGGAACCGCGGAGCGCAGCTAGTAAGTAAATTATTATTATTTATTTATTTATTGTGACAAAAACGATTTAAAACCAATTATATTTATCACACAAAAAAATTAATACATGCAATTACAAAAAAGAATTAATGTAATAAAAATGTCAATAGTATATACAATAATATGAATGTCAGCAATATTTATAATGTCATTAATCGCTATCTTCACTACTGTCAGAGTGACCAGAATTGGTCCATTGGTCACTCAAACTTTCACAATATGACAATAATGCAGGCACAATGGATGACCACTTGTCAAAAGAAATGTCAAATTCAGTGTTGGCGTCACGGAGCGCATTGAGGTGGTTCAGAGGCCGAACCAAAGGTGACATCGCTCGCGCCACCGTATGACCTCGATCGACGTGAAAAATGTTATGCTGCCGTCGGTGACCGCGCCTGCTTGCCGGGACCTCGAGTTCGCTTGGGACGGATAGCACACACAAAAGATTGTGCAGAAGTAGGCAGTCAACCGATCCCTTTAGAACCTTGAGGCAAATGGTGAGTTGTGCAACCATTCTTCTCACTTCAAGCGAGTTATAACCAAGGTGCCCAAGTCAAAATTTAGTTGGGTACCGAAACGATTATAGAAATTATATTACTATATCAACCTATTGTGTCCCACTGCTGGGCAAATGTCTCCCCCATCCATCATAGTAAGTAAATAAGTATTAAAAAAAACCCAACGATCAAAACGAAACAAATGAGTCGCGGGAATCGAACCCGCAACCTCAGTGGTGTATGAGATTTCAGCCAACCTGCAATCACACTGGGTGGTCTTTGAAGATCCCTCAGACAACCATGCAAGGACAATATTGTAATATTTTTTGGCTGACAGCAAGTCACCAGCAATGTGCATTTCAATTAAAAAAATTAAAAATATTAAATTATGTGTTATTAATTAAATTATGTTCGTGGAATAGCTCATAAATGGTTCGCTTCTTATTTAAAAAACAGACAACAGTTCGTAGAAATCGAGCATTTCGACGATCAGAAAAAGACTATACGAAATGTCCGTTCTGACAGCAAAATCACTAATGCCTCAATTCCTCAAGGGAGCGTCATCGGATGTCTCCTATTTTTAATATATATCAATGACCTTCCAAAAATCATAAAAGAACAGTGTGTATTGTTTGCAGATGACGTATCCATAATAACCTCATGCCACAACAAAATAAATTTACACGAAAAACTTACCTCCCTCCTTGATAAAACGACCGAATGGATGAACGACCACAACCTTGAAATAAATTTTTCCAAAACCAAACTATTAATATTTCACCCGCAACAAAAAGCACCACTAAATTTTAATTTCACTTTCCACAACACACAATTAGAAACAGTTAAAGAATTCACTTTGCTCGGACTAGTTATAGACTCACACATAAATTGGGAACCGCACATCCAGAAAATACGATCTAAAATATCTAAATTTACGTATGCGCTTCGCGAAATAAAAAGAACTACTGACCTGCAAACTGCACTGGTTACCTATTATTCCTACGCCTATGCATGGCTGACTTATGGTGTGATACTGTGGGGGAATAGCACGACCGCGCCCACTCTCTTCACTCAGCAGAAAAAACTAATTAGGATACTTGTCAACATAGAACAAACAGACAGTTGCAAGCCATATTTCAAAAAACACAATATCCTTACCCTACCGTGTATTTATATCCTGGAAATATGCAAATTTGTAAGAATATATCCACAATTCGTTACAAAACGAGGAGATATACCTACGAACCGCTCAATACGAAACAAAAACCGGTTAGTGCTACCTTCCTCCCGCCTCAAGATGCACTCGTCAGGTCCCCTTGTTATGTCAGTAAAAATTTATAACAAGCTCCCGGAAATAATTAAAAACGAAACAAATGACGGACAATACATAAAACAAATAAAACAATTACTAATTAGCAAAACCTACTATACAATTCAGGAATATTTGAATGATAAATTAAATTAATAAGAAACTGGACATAATTAATTGAATTTGACATTAAAAACTATAATAAAAAAAAAAAAAAATTACTTAGAATAATTAATCGTATATATTATGATATTGACATTTTTTTTTTTGTTTGACTTTTGATTGACTCAATAATACTATTTCTATGATACTTTTTTTATATTCCTTAATTAATTTGACATGTTTTAATACAAATGCACAAATAGTCTTCCTCTCTCCTAATTGCTGCGCCCAACAGGGTCCATGATGAACTTTATTTTTATTTTACCTATCATCTAATTACATTATGGATTGCAATAAATAATTGAATTGAATTGAATATGTGTCACTTCAATTAAAAAAAAACGGTATAGAGACGTTTCTTCAAAGAACTAAACCCTTGCAGTATAAATTAAACATTTATTTCAATGCCATGTTGAATCTGAATAGTCAAGCGTATGGAAATGGCATGGAATATTTATTGTTAGGGCCACTTACTTTATTGCTACACCTTTTTCATGTATAATGCCGATTATGCTTGGATTTCATATTTAAATAGTAATTTTCAAACGATGTTGTAAACGAGGGCAGAATACATTTGAGAGTATGGATAGAGCCATATTTTATTCCATTTCTGCAAAGTAGCCAACTGTCACATAAGATAAATAACATTGTAGAAACACAAAAAAATGTAACAAAATCTCTGAAAAAATGCCCCTCAGTTTCTTGCCGTATCTTCTGAGTAGTTGTTCTTTTTCCGATACAGAGGTAAGAGTCATTGTGATAATTTGACTTTCATAAGTGCGTCTGTAATGCCAAAATGATTAAAGAGATTTTGATTGATTTTGATTTTGAATTTAAGGCCAAAAACCAATATTTATGCAAGCTTAAATATTAAGTATCCTACACAAAACATTGCGCAGGTTATTTATTTATCTTTGAGGATAAACCTGTGACTCAGAAATGTTCGCATAATGTTAAAATCGGTTTTATCATACCTATAAATTACAATTAATTTTGCAGGAGTTTACACGTGTTATGCCAATAGACGCTATACTGTTTAAAGAAGGTCTGACGACCGAGACGAATTTTATTTATTTTTTATTTTATTTATTCATAAATAATAATCAGAACGGCATTAACACTAATTATTTACTTCAGATTTACAAATTTAGAAAATGTAATCTCTACTAATATTGTAAATGTGAATGGAAGTTTGTTTGTTACGCTTTCAGAAGTAACATAGGATACTTTTTATTAAAAAAAATATATATTTATTACGAAAGGTAAAAAAATTGTTTGTCAAAAAATCTCAAAATCTAGATACTTCAACGACAAGACAGAATGGCTTCCTCTATCATCCACGCGGACGAAGTCGCGGGAAAAAGCTAGTAAAGCTATACATTTTCACACTACTGCAAACAAATTGTTTCAATGTTTACGCGAATATATCTAGGGGATAAGATAATATAAACCTATTAAGATGGCATTGTGCGCGTCAAACGGGGGAACACTGGCGTGCCAATGCACTTGCTGGCGTCGTCGCCTGTCGGTGCGAACAGTAGAACTCTCACTTCGGAATCTGGCGCGTTGCTCCGCAACACAGAGCCTGCTGGCCTCGCACAGAAATTCAGGACTACTAGCCTACCACGTAGTATGCCAATCATGAAATACCATTGCATAATTTCCTCCTCTCAGAGGCATCAGTTCAAGCTTCAAAATGTTTTCATCCGTTTTCCGTTGACATCATTCATAATTTGAAAACGCTATAAAGTTTCTCCGTAAAGTAATACCTCGTTTTCGCCATGTATGAACTGCATACGAAAATGTACGATCAGTTAGGTAAAAATGTATAAGAGTGATGTATCTACGACGACGCATCATAATAAACTCTCCATACCTACTACATAAAGAAATCGTGTAAGAGCAAATAAATATTGATAAAATTCATTGTATACTGACGACGCAAGGACCTTTACAGTAGGTTAACTTTGCACAAACAGCTTAATATTCACAAATGTGTCTAGATATTTAAAAAAAGAACTATGCTATATATAACCTCCCCGAGCAGTTTTCTGATCACTCTTGACTCGGAAACAAGCCATCAGTGGTATTAATAGAAATACTGTGTCATTGTGTCTAATAGGCGTTGACTGAACGAGGTTAGCATCTAAGTATTTTGTGCCTTTAGGTTGTACTAGTACCTGAGTGAACACAACCATTTTTCTCAGTAATACATTTATTTTCATTTATTTTTTATTACAATAAGAACGGCAACAAGCCAATTACACTTATTATTTATTTTCAAAACCAAAGTCGTTATCGTTATCTAATTTATATAAACTAATCTAATCTAATTTTTAATATTGAATGCATTAGCGCATGCTAGGCGAAAATCTTAAGATTTTAAATATTTAGAAAGAAGAAAAATGATATTGCTCGGGCAGGGATAGAACCTGCGTCTTCGGAATACCGTCCCGACGCCTTGACCACTGGGCCACCGAGCCTACTGCTCGAGCAACCAAATTTCTTCTATCCTTCTTATATCGTCTTACGAGGACGATTCTACGTCATCTATCGTCAATGCTTCCATTGATCAATCTAATCTAATCTAATACGTAAACGTAATACGTAAACCACTACCAGGGCAACGTTTCCAAAATTCTGGCTGCATTGCCACGTTGAATTAGATATGAATATAAAAAATATTCAATTAATAAAGCTACATAATGTCATATTAAAATAAAATACAAAATACGTAACAATAAAATGAAATCAATTATAAATATAAAATAATAAATATTATTATTAACCAATACTTTACCGCGATAACACAGTCAGTTAAAACCTAAATAGTCCTCTTCGGGCTTGATAGAATAGTAAATAGATAGGAAGTAACAATATAGCAAGTTGAGTTACTGACTTCGAACTGTGTCAAGGTTAGGACGCGACAGGTAAATATTAAACGAGACCCCGAGACGAGGGTAATCTGATTTTCTCGGGAAAAAAAGCGTCGTCTTATTATATAGTGAAGGATAGTGAAAGTACATTCAAATTCGAAGTGAGTAAGGTACTTTACTTAAAGGAAAAGGATATTTAAGTTAAAGTAGTTTTACGCTGAAGGATAGGTCATATAGACAGATAGATAAACACTTTATTATTCACCTTAAAATAGATATAAAGTACAAGTCAAATGTCTACAATGGTGTAACAATGGGCGGTATTATCGTTTAAAGCGATCTCTTTCAGACATCCTTTGGATGGAGAGGAATAACGAAACACACACAGACGGTGGTGATAGAAATTATAATAGACATACTAAGGGCTTACATATGATATAAAATATAATATGACTACATAAATATACTTATATACCTAATATAAATAGAGCATGCTGAGCTAGATAGTGCATGGACATAGGGTTAAGGTTTTAAAAAAACATATCCCCGCAGAGTTTCTTGGTGCTATCACGGTATATATAGACGTACGGAAACTCGGCATCCGTTTATGGTTGACATCCCTCCTGCCAGAACAAAGCGTTTCGCTTCAACTTTCATAATGCGAACAGCCAAGGAATGGAACACCTTACCAGCGTCTCTGTTTCCAGATACTTATAATTTAGGTGTCTTCAAGTCCCGAGTGAATCGGTATCTTCTAGGCAAGCATGATCCATCGTCGACCACGTCGTCACTTTTCATCAGGTGAGACTGTGGTCAAATGCTAGCCTATCAGGAAATTAAAAAAAAAAACATCTCTAGCGAGCGTATTTCTGAAGCACTGGTAGAGTCAGTTTTCGCATTTCATTTCTGGGCCCGGACTTCAATTTGTGTATGGGAAAGAAATAGTTAAACTGATGCTTACCTTTCTATCAAAGTCATGATATTTTACGTTACAATTTTTTACGTATTTCAATTGATTTGTATACGTTTAAAAGTGTTTTTTGTGTGAAATTTAATAAATATCTTTTGACTTTTGATGTTTAACTTACTCTCTACGATTGTGCAAAATGACATATCTTTGGTGTACATTAATTTTAATTTTATTCTTTTTTTATGTAAGCCAACGCATCTAAGCCGGATAAGGCTAAACATTTATTTGTCAATGAGACATAAAAGCATGAAAAAGACATTACAAAACGAGCTTATAGAGACCTATGACACAATACGTGTTGCTTACCCTCAGGAGCACGACCTGCACGTCTCGCCACATAGTAACATTAAACTAATTAGGTAGAAGGTATCCAAGACTTCTTTCTGGCACATACTACATTACACTAATTCGCATTAAACACTACACTACAAAATACTCAATTGACTTCACTAATTAAATGAGAATTTTTAGTGATAAGAGTACCTATTACCTATTTCACTAGGTGGTACCCAGTTTCTTGTATTCTGCGTTGGTAGCACCGCACCAGTTGTACTGCCGCCAAGCAGAAGTGCGCAAGCATTACTGTGTTCCAGTTTAAAGGGCAGCCAGCGAAATCACAGTGCATAAGACTTAAGAGCTATTATCTTAAGGTGACGAGCGCAGTGCAGTGCCGCGTATTTTGCAAAACAAAAGGTGGTGCTGCAATTGTTATGGGCAGGCGTGTTGCTTACCATCAGGTGAACTTCCTGCTCGTCTCATAACTCAATCAAATAAATAAAAAAGTACTTTTCCACTCGTTCTCAGACAGCTGTTTTATTCCCTGCCGCGACAAGGCGAAACTTGTTTGGGTTTTGCGAATGTCACATGTCAATTTTACGGTTGAAAACGCGAGATTTTCCACGATATTTTCCTTTCCTCGGATTTTTTATATGTTCACTAGCTGCGCCCCGTTTCACCTGAGGGATACACATCCGATAAAAAGTAACCTATGTGCTATTCCAAGTCCTAAAGTACCTACATACCAAATTTTATTAAAATCGGTTCGGTAGTTTTTGCGTGAAAGAGTAACAAACATACATCCATGCAACCATACATTCTTACAAACTTTCGCGTTTATCATATTAGTAGGATAGTAGGATTCGGAAACAATCTAATTTGTTCCTGTCACTGCAATACATAACAATCCACATAGAAGTTCATATAAATTCAATTCTCAAGTGTAACCATACACAATCTCAGAATGAAGACGCTATACTGAAATATACGATACGAATTCTAAAACAGTCAAAATTAAAAACCTAAACAGCAAGCTCATTCATCTGTAACCGAGACCACAACCAAAACAAATGAAAGATCTATTCTGAATGAATTGTTTCGTGCCGATGCGGTATTGTGAAGGGAGCCTTGTTATAAAGGTACGAGAATCATGAATTTAAAATTACTTCGTTCATATTTTATCTGTGGTTCTGAGGTATACATAGATAATAGAACTCTTGAAAAATAAGAGACATCGAGAAGACACGATTACATCTTCAACCCCCGACGCAATAAGAAGAAGTGATATACTCGTAAGTTTGACCACTATGTGTGTCTGTGGTACCGTAGGCGTAGCTCTTAAACGAGTGAACCGATTTGGATGCGGTTTTTTTTATTAGAAAGCAGGTTTTTAGTGGTGGTTCTTAGACTATCAAAATCGGTTCAGCCGTATTTTACTCTATTATAGGTTTTTTGTGCCGGGGGTTATTTAAATTTTAGTTTGCTGGAATTCGCTTGTACTTAACTTAATGAGTGCGTATTTAACTTAATTCTGCAGAGGCGCTCCGTGAATAACATTTTTAACCTGTACTGTCCCACTGTTGGGCAAAGGTCTTTTTCCCTCATCCCCATTTCCTTCCACACATCTCGGTCTCTCGCAATCTGTGTCCAACCCTTCAAAATGGCACTGAGGTCATCACACCAACGTTTTCTAGGCCTCGATGACGCTGGCCGATTTCAGTACCCATTCTGGACGCCTACTTTGAGTTGCTTTCGTTTGTTCATTCGTTCGTGCGAACTAAAAGAGACACTTATACCTGTTGCATAGCGCTGTCCCTTTCATCCGATGGAATGGAGATCGTAACTACGTATCAGAGTAAGGCCCCAGGTGCATTCGGCTTACGTGTCCCGCCCACTCCCATTTAAGCCTATCAATTTTGGTTCCTTCATTAGAATTACAAAAATCTAATTTTAATATAACTAATAGACAAACAAGCAGACGGCCTGGATGGTAAGTGTTTACCGTCGCCTATGGACACCTGCAACACTCGGGGCATTACTGGTGCGTTGCCTACCTTAAAGACCCTTTTCACCCTTCGTATGCGGGGTATTCGTTTCTATTTTATTCTTCTAGTCTGATATATTTTGTTTCTGAAACACTGTGAACTAATCGGAAGAACTAAGCTACTAGAACTTGACTTGTCTTGACTTGAGCTACTCAGACTTGAAACTTGGGTTACTCAGACTTGAAACTTGAGCTACTCAGACTTGAAACTTGGGTTACTCAGACTTGACTCAAACTTTCAAACGAAACCGATCTTTGACTGCATAATCATTAAAGATACATTAGACGAGCGAGCGTGCATAACTCAGCAGGAACATTTGCAACCTTCGATCCGAAGGACTGGAGTTCGAATCCCGCTGATGCCGCACCGAGGACTATATAAGACCACCCATTGTGACACAATTAAATTAATCTTACTTTGTTACTGTTTCTATATTGTAGTGGACCAATAAAGAGTTAATTAATATACAAGGACTTTCTTAATTTTATTTGCGGACTAGCTGCGCACCGCGGTTTCCCAAAATAAATAAGCCTGTATGTCCTTTTCCAGGATCTAAAGAACCTACAGACCGAATTTCCTCAAAATCCGTTCAGTAGTTTTACGTGATTGTGTAACAAATATCCATCCATCCATCCACCTTCATAAACTTTTATAACATTAGTAATATAGGATTAAAGAAAATTCTTAATTTGTGTGCAGTTTTAAGACTCGCTTTAAAAAACGGTGAAAAAAAACATCGCGAAGAAACCGATTATGTCCAAGAATCACAAAGTTCAAGGATATGTCACATCCAACACCCGCACTGGGCCAGCGTGGTAGGTTTTGGCCCATACATCCTCTATGATAGTCTCGTGTCTCAACAGTGGGAACGTAATGGGCTGACGATGATGATGACTGATGAATCGTCATCGATCATCACCATCTCGTGATTCATGTATGATCGTTATCCCGGATGATGATCATAAACGAGTGAAGGGACAATACTATTTTAAATCATAAGATTTTAAATAAATAGGAAGAAAAAATATTGCTCGGGCAGGGATTGAGCCTGTGTCTTCGGAACACCGTCCCGACGCCTTAACCACTGGGCCACCGAGCCAACTGGTCGAGCAATAAAATTTCTTCTAAACTATATTATTCGAACCCAGAACACCAATTCGCCGCGTCGCAAGTCGCAAAATCCCTTTGTTCACATCGTTACTATCTTCAAATAAACACTTTTCAAACACCAAATCAACATGAAACATCGAACTACTACTACGCTTCATTTAACTACTCCCACTAAAGGTTAAAACTACCAATAAACCAGTTTTCATGGAATTCAGCAACGAGACAAGCATGTCGTTCTTCTGATGGTCAGCGCCACGCTTGCCCATAACAATGTGCAAAATTAGTGGCATTAATGCCCGTCTTATGGAAATGGAAAGCTGTCACCATCGCTTACAAGCATCTGTAGCATCAGAAACGTTACACGTATACTATGAACTATGAACTATGAACTATGAACTATTTTTTTATGTTACTGAGTGATGGGACGAGCATGTGGTTCGCCTGATGGTAAGCGCTACACCTGCCCATAAAAGCACTGCGTAGCGCTGCATTACGCTCATCACCCGGAGACCTCAGATATTAAGTCTCATATGCCCAGTAATTTCACTGGCTTCAATGCCCTTCAAACCTGAACACATTAATGATTGCGCACTACTGCTTGGCGACAGAATAACCTACCACGAGTAAATTTATCTAATTCAACCTATGTATTGATAATTATTTACTTCTGTATCTGTATATTCTTTCTTTTATTCTTTTTATTATTTTTGTATTGTTCTGTATATGTAGAGGTACGTTACTAGCTGCACCCTGCGGTTCCTCCCGCGGTTTTCCGGAATACGAGTAAATACTCATTTTCTACTGTATATTGTACGAGTACATACCAATTTTCATCAACATCCTTTTTTTGGTATTTGTATGATTGAGTAGCAAACATCCATCCAATCATCCACCCATACATACATCCTCAAACTTTCGCATATTTGTAATATTTATAGAAAGGATAGTAGGATTTTAACAATAGTAATTTAGAAATGTATCATTGTTTGTTTTCCAAATAAAATAAAATTAGTATGATGAATATTTTCGGAATCTATAAAAAAACTATTTTGCGAGAAAGATCCAACAGTCATAAACTCCATTTATCTAGAAGGGCGATCCTCATTGTATCCAACCGACATAAAAACAGAGTGCACTAAAATATTCCCACAAAGATTTTAATTCCCTTGACAAAAGACCTCAGCACTAGCTTCAAATATATTCTTTTATGTTATCACCATTTTTTAAAACGTTTTTTTACACCAATCACATAAATGAACTATTTTTTTAAATATCCCGCTTTCTCTTTAAAATCTTACTTTTCTTTTAAAGGGTTAAGATTTCAATAGATTTCAATTCAATCCAATACTTTTAGACCTCAACATTAACTTCACAAGTATTCATAAGTTTTCGTCTCACAATCTTACTAAACTCGATTGGTATTTCAAAGCAAACAATCCAAAACCTAATTTATCTAAAACAACTAGACCCATTGTGCCAATTCTCTCATTTATCTTAAAACGAGGTCTATTAATTTCAAGTGCGTTAAAGGGTACATCATTAGTTCGCCAAAGCTCATGAAGGCAGACTTTATCATCACGAGAACGTCGGGATATCAAGCTCCTTAACAGCACAGACCTAATAAGAAGACTCAAACAATTAAAGTTTGGAAACTATCGTGAGTCGAAATATTCATTATAAATATAAACGGCTACACTCACGTTATGATTGTGTCGGAATAACTCCGACCAGGTTTCGGACAATTAGGATGTCCTTCTTCCGGGAGTTTACGCTTTGGATTCGCGGCGTAGACTGCCGGAAGAAGGACATCCTAATTGTCCGAATCCTGGTCGGAGTTATTCCGACACAATCATAACGTGAGTGTAGCCGTTTATATTTATAAGACTCAAACAGACAAAACCTTTACTGGTGGTATGTTTCTCGTATGCGAGAGGCCGTCTGGGTGGGTACCACCGCTTTGCCAGTTATTCAGCCGCCAAGCGGTAGTGCGCAAGCATTACTGTGTTCCGGCTTGAAGGGCATTGTAGCCAGCGAAATTACTGGGCATTATGAGACTCAACAGCTATAATTGTCTCAGAGTGACGAGCGCAGTACAGCACCGCGCAGGATTTTGCAAGTTCTGGGTGGTGCTGTTATTGTTATGGGCTGGCGTATTGCTTACCATCAAGCAAACGACCAGCTCGTCTCGTCATTCGGTTACATAAAAAAAAAAACCTTTTGAGTTAGTGTTAGTGAGTGTTGTTAGTAAAGTGACAGTGTATTGTAAGTTAGTACCCGTAAAGAACACAAAAACACTCGTTAGGCCATGTCGGAGGCCTAAGGGCGGTCTAAAAACTCCGACACCAAGGTTGATCACACACCCACACGAGAGAGGAAGCTGTACAAACACTTTCAGAGTTCATTTATCTAAACCCGTAAGACACACGTCCACATGCCGACGTAAAGTCAGAATGTACGACGTCACGAGGTACTATTAAGATTTTATTTGACTATAGATCTATCTAACACCGTTTTCAATCAATCAATCAATCATTTTATTGCAAACACAAATCGTGTACAATCAATTCTATGAGCTCTGAATCCCACACGATGATAACTCCTGTGTCGTAGGATTCAGTCTCTTTCATTCGGTATAGCTGTTTACAAAGCGAAACAAATAATAGGTTAGATTTATTAATCAGTGTACTGAAAGTGATGTGGTAGAAATATAAGTTATTTAATCATATATTATTAGCTAATCTAAATTAACTAACTCATATGATGGGGGTAGGTATCAAAAAAGTAAGAGAAACGCACTGACATGGATCACCTGCCTACCGACCGGTGCCGAATGGGAGTCGTGTATATGTCTATTGTGTCAATAGTTAGGTAGTATCCAGAATCGAGTTTATCAAATGTGTCATTACGTATGTCTAACTTTATGTGCGGTTGCAAGAACTGCAAAAGAATGCTTCGTAAGCTATCACTTATTACTACACTTCATTACAATTCCTTACTATCAGTACACAGGTAGTACCTACAAAATACTCGCAAATAATCTGAGAGACCGTTTATCTAAAACTACGACCATAACTCCACGTGAGTACTACATAGACGATGTAAAATCAGAATGAACGACGTCACGATGTACCAGTTTACACTTCATCAAACTTTACTGCACACAGGTCACAATACTAATATTTACTACTAATATTTATTTTCTAGTAATGATATACAGGTAAATACATATTAGGTCCTTACTGCACACAAGTAATCTCATTTATGTATCTCCCAATACACTCATGTACAAATAATATCAGAGATCGTGTATCCAAAACTGCGACGCGCGACCATAACTCCACGTGACAACTTAACGACGTAAAAGCAAAATGAACAACGTCACGAAGTGCTGGCTCATTAAACACTTTAGCCCAAAACCTTACTGCTAGTAGGTGCACGGGTATTCGCATGTATCTCCGAAAACACTTATATGCAAACAATCTCAGAGCTCGTTTATCCAAAACCGCGTCCATGGGCCCACGTGCCGACGTAAAGGTAGAAGGACATCACGAGGTGCTGGCTCATTACACTTCAATCCAATACTATTAGGAAGCTCAATGCCAAGTTCCCGACGTCCTGACGCTTTCAACTTGATGTGATCGTACCCTTGACTTGAGTTGATGTCGTCGGTCGGTTTCACTGATGGTATGTGGAAGGTATTATGGGAACGAATGGTAGGTATACCGATTTTATAGGACTAGCTGCGCCCCGCGGTTTCACCCGCGTGGTCAAATTTTACGGGATAAAAAGTGGAATGCCCTATTCCAAGATGTAAAGAACTTACTCATAACATTTTTCAAAATCTGTTCAGTGTGACTGAGTAACAAATATACATAAATACATACAGCCATCCTCACAATTTTTAGCTCTTTTTTGAAACTGTGTGATGAGACAAGCATGTCGTTCGCCTGATGGTAAGCGCCACGCCCGCTCATAACAATGGCAGTGCTACCCAGAACTTTTAATACCATAAAAAGCACTGCGTAGCACCGCATTGCGCTCATCACCCCGAGACATCAGCCTGTAATCTCGTTGGCTATAATGCTCTTCAAACCGGAACACGCACTACTGCTTGGCGGTAGAACAACTGGCAAAGCTGTGGTGCCCAGACCGCCTCCCACATACGAGAGACGTACCACGATTAAAAGTGTATGAGAGGGATTATATCATATATACGTACCTATAGAGTTAGGAAAGAGGTTTTTCCCTTCAGCTCTCAAACACTACATACTACATTACTAAATGAGTATAATCCAAGTCAAGTCACATCTCATACGGTGAACTCACGTTTCTATTTAACTTGAGAGCCGGAGCTGAAACAATTTAAGGTTGAAGCGTATTCAATTTCATACACCTACATTTATATACTCTTTACTCGTACCTACACTACTACGTTCTACGAGACGTACTTGTAACAAAACGGTTCGCAAAATACTCAAACTCGAATTACGTTTATGTTTACTTTACGTTATGAATAGAAAACCCCATCCGCCACTAGAAAAGGGAGCGAATGTTTCGATAAGGATGTGGATTTTTCGGTGGCGCAGTGGTGATCACATCCGCCGGCTGTAAGTACGGATTCGAATCCCGTGAGGAGTCGTATTTTGCGTACTGTAAAATGTATTGTTTTTCGCTAAATGCAGGCGGTATGTTTACTGTGGTGCTATTTTTGTATTCTGTATATAAAATATTACAATACATTACAAAGTATTTTTGTTATGAGGCTGACAAGGCACATTGTAGGTACTACTACTAAGAGAGAGATAAAAATCAAAATATTGTTGATTCATATGAATATTATCGTGAAGGCTTTCAGCCAGTACCGTACATAACCGCATGTTTTTTCTTTTATTGTAACGCTAAGTTGTACTTATTAGGTAATAAGTTCTAAGTAATATGCGAGTAGATGACAATCTAACCCGCTTATCGTATAAGATTGACATATCTCTCAGCAATCAGTCAGCATATCTCTTCAAATAAGCCTACCTATATAAACAAACAACTATAGGAAAGGTAAACCGTAGAAAATGTTACGCATGCTTTCAAAAATCAAACACGATTTTCCTTTAAAAATATCATGTTCCTTCATTTTAATCTACTCTGATGGGAAGGTTGAGGTCATAAAGTCGCTGTTACGATGCAGAATCCCTGCTCTTTCGTACTGAGCTGCCTGGAATGAGGGTACCTACGCATGGCGCACCCTCCTTTACAACCCCGCTTATGATTCTACGTTTTTATACTGAAACATCATGGAGAATCAACTTACACACGTACGTAAACTTTAAGCTCAATTTGTAGAATTTTGACGAGAGCCTCACGTAAAGCTCATAGTGATATGGTTTACGATTTCCGTTTTCAGAAGTAACAAGATATTTTTAAAAAATATATTTTTCAAGACAAGCTTTTAACAAATTAGTAATCGAAACCGCGAGCAGATTAAAATGAACCCAAACACTAGTAGTTTACGATTATCCGTCAAGGAATTCCATTGCCCACCTTCCGTCTTCATCGTCAGATCAGCTGGGTGTCTATTTATATAAAAAAGGTCGACGTATAGCTGTTGAAACTGTTAAAGTTAGAGTTGGAAATCAAGCTTGACTTTTCACCATGACCAGACCGCACTGAGTGAATAATAAACCACTCTGAAAAAGGCCTATATCCCAGCAGTGAGAATAACGTAAAGGCTAATGCTGATGATGATGCCAGGCCTTTTTTATGTAAATAGAGTGACAAACAACCAGACGGCTCGCCTGGATAATAAGCGGTTACCGTCGCCTATGGACACCTGCAACACTCGGGGTATTACACATGCGTTGCCTACCTTTGAGAACCCTTTTAACCCTTCTTTTGAACTGCCCCATATTGTAGCTCTGAAGAAATGCCCCGCTATACGCCTTTCTATTTAAGTGGCAGTGCATTACTTAGTATAAACGTACCCGTCTTTTGTCTACTTCATTATGCTTCAGTTCTATAAGGCGCTTAACACACGCCATGCAATTGAAAAGAAATGTGTTGCTTAAAATAACTATTTTAGTCGTGTTTAAATCAATTTACCTACCTGTATAGCGTGAAGAAAATACTTAAAACAACTAACTGCGCCCTTAACCTTTACCACTGTCCATAGGGAACTATTTGGCCCTTGATTACTTTAATTGTATTAATTAGTACACGCTATCAAGAGGTAGGGGTTGAGAGCATTCGTAAGCGTGCGTTCACTATTTAATAGGTTTATTTATTTATTTATTGACGCCAACACGATTTACATTATTAAAATTAAATGTTACATAATTCTAAGATAGTACATGGTTAATGCCATCGTAATTATAGGCGAAGACTGCTTACAAATATTATATGGCGAGTATTGAATTGATTTGATTAATTGAAAACATTTTACAGTTTAAAACATTTCAAATATGTTGTTGCTACAGAATATAATATATGCGAAATTCAATAAAACCTGTCGTCATGAAATTGAAAAATTGTTAAGTGAATGTTAATAATAATAATAATTCATTTTAAAATTTAGTTTAAAAATACTAACATTACATAAAAGCCAGCCAACGTTGAATATTTTACGAGAATTATTTTTGTGGAAATTGAATTAAGCAATGAAATCTATAGAAAAAGAAGTGGGAAGAAAACTATAAGCTCAATGTTATTTTCATTAATTTGGTTGTTCTAATGAGGAACGTTCGAACTAGAATGCTCTAGGTTTTAAGCACCTTTCGAAAGTAGGTAGAGTCTGTTGGAGTCACAAAGTAACCCATAATTAGTTTTCCACGAACAATTTGGCTAGGCACGCCAATGGAACGACGTAACTACAATACCAACGTTCTAATGCGACCTATTCTAGAACTATACGTAAGACGAGATAAAAGGATTATATGTGTAAATAAATTATTTTTCAAAAAAAACTAAACCGACTTCAAAACCACAAATGGCACTCAAAAGTAAAAAATAAATTAATATAATTATCATAAGCGCTACCCACTCATATATTTGAAGTCGGTGCCAGCCAAGTCTAATAGGTAGTAGATAAATACTATGTATATAGTAAGTACTACATGTAGGTAGTATTTATCTACTACCTTTTAGACTTGGCTGGCACCGACTTCAAATATATGAGTGGGTAGCGCTTATGATAATTATATTAATTTATTTTTTACTTTTGAGTGCCATTTGTGGTTTTGAAGTCGGTTTAGTTTTTTTTGAAAAATAATTTATTTTAACCTGTTTAGTGAAAAACAAGTTTAAATTAAATTAATTCAAAAAGTTTTTAAAGACAAGCTTTTATGATCTAGAAGCCACATCATGACGAAGTTTAAAACGGGCAATCACAATTAAATGCATGTACAAAAAAATTTCAAGTCTGTCATATTCTCTGTTGAGGAGTTCCCTCGCCGGAAGTCAATCCTGGGTGTATCTGCCATGTCATGATGGAATTTAGAACAGGCTATTATGGTTAAATCCATTTACGAAATGTTGTGTCTGTACTATTCACCGTTGAGGAGTTCCCTCACCGGAAGTCAACCCTGGGTGAAGCAGTCGAATACAAACCTCCACCTTTAGAAAGTTGGTTACGAAAAAAACAAGAACCGACTTGAAGATTAAACTTATATTTTTTTGTTTTTGCTATTTTTTTCAAAAAGTACTGAATGAATTTCAATAAAATTTATATGGGACCACCTTTGAAGTATTACCTACCAATCAAAAAAAGAATCATCGAAATCAATGCATAATTGGCGGAGTAATCGCGTAACAAACACACAAAAAAAAAATAAAAAAAAATAAAAAAAAAAAACATACCGTCGAATTGTAAACCTCCTCCTTTTTGAAGTCGGTTAAAAAACTAAGGTAAAGTAAAGTAAAAGTAAAAAGCCCTTTATTCTACTTCACACTTTATATTATGTTTAATACATGTTAAGATTATTATTATTATATTTAATTTAATTATATTTTAATATTGTTTTAGTTTATTATTGTTTTAATTAATTAGATACTATAATATTTAGAATAAATTTGTTGAAACAAAAACCAAAGGTAAGTTAAGTATTTTCTTGTGTGAGTTTTGTAAATTAGCCATGATCCTCGTATCTTAGATACCTACTTAGTCTGGATATGTATGATGATCGTTGGGCATTTGTATGTTAGGAGCTTTAGCACCGAGAACCTTCCAAGCAGCGTCACAATCACAATGGAGACCTACATAATTTTTAAGGTTCTTTTCGATTGTTTTTTTTATGTTTGTTACCTCAGAACTGCGTCATTCATGAACCGATTTGGAAAATTCTTTTTGCGTTGGGTTCAGTATAGCCAGGAAGTGGTCCCATATAAATTTCATTATTCAGTTCATTCAGTTATTGTTACTGACTAGTACGTGACCGTGTACCGAAACTGTCCACTCACATACAAAATTGGCTAGTTGACTCTAACACAAAAGTCGCAAAATCTGGAGAACACAATATCTGTCACGAGAGTAACGAAGGTTCCATTATCAAGATCTCGCAGTCTCGAATAAGTGTAACAAATTATCACACTTAATAATGTGCGGATAACAAATGGCTTACACACAAAACTTGGTCTAGAGTAAGACCTGGGCAGTTGCGTAGCTACCGGACGGCTAGACGGGGCAGTGCCCCGGGGCCCCCAAGCTCAGGGGGGCCCTCGGACTCTGACTTACAAACTATATATTGAACTAGTGAAATTTTCTCCCTATAAATAAACCAGAATATAAATAAACCAGATTCCAGGAATGCGACTTTAACAATGGCAACTTATTTGAAAATATACAGGGTAATTCCCAACAAGTTTCGAACATCTTTGTTTGAAACTTAAGCGGAACTCGCTCCCCTTTCCTTTATTTTTTGCCCCAAGGCCTTTGGATACCTAGCTACGCCTCTGGACCTGGGGTAAACATACCGTTGCTAAGAACGCGTCATAAGCCAACTTCAATCACCTTCTTGAGAATGCTCTCCACACCATGAAGCAGGGAGCTCTCCGAGTCTCTAGATTGATTTTATCGGTGTGATAAATGTATTTAAACTTGTTTAAGATACTCGTAGGGTCTGTAAGAGTATCTTAAACAAATATATACTCGTAGGTCAAGCCGCCTTTAGCTGGAAAATAACTGACTGATAACTTGCAATATATTTGCAAGAAAAGATTTTCAAGTATCCGGCTCCGACTTGTTTTGAAGTTAAATTGCATAGCGTAGAAAAATAACTGACCCGTACTTTTGTATCGGCCTAAATTCATATTTGCAGTCTGCCGCTGCAGTCTGCAGATTGTAGCCGTGGAAATGAAATGAAATAAATTTATTTGTCTGAAACATGGGTACAGATAAAGATATGCTTTGATCATGTTCTACCTTTCGGTATACACATACTTTTATGATAATGAACTAAATAATCAAATAGGTACTTACACACGTACTTACTAACATTTTATAGAAAACAAGTGTCTAGCCTGTCGACTTTCTACAGACTACATTTCGGGGAGTGTGCACAAGACCTGCATCAGCTGATTCCTTCATCCCCATTCCATCTTAGGACCACAAGGCGAGGACTTCACTTCACCCATATGCTGTGCACATACCACCAGTCCGCACAAAGCGCTTCGCTGACTCTTTCATTATACATGCTGCTAAGGAGTGGAATTCTCTACCAGAATACATAGTTCCTTCCAATTACAACCTGCGTATCTTTAAGACAAGAGTGAATAAGCACGTTATGGGCAAACGTGCTCCACCTTAGACCGCAACTACGCTTACCATCAGGTGAGTTGTTGTCAAACGTGAGCCTATTTACTCATTAAAAAAATGATTCGATGAGTACTGCTTTTTGCTTTGTTGGAATCATACATTAGATCTCTCTTACCTGATCGCCCATTCCAGTGATGATGGGGGTATTCCAGTACGCAGCCAGCCTGGCCACGGGTTCCAGGGCGAAGGCGCAGGCCGGCCCGACGAACGCAATCACGTCGTCCTTGAAGTGCATGTCCGCTGCTAGCCCAGGAGCTATGGCGCCGGAGCAAGATGGGTAGCTGTTGGAGAGACAAAAATTAAGGAACATTTATAGTCGTAATGTTTTTTTTTTATGTAACTGAATGACGAGACGAGCTAGTCGTTTGCCTGATGGTAAGCAATACGCCAACCCATAATAATAACAGCACCATCCAGAACTTTGTTTTGTAAAATCCTGCGCGTTGAGTCTCAGCCAGCAATTTCGCTGGCTACAATGCCCTTCAAACCGGAACACGGTAATGCTTGCGCATTACTGCTTGGCGGCTGAATAACTGGCAAAGCGGTGGTACCTAGCCAGACGGCCTCTCGCATACGAGAAACCTACCACCAGTAAAACTCATGATTTAATTGCATCGGTTTGTTTGGCATAGCTGCACGACTTCCTTCTCCTCCTCTTTTATAAGAGTTGGCTACGCATCGATAATATCCCTGTTGTATTATAGCAGATGTTTACAGGAAACCGCTTTCAATAAGCCAGCCGATGCTTGTTTTCTACTCTTTTACATAAGTACATTAAAAGAAAGAGCGAGTGTGGTTATTAAAAGAGCGAGTGTGGCTCAGTGGGAGCATGTGCGACATACAATCCGACGCACCAGAGTTCGAATCTCGCTGGCGTCGCAGCACTGACTTTCTTAAGTTATGTGCGGATTTAACACTCACTCTAAAAACGGTGAAGGAAAACATCGTGAGGAAACCGGCATTTTCAAGAATTAATCACAAAAAATTCAAAGACATGTAATATCCACCAACCCGCACTGGGCCAGTAGTGGATTATGGCCCATACTCTCTCTATGAGAGAAGGCCCGTGTCCCAGCAGTGGGAACGTGATGGGATAATGAATAAAATATTACATTAAAAATATTTTTTTAGTAACTTCTAAGTCACAACCTTGAAAATAAACGAAATACAATATCGGTACTTAGCTATAAAAAAGCTTAGAGGGTAATAAACTCGGTATAGAGGCCACCTCATACTCCATACTTGACAGAACGCATTCTCAGTGAAAGCCCTTGGGATTTTTCGAGGGACAGTCATGTTGTTAAGTGCGTTAATACAAATGGCATCCCTTAGCTTGTTTATTTAGTCAGCTTGTACAGTCAGCGATAAAACTCGTTAAACTTTTTAATTTACAGAACTTTTCATAAATCCAATAGCAATAATCAAGATTCAAGATTCATTTACTTGCGTATATACAACGAGGAGATATGAATCACATTCAGATTCAGATCTTTTCCGTACTTTGCTAATCTAGGCGTGCAAACATGGCATTTAATCAAATGTAACCTATGTATGTAACAAATGTTATATGTTAAATGATACCATTAAATAAATAAAAAGGTGCATTAGTGAAATGAATTTGCTCGGGAAAGGATCAAAACTGCGTCTTCTGAATATCGTCCCGACGCTTTAATGGTAAGGATAGACACAAGTACTACCAAGTAAAAATAAAAAATGTTTAGTGACTTTTGTCGCTGACTGTACTCGTATTGTATCAACTGACTTCTACAAACGAACAAGGAGGTTTGCACGCTTATTACAATATGAGCTCAGTCATCTTATAAGATACATCCTAGATCTTATTAGCCGTCTAAAGCTAAATGCCGGCATTCAAGATCGCCTCATATTGTCGGACAAGCATTTGCTGTGACGTCATACATTTTATATGAGGGACGTGCTATCCGGCTTACAAAGAGCCTTGTCCATGTATCATGTTGTTAGAATTCTGATTTTATCATATTTATAAGACAGGAGCGAGTGTGGCTCAGTGGGAACACGTGTACCTCGCACCACTGACTTTCTTAAGTCATGTGCGGATGAGACTCGCTCTAAAAACGGTGAAGGAAAACATCGTGAGGAAACCGGCATGTCCAAGAATTAATCACAAAAATTCAAGGACATGTGACATCCATCAACCCGCTCTGGGCCAGCGTGGTGGATTATGGCCCATACTCTATGAGAGAAGGTCCGTGCGTCGTCCGGCGTCATTGTAATAAAAGTTGACGTTCATAAGTGCGTCTGTGATGCCTAAACTGAATAAAAAAAAATATTGATTGACCTATAGATGACTTAGAAATCAGACGATTTTTTGCGAAATTAGACCAATTGTGATTGAGTAACAAAGTCCAAATATACATATGAGTACACAATTAAGTAAGTATTGTTTTGTACGCTTAAGATTTGAGCATATTTTTATTAAGACGTTTCGCCGATTCTATTTTTGCGCAGTTTGTGAGGATGGATCGATGGATAGATGGATGTTTGTTACTCGATCATGCAAAAACTACTGAGCAGATTTTGATAAAAATTGGTATGTGGAGATCCCGGAAAAGGACATAGGGCAGCTAGTTTTCTATAAATATTCCAGTAGTTGTTTATTTAATTTTATTTATTTTTATGCAAGATCAACATATGTTAAATGGATATAAATAACTTATAGTAACAGTAAGCCAATAGAGGATCGGACAGTAATCGAGAAAAAATCTAAAATGTTGTTAGAACGAATGTTCTTCGAACCAGAAAGATCATCCAATCAATATTGTTGTGAAATAATAATGATTTATATTTTTAAATAAATAAATAAATAATCATAACTGACATTTATAATCTGTTCATCTCAAACGAAACAATAATCACAGCGCATGACGTCATTTGGAGGCAAATGCAGTGAGTCAAGCTTGTGTTTATTTTACGTTTTTGCTTTTCATAAAATGTATTTTTGCTAATTTTTTCGTTCCATTACTATAATATAGTGCCAAAACTTCACAAAACGTATTTAAATCTCTTTGCAAGTTTTATTTTAACATGTAAACATAGTTTTAGGTACTTTTAGAGTGTTATTTAATTAAAATACTATTTTTCATGGCTACATATATTCATTATAGTTATGTAATTTAAAACACTTTCTGAAAAGTTGAGGTCCTCACGGATAGTTGTTGAAACTATCCGTGGGTTATGAAAATGTTTGTTACTTATGTGAACATCATAAGAACATATCTATACTTACATACATGTTTTGAGGAAGAACACACAAATTTCCCGAAACAAATGCTTGCACTTTTTCTTTGCACAAACATTTGTCCCGTCGCGGGAATCGAAACCACAACGTAAATGGTGTATGAGACTTGAGCCAACCTGCCCAAACACGCCACAGAGGCCACATATTTTTTCAATAATGAAAATGTCACCTGTCTTCGAGCCTCGAGTAGTATAATAGATTCCTTGCTCTGACCTTTATCTTAAATTCCCTTATCATTGAAACACAAACAATGAAGACTTAATCCGAAGCTTTAAACCTTTTCAGCGTCTGGCCACCATCACACCCACAACATTTAGGGCCCGTGGATTATGCCCCCGGTTCTTTTTGCACCCGGGCTTATTGCCCCCGATTCCAATAAATTTTATGTCGTGTGTTTTTTTGTTTGTGACCATGTGTGACCATGCACAGTTTGACTGTGAAATTCAGATATATAAACTTATACTGCTCTAATAATAAGAAATATGCGTACATCATGTCACTAAAACTGTTATTATTAATAGGCGATATTTTTTTCTGCGGTAGCTGTGGTAGAGAGCGCATTTAAATATAATTTATTAGCAGAATATAACGATATAATTACTGAAAAAATATGTTATATTACAATATATAGTCTAAGTACGTTGGTCGTTTTTTTTTTCTTTATAGCATCAAAACAAAATTTCACACATTGGTCCAATGTGCACTTTAAATGTAGCAAAAGTTAAGAAACAGACTCGGGGGCAAAAAGTCCGGGAGCAAATGAAACCAGGGGGCCGTTCAAGTATTACGTAAGCACTATGGGGGGGTGGGGGCTCTTTGTTTTGCTTATTTTGGATGACATGGGGGGTAGGGGAGTCTAGATGATGATTACGTCATCGGTAGTTATTTACTTTTTTACACGAATGGCAACCCTCATATTGTCTATGCTTGAAAACAAAACGCATTTTCGGGGATTCCCGCAAATATAAACGCATACGTTTAGGCACTCGCTTTAGAACCGATTAGGGGAATTACCGCGCGCTGTTCACTTGTCCAAATTTCATCTGTCAGTTTATTGTTTCGTTTGGATACTATAGCGAGTAGACGTATTGTAAGTAAGCAAAGCAAGTTTACATTTGTGTTACCGTTGATACCATTAGCCAAAGTTTAACGTTTAAATAAGATGTCGTTTCAAATAGACAAATCCAAGTTATACCAAAAATTGTTTGAGAGCAACACTGAGCAGCAATCCAATGTCATCGAAAACTTACAATCATGGATTCGGGTTTCATGGACTGAAGACTGTTAATTTGAATTTAATATGTCTACCAAAAATTTAAAATAAGTTTGTTATGTTCGTAAGATTATAATATTTTTGTCCCTTACTCTATGTTAAATACTGTATTAGTAAATCTAATCTCTATCCTAAATCTATTTTCTTATTTTTAAAATTATAATTATAACATTATAATTATAATATAAAAAATACATTTTTAATTGAAAAATGTTTACGTAAGCATGGGGGGAGGGGGTAAGAGCTTTGCTTACTTTTGCTGACAAGGGGGATGGGGGGTAAATAATTGTAATAAATCTGCTTACGCAATATTTGAACGGCCCCCAGGGGCATAAACCACGGACCCAACATTTAATAAAAGTAGCCTGTAGGCATTCATATTTCAAACATAAGCCATATAAAAGCAAACGGCTTTGTCCACTTTGTGTCCAATTTAATTAAAATATGCCGTTAAACTCCAACGTAACTATGAAAAGCTAAAAAATATATCTAAAGCTTACTTTATCCTCTACATAAAAGTGAAGTTTCTGTTTGTTTCGTTCATACTTAAAATTGCCGTTTTACTTTTCTTTTTGAGATTTTGTCTTTGATCTTTTTCGTTTCTCCGACTTCGGGTATAATTGAATATTAATAAATTAACGTTAGAGATAGTATAAGGTTTTACAGCGTGAATGTATAGATAAAATGTTCCGTGCCTCGGATATTTATAGAATTCCATTATAAATACACAAATCGAATATCATAAACCTACTAATATTTTAAATGCGAAAGCTAGTGAGGATGTTTGTTACTCAATTACGTAAAAACTACTGAACGGATTTTGATGAAATGTGGTATGTGCTTTTGATTATGATTTGAGCATTTTTTTATTAAGACTTCGCCGATTCTACTTTTTCTTCAAATACAAAAACAAATCCTATATGCTATACTAATATTACAAATCTAAAAGTTTGTGAGGATGGATGATGTGAGGATGATGGATGGGTGGATGGATGAATTTTTTTGTTACTCGATCACATAAAAACTACTGCCCCCGTACCCATATGTCCGTCAAGCGCCAATCGTTTATCGTGTTGAGCTCAGTTTAGGGTATAGATTCACTGCGACAATATTTTAGGAAGCCATTTATTGTCCCATTAAGTTTATCTTAACTTGTAGTTAACATATTTTGGTATAAATGAATGAGATTAATTCGATTTCTTGCCTGAATCGACAATAACTAGTCGGTATGTCATTAGTCGCAGTAAAGCTATACCTTAATTTGAGCTCAACACGATATACGATTGGCGCTTGAGGGACATATGGGTACGGGGGCTGATCGGATTTTGTTAAAAATTGACATGTAGGTCCTTTACGTCCTGGAAAAAAATATTTTACCCCGAAAATACGCGAACGAAGCCGCGGGGCGCAGCTAGTTATTATTAATACGAGTACAAGCAGCATAGTGGTATTTGTTTTTTACTAAAATAAAAGTAAAATGTTCATTATAAATATAAACGGCTACACTCACGTTATTTTTTTTATTTTTTTTTTTCAGGCAGTATTAATGTACAATAAAGTAAAATGAACATAGGCCCATAGAATATATACCTTATAGACTAACATATATACAAAAATATAACGCTATAACTAAGTATTTTATACGCTTCTACACAACACATAAGGAATTTTATTTATACCTACCTACTTAAATAAACTCAAATAATTCCCTCGAAATAAGTATAATACTAGATTTTAGGTACCTACATAAGTATTTTTTTTTAATTATTATTGATTTATTTTGTTACTCTACCAAAATGTTCCCACATTAGATTTTTAAGACCAGTTTCTAAGTTTGCTGTTTTCCTAGAAAATGTAAGCAATGGTTGAACAATTTTAATAAGTGACTCAAATCATCTTATTAACCCATAGGCATCGCGAGGGCGAATTCCTTGCAATAACACGTATGGCGCGGAATTCAATGGGTTAATTATGTTTTCAAGTTTTTAGTTTCCGTACCTGGTGAAATCTCAATTTGTTTTTTATGTAAATTGATAGATATAGCTAGGTCCTACTGCTTATGTAAGTATTACTCACCTGCCTTGTACCTTCTGCAGCTCAACCCCGTGATGCGCCAAGAACTGATCATTAACTTTATCCAGTGCAAGGTCAACAGCTGGACCGCACCGTTCCAGATCAAAAGGAGAGTCCAGGTGAGAGGCCATCAGGACGCCAACTTTGTACACTGTGTTCATACTTGAGGTCGATGTTGAAAGTACAGGTGCCAGGAGTAAAATGCAGGTAAACATGGTAAAATGCATATTGGAAGAATTATATTTACTTTTGGTAATACTAATATTAAAATATTTTAAGCAGTACAGTAAAATACAAGTTCAGGCCAGTTTCCTGAAGAATAAGAACCAACTGGAGTATTGTTACAGAAATGAAATGATTTTCCATGCACATAGTTTTTAACCTTATTAGAATATAACACTTTCGTGCATCACCCGCGAACTCGCACTCGCGGGAAATTCGGCGGCTGCGTAACACGTCCTCTCGCCACGAAGGCCGTATCAACACTGGCTGTCTGAGACACTGAAACGAGATCCTGAAAAGGTGGATTTTCCAGCTGCAGTAACTATTGCGTATTCTGGCAGTTCACCTTACTAAGTTTTAGATATTCTGCGACGCGACGGTGGGCAGCAACAGGTCCGGTTGTTTTCAGCGCCATTAACTCTGATGAGATGAACGTCAGCAATTAATTTGCAAGTTCAATTTCAAGGTGTTATCAGACGTGCTTATTGTAGAAGTACACACAAGATGAAGAAACCGAATATTTTTTATCTGTCCAAAACCAAAATGTACAATACAATGCAATAATACTTCATTGTACCTACACTAAAACGGGAAACAAAAGTTTACAGTTACATATAATAGTGGTAGAACAATGGGCGGCCTTATCGCTATGTGTAATTTCTTACAGCCAACCTTTGGGTGGACAGGAATAAAGAGGTAAAAAATTGCGGTCAGTTGGTGTACGAAGTAATTAATATAAAAGATATAATGTAGTAAATACAAAACTACAAAAATATAAATGTATATGTTACGGCTAATACCCGAAGTGCGGCTACACCTAGTTTTAGCCGGTTAGAACTACTTACACTGCCACTTACTCTTGGCTACACCTAGTTCTAACCGGCGTCGCATTATTTTTCAGTAGATTATAATCTATTGAAGTGATAGATGATAATCTACATTATATTATATCTAATATACATGTTCGCGGCGTTGGGGTGGTCCAAGGGCCACCCCCGCCGCACCCTAACCTACCGAGGGCTGCAGCTATATTCACATGCGGCTGCACCTAGTTCTAGCCACTATGATGAAGGCTAAACCTAGTTCTAACCGAAGATAAGTAGGATATATCTAAGTTTAACCGCATGTAAACAGCTGCACCTAGTTGTAGCCGGCTAAAACTAGGTGTAGCCGCACTTCGGCTTTTAGCCGTAACATATATAAATAATAATAAATACAAACAAAATAATACATTAATATAAAATACGATAAATATTATGTATATATTATATAAAACAGACAGGTACTTAGAGTACCTACGTACTTACCAAAGTTTAGACTCTTTGATTTGTTAGTAGTTGTAGTCTTATATGAAGAAAATAGAGGCAAGGCAAAAAATAGGTACCTACTCAAAAAGCAATTTCATTAAATAAAATTACCAGATTCATAGATCACAGTTAGTAAAACGACATAATGTCAAAAGATTTTTAAATCGTTTAATAGTGATCGTCTCAATTTCTCTATCAAGATCTCTAAGAAGACATTATTACCACGCTAACGCCTTGGAATCCCTTCTATACCACCCAGATAAATGTTCATTATATTTATTTTCCCATTTATCTATCTAAAGATGTCGACCAAAGAAATATAGATAAGGCTTCCTATTCACTGATTTTTATTCAATTTTATTTAGGCGCTAAGTTTTTATGGCTTCTCAAAATAGACAAGGAAATTCTCCGGGATTTGTTGTTTCTTTTTCAGATTTTGAAAGGATCTGCAGGGGAATCGTCGAACTCGAACACCGATCCAGATCGCTTTCAAAGATATCTCGTGATCGGTATTTGTCTGTGGAATTGTCAACTTTTATACTCAAAGTTATATAACACCTGCTTAAATCGCGCGCGTAAACATATCCAAGCAACGTCGCCGCCGTCTACTTATGGCAAATGTATGGACAGTAGCGCCACTTCGGCGACTAACGGAATGCGTGGGAACCGAGAGAGACGTACGTACGACGATTTATTTTTAACGTTTTGAGAAGTTTGTAATTTTTTCAAGGTTGTAATGTACCTAACTTGTGATTACGAACCATTATATGTTGTGTTGTTTGGCGCCCACATTAAACTTATATTATTAAAAATCAGTGATCGTTTCATTTAACGGTTAAAAAGTCCACGTCCCAATCACGATTGCTAAAAATCATCGATATCGCAGTTTGAAGGACGCCAACGCGTTCCAAATTTTAAATTGAAAGTGATCGGGGTCGGTATTCGAGTTACACGATTTCACTGCTGGTGTACCGTGGGCTATGACCTTCTTCTAAAATACTTATCGGGAATATACTGACCGAGTAAATGCGGTATCCGGAAGCATTCAATCACTAAGTATACCTACGTAACTATCTCCACGAAAAACATCCTTTCTAAGCGGGGTTAAGGCTCTTTTTAACCACTTTTGTTTTTGTACTAAAATTAGACATTGCTATTCACAGCCTAAAATCGCTGTTAATATATGGAGCATGATTGATAATAAATAATAATAAGTAATAACATTAAATTATGAAGGAAATAAACACACCAACTCTATGACGATGTAAGAGGACTTTCAGGCGGAAAGTGAAAAGTGATAGGTACAGTCATTGTGCTAAATGGGTACAGTTCGATTTTGTTTTATTTTCCAAACAAGTGATATTTCGAGTGATCATGTGTAATATCGGTGGAATATTAACCATTATGTGTTCGTAAACGTGCACGAGTGTAGGCAAATGAAACAAAATAGATAAAACATTGCTTTTTATGTTCTCCCAAAAAGTCCATGGAAAGCTTGAATAAAGTTTCACCACTTTATTGAAGCACTAGGAGAGCTTGTTGCTAAATTCTCAAACAAAACAAAAAACAAAAGAAAATATAATAAATGGAAAAGGTATTAAACTATCAAATAAAAACTACGTAAGACATGGCGGGCGGTATGGTCCTAGAGACTTTAGTCTGACATAACGGGCAAAAATTAAAAAAAAAACGATGTAAGAAAAAATAAATGTATGTAAAAAACGACGGCAAGAGAAAATTCGTGTGGTGAGATTTGAATACACAGGTATTCGAATCTCACCTCAGCTTTCCAGTTTCCAATGGCCATTAATTCACTCGCCATTCAGGCTTTAAGTCAAAATCAAAGTCACATATTTTTGATATTGAATGCATTAGCGCATGCTAGGCGAAAATCTTAAGATTTTAAATAACAATCAATCAATGAATTTAATCAATGGAAATAAAATGATCAATGGAAGCATTGACGACAGATGACGTAGAATCGTCCCCGTAAGACGATATAAAAAGGATAGAGGAAATTTGGTTGCTCGAGAAGTTGGTTCGGTGGCCCAGTGGTTAAGGCGTCAGGAAGGTATTCCGAAACGTTCGATCCCTGCCCGAGCAATATAATTTTTCTTCTTCCTAATTATTTAAAATGCTTAAAGTCACATATTATTTATTAAATACGCACAAAAATGCAACTTTATACGTCATAAAAACATAATGCAAATCAAATTTCAAATATGTTTAAAATTGTAACTCAAGTTAACAATAAAACGGTAAGCATGTCTACCCATTTCATTCCCATACTCAAATTAAAGTCTGGGTCTAGAAAAGAAATGGGAAAACTGGCTCTAAGTGCTTCGGTAATACACCCGCAAGAGAAGATAGTACCAAGAAACTTATATACTCTTATCTATTGAAGATTTTAAGATAGACTACTTAAGTCCCGCTTCATATTCTAACATACCTATCTTCAAGCTAAACACAGGGATTAATAGAACAGTTGACACAGAGTGGACAGAAGGTCGTTAACTTGAGTTTATGACGTGGAAACTATCTTGTAGCGCAGTAAGACATCTAGCTACGACTGCGCCATGTCCTGTCCATAATTTTATGACCAGTCGTAAAGCCTTTGTTGTGTTGAGTTAGTAGTGACAGTGTAGAAGACGTTCTATTATTGACGGATATGAAACTGTTTGATAAGACGAGCAAGTCGTTCGCCTCATGGTGAGCGCCACGCCTGCCCATAACAATTGCCGTGCCACCCATTGTGCTCATCATCCCGAGACATCAGATATTAAGTCTCATTTGCCCAGTAATTTCGCTGGCTACAGTGCCCTTCAAACCAGAACACAGTAAAGCTTGCGCACTACTGCTCGGCGGCAGAATAACTGGCTTAAGAATTCTCCAGTATAACACCACAACACGAAAAATTATACAAATAAAACTACAGAACTAAACTTATTCTTTCTATAGCAGAATTAAGATATAAGTAGATATGTTGTTATGAGCAAAATGCGAATCAATTTTGATATGTTTTTTATAAGTTTATTGTCTTATTTACTTTACCTATTAAAATAAAGTTCAGCGAGTGAGCGATTGTGGCTCAGTAGGAGCACGTGCAATTTTCGATGCACCCGAGTACGAATCCCGCTGGCCCCACACCACTGTCTTTCTTAAGTTACGTGCGGATTTAACACTCGCTATAAAAGCGGGTAAGAAAAACATTGTGAGGAAACCGGCATGTCCAAGAATTAATCAAAAAATTCAAGGACATGTGACATTCACCCACCCGCACTTGGCCAGCGTGGTGGATTATGGCCTATACTCTCTCTGTGAGAGAAGGCCCGTGTCTCGGCAGTGAGAATGTGCTAAGCTGATAATGATGATGATGATTAAAATAAAACTATTTGAGAGGAAGTCAGAAAAACTACACGGTTCGAAACATGACATTTAATTCAACAAAATCTCTACACACAGCTTACAATGTACGCTTAATATATATATTATTTCACATCTGCAAGGTACTAATTGGTGTTATAAATTATATTATTACACATAACAAAATAATGTCACAAATATATTAATATATCAATCGAACGAAAATTACAACATTTTTTAAATACAACATACAAAAAAATTTAATTACAATAAACACACGCAAAATACAATATTATTGTTCAAATCACCTAATTAAAGGTTTTTAATAATAATATACTCTCTTAACGCACTAATCTATGGAATATATTAAAATATTAAATACGTTTTGTTAAGCGTCAATTTAAAATACAAATATCGCTACCAGCTTTTATAAACAACTATTTAGGTTCTATAACTATAAATCTACGTCATTTAGGTATATAACAAACGTACAAATAAGTATATAATTAAAATAAAAAAACGTTTACATGTGTGATATCAACCAACTAATAAGGAACCTCACATACACGTACAAAAAAATATTTATATAAATCAGTGCTTACCCACTGGTCGGCAGTTAATTAAAATAATGAAATAACAATAATTAAAAAATGGCATGTCATGCTACACATCCCTTGTCTTTAATCTAGAATAGAGTTATCGACGAGAAATAATACAAGTATGTTTAATACGTTCAATAATTTGCTGTTCTGATGCTAAAAATCTAATGCTATATTTCTTGCCGACATAAATTATGAAATATGAACATCATATGAACATATATTATTTCTATACAATATTACCGTTCAAAACAAAACTACCCTTTAGTTATTCATTACATCTTTATTTATTGAAAGTATTAAGTAGATGTTTATTGTAAATTTTCAAATTGATAGGTATTACAAATAGATATCTATTGTCAATGTTTAATAGATTGCAATTGACAATGTTTTATGGAGTGCTATTGTTATTGACAACGTTCCAGAGATAGCTATTGTCAATGTTTGATAAATTACTATTGAGAATGTTCCATAGAGAGCTATTGTCAATGTTTAATAGCCATTAGGTCATGTCAAAAGCTTTCGGGCGGTCTACAAACTCCGACACAAGTGTTGGTCACACACCCACATGTGAAAGAACAATGTTCAATAAATATATATTGACAATGTCCCATAGATAGCTATTGTCAATGTTTAGTAAATAGCTATTGACAATGTTCCATTGATAGATATAGTCATTGTTTAATAAGTAGCTGTTGACAATGTCCCATAGATAGATATTGGCAGGTGTCAATAAATAGCTATTGGTGTTTCATAGCAGAATTTTCAATAGGTGGTCTTTCAATAGATAGAGTACTTAATATAATACTTAATCATGTGACGTTTGCCTAAAAGAAGGTAAAAATATTGCTAAAATACAGAAGCTTTGCTTTGAACAGCTGTGATGGAATTAGGCCAGTTTTACTGAACAACACATACAAACATGTAATTATAAACTAAACTCAAACACTAATAAGTAACGAGGATTGGTTCCAAATAACGCTAATGCTACATACAAATACATATTTATCAATTAATTTATACTGCTGGTCAAGTCGTCAAATCAAAGCCGCAAACCATCAAAATATGAGCGTTGTTGAGCTCTTCAGTAAAGAGAAATTACTGAAGAGCTCAACAACGCTCATCATCCTTATTGTTTTTCTGAAGACAATAATATTAATATTAGGATTATTAGGCCACAAATATTGCTTCTAAAATTTGTTTAAGGCTCCACTGTGTCACATCCGTAACCCTTCTCGAGCGCACAGGTGGGATATGGTCTTTACCTTTTGATATTATCATATCTAGGCGTAGGACAAAACAGCAATTAAAAAGATCATTTAGATATCCTTTAGACGTGACATTGCGGAAATTCATCTCAAATCGACATGCTATAAGAATATATAGTGTAAATAATGCTGGAACGAGAGCGTTCAGCGAGTTGACACCTGAGAATGCCTCGTGTAACGGCGAACGTGTAGTACAGGATTTTATATTTATAATAGATATTTTTTAACCGTTCACCAAAACTACTGATTGTGCACCAAATTAATCGTTCACCAAAAATACTGATTCAAAATTCAAAAAATATTTATTCATACATCTACAGTTTAAGTACTTGGTTTAAATAGGTACATTAGTGGTTAGGTGCTTGAGCACCAAAGTCTGTTTTTAGCACTCAAACGTATAAGGGGCAGCCCTCGGTAGGTTAGAGTGCGGCGGGGGTGGCTCTTGGGCCACCCCAACGCCGCGTACATGTAATATTCATAAAAAGGTGCTCACTATTAAATATTTTAATGAACATATTTTGGTGCACAATCAGTATATTTGGCAGAAAAACGGGAATAAATTGAGGTACAGTTAAATACGATCCATTCATAATTCTTTCAAAACAGTTTTGAACGGAACGACACTAGAGGTTCTATAACATTTCGTATAAATTAGATATTCTATACGTTTATTCAATGGAGTTGGTGTACTACATGAAATTATTATCATTTTAGAAATGACTCAGTTATAAAAAATGTTTTTTAACGTTCCAGGTGATTTGTGAAATTGATTTCATTGATTTCATCAGTTTTCTTTAGTATACAATTAATATATGTAAACAACTTGACCAAAACAATGAAAATACATTTAAAGACGAACATCTATAAACAGCTACACAAATAGTAAAATAACAATGACTAGAGTTAGTTTACTGCTAATGAAATATACTGTTACTATGACACCAAAAATACATAAGCATTGGTTAAAATTATTTTTATTGTGTACCTATACTATTTATTTTTCGGAGGCTTCAGAACGTTAGGACTTGAAATAAAATACCTATATGTACACGATAAATCGTATAACCCAATGTGAAACTACGAAATAACTTTGCATTAATGTATTATATTGTACTTGTAGAAAGATTACAATAAAAAAGAAAGACTATAATATTAAAAAGGCGTAACTCACACAGTTTATACAAACAACTCTGTAAGGGTTGAACTATATCTGGCCGCACCAATCGCACTTTCCTATGCTTCTATCCTTTTTTGTCACTTATAGAGTCAGTTTTCGCATTTCTTTTCTGCACGAGGATCTCAATTTGAGTATAGGAAAGAAATGGGTAAACATACTTACCCTTTTTCAAAGTCATGTTAACATAAGTTACAATTTTTAACATATTTTTAATTTTATTTGCATCATGTGTTTATGACCTTAAAAGTGCACTTTTGTGCCTATTTAATAAACGATATTTCACTTTGACTTTAACTTAGAACCGTCATTTACTAGAGCGAGTAGAGCGAGAAAGAGAGCGGGAGTGCGACCGCACGCAGCGGAAATGACAAGTCGGTCGCACTCCCAAGTATGCAAGTGCGATTCGATCCGACCAGACGTAGTTCAACCCTAAGTCCTCACTTAGCAGTTTCACACTAAATAGTGCGTATAATTACACTTTTTGTGTGTAATTGCATTTCAATGTAGGAATCTTGAGTTAATTGGATAAAATCTGTGAATTGTAAATTTAAGTTTATTTAAAGTATTTTATAAGTTATGGCATCGTTATAGATGTATATAGTACAACTTCTATATTTTGTAAAAAAAAGTTGCTCGTGATTGTACAACAAATTGTAATTTGTGTTTAATAAGACTATACTGGTTTTCCGGCTGAGATTTCCCGTGTTTTTATAGAAATTTCGACAAAATAATCTTTAGCGAACTTCTAGAAGGCAGGCACGTACGTTCTTGATTAGTATAGGTGCTCGCTAGAAAAGTTTCTTGAACTACGAAGGGGGTAATATATATTTGAATATATTTGTATTACTTTTTCATGTTTGTCAGGAAATTTAATAAATTGGAGATTGTTTTTTTACAATATATCTAAGCTTTTATATCACTTAGGTATACATCTAGTTTGACACTGTATTTCTGTACCGGGATTATATAATGTGATACTATACAATGCTTCCTGTACACTCACACATAGCACTATTACTAACTGACTTTGCTGAAAACTACTTTCCATAGCTGTGGTCTTACCTTGATACTAGGGTATGCAAGAAATGTACAGCCCCAGTACCTACTGCTCCCTCGAGAGCCAATCGTATATCATGTTGAGCTCAAATTAAGGTATAGCTTCACTCTGACTAATGAAATGCTGTTTAATTTTGGATTCAGTCAAAAAATCGAATTCTGTGTCTCTGTGTCTGATTGTCTGTGTGTGTATGTGTGGTATAGAATAAATATAAGCCGTTCAATGAATTTTGTCGTTGAAAAGGAGAAACTTATGTATATGGAAAGCAGTACCAACAGAACCCTTCATTACACACACGTACAAACATACAATCGTACAGTATTAACCACTATACTAAAATTTGTGCGTATCGACCTAACATTTACAATACATTTATTCACACATCTGTACCAAAACTTTATATTAAGTTACTCATTAATACACCAATATAATAGGGAATCTATTTACATCGATACTTCGAGAGTATTTTATTAATTTATACAATGAATGATGAGATGAGCATGGGTAAAGTGACTGAGCTTTGTACTCAAGTGTAGTCTAAACTCAGTATAAAACTCGTGGTAGGTCTCTTGTATGCTGGGGCAGTAGTGCGCAAGCATTACTGTGTTCCAGTTTGAAGGGCATTGTAGCCAGCGAAATTACTGGGCATATATGAGACTTAATAGCTGATGTATCGGGGTGATGAGCGCAATGCAGTCCTACGCAATTTTTTTTATTGTATAAAACGTTCTGGGTGGCACTCCAATTGTTATAGGCAGGCGTGGCGCTTACCATCAGGAGTATGACTTGCTTGTCTCATTACTCAGATCCGTTAAAAAAATAAGGGTAATGCCGGATTCACACAATGACCACGTGTTGTGTCTTGATGTGTCAGTAGGTACATCAAAAGCCTATCGGATTCATATATACAGAGGCGTGCACACTATTCTGGCGTGATGCGCTCTGCGCTGTGGTTTTTCACTGGGAAGTGACATTTAATAAAAAAAATTACGCTTAATAGATCTATATTTGGCCACTATCTCGCCTGATGTGAAGCGATGATGTGGCCTAAGATGGAGCACATAGATCTAGAGAGAGACGGCAGTTGAGCGGCTGCTCAGACCCGTCTCCCCGATGGTTCACCGAACATCATCCCGAAACACGACTAGGTCGCTTGACGGCATGGCTTTGTTCGGTGGGTGGTATTACAACCACGGCCAGAGTCTACCACTCCAAAGCGCGTAAGCTGGTTTCATCACGTTTTCCTTCACCGTTTTAGAGCGAGCGTGCAAAATCTGCACTTAACTATAAGTCATTAGCAGGGCCGAGTCGGGATTCGAACCCAGGTACGTCTGATCGAAAGGCGCATGAGTTACCGCTGAGCCACACTCGCTCTAATATGCCGGAATACAGCCTTAAATGGCGGACCAGTTTGTTTAAAATTTACAATGTTACTGCAGTCTAAATTAATAATCGAATAACAATAGCAGTGTCACTATATCCTGACACCCGGACGAGTTAAAGACGCGAGTCGACAAACTATAAAAAATCAAAATGGCCGCCGTTAGACTCCATATTGTTATAACAAAAATGTAAGTTTACAAATCGTATTGAATCAATTTATTTGTTAATGCATTCACAAATCATTCTCAAAGTATCCATATATATAGCGCTTTAATTATCTACTTACATAATATATTACGTTACATATAAATATATTTTTATTTTTAAAATTATTGCTGTCTCTGTCGCACAGAGCAAAAAGAGCTCGATTTATCTCACTTACATTACTTAATTGTACTACAGGTTTAAATAATTAAAACAACGGGTAACTTCACAACGGGCTTTGGTTAAATACTCAGTAATATAAATACCTACTTTAAAAATTCTGTTTCCCTACAAGGTCCCCTATTCTCGTGTTCATATATAACTATAACTACATGTGTATATATTACAAGCTAACATTAAAAAACTATAAAATAAATGACACAAAACCACAAGCGTCTTTTAAATAACGTTCTTTTATAATAATATAATTATTTATTGCTTTATAAGGGTTCCATTTCGCGGAAGACATCTGCTACTTTTACTTTAGGCTTTTGGGGCCACACTTATAACACTAAACTTTACTGAACTACTGATTTTCTAAGGGTTTTGCACGCGACGAGCATGAGAAAACCGATGGTGAACATTTGGGGTCCATCTAAGGGCAACAGGAACCCAGAGCTGAACTAAAGATAACTCCAGAAACTCCTTCAAAATTAGCGGACTACCGACTTTTACAAGCCATTTCAGGTTGGCGCATAACGCCTTTAGATTCAGAACATTTGAGTCACTAACTAAACCTTCTTCATCTCTAGATCAGCGGTTTCTAATAGGTGTTCCGCGGAACCCTAGGGTTCCGTGAACGGGTCACTGGGGTTCCGAGAATTGCCGACGCTGGCCGGCATTTTTATCGATATACTGACAACATACAAAACAAATATACAAAAAAAACCTACAGTCGAATTGAGAATCTCCTCCTGTTTAACCGACTTCAAAAAAAGGAGGAGGTTCTCTATTCGAATGAATTTTTTTTATAAGTCAGTTAAAAATATGAGTTGGGGTTCCGCCAAAATTAGGTCGATAATTTAGGGGCCCATAGCCGCCATAGGCCATAGCATATAAAACAAAGTCCCAACCGCGTCCTCATTTCTGTTTCTCCGTTTACTTCTTCTAAGCCCCACAACGGATTTTGATAAGGTTTTCAATATCATTTAGAGTTCTTTTACGGAAGTTAATATGTACAATACATTCTAATTAATTTCTTGTGTAGTAGAGAAAATTCAACGTTTTGTATTGAAGTCATTAAAAAATTACACCAACAATAGGGGATCGGACAACTTTTCAGAAAGTGTTTTAAATTAACTACAATGAATATATATAGCCATGAAAAATACTATTTTAATTAAATAACGATCTAAAAGTACCTAAAACTTAGTTTAAATATTATGTTTCAAATATTGCCGCGCAAAAGGTCACCTCAAAACTTGTGATGTCATATGTAGGTAGAAAACGACAAACTCTTCGAAATAAAACTTTTAAAAAGATTGTAATACGTTTTGTGAAGTTTGGGGACTATATTGTAGTAATGGAACGAAAAAAATAGCAAAAATATATTTTATGAAAAGCAAATAAGTAAAATAAACACAAGCTTGACTCACGGCATTTGCCTACAAATGACGTCATGCGCTGTGATTGTTGTTTCGTTTGAGATGAAGAACAGATTAAAAATGTCAGAATTATTTATTGATTTAATAATATAAATCATTATTATTTCACAAAAATATTGATTGAATGATCTTTCTGGTTCGACGAACATTCGTTCTAACTACATTTTAGATTTTTTCTCGATTACTGTCCGATCCCCTATTAGTAAATTGCATCCGTCCGAAGCCGGGACGGGTCGCTGCCACTAGTTGTAAATAATTGGACATTCATCAAGGAAGGTATTTAATGTAATGCTCGCCATACGCCCAAACCTTTATTATATGTTAAACTCTAATACATACTTTACTATCATACCACTGCTAAATATTTATTAGCAACGTTATAACACAATAAAACTATGATCTGAAACGACTTTTATCTATAAAATAAGGTAAAATACTATAAAAAAACAATTTAAGTACATAATAGTTTTAAAATAATAAATAAATAACGCCCAACGATCACATACATAGATCCTGACCCCTAACTAGGATTCCCTGTATCTAGGGAACCAGGAAACTATGAGGACCATGGTCCCACAACACCCAGACACGAAACAAATTTTTGCGCTTTTTTTTCTGTGCACAAACATTTGTCCCGTCGCGGGAATCGAACCCGCAACCTCAGTGGTGTATGAGATTTGAGCCAACCTGCCCAACCACTGCACCACAGAGGCTGTCATCAAAGCTATGTACATCAAATACATATAAAGTTTTCTTTAATAAAAATGTATGCAGACAATTACTTTTACCTTTACTTTTGTCATTGCTGTTAGCAGTGAAACGCGTTTTAGCTGCATATACAGCACGTTTTAGCTGCATATGCAGCACGTTTTAGCTGCATATGCAGCACGTTTTAGCTGCATGTGCAGCGCGTTTTAGCTGCATATGCAGCGCGTTTTAGCTGCATATGCAGCGCGATTTAGCTGCATATGCTGCACGTTTTAGCTGCATGTGCAGCGCGTTTTAGCTTCGTATATCTCGCGTTTGCAGTGCCGTTAAAAGACTTCGTCTGTATAGGCTCTAGTTATACTTATTTTCGATAGTGAATATTAGTACATATGCCTACATATATATATTTTCTATATAATGGTTGTTAGTCCAAATACACGAGACAAGAATATTAGAAATACACTTATATTATAATAATCTAATGGTCAAAGAACACTATATTGCTTTTCAGATAATGCAATTGTAGCTTTTGTTTTCTAGTCTAGTGTATTCAGACCTATATTAGGTAAGAGAAATACAACCTTCTGTATTTAGGAATTGTTAAGAGGTAGAGGACCAAGGCTAAGGAAGTCGTTGGAATAAGATAGTTATAATTATGGCAAGTTAATACTAAATGCTTTAGGTACATGGCAATATGAAGATTAAATTAATTTAAATGTCTTTAAACAATATTAATATTAATAACATGTCTCAAATTTAAACTGTACAACTGCGTAGAACATTTTGTTAATGAAAAAGAGAACAATATTGAGAAACACTGTCTCTGTCACACATGCTGTAATGAGAAAGAGCACACAAAAATATGATGGTAAAAATATAGAAACTCACTGTAAACTTATTGGGTATGATTTTACAGATTTACATTTTATATGACAGCAAAATAGTAATAATAAATTTAGGAGAGTAAATGTACCAATAAGAGAATTTACGTATAGCGAAAATACTTTATTCTGTTGACAAGAATACGTCCACAAAGTATTCAAGTATTGTGAAGCTTTTGTCGCTGAGTCATTTATCAGTTCTTACATGAAATTCAGTATTTTAACAAGTTAAAAACAATTAGAGTACAACAAAACAATCAACGGGTCTAAAAATATGATAAACAACAATTTGAGGTAGAGAAAGGTCACAAGTAATCAGGTAAAATCTCTCATGTTCGTTGGTTTGCTAATATTGCTTGTCTTCATTCCGTTATAGGGATCTTTTTAAAATAGTTATCTAAATTGTATATTTTATAACTACTGTCCATTTTCAAGTTATGATTTTATTTTTATAACTCTGACATACCTTGTTATTCCACAATTTCGAATTTTTATATCTTGCTTCCCTATTAACTTAGGCCGAATATATTGTTATAATAATTTAAATTAACAAATTATCAAGTTATGTTAAGCATTATTAAGCCCTCATATCACTTGAACATAAGTGGGGTTTATATTATCACTAAGTGATGGGGTCACTCACTATATTATATTTAGAAACAATTTCAAATTCAAAATCCACACTAGCAACTATATTTTTGAATGGACTATTATATTCCTATTCTTGTGTAAAGTAACTCTATTTGTGCATCTATTCATTACTAATTTTCTTTTGTTGGAAGAAATACATTGGTCTTATTGTTTGGAACTGTAATGTAAAAATCTTCGTCATTCAATAAGACATCATAATGATGAACCTTGTTTAAGATTTTATAATCTAATTGTTCATCCAATTCATATCAGGCCAGCATTCAATGTTAATGTCTCAGACACAATGAAACCACTGTATATGCAATGAGATGCGATAACGCATTTCAATCATCAGCAAGAACACATCCTGCGGCGTTTTGTCTTAACAATTTGGTCAAAAGTTTCCATCTCATGTCCAAAATTAAAAAGACCTTTGTGAATTCTTATCCTCAGTTAAATTGGTCTTTTCCACAATTAAATTAAAGACTCTAAAGTCGGGTAAACCCTTCAGAGATCTTACTGTGATGTTGGTTAAGGCCGCTTATCCGAATCAAAAGTTGTGCCTCTAATTAAAATCGAAGGCCTCATGCCAGAAACATTCACCTGCTCGCCTCCGACTCAACCAAAGATTACAGTCTGTTAAGCCCTTAAAATGAAAGGCCGATAACCTCAGATGTAAATCAAATAGCTTACAGTAGGCCCAGTTAGGGCGCGGAGTGGTGGCGCCTTCTGCGGCGGAAGACAAGCGCGAAGATGCTGCGAAGCCGCCGCCAGCGCCGCCGCCCGCCACCGCCGCCGGTCGTCGATATTCCCGTGCCCATTATAGAGGCCTGGAAATTAAAAACCGTAATTTAATCAATACCAAATGATCAATTAGATCATTACCCTTAACTAAGGTTATCTGGAAGAGATCGCTTTGAGCGATAAGACCGCCCATTGTACTACCATAGTAAGGACTTTTGTGCTATTATTAATTTTCGTAAGCTGGTATACAATAAAGAGTATTTTTAAGATTCTATGTCTACGGGATAATTAAATAAGAGGCGCATGGTGCTACAACACCCAGATAGGCAAAAAACAATCTTGTGCTTTTATGTTAGGAAGTTTACTTCACAGCCCTGTATATGATAAAGGATGGCCACAGGATCTGGGCAAACATAGTGACTTTCTACAAAAAATGCCTAATAATTATGTGATTAATTAATGTGACTTCTGATTATTATCATCAAAAAAGTAAAACACACCTGTCTTTGCCGTTCCAGTCGGCGAATTTCCCTGACGAGCGCGTGGAAGGAATCGTCCACGAAATGCCGCAGCGCCGCCGAGGTCTCGAAGAATGGGCATCCTAGTTGAGTTGCTAGTGCTTTGCCTTCGTCTGTGCTTACCTGGAGTGAAAAAAAATTGTTATTTCAAAGGTTTAGTGGAAGGAAAATACTTTGCTATTTTTCAGCTATTTACAGGTACATACATTTTCATTTTGGAATTAAATTGGCACCATTCTGACTTAAATTCTGCCTATTCAATCAATCAATTGATTATCATTTATCAAATATTTTTGTTAAATATTCAATTCTTCCTACATTTTAGACCCCGACGCAAAAAGGAGGGTTACACGTTCAACCACTATGTGTGTTTGTCTGTGTCTGTCTGTGGCACCGTAGCTCTTAACCGGTGAAACGATTTGGATGCAGTTTTTTTATTTGATAACATGTTTTCTAGTGGTGGTTCTTAGACATGTTTTATTGTGTCGGGGATTTGTATGTATGTTTCAGGTACTACTTACTTGTCTGAATCTAGGAGCCAAGTCCAGTTTGTTCCCAACAAGGACCAAGGGGAGTCTCTCAGAAGGTCGAGCCTGTGACAACAGCCGCCTGTACTCGGCGGCCGCACGGAAAGACCGCCGGTCTGTGACCGAGTAGCAGAGGACGAAGCCCTCACCACAGCGCATGTATTGCTCACGCATTGCTGTGAACTCCACCTGAAATGTACGAGTTTGTGAAAATCTTGAAAGGTACAACAAGGAATAAATCAATCATTTATTTATTATTATTATTAAGAGCCTGTTTTGTCCCACTGCATGGCAAAGGCCAGTGGAGTGAGCCTTCTTTCCACTTACCTCTATCTATTGTCACAATAGACCAATCTTTAAGGTCAATCAATCAATCAAGGTAAATGAATCATTAATCATTTTTATTTTTATCAACAGAATTTCTATTTCTAAGTCATGAGTGAAATCGGAGTCATGTACATTATAGTAAAGAATTCGATTTTGCAATATTGATGGGTTAATGGCTGATTCATAGGCCAACTGGCCCAATGAACAATAGGGGGTTAAACCAGTGTGAATGTGAGAAAGAATTCCTTTATACATATAACATGTCCACCTCGGATTACAACGGCTTAAGAAATGTTTTCAAGCCTAGCATGCTGCAAATAATAGCGACTAACTAAGATGTTGTAAGAAAAGATGCACATTACAAACTAGTAAATTGAACAATATGTTTATAATTATTTTATATTACTCATCACTTACTTGTCCAGCTGTGTCCAAAATATCCAGAAGTGCTGGTTCTCCATCTATCACAGCTTGTTGTTGGTAAGAATCCTCTGAAAATATTCAAATCAAAATTCATCACCATGATCAAGATCTGTAGTTATTTTAACAAAGACTCAAGCTTAGCAGCTCTTCTTATACTACTTTCAAATACTAGAGTTATTGAATGTTTACTTATCACAATGACATTAGCCTTGAAGCTGTCAAGTGCCCACCTATGGTCGGGTCATGGTAGTCCAGGAAGCTGTGGCTCACGAACTGCAGGGTGACCGCCGACTTGCCGACGCCTCCGTCGCCCAGCACTACGATTTTGTAGACGCGGAGGCCGCGCGACGTGCCCGCAGCCTCGCCGGCCATGCCGCCGCATGCCTGCGCGCCCGAGCCGCGCCCGCGACGCCCGCCCGGCCCGCCTTCACTCGCCCGCGCCCATCGCCCGCCGGCGCCGCACACTCCGCCGCCAAACACTAACACCACCGTGATCCCTTGACGGAAACCAACTCGATAACAAACACAACTTTCATTTAACAAAACACATTTTGTTTAGTATTTTTGTTGAAATTAAATTTCGACAAAAAAAATCGACAGCTGATCAAAATTGAAGGCGATTGACACTTTTGACGTTTGTGGTACAAGTGAGTTTTTGTTAAGTTGGTACTGTTTTGAGTGCGTTCAACTTCAAGAAAACATCATTATTTCTATTCTTTTTCTTTCCTTGAGCTGTTGAGCTCAATGAGAGTTTGAGTTCAGTAAGTTGTAACACATGTAAATTGTTTTAATTTAATTCTTGTATATGTTTAATATAAGGAATTACACAATATTGATAAGTCCGCCCATTTTAGAACCATTTATTTTATATAAGATTCCCAATTTGTTGTTCAAATTGTTGGTATTGCAAAAATACTCATATTATGTGTCCTAGTCAGAACATGGTATTGGTCTGGGGACAAAGCTGTCAATGACATTGGCATATCATATGATATGACAGAAAGCTCAGCTGATCGTGTCTGTTGTGTTGTTGTGCTTATAACTTATAATTCGTAATTACAATTAATTACATTAAATATTTTTTTTCATTCAGTGATAATGGCTCATATCCAGTTTGTAGATGAAATAGTGCGTGAATACCTACTTTATAGAGGCTTCACATCCACTGTGAAAGCGTTCGACAATGATCTGAAGTCGGATAAAGATAAAGGTTTCAGGGTGGACAAGATAGTCGAGCAAATAGTGCATTGTATCAATGTTTCTGACCTCAACGGCCTAAAGGAATATTGGTCTCACCTCGATACCTTGGTCTTCTCTAAGTTGGAGATTCATGTTCAACCAGGTAATTAAAAAAGCCATAGTATCCATCAAGTATTCAATCATCAAAGGTACATAGTCTGACTGCAGGGCTTCATTTCACGCTATTACTGGAACTATGAAAGTTAGATAAGCCCTATTAATCCTCATTTAATTGTACTTTGTGTTTTCTAATTCAGCATTGGAATGTTTAATCATCTAAGAACATGTTGCATTCATATTGTAATTACAAAAAAAACATTTTGTATTTGCAGCTGTACGGAAGATAGAATATAGCCTATACAAGTTGTACCTAGTGACAGCAGCACAAACCACAGGAGGGGTGCGCAATGAGAGAGTGGCAGAGTTCTTTGCTAAAATGCTGCCAGAACTACAAGGACAGGCTGAATGGCGAGATTGGTTCAGTAAGTACATGATTGCTAAGTACAAAATTATCATTTTATAAGGTCATGAGAAGACTTGACCGATTAATTTTAGTTGAATTACCTAATCTCATCATCAATATTTACAACATACTTCAATTATACATATACAACATTCTTATATCTTATTTTAAAATGCTAGCTAGAATATATTCATTAAATCACTAGACCAAAAAATAATATGCTAATAATGACATTCTCTTTTTTACAGTGTTGCCATATGTCCAGAGACCTGAAGAGAACCCCTCCTTTAGTCTGTACTTCACTCGAGCCTGGCAGGACAGTGTTCTGGTCTCACTGCACAACCTCCTGGCGACAGTGTTCCAGTGCATGCCACAACCCACCCTGACAAGTTACGAGAGTGAGGCGGCTCTCGTCAAGAGATTGCAAGACAAATTGAGTGCAGTTGGAAAGGTATGATTTATGTCATCAACTTTAACTTGAAACTATCCAAAACTGGCAACAACATTTAGTTTACATGTAACATTACATCCAATTTTCATCACCATCATCAGCAATTCCACTGTACCAGCCAGGAACTCTGTTACATAAAGCAAATGCTTATCACACCAATGCATAAAATAAGTCTACAGTTTTCCTACATTATATTGTTTTACTATACACTTTTTGAGAGATACCTTTAACCTTTATTCTTTCAGACGCAACCAACAGTAGAAAAAACGTCACCCATAGGGCATCAATCGCGTCTCTCTCAATACTCTGAACGCCTGAGCGGGCCTTTGCCCCTCATTGACGACTTCTGTGCTGTACCTTCTGAGCACCTCGAGAGTGGTGTGAGAGAAGCAAAAGCTCTGCGGGGCCTGCTACGACAGATGGGAGGTAGCCCTGTTATGGGCAGAAAGTCAGGACGATCACAGAGCCAGAACTGATTAATCTCATTATCTGACAACCTTAAATAATCTAACCAGACAACATTAAACAATGGTGTCTGGTTAGATTATTTAAGGTATATGTAAATTAAGGTATTTAAGTAAATTTGTTATTAATGAAAACATTCCTTATATGTTATGTCTGTGTGATTAGGTATAAATTAGTTTTAGTTTTAATTTAATAAATCTGTTTAATATAGGACATAGTATGCAAAGTTTAGCGTAGATGTCGCTACTAGCATAAGTAGTAAACAAACAAATGTTAAAATTGTCATTAGGCAGAAAAAGTTACTATTGTTGATTGGAATTGTTGGTAATATATAAACATATTTATTTCAAAATCAGTGATAGAAATACTGTACTTGACAGTGATTCAAAACAATTCAGCAAGGTTAAAAATCAAGACGAAAGAATATCTGAAAAGGTTGATCTTTTAAATCTTTTGTGCATTTCATAAGAATAGTGACTTCACAATTATGTATTTTAAACTACGGGCAATAAGTAGTAATAACAAACAAGTTTAATTTACCTACACCACATGTATACATGGGTCTCATCACTCCTGGCATTACAAAATGCAGAACTGTGTGATTAGGGTTTGGGTTCCGGGACATCTCGTGTCTCGAAGTCCCGGGACTTTTTCCAAATGTAATTGTATCGTATCCCGTGATATTCGGGTCGAGACTCGAGACACGCTTGACAAAATCGTATCATGATAATTATACTTTATAAAATGGTAATTTTTTGATACATCTCACCAAAATGGAACTTCATTCTATTTATGTAGAAAATTATTATAAACATTCTTATAAAATAATATTATTTATGAATTTTTTGGCAATAATATTTTCCAAGGATCACATAAATCCTGGCCCCTTACTAGGATTTCCTGTTCTAGACATTTTTTTTTATCTAGTTCCAGAATTATTAATACATATATTTTAAATTATGTATTTGAGTATCCTTAGTAACAGCATAGCCCACAAAGCCCACAAACTAGTAAAAAAGACGTGTGGCACTCGGAGACTGCCGCGGTAAAGCTATTGCATAGCATTCGGAGTGGGGGGGTGTTAGGTTATTTTCGTTACGGAATTTCTGGATTCGGTCTCCACGCTCAAGGCCCGCGATAGAAGCTATGCAATAGCTTAAAAATAAATTTCGGTATATGTTGAGTAAAGTCGTGGAACTTTAATTTGAAACTGAACTGTAGAACTATTAGAAGTTGAACAGTCACCTTTCAGCAGTAACTTTTCACCAAAAGATTTCCATGCTTTTCACTTTCACAGTCACAGAATACCTAATAGTACTACATAACACAGTAGTTCTGTAATGTACCTAAACTCCATGTAACATTTCTAAAAAAAGACCTCTATGTAAAAAAAAATTATTGTTTTTTTTTTCTTTAAAAGTAGATGTATTTTTAATCAAACTTCAACTCAACTTCAACTTTTGACAAACAAAAAATATCATTGTATTCTTAAAATAATTTTCTGAACTTATTCGATTGTAAATGTTTTTTAGAGGATGTAATCGACTATCATAAACAAAATTATTTGCATAAAATAAAAATCTATAATTTACATTCAGAACTTTTCGTGCTAACAATATTTTACCATGGCTGGCTACGGACCTTTCTACATCGATGCGGAGGTCAGGTCGAAGCGGCGTAACCGCATATGGTACCAACAGAACATAATTAACGTACTGCAAGCCTTAAAGGAGAAGCAAGTGCGGGAGATCGACGCGTCCATTGTGCTCGCTAAGGAGTTACTGGCGGTGGGTACCTACTTTGAGCCTTCACTGCCTGCCTGCCTACACTGCACCGGACTGGACTGCAACCGGATTTTGTGTGCTCCAGCCTAAGTCACTTGACTTTCATCATCAGGCTTCTCATTGGCTAGCTATATTATTTATACAGTTATACCTAATTTTCATTCTCAACAACTTTATTTTATTTGGCTAGCCCCGCGCGTTCAAATTACAACCGTTCCCTATATGTATTCTTCACGACTTTTTTAGTTGTAATAACCAAAGAATTTTCTAATCCAGTTTTTCGATGAAAAAGTAGATCCACCCGTAGAAGTGCCGCTTCGAGAAGTGGTACCATCCCAAGACGACAGACAAATGAAACCAATAGAACCGAAAGTTCTGGACCTGCTCTACAAAAGTACGGAGAAGGGAGCTGCGGAACGGTACTTTAAAGCGAGGTATAAGAAGGCACCTGAGGATAAGTGAGTAACATCATTGGAATCAATTTATTCAAAATCTGTATAGGTAAGTTACGTAACAAAGTAATCATGTTTAGAATGTATTAGGTCTATTTTTAACCGACTTCAAAAAGGAGAAGGTTCTCTATTCAATTGTTTTTTTTTATAGTTTTTTTCTTTTTATATTTGTTATACATCAGAACTCCGTCATTCATGAACCAATTTGGAAAATTCTTTTTGCGTTGGGTTCAGTATAGCCACGAAGTGGTCCCATTTATATTTCATCGATATATGACCCTGGACTTCGAAGATACATTGAAGTCGGTTTTTTTGTTTGATAAAACGTATACTTGTTGTTGTTTGTCAGGCTCTGTGGTGTAGTGGTTGCGCAGGTTGGCTCAAATCTCATACACCACTGAGTTTGCGGGTTCGATTCCCGCGTTGGGACAAATGTTTGCACAGAAAAAATAAGCGCATTTGTTTTGTGTTTGGGTGATGTGGGACCATAGCCGTCGTAGTTCCCGGTTCCTTAGATACAGGGGATCGTAGTTAGGGGCCAGGATCTATGTATGTTATCGTTGGGCGTATTTATTATTCATTCATGATCCATTCTTGAATCACTCTTATAGCTAATTCAAAGAGTTGCAGGTGACAGGTGATTCCAAATCACTGATTCGCGGCACTCCTTCTTACGTACGCCACTCATCTTCACCCACCTATATCTCCACATAGATTATGAGAGTAATTATGAATGCTGTGACTAATAGTATAATTATTACAATAATCCAGATTCTTCTTCCGCGCATGCGAAAGCTGGAACTACGGCTGGCAGCAGAAACAGTCGCGCGTTCGCGCACGTGATATCAACAAAGGCCGCTGTGCGATTTTACGCGAAACCTTTTACAGGAGAAATAACTTGGGTCCCGACCCGATACATTATTCTCAACCGTCTGGTGGGGACATTGGCATTTGTAGTGAATATTCATGTAATTTTAGTAACCCATGTCTAGATAACTATAACATCAACTAATATTTAATTGAGTGAAGCTATTAGAAAAGTACCTACTACATAATACAAGACATACAAATAATAAAATCATTGTTGTGAACTTTAACATGCAGTTTATTTAAATGTAGTGTAATTTATAATTATCTACTATATACCGAAGATCAATAATTATTTTATACTAGGGTCCTTCCGACTTATAACTTTACATTGGTATGCCTGAATTGGCTGAATGCAAAATACTCGCGAAGCCAAAAACACAATATCAATGTTACCAGCATCAAAAGTCTCATCGGGATGGTAGATTAAAATGGAGTATGTTGTTTTTTACCATGCATCCAACAATATCGTATACAATAAATAACACTAGCCCTGATGAACACCTGATTTTTCCCGGCGTAGAAAGTAGCGTATGTGTTAATCCTGAGTATAAGCTATCTCCGTTACGTTTAGCCGTCCTATTACCCGTTGCGGCATGAAAAGGTATCAAAAACACACACAAACGTACAAACTTTCGCATTTTGTAATATTAGTAGGATAATCGTTATTGTTATCATTGATCAACCGAACAAGTTTAATATTTCAAGTAACTACAAGTTCTAAAGATAACGCAGGCATCTTTGATATTGAATGCATTAGCCCATTAGCGCATACTTGGTTAAAATTTTAATTTAATTTACATATCCAGAAACGGAAAGAAGAACATAGGTACTTGGCAAAAATTGTACATAATTAGAAACGGAATGGAGAAAAACGAAAGTGCTCGGGCAAGGATCGAAAATGTGGTCTGGCGGCCCTATTAAAAAAAAAATTAATTTATTTCATTTTATAACAACTTTGTTTGTGAGACCCTAACTAATAAACTAGGCTGTATGGCCTTTGTCTTAATAGTTAGTTTCTTCCCATTATGTTTAATTTCTCTTTGTTACACTAATTCACATTTATTTTAAACTTTTAGGAAATTAATTTAGCAATATCATAAAACAATTAGTATTTTGAAAAATTTTGTCATTCTATAATTAAGCATTATATCAAATCTTTTGTCAAGAGTTAGGATTGTAAAATAATTTAAAATGTATAAATTAAAAGTAAAATAATAATAATAACAAGAGCGAGTGTGGCTCAGTGAGAGCGAGTGTGGCTCATTGGGAGAACGTGCGACTTTCGATCCGACGTACCCGAGTTCGAATCTCGCTGGCCTCGCACCACTGACTTTCTTAAGTTATGTGCGGATTGAAAACGGTGAAAGAAAACATCGTGAGGAAACCGGCATGTCCAAGAATTAATCACAAAAATTCAAGGACATGTGATATCCACCAACCCGCACTGGGCCAGCGTGGTGGATTATGGCCCGTACTCTATGAGAGATGGCCCGTGTCCCAGCAGTGGGAACGTGATGGGCTGATGATGATGATGATGATGACATGTCAACTATATTCATTATTGTCTATTACGATAGCGTCTTATCTACCCTATTTAGTCATACTTTTTTTGTTGTTGTTTGGCCTATGGTTAAGGCATTGAGAAGGTATTCCAATGACGCAGGTTCGATCCCAGCCTGAACTATGTGCTATTCTAATGCATTCAAAAATGTCTAATCAAAATATAAGTTTTAATTGGTAGAATATTTTTCAAAACAAGTTATAATTACGTGCACTGAGTATGGCAACATTGTTCCCTCCAAGCAGAAATGTCAAAATGGCGTCAACGCAGGACGCTTGGTATATTTCTTTACTTGGTTTAGCAGAACATTTCCGTACATCGAATCCTCCTGACATAAAAAGTTGTATTCAGTGTCTACAAGCCGTATTTAATTTCAAACCTCCACAAAGAGTCGAAGCCAGGACACATTTGCAACTTGGAAATATACTCTTGACACACACCAAAAACATCGACTTGGCGAGAACGCATTTGGAGCAAAGTGTAAGTTTTTTTTACTGTTATTTGCTCAGAGCAGTATGTGAAGTGATTTTCTAAGTGGTGTTCATCGATAAAAATAAAGTAGGAGGTGTTATTGTTGGTGTTTCGTTGGGAGTGATAGAGGGAACTTTCTCAAAGTATGTAAACATTGTTGAAGTGGGTCATAACTGCAATAAACAGTGTTCTGGTTGCAGTGGTGCCTCTCGCAGACTATCAATGGGTTTGACGACGTAAAGTTCGAGGCGGCAAGCGTGCTGGCAGAACTATTTGAGCAGCAGGGCCAGCCAACACACTCCAAACCTATCCTAAGGAAGGCTATTGAACTGTCACAACACAGCGTATACTGGCACTGTAGACTTATATTCCAATTGGCAGTAAGTAAATTAAATAATACCTCATGAAGATAACAATGTATATGGCTGTAGTATTATTTCATAAATTTAATCCCAGATGGAAGTTCTCGCATTAACTTCATACTTGAGCGTATTCCTTACTAACCTTGAGTAGCTTAGAATAAAATTGTTAATCCTTTATTTTCAATGGAAATGATTGATAAGACGAGCAGCTTGTTCGCCTCATGGTAAGCCCCACGCCTGCCCATAATAATTGTAGTGCCACCCAGAACTTTCAATAACTTAAAAAGCACTGCATTGTGCTCATCACCCTGAGACATCAGATATTAATTTTCATATGCCCAGTCATTTTGCTGGCTGCAAACTGGAATTCAGTAATGTTTGCGCACTACTGCTTCGGCAGAATAACTGGTAAAGCTGTGATACCTACTCAGATAGCCTCCCGCATACAAGAGACCTATCACGAGTAAACATACATGACAATTCTCTATATTATTTTGTTGCAATCTCTACACTAATGGACTGTCCATGATTTATTTACTGTTCATAATGAAATCAATTTTATTGTTTGAGACCCTATACTGACTTCCCTGCTTTTGCATATATAGTTTATTTATTAGAAGTAGAAATAAAACTAAAACATAAACAAATCTACATAAATGATTTTTGCAGCAAATCCATGCAACAGAGAGGGAATATGAAGTCGCAAGCAGTTTACTCGGAGTTGGGGTGGACTATGCCCAGATCTCGAATGCGGCATATACGAGGGTGCTGTTCTTACTTAGTAGGGTAATGGTAAGTATAATTATTTTATTTCTCTGTGAATTCAATAAATTGTGTTAAAAATGCAATACAACCTACATAAAAGCAAATTATCCAAGTTTGTTTGCTCCGCTGATAATTTGTTGTTTGTTTAAATTTATTGATTGATAAATTATGCGCTTACAATGTACCCTATATTATTAATAAATTAATGACACTTACAAACTGGAAAGTAGATTATATATTTATATTGAGTTCCTATCCTACTACCACCTTCCAGGTCTAATAAAGGTTATATTGATGTTACCATAATATTGTGTTTGCATACATGTCTGAAAATTTTTAGGCAAGTGAAGCTAAATAAATATATATTTTTTTACAGTTATTATTAATAGACAAAAAGATCCAAGAGGTTTTGCCGTTGCTCAACCAAGCAGGCCACCTAGTAGACACCTGGGCCGGCAGTCCACACCAGAAGGAGTACCTAAAAGTGTTCTTCCTTGTTTTACAAGTAAGTATCATATCACAATACAACACAATAACGTTTTATTGTACACCAAACAAAAAATTAACAAGGAACAGGAAAGACTTATAAACTGTAATACAACAAGTGGACTTATCGCTTAAAGCAATCTCCGCCAGTCTACTTTTGGATGGAAAAAACTAATGGAGTGAGTAAGTAAATAAAAAGTAAAAAAAGACAAAATAACATATAAAAAAAATATACAAACATAAATAAATAAATATATAGATATAGACATATGTATATCATTATCAATTAAATACATTATTTCTTACCAAGATTTTGCAAATTAATACAACTGGAATTCTCTTTATGGAAACAGAATCTTTATAAAGACCTTTAACACTAATTATAAAACTATTTTTAACTTACATAATATTTATCTAAATATACACCAAGTGTCTAAATTAATTATGTAAAAACTTCCAAAGATAATAGAGCATGGTTAACATCTATATTTCAGAGACAGTGTAACAATAATTTGCAATGTCTCAATAGGAGATCGGACAACTTTTCAGAAAGTCTTTTAAATTAACTATAATGAATATATATGGCCATGAAAAATAGTATTTTAATTAAATAACACTCTAAAAGTACCTAAAACTATGTTTAAATGTTATGTTTCAAATATTGCCGCGCAAAAGGTCCCCCTCAAAACAGGTGACGTCATATGAAGGCAGAGACGACAAACTCTTCGAAATAAAACTTGCAAAAAGATTTAAATACGTTTTGTGAAGTTTGGGCACTATATTGTAGTAATGGAACGTTAAGCAAAAACGTAAAATAAACACAGCTTGATCACGGCATTTGCCTTCAAATGACGTCATGCGCTGAGATTGTTGTTTCGTTTGAGATGAAGAACAGATTAAAAATGTCGGAATTATTAGATTTTATTTATTGATATAAATATATAAATCATTATTATTTCACAAAAATATTGATTGGATGATCTTTCTCGTTCGAAGAACATTCGTTCTAACTACATTTTAGATTTCTTCTCGATTACTGTCCCGATTCCCTATTCTATTTATTGAACTAAGTGACTAAACGTGTTGATTGTTCAAGTGAAGGCTAGCAATACGCCTGCCCCAAAACAATTGCTGCATCAACAAAATTCGGGGAGACGGGTCTGAGCAGCCGCTCAACTGCCGTCTCTCTCTAGATCTGTGTTCCATCTTAGGCCACATTATCGCTTCACATCAGGCGAGATAGTGGCCAAACATAGATTAAATAAGCGTAAAAAAATACATATTGCAAAATCTTGCACAGCACAGCACTGCTCGTCACCCGGAGACAATAGCTCTTAATCTCGTAATGCCCAGTAATTCATTTATAACAGTGCTCTGAAGTGGAAAGAATTGCAAGTCTAGTATATATCAGTGGTACTTGTAATGAAATTGCGTGCATAATTATCAACCTTACTGTGTTGTTGACTTCACAACACTATCAACTAGGTTAGGTTTTATTGGATAATTAACGATAGTCTTACTATTAGGGCGCGTTCCCACTATGTCGTAACGGTTAATTTATCGTCGGACGACTATCGTCTAGCTGTTCCCATTATAACGACTGTTAGTCTTCACAATTTTGTTATCCTTTAGCGACTATCGGATCTAGCTGTTCTCATTGGATCGCGACGACATTTTATCGTTTCAGTCGCTATGTCGTTTGCACATCAGTAGCAAGCTACAACTCTACAGTCACTTCTACGTTCTCTTTGAGATCAGTAGTGCGTTTATTTAGTGGCCACGAGAGATAGTCGCGACGACGACACATGATTTGCCGTCACGATTTAATCGTGACGATATGTTATCGTTTTACGACTGTCGTGTTAGCCGTTCCCACTGTCATGACAATCTGTCGTCACCGCAAAAAAAGTCGTATACGACAGTCAATCGTGTTTTCCTTTATGTGAACACCTCCATTTAAATATATAGGCCACGACACTTAAAACCACACAATTATCTATCGTCACGACAAAGTGGGAACGCGGCCTTAGACAATTAATTAACTGTTATTTCTTAGTAATTATATTTTATAGTTTACTTATTGTTACTAGCTGATTCTTGCAACTTCGTCATTGTGTTTTATCACTATGAAAATTAGCATTGTGTTAAACCAAAATATACAACCTCTGTAGGTACCAAAATTTTACCCCGCACCCTATAAACGACAGATTATCACAAACGTGAACATATTTACTTGTGGAGCGGGAGCTTTCCGAACTAGGCTGTTTGTCGGCCCTTTGACGTAAATATTCATTACCTGTTTATAAATTATGATAAATATATGATTTATGTGCGTAATCACCGTTAACATTAACCGTACATGAACGGAGCGTAAACTGTCCGCAGATAAGTCGGCAGCTCGGCAGAATAGGCAGCATTCTCGGCGAGTTGGTTTTGTCTGCAATATAATCCGGCCAGACCGGTAGCTAGCTATGAAATCTAAATATAGTTTCTCTCCAGGTATGCCACTACTTAATGGCGGGGCAGGTGAAGAGCGTGAAGCCATGCCTCAAACAGCTGCAGCAGAGCATACAGACCATCATGGCGCCCACGTGGCCTGATGATGACGGTAACACAACATCTCACATGTGGGGCTAAGGTCCTTAATTTCTCGACAGCAGTGATTTTATTTCAAAGTATATAAGTCTATTCACTACGCTAACATTAAAGCTAAGTTAAACAACTATTCATAAGCGCTCAACTAGCTATTAGGATCAACTTTTATAGTTTTATAAGTATTTTCATTGTAATGAGTCGACGAGACTTGTAAGGTCGTGAGCTTGATGGTCCCAGGACCTCCCAGAACTTTGAATCTTCAAGTGACATATCAGCAACTTGATTTCTTAATGCCCAGAATTTTACTGACGACATAAAGTAGTCGCGAAAGCGGGCAAACATCTGTTGGCTCGTGAATTCGGTAACTTTTGTCAATTCTTGTGTAGTAAATTATTGCTTTAAGCTTACGTCTTCTTACGTGTCATTGAGACGGATCGCATCGAGCCCAGTATTTCTCTTTGGATGCGACTTTATTTTTATTCATGTTATATCTTCATTTCCGTGATCGCGTATCCGATCCGTGTATCACGAGTATTATGACACGCGTCGGCGATAGAAAAAAGGCAGGAAAAAAGTGCGTTTGCAAAAGTGCTAACCTCGCTAACTCTGTATTTATTTCCTAGCCGTCTGCGGCACGGTGTCAGCGGGCGGCGGCGAGTCATTTGTGTGGCTGTCGCGGCAACAGCTGTACGTACTGGTGTACCTCGTCACTGTGATGCATTCCGCACAGGCGGGGTACATGGACAAGGCACACAAGTACACTGAGAAAGCACTCGCGCAAATCGACAAACTGACATGTGAGTAACAACACTTTTAAACTTTGTAGTTACAATAAGGTGCCATGACCGGGATTCACGTAAGAAGGCATCGATCATCAAAAAGGCACACAAAAAGTGCTGGCACAGCTCGACAAACTGAATACTCTAGCTGTTAATATCCAATAAATGACATTCTTAATATAACCATTTCCTCCGTAGCGTCTGATCACCATAGACCACCTCTGTAAGGTATATAGTTTATGGGCCTCTGGTACTTTTAATTTTTTTAACTGTATTATTGCCTGAAATAAATGAATCTATAATTTATTATTATAGTGGTGCAGTTTGCGACCAGATGGTATATAGACCAGAACAATGTACCTACATTATTATAATTTGAAATGAAGTGAATGAAATTGTAAAGTCATGTTGTACATTCCTCTCCATCCAAAGGTTGTCTGGAAGAGATCGCTTGTTAGCGATAAGACTGTACTAATCAAATTTTTTAAGTTCTATATTTATTTGTTTTTTTTTTATGTTATTGGTGCATAATAAAGCGTTATCAATCAATCAATTCCAGCGGGTGCGGGCGCGGCTGGTGGCGGGTGCGTGGAGGCGCGCGGCGCGGCGTGCGGGCGCGGCGGCGCGGCGCTGGCGTGGCGGCTGCGCATGGCGCTAGTGGAGCACGCGGCGCTGTGCCGGCTGGTGGCGGGCGGCAAGGCGCACGCGCTGCACGAGATCGCGCGCGCCGCCGCGCTGCTGCACCAGGCACCAAGCCGTTAGTACCTTCTTTTTCTATTTTGTTTTTTTTTGTGGGGACAATGCCGTCGAACTCGGGAGATTCTACCACGGGGGTGGCAGAAGGAGATGTATGGGGATCGAATCCACTAAAAACCCCCCGTGAGCAGTCCTCTGCCAAGGTGGGGCGAGATAGGGTCGCGCTAGCATTCACCTTCACCGTTTCTAGAGCGAGTGTTAAAATCCGCACATAACTTAAGGTAGTCAATGGTGCGGGGCCGGCGGGATTCAAACTCGGGTAGGATAAAGTCGCAAATGCTACTGAGCCACACTCGCTCTCAGCTCGATTACTTTACGTATACTCGGTATTTTGAAGCGACCTAGGCAGCCGACTCTACCGGTGCATCGGAAATACACCCGCTAGAGAAGATATAAGATGCCCTTGATGCCCCGAAATATACCCGCCTGTATTCTAAAGTGTTTTGTTCGTGCTTGCAGCGGCGACGGCGGCGGCGCACACGCCGCAGCTGCACTGCCTGCTCGGGCTCTACGCCATGTCCATGAACTGCATGGAAGCCGCCGAGGCGCAGTTCCACACCGCCATACACGTATGTACCACTTTACATTGCTCGCTTGCATACTGGGTTCCTAGACTGAGGGCGTAATAGAATATAATGAAATAAATTTGCTTAAAATGTGAGTAAAATAGATGTCAACATTGCAAAGAACCTGGGTCTGTACTCTGAAAAAGTAATTACGATCGTCGTTCTGTCGGATGAAAGGGACAGCGCTATGCAACAGGCATAAGAGTGTCTCTTTTAGTCCGCACGAACGAACGAACGAAAGCAACTCGGAGTAGGCCCCCCTGTTCACATTTCGCCAACTGAGCAGCATGCAAAAATTTTAAACTTGAAATTAACTATCCCATGCAACACGTTATTTATATTAAAAATACATTAACATTACTACATATTAAATAATGCATTTGATGAAAATAAATTGTTTGTTTAATTTCTAAATATGTCAATGAATCCAAACGTCACAATTCTCTACATCTACCAAGTAGGTATATATTTGGTCTCTCCCCTTAATATAGTGCCCAGCATCTGGTCCAGATGTCTTTTCCAGACCTGGCCAGAATCAGTCATGACCTCATAGTGTAGCTGGCCCAGACGTCTTACGACTGTCCCGAACTCCCACTTTTTATTTGGACAGTTATAGTTCCGTATCTGGACTCTCTGCCCCGCTTGGAACGTTCTTATATTAGAGTGACTCACGTGCGTACGGATCTGTAGCGAATTATCCTTGAACATTGCGTGTAGTAGTGTCCTGACTGTCCTGCCACCGAACATCAGTTCATATGGACTTTTACCGGTGCTTATATTTGGCGTTCGCCGAATCTGTGTTTTAATTTTTAGAATTTTGTCATGTATTGTCCCGGTGTCGTTATCCATACCGTGAAGTGCTTTCTTTACGGTTTGGACAAACCGCTCGGCTTGGCCATTTGTAGCAGGATGATATGGTGCCGACGTTCTATGCACTACACCATTTTGTTGTAAGAAGGATGTAAACTCTTGCGATGTAAACTGACGTCCATTGTCTGAAACTATTATGGATGGAATGCCAAAATCTACAAACATGCCTTTCAGTTTCGAAATGCACCAGGCACTAGTAATCGTCTTCGTTGGAATTATCTCCACCCATTTAGACATCGCATCAACTAAAATCAACAGATAATATCCGTGTACTGGTCCTGCAAAGTCGATGTGAATCCGTTGCCAAGGTTCAGCTGGTACTTCCCAGTGATGTAATGGAGCCTTGTTTGGCTCATTTTGTTTCAGACGGCATTCACGGCATTTACTTACTAATTCTTCGATGTCCTTATCGATATTTTTCCAATATACGTAACTGCGGGCTAGTAATTTCATTTTCAGTATACCTAGGTGACCTAGATGTAGTTCTTGTAATATTTGACATCGTAAGCTGTTGGGAATCATGATTCTTGTTCCTTTAATAAGACAATTGTCTTCTAATGTAATTTCATTGTCGTTGTAACCAAGTGCTTTTAGAGTTCGGCCTTCCTTTAAAGATTGTACTAAAGTTACATATTCGGGGTCTTTAGCTGTTTCTTCTGCTATTTTGTGACGGTTGATAGGAAGTGTATGAATTTGATGTTGTTGAAATCTGGTATGTTGGTCTATTTTGTGTTCGGGAGTCTGTTCTAAAGGGAATCTTGATAGATAATCCGCGTTACAATTATCTATTGATTTTCTATATTCAATATTGTAATTGAAGCCAGAAAGAAAATGCGCGTAGTGAAATAGTCGCATTGTGCTCATCGCTGGTAAAGTTTTGCTGGGATGGAATATCGTTGTTAATGGTTTATGATCCGTAATTAGTGTAAATTTCCTTCCGTAACAATAGTGAAAGAATTTTTTTAAACCCCAGTATATAGCTGTAGCTTCTTTATCAATTTGACTGTACTTCTTCTCACACGCTGTCAAGGATCGCGAAGCGAAAGCGATAGGCCTGTCGGTACCGTCTGACATCCGATGCGAGAGTACTGCCCCGAGGCCAGTTGGTGAGGCGTCTGTCACAAGAATAAGGGGTTTGTTAATGTCAAAGTGGATTAGAATTCTATCACTCATGATTTCTTGCTTTATTTTCTTGAAACTCTGTTCACATTCGTCTGACCATATGAATTTTGTATTCTTTTTAAGTAATTTGTTAAGAGGATAGGTAATAGTAGCTAGGTTATCGATAAACTTATTGTAGTAATTACTCATTCCTAAGAAGGTCCGTAATTCATTTATGTTCTTAGGTCTTTCAGCTTCTAAAATAGCTCGAACCTTTTCTCTAGTTTTATGAAGGCCGTGCTTATCAATAGTGTGTCCCAAATAACTTATACTCCTTTTGAAGAAACTGCATTTGTCTTTGTTCAGTTTCAGATTATTTTCTAGTAATCTTTCAAGTACCTGATCTAGTCTTTTCTGTACTTGTTCTCCTGTTGCTCCCTGCACTATTATGTCATCGAAGAAGCATTTCACTCCTTGTATATCTTGGAGAATTCTGTCCATAAATTTTTGCCATAAATTTGGTGCAACCTTAACGCCGAACATTAGTCTGTTTACTTTAAATGTGCCTTTGTGTGTACTGATCGCTTGCATCATAGCACTTTCCTCATCCATTTGCATATTTAGGTAGGCTTGTCCAATATCTAACGTGCAAAAAATCTCACCGCCGTTCATCTCAGCGAATATGTCTTCTATTATAGGGATCGGATATTTTTCGTCTTTTAATACCTTATTCAGCGTTACCTTGTAATCAGCGCATAAACGAATGCTTCCATTAGGTTTTACGATGGGTACTACTGGCGTTCCCCATTCAGCATTGTCGACCTTTGTAATAACTCCTTCTTGGCATAGGCGGTCGATTTCCTGATCTACCTTTTCCTTTAATGCATATGGAATACGTCGAGGTTTAATGTAGATAGGGGTGGCATTTTCTGTCAATGTAAAATGCCCCTTGAAATTAGGAATACATCCGGGTTTCCCATCGAACACCGGAGAAAATTTTGTAAGAATCTTGTCCATTAAGGGTTGATTTTGATTATCCACACCTACAGATTTCATACATTCACCACAGCGGAAACACTTCCCTTGTAAATCCTTTATTGATGTTATTCGAAATGACTGCCTCTGTTTCAAGTTTGAATAATTCTTGTTCTTGACTGAATGTATGGGTACATCAATGTTAGTGTGAGGTTTACGAATTATGAACTCATTATCAGCTCTAGCTATTTCATTTGTCGTAGCGATGTGTACTATTTTCCTTGAATGTGGAAGTTTGGTCGTCTTGTAATATTTTAGTACGAGTTTCGCTGTCTCGAACTCCTCTAATGAATTGTAAAGCCAAGAAATTGTCAGTTATGGGTTTCTTGCAGGATTAGCATGCAAAATCGCAGTCGTGGGCAAGTTTCTTTAGTTCAGTACTAAATGTCAAAACACTTTCGTTCTCACCCTGAGTTCGTGTAATGAATTTATGCCGGCGTGCCCACACACTCGGTTTTGGATCTATAAATTGTTCAAGTAATTCAACTAAGGCTTTAAATTCCATATTTGTAGGATCTTCTGGTGCGCATAAGTTACATGCTCTCTCGTGTAATTCTGGGCTTAAGGAACTCAGAAGTATGTGTGTCATCATCTTAGAATCTTGACAGTTTAATATATGTAAATATGTAACTAACCGCTTTATGAAGTTTTTAAAACTTTCTTTCTGTTGGAATGGTTGGAAATTTATTTTAGGGACCTGTGTAGCGCTTGCTTGCGTACAGTCCTAAGACCTATGTGTAGCTGACGTTGAAGCGCTAGGTGACCTCCGGTTGTGTAACATCAGTTTCAGTTGTGTAACGTCTTCTTTGAATTCGAAGTGTAAATCGATTTCCTCTTGTGTACTAGGGTTTATTCGATCTATTTGTTCCTGTATTATGTCGAACTTCTCCTCATATTTTTGAATAGTCGTAAGTCTTGTAGTGTACTCGTATTCGGAAAGGTTTTTACATTTTTCAGGAAGTTGTAAATTTTTGTAAATTGTCCCTTGATTGTGCTTCTCACTCGTTTTAAACTAATTAATTCTTCTTCCATCGTCGCCAATTATTAAATAATACATTTGATGAAAATAATTTGTTTGTTTAATTTCTAAATATGTCAATGAATCCAAACGTCACAATTCTCTACATCTACCAAGTAGGTATATATCACTACATTAGTCATGTTTCGGGATGATGTTCGGTGAACCATCGAGGAGACGGGTCTGAGCAGCCGCTCAACTGCCGTCTCTGTCTAGATCTATGTGCTCCATCTTAGGCCACATCATCGCTTCACATCAGGCGAGATAGTGGCCAAACAAAGATCTGAAAGGTGTAAAAAAAAAAACTTCTTAATTTATAGCAAAGTAATCATTCAGAGAGTAAAAACTATTTTCCAGTAACTTGCTCTTAATTCATACTTGAATTTTTCTAACGGTAAGACTTTAATGTGCTAAGGTAATTACTATTACTACGCTACTATATTCGATAACTACGCTTGCCAATCCCTGTCTCCACCCACCCCTGTAACCCACGCGTCTACTCCAATGGTTATCGGTTCCGTAGCTCCGTCTTTCGGCCTGGTCGGCCATTTTTAGTCACAGTGACGGAACTGATTTCCGGTTCGACTTTTGGCTCGTAGTATTCTTCTCTGGCGATTTAGGCGATTAAGGTAATTTGTGGATATTCAATGGTTATATTAATTCTGTAAGATTTCATAAGTTGAATTGCAAATATTTCAAGGTGGCCAGATGTTACTCCATTCACTCCACTCCATCAACCTGTTCTTTATTAAATGGTAGAAGTCCTACATAGTTTGTTACGGTCAATGCTCGCACCCAACTTCATGGCCGCTGGCCGGCGCACCACGTGACCTGCGCACCACGTGACCTGCGCACCACGTAACCTGCGCACCACGTGACCTGCGCAGTCGCAAAAACAAATGCAAAATCGTAATATTTGCTTTTTAATGATTACAGATGTCACAAGAAAGAGATTTATGGATGTTCGCGAAGTTAAACCTCGCGATTGTATACCTACGGGGGAGGAGGGACAACGACTTGGCGCAACTTATGGAACAAGTAAGATCTTTATACATATACTAATTCTATACCATAATGTCTCAAGGTTGCTCATGGTTCTCACACAGCTACTTTTTAATCTTAATTAAAGGGCTACAAATATGCCAACCAGGTCCCCAATTCACTATGACAACTTGGCGATTCATTGCTTCGAAATGACGTCGATTCCTTCATTAATAAACGACATGTCTATGACGCATTCATATATTCATATATGTGATTCTCTATGACGCGTCATAGAGAATACAAATTTCGAAGAATCTTCTGGGCATATGATATCTGATGTCTCGGGGTGATGAGCGCAATGTAGTGCGCTACGCAATGCTTTTTATGGTATTAAAAGTTCTGGGTGGCACTGCATATGTTATGGGTAGGAGTGGCGCTTACCATCAGGCGAACGACTTGCTCGCCTCATCATTCAGTACACCATTAAAAAAATAACTATGCAAGTATGACCCATCACCAACGGCGTACATTCAAACGTTGCAAATATGACACTGTAGTCAAATGCTTGACAGAAGTGTATAAAATTTGGACCATGTTATTTCAGGTGCGTCCCGAAGCTCTGCCCCCGTACGCGCACGGTCTCCGCGCGGCCTCCTACTACGTGCTAGGGCTGCAGGCTTTCTTCCAGGCGCGGTACAACGAAGCAAAGTACGTACTAAACATTACTAGTTCAATCAATCAATCAAATCATTTATTGCGACAATATAATACATAAAGATGATAAAATTCTAAAAAATAAGTCCTTACATTCTACCATGACAATGGTGTGCAATAACCTGTCTTACTAATTATTTCAATTACATTAAATTTCATATGCAAACAAATTATTATTATTAAATTAATGTCAAAAAGCTTTAAATGTCATACAAATTAATAGATTAAAAAAATGAATTGTCAAAAATATTATTAGTCTAATAAATGTCAAATTAGTGATCAATTTTTTTGAAATTAACTTAATTGTATAAAATTAAACATTGACATTAATTTATAATGAGGTGTTTTTAAAAGTCATATATTAATTTAAGTCATAAAAGCTGTTTTTCGCAAGCCATTGAGTCAGTTTTCTTTTAAATTTAGTCAAAGGTAAGTATTTAAATGTATTCGGTAATTTATTATATATTTTAATGGCATTTATATGTACATTTCCCATATATAAATCTCTCTTATAGTTACATACGTTGATAGCTAACTTTGGGAATGGTCATGTGAAAAACGTCAAAATGGCTTACACTATCTTTTGCAAAAACAATCTCGATAATATTGAAATTGTAATAGAAATTTAGATTTTTGACAGAAAATAATGACTGTCTAATGTGATGGTAAGGATATAAAAAAATATTTTTTTAAAGATTTGTATTAAAAAGTCACAGACATGGACCATTTTTTTCATGTTCTCAAATTATTTATATTATTTTCTCTTAGAAATAGTATGTATACAGAGTGGTTTTTATTAACCGCACCCGGAGGGAAAGTACTCTAAATATTGGAGATAGCAAATTTTACTCAAAGGAAACATTCCTTTATGAACACAAATCTGCATTCAAAGATTTTTTAAATCTCGCTTGCCACACTCGGGAATCGAACTGGATAAAATCCGAAAGTTCCCTTTGAGTAAAATTTGCTCTCCAGTACCTATTTAGAATCTTATCATTAGATTCTAATGGAATCAGGCGTGCCCTATTTAGAGTACTTTAAATCTGGGTGCGGTTAAAATATTCCATCCTGTATATGCAAAAATGTAATCCTACTTGCTGCTAGCGCGGGAAATGCACGGTGAACCTCATATGAAACGTCAGTGCAGGACTTATCGCCCCATAGGATAAAATAAATAAATTTTTGACATTGAGTGCATTAGCGCATGATAGGTGAAAATCTGAAGATTTTAAGTAATTAGGAAGAAAAAAAATGATATTGCTCAGGAAGGAATCGAACCTGCGTCTTCGGAATACCGTCCCGACGCCTTAACCACTGGGCCACCGAGCCAACTGCTCGAGCAACCAAATTTTTTTATGCTCCTGAATGACGAGACGAGCTGGTCGTTTGCCTGATGGTAAGCAATACGCTAGCCCGTAACAATAGCAACACCACCATAGGTCTTACAAGTAAAATCCCGTTCTCCAGGCGATACCTCCGAGAGACACTGAAGATGGCGAACGCTGAGGACCTGAACCGGCTCACGTCGTGCTCGCTCGTCCTCCTGGGACACATCTTCCTGTCGATCAACAACTCGCGCGAGAGCATGAACATGGTGACGCCGGCCATGCAGCTCGCCAGCAAGATACCCGACGTGCATGTGCAGCTCTGGGCCTCCGCCATCTTGAAAGGTAACTCGTTTTCTTTTTGGTGGCTACTATATCCCAAATGAAAAAGGAAAGAGAAAGCAAGGGCGACAATTTAAAAGATGGGATGACGAGATTGTTCAAACAGCTGGTAGTACATGGTCCAGATTAGCACGGGAAAGGAAAGGTTGGAAGGGGTTGTAGGAGGCCTTTGTCAAAGGGCACACAGAATCAGACCCAAACAAAAGGAATCGAACCAAAGTACAATAAACAAAATTAAACTGACACAGGCTATCTATATATATAAAAGAAAGTCGTGTTAGTTACTCCACTTATAAATCAAGAACGGCTGAACCGATTTAGCCGAAAATTGGCAGGGAGGTAGTTTAGAGCCAGGAGAAGGACATAGGATACTTTTTATCTATTTTTTTTTTTACTTTTTATCAGCATTCCCGTGTGACTTGACATGAAACGTCAGTCATTATAAAACTTGGTATAACAATAAAGAATCAGACTTGGAATAACAAAACGAAAATGATCTATATATATATAAAAGAAAGTCGTGTTAGTTACTCCACTTATAAATCAAGAACGGCTGAACCGATTTAGCTGAAAATCAAGACATTCCTCATGTCATTAGTTTTAGCAACTGTTCGGGCGAGATCTAACATAGCGGTTGCAGTTGCTTCTTCTGGAATAGCAGCCACATTGTTAGAAGGATGCCGTACGGCTCATTCAGCATTCAAATTACCGTTAAATCTTCAAACTATTGAAGAACCAACGTGTAATATTGCAAAACACTCAGCAATGGGCAAAGTTTTAGCGATATCGAAAATCATCATCTGGGACGAGTGCACAATGGCGCATAAACGTGCATTAAAAGCACTTAACCGAACATTAAAAGATTTACGCAATGACTCGAGATGTTTTGGAGGAGCAATGATTTTACTGTCTGGCGATTTCCGCCAAATACTGCCAGTAATTCCAAGATCTACGGCTGCCGACGAAATAAACGCTTGCCTCAAATCGTCAAATCTATGGCGCTATGTGAAGAAACTGCAACTGACAACAAACATGAGAGTTACATTGCTTAATGATACATCTGCTGAAGATTTCTCGGAGCAATTGCTGACTATCGGTAATGGTCAAGTACCTGTCGATGAATCAAGCGGATTAATATCATTTCCAAATAATTTCTGTAATTTTGTCTCATCAAAAGACGAACTTATCAACAATGTATTTCCAGAAATTATTTCTAACTACAAAAATAATGAATGGTTGAGTGAGCGAGCAATTTTAGCGGCTAAGAATAAAGATGTAGATGACCTAAACTACATAATTCAAAATAAGATCATTGGAACAATGCATTCATTCAAATCTATTGACTGCGTCACAAATGAAGATGAAGCCACCAACTATCCAATTGAATTTTTAAACTCTTTGGACGTGCCTGGCTTACCACCTCACAATTTACGCCTAAAGGTTGGCTCCGTAGTAATCATGCTTCGAAACATAAACCAACCAAAACTGTGCAACGGTACGCGTTTAGTGGTTAGAAAATTAATGAACAATGTAATTTACGCTACGATAATGATAGGAAAATTCAAAGGTGAGGAAGTTCTCATTCCGAGGATACCGATGATCCCAACCGATATGAAAGTTTGTGATTTAAATCTAGAACATTCATGTTTTTCCCATGGTCAATTATACGTGGCATGTTCACGGGTCGGAAGACCATCTGCGTTGTTTGTTTTTGCGCCTGATAATAAATCAAAAAATGTCGTGTATCACAAGGTACTTAAATGAAGAGCAACCTATTTAATAAAATACTGAAATAATTATGAATGATTAATGTAGGTATTTAATTTTTTTTGTATTTTTTCCAATTAAAAAAAAAACTGCTTATTTATTGCCTTTAAGGCGGAACAAAGTTCGCCGGGTCAGCTAGTAAATAAATAAAATAAATATCCCAAATAGTTAGTTACATTAAGTTGTTGGCAATAAAAACTCATTTTCTTTCTTCTTTCTTTCAAATGTCGCGTGGGCAGAGTGGAAAACGAAGTAAGGAGAGACTTCTAGACTATTCCAGTGTGTCGCGAAACTGTTGTCAATGTTCTACTATTTATCGTTGGTGAATAATAAGCATATTATTACTTTCATTCGAAGTATATATAGTATATCAGGTAGATAGATCTCAGAAAATGTCCCAGCAGGACTTGTCAACAAAGTAAATTAAAACACTGCATCGGCCGCATTAATTAAGACAGTATTCTTTGCTAACAGAAAGTGTGGAGTAATCGTATATGTGAAATCCTAAGAATATAACAAATGTTCTCTTTTAATCCATAGACTTGTACCGGCTAGCGGGTGAGACAGAGCGCGAGAACGAAGCCTACCAGATGCACTGCAACTTCTCGCAGGCTCTCCTCAAGGACCACTTCCAAGCGACGCAGATGCCGCAGCACGCCTTGGTGCACTGGACCAGCGGGCCGCCGCCCGCGCTCCCCGCGCCGCCGAACGCTCCGCCCACGTAGTGTCCGGGGGCCCGCGGGACCCCACTGACAAAAGTGACAGTGACCTGTGACTAAAGTGTAGTGATCAGACAGATCGGACATCAGCCACCTGCGGTCGCCCCCTGACTATGGATTTTGCAAAATTGGTGTGTAGTGCAGATGCCGTGTATGCTTGCTCGCACTTTAAAACCAGATTTTAACAATGGACAGTGTTTTTGTAACAAGGTCGTTTGACCACAATGCAATAATTACTAATTTAAAATGAATGTCTCCACAAATTTTGTCAAATAAAGTCAAGCATTAACATGAGAAATAAAGGCGGCTTCATATATTTGTGACAAGAAGTACACTGCAGTGTCTGACTTTGGTAGCAATAGAACTTTAAATGCAGATCTATTTTTATTTCTGCAATTAAGGACAAAGTTGTGATTTATATGTGCTTCTAAGAACACCATACAAACGGACACTATTTTTTCCAGAAAAGTATTATAATAATGTGATGTGCTGTAAGAAAGCACCAATGATTTCAATACTGCAATGAAACTCTTGCTGGTTCTGTAAAAAGAAACAAAAATATGGGCTAATGCTACCAAAACCTTTTTTTTCGCAATAGAGGATTGGATAACTTTACAGAAAGTGTTTTAAATTAACTACAATATACATAGCCATGAAAAATACTATTTTAATTAAATAACGCTCTAAAAGTACCTAAAACTATGTTTACATATTTTGTTTCAAATATTGCCGCGCAAAAGGCCACCTCAAAACTTGTGACGTCATATGAAGGTAGAAAACGACAAACTCTTCGAAATAAAACTTGCAAAGAGATTTAAATACGTTTTGTAAAGTTTGGGGGCTATATTGTAGTAATGGAACGAAAAAATTAGCATAAACACATTTTATGAAAAGCAAAAACGTAAAATAAACACAAGCTTGACTCACGGCATTTGTCTTCAAATGACGTCATGCGCTGTGATTGTTGTTTCGTTTGAGATGAAGAACAGATTAAAAATGTCAGAATTATTAGATTTTATTTATTGATTTAAAAATATAAATAATTATTATTTCACAATAATATTGATTGGATGATTTTCTGCTTCGACGAACATTCGTTCTAACTACATTTTAGATTTTTTCTCGATTTCTTGTCGATCCCCTATTCTGTAACTTATTTATTCTGGCCCTCCACAAGTTGCCGAGTTGTGTTATTACAAATGAGATCTCTGATTAAAGTAGCACAATACCATGTTGGCATCTCAATAGGATATTAGATATAGAATAATGCAAAACAGTACTAAAGAAATGAGGTCCATGTTGGCTCAACCATACAGAGAAGCAATAAAGCTTATATGCCAGTCCCAGAGTGTCAGTGAGTAGAGACAGTATGATGACAACAAAGATTTATATCTGCCTGTTTTAAAATTTGTATCTGATCAATTTTAACATGCCTCATGACCGCAATGTCGCTGTTAGTGAGTTATGTTATCTTTTCCATCTACTGGAGGCACAAACTGGCGTAAATCTAGCAGCTGTGGGTGAAGATTTTTTTTTAAATGACTTTCTAAGATGTTGATGAATATAGAAAATCTAATGTTGTGACAATAAATTCATATCAGACTTGAGTGTATAATAATGATCAATTGGGATTGTCTGATCTCATCTATTTAAAACATCACTAATCACCATTAGTGATATGTATAGAAGGTCAATCATTACTTTTTATATTACAGAAACATTTGAATTGGAATTCCAGTTCTGTTCTGTTTCAATATGTTTCACAGAAACAGTATCAAGTTGTGACAGTGAATAGTACTTAGCAATTCATTTCATCTATGTATACATAACTTAAGATTTATGAATCTTTGTTACATTGCAAAATTCTATTTGAAATCACTTCATGGTTGAAAATTAAGGCTGAAGTACTGCAATTTCGTACCATGCATGATAGTAATAAATCCTCATGCCCATTTCGCTGAAAACAAATCAAAATAAAAAAACAAGTTTCCTTTTAGGGAATTTTGGTGAAATAGGTTATGCATTTTTCACAGGCATAAAAATTTTGAATGCAATTTCTATAATTTGTATGTCTGTTGGATTTTGATTAACAGTATGACCAACGGGTCAGAGAAAGGCGATTTCACGGACTGATAAGTAAATTTATTAAAATATTGTACATATAATTGATTTTGAGAAAGAACAAAACCTCTCATATTTATTATAATTAATTTTTATTTTTATAGTACATCATTTTTGTTAGGCAATGAGCGAATATTGTTGACGATAACTGGTTAATTAACTTTATATTTAGAATTTGTGTAATGATTGGTTGTGTTTCAATGGATGTATTTCTTAATGCCCATTATTTGTTGAAGTTTTTCTATATTCATATTTTTGTAGGTACCTAGGGCACACTAGATTGTATAGAATCAAACTGCTTCTTTTCCTATTACCCATATTTCCTATGAAATCCATCCATTGGAAAGTGTAACTGACTTTAATTTGGGATGTACTGTGGCATAACAATAGTAAAAACCACATAATTTGTAAATTCCCTTTCAAACAGTTAGTTGTGGCCTTAAAATAAAGGGGGTACACTTGCTGTTGTTAATATGTAAATAAAAGTTGAATTATTGTAAATAATAAAAATATAAAATATATGTTTTTTGCTATATTCTATTGTGTATTATTTGAATTGTTTCAGCACAATTTACTATTACAAAAAAAATGTCATCATCTTTTGTTCTTGAATACATTACAAGGTTCTTATAGACAAAGATTTCCATGATTTACTAAGTTGAGGTTATTCCCGTGGTTATTCCACTAAGTAGTGAGTAAATATTGAATTTATTCCGGTATTGAATTCGTCCCACCAACAATGTTAGTGGGACGATAATGGCAGGAAATAGGCATTCAGGCCAGAAACCTCACTAGGCACAATATATTATTATTTTATGATGCACTAGCAGCTTGTTGAGCTGATGCGTGCATATCGTTGCACTTGTGATTTATTTTTAAATGTTTGTCAAGTCTGTTTTTAAAACTGTTCACTGATGGCGCACTAATCACTGACTGAATAGTACTTACATAGCACAACGCACGAAATAGCGTATCTACCCAGAGTATACATATAGTTATATACCCTTGCTTCGTTTCTAGGTAAGACTTGTTGACCTTGACCGTTACATAATGACAGACGTAACTTCAGCTTTATTCTGGGCTTCAGCACTAACTGCGTTTTTATAAAATTGGAGTTGCTAATATATTTAGGTAGAAAGCCCTGAGATGGCACTCCATGATAGGCAGTGTATTTAGTAATATTCAATATAGTTGCTCTAAATATGTACTATTATTCTAGTACTATTCTGTACTACCACACTTGTCTCATGTGGGTGTGTGGTCGGTCTACTACCACACTACCAAATTATAAAGACTATTTACTCAATAGTCTTTATACTATGACATTACTGTGTATCAAAATGAGAATGAAACCACAATGTATTAAACTAAATCCTCATTTATTCATCAATGGTCAGGGCTCCAGAGTTGATGTCATTTATGAGGTCATGTGGGGGCCTGCCCTCAACTGTGCAGCCAACGGACTGGGCGGTACCAAGAATCTCCTTCACGGAGCCAGAGAGCTCACGGGCCATGGATCTGGGCCTCATGATCTTGGCAATGCCGATGACATCCTCCAGGGAAATGTTGCCGTTATGTTTGACTGTAAAGTAGAAAGATCAGTTTTAAAATGTGCATAATATATATTTTTAATTTGATCTGGTCTGATATATGAATAAGCACAGAAAAGGTAGAGGTGAGTTTTCAAGCTAAGTTTAGGACAAATTCAATGTCTATGTAATTTGAAGTCTATTGATGTAAATGCAGATAAACCTAGCAAGAATCATGATTGAAAAACAGTTGTTAAATTAAATATTGTACAATTACTCACTGTTCTTCTGCTTCTTCCTGTCACGTGGGGGCTCTTTCAGAGCTCTGATGATAAGGGCAGCAGCAGACGGCACAACAGAGATCTGTGCTTGTCTGTTCTGTACAGTCAGCTGGACAGTGATCTTCAGACCCTTCCAGTCACTGGTGGCTTTGGCAATGTCATCACCAACCTTTTTAGGGGACTGCAGTGCAAAAAGTAGATTAGTATTTTTGTTGAGGTTAAAGATGTTGTCATTTGAAATGCATTGGTAAATTGCAATGGGAATTACAGTGAAAACCTGTGTGACATTTCTCTCTCACAGATTGAAAATTTTCCACATGTAGTAGATAAATAAATTAGTTTTATTGAGGAGTGGTACAAATAAGTTGACAAAATCCAGTAGACCACCATGTGGCATCCTGTGTTCTGTGAAGGAAGTGCATGATTAGCAATGTTTATTTTCCTTTCATCTTATTTATTACAACACTTCAAGTGGTAAAACACCACATGGAAGTTCTACAGAATATATTACTCAGAGTTGGGGTCCTAACCAAGAGCAACTTTATTTTTTCTTGAAACCTTGATGAATTTACAAAGTATTTGATGTTTTGCAGGTTTCTACCATAAATAATGGAAAGTTGTCCCTTGGCTAAGGCTTCTATTACCTACAATACAAGCATGGCAGTCACATAGCCTGGTCCGCGACTCCTTATTGGGCATTCGGAGTAGCCGCGACAGGGACCAGATCCTGAGTCGCGGGTTCCTTCCATCCGCCACCCGGAAGGACGCGCCTGGTAGGGAGGCACCCCCCAGGATCATTCAATCATCATGTAGAGGCAATTAGGGTACTTACTTCGCGATTTTGTAGTGGTAACAACTTACTGACACTTATGCGTAAGACTTGTTTTTTAGTTTTATTAACAATTAATCCACTAATTGCCCCTATTTCTAGAGTTCCATAGCAGAATACAACATAATAGCTATGGAACACAAAGAACGGTAGATATTTTGACTGCCATGCGCAGATTTTAGGTTAGAATAGAAAGTTTAATGAAGCACTTCTACTCACCAGACCCAGGGGACCAATTTTAGGGGCCAAGGATGATGTGGCACCGACTTCTCCACCAATGCATCTCAAGTTAACTGTAAAATACACATACACATTGTAGTAAACTATCAGAGTAATCACCGGTGAAACGAACACATATCCCAAAGTTCTCGGCCCTTACCGATTTTAATTTCGTTAGGATCAAACTTAGGCGGCATTTTGGCAGGGTTTTAATATTGCAACTAGCAAAATTAATTGATTTCCAAGAAGATTAACTTGGATTTAAAGGCGAACGCCGTCAAAACGTTTATCAACGCAGACAGCTCACCGAAAAAGAATGAAACGAGAAGTTGTCAGATTTGACAGATTATTATGACTTTGACGTTTCTTGATGCTTTTTTTTTAATTTCGCCCCTTAGGAGGACAGACTAAGGTCTCTAGAACCATACCGCCATGTCTTACGTAGTTTTTATTTAATAATACAATATTCCATTCGTTATACTTTTGTTGAGAATAAGGGTCATTAGCAATAAGCCGGACCCTCTCCTAGAGCTTCAATAAAGTGGTGGAACTTTATTCAAGCTTTCCATGGACTTTTTGGGAGAACATAAAATGCAATATTTTCTCTCAATTTTGTTTAATTTGCCTACACTCGTGCACGTTTACGAACACATAATGGTTAATATTACACCGATATAACACACGATCACTCGAAATAACACTTGTTTGGAAAATAAAACAAAATCGAACTGTATCACTTTTCACTTCTCGCCAAAAAGTCGTTTGTTGACTTCGAGTAGACAGCCAAACGGAGTCGACACGACAGGCTTACCCCTCTCGCCAATTTTGCCAAACGTCAAGGACAAAAAAATCCACGACGTTATATAAAACTAGTTGACGCGCATCACGCGCAAGGAACATATACTCTAGCGAGAAGAATAACGACTCCATACAAAAAATTAAGGGACAAAAAAATCACGCCATCTATTGAATGCCCCCCAAAAACTATGTGCTGCCTACTACTAGCGGGAATTTCAAACGTTTTATTCCACGTTCTGATTTTTTCTAAAGGTATTACAAAAAGAAAACATCAATGAAAAGTACAATTTTATATATTATACTAGATTACAATTTTTATAAGTCATAAAATACTTCACAGCCTACAACAAAATAGCCTTGTTAAACAGTCTTAATGCTACATCACACACAAGTTACTTACAAGCCATAATATCATAGAATCTAGTAACAGTACTTACAAATTTACAATTCAAATGTACAATTCAATGATCACGCGCCATTCACCAACTGTCGTAGCGGGCGAAAGAGCTCCTAAAAAAATGCCGAGTTGCAGCATATATTGGTGCAAAAAAATTTCAAGAACATGAAACTACACCAAGGATAACGTAACTTTTCATCTGTATGTATTTTTATATCTAATAATGCACTAAAATAGCGAAAATTTGAAAATTATTGTCAGTCACATAAACTCACATAGTGTTGCAACTAAATCGAAAAAGTTATATTTCGGATAAAATTTGTAGCTTATTTTCATGTATCTAGGCGGCCAAAGCTCTGTTTTCCTGCACGTTTTAAGAAAGCCAAATATAACTGAAATTATTAATAAATATTGTTTTACATTACAATTTTATTTACCTACATGTTTATATTTTGAATAATTGTTGACTCGAAAACTGCAGAATGGATTTTAATTTGGTTTTCAGCGTTAAGTATTAAGTTCCAGCTCTGATTATAGGGTATACAGGTGTGGCAAAAATTTGGGACCTCCAGGGTAGGTACCTTTTCTCTTGCATTGAGAAAGTTTTGTCCTTAGAGTAGAGAAAATATAAACAGCATTTTTGGTAATTTAAAAATTTTGCTGCACTTGTATACATCAAAACCGGTTGGGTTGGTGGTTGGCGCTCTCATATGGGAGGTCTTGCGAAAATGATCTTTGAAAAAAGACGTCTATATTGTCTGTCGTCTACGCAGGCGAAGTCGCGGGAAAAATCTACTATAATGAGTAACTAATGAGAATGACCTAATCGAAAATAGGGACTTATATTATTTGAACGTTAGCAACACAGTCAAGAAACCAGAGTGAAATTAGTGCTGGGACAGAACCAATTTAGATATCGATAAAATCAATATGTTTAAAAATATGTCGATAAAAATACAATTGATGTATTACACTTTTATTTGGCAGATTTCCAAAAGAACCTGGTAGTCAGGCTGCCTAGATTCAAGCTTGTGGAAATGATGTATCGTGGGTTCCTAAGCGTACCAGCACAATTTATTCAGAACCTTTTGAAAATAATTGCTTTGTACCACGGTCTAACAACACAAGGAAATTAAAACAGGGTTCCGTACCAACATTAAAATTATCTAAAGTAAGTTTTAAAAAACTGTTCATTTATTTCCCCAAAACTAGGTCTAAACTGGTTAATGTAAATGGTAATGATTGAGCCCACGCGGAATGAATGGTGTCCGATCGTGAACTGATGACGCGATACATGAAATGTGGCATGCAGGCGTAAACTGCTGACCGCGCGCAATGTGCGATGCTTCCATCGTACATACAGCAATAGTTCTTGCAACGTTATTTCACGTTATTGCAAGTTTAATTTTAAATCATTGCCTATAGTGATTACATAGACTATCATTATCGTTAGTAATCACATAAAAGACATGCATGGAACATTCCGCTTCTGCCAAGTAGCCATCTGGCACATACAAAAACATAACATTGTCAAAAACAAACATAAAATATAGTATATTATGTTTGTTTAGTCATTGACGTTCATAAGTGCGTTTGTGATGCCAAAAAATAATAAAGAACTTTCGAACTAACTTTGATAGTTATTACTTTGATTCTCTTGAGCAACAGAATATGTCATTTAAGAATTCTGTTTTATTTTATTCTTATGTGTCTTCCATGCTTTAGCAGAGTTTATCGATAACACAATATCGATAGTATCAAGCATGAAGTTGTTTACGTGATTGACGTTTAAATATCGTGTACCGATAGAACGTCTCTCTGTGTGAATGTGATTGTGTGTGTAAAGATAAGCTAGTGTTAACTTCTTTTGTTGTGTGCGTGCATAGCGACGTGATTGAAAAATGCGTTAGTGGTGATCATTTATTTGTGTGCGTTTCCTCGTCCCCCACCGAAAATGACAGACTTTTTGTAATGGGAATGAGTGCGCGTCACCAATCCAGGCTGGATACTTTATCTGAGTTTGTTGATGCTTTGAACCCATTGAGGTCTTACTCAATGTTTGAACCATTGCCATTGAGGTAGTGTCATTCCTCAATGCTTTGAACCTAAGATTTAGTATAGTATTAGATTTACCGAAAAAAGTTATACTTCCAAAACAGAATGCATCCTTTTCTACTTATCACAAAAGTTACTTGAAATAAAAGAGACCACTATAGTTGCTCAATACCCAAAAAATACCCAATTGTCTCCACTTTGTCTATATTTACTTACTTGTCAAATGATTATACATATATTGTACATTAGCGATGTCCTATTTTCATACCGATAAAACGTTTCGACCTCCGGTCTTATAAGAAAATGTTCAAATTTTTTTTTGTAAGACCGGAGGTGAAAAGTTCTCGTGTAGAGTTTTGAAGGAAGGGACGTGTTACGATGAACTGTTTGTATGCTTGGAAGTAGTGTATGCTTTATTAACACTTTAGACTATCTCGTTTTTCGTTCGCGCTAGATAAAGCATACTTTAGCTATTTCACACCAGCCGACCTACATTCCGGTCCACGATCAAAAGTTTGTTTAGTTGATCGGGTGTTTAGTTCGTGGTTTCCTTTTGATTTCTCGTCCGACGCGTGCATGATACAAACGCATTGTATCATGCACGCGTCGGACGAGAAATATAATGTGATACACCCAGTAGGTATCACATAGAGGTGCATCAGGCAAGACGCGTCCACACCGACTACAACTGTGCACCGCGCAAGTTCGAGCGGTTCTGGATGCAATACAATGAAGAATAATTTCATTATTATTTATGATTATTTTAATTATTAATTACAGCGAGCACTACTATCAGTATTAACTAGGTATAGGTTGCGAAGCTCATCTTATAAGTCTCCGCTTCACAGGTATTTTCTGCAAACAAAAGAATATACTTATAAAAAAGAATATACAAAAGAATACACTAAATAAATGTTCAAATAATTTCTTACAATTGATTGAATTTTATTTATTATGTCAAGCAACCCAGCTTAACATACTGAAATTGAGCTGAATTACATTTTCCAAAAATTTAAAGTCCAAAGATATTTAATGTTAAAAGTTAGTAGAGGGGGAGCCCCGCTCCCTTTCTAGCAATAAGTAATTTGTTCTTTTTTAGACTTGAAAAATTTTACCCGTGGGCCATTTATTTTTAATAAGACTTCAATATGTAATTACCTGTCGCGTATATACTTGCTGACTTGAGAACATTGTTGGTACTGCATAAGAATGCAGAAGCCTTTTTTGGGAACCTTCTAGATAACACGATTCATCGAAATGCAAACTGCATATTCGAGGGTATTGAGTCGGTTCCCAATTTGACCTCTGCATGTTTTTTATCCATGCGTTTCGCAATTCTGCTAACACCGGGAACCTAAAACAAGAACAAGAACCTAAGTATTCTAAATATATTTAACATAATTAATTAGCTACAACTATACATTTTATAAAAAAAAACGACTTCAATGTATCTTCGAAGTCCAAGGTCATATATATATCGATGAAATTTATATGGAACCACTTCATTGTTATACTAATCCACACTAAACACAACGCAAAAAGAAATTTCCAAATCAGTTTATAAATGACGGAGTTCCGAGGTAACAAACATACATATTATAAAAAAAACAATTAAATAGATAACCTCCAACTTTTTAAAGTCGGTTAAAAATGAAAAATATAGACTGCGAAATTAACTAGAACATAATTTATTCAAGTGTGGCACTTTCAAGTGTGCCGCTTGAAAAAATTGTTCTATTATCATATCTATGTTCATACTATGGTTGTGAATTTTACCACATCACTAGACGAGTACATGAAATGCCAAACACGTCGATCGGTATGCAAAAATCCGTGTTTATTTAGATATGGGAATTCTTCTGCTCGTCATGTGAAGCTAAAATAGCACCTAGTGTAACTTACATACTTTTCAAACGTACGAGAAGGCTAGCACATACAAATATTCGCATTAGGAGGTGAAATACACAAATCAGACTTACCGATGAAATGTTATAGCCCTTGGTTTATGCTTTAAATCACTGACGTGGCTCTTGCAGCCTACCACAACACACGCCATGGTTCATTTACTTGTTGTTTATTGCTTGATATAATGTTTTTCCCGCAAAATTCCTTGGAAAACACCAAAACCACTACACACAATAAAATACCAGCTGGTATCGACCAAACATCAACAAACGTCACACCCGTTGACTGGTGGCCCGCAGGGTTTAAAGATGGTGCCATGCGCATAATGCTTTCTCTTTTTAACACATGCAAACGGCCTTTTGAGAAAAAAGAAGTGTATATATGTTTAATTGTTCATCTTTTTGCTTGAATTCTATTTTTTTAATACTTTTTCTTTGCTTTGAACAGTCATTCCATAGATATAAACTAATACTCAAAATAAAGACCGGTATTTTCCGCCATATTTGTAATCTGTCCAAACTCAAAACCAGTGCTGCCGGTGCGGGTAAAATTACCCGATTTTGGTCATTTAGGTATGTCTGCCGGGTAATTTCGGGTATTTTTGCTACAATCGTTTACAAAAATGACTATTGATTTTCCCTATATCATAGTGAAGTGCCACAATAACTTAGATGATTTATCAATTCCAGAATCTTACGAGTATTAAACTATCCTAGTGAGGAGCTCACATAAAATTTAAGTTGGCACATGAATTTATACAGGTACAATACGCGCCACGAAAGATGAGACTTGACAAGCGTCAGTAGTGGGGAGCCTGCGCAGGTACAGTCGTGTACGAAATAGTTATCCATAATTTGTATATCTACTCAGAGATTTTTGACAACATTCAGAATTAGGTAGATGTGTAGCAATACTATATTAATTATTTTAAATCTGTTATAGATTTATTACTAAATAATAAAATTTAAGATAAAAACGGCAGATTGTCCTAGTCACTGTCACTTTCAATATATGATGTAAGTGTAAACGTCGTAAACCATCTTCCTACTTTGTCTTCCTAATGTTTCAACCTCGAGGCATAATTAAGATTTCAACACAACTATAACAAAGTAGAAATTTATAAACACAAGTTGCACTCGATTGTACCGCGGAGTCAAGCGGTGCGTCCACGGGGTGAGGAGGACTGACACGCATGCACAGTGCCGTACTTGCACCTCCTGCGCCCTTTCCGCTGCCCTGTTGATCCCCGATCCCTTCCCGCCTCAGACCACATACCGCTAAAGAGACCTATAAATCGTCTACTGCGCAAGTCAAACCACGTGGTTTGTCAAGTCTCATCTTTTGTGGCGCGTATTATAATATATTATGAAAAAAATTTGGGACATTCAGGGCAAGTACCATTTTCTTTCTATTGAGGAAGTTTTATTCTTAGGAAACATCAGGTGTATATCGGGGAAAATCAAAATTGCGTTTTTAGATTTTTGCAAAAATTTAGTAAGGCACATAAATGTCATTTTTAAAACAAAAACTGGGATTAATTGACCTTATTTTCAACTCATCAAATCAAATCGTTAAATTTTGAGAAAAGAAAGAACTTGAAATGAGATGCGGGTAGTTGAAACGAAACCAACGATGCCTTATATTGTTGAATCGGTTAAATCTATGCGGTTTAGACATACGCTGCTAAATCATAAAATTACTTATTTTTTTAACTCAAAATCTCTTTATTCATGTTTGGCATCACAGACGCACAGGGGATCGGACAGTAATCCAGAAAAAATCTAAAATGTAGTTAGAATGAATGTTCGTGGAACCAGAAAGATCGTTCAATCAATATTTTTGTGAAATAATAATGATTTATATTATTAAATCAATAAATAATTCTGACATTTTTAATCTGTTCTTCATCTCCAACGAAACAACAATCACAGCGCATGACGTCATTTGTAGGCAAATGCCGTGAGTCAAGCTTGTGTTTATTTTACTTTTTTGCTTTTCATAAAATGTATTTTTGCTAATTTTTCGTTCTATTACTTCAATATAGTCCCCAAACTTCACAAAACGTATTAGAATCTCTTTGCTAGTTTTATTTCGAAGACTTTGTCGTTTTCTACCTACATATGACATCACAAGTTTTGAGGTGACCTTTTCGGCGGCAATATTTGAAACATAATATGTAAACATAGTGTTAGGTACTTTTAGATTGTTATTCAATTAAAACAGTATTTTTCATGGCTATATTTATTAAATGTAGTTAATTTAAAACACTTTCTGAAAAGATGTTCGATCCCCTATTATCACAAGATTACCATCGTATCGGAAAAAGAACCACTACTCAGAAGATACGGCAAGAAACTGAGGTTTCACCGAAGTCAGATAAAAACTATACCTATAGATATGCACACCTGTAGTTTTGTATACCAAATCATCACTTTTCTTGAGGAAATAACGGTGCAATGTCGTATGAAATATTTTGTACCTTTCCCTTGCAGTAAGTTTTGTTTTTTGTTAAATAAATTGAACTGATATTCGTGTTGGATTAGACAGTATCATCAACTATTCATTATTCATAATGCATTTATTAATAATTTGACTTACCATACAACTTAAAACTTAATAGTTTGTCACAGAGTAGTAGACAGGAGCATGTATACACATTATACTATGCTTTAAGTATAACGTTTATTCAATCTGAACTGAATACCAACGTAATAGTAAAAAAAAGACGTGTGGCACTCGGAGACTGCCGCGGTAAAGCTATTGCATAGCATTCGGAGTGGGGGATGTTAGGTTATTTTTGTTATGGAATTTCTGGATTCGGTCTCCACGCTCAAGGCCCGCGATAGAAGCTATGCAATAGCTTAATAATAATTAATTATAATATTTAGGACGAATTATTGAGGGTTATATTTTTCCATTTCCATGCTTGTAGGTACAGCACACGTACTATTTTACTTTGCTGATGGTATCACAGGTGGGTGACAAAACAAACCAACTGTCAACTCCATTGTCAATTTTACTACTTGGGTTGTTGTATTAATTTTTCAAGTGATTGGATTTTCCGTGATTTTGTACAAATACTTCGTAATAGTTTGTTTGTCATCATGGCTAACGATGAGGTTGTGCTAAAACAATACCTGTCGAAGTATAAACATCGTGATTTTACATGTCGGGAGGTGATTAATCTCATACAAGTTTATCGAAGTTTGGCCTATCGTTTAGAAGCCTTTGTCTTCAACTCTGGAGCTAGAAAAGACCTACTTAATCTTGAAGGTACAATACCAGTAAATTACAAAGGCGCTTTTTACAATATACCCGTTAAAATATGGCTAATGGACACGCACCCCGCCAATGCCCCGTTGTGTTTTGTCAAGCCGACGGCAGACATGTCAATCAAAGTCTCCAAGTACGTGGATAGCAACGGTAAGGTTTACTTGCCATATCTACATGAATGGGTCCAGAATGGTTCTACATTACAAAAGCTAATAATGTGTATGATTACTGCTTTTGGGGAATTACCTCCAGTGTACTCAAAGCCGCGCAACGAAAATAGACCGCCTTACCCTGTGAACTCGTTCATGCCTCAGCCTACAGGTAACCCGGGGTATCCCGGTTATCCACAAGTGACACCACAACAGGGGTACCAAGGAGCTGCACCATACCCAACTACCTCTAATCTGCCTTATCCTAACTACGGAGCTCCTTACCCAGGCACTGCTAATGCTAATGGCCTACCATACCCTCCCACATCAACACCGACCCCGTACCCACCGGCAGCTGGCTACACCCCTGCTCCAGATGTTGCTGGTGGTACTATAACCGAGGAACACATCAAGGCATCCCTACTCTCAGCTGTGGAGGATAAATTGAGGAGAAGGCTCAAAGAGCAGTCTCAGCAGTCACAAGCTGAGTTAGACACACTGCGCCGCACTCAACAGGAGCTCAGAGATGGCAAAACGCGCCTTGAAGACATATTAGTGAGGCTGCAGAGGGAACGGTCTGAATTAGATAAGAATGTAGCACTTCTGCAAGAGAAGGAAAAAGAGTTGGAAGCTGCTGTGGAAAAGCTAGCAGAACAAGAGGGTGTAGACGTAGATGAGGCAGTTGTGACCACTGCGCCGTTATACTCTCAGCTTTTAAATGCTTTCGCAGAGGAAGCCACCTTAGAAGATGCTATTTACTACATGGGTGAGGCACTACGTAAGGAAGTTATTGATCTGGATACCTTTTTGAAACAAGTACGTACTCTGGCCCGCCGGCAGTTTACTCTGCGTGCATTGATGCACAAGTGCAGGCAGAAGGCTCAACTGGCATGCTAGTATCTACACAAAGAACCTAAAAGAATACTCTGTAATATTTTGGCAACAAGTCATCAAAATATCACTGAGATATGTGTTGAAATACCAATTTATTGTTTGATAATGTAAATGTAATTTTTTTATTTAATTATATTGTATGCTTAATGTTAGTTTAATGTATAGCACCTCCATTGTAATAGGAGTGAATTTCAAATTTTTTTATTTAATTGTTATCAAATCATTCTGGTATTTATGATCTAAAAACATATTTAATATTTTATCTGATAGCTAGCTGGCATGTTGCAAACTGTTGACTGATGACTGGTGATGGTGACTAATCAAACAAATAATATAGAAATGATTACATCACATCAACATTAATTTCAAATGATGAACATAAACTTCGCCCACGTTCAAAGCTCTTGTATTTTCATCTAGGAAACTGCAAATCCTCATTGAAGCTTTGAAAAGGATATTCAGAATATGTCCCTCAACTAAGAATAAGCTATTTACTATGCTGTTTGAATTGCAAACATGTATCCATTAAAAACAAGGCATGTAAATACACTTGCATACTTCAATTACCTTTTACTTTACATCTTTGATGTATAAGGATACTGTCAACTCAGATTTGATGCAATTTGTTAGCGCCAAGCCTGCACATAACAATAAGGGATCGGACAGTAATCGAGAAAAAATCTAAAATGTAGTTAGAACTAATGTTCGTCGAACCAGAAAGATCACTCAATCAATAGTTTTGTGAAATAATAATGATTTATATTTTTAAATCAATAAATAATTCTGACATTTTTAATCTGTTCTTCATCTCAAACGAAACAACAGTCAAGCTTGTGTTTATTTTATGTTTTTGCTTTTCATAAAATGTATTTTTGCTAATTTTTTCCTTCCATTACTACAATATAGTCCCCAAACTTCACGAAACGTATTAGAATCTCTTCACAAGTTTGAGTGAACAAGAGTTTGTCGTTTTCTACCTACATATGACATCACAAGTTTTGAGGTGACCATATGCGCGGCAATATTTGAAACACAATATTTAAACATAGGTTTGGGTACTTTTAGAGCGTTATTTAATTAAAATAGTATTTTTCATGGCTATATATATTCATTGTAGTTAATTTAAAACGCTTTCTGAAAAGTTGTCCGATCCCCTATTGCAGTGCCAGCCAGAACTTTAATGCCATAAAAAGCACTGTGAAGCACTACATTGCGCTTATCACCCCGAGACATCAGATATTAAGTCTCATATGCCCAGTTATTTAATAGTGAATGTGTTAGGGAAATTTGAAAGGTCAAGTCCATTTGCAACAATTTACTTGATTAAAATTGTGTTAGATTTAAGTCCCTGTTATAGACAAGCACTAGATGTAATCCACTGCTTATCAGTAAAAAGGAACATGTCTACATTGTTATCATTGTATTTTAGTATGTTTTAGCTATGTACCTAGATACTTTTGTTATGTATGTATTTCAGATAATGTTATTCATATAAATGCATTTAGTAATAATGTTAGGTTTCATCGTTTGAGATATGCACTGCAATGCAAAAGTAGATAATTGATATTTAACATTTGCTACCACCTACTTGCTATTTATGTTATTAGGTTTCCACTCTTTGTTGCTGTTAAATCTGCTAAAGGCTTAAAAGTGCTTTAACTTAACAAACTATATAACTATCACTGCTATAATAGGTACAATCTGATAAAATCTGGCCAAGTTCTGAATAGGTCGGTGCATATTCCTAAAGTTTAGGGCTAAACAAGGAGGTTATGATCCAATAAGTTAGATGTCATCATTATTACATGTTAAAAGTTGTGATTTAAATTAAATACATAATTATGTAGGATATGTGTTGTCAAGTGCCATGTCTTCTGGCACGAATGATATACATAATAAAAATGTGATACCTAATACCACGGACCAAATATACTTTGGTCTTGTATATTTGGTCCATGCCTACTCAATACATCTCGGCTTCCGACATACCAGTATCTGCTAAGATCATAAGAGAAAATATATACAAAATTAGTGAATAGTGTATAAGATCATATTATCCTATATTGTTACATATTTAGGTCATAGTTATTTATATTTTTTATTGAACATCAAGTCGTGACTGTGAAACATATGTAGCTGCAGAAGCTTTCATTACAAATTCTTACTTATGATTATCACAGATGGACTAAGAAAATCTCAAAAATTGACAAGATTAATGGATTTTGTTGTATTAAAAAGTGCTGCCTGTTCCTGGTTGGTACATTTAATATGAAATGTTATAATTCACTAACGATCCGACCCGGCTTCGCACGGAAAAGGAAGATTTATATGCATGTATTATACATATAAACTTTCCTCTTGAATCACTCTGTCTATTGATGAAAACCGCATTAAAATTCGTTGCGAAGTTTTAAAGGTCTAAGCGTACAGACGGCGGGAAGCGACTTTTGTTTTATACTATGTAGAGAAATTTAAAATGGGAAAGATTACTTTCAAAATAGATCAAAAATCCTATGACCACTTCGACCTTGGATAGGTCGAAGTGGTCATATGGAACAAATTTAATGTGGATTTAGAAGACAAATTAGCAAAGTAAAGCCTGATTCTTTGTGACAAACGTGTACATGAAATAATACTTATGTCCTTCATTGTAGATTCTTCACCAAAATGTATTAACAATAAGTCGCAGGGAGTCTCTGAGATTGTTATAGTTAATCAATTTTATATAATGACTTGAATGTAAGTAGTGTAAGTTTTGCATTGCATAAATAAATATTATCGGCGACTGAAATTGTCACAATAAACATGAAAATTGTATCCAAGTGATGTTTTATTGTAATGGCTAATACATAAACTGTAGGGCTGTAGGGTGTAGGTAAACTAGGTATGTACATACATGCAATAAATAAAATCGAATTTAACTTAAAACAAGGAAAACAGCGATCTGGTAAAACGACTTGGAGCATATTAGTACCTAAACATTTGGATGATGCATAGGTATACATTTACACGACGTCATGCTCTAATTTTTTACTAAACCCTATGAAATTCTTCAACTTTCCGCTAGGAGTACACACCACACACCACTGGAACGTACCCATTTATTTAAAAAATTTTAGCCCCCTCTCCCCCCTCGATGTCTACCCGTGGTAAATGTCAAGACCTCTAGTTTTCACGTAGTAATTCATAAATATAGTTTTAAATAATTTTCTGCAAACAGAAAGCTAAAAAGTAATAATTTTACCTCGTGACGCCAAGAGTGCGTGAATAGGTCGAAACAGCACGAGATGTCCCTAGAGGATATTGACTACGTGACGAAAACCTAAGCTCTCCCCCACCCCTGTGACCAAGCGTGGTATTTTGAAGACCCCCTACCCCCTGGACGGGTCACGTCAAAGACAAAGTAGTTGGGTCACGTAGTATGGGTATGTTTTCTTAACATGAAATTGACTCAACGTTATACCTGGTCATACATTCAACCAAAATATATGTGTTGTAGTTGGTATTGCTACAACTAGCCACAAGCCATATAATATTATGAAGTCAAGTAGTTTAGTATACTATGTGTAACTACCTTTTGATTTTTGCAATTCGAACAGATTGTTAGGTTTTTCTCTGCTGCGAAAATACCAAAAATTTCAAATTACAAACGTCTTTTTTTCATATCAGTTACAAAATAATAATATAGTAATAATAGCACAAAATTCGTTACAATGGCACTACAATGGGCGGTCTTATCGCTTAATGCGATCTCTTCCAGACAACCTTTGGATGGACAGTATCGGAAGAAGGCGTAGACGGCGGTGTTCAATTAGATTACAATAATAAATACCTGCATACTTAATCATACATTCCAATACATACTTATACATATATAAACTAAGATATATCAATATATTAATACATACCACATACTTTTACATAATTACATAAAGATAAAAGTAGTAAGAAAGTAGCAGCGGGTTAGGGGTTTTACCATATCTTTATTACCAACGAACGTAATAAAAATAGTGCGCGTACTCCTCGCGGAAAGTTGGCCATGGAGACCAACAGTGTGTGGACTGTGGACATTGGGTAAATAGTAAATAAAACATTTGTAACCTGGCCATTCATTTATTGCATATAAAATATAAGCTTAGCGTAAATAAATAAATTGCTATGAGCGGGAATGACGCGGTGTGACGCTACTTTTTTTCTTGTTTCTTGCCCTTCTTAGCGGCGGCGGCGGCTTCCAGGTCGATGGGCGCGGGCTTCACGAATGGAATCAGCTCTTGGTATTGCTCCGGCATCCACGGCTTCAAGGCTTCGGGCACCTGAACATAAATCACAGTTTAGGTTTGGGCGAGGACTGGCACCTTTTTCGGAAACTATCGAAAGGCATGACTTGAAAGTTTTAGTTCAATACTCAATCATTTATTGCAATTTACATATCACTGTCTCTGTGGTGTAGTGGTTGGGCAGGTTGGCTCAAATCTCAAACACCATTGAGGTTGCGGGTTCGATTCCCGCGACGGGACAAATGTTTGTGAACAGAAAAAAAGCGCAAGCATTTGTTTCGTGTCTGGGTTTTGTGGGACCATGGTCCTCATAGTTCCTGGTTCCCTAGATACAGGGAATCCTAATTAGGGGCCAAGATCTATGTATGTGATCGTTGGGCGTAAAAAAAAACAATTCATATACATACGTACATGACATTTCACAAGAATACAAGGTGGAATAACATATTTGTGACCCTCACGGGGTGTAGCAATATGCTACTTGTGTATGTGTGTTAATAATCTACCAATAGGGGCGGGCGATATGTCAAAACTTGACTAATAAGCAACGAGCCGCATGACGTCATCATGTGGTTGCACGCACTCAAGCGTTTTGCGATTACGTTCCGTTTTTCCAAAAACACCAAAAAGAAAAATATAAATATAAAAAAAATTACGCAATTAATATAAATAATTACATCACTACTAAATGTTTACAAAAGTAGTCGGTCATAAAAGTAATTATCGGATTTTTCGAGAACACATGCATATACCCTATTGTCACGATTTATTTACCTTGACCCCCTCCTCCGTCTGGTTAGTCTCGAGTATAGCACAGATGACCCTCGTGGTTGCACACATCGTAGCATTCAGCATGTGGACGTACTCAGTCGCAGCATTCATCTTCTTCGTCTGCCCGTATCTACAGAAAGCAAGTCGGACATTAACTTCCACTCTTGGAGAACTCTTGAGTGGCCTTTGTGGAGGGGACTACAATAGGGGATAGGACAGTAATAAAAAAAAATCTAAAATATAGTTAGAACGAATGTTTATAGAATCCGAAAAATCATTCAATCAACATTTTGTACAATAATAATAATTTATATTTTTAAATACGTACGCACTGGTGCAAAGCTCAGCCATAGCCAAAGAAAACTAAATATTATGCCATTGGTATCCAGCGCGGAAATGCTGCCAGTGTTATGGGCACTTTTGCACCGGGTACAGTTAGGGGTGGGTTATTTGATTAGGTAGTCTATAAGATATATTTAAAATTTGTATTTATAACTAGCTGGTATGTAACTAGCTGACCCGGCAAACGTTGTTTTGCCATATATAAAAAAATGTTAAGGGTGAACAACCCTTATCACTTAGGGGTATGAAAAATAGATAGTAGCCGATTCTCAGACCTACTGAATATGCATATAAAATTTGGTAAAAATCAGTAAAGCCGTTTCGGAGGAGTAAGGTAACTAACATTGTGACACGAGAATTTTATATATAATATGATGATGATTGATTTAATAAACAAGTAAGTATATAACGAAATAATATAAATAAATTATGTTTTTTTTAAATCAATAAATAAAATCTAATAATTCTGACATTTTTTATCTGTTCCAAATCACCAACACACTACATGACGTCATTTCAAAGTAAATACCGTGTGCGAGGCTAGTGTTTATTTTACATTTTTGCTTTGTATCTTAATTAAAACGATATGTTTTTCATGCTATGACGACCCTAAAGTCCTTAAACTTTACAAAAACGTATAAATCACTTTCAAAGTTTGCTTTCGTATCGTTTCGTTTGCCAGCGTGTGACGTCATACGTTGTGAAATGACCTTTTGCGGGGCAATATTGAAAACGTAACATTTAAACATAGGTACTTTTAGGATTTTATTTTATTAAAATATTATTTTTCATGGCTATATATATAAATTATGTTAATTTTAAACATTTTCTGAATAATTGTCCCATCCTTACAATTAAAGTTACAATGTACCATAGTATGTTAATCCATCAAACAAAAGAGATTGTTCGGTGTTGGGATGTTCATTCATTCGTTGTTTATTCAGCAACATTTTTAATTTCGCTGGCTACAATGCCCTTCAAACCGGAACACAGTAATGCTTGCGCACTACTGCTTGACGGCTGAATAACTGGCAAAGCGGTGGTACCCACCCAGACGGCCTCTCGCATACGAGAAACCTACCACCAGTCGACCGAAACTAACCTGACAAGCAGCCTCCTAGCTTGATACTCCAGACAGTTGCTGCAGGACACCAGCTCCCGGAAGGCCCCGGAGCCCGGGAACCAGGCCTCCAGGTCCAGCTTCTTGGCCGCCGCGTGGTTGAGTGCTCCCGACACGATGTTGACGACGCGGTACGGGATCCCGAGGAGCTGGTAGAACTCCTCGGCGTTGGCGATCATCTCGTCCATCATTTTCCAGGACGCGTCGTCGTGGGGAGAGGTCAAAACGAATTGTTCCACCTGGAAAGTTAGTTCATCTACTTAGTCTACATTTGTTTTAATTGTAATTGCATTAGCGCATGCTGGGCAAAAATCTTAGGAATTAAAACAATTAGGAAGAAGAAAAATGATGTTGCTTGGGCAGGGACCAACCCTTCGTTTTCGGAATACCGTCCCGACGCTTTTTTTTTTATGAAACTGAATGGTGAAACGAGCAAGTCGTTCGCCTGATGGTAAGCGCCATGCCTCCCCATAACAATTGCAGTGAAACCCAGAACTTAATACCACAAAAAGCACTGCGTAGTACTGCATTGCGCTCATCACCCGGAGACCTCAGATATTAAGTCGTATATGCCCAGAAATTTTTGTTATGTTATTGGTGTACAATAAAGTGTTACCAATAAAGTAATTCTTAAATTAAATTAAGTCCGCCCGTTGTACTATAGTTTGTAAGAGACTTTCGTGTACCTTGTTAATTTCTTGTTTGGTGTACAATAAAGCATCAGTTATTGTTATGATATTTTTTTGTTTGCTTTACCTTCTCAAACTGGTGCACCCTGAAGATGCCTCGCGTGTCGCGCCCGTGCGAGCCTACTTCTTGGCGGAAACATGTCGACAGGCCCGCGTACCTGTAACCAAACATTAAATAAATCATTTTATGGGTGACAATTTTGTCACAACTGTGTAGTCCAACATCATCAGCCCGTCACGATCCCACTGCTGGGACACAAGCCTTCTCTCATAGAGTATGGACTATGATCCACCACGCTGGCCCAGCGCATTCCTTAAATATATAGGTTGTGGCAAAATTTTGAGACTTTCAGAGTTGGTACCTTGGCAGTGAGTAAGTTTTGTTCTTAGGAAACATCGCTTGAATTTCATAGAAAATAAAAACGGCATTTATGGGTTTTTGACAAATTGTATTCAGGCTCAAAAATATAATTTTCATATCCAAACTTTTTCCACATCCTTTATAGTATAGTAAAAAGAAAGGAGGACTATTCCCGCATTGCTAGAATTAGTTCTGATTAGATAAATAAATGAAGAAAAAAGAACATCCATGAGACAGATTACTAACTCATCACACTAACAATGTGCGTACCAAGACAAACCTACTGTGGTTTTGTGGTACTACAGAAATATGTTTTGTATAATACGTTTTGTTTAATAAATTAAAAAAAAAAAAAAAAAAAAAACTTTATACATACATGCGAATGTTTGTGTGCAAGTGTGTTTATTACTTCTTCACCCTGTAACAGCTCAACGGGTTCGAGTGAAATTTGAAATGGAGTTAACGTTTTATTAAAGGAATGCTGGGCGTAGCTAGTGTTAAATAAACTACGTGGCGACATCAGCCAATACATATATCAACGACATGCTCACAGATGGCGCTGATATAAAGTAGCATAAACACCCATACAAAGTCCAATCAAGGAAACCAATACCTACCTATCTACCTATCCACAACCCCCACTCCCATAGTGGCACAGTGGCGGCATAGTGGTAGGTTCTGTCGGACTGCTGTCCATGGGCCAACCACACCTGTCTCGGTCAGATGATCTTCCTTATTAAATGGAGGTGCTTCTACAGTGGAAACCAATATTTACCTATCCAAAACCCCCTACGCCCATAGTAGCACCACTTTGAAGGAGTATTTGTTTCACTAGTTTTAAGATAGGATTGTTGTACCTAGGTATATATATACTAAAACGAATAAGTCCTTTATGGGCAACTGCGTACGTTTTTATAATAAAATTCCAAAATGTATAACGGAGCTCACAGAAAGTAAATTCAAATTACGCGTTAAGAATGTTCTAATGAGAAAAGCATGCTACACTGTTCGTAATTACATAGAAGACAAAGATGCTTGGAACATTCCACTTCTGCAAAGTAACCAACTGGTACATAAGAAACATAACATTGTAAAACCCCAAAAATATTGAAACAAAATCTCTAAAAAAAAATGCCTCTCAGTTTCTTGCCGTATCTTCTGAATAGTGGTTCTTTTTCCGATACGGTGGTAGAGTCATTGTGATAATTTGACGTTCATAAGTGCGTCTGTGATGTCAAAATGATTAGAGATTATGATTTGATTTGATTTGAGTTTCATACCGTATAGGCAGGCTGGCCTCAGGCAGCCACTCGTCCCTGTGGTAAGCAGCGATGGGTTGCTCGGAGGTGGCTATCAGGTACTTCTCTTCGATGACCGTGTCCCCTTTTGTCTCAGAGCCCTTGCCAACAACCTTGTATAACTCCTCGTCAAACTGGGCGAGTTGAGCCACTTCTTGCATCACCTGGAAGGGTCAATAGTTGAAGGGGGGTAAGATTTGCAAATAATTAAAAGAGATTAATTTTTTTTTACAACAAACAATAACCGACTTCAAGACTAAACTTATATAATTTTTCTTGTTATATTTTTCAAAAAGTAATAAATCAATTTCGATAAAATTTAACAATTGCAAAATCCTGCAAGGCACTGCACTTTTGCTCGTCACCCTGAGACAACAGCTCTCAATAGTCTCATATGCCAGTTACAAGAGCTCACTCTACTCACTCTTGCACTCCTGTATTTTTAGCTAAAATTAGAATTCGTAATCACTCAATCTGTGAATGTGGCCTTGAAGAGGGTGCTGCAGATCACATCTTTTTTTACTGTCACTACGCTGTTCTCTATACGATATGCTTCCTCCTGACTTTCCTCGTCCTAACCTTTGTTGTGTTTTGTCTCTCGTTTTTACCCCAGTAGTAAATGTTTTATATAAATGTATAGTTATTAACAAAATTAAGCTGTAGTAGTATATATAAATTGTTGTAATTATTATTGTTTATATTATACTTTCTAATACAGTAAATAAGTTTATGTCTATTTGTGCCGTCTTGTGTATGTTTTTCTTGTGGTATCTATTTCAAGTAAATACACGTAACATTTGGGAAGTTAAGAGAATTGATCACTACATAAGCACCGACCAAACACCGATCAATCTCCATCGTTTATTACCGATCTATCCACGTGACATTGGCGAAATTGTGGAAACCCCGCAGGAGCCATATATAAGAAGTTGAAGTTACAAGAGCTACAACATACATAATTTTGTTATGTTGAAGCTTAATAATCACTGTTCTTTGTTGATGTTGGAGCATACCAAATCACTGGTATCAATTTTTCAACTAGAATATATAGACCGTACCTAGGCCCAGGTACCAGGACCATTATTCCACAACACCCACACACGTGCGCTATTTTTGCCTGTACATAGTAACTAAGTTTGCTTATACAAGATTTTTCGGCTGCTTCTCTTAAAATAAAGAATTAACAAGCTGTCGATGAGATAAAAAATCACTTGCCTCTTTGCGCATAAAGAATGGAGTGTAAAGTGGGGTGTATCCCTTCTTTAGTAGTATCCTAAGTGAGAGCTGGATGAGCGCCTGCTCTAGAAACACGGCGGCGCCCTTGAGGTAGTACCCGCGGCCGCCGGCCACCGCCGACCCGCGCTCGCCGTCCATGCCTGAAGAGTTATAGGAAATGTGATTCACTGTGAGTTATCTTTGTTTGGGATGTTATAGATAAAGAAATTATTTAATTTTGCATAACCTAACCATGTCACAGAATGCTTAATAGTGCAGCTACCCATGTATATACTGACTAACCATGTATGTATGACATAAATAAATAAATATTTGCACGTCTGCATGCAGACTGATTACAATGACTTATGTACTCTGTAACACCATTTCTAAGAATAATATGTACCTTCCAATATGTAATCTAGCAAATATATAATTCTTATTCTTATACATTTAATGAGATAAAACTGTGTTATAAGCCTAGCATATATATAATAATAATAATAATAATAAACCCATTTATTTCCAACAACCTTACATAACAATTTTACTTATAATAAAGAAAGTTTTATATAAACTAAATGCAGATCATTTAAATATTATTTTTGTTAACTGATGCTGGAACCCCAGACTGGGTATGGGCCTCCTCCAGTTTACTCCAAATCTCTCTGTCCCTTGCTTTTGTTTGCCATTCTTTTCCCGCTGTGGCAATTATTTCGTTAATCCATCTGTTGTTTGGACGTCCTCTGCTCCTTTTACCAATTGGTCCTTTCCATATCGTTGTTTCTAATGTCCATCTTTTGTCTCTGTATCTTGCTAGGTGCCCTGCCCATCGCCACTTTAGTGTTAAAGCGTATTGCAGAGCATCTATGAGCTTATATATATGTAGGTATAAAGGCACAGCATACTAGTTTCTACTGTCTAGCCCTAGAATCCTAGAACTATCTCTTTGGTGCTAGACCACAGAAGAGATAGTAATTGTTTATTGAGTTAGTTTATTCTGTTAAATGTTTTCCAACATAATTTCGTGGTTATTAAATTATTTTACTGTAATACATAATCACTGAAGTTATCATAACTGTTTGCTCCATATTTATAGTTTCAGTATCAAAGTAAATAAAGACATACAATACCTACATAAATATGTAGACTCTATTTGCTTACGTGCTAACAATGTTACACTTTCCAATGTATCTGCTAAATTTTTACAATTTCACATTCTTACATGCAAGAATTCCAAAAGAAGAATAAAAAAACTGAAATGCTGATTCTCATTATATTGACGGAGCATTACCGAATGCTAAGAGAAAAAGTCCAACAAATTTTTTGGAAAAAAAAATATGACCATATTATTCTTTCTTCGAAAAACCATGTTTAAAATGCTGATGACAAAAATAAAGCAAATATATGCAGTTATTTCTTTTTACATGAGACAACTTACCGTCAATCATACAAATAAGATCCACATGAGAATATTTAGTCCTAAATGCGCAGTCCCCATGGGTCCTCTCCACTTTATTGTGATCTTCATCATCATCGACTGGGACTGATGGGTGGAGGTGGTTTCCCACTTCTCGGAGGGCGGTTGAGCGAGCTTTCTCTGCAGCTACCAGACCTTGTTCATTTTTTGTGATGGCTTCATCTATTAGTACTCTAACCTGGGAAATATGTTGAACTAAGTATAGTAGATTATATTAAATTATGAGCCCGTTCTGTCCCACAGCTGGGCAAAGGCCTTCTTCCATTTATCTCGATTTCTCATTCCAAGGTTGTATGACAACAAAGCTGCAACCAGCTGTTTAAAAATAATACATTAAACAACTCATACATCTTATGGTTATGATATATTTTATTGACATTTACAGAGTTTCATATTTTATCTTAAAAATTTTAAAGTAATTATTTTACTTCACTAACTGGGCCGGATACATTTGCTGTATGTCAGACAAATTTTGGGCAAACAGTAACACCAACTGGGTCCCCCAAAATCGCAAAAAAGGTCGCGGCAGGGCCAGAAAAAGAGGGCGGGACGAACTTGATTCCTTCGGGAATAATTGGCCTGTTAGAGCCCTAAACCGCGAAGATTGGAGGGAGGGAAGAGAGGCCTTTGCCCTGCAGTGGGACATAAATGGCTGATAATAATGATAATAAATAATTATACTTCACATTATAAACATGTATTTTAATTTTTGCCAACTTTGATATTTTTGTTTGTTTGGCAAAGGCCTCTGGATACCAGATTATAAGCAAATATTGTTTTTCTTTTTGTCTATATTTTAGAGTTGTCGCTATTTTATAGAACACTAGCTGTACCGTTGCAGTGCCACATAAAGTATTTGGGCAAGGAACCGTTGCGGGCTTACACAGAACAATTCACCAATCATCACATTCGGGTCAATGGTTTAGGAACGCATAGACGACAAACATACATTTTTATTTATATAGATTTTAGATTAAAGTTAAAGTCCCTATCTTCATAGACTTTAATTTCAACCTTAAACATAGCATATAGGAGGAACACATTGGAGTTGTGAGACTTTTGATTTTTAATTGGATACATGACACATGATGCAACATCCTCAACAACCTCTTTGGATGAATAAAGGTCAATACCTTGTAACTGAACCTACCATGACTAAGAAAGGACTGATAATAGTCAACTTGGTATAATACATTGTATGACAGACAGGGCTGCATTTGTGAATGACAAGTGGTTTTGAATAAGCGTTTAACCATTTCAAGATAAACTTCAAAACATTATATGAAAGCCAAAGAAGAAAAAGGTTAAGTTGAACTTGAACATTATATGAAGAACAGAACTAAAGTAGGTCTGCATGGTGCAGAGGTGATGCAATTATAAAACAAATAAAAACAATGACTCATTTAGACAAACTGTAGGAAAGTTGTTGCCTAATGATATGTGAAATCATCTTTTAAGGTTTTACTTGCTGTTGTCATTGCAGGAATTGGTCCCACCCATATCAACAACATCATCAGCCCATCACAGTCCCACAGCTGGTACAGGGGCCTGCCACCAGGCTGGCCCAGAGCGGGTTAGTGGATGTTAAATGTCCTTGAATTTTTGTGATTAATTCTTGTACATGCTAGTTTCCTCACAATGTTTTCCTTCACCATTTTTAGAGTGAATGTTAAATCCGCACATAACTTAAGAAAGTCATGGTACAGGCCTAGCGGGATTCGAACTCGGGTGCGTCGGATCGAAAGTCGCACATACTCCCGCTGAGCCTCACTCGTTTTATCGTCCCACCCATATGGACCACATTAATTTCTTTATTATGTATGAGTAGTCACTTTCTAACTTATCTTCTGTCTAACAAGGACTGAAACTCATTGCGTGGTATTGAATTCTTACCTTTTTGATTTGATTTACGGTGAGAGGCTTGAGATTGTCACCAGTGAGATTGATGAGGTTATCGGCGACTTCGGCCGGCACTGGCTCGTCTTCCCGCCCGACGGGCTCCTTGCTCTTCATCTTCAGACCTATTTCCTTGCTGCAGACATTCTTCAGCTTATTCAAGTTGTCGGCATCGTGGCGCAATCGTCTCCAAAGAAGATCTTGTTCCACCACCGAGTCAACGAGAGCAACATCTTTGTACCGCTTCTTCTGGTTCTCGCGGATTTTGTCTGGGTCGCCGTCTTTATCTGCGCGGAACAAGTCTAGGTCAAGAACCATGGTGTTTTCTTAGAACGTGGCTTGTAATTTTATTTTATACAAAAAGAACACACACTGGCACGTCACAGCTGCATGCGGCAGTGAAAGGGTGTGTTTGGAAAATGTATCCAAATTCCAACTAAACTATTACATTTTTATTTTCAGTAAATATAACTGAATACGGGTGCATGTAATAGATGAAGTAATAAATCTAATTACTCTGATACTAAATACTTTCGGTAGGGAGTAGACTTTCTACGAAACAATTCATTATTTCAAAAAAAGAAACTTATTTTTTTGTCATATTTAGATTTTGTATAACTTTGGAACGCATAATTTGACACTGACAGACTGAAATTTGGCATCAGAATTTTTTAACGAATTTTTACCGGTTTTCAGAAACAACCTTATCATTTTGTTATTTTAACCTGGCAGCACCTTGTTGAACTGTCAAGTGAATTGAACAATCGGCCCTCTTTTGCGATCATCTTGTTCGTATTTTTTATTTATTTGTTTAAATTATGTGGATTTCATCGGATATTAGCTGAAATTATTGAAGGTTTTCTAACTACCAACAATTTGTAAGTGTAGCACTAGGTGCTGTAGCTCCTCATATATTAATTAAAATATGTCGCGCAATCCCTTGTTTACACGTCTTCGTATTCAATGGGATCCCGAACTATTTACAAAGGGGAGGATTGTTGCGGATCGAGCTCCCGGCTTCTACGTAACACCGCTTATTACCTAATATAAATCTTATAATCTTCGTCTCCTAGTTCACTGGTATTGTTACGCTGTTGAACACGTAGTTTTGGCGAGAAACTAGTTTGTTATTGTATTTAGTAACCCACTTGTTCACTAGAAATGCTCCTACCTGACTTTTTGCAAAGTTTATGCATAATTTTTTTGCAGGCAATGTTAAAATGATTCCGATCAAGGATAACCAAGATGTGGCGTCATTTCTCGTTACAAAACACTCTTGGAAAGGGAAGTACAAGCGGGTGTTCTCAATTGGCACCCATGGAATCACCACATACAACCCGGACCGTCTGGAGGTGACCAACAAATGGCTATATGCAGATGTAGTCACCATTGCAACGTCGAAGCATTCAAACTCTGTAGCAAACCATGACTTCACCCTCGTCATGAAAAAAGACAAAAAAGTAGACACAATGAAGTTTTCTTCGGAACACAAGTGTCTCATTCTAACAGAGGCGTTCAGATACAGACATTTGTTTGCTGAGAAACCTAAGGATATATTTGTAAGTCTTATCATTATATTTTAGTGCTGTCTAACTTGATTCTTGTCTCTGCCTTGCTTGAAAGTTTCTGTGTATCAGTTTTTTATTATAACATAACTGTAAGTCACTTCAAGTAATCAACACCAACATAATTAATCTCTGTTTGCTTTGTAATAATAATAAGAATGACAAGTGCTTTGTTTCACCAGAGATACCAAGCCTACAAACATCACTGGAGTGGGACACGCCTCCCTGTCGTCCTAGAAGTCGGTCCATGCGCATTAGAACAACTGGACCCATCCACCCACACCCTGCTGGCTAGTTATCCATACTGCGACATCCAAGGAGTTCTCCCAGTCCGAGATGTTGCTGGAGGGTTTGTCTTGGCAGTTGGAGGCTACAGCCGGCTTCATATGTTCTCAAACTCGATGGATCATCAGATTATCATAAACAAAATGCTGGAAATGGCGAACCTGACTTTGACTATAAGCATCAAAGTGCTGTCGGCGACAATCACATTGGATGATTATTTCGATCAAAGATTTGGAAAATTCAGGTAACATGAATGTTCTGTTTTGAATGAAAAAAATCTAGTCTAGTCATTCTTCCGAAACCTATGTAATTTACAGTTGCCTGAAATAGGTGGTTGTAACAGCATTCTGTCCGAGCCTGAATCAGATTCGGCCAGAATGTTGTACAAATTATTTAACCAATAGTGCAATAAATTTTTATATATTATAGTTAAGCCTATCAGGGCGGCATATTCGCACAAGTGAAAAAGCCCTTTAAAATAGATTAAAAAAAGTCATTGTAATTTTCGTTTCATGTACTTATGTATATTTTTAAGTTCATAGCTACAATATTTTATAGATTAAAGATATGACCCATGACCCATATGGTGTATAAGGAAAAAATATCTAGTAATTATTTTTGTAAATTAAATGGCACCATCCAGGATATTTTTATTACAATAAGAACTGTAATAAAAATATAGTCAATTAAGCACGCTTGTTCTGGACAAATGAGTCAATTTGTGGCCAAATTAGTTAAATTTAGACCAGTGTTTACAGTTTTTTATGTCAACCTCATGATATTTTGATGACCTCTACACAGTAATCGGTATTTATTGGTTGATCAAAATAGTTATCTATAAACAAACTAATGATCTTATCCCTTGAGACCACATATAGACTGTTATTGTACTCTTATGTGAGGATAGACGTATGAATAATTTGATTAAAACTTTCGTGAGATTGACACATTATATAAAACTGTACCAATTTTACTAACATTTTATTTAACAGTCGAGATTGCGACGGCGCTCGACCGACCGGCGCTGGCTCGCTGTGGATGTATAAATGGTTGGATGGATGAATGTTTGTGACTCAGTCACACAAAAAATACTGAACAGATTGATGAAATTTATGTGGGTACTTTAGGCCCTGGAAAAGGACATAGGCTACTTTTATCCCGTGAAACCGCGGGGCACAGCTCATATCCTCTTTTAATACAGGGTGGTTTGAGATGGGACATAAAGCTACTTGAACCATAGCTAAAAATTTGCTGGCATTTGTAACACCCAATAACACCCAATAATCACTTACATAGATCCTGGCTCATACCTAGGATTGCGTCTATAGAACAAGTTTCATGTGAGGGCAAAGTTCAAAGTTGAAAAATTCTTTATTCAGCTTTCGCATCACAGATGCACTTATGAACGTCAATTATTACAATGACTCTACCTCCGTATCAGAAAAAGAACCACTACTCAGAAGATATGGCAAGAAACTGAGGGCATTTTTTTAGAACTTTTGTTATAAATTTTATGTTTGTTTTTGACAATATTACCATTGGGCCATTGAGTATACTATAGTTCATGGTCAGGATTATAAAGGCCATTATAAAACACTTGTATTGTTTTGTGTGTATGATAATGCGTGACACATCAACCTTGCTGTGACGCACTATTTTATCTAATGTGTGTTCATTGACAATCATATCAATTTCGCTGTAACTCTAGCTAGGAGGACATGAACACTTTTTGTAGTTGCATGATGATTAATGATTACGTTAGTTAAAGGCAAAAAATGTTTACCTATAGATAATGTTAGGTAATACATTAAAAAAGACTACATTATTTTGCAAAAGATTGGAGATTTTTTTGAATATAAAAACTACAAAATAGTGTAAATAGCAAGTTATTTTTAGTTTATTTTATTAACATATTCTGTCCCACTGTTGGGCAAAGGTCTCCCCATCTCCGTCTAAACATCTCTGTTCTATGCTGTTTCTATTTATTCCAATAGCAAATTATATATTTTTTTATTTAACTTAATGACGAGACGAGCTAGTCGTTCGCCTGATGGTAAGCAACACGCCAGCCCATAACAATAACAGCACCACCCAGAACTTTGTTTTGCAAAATCCTGCGCGGCGCTGCACTGCGTTCGTCACCCTGAGACAAATAGGTGTTGAGTCTCATAATGCTCAATATATTATAAATGTAAAAGTTATAAGTATAAAGAGTACCATACATTATATTGTTAACTTCCAGCGGAGACCAACACCAGACTTCCCTGAGCGAGTTCATGGTCCACAAAGTGAACCCCGCGCGGCACATGGAACCCATGCGCCGGACGCTCTGTCTCTCAGACACCTGCATCCTTGAAAGAGATCCTCAGACGTATTCTGTAAGTTGGAAGGGTGAAGAGAGCGCTACTAGCGATGAATCTGTCTATTCAGAAAATAAGGAAGATGTAAAAAAGAAAACATAGCATAAATAATGATATATAAAGATATAAGGAATAAATTCATAAAGTACAGGATAGGAATTGTAAAAAGAGTAGCAAGTAGAAATAAATAGACTTTAAATATTTTTTAGAATAATAAAAGACTGACATTCAGAGGAAATGTGTTAAAAAATAAAATAAAACCATCTTTAGTTTTCAAGAAGACTTGTGGTGTTTGTACAAATTTTTTTTGTATTGTATTGTATTGAACGAGAGTACATAGGTATGAGTGTAGCAAATGTGGCGAGTATGGCGACTCGTGTGTTTCAATCCGTGGATCCCATACCCCGGTATATCGTAAAAATATATATTTTTCCTCGCTTAATAGATCTATGTTTGGCCACTATCTCGCCTGATGTGAAGCGATGATGTGGCCTAAGATGGAGCACATAGATCTAGAGAGAGGCGGAAATTGAGCGGCTGCTCAGACCTCGATCCCCGATTCCCCGATCGGTCACCGAACATCATTCCGAAACACGACTAGGTCGCTTGACGGCATGGCTTTGTTCGGTGGGTGGTATTACTACCACGGCCAGAGCCTAACAAAAAAATAATAAGTAAAATGACTAAATTTATGTTCATTGATTTTTGTGACGGTAAATTTACGACGATTACTTTACGCGTCGAGGCTGCGAGCTTATGGTCTTTGGAGACCCATATGCATCGATATATTAAACGTGCAAGCTAATGCATAAATATTTTAACACAAATTATATGTATGTTAGTTCTAAGGTATATTTATATGGGCCGTAGAATAAGTAAATAACATCTGTAACTTATTTTAATGTTGTCTGAAATAAAGATTAAATAAATAAAATAATTCGCCCCAGAATTTATCCTTGTTTATGACACATAAGCGGTGATGAAAGCAAAAGGGCTTACCTAATTTGTATTTTTGGTAAAATTGGGTCAATCAAATTGCTAATTTACCAATATCCCTTATAGTACCACACCTTTAACCACTATTTACTTCCAGGTGGTATGTCTTCGCCCGCTGAGCGACGTTTTTGCGCTTGTGAGAGACCCTGATCATCCGCAGAAGTTCGCAATCGAGTATCTAAACGGTCAGACGCGCACATATTTAGCGGGAGAAAGGTAAGGATTATATTAGTAAAGTCTCGCGTACGCGCGCGTTACGCTCTGATTGGTTACTTTTTATTTTAATCTTAAGTTATTTTTATTATGCAACATGCTATTTCATTACGGTTCCGTGACTGCAGCTTATGACTCAGTATTTTTTTTTATTGAATATGTTGGCAAACATGCAGACGGCCCGCCTGATGGTAAGCGGTTACCGTATGGACATCTGCAGCACCAGAGGCATTGCTGATGCGTTGCCGACCCTTAAGGACTCTTAATTCCCCTTTTAAAGGACTCCATGTTGTAGCTCAAAGGAAATACCGACGAAGGTAGTTGTTCTACGAGTTGTGTGGTTAGTTTACCTACACCAAAGAATACTAACTTTTATTACGTAAAGAAGCGACTTACAATAATTCCACACACAATCCGTGTCTGTACTGGCCGGTGCACCGGTAATAGTAGGTAATTAACTCAGTTCATTTGTATGGAGTGTCGGGGGTGTGCCTACAGCCTACACTATCTCAAACACAACTCAACACTACCTAGTATCTTCTTCGTCTTTGGTAAGCAATTTCATACGAACCTTCGTACAATGAATTGTACAAGAAATTGCGTCGTGAATGTAGATGTAGTGACATCGACGTGTTTCAGCATAACCGGCCTACCTACAGGGCCCCAATTCACAATGACACCTTGGCGATTCCTTGCTTCGAAATCACGTCGAATCCTTCATTAATAAACGACATTGCGAAATTTCTTCTGTCATAGAGCATCATACATATGAATATATGAATGCGTCATAGGGATGTCGTTTATTAATGAAGGAATCGACGTGATTTCGAAGTTAGGAATCGCCAAGTTGTCATAGTGAATTAGGGCCCAGGTCACTCAAGCGTGTATCGTGTGAGCTCAACTTAAGGTGTAGCTTAGGAAGATGTTGGTTTTTTACGTGGCAGGGATGTTCCAGCTTTTATGTCTTCCGTTGTATTAAAGTGTGCGTTCTGTGTAGGGACGCTCTCCTAGCGTCGTTGTTAGACGGCGTGCGGTCGGCGGGTCAGCGCGACGCGCACGTGCGCTCCACCGGCACGCCGCGCGGGCACCGGCTCGGCCCGCTGCACCACGCGGTCGACGAGGAAACGGAGGCCAACCATCTCAGGTAATCAGTGACCAAGCATCTTAAGAGACCAACCACCTCAGGTAATCAGAGACCAACAATCTTAGGTAATCTGAGGCCACACATCTCAGGTAATCAGAGACCACGCATCTTAGGATAAGATACCAATCATATCAGGTAATCAGAGACCAACAATCTTAGGTAATCTGAGGCCAAACATATCAGGTAATCAGAGACCAACAATCTTAGGATAAGAGACCAACCATCTCAGGTTATCAGAGACCAACCATCTCACGTAATTACAGACCAACAATTTCAGGTAATCAGAGACTAAGCACCTTAGGATAAGAGACCAACCATCTCAAGTAATCAAATACCAACCGTCTCAGGTTATCACAGACCAACAATTTCAGGTAATCTGAGGCCAAGCATCTCAGGTAATCAGAGACCAAGCATCTCAGGTAATCAGATACCACCAATCTCAGGTAATCAGATGCCAACCATCTCAGGTAACCAGAGACCAAGAAGCTCTGGTAATCAGAGACCAACCATCTCAGATAATCAGAGACTAACCATTTCAAGTAAACAGAGACTGGCTATCTCAGGCAATCAGAGATCAATCATCTCAGGAAATGACTCCTAAAACTATGTAAAACAGAAGAACTTAGAAAGGCTTAAAACTTAAATCTGTATATTCTGACCTTTGACGAAAGCCTTTCTAAATAAGTTATCGTTGATTCAAACAACCCAGATTTCTTTGTTATCTATTGGTTGACGACTGCGTTTATTTCCAGGCTATTCCAAAACCCCGTGGGCATGAATCGAGTGGAAGTGATAGAACGATTCAACGCGAACGTCGGCTACAGCGGACTGATTTACTCCGTCAGTCAAGACGTAAGACATCTCTATCTAATTTATGATCATTAAAAATATATTTATTAAAAAATATACTATTTGTCTACCTGTATATTTCACTTGCATTTCATCTTTTCACGCTATAGAATACTATCATAAGGAGTAACCCATTTTGTGATCGTTTTCCGTTAGGACCATAATGTGTTGCATTCTCTAAACCTAAGTTTAACTTTTTTTTGAGCTGGTCGTTTGCCTGATGGTAAGCAATACGCCTGCCCATAACAATAACAGCACCACCCAGAACTTTGTTTTGAAAATTCCTGCGCGTCGCTGCATTGCGGTCAACCTGAGACAATTAGCTGTTAAGTCTCATAATGCCCAGTAATTTCACTGGCTACAATGCCTTTCAAACCGGAACACAATAATGCTTGCGCACTACTGCTTGGCGGCTGAATAACTGGCAAAGCTGTGGAAACCCAGACAACCTCTCGCATACGAGAAAACTACCACCAGTAAAAAATATCTAAAATTAATGTATTTGGAATTCTAGTTTGCGCCTTCTCTTAATTAAAATTGCATTCGACGACGCGAAATTAAGTATTTTTACCTAAACTTACGTCAAAGTGACAGATAGTCTCGCAGAATACGGATTCTCTAAAAATAAGTTAAGTTTAGAGATAGCGAGCGCGTCAGAATACGAAACTGCGTTTGACAATTTAACTTAGTGCAAATTAAGTTTTGAGAATGCATCATTAGAATAAGGGTCAATGTTTCAGATTGCTAGACGAAGTATGAAAGCTAACGCATAACTGAAGTAGGGTGTCATTTCTACATATTACGGCTTCTGTAATTTACTGTGAACCACTATTATCTGATAGTCGCCGTAAGAATAATTCATGACAAAAGTAGTCTATTCAAATCAAGACAGCGTCTGTGGCGTTGAAGTTGGGTCAGTTGGCTCAACTCTAATACACGGAGGTTGCGGATTTGATTTTCGCTACGGGAGTAATTTGAAAAAAAAAGCTAAAGTATTTGTCTCGTGTCTGATTGTTGGTTGTCGTAGTTCCTGGTTACCTATATACAGGGAATCCTAGTCAGGGGCCAGGATCTATGTATGTGAATGGCGTAATTATTATTAACAAGTATACGTATAAGTATATATATTCAAATAAAAAAACCGACTTCAATATATATTCGAAGTCCAAGGTCAAATATCGATGAAATTTATATGGGACCACTTCGTAGCTATACTGAACCCAACGCAAAATATTTTTTCAAATCGGTTCTTGAATGACGGAGTTCTGATGTAACAAACATTAAAAAAATACAATGAATAGAGAACCTTTTCCTTTGTTGTCGGTTAAAATCACAAGTTTCTGTTAAATTTAATTCTATTCTAGCGGCGACTACTTCAAAAACAATGCGCAAACTATACCTAAAGCATCAGCGAACGACGGTTTTATTTGTTTCGAAAGGTATAGGGAATATGCATGTATTTTTTAATGCATGAATCGATTGTTGAATTCTATTCATGAAAAAAAGAATGTTTAAAAAATTTGAATCAATTTAAATCAACATAAACGCGTCATTTGCGTGTGACGTCAAAACGTGGGGACCTAGGATCTCCTCATTGGTCTATCTATGCTACATGTGTGTGTATGTCAATAATTTACCAATAGGACGGGCTCTATGTCAAAAATTAACCAATAAGCAGAGAGGCGCGTGACGTCAAAATGTGGTTGCACATAATCGAGCGTTTTGCGATTACGTTCTGTTTCTCCGAAAATAAGAAAAAGAAACATTGAAATACAAATAAACTACGCAATTAATAATAATAATTATATCACTACTAAATGTTTACAGGAGTAATCTATCGTAAAAAGTAATTTCCAGATTTTTCGACAGCACATGTATATTCCCTATTACATAATTTTAATCTTGCTTTATCAACTGGCAGTTGCCAAAAACGATACAGCATCGCAAAATAGCCGATCGTTGATGTTCAAAGTACAGTGTAGGTGCAAGATCACACTCACCTATTTCGCTTGTTGTGGCTGTGTTTTCGAGTTGTGTTCTCATACTGTAGGCGTATAACGTATGTTCTGCCTTGTAGGCCGCCCCCCTGTTGTGGCTGTTTCTTACGTGGGATCTTGTAAGTCCCCATCAGTTTTATTATTTTCTGTCCCTGTATCTGCTTTTGTTTGAAATACTCTTTTGTTTGTCTCATTGGAGATTTTGTACTTGCTCTGGCGGAAATCAAAGAATGGGCTGTAGGCATCAAAATTAACCTTCTTTCTTAGGGGCTAAGCGCGAGGATGTACCCAAAAGAGTTACGTTGTTTTTTTTATGGAACTGTGACAAATCGCGCATGTCGTTCGCCTGATGGTAAGCGCCACGCTTGCCCATAACAATTGCAGTGCCACCCAGAGCTTTTAATACCATAAAAAGCACGTGCGTAGCACTGAATTGCGCTCATCACTCCGAGATATCAGAAATTAAGTCACATCAATTTAGCTGGTTACAATGCCCTTCAGACAAGAACACAGTAAAGTAATGCACTACTGCTTAGCAACATAGTAACTGGCGAAGCGATGGTACCTATACAGACGGCCTCCCACATACGAGTACCATGAGTACGAAACTGAAATAAAATAATACAAAATCAAGCTATGAGGTCCACCTTTTAGGTCAAACGGTTTTGTATGCACAGACCGACAGAGACAGCGATATTCTTCCCTTTCCTCGAATTCCTCCTCAATGAAAGAGTGTTTCTTAACTCTTGTGCTAGCTTTTGGCAGTCATCGGGTTTCCACCACCAATATACTTATACTAATATTTTATTTCTTCATATATAAAGGGGGTTTAGTTTGTACATAATATTGTAAATATCATAATTTTAGCATATACTACAGTCATTTGGTTCGAAAATTAGTGGTTACCTGGAAAGTTTTCCGGGAGTTATGAGAATTGGTAATTTCAACTTTGCCACCTCGTATTTTTGCCGCTCGCGCCGCCATATTGGAAAAATGGCGCCTAAAAGCAGTTTTTTGACAATATCTCCTTTTCGACTTACTTTACGATAAAAAGTTATATACAAAATGAAACTAGAGATAATTACCTACAATTTGTGTACATACCTTTTTTTCATAAAGTCAATAGTTTTGGCGTACGAGCGCCGCAATGAGTACTCCAACACGTCCGTTGCGTCGAACCCGGAAATCTCTTTAGGTAAAACTACCAAATGACTGGAATAATAGTCTAACGAATTTAGTGTATTTGAAATAAATTTTGTATGATTTGTGTACGAATCAAAAGTGGTATTTGTAACTTTTAACGTAAGAAACAAACCCTGAATGTAATAATTTCGGCAGCGTCTTTTCGCGGAGAACAAAGAGAAGTTGATAACTGGAGCGCTGACAGCGCTTGTGAACAGTTCCGCTTCAGCGGCTAACCTCCCGCCGCGGGAGCTGGAAGCGCAGTTCCACGCACTGCGTCGACTCTGCGCCAGCAAGGTCGGCTTCGCTGCGTTCACTGCGCTGCCTGGGTAAGGCCTATTTTCATCTAAGAAACAACTATACATTCTACTACACTGGTCCAAGAACAGCTCGCCTTATTTTTAACCCCTCACGCAAAAAGGAGTGTCACATAAGTTTGACCACTATGTGACATTGTCTGTCTGTGGCACTGTAGCTCTTAAATGGGTGTACCGATTTGGACGCGGTTTTTTTTATTTGATAGCAGATTTTCTAGCGGTGGTTTTTAGACATGTTTTCATAATAATCGGTTCAGCCGTTTTTACTTTTTATAGGATTATTGTGTCGGGGGTTTTTTACATTTTAATTTACTGAAATTCGTTTTCTTCTAAGAAACAACTTTACATTCTTCTACACTGTTCCAAGAACTGCTCGCCACCATTTAACAACAATTTACTTGATTTAGAATAAATAGGGTATTTTCCCAGGTATCAAAAATTAAATGCCAATGTCATTAAAAATATCAGACATAAAACATAATAAAGTAAAAACATAATCAAAAATCGTTGTAAAATAAAATAGTTCAGCCATTTCAAATGCAGGAGTTTGAAGGAAATTAAAATAGCGTAAATGTGACGTAACAGACTTAGCGACATACAAGATAACACGAGCTACGTACAAAATATGCTAGAAAGGGGCAGAGCATCCCCCCACCATTGACTTTTATCATTCTTCTTCTTTCGTGTTGATTCTTAAACCATTTCGGCTTTGGTGTTAGTTGAGATATCGAAAAACATGTTCTTGTAAGTTGTATGATTTCTTTTGCAATTTCCTTATTGTATGTAATTTATAACCTATATTTCTCCGTCCAGGTTCCGCGAATGGATCGGCACGTCCGTAGTGTCCGCACTGCGCCGCGGCTCATCCGCCTGCTCGCACGCCGCGCTCGATGCGGTGTGTGCGCTCATGCAGCCCATGCATGCGGAACCGGATTTGAGACAAGAACAACTGAACAAAGCTAGTATGTTGTCGTCGCCGGCCTTCTTGGAGTCTTTGTTGGCGATGTGGGCGGAGCATGTGGTAAGTGGCTTCAGCAGTCTTTTGTTTTTCAAACATTTACTTGTGCTGCGCTGTGATTGGTCAGTTCTGGGCACATGCATCCCATGCATGCGGAACAGGATTTGAGACAAGAACAACTGAACAAAGCTAGTATGTTGTCGTCGCCGGCCTTCTTGGAGTCTTTGTTGGTGATGTGGGCGGAGCATGTGGTAAGTGGCTTCAGCAGTCTTTTGTTTTTCAAACATTTACTTGTGCTGCGCTGTGATTGGTCAGTTCTGGGCACATGCATCCCATGCATGCGGAACAGAATTTGAGACAAGAACAACTGAACAAAGCTAGTATGTTGTCGTCGCCGGCCTTCTTGGAGTCTTTGTTGGCGATGTGGGCGGAGCATGTGGTAAGTGGCTTCAGCAGTCTTTTGTTTTTCAAACATTTACTTGTGCTGCGCTGTGATTGGTCAGTTCTGGGCACATGCATCCCATGCATGCGGAACAGGATTTGAGACAAGAACAACTGAACAAAGCTAGTATGTTGTCGTCGCCGGCCTTCTTGGAGTCTTTGTTGGCGATGTGGGCGGAGCATGTGGTAAGTGGCTTCAGCAGTCTTTTGTTTTTCAAACATTTACTTGTGCTGCGCTGTGATTGGTCAGTTCTGGGCACATGCATCCCATGCATGCGGAACAGGATTTGAGACAAGAACAACTGAACAAAGCTAGTATGTTGTCGTCGCCGGCCTTCTTGGAGTCTTTGTTGGTGATGTGGGCGGAGCAAGTGGTAAGTGGCTTCAGCAGTCTTTTGTTTTTCAAACATTTACTTGTGCTGCGCTGTGATTGGTCAGTTCTGGGCACATGCATCCCATGCATGCGGAACAGGATTTGAGACAAGAACAACTGAACAAAGCTAGTATGTTGTCGTCGCCGGCCTTCTTGGAGTCTTTGTTGGCGATGTGGGCGGAGCATGTGGTAAGTGGCTTCAGCAGTCTTTTGTTTTTCAAACATTTACTTGTGCTGCACTGTGATTGGTCAGTTCTGGGCACATGCATCCCATGCATGTGGAACAGGATTTGAGACAAGAACAACTGAACAAAGCTAGTATGTTGTCGTCGCCGGCCTTCTTGGAGTCTTTGTTGGCGATGTGGGCGGAGCATGTGGTAAGTGGCTTCAGCAGTCTTTTGTTTTTCAAACATTTACTTGTGCTGCGCTGTGATTGGTCAGTTCTGGGCACATGCATCCCATGCATGCGGAACAGGATTTGAGACAAGAACAACTGAACAAAGCTAGTATGTTGTCGTCGCCGGCCTTCTTGGAGTCTTTGTTGGTGATGTGGGCGGAGCATGTGGTAAGTGGCTTCAGCAGTCTTTTGTTTTTCAAACATTTACTTGTGCTGCGCTGTGATTGGTCAGTTCTGGGCACATGCATCCCATGCATGCGGAACAGGATTTGAGACAAGAACAACTGAACAAAGCTAGTATGTTGTCGTCGCCGGCCTTCTTGGAGTCTTTGTTGGCGATGTGGGCGGAGCATGTGGTAAGTGGCTTCAGCAGTCTTTTGTTTTTCAAACATTTACTTGTGCTGCGCTGTGATTGGTCAGTTCTGGGCACATGCATCCCATGCATGCGGAACAGGATTTGAGACAAGAACAACTGAACAAAGCTAGTATGTTGTCGTCGCCGGCCTTCTTGGAGTCTTTGTTGGCGATGTGGGCGGAGCATGTGGTAACTGGCTTTAGCAGTCTTTTGTTTTTCAAACATTTACTTGTGCTGCGCTGTGATTGGTCAGTTCTGGGCAAATGCAGCCCATGCATGCGGAACCGGATTTGAGACAAGAACAATTGAATAAAGCTAGCATGCTGTCGTCGCCCTTCTTGAAATTTTTGTTGACGATGTGGGCGGAGCATGTGGTAAGTGTCTTTTGACTTTAGTTTTTCAAATATTCACTTGTGCTGTGCTGTGATTGGTTAGTTCTGGGCACATGTAGCCCATGCATGCGGAACCGGATTTGAGACAAGAACAACTGAATAAACCTAGTATGCTGTCGTCGCTGGCCTTCTTAGAGATTGGTGGAGGTGATTTGCAGGCACCATTTGTTTCTTTTCTTTTCTTTGGGTTCGGGCAACACAGTCCAGGAATTATAAGGATTTAATCTTAAAAAATATTATCTTAATACTGTGCAGTAAGTTGCAGTGTACGGTTATGTAATAGTGATTTGATTTTTACAGACAGCGGGCACAGGTGCGCTCGTAGTGGCGGCCATGTTGGATTTCTTGACGTTTGCCCTCTGCGTGCCGTACAGCGAGACGACCGACGGGAAACAGTTCGACCAGCTGTTGGAAATGGTGGCCAACAGGGGGCGAGTGCTGTTCAAACTGTTTGAGGTGATATTTGTTCTGGATTTATTATTTCGCCGCGACCGCGCGTACTACGTGAATATGAGCGTCTGTACCGCTCGAACACCGGTCGAGTGTTCGAGTAATACCCGTGTATTCGGTTAATAAATCAAATTATGTTCTGGATTTATATGTCAAACCATGTTTTAATGTTTGTGTAGCTTTTATAGTTTTCTGTCGAAGGCTTAGTTTGTAAAGGTCTAACCCAAACCGCCTACCCCATAATATCTCAAAATAGATTTGTGTTGCTTTTCAGCATATTTCTAATTATCACTTGTAAATTCTCTTTTACTACCTATAATCGACTATGCAGATGTCTGCCTTGTCGATCTCAATGCAGATCTTCTAAACAAGCTGGAGCGCCTTCTAAACACATGTATCAGGTTTATCTTTGGTCTGCGAAAGTATGACCACATTTCTCAATACAGAGCAAAACTTAAGTGGCTTCCAATTCGCGTAGGAATGTCAAAATTCTATGCCTTCTCTATTCTGTACTAAATGACCCCAACACACCCAATTATCTCAAAGATACCTTCTCATACCTCACCGACAATCACGAGCGTAAACTGAGATCCTCCAGTAATTTACTTCTCTCTACCCCTTCACACCAAACATCTTTTCGTGACAACTCTTTCACCATTGTTGGTGTAAGACTGTTGAATGGATTACCGTTGAGTATCATAAAAGCGACCTCTAAAGAAGCATTCAAGCGACAAACTCGTGAACATTTCATCAAATAGGTGTACCAGATAGATTGCAACCCCTAAAACGTTTCGTTCTTTCAGTTCCTCTTCTCCTCCCTGCTACTAGATCTATAATCCTATCCTAACCCATTGACATAGTCATTTATTATTGCTGGTATGTCTTTTTATTTATGTAATGACTTAAGTATATATTTATTATGTATATATTTAAGTATATATTTTATAATTAGGCTTGCATAATATGCCTATACCTATTATGTATATATTAAGTTTATGTGGTTTAATATTTCCTATAACACACTTTACTGCACCGCTACCATTTTTTCTTGCACGTCCTGGATGACTGGTAGAAAATGCTATCTAGCATTAAGTCCTCCATGTACAAACTGTTTTGTGCTAAAGTATAAATAAATAAATAATATATTTATAGGATATTACATGTGAGCAAGTAGTAATGCCAAAATTATATGTCTATAATTTTTTTCATATATTGTTTTTGTTTTAGTGCTTCAGCCGTCTTTAGACTTTTTGTAGGTTCGATAGTCGGTCCGATTTTTTGACCGACTTATGTCACCTATTTAGTCACCGACTTTTTGTAGGACATGTGCGTGCAATATGAAAATCCGTATGTTTCATTTTCACCGAAAAAAATCGGTGACTGATTGTCTGAGCTGGGCGGGCAGCTTTTGCCTGTTGTGTATAGGATAGTCTTCAAACATTTTTGCTTTTATTTTTATGTTCTTGCCAATATATGTGATTTTATGTTTAATAATAAATTGATCTCATTTTCTTCATCTTCTACTTCTAGAATGTTCTAGACTAAACATTGACCATTTTCTTCCAGCATCCATCAATGGCGATCCTAAAAGGCGCTGGGCTAGTAATGCGAGCTCTAGTCGAAGAAGGCGGCGGTACCGTCGGCACGAGAATGCAGTCACTTGCACTGGCCGAGGCGGCACTGCCGCGGCACTTGCTGACGGCACTGTACGCGCCGGCGAGACTACACCACCGGCACTTGGCGAGGCATTTGTTGGCACTGTGGATGGTGGATCATGCGCCGGCGCATAACCTGCTCAAAAGGATCATGGTAAGTTTGTAGAAGACACAGTCTGTACACCGCAAGTTCTCTTTACGGTCAATTAAAATAAGGTTTATTTTAATTTAATTTTATGTTTACAAGCTTTTACTTAACTTGCAATGTTTGTTATTTATTTAGGTTAAATCTTGCAAGTTGAATCAGAATCACTTCCTCTTATCCTACGGAGTTGAAATTTTGCATACTTGTCAAAGTCCGATGACAGTGCAATATTATGGTGATAGCCAGCTGATCTGATGATGGAGACGGAAGTTTGGCAATGGAATCCCTTGACGGATAATCGTAAACTACTAATGTTTGGGCCCATTTTAATCTGCTGTTTTCGATTACGATTTTGTTAAAAGCTTAATGAAGGAATCGACGTTTCCTCGAAGCCAGGAATTGCCAAGTTGTCATAGTGAATTAGGGCCCAGATAGTAAGCGTAGTTGCAGTCTAAGGTGGAGCACGTTTGCCCATGATGTGCTCTATTCTTAAAGAGGTCCAGGTTGTTATTGGGAGGAAATAAGGATTCCGGTAGAGAATTCCACTCCATCACAGTACGTATATTGAAAGAGTCAGCGAAGCGCTTTGTGCGGACTGCTGGTATGTGCACAACATAAGGGTGGAGTGACTCTCCTCGCCTTGTGCTCCTAAGATGGAATGGGGGTGAAGAAATCAGCTGATGCAGGTCTTGTGCACGCTCCCCGAAATGTAACCTGTAATATATAATTTTTTGAAAAACAAGTCCCGACTTCAAGACTAACTCATATTTTTTGTTAATCTTTTCAAAAAGTTCTGAATCAATTTCGATAAAATTTATATGGGACCACCTCTGAAGTATGATCTACCAAACAAAAAAAGAATCATCAAAATCAATTCATCATTGGCGGAGTAATCGCGTAACTAACATACAAAAAAACCATACAGTCGAATTGAGACCCTATTCCCTCTTTGAAGTTAGTTAAAAAATCGAATGTAATTTTGTAAATGTTTGTTTCAGCCGTCCGGGCTTCTAGCTTTCCTGGAATCCAGCGCGGTGCCGCCGGCGGCTGCGCTGGAGGAGGACCGGCTGCAGGAGCGGGACAACCTGCAGCTCGCGCAGCAGAGCGTCAAGCCGCGCGCCGCGCACTGGGACGCGCTCGACAGGCAGGTCAAGTACGTCGAGAAGCATCTCGAGGTGAGACTGTGTTTACATTGCGCCGACACGACTGCGACACGACTTGGTTATGACAGCGACTTGACATGGCTACGACATATGACATGGTTATGACAGCGACATGACACGATTACGACAGACACGACGTGGTTACGACAGCGGTACGACATAACACGAAACATCCAGGATTTGCGTTTAAGAGCGCAGTATCGTATTCCTAATAAGGTCTCTCAACTTTAACGCGGTACCTAAATCATTAAAAAAGTTCGTGCCGTGTCGTGTCGTTGTCGTGTCGACCCAATGAGGAAGCGGACTTGTACAACTTTCTTTCAATCAAATAATTTATTTGTAATAACTTTCAGTACATAAGGTGCAGGATATCAGGTTTGTATTCAGCAACCTTGTGCCTTTTTTGTAATTGCTTGACGCAATTACAAACAAATTAAAAACATTACAAAAAAAATTGAGATAAGCAGGTCGTTCACCTGATGGTAAGCAACACGCCTGCCAACAGGTGCAGCACCACCCAGAACATTGACCTGAGACAATAGCCCAAGTCTCATAAAACCAGTTTTTCGCTGGTTACAATGCGTTTCAAACCGGAACACTATTACTGCACGTTCCTTGGCGGCAGAATAACTAACAAATGCAATGAAATTTATTGAAATAAATTTATTTGTAAGAATTTCGGTTATAATATTGCAAGGTGACATAGCAGTAGTATTTCCCTACAAAATTCGGCCTATATAGGCGTACAAATATTTAAGTTTCATTATCAGAGTAACATAATTTTATTTATATACTAGCTGACCCGGCAAACGTTGCTTTGCCATATAAATTAAAAAAAAAAAAAGATGTTGGCCGATTCTCATAGATACCGGATAAGCATACAAAATTTCATCAAAATCGGTCAAGCCGTTTCGGAAGAGTATGGCAACGAAAACTGTGACACGAGAATTTTATATATTAGACTAGTATTTCGCCGCGTGCGCGAGCTGCTAAAGCAGCTCGCGTGGTGGTGGTGTTATTTTTTTTTATAGAAACTTCCTATCGATTACGGTTCTAAAGTTATCTAAGCCTTTATGTTCTAAAAACAAACTTTTGTATGGCGGCCATATTGGAAAATGGCGCAATCCAAGTGATTTTGTGGCGTGCGCGAGCTGCTAAAGCAGCTCGCGTGGGGTGGTGTTGTTTTTTTTTTTATAGAAGCTCCCTATCGATTACGGTTTTAAAGTTATTCTCTTTGTTCGGAAAAAAAACTTTTGTATGGCGGCCATCTTGAAAAATGGCGGAATCCGAATTATTTTTTCAAAATCGTAATCTACGACCCCAAAAACCCCCCGATGCAAAATTTCAGTCGGATCGAAGCAACTTTCAAAATGGCCGCCATTTTTTTTAATTTTTTTTTAATTTTTTCAACTTTTCCAAATTTCCCCTATGGTCCTCTATGATATTTGGTCGAGCACTCTATACCTATCTGTAACCGTTTAAAAGTTATTTGCATATTATTTTCACCTATTTTGTCATGAAAAAAAATATTTGTATGGCAGCCATCTTGAAAAATGGCGGAATCGAAATTTTTTTTTCATAATCGTAATCTACGCCCCAGAAAACCTCCCTATGCAAAATTTCAGTCGGATCGGAGCAACTTTCAAAATGGCCGCCATTTTTTTTTCTTTTTTTTTAATTTTTCCAACTTTTCCAAATTTCCCCCATCGCCCTCTATGACATTTGGTCGAGCACCCTATACCTATCTCTAACCATTCAAAAGTTATTTACATTTTTATTTTGTATGGCGGCCATGTTTTTTTGTATGGCGGCCATCTTTTTTTTCAAATTTTCAAAATCGGCCCAAGGTTTGGGGCATATTTAGTTCAAGCGGTACCCCCATCCGATTTATAGTTTCCGAGATCCCCTGAGCAGTTCCATCACGGAAACCACTTTCTGGTGATTTCGGATTTTTCTGGTTGGTTTCAAAACACCCTCTGTCCAACGGTACCAAACACTCCCCCCCACCATAACGGCAAGTACCACTTCTATTTCTGTCAAATGTCATGGTCTTCCAGTTTTATATAATATAAACTAGTATTTCGCCGCGTGCGCGAGCTGCTAAAGCAGCTCGCGTGGGGGGGTGGCTGCTGTTTTTTTTTAAAAGCTTCCTATCGATTACGGTTCTAAAGTTTTGTTAACCCTTTTTGTTTTGAAATCAAACTTTTGTATGGCGGCCATATTGAAAAAAAGCTGGATTTCAAGTGATTGTGTGGCGTGCGCGAGCTGCTAAAGCAGCTCGCGTGGGGGGGTTTTGCTTTTTTTTATAAAAGCTCCCTATCGATTACGGTTCTAAAGTAATTTAAGTTCAGTTGATCTGAAAAAATGACTTTTGTATGGCGGCCATCTTGAAAAATGGCGGAATCCAAGTGATTTTGTGGCGTGCGCGAGCTGCTAAAGCAGCTCGCGTGGGGGGTGTTGCTTTTTTTTTAATAGACGCTTCCTATCGACCACGGTTCAAAAGTTTTGTTTGGCTTATTTTTCCGGAAAAAAAACTTTTGTATGGCAGCCATCTTGAAAAATGGCGGATTCCAAAATTTTTTTTCATAATCGTAATCTACGACCCAGAAAACCCCCCGATGCAAAATTTCAGTCGGATCGGAGCAACTTTCAAAATAGCCGCCATTTTTTTTTCTTTTTTTTTAATTTTTCCAACTTTTCCAAATTTCCCCCATCGCCCTCTATGACATTTGGTCGAGCACCCTATACCTATCTCTAACCGTTCAAAAGTTATTAACATTTTTATTTTGTATGGCGGCCATGTTTTTTTGTATGGCGGCCATCTTTTTTTTCAAATTTTCAAAATTGGCCCAAGGTTTGGGGCATATTTAGTTCGAGCGGTACCCCCATCCGATTTATAGTTTCCGAGATCCCCTGAGCAGTTCCATCGAGGAAACCACTTTCTGGTGATTTCGGATTTTTCTGGTTGGTTTCAAAACACCCTCTATACAACCGTACCAAACACTCCCCCCCACCATATCGGCAAGTACCACTTCTATTTCTGTCAATTGTCAGTCAGTGACCTTTCAGTTTTATATAATATAACTAGTATTTCGCCGCGTGCGCGAGCTGCTAAAGCAGCTCGCGTGGGGGGGTGGCTGCTGTTTTTTTTTTAAAAGCTTCCTATCGATTACGGTTCTAAAGTTTTGTTTACCCTTTTTGTTCTGAAAACAAACTTTTGTATGGCGGCCATATTGAAAAATGGCGGAATTCAAAATTTTTTTTCATAATAATAATCTTTGACCCAGAAAACCTCCCGATGCAAAATTTCAGTCGGATCGGAGCAACTTTCAAAATGGCCGCCATTTTTTTTTCTTTTTTTTTAATTTTTTCAACTTTCCCAAATTTCCCCCATCGCCCTCTATGACATTTGGTCGAGCACCCTATACCTATCTCTAACCGTTCAAAAGTTATTAACATTTTTATTTTGTATGGCGGCCATGTTTTTTTGTATGGCGGCCATCTTTTTTTTCAAATTTTCAAAATTGGCCCAAGGTTTGGGGCATATTTAGTTCAAGCGGTACCCCCATCCGATTTATAGTTTCCGAGATCCCTTGAGCAGTTCCATCGAGGAAACCATTTTCTGGTGATTTCGGATTTTTCTGGTTGGTTTCAAAACACCCTCTATACAACCGTACCAAACACTCCCTCCCACCATATCGGCAAGTACCACTTCTATTTCTGTCAATTGTCAGTCAGTGACCTTTCAGTTTTATATAATATAACTAGTATTTCGCCGCGTGCGCGAGCTGCTAAAGCAGCTCGCGTGGGGGGGTGATTGCTTTTATTTTTAAAAGCTCCCTATCGATTACGCTTCTAAAGTTTTATAAGCCATTTTGTTATGAAAGCAAACTTTTGTATGGCGGCCATCTTGAAAAAAAACTGGATTTCAAGTGATTGTGTGGCGTGCGCGAGCTGCTAAAGCAGCTCGCGTGGGGGGGTTTGCGTTTTTTTATAAAAGCTCTCCATCGATTACGGTTCTAAAGTTATTTAAGTTCAGTTGTTCTGAAAAAACGACTTTTGTATGGCGGCCATCTTGAAAAATGGCGGAATCCAAGTGATTTTGTGGCGTGCGCGAGCTGCTAAAGCAGCTCGCGTGGGGGGGTGTTGCTTTTTTTTTATAGACGCTTCCTATCGACTACGGTTCAAAAGTTTTGTTTGGCATATTTTTCCGGAAAAAAAACTTTTGTATGGCAGCCATCTTGAAAAATGGCGGAATCCAAAATTTTTTTTCATAATCGTAATCTACGACCCAGAAAACCCCCGGATGCAAAATTTCAGTCGGATCGGAGCAACTTTCAAAATGGCCGCCATATTTTTTTCTTTTTTTTTAATTTTTCCAACTTTACCAAATTTCCCCCATCGCCCTCTATGACATTTGGTCGAGCACCCTATACCTATCTCTAACCATTCAAAAGTTATTTACATTTTTATTTTGTATGGCGGCCATGTTTTTTTGTATGGCGGCCATCTTTTTTTTCAAATTTTCAAAAATGGCCCAGGTTTTGGGGCATATTTAGTTCAAGCGGTACCCCCATCCGATTTATAGTTTCCGAGATCCCTTGAGCAGTTCCATCTCGGAGACACCTTTCCATGGATTTCGGATTTTTCTGGTTGGTTTCAAAACACCCTCTATACAACCGTACCAAACACTCCCCCCCACCATATCGGGAAGTACCACTTCTATTTCTGTCAATTGTCAGTCAGTGACCTTTCAGTTTTATATAATATAACTAGTATTTCGCCGCGTGCGCGAGCTGCTAAAGCAGCTCGCGTGGGGGGGTGATTGCTCTTTTTTTAAAAGCTCCCTATCGATTACGCTTCTAAAGTTTTATAAGCCTTTTTGTTATGAAAGCAAACTTTTGTATGGCGGCCATCTTGAAAAAAAACTGGATTTCAAGTGATTGTGTGGCGTGCGCGAGCTGCTAAAGCAGCTCGCGTGGGGGGGTTTGCGTTTTTTTATAAAAGCTCTCCATCGATTACGGTTCTAAAGTTATTTAAGTTCAGTTGTTCTGAAAAAACGACTTTTGTATGGCGGCCATCTTGAAAAATGGCGGAATCCAAGTGATTTTGTGGCGTGCGCGAGCTGCTAAAGCAGCTCGCGTGGGGGGGTGTTGCTTTTTTTTTATAGACGCTTTCTATCGACTACAGTTCAAAAGTTTTGTTTGGCATATTTTTCCGGAAAAAAAACTTTTGTATGACAGCCATCTTGAAAAATGGCGGAATCCAAAATTTTTTTTCATAATCGTAATCTACGACACAGAAAACCCCCGGATGCAAAATTTCAGTCGGATCGGAGCAACTTTCAAAATGGCCGCCATTTTTTTTTCTTTTTTTTTAATTTTTCCAACTTTACCAAATTTCCCCCATCGCCCTCTATGACATTTGGTCGAGCACCCTATACCTATCTCTAACCATTCAAAAGTTATTTACATTTTTATTTTGTATGGCGGCCATGTTTTTTTGTATGGCGGCCATCTTTTTTTTCAAATTTTCAAAAATGGCCCAGGTTTTGGGGCATATTTAGTTCAAGCGGTACCCCCATCCGATTTATAGTTTCCGAGATCCCCTGAGCAGTTCCATCTCGGAGACACCTTTCCATGGATTTCGGATTTTTCTGGTTGGTTTCAAAACATCCTCTATCCAACGGTACCAAACACTCCCCCCCACCATATCGGCAAGTACCACTTCTATTTCTGTCAATTGTCAGTCAGTGACCTTTCAGTTTTATATAATATAAACTAGTATTTCGCCGCGTGCGCGAGCTGCTAAAGCAGCTCGCGTGGGGGGGTGGCTGCTGTTTTTTTTTTAAAAGCTTCCTATCGATTACGGTTCTAAAGTTTTGTTTACCCTTTTTGTTCTGAAAACAAACTTTTGTATGGCGGCCATATTGAAAAATGGCGGAATCCAAAATTTTTTTTCATAATAATAATCTTTGACCCAGAAAACCCCCCGATGCAAAATTTCAGTCGGATCGGAGCAACTTTCAAAATGGCCGCCATTTTTTTTTCTTTTTTTTTAATTTTTCCAACTTTTCCAAATTTCCCCCATCGCCCTCTATGACATTTGGTCGAGCACCCTATACCTATCACTAACCGTACAAAAGTTATTTGCATTTATATTTTGTATGGCGGCCATGTTTTTTTGTATGGCGGCCATCTTTTTTTTCAAATTTTCAAAATTGGCCCAAGGTTTGGGGCATATTTAGTTCAAGCGGTACCCCCATCCGATTTATAGTTTCCGAGATCCCCTGAGCAGTTCCATCGAGGAAACCAGTTTTTGGTGATGTCGGATTTTTCTGGTTGGTTTCAAAACACCCTCTATACAATCGTACTAAACACTCCCCCCCACCATATCGGCAAGTACCACTTCTATTTCTGTCAATTGTCAGTCAGTGACCTTTCAGTTTTATATAATATAACTAGTATTTCGCCGCGTGCGCGAGCTGCTAAAGCAGCTCGCGTGGGGGGGTGATTGCTCTTTTTTTTAAAAGCTCCCTATCGATTACGCTTCTAAAGTTTTATAAGCCTTTTTGTTATGAAAGCAAACTTTTGTATGGCGGCCATCTTGAAAAAAAACTTGATTTCAAGTGATTGTGTGGCGTGCGCGAGCTGCTAAAGCAGCTCGCGTGGGGGGGTTTGCGTTTTTTTATAAAAGCTCTCCATCGATTACGGTTCTAAAGTTATTTAAGTTCAGTTGTTCTGAAAAAACGACTTTTGTATGGCGGCCATCTTGAAAAATGGCGGAATCCAAGTGATTTTGTGGCGTGCGCGAGCTGCTAAAGCAGCTCGCGTGGGGGGGTGTTGCTTTTTTTTTATAGACGCTTTCTATCGACTACGGTTCAAAAGTTTTGTTTGGCATATTTTTCCGGAAAAAAAACTTTTGTATGACAGCCATCTTGAAAAATGGCGGAATCCAAAATTTTTTTTCATAATCGTAATCTACGACACAGAAAACCCCCGGATGCAAAATTTCAGTCGGATCGGAGCAACTTTCAAAATGGCCGCCATTTTTTTTTCTTTTTTTTTAATTTTTCCAACTTTACCAAATTTCCCCCATCGCCCTCTATGACATTTGGTCGAGCACCCTATACCTATCTCTAACCATTCAAAAGTTATTTACATTTTTATTTTGTATGGCGGCCATGTTTTTTTGTATGGCGGCCATCTTTTTTTTCAAATTTTCAAAAATGGCCCAGGTTTTGGGGCATATTTAGTTCAAGCGGTACCCCCATCCGATTTATAGTTTCCGAGATCCCCTGAGCAGTTCCATCTCGGAGACACCTTTCAATGGATTTCGGATTTTTCTGGTTGGTTTCAAAACATCCTCTATCCAACGGTACCAAACACTCCCCCCCACCATATCGGCAAGTACCACTTCTATTTCTGTCAATTGTCAGTCAGTGACCTTTCAGTTTTATATAATATAACTAGTATTTCGCCGCGTGCGCGAGCTGCTAAAGCAGCTCGCGTGGTGGTGGTGTTATTTTTTTTTTAAGAAACTTCCTATCGATTACGGTTCTAAAGTTATCTAAGCCTTTATGTTCTAAAAACAAACTTTTGTATGGCGGCCATATTGGAAAATGGCGCAATCCAAGTGATTTTGTGGCGTGCGCGAGCTGCTAAAGCAGCTCGCGTGGGGTGGTGTTGTTTTTTTTTTATAGAAGCTCCCTATCGATTACGGTTTTAAAGTTATTCTCTTTGGTCGGAAAAAAATCTTTTGTATGGCGGCCATCTTGAAAAATGGCGAAATCCAAATTATTTTCTCATAATCGTAATCTACGACCTAAAAAACCCCCCGATGCAAAATTTCAGTCGAATCGGAGCATTTTTCAAAATGGCCGCCATTTTTCTTTCTTTTTTTTTAATTTTTCCAACTTTTCTAAATGTTTCCTATGGTCCTCTATGATATTTGGTCGAGCACCCTATACCTATCTGTAACCGTTTAAAAGTTATTTGCATATTATTTTCACCTATTTTGTCATGAAAAAAAACGTTTGTATGGCAGCCATCTTGAAAAATGGCGGAATCTAAATTTTTTTTTCATAATCGTAATCTACGACCCAGAAAACCCCCTTATGCAAAATTTAAGTCGGATCGGAGCAACTTTCAAAATGGCCGCCAATTTTTTTTCTTTTTTTTTAATTTTTCCAACTTTTTCAGATTTCCCCCATCGCCCTCTATGACATTTGGTCGAGCACCCTATACCTATCTCTAACCATTCAAAAGTTATTTACATTTTTATTTTGTATGGCGGCCATGTTTTTTTGTATGGCGGCCATCTTTTTTTTCAAATTTTCAAAATTGGCCCAAGGTTTGGGGCATATTTAGTTCAAGCGGTACCCCCATCCGATTTATAGTTTCCGAGATCCCCTGAGCAGTTCCATCGAGGAAACCAGTTTTTGGTGATGTCGGATTTTTCTGGTTGGTTTCAAAACACCCTCTATACAACCGTACTAAACACACCCCCCCACCATATCGGCAAGTACCACTTCTATTTCTGTCAATTGTCAGTCAGTGACCTTTCAGTTTTATATAATAACTAGTATTTTGCCGCGTGCGCGAGCTGCTAAAGCAGCTCGCGTAGGGGGTGGCTGCTGTTTTTTTTTAAAGCTTCCTATCGATTACGGTTCTAAAGTTTTGTTTACCCTTTTTGTTTTGAAATCAAACTTTTGTATGGCGGCCATCTTGAAAAAAAGCTGGATTTCAAGTGATTGTGTGGCGTGCGCGAGCTGCTAAAGCAGCTCGCGTGGGGGGGGTGTTGCTTTTTTTATAAAAGCTCCCTATCGATTACGGTTCTAAAGTTATTTAAGTTCAGTTGTTCTGAAAAAAAGACTTTTGTATGGCGGCCATCTTGAAAAATGGTGGAATCCAAGTGATTTTGTGGCGTGCGCGAGCTGCTAAAGCAGCTCGCGTGGGGGGTGTTGCTTTTTTTTATAATAGACGCTTCCTATCGACCACGGTTCAAAAGTTTTGTTTGGCTTATTTTTCCGGAAAAAAAACATTTTTATGGCAGCCATCTTGAAAAATGGCGGAATCCAAATTTTTTTTTTAATCTACGACCCAGAAAACCCCCCTATGCAAAATTTCAGTCAGATCGGAGCAACTTTCAAAATGGCCGCCATTTTTTTTTCTTTTTTTTTAATTTTTCCAACTTTTCCAAATTTCCCCCATCGACCTCTATGACATTTGGTCGAGCACCCTATACCTATCTCAAACCATTCAAAAGTTATTAACATTTTTATTTTGAATGGCGGCCATGTTTTTTTGTATGGCGGCCATCTTTTTTTTCAAATTTTCAAAATTGGCCCAAGGTTTGGGGCATATTTAGTTCAAGCGGTACCCCCATCCGATTTATAGTTTCCGAGATCCCCTGAGCAGTTCCATCACGGAAACCACTTTCTGGTGATTTCGGATTTTTCTGGTTGGTTTCAAAACACCCTCTATCCAACGGTACCAAACACTCCCCCCCACCATAACGGCAAGTACCACTTCTAATTCTGTCAATTATATGTCAGTGACCTTTCAGTTTTATATAATAACTAGTATTTCGCCGCGTGCGCGAGCTGCTAAAGCAGCTCGCGTGGTGGTGGTGTTATTTTTTTTTATATAAACTTCCTATCGATAACGGTTCTAAAGTTATCTAAGCCTTTATGTTCTAAAAACAAACTTTTGTATGGCGGCCATATTGGAAAATGGCGCAATCCAAGTGATTTTGTGGCGTGCGCGAGCTGCTAAAGCAGCTCGCGTGGGGTGGTGTTGTTTTTTTTTTATAGAAGCTCCCTATCGATTACGGTTTTAAAGTTATTCTTTTTGTTCGGAAAAAAATCTTTTGTATGGCGGCCATCTTGAAAAATGGCGGAATCCAAATTATTTTTTCATAATCGTAATCTACGACCTAAAAAACCCCCAGATGCAAAATTTCAGTCGAATCGGAGCATTTTTCAAAATGGCCGCCATTTTTCTTTCTTTTTTTTTAATTTTTCCAACTTTTCCAAATTTCCCCTATGGTCCTCTATGATATTTGGTCGAGCACCCTATACCTATCTGTAACCGTTTAAAAGTTATTTGCATATTATTTTCACCTATTTCGTCATGAAAAAAAACATTTGTATGGCAGCCATCTTGAAAAATGGCGGAATCTAATTTTTTTTTTCATAATCGTAATCTACGCCCCAGAAAACCTCCCTATGCAAAATTTCAGTTGGATCGAAGCAACTTTCAAAATGGCCGCCATTTTTTTTTCTTTTTTTTTAATTTTTCCAACTTTTTCAAATTTTCCCTATCGCCCTCTATGACATTTGGTCGAGCACCCTATACCTATCTGTAACCGTTTAAAAGTTATTTGCATATTATTTTCACCTATTTTGTCATGAAAAAAACATTTGTATGGCAGCCATCTTGAAAAATGGCGGAATCTAAATTTTTTTTTTCATAATCGTAATCTACGCCGCAGAAAACCTCCCTATGCAAAATTTCAGTCGGATCGGAGCAACTTTCAAAATGGCCGCCATTTTTTTTTCTTTTTTTTTAATTTTTCCAACTTTTTCAAATTTCCCCCGTCGCCCTCTATGACATTTGGTCGAGCACCCTATACCTATCTCTAACCATTCAAAAGTTATTTACATTTTTATTTTGTATGGCGGCCATGTTTTTTTGTATGGCGGCCATCTTTTTTTTCAAATTTTCAAAATTGGCCCAAGGTTTGGGGCATATTTAGTTCAAGCGGTACCCCCATCCGATTTATAGTTTCCGAGATCCCCTGAGCAGTTCCATCAAGGAAACCACTTTCTGGTGATTTCGGATTTTTCTGGTTGGTTTCAAAACACCCTCTATACAACCGTACCAAACACTCCCCCCCACCATAACGGCAAGTCGGAGATCAATTCTGTCAATATGTCAGTCAGTCAGTCAGTCAGTCAGTCAGTCAGTCAGTCAGTGATGGTCTTCCAGTTTTATATTATATTAATTAACTAGTATTTCGCCGCGTGCGCGAGCTGCTAAAGCAGCTCGCGTGGCGGGGTGGCTGCCGGTTTTTTTTAAAAGCTTCCTATCGATTACGGTTCTAAAGTTTTGTTTACCCTTTTTGTTTTGAAATCAAACTTTTGTATGGCGGCCATCTTGAAAAAAAGCTGGATTTCAAGTGATTGTGTGGCGTGCGCGAGCTGCTAAAGCAGCTCGCGTGGGGGGGGTGTTGCTTTTTTTATAAAAGCTCCCTATCGATTACGGTTCTAAAGTTATTTTAGTTCAGTTGTTCTGAAAAAAAGACTTTTATATGGCGGCCATCTTGAAAAATGGCGGAATCCAAGTGATTTTGTGGCGTGCGCGAGCTGCTAAAGCAGCTCGCGTGGGGGGTGTTGCTTTTTTGTTATAGACGCTTCCTATCGACTACGGTTCAAAAGATTTGTTTGGCTTATTTTTCCGGAAAAAAAACTTTTGTATGGCAGCCATCTTCAAAAATGGCGGAATCCAAATTATTTTTTCATAATCGTAATCTTCGACCCAGAAAACCCCCCGATGCAAAATTTCAGTCGGATCGGAGCAACTTTCAAAATGGCCGCCATTTTTTTTTCTTTTTTTTAATTTTTCCAACTTTTCCAAATTTCTTCCATCGCCCTCTATGACATTTGGTCGAGCACTCTATATCTATCTCTTACCGTTTAAAAGTTATTTGCATTTTTATTTTGTATGGCGGCCATGTTTTTTTGTATGGCGGCCATCTTTTTTTTCAAATTTTCAAAAATGGCCCAGGTTTTGGGGCATATTTAGGTCAAGCGGTACCCCCATCCGATTTATAGTTTCCGAGATCCTTTGAGCAGTTCCATCTCGGAGACACCTTTCCATGGATTTCGGATTTTTCTGGTTGGTTTCAAAACATCCTCTATCCAACGGTACCAAACACTTCCCCCCACCATATCGGCAAGTACCACTTCTATTTCTGTCAATTATATGTCAGTCAGTCAGTGAGTGGTCTTCCAGTTTTATATTATATTAAAACTAGTATTTCGCCGCGTGCGCGAGCTGCTAAAGCAGCTCGCGTGGTGGTGGTGTTATTTTTTTTTATAGAAACTTCCTATCGATTACGGTTCTAAAGTTATCTAAGCCTTTATGTTCTAAAAACAAACTTTTGTATGGCGGCCATATTGGAAAATGGCGCAATCCAAGTGATTTTGTGGCTTGCGTGAGCTGCTAAAGCAGCTCGCGTGTGGTGGTGTTGTTTTTTTTATAGAAGCTCCCTATCGATTACGGTTTTAAAGTTATTCTCTTTGTTCGGAAAAAAATCTTTTGTATGGCGGCCATTTTGAAAAATGGCGGAATCCAAATTATTTTTTCATAATCGTAATCTACGACCCAGAAAACCCCCCGATGCAAAATTTCAGTCGGATCGGAGCAACTTTCAAAATGGCCGCTAATTTTTTTTCTTTTTTTTTTAATTTTTTCAACTTTTCCAAATTTTCCTCATGGTCCTCTATGATATTTGGTCGAGCACCCTATACCTATCTCTAACCGTTTAAAAGTTATTTGCATATTATTTTCACCTATTTTGTCATGAAAAAAAACGTTTGTATGGCAGCCATCTTGAAAAATGGCGGAATCCAAATTTTTTTTTCATAATCGTAATCTACGACCCAGAAAACCCCCCTATGCAAAATTTCAGTCGGATCGGAGCAACTTTCAAAATGGCCGCCATTTTTTTTCTTTTTTTTTTAATTTTTCCAACTTTTTCAAATTTCCCCCATCGCCCTCTATGACATTTGGTCGAGCACCCTATACCTATCTCTCACCATTCAAAAGTTATTTACATTTTTATTTTGTATGGCGGCCATGTTTTTTTGTATGGCGGCCATCTTTTTTTTCAAATTTTCAAAATCGGCCCAAGGTTTGGGGCATATTTAGTTCAAGCGGTACCCCCATCCGATTTATAGTTTCCGAGATCCCCTGAGCAGTTCCATCACGGAAACCACTTTCTGGTGATTTCGGATTTTTCTGGTTGGTTTCAAAACACCCTCTATCCAACGGTACCAAATACTTTCCCCCACCATATCGGCAAGTACCACTTCTATTTCTGTCAATTATATGTCAGTCAGTGATGGTCTTCCAGTTTTATATTATATTAACTAGTATTTCGCCGCGTGCGCGAGCTGCTAAAGCAGCTCGCGTGGGGGGGTGGCTGCTGTTTTTTTTTAAAAGCTTCCTATCGATTACGGTTCTAAAGTTTTGTTTACCCTTTTTGTTTTGAAATCAAACTTTTGTATGGCGGCCATATTGAAAAAAAGCTGGATTTCAAGTGATTGTGTGGCGTGCGCGAGCTGCTAAAGCAGCTCGCGTGGGGGGGTTTTGCTTTTTTTTATAAAAGCTCCCTATCGATTACGGTTCTAAAGTTATTTAAGTTCAGTTGTTCTGAAAAAAAGACTTTTGTATGGCGGCCATCTTGAAAAATGGCGGAATCCAAGTGATTTTGTGGCGTGCGCGAGCTGCTAAAGCAGCTCGCGTGGGGGGGTGTTGCTTTTTTTTTATAGACGCTTCCTATCGACTACGGTTCAAAAGTTTTGCTTGGCTTATTTTTCCGGAAAAATAACTCTTGTATGGCGGCCATCTTGAAAAATGGCGGAATCCAAAATTTTTTTTCATAATCGTAATCTACGACCCAGAAAACCCCCCGATGCAAAATTTCAGTCGGATCGGAGCAACTTTCAAAATGGCCGCCATTTTTTTTTCTTTTTTTTTAATTTTTCCAACTTTTCCAAATTTCCCTCATCGCCTTCTATGACATTTGGTCGAGCACCCTATACCTATCTCTAATAATTCAAAAGTTATTTACATTTTTATTTTGTATGGCGGCCATGTTTTTTTGTATGGCGGCCATCTTTTTTTTCAAATTTTCAAAAATGGCCCAGGTTTTAGGGCATATTTAGTTCAAGCGGTACCCCCATCCGATTTATAGTTTCCGAGATCCCTTGAGCAGTTCCATCTCGGAGACACCTTTCCATGGATTTCGGATTTTTCTGGTTGGTTTCAAAACATCCTCTATCCAACGGTACCAAACACTACCCCCCACCATAACGGCAAGTCGGAGATCAATTCTGTCAATATGTCAGTCAGTCAGTCAGTCAGTGAGTGGTCTTTCAGTTTTATATTATATTAACTAGTATTTCGCCGCGTGCGCGAGCTGCTAAAGCAGCTCGCGTGGGGGGGTGGCTGCTGTTTTTTTTTTAAAGCTTCCTATCGATTACGGTTCTAAAGTTTTGTTTACCCTTTTTGTTCTGAAAACAAACTTTTGTATGGCGGCCATCTTGAAAATAAGCTGGATTTCATGTGATTGTGTGGCGTGCGCGAGCTGCTAAAGCAGCTCGCGTGGGGGGTGTTGCTTTTTTTCATAAAAGCTCCCTAACGCTTACGGTTCTAAAGTTATTTAAGTTCAGTTGTTCTGAAAACAAGACTATTGTATGGCGGCCATCTTGAAAAATGGCGAAATCCAAGTGATTTTGTGGCGTGCGCGAGCTGCTAAAGCAGCTCGCGTGGGGGGGGTGTTGCTTTTTTTTATAGACGCTTCCTATCGACTACGGTTCTAAAGTTTTGTTTACCCTTTTTGTTCTGAAAACAAACTTTTGTATGGCGGCCATCTTGAAAAATGGCGGAATCCAAGTAATTTTGTGGCGTGCGCGAGCTGCTAAAGCAGCTCGCGTGGAGGGGTGTTGCTTTTTTTATATAGACGCTTCCTATCGACTACGGTTCAAAAGTTTTGTTTGGCTTATTTTTCCGGAAAAAAATCTTTTATATGGCAGCCATCTTGAAAAATGGCGAAATCCAAAATTTTTTTTCATAATCGTAATCTACGACCCAGAAAACCCCCCGATGCGAAATTTCAGTCGGATCGGAGCAACTTTCAAAATGGCCGCCATTTTTTTTTCTTTTTTTTTAATTTTTCCAACTTTTTCAAATTTCCTCCATGGCCCTCTATGACATTTGGTCGAGCACCCTATACCCTTCTCTTACCATTCAAAAGTTATTAACATTTTTATTTTGTATGGCGGCCATGTTTTTTTGTATGGCGGCCATCTTTTTTTTCAAATTTTCAAAATTGGCCCAAGGTTTAGGGCATATTTAGTTCAAGCGGTACCCCCATCCGATTTATAGTTTCCGAGATCCCCTGAGCAGTTCCATCTCGGAGACACCTTTCCATGGATTTCGGATTTTTCTGGTTGGTTTCAAAACACTCTCTATCCAACGGTACCAAACACTACCCCCCACCATAACGGCAAGTCGGAGATCAATTCTGTCAATATGTCAGTCAGTCAGTCAGTCAGTCAGTGAGTGGTCTTCCAGTTTTATATTATATTAATTAATTAATTTCATATTAAATGTAACACCACGCTGCGCTCCAAAACGGGTATAACAGATGTAGACAATAAGGCTGCCAGGCTCAAATGTGATTGGGGTCACGTCAGCCGTATGCATCCTGACCGCTAGGCAAATATTACCACACAACGGATCCCTGAAAAGGCACAACGTCGCCGAGGTCGACCTAGAAAAGATGGCGAGACGATCTAGACGCACACCAAGAGAATTGGTATGAGGTAGCGCAGGAGCGAGACAAGTGGAAGGAATTGGGGGAGACCTTTGCCCAGCAGTGGGACAGTATAGGCTAGTAAAGAAAACTTAAATGTAAATACTTTGTGATATATTAATTAAATTAAGTTACGGCGAGAAATAAGATATGTTATAACATATTGAAATAAAAAAAATACGGTACTACCGACCCAGACGGACTCTCGCCTACGAGAGACCTACCTAGTAGTGTTGTCTGCAATACACACTATTTTCCAGCACTATGCCCAACTAGCGCTGCAGCACTGGATGCAGCGTTCGGGGCGGCCGGCGGCGGAGCGCCGCGAGCCCACCGCGCGCCCGGTAGTGCTGCGGCGGCGGCGAGAGAGGCTCAAGAGTAGTGCCAACTGGCCGCTCTTCTACTACCAGTTCCATAAGGACCATGCGCTGCCGAATCTCATTTGGAATCATACGGTGAGTGTTGATTTTACGTTTAGCGATTTACTCACAGGTAAAGGGCCCTAAGTGTCCGGTTCTGATTTGATTCCTTTTGAAGAGCATTGAAACATAACCATACTGTTTTAACTTTTATCGGACTTGAATCATATTTAGTTGGAGAAATCGTAGAATCGGTTCAAGGCCCAATCATCGGCTAAGCGCTACTGTGCTTCGAGGGCACGTCAAGCCATCGGTCCCGGTTGTTGTCTTAAGATAAGTCGTTAGACCATCTCAGAGGCATTAGAGCGGTCTAAAAACTTCTTCACCAGGGTTGGCCACACACCCTCTTGAAAGAAGAAGCGCGAGTCCTGGTTCAATCTCTCTTATTAAGCATTATGAAAGAGACGACAAAGAAAAGTGACTTCATTAGGGTCATATATTTATACTTCACTTTGCACACTTTGTTATTCAGATATTGAACAAGATCAAGCCAAAACGTATAAAAGTTACAAAATCATTCAAACTTAAGTTGGTTCGTTTTTCATACAAAATTCAAACATTATTAGCTTGTTCACTGAATAGTAAAAATGCCTAAATTTATGCGTGGTGAATTATTTACGGGTTCGGGTTCAATCGAACTTTGAAATTTCGTCTCCCAGACTCGCGAGGAGCTTCGCAACGCCCTTGAGAATGAACTACGCGCGTTTACGTCCGACCGCGAGGTAGCCGGCACCACGCTCACCTCCTGGAACCACGCCGAGCTGGAGGTGCACTACCAGTGTCTGCAGAACGAGGTCAAGATAGGAGACTACTACTTGAGGATACTGCTGGAGCAGCGGGACAACGATGACAGCCCTATTAGGAAATCGTAAGTAACTAACCTTACAGAGTTGCTACCTTCGACCGCTAGATGGCGGCACTACGTTAACCTAAAAACTCGGAGAGTTGCCAAGTCTCGCCGGTAGATGGCATCACACACACCTTCTGGAATCGATTGAAGTAAATAGTACCTAACTGCGGAGTTGCCACCTTCGATCGCTAGATGGCGGCACCACGTTAACAATCACAGGAAAGTTCAATGAATAAAAAAGGCGCTTCCTTTCAGGTACGAATTCTTCAACGATCTCTACCACCGGTTTCTCTCTACTCCGAAAGTGGAAATGAAGTGCATGTGCCTTCAAGCCATGACGATAGTCTACGGAAGGTATTACGAAGACATCGGCCCCTTCGCAGATACCAAGTATATCGTGCAAATGTTGGATAGGGTAAGTAGGATCTATTTTCTAGTTTTTTTCTAATTCGTTCTTAGCGTGAACCTTTGTTTAGCTTGTAAGTTTCATGTTTTATAATGTTTTGGTTGAACATCTTTTAATGGATTTGCCAGGCCGCCACCGCTGGGCGATGGTTAATGGCGTCTAGCTTTAATCGTCCCGCTTCGGGACACAAGCCACTTTAGAATTTATTCCTTAAGTCAGAGGATTTTTTTTGGTTATTAAAATCAAAGTGGAGTGAAATGAAAGTGTGCTCTTCATTGATTTTGTTTTTGTTTCAGACCTGTGATAGAATGGAGAGAGACAGACTGGTACAGTTTCTAGCAAAATTAATTCTACATAGAAGAAATGTCAGTGAAATATTAGAATGGAATGGTATTAGGTAAGAAACTCTTAGTTTTTATTACAAAACAGTACTGATTATTTATAAATGTCGCCTAATCGCACCAAAAGTTCGTAGAAGTTCGTCAAAGAACCAGTGGCTGTAATATGATGAGTTAATTTTTGTCTATATTTTGTCCTAAATTGTTGTCAAATGGCTATCGATTGCCTAGATTTTTTTTCCGCCTTGAATAATAAAATTAGTTAGCGTCAATCCGCATCGTTGTTTAAGTTCAGATGACTGGCTAAACACAAGCCAATTAAAAAAAAGCTGTACAAATTTGACCGTAGGATACAGAAACGCTTATCGACACAAAAAGTCGAACCCATCTCTATAGCTAATGTCTCGTTCCAGGATACTAGTAGAACTAATGACGCTGGCCCACTTGCACACGGCGAGGGCCATGGTCCCCGCGCAGAGCAACGTCATCGAGGGCCCCGCGGCGCCGGCGGGGGGCGCGGCGGACCGCGAGTGGTTCTACAACCTGGAGGCCGGGGACAAGGTGCAGAGGAAGGGGCCGGTCAGCTTCCAACAGGTACTCGTATATTTATTTTTGACCCTAAAAACCAGGACGAAGTCACATAACAATATCAAAAATATACCAACAGTACAGCAAGTAACAACTCCGCAGCTAAGGTTGAGAGAAATAATTATAAAGTGAGCGAGATAGACAACGATAATCGGGAGTGTGAGATAAAGACAGAAAAAGTCAGTAAGCGAGAGGCACAGAAAGAGTGAATGTGGGCCACGAGCCAGTACGCCGCGCCTACAATCCAGCACAGCTGTGTATCACAAGTCCTCGCTTGGACTGAGTTTCTCTACGACACAGCTTTAAAATTGTACCTTTATTTCCAGCTCAAGGAGCTGTATAAATCCGGCGAGATAAACAACAAGACCAAGTGCTGGGCCAACAGCATGGAAGGGTGGCGCGCGGTCGGCAGCGTGCCCCAGCTGAAGTGGACGCTGCTGGCGCGCGGCGCGCCCGTGCTCGACGAGAGCGCGCTCGCGGCCACCGTGCTGGATCTGCTGATCACTTGCGCGAGATACTATCCGAGCAGGTGAGAACATACATGGAAAGGTGGCGCGCGGTCGGCAGCGCCGCTTAGCAGTAGTGACCAAGCACTCCACTTCAACAGGCAAGTCGTTCGCCTGATGGTAAGCAACACGCCTGACCATAACAGTTGCAGCAACTCCCAGAACCTTGTTTTGCAAAATCCTGCGCGGCGTTGCACTGCGCTCGTTATCCTGAGACAATCAGCTCTTAAGTCTCATAATGCCCAGTCATTTCGTCATAAAGCTTGGCGCCATTTACTTTTGCGCTTGGTACATTTTGAAAAATAACTTGTTCATAGTGGTTCTTTTTGAGGTAAATCTTAATTTGTGCAAATTAAACATGCCAATTTACGTTTTTGAACGCACTCAAATGTGACGTCGCGTGTGTCATCGAACGTATGGTATCCGCTTCCGCCTGGTGACTGCACCAGTCTGCGAAACCATCTTATAGAAATAGGCCGCGTATCGGCCGAATTTCTCTCCGCGCCTGCTCCTCATAGTAGGAGATCTCAGGGACTCCTGATAGAATTTAATATTCTTCCCGCGTGTGAAAATCCACTTTGTGGGATAATTGCTACATACCATTTTGAACTGTGTCGTGTGATCTGTGCTATAGAACAGGCTGTGTTAGATAGCTGCGCCGGGACGCCCCTGGAAGCCTGGATATAGACGCTGGATTGGTATGTAATTTGCTGCATTTTATGTATTTGCTTCAAAAGTGAACCATTCTGGCCAACAGGAATTCTTCCCTCTATTTGTCCCCACAAAACACTCGAGATCGACTGAAAAGGTCCTCTATACAGTCCCGCGGTCTGAAAATTTTGATATCCCCTTAAATTTTCGACCATTTTATGGTCCTTCGAACCGGATCATTTCGGTTCGATTTCCGTGTTTTCAATTCTATACACGACACATATCCGCCATTTTTTTGTGCTATCGTTGCAATTAAATTGCATATCCGAATATATCTTCACACTAAATACGTAATCACGTTCCTTACTTTACTCGCATTTTGTTGTTATTCGCTTATATTTTAAAGATCATTGTATTTTTGCGATAACGCCTGGCACATTCCTTATCTTTGTACAAGCTGTTGTAGGTTATTGCGCGCCGTTCGTCTATCATAATATTTCAAGATGGCTAATGAACAGAAATTAAAAATATTAGAAAGTCAACGGGAACTATATTTCGAACGCATTCAATTAATATATGACAATTCATGTTGTGATTTAGATGACCCAATCGCCTTAGAAAACTTTCTTTGCTCGGTTGAGACCTTAGACGAAATTCGGTCTAATTATCAAATTACACTAAAGGAAATTAACGCAATCCTTTTGAAAATAGACAAAGACGCGAACCCTGATTTTAAATCCTGGTTAGTTTTAGAGGATCTTTACTGTCGCATTAAAAGAAAACTTTCCCAAATTCAAATTAAATCCAAATCTGATCTAAAATCGCAATGTAAACAATCTCCCGGTCCTAAACTCGGCCCGATTGAGATTTGCACATTTAACGGTGATCCGCGTGACTGGAGTCTGTTTTATGCGACCTTTAATAACGCAGTACATTTAAACCCGTCACTCACGGATACCGAAAGAATGTACTATTTAACATCAAAACTAACCGGAAAAGCAAAATCAATTTTTGCCGGTTTCGTTCCTTGTCCTTCAAATTATTCGACAATTTATGCCGGTCTTATAAAAAAATTCGAGGACACAAGGGGTCTCGCCACCTCGTACTTAGATCAGATATTTTCGTTGAAACCTATTGTTTCTCCAAACGCTAATAACCTTGAAAACTTTGCTGATCAATTTTCAAATGCATACCTAGCTTTGAACAACTTAAAAATACCTAACCTATACGACTTTGTTCTGTTTTATTCTGCGTTACAGAGATTAGATAAGGAAACTGCTCGTTTATTCGAAATGGAAAATCGAGGTAATCAAATACCTACGCTAGAAAGCCTAATTACTTTCGTCCGCGATCGAGTCAAGGTACTCAACCGCACCGGAGACACTCCATCCGTTTTGAACGTTTCGTCGTCAAAACCTAAAATTCAAAACCCGACCAAAAGTAATAATGTACGTTCTTTTGTCGTAAACAACAACAACAACAATTCAAACTGTTTGTTGTGCGATAATACCGACCATGAACACTTGTATTCATGTCCTAAGTTCAGGTCAATGAACCCCCGCGAACGCTATACATTAGTAAAAAACTTTAATGGTTGCATTAATTGTTTAAGTAAGAAACACACAGCCTATTCTTGTAATTCCAATTCCACTTGCAAAAAATGTCAAAAGAAACATCATTCACTTTTACATTTTTCTGACTCTGATAAATCATCGGGACAGCAGTCGATAACGTCACAGCACGCGCCAGCTGACCGATCAGTTTTATTACCCGCTCATAGTCGAGGAGCCGAGGGAAATATTTCTCCGACCTCCACTGAATCGGTTTCTTATAAACCCAGCGATAAGGTTGTTTCTCTTTGTAGTATGACCGTAAGTTCGAATCACCCGCAAAAATCTACTAAAGTTATTTTAGGTACCGCACTCGCAGACGTTAACGTGTGCAGAGATGGTTCCGTTGCTCAAGTTAGATTATTAATTGATAACGGATCGCAAAACCATTTCATCACTCGCAACGCATGTAAAAGATTAGGCCTTCGCATCTTTAATGATTGTTCCGAGAAGTCCGTAATGGGAATAGGCAACAGCTCCCAGACTATCTTAGGAATAGTGGACTTGACTTTATTTTCTAAGCATGATCCGAACTTCTGTTTACATATTCAGCCTCTTGTGCTTAAAACAATTTCAAGTGATTTACCAAGTTGTACTTTAGATATTTCCGCCGTACAGTACTTATGTGATATATCGCTCGCTGACCCGCAATTTAATGTGCCCGGGCCTATTGACATTTTATTGGGCTCTGAGACATTTATTGAAATTTTGCGGCCAGGTAAATTATTAGGACCGCCGGGTCAACCTGACGCTATAGAAACCGGTTTTGGTTATGTAGTCATGGGATCTATCGCCGCGCTTCATGATAATGATAAACCTACATCACGAAACGATCATAACCGCGCATTCTTCTCCTCAAGTGATGAGTCAATTGAGACATTGATCTCAAAATTTTGGGAACTGGAGTCAATACCTACTCAAAAACATATGTCTAGGGCCGACCAAGAATGCGAGGATTTTTTTATGACTAATACGCATCGAGACGTTTCGTCGGGTCGTTATGTCACTGCGTTGCCCTTTTCACAGCCGCCTTCTGTACTAGGAGATTCCTTGACGACCGCTTCGCGCCGCTACTCTTATCTCGCGCGCAAGTTCGATGTAAACAACCTATTGAAGGATGAATACGATGTTGTTATGAAAGATTATTTAGACAATAACATTATTTCCCCCGCATCCGGGTCGATTACCGATCTTGATTATTATGTCATTCCGCATCACGGCGTTTGTAGACCGGGTAAAACGGTACGAATTTGTTTGAACGCTAGTGAAAGGTCAAGTTCAGGCATTTCTTTAAATGACTGCCTGCACTCTGGGCCAAATTTACAGGCCAATTTGACTGCAATAATTCTGAAATTTCGACTATTTCCTGTAGCTTTGACCGCTGACATTAAACAAATGTTTTTAAATATCGGAATTCGCGAAAAGGATCGTCGTTTCTTACATATTTTGTATAAATTCAAGGACGATGATAACGTCAAATTATATCAATTCAATCGCCTTTGCTTTGGACTTCGTTGTTCGCCCTACATCGCTTTAAAGACCGTCAAGGTACTCGCTCAAGACGAAACTGACTTCCCGCTTGCGTCCAAGGTTGCTTCCAGTGATTTATATATGGATGATTTAGGAACTTCGGTACCTACGAGCTCCGAGGGAGCGCAGCTAGCTTGCGACTTGATAAGTTTATTTAAACGAGGAGGTTTCGACTTAGTAAAATTTATGAGTAATTCGCCCGATGTTTTAAACGCGATCCCTCTTGAAAACCGGTTATCCTCAAAAATTGAATTTGATAAAGACGACAACTTAAAGCTTTTAGGATTAATTTGGTCCCCTGTGGAGGATGAATTTTCGATCGCGCTCAAATTTAATCCGCAAACTAAATGTACTAAACGCTTGATGCTCTCGACCATCGCTAAGTTATGGGACATAAACGGGTTTTGCGCTCCTGCGATTCTATTCGCTAAATTGCTTATCAAAGCACTCTGGATTGCCCAGATAGGTTGGGACGAGCAACCCCCGCAACCTATATGTACTGCTTGGAATCGTTTCCTTAGTGAACTTTCCGCGTTGGAAAACTTTAAAATACCGCGTTTTTTAGGTATCGAACCCCACTCGCATGTCATCCTATTAGGATTCGCTGATGCCAGTGAAAAGGCGATGGGAGCAGCGGTATACCTATGTACGACTACCGCATCCGGACCTAATAAGGTTAATTTGATTGGCGCTAAAAGTAAAGTCGCCCCGCTCAAAGTTGTTTCTTTGGCGCGCCTGGAGCTATGCGCTCTTTTATTGCTTTCTAAGCTGTTTCGATTTGCTATCGATACGGTTTCTTCCCGCTGTCGCGTTGATGAAATTTTCGCGTTCACTGATTCAACAGTAGCCCTGCATTGGGTTCACTCCGCACCGCATCGTTTCGATACTTTTATCGCGAACCGTATTTCACAGATTCAAGATAATCTGGATCCTAAACACATTTTTCATATAGAAGGATCTCAGAATCCGAGTGACTGTGTAAGTAGGGGACTTACTCCCGCGCAGTTACTGAATCACCCTCTGTGGCTTCACGGCCCGCCCTGGGCTCGTGATGAACCACATACTTGGCCCATCAACCGATATACTTTCGATTCGTCTGCCGATGACAAATTATTAGAGATTAAAAAACCTACAAAATCTTTTATAAGTACCGATGTACCCCCTCACTTTATTTCTACGCTGGCCTCGAAAATGTCGTCTTGGTCCAAGCTTCTCCGCATAACAGTTTATATATACCGTTTCTTAGGTAAAATCCCGCGTTCCGAGCGAATGGAACTTTCACATCTAGAATATGCTGAAACTGTTGTCGTGAAGGCTCTTCAACAACAACATTTTTTCGATGACATTAAAGCTATTGCTAAAAATCGCAAGGTATCGAAAGCATTGCTACCACTTTCTCCATTTATGGAAAATGGTATCCTCCGCGTTGGTGGTCGATTAGAAAAATCGTCACTCAACTTTGATGGTAAACATCCTATACTTTTGCCCAAGAAAGACCACATCGTTAACCTTTTAATCGATTACTTTCATATCAAATACCTACATTGCGGCCCTCAGCTGCTATTGTCTTTAATAAGACAAAAATTTTGGATTGTTTCCGGCCGTAGCTCGGTAAAACAACGTTTCCGTCTTTGCAACAGCTGTTTTAAAGCGAAACCGCGTACCGAAGCGCCTTTTATGGCAGACCTCCCCGCACCGCGCGTCAATGAAGCCAAACCGTTCCTGAATACGGGCGTGGACTACGCCGGTCCTATACATATTGTGATAAGTAGGTACCGCGGCGCTCGTAAGGAAAAGGCTTACATTTGCTTATTTACTTGTCTTGTAACTCGCGCCGTTCACTTAGAGTTAGCTGTAGACCTAAGTACGGACTCTTTTATGCGCGCTTTTAGACGTTTTTTATCGCGACGTGGAACTTGTAAAGCATTATTTTCGGATCACGGCAGTAACTTTTTGGGCGCAAAGTCTCAAATAGACGAATTAAATGGATTTCTTAAATCCAAATCCTTTTGCGATTCCTTTAGCGAGGAATCTCTCGCTCAAGGTGTTAAATGGCACTTAAATCCACCTAGTGCTCCTCATTTTGGAGGGATTTGGGAGAGTATGGTTTCTTCTGTAAAGCTTCTATTAAAACGCACAATTAAAGATATCTTACTGACATACGAAGAGCTTCTTACTGTCCTTACCCAAGTTGAGGCAATCCTCAACTCGCGACCCTTGACTGTCTTGAGTTCTGACCCCGCGGAGCCTGTCGCTTTAACGCCCGCGCATTTTTTAACCCTTGAACCGCTCAACTCATTCCACTCCGATTCTCATTTCAACTCTGTGCCGGTAAATTTAATTCGCAACAAACATATGATTGACCAAATTGTTCAAAGATATTGGAACCGTTGGAGGCAAGAGTATCTTAATACCTTACAAAGTCGCGCTAAGTGGAATACAAAAACTAATGCAGTAAAGAAAGGAACGATAGTTCTAATCAAAACTGAAAATTCACCGCCGCTGCAATGGCCTCTTGGCGTAATTGAAGAGGTACATGCATCTTCTGGAGACGGAATTGTGAGGGTTGTAACGGTACGCACGAATAATGGTATTTATGTTCGTCCTGTGGTAAAACTTTGTGTTTTACCCACTCAATAACTTACACCATTTTTTCTAACTTACGCGCACCCTTCAGGTGCTTCTATTTTTTAGTTTAATTTAACTTCGCACTTTACTTTGAGTTCATCCTTTGTACAGGACTACTCCTACCCGCAACATACACCCATATCCTAATATATATTTATGTACTATTTCTTTTATTCACACCGCTACCCTTTAGAGATCGTTTTATTTCCCTGTACTTGTTGGTTCAGGAGACATCTTTATCTCCTGAAGGCCGGGGGGATGGTTCTTTTTGAGGTAAATCTTAATTTGTGCAAATTAAACATGCCAATTTACGTTTTTGAACGCACTCAAATGTGACGTCGCGTGTGTCATCGAACGTATGGTATCCGCTTCCGCCTGGTGACTGCACCAGTCTGCGAAACCATCTTATAGAAATAGGCCGCGTATCGGCCGAATTTCTCTCCGCGCCTGCTCCTCATAGTAGGAGATCTCAGGGACTCCTGATAGAATTTAATATTCTTCCCGCGTGTGAAAATCCACTTTGTGGGATAATTGCTACATACCATTTTGAACTGTGTCGTGTGATCTGTGCTATAGAACAGGCTGTGTTAGATAGCTGCGCCGGGACGCCCCTGGAAGCCTGGATATAGACGCTGGATTGGTATGTAATTTGCTGCATTTTATGTATTTGCTTCAAAAGTGAACCATTCTGGCCAACAGGAATTCTTCCCTCTATTTGTCCCCACAAAACACTCGAGATCGACTGAAAAGGTCCTCTATACAGTCCCGCGGTCTGAAAATTTTGATATCCCCTTAAATTTTCGACCACATAGTTCATTTAATAATAACAATGTTACATGTCAAATTTTTTGAATGAATTACAAATTAATTACCGAGTCAACAATAATATTATTTTAAATAATTTATGATATTGCATAAATTGTACAATTAATATTGTCATTATAATCAAAATTAAAATAATAGAAAATATAATAATAAAATAACTTAATTAAAAAATAAATTAAGTAGTATCTACTAGAATAAGTAAATATTAATGTCAATCTTTACAGCTAATAAATTTGTGCTTGCTGTTTCCAGAGACGAAGAAGACGCAGTGATCCGACCGTTGCCGAAAGTGAAGCGATTGCTATCAGAGCCGGCTTGTTTAGCACACGTTGTACAATTGCTGCTGACCTTTGACCCCATACTGGTTGAAAAGGTAAGGTTACATTTAATAATTTTGAATTTTTGATGTTGGTAAAACTGAGTTGGTTTGGAACTGAGAGCGTGGCGTGACATATACGGTGATCCAATGAGATGGATCATAAAGACGATTACATGTAGATAAATATGTGCTAAGAAACCAAGTCTTCTTAAGAGTTTAAGAAAACTCAATTTAATATCTAGGAAAATCTCTTTTTTAGCCGGTAAAGCCTTAATTCGGGGCTTATTGGCCCAAATTTTTACTGCATTATTTCTGGGTCATAGCTTTTGTTATTTAATTTATCGGGCTTACGGCATATGTGCATCTCTTTTTGAAGTGAGCCTCATTTTGCACACTTTAACGCCATGTATTTACGATTGAATATTGTATGTTGTGGGACGCGTGTGTCCTGGCTCCTAATGTGGAATCAAGTACTAGGATTTCAAAGATTTCAAAGGATTTCTTATTCCATAGTAAATGAACATTTTAAAATATAGATTACGGGTACCCACTCACAAACACACAAGGTCAGATCTTATATCCAAGTTAACAGATATATGATACTAACGACGATAAGAGCAGCATGGTTTTTGCAATAAAATACAGAACTTAGGGATATCAATAAATATACGAGAACGAGTGTGGCACAGTGGGAGCACGTGCGATTTTCGATCCGACGCACCCGAGTTCGAATCCCGCTGGCCCCGCACCACTGACTTTCAGTTACGTGCGGATTCAAAATTCGCTCTAAAACAGTGAAGGAAAACAACGTGTCCAAGAATTAATCACAAATATTAAAGGACATCCACCAACCCGCACTGGGCCAGCGTGGTGGATTATGGCCCATACTCTCTCTTTGAGAGAAGGCCCGTGTCTCAGCACTGGGAACATGATGAGCTGATGATGATGATAAAAAAATATACATGAGTATGTAGGAGTGTCTTTTAAACTGTACCTTTAATTACCCCTCATCCTAAAAAATATGTTTCATTAAATTGTTCATTGTAATTTTCTCTCAGGTAGCGACTCTCCTATACGAAGTAATGCAGGACAACCCTGAGATCTCCAAGCTGTACCTAACGGGCGTGTTCTACTTCATGCTTTTGTACACGGGATCGAACCTGCTACCCATCGCGCGGTTCCTGAGGCTGACGCATATGAAGCAGGCATTTAGGGCTGATCAGGTGAGTTTGCTCTAAAAACGGCGAAGGAAAAAATTGAGAGGAAACCAGCATGTCCAAGTGCAGTGTGTAACCACCCGACCTACTAAATACCCGACCATTAAGTATTAGCATAGAGTAGTCGTCATGTAGCCTTTAACCAATACTCACGTATCCTGCTGGCCAATTCAGAACCCCACGACAACATACCGAATCGATTCGATTGGATAACGATCTCGTGTCGTAGGTTTCTTTTCGAGCTATTCAGAACATCCGCCCCGAGGATTCGACACGGTTTCGGTTACGATATCGAAATCGATACGACAACGTGTTGCATTTAAGGAGTTCGTTTTGTGTGCAATACTCGCAGAAAATTGTATTATTATCTAGACGATATAAAAATGTTTTCAAGTTATCAAAATTTATTATAACAACGTTTATCACGAATTAAATTATAATCAACAATTATAAGCGCCAGATATTGGTAGAAATATAAAAAAAACAAGAGCTTCGTAAACACCCACCTGCTGATATCCACTTGACATTAATGTTTAATCTATGCTTTTGACATTGACAAACCGCCAAATTTAAATGTCTATCGCAAATTGTTTACTTTATCATGTTTTGAAATTATTAAAAGAAGATCGAGCGAGAAGACGAGCCTCATCAAGATTCGTTAGAAATGTTAAGTAAATACCAAAATTACTATTACATAGTATCACAGAGTACTTTATAATAATTATATAGGTACAGTGATTTTATTTCGGTAGATTTATGCATCTTATTAAGTAATCTTATAGTAGTAAGTAAATAGTTCTAAAACAATCAAAGCGAACTTAACCTACAAATAAATACTAGACTTGGTAGGTACTTTATTACATAGAATTAGTTTATGTTGAATCTTACTGTGAGTTTTATTTTATTTGTAGTAGAAAATGTAGTTTATTTAACAACACACGGAATATACTCGGTATTAACGGTCAAATCTAATGCTTTCGAGTGATATGTTGCACTCGATAAGTTGTCGTGGAAATTAATCGGACGTTCGAAAACTTTGCTTCGATATCTGCATTGTGAATAACGTTCTCGGTCGATAAATACGCGTTTATCGTACGGTTACGATTGGTTATCGACTACGACAATTTGAACGTCGATTCGACTATTGTGAATTTAAAATATTTTGAATCGTACGATATCAAACCGAATCGATCGACAAATGAGTTGTCGTGAGGTTCTGAATCGGCCAGCAGAGTACCGGCCTTTCACTAAGATCCACCATCACCATCATCACCACCTACTAATTACTGGGCATTATGAGACTGAACAGCTAATTGTCTCAGGGTGACGAGCGCAGTGCAGCGCCGCGCAGGAATTTGCGAAACAAAGTTTTAGATGGTGCTGTTATTGTTGTGGGCTGGCGTATTGTTTATCATCAGGCAAACGACCAGCTCGTCTTATCATTCAGTTACATAAAAACATAAAACATAAACTCCATATGGCGACCCTACCACAACTACATCTCTACATGGCGACCCCTACAACCCTACATGGCGACGTCTGTACACATGAATTAATCACAAAAATTCAAGGACATGTAACCAATTCGCACTGGGCTAGCGTGGTGGATTATGATCATAATCTCCCAGAGAGAAGACCCATGACCTAGCAGTGGGAACGTAATGGGCTGATGATGAGGTGAGATGAACCTTATTTTGGTTCCCTACAGGATCGGCAACTAATCGCCAATGATTTTGCTGAATTCCTATTTGCAATGACGATCCTTATTTCTGTCACTTTCTTTCACATTAAAAATGAAAGAGATAGGTTGAACGCCGTTGCGAGTAGATTAGACGTCCATTAGTAACAATGACCGTTGGCTCGGAATCGGTATTCTTTTTCTATCACGTCTATGAAAATATATACAAAAGTGTAACATCATTGTATACAATCATAGACAATCAAATCTAATTTACAATATTTTTTTATTACATATTCCGTCTAAAAATGGGATGTAAGATTTCAGCATAATTAGTTAAAAGCTTGATAAACATTTTCATTATCAATCAAGTTTTAGATGTTCCTCACCCCGGACTTCTGGCCTGCAGGAATAGTCCACCGCCGGTACAGGAAACGTAGGCGAAAACAATTCTCTGTTGTGTAGTACCTTAATAAAAAAAGTTTAAATATTTTATAATATGTATTTTATGGACTTAGCAAAAAACGTCTGGTGACCAGAATGCTGGCTCATATTTGGGTCAAAATATCAGCATTGCCATTCAGCGTGGCAATGCGGCCAGCGTTCTGGGCACTTTCCCCTCCACCATAGGCATTTTAGAATAATTGTCATCATATTTTGTATGTATATTTAAGTTATTTAAGCTATTTTACTTTAGTTTAGTTTTTTTTTTAGTTATGACATCTCTATATGTATGTTAATCTGTAAGGTGTATCCCGTTAATAATATTTACAATACGAGTGTTAGTGAACACGATAGTTTAAAAACTTATATAGTCTGTAAGGTATATTTAAAAATGGGTCTTAGAATTACTTTAGTCACTAATGTTTTCTTAAGTTACCTGAAATAAAGAAATGATAATAACTAGCCTGGGAGAAACACGAAATGGAAAAGCTACCAGTATTACATACATATTTATTATTTATTTATGTATTGCATTCATTGTACATACATTATATTATTTAAGTCAAATTAAAGCAAAGTTCTTATAAGCTATCATAGTGGGTATGTACAAGTACCCTGTGAGGGTGTTTGCAAGTGAGTGCACGTCAGTTGGCCATTATTGTCTAAATATTCACAATGGTTCATATTAGCTTGTATCATGTCATTTCTTCCTAAAAATATTGCCATGTTAATATAATTTTAATCAATTTTTCTTGATATGTGTTAGTACCTATCTATATTATAATTATGTTATTATTTATTTAATAGGTAAATGTCATTTTATTTTATATAATATTTCTCCTTTCTAGTCAACATCAGACATAATGCAGCGCTCCATCCTGGGCCAGCTGCTTCCCGAAGCGATGGTGTGCTACCTGGAGAACCACGGCGCAGAGAAGTTCGCGCAAATCTTCCTCGGAGAATGGGACACCCCGGAGGCTATTTGGAACTCAGAAATGAGGTAGGACTCGTTGAAGACTTACCTTTGTGGATTACCTTTGTGCACTTTGTAAAATTTAGCAAGTCTTGCTAGCCTCTTCTTATCTAAATTAACATTATAAAGAGGAAAGATTTGATTGTTTGTTTGTTTGCATTGAATAGGCTCCGAAACTACTAAACCGATTTAAAAAAATCTTTCACTGTTGGGAAGCTACACTATCCCCAGGTGACATAGGCTATATTATATTTAAAAAAAAGTAGGGATCCTTACTAAAACTCCAATAATGTAACCCAAGGTGTAAAAAAAATACCTAAAATATTCTTTACATCGCATGCGCTACGAAAACTATTGATGATAGAATAAAATAATGTACTACGACTTTGCAGAACACATCATTATTTACAAAAAGTGTCGCGACAGCATATGTCTAACTATTATAGTTATGCCACAATAAGTGTTCTTTTATTTTAAAAATGTATTAGAAATGCCGCCGCTAGAAAAGGCTCTTTATTTGTATCTTGGTATTAATCCTTATCAAAAAAATTAATAATTACTTCATATTCAAGACTGCTTCAATACCTTTATAATTTTTTTGAATTATTCAATTCGGACATTCCATTCGAAAGATATCACGAGTTTAAAAATGTAGTATTAGAAAAAAGTTGCGTGGTAGCCGCTCACCCTGCTCGGCTAGCTAGGCAGCACCTTATGCAGTGTAGGCGTCTCTGGGGTGCGGGCCGTACGGGAGGGGGGAGGTGTGTGTGTGTATAATAATTTTTAATTTTGAATTTTTTGTTAAATATACCCGTGCGAAGCCGGGGCAGGGCGCTAGTTATATATATATGTATTTGCTTTATATATTTATTTGCTTTTATATGGGGTGTCAAGGTTTGTCTGTCATCTTAGGGCGAGTTTCGGTAGCGGCCCACGTAGACATTTAACTTTCCGATATTAACCACGTACATTGTGGACGAGTGTTAGTCACCGATGACTTAAATAGAGCCCACGCGACCACGATGATCGAAATCATTCCTTATAACTTATAACGCCCCTACCGCGGAAATTTATCAGAAATCGAAGAATTGCGTGGTCGCGGGCGATCCTGGCCGGCGTTTTTCGGAACGTTCTCGCGAGCGACTAACCTTTAGCAGGCCTGCTGATCGAAAAACTTTTATTTACTAGGTAGTTACGTAGTCTGGGTGGAGCTATGCTACTCTCTGGTGTTGCTGCAACTGTTTTGGCCGGCGTGTTGCTTACCATGAGTTGAAAGACCATCACGTCTCGACGTCGTAATATTTTTTTTTCCAGACGCATGCTGATAATGAAAGTGTCCGCGCACATCGGCGAGTTCACTCCGCGTCTGCGCGCGCACATCGCGGCGCGCTACCCGTACCTGGCGGTGCCGGCCGTGTGCTACCCGCAGCTGCAGCGCGAGCTGTTCTGCAGCATGTTCTACCTGCGGCACCTGTGCGACACGCACCGCTTCCCCGACTGGCCCATACCCGAGCCGGTGAGTGTGCAGTGTTACCCGTACACAACACACACAGATAATTAATAATAATAGTAACAACTTAACAGGAGTGTAACAATTGGCGGTCTTATCGCTAATAGCGATCTCTTCCAGACAACCGTGCAGGGAGAGGAATGACGCAAAAATAATGGACGGTGGTTTTATTTATTTATTTACAACAAAAAACACAGCTCTTAAAAATCTTAATTATAACTTAGTATAATGTAACTGACAGCCAACAAAAAGGGTTTTACATTCAATTCAATTTCTTATACACTTAATTATAGTTATTAGGTTAATTTTTAATCACCTTTTTTTTCTTTACTCATTTGTTTCATGTATTCCTCAGGTTCGTCTTCTAAAAGACGTGCTGGAGGCGTGGCGGCGCGAGGTGGAGAAGAAGCCGCCGTCGATGACGGCGGGCGAGGCGTACGCCGCGCTCGGGCTGACGGCCGGCGCGCGCGACGAGGCCGCCGTCAGGAAGGCGTACTACCGGCTGGCGCAGCAGTACCATCCGGATAAGAACCCTGAAGGCAGAGTAAGTGGTTTTAAGACTTCAAAAAAGGAGGATGGCCTCGCGAACCTCTCCTGGAGTGCGTTTAGGGCATCCAACTAGGATAAAACTTAAACTAGATAAATGTCAAATACCCCATTTAGTCTCCAAGAGGTGAAAATGTATAATGGCTAAAATTTAAACTGCCCCGTTTACGGGCCACTGGTTTAGGTTTCGCCCGACTATGATAAATTTTAGCGAACTTTCAAGGTAGTTAAATTTTCGCCTGCTATCAGATTGACAGCCGGTATGTCATTGTCACTGAACCTTACGTAACGCTGCTGAGCTGTCTTTTGAATTTGACAGTTAAAATTGACATAAATCTATGATGCCGTTTCAGGAGCCTTAAATACAAAATAATAAATTTTGTCCAGTGAAAATTTATCCACTGGCTTGCCTAAACCCACCCCTGGCTGTGCTAGGATGTGGCCGGAGATGGAGTACATAGATCTACAGGAGTACGGCAGTATAGCGACTGTTTAGATCCGTCTCCATGATTCAGGGACAATTCTTTGACAAAACATGGTAGATTTTCTCAAGTCTGCTCCGTTGAGGATCTTCATTGAAAACATAATAATAAATCATTTAATTATTTTCTCTCACAATAGGTTTTTAACAATCATGGTTTTATGTCTACATTAGATACCAATGCCTAGTTTTATGAGAGACTGGTGCCTGTGGAAGACAAAAAAAGACGAAGAAAAACAGAAGAGAAGGAAAGCCGGCGAAATATTTTTTTTTCTTTATTCTAGGTAGCATCATACATAACGCTGCTTCCTATTTTTATTACAATCTAGCCTTATAATTAGGCTAATAAGTAATTTAAATTGAACTCAAACTGATACATAGCTTAATACTAAGAATGTGTCCATTAACACTTATCTCATTGTCTCTATTAAGGCGAAGACACTTTGACGGCGAAATATTGATCAAACATAGATCTTCATGCGATAAATGAAAAAATACTAACCCCAGTAGACTTTACTTCTTACTAGACTTTCAAATGATTCATTCCGTCTACGTTTACGAATAGTAATTAAATAATGTAAATTGAAAAACAGCGCTGCGTTTCATCTACGATGTGAACCCAGCACATGCTGAATTTACTCCATTTGTACTCTGACTGTAGGTACATTGCTTATATTGTATAGTTTTAATTAGATACTAAGAACTCGAAGCTGTGTATCTTGTTTGTATTTTTTTTTTTTTTAATTCTACAATTTTTTAGGGACTTTTAGTCGAGACGACCATGCCAGCCCCATTGGTACATGCAAATTTATTTATTTATCTTGTTTGTAGTTGCAATAAAGAATGTCTTATCTTATCTTATCTTAATAGTACCAGTACCGATGATGAATTGTAAGCAATGTCATTTGGTCCCAGGATCGTTTCGAAGCCGTGAACCAGGCGTACGAGTTCCTCTGCAGCCGCAACGTGTGGACCGGCGACGGGCCTAACACGAACAACATCGTCCTCATATTGCGCACGCAAACTATACTATTCCAGAGGTATTCAGACGGTAAGTGATTGTATCTATTTACGGAATGGAGAGTGAACTCTGTTTACATTTGTTTAAGAATGTATTAGTAAAATTCGAGGTCAGTCGTAACATACACTTATAGACTTTTCACATATTTATATATATATATATATATATATATATATATATGGTGTTGTGTATAAACAAACTAACCAGTAGTAGCATAAACATATATATATTTATTTTTTTGGGTCCTCTCCATCCTATAAGCGATAAGACCGCCCATTGTAACACTTTAGCTTTAAGTTTTGTTTTGTAATTTATTTCTCATTTCATTATCATTTTTTATATATATATATATATCTATATATATATATATATACATAAATATATATATATATATATATATATATAAATATATATATATAAAAAGAAATAAATATATATATATTTATGCTCATACTGGTTAGTTTGTTTATACACAACACCACCGTCCCTTACAGTTTCTTTGGGTCCTCTCCATCCTATAAGCGATAAGACCGCCCATTGTAACACTTTAACTTTAAGTATTGTTTTGTAATTTATTTCTTGTTGTTGTGTGACAATAAAGCGTTATCTAATCTAATAACTAGGCCACGCGGCGACAACACTGCCACGCGGGATGTGATGAAAATTTTCAAGCCAAAAAGACACACCCCTTTTTCACTCTGACCCTTTTTCAGTATAATCAAAACCTAGTAAAAACAATACTATAAAGACATCAAATGTAGCGCTCGTAGCGTAGCTCGCCTAGCCGTTCGTAACACATCTTCTGGGTTAAGCAACGTTCACAGCGGTCACAACTTGGATGGGTGACCCTTTGTGTGGTGTTTACATCTGAGCGCTAGTGTTTCGGAGGGCACGTTAAGCCGTCGGTCCCGGTTGTTGTCGTGTTGTAGGACAACAGTCGTTAGACCATGTCGGAGGCCTTCGGGCGGTCTAAATACTCCGACACCAGTGTTGGCCACACACACCCACACGAGAGAAGAAGAAAACAAAATCTAAAAAGTTCAAAATTTGGTTCAAAAAGTTCAAATGAACAATGTTCGGCAACAATAACAATCTCGCACCGAAAGTTGCATTAGGTTAAAATGTTTAGGTTAGTAATCTCTTTAGTATGTCCGCGTATAAATTGCGCGATGTTTATTGACATAATTTTATTTTCTATATATTACCTCTCCAGACCTCGCGCCCTACAAATACGCGGGCTACCCACAACTCCTGAGCACGGCGCGACTGGAAGCGGAAGCGGAGCAACTGTTCGCAGAAAACGACGCGCCCGCACTGCTGCCCGCCGCGTGCGAACTCGCGCACGCAACCGTCAAGTGTTCCGCTCTGAACGCGGAGGAGTTGAGGAGGGAAGGGGGATTGCAGGTGAGATTCTAGTTTTTCTGTCTATAATCTCACTTCTGGCCTTTAGGGGTACCGGAGATACCACCTTTGAACCTTTTTTTTTGAACCCTGTGAAGTAGTGCGTGTGGTTTATTTAATGTAATGTTATATTTTTGTATGTATGTTAGTCTGTAAGGTATACATTCTATAGGCCTCTATTAATTTTACTTTGTTGTACTTTAATAATGCCTGAAATAAAGTGTTTAATAATAATATTATATTTAGTAACTACGGCGCCAACGCGCGGCGTGTTTTAGCGTAAAAAAGCGGATTTTAAAGAATGCAATAGAATATTTAACTCATTACTATATTTATTATTAAATATACATATATATTTAAAAAAGGAGAGGGATTACTCATATATATATTTTAATTTTAATTCATTTTACATTTGCAAACAATCCCCATACATATTATATTATTCTAACAACAACCTACATAATATTCAGCGAGGTTACACTACTTTTTATTTTTATTGTTAATAACGGCTTGCGTTTGACCGCTATCTCATCTGTAGTTAAGTGACGATGCGGTCGAAGATGTAGCACGCTCGCCTAGAAGAAAGATGTTCATTCTTGTCTTAAAGACACCCAGATTATAGCTATCCGGAAACAGATACCGGCAGAGAGTTCCACTCCTTAGCCATTCGCATTTTGAAGGTCGAAGTTGTTTTGTGTCGTTCTCAATACAGAACTCACTTTTGCTTAAAAAAATTAAGTCCATTTGAAACCTTCATCATCATACATATTCATTATCAGTGTATTCTCGAACGCTACTGAGTTCAATGTTAGACCTAATAAAGTGTACTTACGTTTTGTTTTTGCGCAGCACACTCCACGTATTCCATTAGAATTTTTGTTTTGATGTATTTGCTTATGATGTTTATGCTTGTTTTTGTGTTAAGTCTGGTGGAATACCTAATAATTGTTTTAATTTCATTATTCTAGGTAGCATCATACATAACGCTGCTTCCTATTTTCATTATAATATAGCCATATAATTACGCTACTAAGTAATTTAAATTGAACTTAAACTGATACAGATCTCGCGGCAGTCTGTGACAATATGAATAGTCCAATATTCAGGCACTGGATTTCTGTTCACATGAGCGGTAATAAAAAGTGACGACACACCTCGGTGTGATACTGTACCTATGACACTGTGACTGTAAGGCACTTTATACGAGTGTCTTATAAATAGTATGACTATTTTTATTTTTTATTATTATTCAGTTTCATTGTCATTTTCATATGGGTCTTTTGCCTAAAATAAACGACTTTTTTAATTTATGATTTATTTATTATAGCATAATACTAAGAATGTGTCCATTAACACTTTTCTTATTGTCTCTATTAAAGCGGAGATACTTGTTCATGCGTAATTTCCCAGGTCCTTCACGAGGCGTTATCCCGCTGCGTGCCGGTCCTATCAGCGGCGAGCAAGCCGGGCGACATCGCGGCCTCAGTGTGTGGTCATGTCGCGCGTTGCTTCGCGGTTGCCGGCGGCTTCCCCGATTGCCGCCGGCTCTGCGCCGAAATGCCGCAGCTCTGTGCGGATATAGTGCCTCTACTGAAACGACAGGTAGGTACAAGCCGGGTGATATCACGGCCTCATTGTCTGGTCAAAGACTAAAGGTTAAAAAGGCACAAAAATTGATTTTTAATGTCATAAAAAACTAGAAAACTTAAGTTTGACTCAGTTATCTTACGTAAGCATCACTATCATCACTATCCCTTGCTGCGCTGCAAGGGATAGTGATAAAAAGTAGTGTCAGAGAAATCGTGCTCAAGGTGAAGGAGTTTTTCATCAAGGAAAAACAAAATGATGGGCCATTAATGAAATAAAATGAAATGAAGTAACTATTTATTGAAACACACACAGATAATTAATAACTAACAATATAATAATTAATTTTTAGAAAAAAACAAAAACCGACTTCAATGTATCTTCGAAGTCCAAGGTCACATATCGATGAAATTTATATGGGACCACTTCGTAGCTATACTGAACCCGACGCAAAAAGAATTTTTCAAATCGGTTCATAAATGACGGAGTTCTGAGGTAACAACAATAAAAAAAAAATACAATCGAACAGAGAACCTCCTCCTTTTTTGAAGTCGGTTAAAAAGCTTATTTATAGTGTAACAATTAACGGTCTTATCGCTAAAAGCGATCTCTTCCAGACAACCGTGCAGGGAGAGGAATATCGCAAAAGTAATGGACGGTGGTTTTCAATATCTCAATACACTTACATAAACCAGTTACATAAAATACACACTAATAAAATAGTAAATACTCTAAATACATACAGTACTTTCAAAATATAATACACATACATATACATTAATAGATAATTAGTTCCATTCCATTTTATCTTTAATTCCATTTGAAAACAAAGGATTAAGTTATCATGACCTTGAAAAAAGGTCTACCTATTTCTTTCCCAAGTACCAGCTGCGACTCGTGGTTTCACTCGCGTTTTCCCGTAACAAAAAGTAGCCTCGGTGTTGATCAAGGGTATCTCCATTCCAAATTTCATCGAAATCCGTTCAGTGGTCGCGGCTTGAAGAGAAAACTGACTTCAATTCTGATATTTCTTCGAATTCCAAGATCGAATATCGGTGAAATTAATATGGGACTACTTTGTAGCTATACTGAACCCAACGCAAAGAATCCATTCCATTTTATTATTATATATATTTTATTAGAATATACCAAATTGGTTTATAAATGACGGAGTTCTGAGGTTACAAATATAAATAACCGGCCAAGTGCGAGTCGGACTCGCGCACGAAGGGTTCCGTACCATTATCTATAAAAACGGCAAAAAATATCACGTTTGTTGTATGGGAGCCTTCTTAAATATTTATTTTATTCTGTGTTTTAGTATTTGTTGTTTTAGCGGCAACAGAAATAAATACATCATCTGTATCTGTGAAAATGTCAATTGTCTAACTATCACGGTACATGAGATACAGCCTGATAACAGGCGGACAGACAGACAGACAGACAGACGGACAGCGGAGTCTTAGTAATAGGGTCCCGTTTTACCCTTTTGGGTACGGAACCCTAAAAATAAATTTTAAAAAAGCCTTTTTTTTTTAAGTCAGTTAAATGTACAAACTTTCGGATTTAGTACTCTAAATTGTCATACTCTCTACATTAGCAAAGTATCTAGTATTGTTTATGATGTCAGCATCTCGGCGACACGGCGTGCGCGGGCGCAGAAGCAGTAGCTGCGCTGGCGGCGGACGGCACGTGCCGCTCGCAGCTGGCGGCGGCCGGCGCCATCCACGCGCTGCTGCCGGCCGTGCTGCAGTATGACTACACGCTCACCGAGTCCGGACTGGATACGGATACGAAGGCCAGCAAACAGGTACCACTAGCGAACATATCTTCTATTAACTTGTGTACAGGGTGCGACATAATTTTGGGATTTTAGGGTAGGTACCCTTTCCCTTGCAGTGAGGAAGTTCTTAGGAAACATCGGTTGTATATTGTAGAAAAAAAATGTAAATAAAAAAAATTAAGTCACTTACAAAAAAATAAAAAACAACAACGGGCTTAATCGACGCTATTTCTCTTCAGAAATGTTTCCCTCAAAGTAAGTTTCAGATTCATGAAATTCTCGCATTATTTCATGTCGGCCTCTTATGACTGCTGCCTACTTATATTACTTTATCTGTGACAGGAAATAGCGAACCAGCTAGCCAAGCAGTGCGTGATGGCGCTAGCGGCAGTGTACGGGCCGCACAGCGAGCCCGCGCCCGACGACGAGCGCATCCGCGACGCGCTGCATAGCCTGCTCACTCCCTACCTGTGCGGACGGCTAGCCGAGCCGGACCAACACGAGGTAATGTACCAGTAGCCTAGCTAGGTAACCAAAGGCCCTGGGGCATAAAATAAACTAGGGCCCCAACTAAACTATTTAAAATAATAAACCAGAATTCTCAATTAATCAGAGAGAGAGTTATATCAGAGAACTCTGGTTTATTTATTTTCCGAATGTGGGAGAAATTTTCACTAATACAAATTATAATTTGTAAGTCAGAAGGGCCCCCGCGGCTTGGGGGCCCCGGGGCACTGCCCCGTCTAGCCCTCCGGTAGCTACGCCACTGTACTGTACTAACTTTTAGCCGACCGGTTATGCAACACCATGTATGCATTTTAGCCATGCTATTTAGTATTTTAGATGGATAGTTACTTTGTGGCCTATACTCAGCAGTGGGATGACAAAGGCTGAAAAAGAAAAAGTTACTTTGTAGTAGAGCTCTCGTATGCCGTCTGGGTAGATATCATCACTTTGCCAGTTATTCTGCCGCCAAGCAACATGCTTCTGCGCAAACATTACCACATTCTAATTTGTAGCCAGCGAAATTACTGGGCATATGAGACTTGCTCGTCTGGCCGCTAACTTCCATAAATAATTAATTTTTAGAAAAAAATCAAAAACCGTCTTCAATGTATCTTCGAAGTCCAAGGTCAAATAGCGATGAAATTTATATGGGACCACTTTGTAGCTATACTGAACCCAACGCAAAAAGATTTTTTAAATCGATTTATAAATGACGGAGTTCTGACGTAACAAACATAAAAAAATATAATAAAAAAAAATACAATCGAACAGAGAACTTTTTCCTTTTTTGAAGTCGTTTAAAAACGATATTTACATGCTAATTTCGTCATATTAAAATTAAAATTAAAAATGATTATTCTGTCTACAGCTGCTAAAGACTTTAACGTCGAACTGGAAGACTCCCTACTTAGTATGGGACAACAGCACCCGCGCGGAGCTTCGCGAGCGGCTGCGGAGCGCCCGCGCCGCCGAGCCACCCGAGCCGCTGGTGGAGCCCTACGTGTACTCCGCGCATGAAGGCCTGCTCGCAGTGGGCGGGCTCTATGTACAAATTTATAATGAGCAACCTGACTTCACTATAGAGGTGAGTTAGTGCAGCCGATAGATGAAATGAAGACATCAAGATTTTAAGACATTTGATTGGAGAAAAGAGCGAAAAATTGGCAGCCCTTTTACCACATTTTATTAAGTCACTTTCTTGTTTGTCTGTCTCGTTCCGGGTGGAATCTTGCAACTCAAATGTCGAGCATTCCCGATTTGCTTTCCGGCTGAACTTTCAGGCTCACAACTCGATGACAATGCATTCTAAATCCATAAAAACATGGTTTTAGATTTTTTTATTTAATTATTACGGAATCTTATTTTTAATTAAGAGTAAATAGGGATCAGCTTATAGTCCAGTCATTTGATAGTTTTACCTGGAAAGTTTCCGGAAGTTTTGAAAATTGGTAATTTTATAGATTTTGATGTGCTCTTTCCGAATTTTGACATTGCCACCTCGTATTTTTGCCGCTCGCGCCGCCATATTGGAAAAATGGCGCCTAAAAGCAGTTTTTTAACAATACCTCCTTTTCGACTTATTTTACGATAAAAAGTTATATACAAAATGAAACTTGCTCTCCGCACTGTAGGTACGAACTAGGTATGCAGCGCTACGCGAGCTGAATTGAATTTTATTGCGTCATAGCAAGAGTCGCTATTTGTTTAAATTTATTTGCGGAGTGATGCTTCTGTCCCTTAGTATTCTGTGGTATAAAATAGTTAACTGTCGGTTTTCATTGTGAGTTCTGCACCTTTCATGGCGTAACGATTAAGTGGGTGGAGCTATGTAAGCGAGAAGGTTTTATTCCCGAGTGTAAATTTGAGGTTTTCTCTTTTTAGAATCCACAGCAGTTAATTCTGGACCTGTTGAAGTTCGTGCAGGAGCAGACTAAAGAGGACATGACCAAAGAAAGAGTGGAACACATCACTATGGCGCTGAATGCGCTCGCCAATGTTATTATTAAGAATCCAGGTTAGATAATTTACGTAATCTATGGATTGTGAGTTATACCTTTTGATTTTTATTGTTCTATTTATAAGTCGATTTTACCTAGAAAATAGTATATTATTCAGATATTTATTTCATTTCTCAGATTTTTTTTAATAATATTTAATTTTTAGAAAAAAACAAAAACCGACTTCAATGTATCTTCGAAGTCCAAGGTCACATATCGATGAAATTTATTTGGGACCACTTCGTAGCTATACTGAAGCCGACGCAAAAAGAATTTTTCAAATCGGTTCATAAATGACGGAGTTCTGAGGTAACAAACATAAAAAAAAAAATACAATCGAACAGAGAACCTCCTCCTTTTCTGAAGTCGGTTAAAAAAATATGTATATAAAAACACTAGGTAAAACCTAAACCCAGAATGCAAACTAGTATGTTATTATTATGAATAATTGTATTTTTTTTCTCTTTTGATCTTCTGTTTGTGTCTGTCTTAGATATAAGTACCGCTTACTCGAATGTTTCTCCAAATCTTGGAACGCAATACACAATCATCCGAAACTGTAACTGCGAACTCTTAACTTAAGGCGTAGAAATCCCAAACACTGAAAACTCATCAACTCAAATCATTTATCATTGTATATAGAAAGTAAGAAAGAGACGTTTATTTGCAACAATTAACTTATTAACTATAAACACACGCCAAAAAATAAAACAGAATACAAAAAAATTACTAAGTGTTAGATTATATAAATTAAAAATCAGAATTTGTTGCAAAGCGGTCTCTTTTCACCGTCGTGTTGGTCGTGCGATCAGCGCTGGTCTTCCGTTGAAGCTCTTTTAGTAACTAAATATACACAAATCTTAAACACAATAAACTTATCCGAAAAACTTAAACATTTTGCCACCAAAAATATTAAAAATATTTACCAGCTATGTATGTACTAGTTATAGTCGCGAGGACGTGTGATGATGTGTGTGTGTGTATGTGTGAACGTGTGTTTTTTATCTGTGTGTGTGTGTGTGTAAAACATTTTGTTTTGTATTATATGGCACTTGTATCATGTTTTAGAGTTTCCTGCGATTTGTATATGGCTGTTCCTTTGCATATTTTTACAAAGCAAGAAATAACCTTAACAATTCCTTCCAGGCGTAGAAATCCAATGCATAGGGCAGTTCGGGCTGATCTTCGGCTTGCTGTCGGCGCGCGCGCACCCCGCGCTGCAGGGCGCCGCGCTGCGCTGCGTGCTCGCCGCCGGCGGCAGCCGCGAGTGCGTGGAGGACGTGGCCGCCAGCGCCGTGCTGGGCCACCTGCTGGCCATGCTGGCCGAGCGCCCGCCGCGCCCGGACGCGCTGGCCGCGCTGGCCGCCTTGCTGCCCAACACTGCGCTCGTCAAGGAAGCGCTAGCTAAAGGTATGTACTGCGGCCTGCTATTACATAGCACGGCCACTGATATCCTGGCCTCTAACTAGAATTCCCTATGTCTAGAAAATGAAGATCTGGATAGTTTTCAGCCATTACAAGCAACTAAGCAACGTATAGACAATGGTTTTGGTGTCGTAGATCATGGGCGACGGTGACTACTTTCATACCGGCTAGTCGACTATCTGTTTGATACACTTTTACATAGAAAGGAACGAATAATTTATATCTAGTTTGTGCTGTCCGTCTTTATCAAAAAGATGGCCTGTGTCTTAATAGTTAGTTTCTTCTCATTATTTTTTTCTCATCATTATGTTTAATTTCTCTTTGTTACACTAATTCACATTTATTTTTAACTTTTAGGAAATTAATTTAGCCTTATCATAAAACAATTAGTATTTTCAAAAATTTTGTCATTCTATAATTAAGCATTATATTAAATCTGTTGTCAAGAGTTAGGATTGTAAAATAATCTAAAATTAAAATATAAAATGTATAAATTAAAAGTAAAATAATAATAATAACAAGAGCGAGTGTGGCTCAGTGAGAGCGAGTGTGGCTCAGTGGTAGCACGTGCGACTTTCGATCCGACGCACCCGAGTTCGAATCCCGCTGGCCCCGCACCACTGACTTTCTTAAGTTATGTGCGGATATAACACTCGCTCTAGAAACGGTGAAGGAAAACATCGTGAGGAAACCGGCATGTCCAAGAATTTTTCACAAAAAGTCAAGGACATGTGACATCCACCAACCCGCACTGGGCCAGCGTGGTGGATTATGGCCCATCTTCTCTCTATGAGAGAAGGCCCGTGTCCCAGCAGTGGGAACGTGATGGGCTGATGATGATGATGATGATGTTTTGTTGACGTGGATATTTTGTTGACGTATATGTTTCGTTGATGTGTATGTTTTATGACGTGTAGGTATATTTTGTTGACGCGTATGTTTCGTTGCAGGTGCTGTGATATACTTGTTAGATCTGTTCTGCAACAGCAGAACCCCCGAGACGCGCGAGGCGGCCGTCGAACTGTTAGCGAGGATGATGGCAGACAAATTGCACGGACCCAAGGTAATATACATAACTAGCTGCGCCCTGCGGTTTCACCCGCGGTTTACCGAGATAAAAAGTAGCCTATGTGTTAATCCAGGGTATAAGCTATCTCCATACCAAATTTCATCAAAATCCATTCAGTAGTTTTTGCGTGAAAGAGTAACAAAGGTACATCCATACATCCATTCTTACAAACTTTCGCGTTTATAATATTATATAAGTAGGATGTATTACTATTGAATAAATTTTGATTTATATATATAATCTTGAAGACAGTAGTTTTCAAATAGTGATTCGAGACTTCAGAGACACAATAAAACCACTATGCCACTCGGGGATAGTGTAGCTTTCTATCAGTGAAATAATGAGAGTTATATCAATAGTTCCAGAGACTAACCTCCTACAAACATACAAATTGACAAACAATTACCTCTTTATAATATACTAGCAGGTTTCTCCGCGGTTATTCCAGGGTGTAGGCAATCTCCATTCCGAATTTCACCTAAATGCGTTGAGCCGTTACTGAGCTTGAAGAAGTAATAAACAGACTTACATACTAACATGCAAACTTTTGCATTGAAAAGATTAGTTGAATTAGAGGTTAGTTATGAAGTATCGGTAGTTCATCGTCGATAAGATGATGTATTGTCCCACAGGTCCGTCTCACCATATCGCGGTACATCCCCGGCGTGTTCGCGGAGGCGATGCGCGAGTCGGCCGCCGCCAGCGCGGTACACATGTTCGATGCCACGCACGAACATCCCGAGCTCGTGTGGAGCGACGACGCGAGGCAGCGGCTAGCCGCGCACATAGCGCAGCTGAGAGACAGGTGAGAATGAACCGCACTCACGCGTGATAAGGTTCAATGTTGCCACGCACGAACATCCCGAGCTCGTGTGGAGCGACGACGCGAGGCAGCGGCTAGCCGCGCACATAGCGCAGCTGAGAGACAGGTGAGAATGAACCGCACTCACGCGTGATAAGGTTCAATGTTGCCACGCACGAACATCCCGAGCTCGTGTGGAGCGACGACGCGAGGCAGCGGCTAGCCGCGCACATAGCGCAGCTGAGAGACAGGTGAGAATGAACCGCACTCACGCGTGATAAGGTTCAATGTTGCCACGCACGAACATCCCGAGCTCGTGTGGAGCGACGACGCGAGGCAGCGGCTAGCCGCGCACATAGCGCAGCTGAGAGACAGGTGAGAATGAACCGCACTCACGCGTGATAAGGTTCAATGTTGCCACGCACGAACATCCCGAGCTCGTGTGGAGCGACGACGCGAGGCAGCGGCTAGCCGCGCACATAGCGCAGCTGAGAGACAGGTGAGAATGAACCGCACTCACGCGTGATAAGGTTCAATGTTGCCACGCACGAACATCCCGAGCTCGTGTGGAGCGACGACGCGAGGCAGCGGCTAGCCGCGCACATAGCGCAGCTGAGAGACAGGTGAGAATGAACCGCACTCACGCGTGATAAGGTTCAATGTTGCCACGCACGAACATCCCGAGCTCGTGTGGAGCGACGACGCGAGGCAGCGGCTAGCCGCGCACATAGCGCAGCTGAGAGACAGGTGAGAATGAACCGCACTCACGCGTGATAAGGTTCAATGTTGCCACGCACGAACATCCCGAGCTCGTGTGGAGCGACGACGCGAGGCAGCGGCTAGCCGCGCACATAGCGCAGCTGAGAGACAGGTGAGAATGAACCGCACTCACGCGTGATAAGGTTCAATGTTGCCACGCACGAACATCCCGAGCTCGTGTGGAGCGACGACGCGAGGCAGCGGCTAGCCGCGCACATAGCGCAGCTGAGAGACAGGTGAGAATGAACCGCACTCACGCGTGATAAGGTTCAATGTTGCCACGCACGAACATCCCGAGCTCGTGTGGAGCGACGACGCGAGGCAGCGGCTAGCCGCGCACATAGCGCAGCTGAGAGACAGGTGAGAATGAACCGCACTCACGCGTGATAAGGTTCAATGTTGCCACGCACGAACATCCCGAGCTCGTGTGGAGCGACGACGCGAGGCAGCGGCTAGCCGCGCACATAGCGCAGCTGAGAGACAGGTGAGAATGAACCGCACTCACGCGTGATAAGGTTCAATGTTGCCACGCACGAACATCCCGAGCTCGTGTGGAGCGACGACGCGAGGCAGCGGCTAGCCGCGCACATAGCGCAGCTGAGAGACAGGTGAGAATGAACCGCACTCACGCGTGATAAGGTTCAATGTTGCCACGCACGAACATCCCGAGCTCGTGTGGAGCGACGACGCGAGGCAGCGGCTAGCCGCGCACATAGCGCAGCTGAGAGACAGGTGAGAATGAACCGCACTCACGCGTGATAAGGTTCAATGTTGCCACGCACGAACATCCCGAGCTCGTGTGGAGCGACGACGCGAGGCAGCGGCTAGCCGCGCACATAGCGCAGCTGAGAGACAGGTGAGAATGAACCGCACTCACGCGTGATAAGGTTCAATGTTGCCAGGTGAAAGTCGGCCTTATAGATACGGGATAAGGTTTGATTTAGATTAAAATGTTAGATAAATATGAGTCTATCGTAGCCACTTTACACACGTTTGTTGCTATACACGAATATCTTTTGTATACAATCTACCTCTATAAGCCGAAATATTCGTGAAGAATCAAATCACAACCGTTTTGTATCTTAGTCCTAAAATTGGTGTTCCATTCCAGACACCAGTCTAATCAGCTTCGCGATGCAAATACGCCCTTCGAGGACCGCGAGACGCTGGAGCGCGCCGCCGGCGAGAGCTGGGCGCCGCCCGGCGAGGTGCTGGTGGGCGGCGTCTACCTGCATCTGTACCTGCAGAACCCGCACTGGAACCTGCGCAGCCCAAAGAAGTTCCTCCAGGAGCTGCTGACGGAAACCGTGGCCGCGTTGCACAAGGACGCTTCAGAAGTGAGTAGATATTGTCTAGGGAGGTGGAGAGAGGGGAGGTGCTGGTGGGCGGGGTCTATTTGCAACTACACCTGTACTTGCAGAACCCGCTGGGCTCTTAGAAGTTCCTACTGGTACTACAGTCAATGACTGGTGATGTGTCGGCGTTGAACAAGGTCAACAAGGATGCTTCGGAAGTGAGTCTGGAAAACTGTGACAGTAAGAGAACTTACAATCTGTATTTCATTTCCTGCAGGTAGAAACGCAGTCCACTGAAAACCGACACAAATGCACATGTCGTGACAATTAAGTTTGTTTGTGGGAATGCCTCCAGAATCTCCAAAATAAATGACGAGTAGTTGATGTACACATCAATCTTAAATAGTCAATATTGGATAAGAAACCATCGGGCTCAGTGGTGTTCATTAGGAGATGCCTATGTCCAGCAGTGGACAACTACAGGCTGATGATGATGATGATGATAAGAAATAAGTACTACCTGTATAGTGAAAAGGTCATTGGAAGAAACGAATTAAAACTTTCTTCTTAACGTTCCAGAACAGCCGTGGCGACGTGTGCGCGAAGGCGCTCGCCACGCTGCTCCGGTCCCGGCCGGCGCTCGGCGAGCTCGTGGCGCAGCTCGGCGAGACGCCGCGCCTCGCGCGCCTGCTGGCCTCGTGCCCGCGGCAGGCCGTGCCCGTGCTGGCCGCGCTCGCTGACACGCAGGTCACTGTCACACTAATCATTATTATAAACTAGCGACCCGTTCCAGCTTCGCACGGAAGAAGAAGAACGCTTAAATGCATGTATTATACATATAAACCTTTCTCTTGAATCACTCTCTGTTGCTGAAAATTGCATTAAAATCCGTTGCGTAGCTTAACCCCGATCTAAGCGAACAGACGGCTTACGCTGCCTCGCGTCGTTCCTCATTTTGACAGTTATCTCACATACCTGGCCGCTTTAGTAGGCGTAACATGCGGCCTGCGGCAGTATTTTGTCGAATATTTGTCTCGCTTTGTCACATGCGACGTCTTGAATGTTGTATGTGTGTGTGTTTGCAGGCGTGTGTGGTGGCGCTGACGCAGACGGACGTGATGTCGGGCGTGAAGGCGGCGGTGAAGTCGTGCCGCGAGTGCGTGGGGCCCGCGTGCGAGGCGCTCGCCGCTATATTCGGGAGCACCGTCAACACAGACAGGCTGGTCTTGCAGGTGTGTATAAAACCACAGAATACTAAGGGACAGAAGCATCACTCCGCAAAGAAATTTAAACAAATAGCGACTCTGCTATGACGCAATAAAATTCAATTCAGCTCGCGTAGCGCTGCATACCTATCAGTCATACATACGTTGCATACATACCTACAGAGCGCCTCTCTTTCTATCGCGCCGCTCTTATCTCTTCTGACGCGGCACGTGTAACGACGCGCGACCCGCCGTCGGTGTCCGGCTATGTACTTGTAGCTTCGTACCTACAGTGCGGAGTACGCTAGGCCTGATAAAACTTACAAACAGATTATTTTTTATTATAACTTACGTGAGTTTGACACCTAATTTAAAATATATTTGATTTTTTTATAAGATTTTTTTTTCTTAATATGCAAGTTATAACTAAAACTGCTACCATTTATATTTCTTAACCGAATATTTCATTTTATAACAAAAAACCGACTTCAATTCTAAGATATCTTCGAAATTCAAGGTCGAATATCGATGAAATTTATATGCGACCACATTGTAGCTATACTGAATCCAACGCGAAAAGAATTTTCCGAATCGGTTTATGAATGACGAGAGTTCTGAGGTAACAAACATAAAGAAGTGAATTAACAAGTTTGTACTTATATTATAATTATATTTACTTATATATTACTATGATTATGTAGGATATATATAATCATACTGGTTAGTTTGTTTATACACAACATCACCGTCCTTTTTTATTTGGATCTCAAAACTGGTCTGTTCACGGGTCTTGTTTAAAAAAAACATATATACAATAGATTACAGTATGTGAGCGTACGACCTTCTTGTAGAGAACACAGCATGCTAATTAAAATGAAATGGTTGATTATGGTACACTACGAAAAAATTTTGAATGAAAGAATAGATATGAAAAAAAGTTTAAAAAAAATATTGATCCTTCCTTCCTTTACGGTTTCTTTGAGTCCTCTCCATCCAAAATTTGACGGACGAGATCGCTATAACCGATGAGACTGCCCAACGTAACACTTTATCTTTAAGTATTGTCTAGTAATTATTTCTTGTTACAATAAAGCGTTATCTAATCCATCAGGCGCTAGAAACGGATCTGATCGGCGAACTGCTGTCCCTCCTGGAGACGCGGCTGGAGGGGCAGACGGCGGCGCAGCTCGTGAACGCGCTGAAGGCGATGTCGCGCTCGGCGCCGCACGGCGAGCGCGTGCGCGCCGCGCTCGCCGCGAGCTCGGTGTGGGCGCAGTACGCGGCGCAGCGGCACGACCTGTTCATATCCTCGGTGCCGCAACATCACTCCATCACAGGTAACTCTATACACTACTATTCTCTTCCCTTTTCCAAGAAAGTAATATATCTATGTATTAATAGGGGATCGGACAGTAACCGAGAAAAAATCTAAAATGTAGTTAGAACGAATGTTCGTCGAACCAGAAAGATCATTCAATCAATATTTTTGTGAAATAATAATGATTTATATTTTTAAATCAATAAATAAAATCTAATAATTCTGTCATTTTTAATCTGTTCTTCGTCTCAAACGAAACACCAACACAGCGCATGACGTCATTTGTAGGCAAATGCCGTGAGTCAAGCTTATGTTTGTTTTACTTTTTTGCTTTTCATAAAATGTATTTTTGCTAACTTTTTCGTTCCATTACTACAATATAGTCCCCAAACTTCACAAAACGTATTAGAATCTCTTTGCAAGTTTTATTTCGAAGAGATTGTCGTTTTCTACCTACATATGACGTCACAAATTTTGAGGTGACCTTTTGCGCGGCAATATTTGAAACATAATATTTAAACATAGTTTTTGGTACTTCTAGAACTTCTATTTAATCAAAATAGTATTTTTCATGGTTATATATATTAATTGTAGTTGATATAAAACACTTTCTGAAAAGTTGTCCGATCCCCTATTCAGTTAAGTCATGTAAATGTATTATATATTCTATTTTCAAAATTAAAGGTACAGTCAGATATGTATACACTCCAAAATTTTCAAATTTATATATACTCATAACTTACTAAGACAAGTGCAGGCAAACATTTTTGAAATATATGTAGTAATGTTATTTGTCAGAATGCGGTAAACAATTTATCTAAATTATGTATAAAGTCCCGACGTCGACCCCATCGAAACTTGGGAGTGTGTTGTATACATACCAGCGCAGCTGATTGTACTACATAACAATAAAGCGTTATCTAATTTATCTAAACTAATCTAATCTAATAAACCACTACCAGTGGGCAACGTTCCCAAAATGCTGGTAGCATTGGCAATGCTTAAAAATATACTAAAACTAATTATACTTAAGTTACCTATTATTTTATAGAGGGTGGGGTACGTAGGTATAGGTAGGTATCCACTGTAGAAGCACCTCCATTTAATAAGGTAGATCTTCCGAACCAGGTGTTGTTGGCCTAGGGACACCTGTTCGTCAGAACCAACTTGGAACTAGTATAGAACATAAACGTTTTGACCCACAATTTCACACCATGATACCTGGAATCCGGCTATGTATATCGATTTTTCTGACGTCGTACCTGGAGGCCGGCATATTGATTTTTCTGACGTTATATAAGCTAAGATAGATTCGACAACACTGCATTTGTTTAAATAACTTCAGTATAGCCTGTGACATCAATATTCTCTTGTTTTCTCTTGCAGGTCCCGTTCCCCACTCAGCGGGCTACCTCACCGCGCCTCCTTCGAACATTCCCGCGCAGCCGCCGCCGATCGACTGACACACTATCCGGCAAGCAACTGCCTAGCGAACGTGACCTCTCGCTCGCACGTGACCTCACACGCATGTGGCACGCGCGGGTTGGTCACTGGTCAACACAAACGCAGTATGTGCTCGCTACTCGCTGGTTCCGTCACACTACGGCTTTCAGTTCACCAACCTGATGTACTCTAAACAAAACAATAACAAGGTGTAACAAAAAAATTTTGATCAAGCGTACAGTTTGTTCAGTTGTTCCGTGTAGAACATCTGACGCGGACAATGTTGGTGTTTGTTAACGCAGTGCGGCAGTGATTTAGCTTTCTTCGATTCAGTGCGTTGTCAAACAAACGCAGGATTTTATTAAACAGCTTTGATAAGTCTAATCCAGTCAGACAGATTGAACATTTTTGGTCATGTGTTAAACAAAAATAGCAATAAAATCTCTACTGATTAGAAATCCTATACTAAGATAGGTGCATCTGATTACACTGAATCGCTGTAAGCCAGCCGTCAGCACACTTGATAGATTGATTGCAATTGTAAGTATTCGAAATTTTATGACACACAATTATTTCTTAAAATTACGACACTTTCACGTTACTAGGGTCGATTCTGTGTTGCATTCTCTAAATTTGAAATTTTCACTAATTAAACTTGAATGTATTTGGTGTTCTATTTTCTACGTTCTCTAAATTTAAACTACGTTTGACGGCGCTAAAATTAAGTATTTTTACCTAAACTTACGTCAAAGTGACAGACAGTCCCGCAGAATACGGATTCTCTAAAAATAAGTTAAGCTTAGAGATAGCGAACTTGTCAGAATACGAAACTGCGTTTGACAACTTAGCGCAAATTAGGTTTATAGAATGCATCATTAGAATTAGGGCCACTATCGTGCAATCAACTTTCACCACGTATTTGCCTTGGTTTACATTCTGGCATTTATGATGACTGACATTTAAAATAATCACATCAGAGCCCCAATTCACTATGACAACTTGGCGAAATCATCTCGATTCCTTGCTTCGAAATCACGTCGATTCCTTTATTAATAAACGACATCTCTATGACGCATTCATATATTCATATATATGACGCGTCATAGATAATACTAATTTCGTAGATGTCGTTTATTATAAAACAAATCGACGTTTCCTTGAAGCAAGGAATCGGCAAGTTGTCATAGTGAATTAGGGCCCATTGGGCCCTCATAGAGATGTCGTTTATTAATGAAGGAATCGACGTGATTTCGAAGCAAGGAATCGACGTGATTTCGAAGCAAGGAATCGACGTGATTTCGAAGCAAGGAATCGACGTGATTTCGAAGCAAGGAATTGACGTGATTTCGAAGCAAGGAATCGACGTGATTTCGCCAAGTTGTCATAGTGAATTGGGGCCCAGGCGTCAAATTCCAATACTCAAATGTAAACCTACATACACACCCTGTACTTATGTATAATAATATTGATAATACTATAATATAAAATAATCTTAACGCTTCGAATTAAGTGTTAAATCATGCATTAAGGAATTACTATAACCGTAAAATAATATGTAAAGCAAAAATATATTCTAAATAGTGATATAACACCAGTGAATGAATCAAGTATTAGCAGCCAAAGGTTCCGTGTAAAGATTTATCTAAAATAAATGTTGTATGTCCGTGCGTCGAGTAATATTTATTGAAATGAGTACACGAGTTGTTCTTTAATTTCCTCTTTATTTATATTTTAAAGCATTCTTAGCGAAAGCTATTGTAATATAGGGTATACACATTAAGCCATCGCAAATGTTCCAGGTTCTGTCGGCACCCCTCTTAAAAAAGAATCTAAGGTTGCCTGTGTACGAGCTCGTGATAGCTCAGTACATTAGAAATAAAAAGAGTCTTGATTTAGTATAAAACTGTATTAATTAAACTTGATAATTTGATGAAATGATGATGATCGCGAGCACGCGCGGCGTTCTTGATAGCCAATTGCGAACTGTCTTTGATTTGCATAATTAGGTCGCGCGTGTCGCGTACATTGATGATTTTACAAAAGATGAACGGTTGCACCGTACAGCCTGGAAGAGATTTGAAGAGAAGAAAGTCGCTTTTAGCGATGAGGCCGCCCATTGTAACACTTTCTTTAATTGTTTTTATGTAATGTCTGTAATTTAATGTTTGCAATAAAGCGTTCATCTAACTATCTATCTAATTTTTAAACTGACGCGCATCTTTTTAGCAAATGAGTATATTTAACGTTTTACTGAAATTATTCCATATCAATTATAATAAAGATATAATTCTTAGGATATATGCGCTTCAGTAAAGTTTAAATTAATGGAAGATAAACACACTAACTGACCCCTCACCTCTCCATCCAAAGGACTGGAAGAGATCGCTTTGAGCGATGAGACCGCCCATTGTAACACTAGTTTTTAAGTTTGTAATTTTTCTTTTGTTGTTATAATTTCTGGTGGAGCAGCAATAAAGAAATATCTAATCTAACTGAATATAAATCTCGACGCATGTGAGTGAAGTTTGATCTCGGTTCAAAGGCAAATTGCAACGGCATTCCTAAACGCTAGAGTAAGTTTTTTATTAGTCGGATTTCACACTTTTGTACCATTTTGTAACGAATTCACAAATTGGCATACAAATTAAGACAACCATATACAGTGCCGAGCTACACGTATAATGTAAACACAAAAAAGATAATATTTTCGTAGAAAAGTTTTAGTGTCGCTAAACAGAGATGGCGCTAAAACAAATAACATATTTTGTTTTTTATGTTGAATATGTCATTTTGTCTGCTGGGTACGTTAACAATTACCTTATTATTTATGCTTAGTTCTCATGTGAGCTATTAAAATGCTAGCTGCAAACGTAGACTATAAGTACATGACAAGTTTTGTTTAGTTGTATCACTTATGAAGCTTTTTAAGTATTATATTTTGGGCTTTCTTGCCACTAAATGTTTTGCCTCGAGACTGAAATGTCATATTTTTATTGAATCCAAATCGCAATTGAAATAATAATTTGATATTATAAAAATGATTTTAAAATGCGAACTAATTTCATTTAATTTTCATGTTTTATATTGTAAAGTATAGACCTTAGTCACGATAGCAATTATGTAAAGCGACCTGCGCAGGAGTCGATTTTTGAAATTAAGTCTTACTTGCACGGGTTTTAACTTTACAGGCTATAAATACAAACCCAGAATATTAAGTGGACAATTATAAATGTGTGTGTAGAGCTTTTCCTAAACACTAAGATTATTTTAGGAGTAATTTTCGAAGGTAAACATTTCGTTTCGTTTTTAAGGACCTCAAAACTGGTCTAGAATTCGATGTCATGCTGTGTCATAAGAGTTAGTATACATATATTAAGAGTTTTAGTAATACTTTCTTTTATTAGAGGCGCCTTCAAAACGCAACGTTTTGATTTTTTTTACGCTTTATAGATTTATGTTTGGTCACTATCTCGCCTGATGTGAAGCGATGATGTGGCCTAAGATGGAGCACATAGATCTAGAGAGAGATGGCAGTTGAGAGGCTGCTCAGACCCGTCTCCCCGATGGTTCACCGAACATCATCCCGAAACACGACTAGGTCGCTTGACGGCTTTGTTCGGTGGATTATAATCATATTAATCTATAACTGCATTGCCCTTATTCCGTTGGTAGTAAAGTCGCTGTGTAGATATAGCTGTCATTGTTTACTTTCTGAATGTTCTTCGAAATCTATGAATTGTTGTTTTTACTCATATCATTACATTAAGGAAAAGCGTGACCGCGTTTGGATTCTGCCACTTCAGCGTCTTGTATGATGAAAAAAAATCTTCAAAGTTTACTATGAAATACTAGATTTAGACAAAAAAGTGGCCGCGTCCTTGAGCGGTCTCTGTTATATAATATAAAAAAATGCTCTGTATTATCTGCTCATAAAATAATCGAGTTCGTCCTAATTGTATATTTTATGTAGGATAATGGTACGAAAATCTGGGATGATGTATGCGTGCTCTGTACTGTCACAACTGACTTAATAGCCGGGTCCACACCGGCCGATCCACGATCGAACATTTGCTACGTTTGTTTCGTCGTCACAATTTATTTACACATCACGTCACAGATTACTTACTCCGTCCAACCATTTATTTAACTTTTGGCAGCTCGATTAGTGATTTGACAGACTAGACTTTATATCTTAACATTTAACCTTTTACTGATCGATAATAATTATGTAGAAATGAAAATGTTTGACAACCCTTTATATATTTTTATGGAAAAATCACCTTAATAATTTTGGTTATAAATCTATGGCCTCAAAAAATATGGAAGATAATTAGCACGTCTCGTCACTATTATTAATAAAAAGTGCCCCTAAATTGCATTTTTTCACTATGGTTCATCACTTCAATAATTACGGAACTACATAAGCGTCAATATGTCAAAAGTTAAATAAATGGTTGGACGGAATATAGTTACTATGTAACGTCTCGTTCTTTTGTCATTTGGATCGCGAGATGCGCCCACACCGCGCGTTTGGATCGTGATCCTGCCGCGCGATTGAGCAGACGTGGATCGGCCGGTGTGAACCCGGCTAATGAGAAATAATATATTCTTATGAACGTATTATCAAATATTTGATAGAATACTTTCTATATTCGCGTCAAGAAAGCCTCGTTTCACTAGGCGACAACATGTGTCGCATGCAACCTCAAAGTCAAAGTCAAGTATCGTTTATTAAATAGGCACAAAAGTGCACTTTTAAAGGTCATAAACACATGATACAAATGAAATTAAAAATATGTAAAAAATTGTAACTTCAGGTAACATGACTTTTAAAAAAAGGTAAGAATGTTTACCCATTTCTTTCCTATATCAAATTGATGTCCTGGTGCAAAAAAGAAATGCGATAACTGACTCTTTCAGTGCTTCGGAAACACGCCCGCTAGAGAAGATAGCACCAAGAAGCTCTCGTGGATGTTTTCTTTTTTTTCACTCACGCGATATCCTTCCCCTGAGCGATGTCGTAGGCGACACGCGACATTGTCGCCTAGTAAATACGGGTCTTTAACAAAGTATAGAGCAGCAATGAACGTCAATGAATGGTAAGGCTGAGCCGGCGGCGGCGCCTCGTGCGAAGTTCCGATCGTAGTGATGATATTGGATATTTTTATATTTAGCCTAAGTATATCCTGTAATATATACCTATAAAGTTAATATAATTTCAATCTATATACTGTGCTTTTCATTTAATTTCCTATATAGGTCCAATATATCGTACATTCTACTTAAATTATAAACGCGAAAGTTTGTAATAATGTATGCATGTTTGTTATTCTTTCACGCAAAAACCAATGAACGGATATTGATGAAATTTGGTATATATAGTAGGGGAGCCCACGAGGCTAAATGGGGATTTACTCGAGCGTCGTAGAGACCTATTGGGATGCAAAGCTTAGATGATAAGAAGAAAAAAATGTTATATGATATATACCTTTACATCGGTGGGGGAAGCGGCTATAGATTTTTAAATATGTAAAAAAAAACTGTTGCATGGACATCCTCGAGCGCATCAGATATTGATAGCATCAATGCCCTACGTATTTTTAATAATGTACGTATGTTAATCTGATCGTTTGCATAATTCGGGTGGTTGTATTTAAGGGTTGAAAATGAAAAAAAAAAAAAAATATCGAGCGCGTCAGATTTTCTAAGGGAGTGTTAAGTACACCAAAAAAAAGCTCTCATTCACTAATCTGACGATTTCGATGGGACGCAAACTCGCGGCGATTTTCATAATGTGCAAAAAAAAATCGCCATTTTGAAATACTCAAGCGCGTCAGATTAAGATATATATGGTTCATCTTTATGTTCTAAACGTACTGTCTCATAATCTGACGATTATCTAGAGGGATTCGCCTGATCTGACAAAAAAAAATTAGAAAACCGGTTCACTTTAAAGGCCATCCCTGCAACTTCCCGCTAATTCCATTCCTGGGCGCTTGAAATTGTACTTATGACATTTTTGAGCTCAAAATATAATTTATGTGATATTTTGAGCTCGCTGAGTTCAAAGAAATAATATTTCTATGCATTTGAGCTCTCCCAGCTCGAAAGTCTGATAGAAGTTTCAAGAACACTATTTTTGGAATTTTCAAACCGCAATAACTTTTGAATGGATCAACCAATTTTCACGCGGTTGGCACCATTCGACGCAGTTTTATCATCCTCATAAGTAATTTTGCAATTTTAATTGATCGAACCACAAATTTCGGAGTAATCCCGAAAAAACACTTTTTCGGGTTTCTTTCGTTTACGATATCTCTCGAACGAATCAACCGATTTTGACCAGCTTGGTGGCGATCGACGTGGTTTTTCAAGCTCAAAGGCGGATTAGCTTTTGAAGTTAATCGATAAAGCCAGTTAAAAGTTATTCCAAAAAAACCACTTTCAAAAAATTTTTTTTTCTTATTTTTTTAAATCATTGAACTTAATTAATTAAAAAGCTTAGGAAATAGCATGCAAATAAATAAGTGTATGCTTTTTTAGTAGATTACATGTATTTATAAAAAAATTACGCAGCTGCACGCATTTAACTTTATCGACGAATTTTTGTTATTTCGGATTTCGGAAATCGTCAGATTATATATTTTTCATTATTCTTGAATTGTTTCCTTCAAAATAAAATAAAATTTAGCTACGCTCGAGAATGTCGAGATGACGTTTTTTTTTTACAACTTTGTTGCCCTCCCCTTTTTTACGTCATTCTCAAATTGTCAGATTAGTGGAATATACACTTTTTAGGATGTAATTAACTCACCTCACCTTAATCTGACGCGCTCGAGAATTTCTGATGGTCAATTTTTTTTTACTAATCTGATCCTGTATCCTTCACGGGCGGCCTTATATATGGGCCTCATGTTTTGTGGAGGTACTTAACCGGGTACAAGGTATCCCCCTGTATATTAATCTGCCGCGCTTTAGTAAATCCCGAAATCCCTGCTTGGGCTCCCCTACTATAGGTACTTTAGGTCCTGGATTAACACATAGGCTACTTTATTTTTATGTAACTGATGTCGAGACGAGCTTGTCGTTTGCCTGATGGTAAGCTATACGCCAGCCCATAACAATAACAGCACCACCCAGAACTTTGATTTGCAAAATCCTGCGCGGCGCCGTACTGCGCTCGTCACCCTGAGACAATTAGGTGTTGAGTCTCATAATGCCCAGTAATTTCGCTGGCTACATGCTCTTCAAGCCGGAACACAGTAATGCTTGGGCACTACTGCTTGGCGGCTGAATAACTGGCAAAGCGGTGGTACTCACCCAGACGGCCTCTCGCATACGAGAAACCTACCACCAGTGGTTTTTATCCCGAAAAAACCGCGGGGCGCAGCTAGTATTATTATAGATACAGGTATATGCTTCGGCATCTGAGACTCAACAACTGCTAGCGTAACTGTTTGTATATATTTTGAGGCCAGTATGTTGTTTAAAAATGTTCTTTAATTTTGTGGCAAATATATTATCATATTTTCTTGTAGTCTCTATTTCCAAAAATATCTGCAAAGGTGAGCCTGTATTTGAGTAGAGACTTCTAAAGGCTTTTTGTTATGGAATTGAGTGGCGGGACGAGCAGTTTGTTCGCCTGATGGTAAGCAAGACGCCTGCCCATAACACTTGCAGCATCACCCAGAACACAAATAAAAAAGCAATGTACGTCAGATCTATTGTTATATTACAAAATAGTTCTTACATCTAACTAAAGTAATAGGAAAATATCACCTTATACAAAAACTATGTATAAAAATATACAATATTTACAAACAATATTCAACATGTACACACAATATAACATTCAAATACCCTGCATTTGTTTCTAACAATGTCACAGCATTAGCGCTTTCTTATTTTACCATAGCTATGGTTATTTCAAACCTATCATAGGTTTGAAATAACCCTCATCGTGATTAGATATAATGACTTGTATTACAATTTATTCATCATCAGCCCATCACGGTCCCACTGCAGGGACACAGGCCTCTCATAGAGAGAGTATAGGCCATAATCCACCACGCTGGCCCAGCGCCGGTTGGTGGATGTCACATTTCCTTGAATTTTTGTAATTCTTGGACATGCCGGTTTCCTCACGATGTTTACCTTTTAGAGCGAGTGCTAAATCCGCACATAACTTAAGAAAGTCAGTGGTTCGGGGACAGTTGTTCTCCCACTGAGCCACACTCGCTCAATATGTGGCAGAGATTATTCTGAAAGTTACTGTGTCGGATTCTGCAATTCGATCTTAGCTTGCCCATTGTCAGATATAGCTCAACATTTGTATAAATTAGTAGATCTAGGACTGAAAAAGAATTAATTTATTACCATTTTCCTTACCGGACGATATGATCGCACAGCGACAAAGTCCAAAATAAATTAAAATAAAAAAAAATAAAAAAGAAAGTTACTGGTCTGTGATTGGTCTGGCGTAGTTTGTGTGTGGCCTAAGCTTGGCCTGTGTATTGCCTGATCTAAGACCGTATTATTGCTTAAGTACGATGAGTGGTACACATACACTAACAATTCTAAAACTGACTATTCCTTAAAATAATTAAAGTACCAATACTATTCTAGGTCCTAGGATTGAGTTTATTAATCTTTGAAGGGCACTCTGAAAAATTGTTATACATTAGAAACTTAATTCAGATGCCTCATCCTTTCAAATCTCAAATAAACAATCAACAATAACCATCATCTCATATTTCCATCAAAAAGGGCCAATTTTGAAACGTAAGCCTGTAATGTAACTTCGCGACTGGTATACTACCCTCAGTTCTTTACACATTTTCTCATATTCGTTTGCCATCAAGCGACGAGATTGGTTACGGATTAAATAAGTGAAATGGACATGAGATTTTTGTTGAAAAATATTTTTTTCAAGACAAGCTTTTAAAATTCGTAATTGGAACCGCGAGCAGATTAAAATTAGCCCAAACACTAGTAGTTTACGATTATTCGTCAAGGAGCATTGCCTCCCGTCTCCATCATCAGATCAGCTGGCTATCACATTGCATTGTCATCGGACTTTGACAAGTAGGTATGCAAAATTTCAACTCCGTAGGATAAGAGGAAATGACTTTGATTCAACTTACAAGATTTGACCCAAACATTACAAGTTAAATAAAAGCTTGTACAAACGCACTTTCTAGGTGCTCTATTGGCCAATTGATCAAAGTTTGGGGTTAAACTGTCATATAGGCGTTTTCGTCAATGTCACAGGGGGTGAGGAATAGTGGTTATGTGGAGCCTTCAGCGGCCGCTCGTAGCTCTCCCCTCGCGTCCAATTTCGTTTGGCTCTGTAGAAAAGTTAAATAACATTGATTAGGTTAGGGTTTCTCTTAGGTAAATGGTTCACAAAGGAGAGTATGGGCCGTAATCCACGCTGGCCCAGTGCGGGTTGGTGAATGTCACATGTCCTAAAATTATGTGATTCTTGGACATGCCGGCTTTCTCAAAAAGTACGATGTCTCGAACTCCGGTGCGTCTAAATATATGATCATTTATTTTATAACAAAAAACCGACTTCAATGTGTCTTGGAAGCCCAAGGTCAAATATCGATGAAATTTATATGGGACCACATTGTAGCTATACTAAACCCAACCCAACAAAAATATTTTTTCAAATCGGTTTATAAATGATGGAGTCCTGAGGTAATATAAAAAAGTATAATCTAATTGAAAACCTCCTTTATGAAATGGGTTAAAAATTAAAAGATTGAATCAGTTTTAGAAAATTAGCACTTTCCTTAGGTTGCCGTTTGACATTACTTTCGAGAATTCGATCATTATACGCGACACTATCGGCTGGTGCAATAATTCAGCGTGTGTACACACACGCAACGTACAAGTCACGAGTGAGCAGGTACTATCTTGGCAAGCGTGCTACATTGTCGACCACATCGTCGCTTACCATCAGGGCCCTAATTCACAACTTGACAACTTGGCGATTCTTTGCTTCGAAATCACGTCGATTCCTTCATTAATAAACTACGAATCTGCGAAATTTGTATTCTCTATGACACGTCATAGTTAAACAAATTTTGCACATGTAAGTAATCAACGTGAAATCAAGGAATCGACATGATTTCGAAGCAAGGAATCGCCAAAGTGTCATAGTGAATTGGGGCCCAGGTGAGATAGTGGTCAATAAAGAATTAAAAAAAATGCTCAAAAGGTAAACACCAGACCTGATGATCATGCGGAAGTATCTGTGCGCGGGCGGCGGCGGCGGCGGCGGCTCGTCGTCCAGCTCCAGCGAGAGGTACCGGTCGGCGCACGCGCGGTCCAGCAGCTCGTCCAGCCGCGCGTGCAGCTCCGCGAACGTGGGCCGGTCGCGCGGCGTCGCGCGCCAGCACGACAGCATTATGTCGTACCTGTACGACGACATGCTTATAAGAACAAAAATCTAAGCGTAAAAACCACACTGCCTCTTTGCTAGTGTATTTTAAGCAGGCGATAGTAGGTATATGTTATTTGGCGATAGCTTAGCTTATTTGGAGCGAGTATATGTTGTATAAGAGGTAGGGTATGTATATGATATTGGAGGTTGTCTAGAAACAGCTTAACCTTTTGAAAGTGCTCTTTACGTCGAGGTCGGTTTGAGCCGACTTCATCGTATGATAATTGCAAAGCTCGGCGTGGAGGACATGGCTTTGCTGCTTTAACGTAGCACTTAAAAGGTAAACGACCATCTAAAGACACCGTCAGCTACGTTTACTCACTAGCATCACGTCGTATCTTTGGAACGACATTATTGAGAGAACACAAATTATCTACGCGCAAAACACATTGATAACTTTGCTAGTCTATTTTAAGCAGGCGTTAGCAATTGGACCTTTTAAAAGAGATACGGTCGCAATCTAAAAGTGGAAGGTCACCATGTGATATTGAAGGTAGCTAGAACCAGCTCAACAACCAGCTGGCAACACTGCGAGCTGCGTATACTTACAGCTGCCTGCTGCAGTTGACAACGCCGCAAGCTGCGTATACTCACAGCTGTCTGCTACAGTTGGCAACACCGCGACCTGCTTATACTCACAGCGGCCTGCTGCAGTTGGCAACACCGTGAGCTGCATATACTTACAGCTGCCTGCTGCAGTTGGCGGGTTGCGGCATCCTGTACCCGGCGCGCAGCAGGCGCGGTAGGCGCGCGGCCGGCACGTCGGGGTACGGCGCGCCGCCCACCGTCGCCACCTCCCACACTACTACTCCGAACGACCAACTGTGGATGAACAAATTGTTTTTAAATGTACCGAGGGTTGTTCGACAAGAGTAACACCCCTCCTTCGAAAAAGCAGCTAAGGTAAACCTGCCATCGTGCATTACTAATTGTCATGAGGTGCCTTAAAGAACACAAGAACAGTGTCTTCGCCTTAATAGAGACAAGAAGAATAGTAGATTGTATCATAAGGGAGCAAAATAATATTTTTACGGCGAGGGCGCTTTTTTGAATCCAGAGCGAAGTGAGGGATTCTAGAGTAGAATCCCGAGCGTAGCGAGGGATTCTTTAGTAGAATCCTGAACGTAGCGAGGGATTCAAAGTACGTCGCCCGAGTCAAAAATATATTTTGCGCCCGAGTGATACACTCTACTTTTTATCACCCACTATGAGAAAATAAAAGCGCCTCATATTTTATTGTAACATTATTATTTAATAAAACATAGAGTAACAACTAAATTGAAATTAAATTTTTTCATTCATCCGGCGGCGTGACTATGGGCCGTCGTACCAGCCAGTCTTTATTCAAATAATATTTGCGTTCGATTTCTTTGGTGCTGAACACTAAGATGTTCCAAATTCAAAAAGTGCGCGGCAAAGATAATTGCGGCGCACTTATAAAGAGGATTAAAAACTCATTACTGCACGCTAAAAGTTTCTTATAGAAAACACCACCTTTGGGTGCACATAAAGGCGAACCAAGTCGTCCTTTTCGAATAAATGGGATGAAAAAGTATTAATGGACAGATTCTTAATATTAGGTGGTATTAGTCTATCTGTCAGTTTAAGTTAAATGTAAATAATAAAGGTACTCATTAACCTAATCAGTTGGCAAGATTGTAATAAAAATGGGGACCATAAAAATAAAATAAAAAATTAGGTACATACTTTGCGCTACCTTCTCCCACATTCTACTTTTGTCTCTCCAAGCAAGATCAACAACAGAATTCAATACACTTACACATCACTCTGCGAAGTATAAATCCTCCTCGTCAACGACTCCAGCGCCATCCACTTCACCGGCATTTTTCCGTTGCCCTTCTGCTTATACTGGTTCTCTTCGTAAACATCTCTGGACAGGCCAAAGTCCGCTATCTTCAGAGTCCTATCTCCCGTTACGAGGACGTTTCTAGCTGCTAAATCTCTGTGGACAAGTCTGTTGGAAGCTAGGAACTCCATGCCCATTGCGATCTGTCTACAGAAGGATAGCAGGTCTCTCGAAGTGAGCTCCGTTTCGCAAACGCCTTCTAAGTCGTACATCTTGTTGACGACCAGTCTGGAGTGTTCCTGTGGTATCTGGCATGTGAAGAGATCATTGCGGTAGTTGCTGTATGTGTCGATATTGTTATTGTAGTACTTCGCGCTGCGTTTGGAGATGATCACGTCCCAGGAACGTCTGGAAAAAATGGTTGGTTCATTGATTGAGGCGCTGATCGATCCCTATGCCGAGGTTGCATGTTGGAAAACTAAACCGTGGAACGTGTTACAGAACTGTGCGGCCACAGGAGACATTCGGGCAAAAACAACAATTAAACTAGACAGAAAATAAAAAACCAGACGCATCTCATGTACATGCACATCATCACCATTACTATCATCATCTTCTTTGCCATCATCTCCTTTTCACCACCACGAGGGTTGGCCACAGACCCACACGAAAAATAAAAATAGAACTACTACTATCAACAGCACCATCAGCATTGCCACTTAGATTATAGGGATTACATCAAAATCAGTTGGCTGACTACAAATATACAAAACAAACAGCTTATTTACCTCTTCGTAGTACTCGCTCTCATATACTGGGAAGGTCTTGCTAAGATGGACTCGCGGGAAAAACTAGTACATAATAAAAATGAGAGGGTAGGTAAAGCATGCATGGCTACCTGAGGAAGCTGAGCAGGTCGCCGCGGCTGCAGTACTCGGCGACGATGCAGGGCTGCGCGCCGCTGCAGCAGCCCACCAGGCTGACGACGTGCGCGTGCGCGCCCACGCTCTTCATCAGGTCCATCTCCACGCGGAACGAGCGCATCTCGTCCAGCGTCGGGAACTCTGCGGGACGGGGTCACGTTAGCGACGATACACAACAAGAATAAGTAGGGAACGTATGTAAGATACATTTTTAACCGACTCAAAAAAGGGAGGGGATGGAGGAGGTTCTCAATTCGATTGCATTTTTTTATGTTTGTTACCTTAGAATTCCATCCTGTCCTACTAATATTATAAACGCGAAAGTTTGTAAGAATGTATGGATGTATATTTGTTACTCTTTCACGCAAAAACTACTGAATGTGGAACCGCGGGGCGCAGCTACTCTTTATAAACCAATTTGTAAAAAATCTTTTTGCGTTGGGTTCAGTATAGCTACAATGTGATCCTGTATAAATTTCATCGATATTCGACCTTGGAATTTTCGAAGTCCAAGAAAACCAAAGTGGAAAACCAAACCAAAGAAAACCAAAGAAGGAAGTGGAGTTTTCGAAGATACATCAGAATTGAAGTCGGTCATTTTTGCATGAGTGCATGCTTAGCGAAATCTAAGATTCAAACAAGATTTTGAAAGAAGAAAAACCTTATTACTAAGACTCATATGCTCAAGCAACCAAATTCCTTCTATCCTCATTATCTGGTCTTACGGGAACGATTCTACGTCGACTTTTGTCAATTTAAAAATGTATCTGTATTTCATTGCAGGTTCGAATTCTGCTCACGTGATTTAATTTTCTTCTTTCTGAATGTTTAGAATCTTATAACTGTTGTGTGCGCTACCACCGCGCCGCTTTGAAAAATTAATCAACACAAAATATCAAATTGAGACAGCGGCAATTGGGGTTGGCTCAATACTGAGAAGCGTAAACCAACAGCTCACGCAAGACGCAAGGCTGATTTTTAGTGTAGCCCTTTACCCGAGAGATGTTTTCAGCTTTGCCAGTTATTCTGCCGTCAAGCAGTAGTGCGCAAGCATTACTGTGTTGCGGTTTGAAGGGCATTGTAGCCAGCGAAATTATTGTGGGCATATGAGACTTAATATCGGATATCTCAGGGTGATATTAAAAGCTTCTGGGTGGCACTGCCAATGTTACTGCAGGCGTGGCCCTTGCCATGAGGCAAATGACGTGCTCGTCTTATCACTCAGTTACATAAAAAAGATGTTCATCGATATCAGTCTCGCCTACTTACCCTTCAACGTCTTCACTGCCACCTCCTTCCCTGTCGGCGCGAGAGTGCCTCTTCTCACCACCCCGAAGGCGCCTTCGCCTATGATCTCGAACAGGATCAGATGTTCCGGCTTCACCTCCCACCGGTCCGAGCAACTCTCTATGGTGACCGGCTCGAGGCAGCTGTCTTCTAGAGACTTGGTTTCTATCACCTGTTGGGGCAGGTCAGTTGAATGAGACTAAAGGCTGGGTCAGACAGGATGCGTGACAGCTCCTTATATGCATACTGTTACACATCGCAATATTGCTGACCTAAGGGCGAAACCCCAACACTTACCTCCCTAGGTAAATTGCTGAAACAGGTACATTGCTGACAGCGATTTAATTAAAATGACCGTCTAAAAATTACCAGTTTATATATCTACCACTTTACGTATAAATAACGTGTTGTACCTACCTACCTGTGACTTAGGCGAGAAGCCTTGCTGGCACAAGCGCAGTCGCACAGCTGTCATCACCAGGGCCCCAATTCACCATGACAACTTGGCGAAATAACGTCGTTTCCTTCCGAAATCACGTTGATTCCTTCATTAATAAACGACATCTCTATGACGCATTCATATGTTCATATGTATGACGCGTTGTAGAGAATACAAATTTCGCAGATGTAGTTTATTAATGAAGAAGTCGACGTTTCCTTGAAGCAAGGAATCGCCAAGTCGTCATAGTGAATTAGGGCCCAGACCTCCGGCGCGCCCCTGCTCCCCATCGCTACACTACCGCTGTAGTTATAACGTGTTGTACCTGTGGCTTCACAGGCGGGCTGGCCCGCTTGCGCAGGCGCAGCCAGCAGAGCGCGGCCGCCAGAACGCCCGCCCCCGCAGCGCCCCACGCACCCCCGGCCGCGCCCGCCCAGCGCCACCCCGCCGCCGCTGACGGCTGACGAGCTGGGTACAACCGATAAGGTATAACATAGACTTGTTCACTCATGAAGGCCTCTATCATTTTTGTGATGTTAAACGCATGCATAGCCATGACTCTATATCAGAAATGTTTGCTTGTTTGGTTGCGAAATGGAGGCTCGTGTTGACGACTTTTACGCCATCATGAGTAAAAGAGCCGCATCGATGATGAGCAGGTTGCGTGGAAGCTCCAACAGTATTCTGAGGGTGTTGTCATAAAAAGTGGAAAATTGCGAACAAATGCAAAATGAAAAATAATTTATTTGCCATGGAGGGGTACCACGTGTTAAACTGAGATGAAAATTAAAAGGATAAATTTTAACCGTTCACCAAAAATACTTGTTGTGCACCAAATTTGGTCTGTTTTTAGCACTCAAACGTATAAGGGGCAGCCTTCGGTAGTTGGGTCACCCCAACGATATAAGGGACAGCCCTCGGTAGGTCAGGTGCGGCGGGGGTGGCCCTTGGGCCACCCCAACGCCACGAACATGTAATATTCATAAAATAGATGCTCATCATGAAATATTTAAATAAACATATTTCGGTGCACTGGTGCACAATCTGTATATTTGGCGGAAAACGGGAATAAATTGAAGTACAGTTAAATACGATCTAAATTAAAATTATTATATGTCCTTCTCCGGTATACAGGCTATTTTCGTGCCGAATTTCATCAAGATCGGTTCAGTCGTGAACAGACAGAGTTACTTTCGCATTTATAATATTAGTGTGGATTATTAAACTCACCAGGGAAAAACGCTCGTGCGCCGGTGTGACCTTTCCTTTTTCCCATAAATACAAATAACGATACGTTGTACAGGCCTTCGCCAGTTATGTTTCTGAAGGTGGCTTCTGTAGCATTCTGAAAGAAATGCAAAGTTTGTCATCATGTGGTTCGGTGTCTGAGCCCTGAGGTTCGTCGGACAATACAATAATCGTGACTGCATAGGTCACTGAATGGATTTACACTGCAATATATATATATATATTTTTAAGCTGAATAGATCTATGTTTGGCCACTATTTCGCCTGATGTGAAGCGATGATGTGGCCTAAGATGGAGCACATAGATGCACTATTAAGTCATTGGTGCAGGGCCGAGTCAGGATTCGAACCCAGGTGCGTCGAATCGAAAGGCGCACGAGTTCCTGCTTAGCCACTCTCGCTCAAAAGCCTATTTAGCGTTTACTATCAGTTGCACCAACTTGTACTATGTTGCAGAACTATGCTATAATCATCAGCCCATCACGTTCTCACTGCTGGGTCACGGGCCTTCTCTCATAAAGAGAGTATGGGCCCACACGCTGGTTGCCAGTGCGAATTGGTGGATGTCACATGTCCTTGAATTTTTGTGATTAATTCTTGGACGCCGTTTTCCTCACGATGTTTTCCTTCACCATTTTTAGAGCGAGTGCTAAATCCGCATATAACTTAAGAAAGTCAGTGGTGCAGGGCCAGCGGGATTCGAACTCGGATGCGTGGGATCGAGAGTCGCACATGATTTTGCATTCTCTTTAAATTATAGTTCAATGCACCTATCAGTTTAAGTATATAACTTTTTAATGCAGTTGAGAGATGAGACGAGCAGGCCGTTCGCCTGATGGTAAGTAACACTATGACAAAAATAAATACCTGTTATGCTTACATATTACCTAAAAATTAAAAGGTAAAACGAATGAGTGACTTAGACGTAAAAGCAAGGTAACAGATATACTTAGGCAAAATAACAGCCAAACTGAAGCCGGGCAATGTGTTCTGCCCACTCCCAAGTAGGCAGGACACATTGCCCGGAAACAAGATTCGTGGTGTAAAACACTGTTGGAGTGGAGACCTTTTGGTCATAAAAGACGAGTAGGGAGACCACAGATGAGATGGAAAGATGACATCAAAAAAGTGGCGGTCAGCAACTAGACTCTCACTGCCTAAAACCGAGAAAAATTGAGGTTTTAGGCCTCCGCCTGCACCAGGGAATTGGTAGAAAATGGCTAAAGAAGAAGAAGACCTAAAAATTACTGGGCATTATCTGATGTCTCGGTGTGATGAGCGCACTCTTCGCAGTGCTTTTCATGCTTAATTTTATGCTTGAAAGTTCTGTGTGATTACAGGCAAGTGTGGCACTTACCATCAGGCGAACGACTTGCTCGTCTCGTTGCTTAGTTCCATTAAACAAACTAGTTCGTATACTTACGCCAGGCACGACAAGGGTCGTGTTGTGGACACTAGTCTGCAGCGTGACGATGTAGATATCAGGCATTAGGCTCAGCTTCGACCAGCCAACTCTCACGGTCCACCCGCCGAGGTCATCCTCCTCTGCCTCTAGTAATACTTCTTTTGGGTACGTGAATTCTGGCTCTTTTGAAATATTTTCTAAAATAGGTAAAATAAAATGGAGTAAAGACTAAAGGTGTCCTATTTTGTTAGAGGCCTAGTGGACGCACACCTTTAGTTGGCCGTTTATGTTTAAAATTCTTTGTAAGTAGGTACAGTCATAAAGTAAGATACAAATATTCAGAAAGAAAAATGAAATTGCTTGGACAGGATTCGAGCCTGCATCTTCGGAATACCGTTCTGACGCCTCACTAACTTGCCCACCGAGACGTCTCGAGCAACCATTCTTCTATCCTTTTTATCTCGTCCGTGATGATTCTGATTTTGATTCAGTTTAATTTTTCTTCTTTCTAAATATTTGATATTAGATTTTAGCTAAACATGCACTATATTAAAAAATATCACATATCACATTATTCATAAACTTTCCAACAAATTGCAATCGAGTAATACTGACCTGTACCATTCAAAGCGGGCGTTTTAAATTCATACATGGTCGTGCCGTACATTCCCGTTAGTGTAACGTTGCACGAATCATTTGAATGGAGTTTTTCAACCGTCATGTTTGGTGGTGAATCTGGCTGGAAACGGATGAAATATCGTATAACTAAGAATTTCACAAAGGAGCAGGTTTCTCGTATGCGGGTCGCTACCATCGCTTTTACATTCACGCGGTATTTTATAGGATACATCACGGAGAGTGTGAAGTAAGCACGAGTAAATTTCTTCATCTCCTTTCTATCGAACAACAAGACGCACGGAAACTCGGCATCTGTTTATGGTTGACGTTCCTCCTGCCAGCTAATGAATGGAACACCTTACTAGCGTCTCTGTTTCCCGATTCTTATAGTCTAGGTGTCTAAAGTCAAAAATGAATCGGTATCTTCTAGGCAAGCATGATCCATCGTCGGGAATTTGTAGCCAGCGAAATTACTGGGTATATGCAATGAGACTTCATATCTGTTTTCTCGGGGTGACGAGCGCAATGCAGTGCTTAAGCAGTACTTTTCATAGCATTAAGATCCGGGTGGTACTGCAATTACTATGGGCAATCAAGGCGTTTACCATCAGGACGACTATCTCGTCCTATTGCATAGTTGCATAAAAAAAAGATAGGTCTATAGGTAACTAGGTAGTGATAGTTGAAAAGCGCATTTGTTTCGTGTCTGGGTGTTGTGTAAGGACGACGTAGTTCCCGGTTCCCCTAGTTCCAGGAAATCGTTAAGAATATCAGGATCAGTTGTGTTGGACACAATGAAAAATAAATACAATTATGGGCATCGTGTGTCTGTGCCATAAGACTAGATGTCTGAAGTCACGCGATGACTTCGTAACTCTTAGTTTATTACCTCTGGCTAAGTAACTGTTCACTCATAAAAGCGCTACACAGCAAATATGTACATTTGTACGTGTTAAGCTCGTGTTTAGGTACATTAATGTGTGTGTAAAACTAAAGAGCTACTAACTACTAAGAACTAGAGCGGTCGCTTTGTGGCAAAGCGGCAGTTCGATGTTGACCTAATTTTACTACCGTTGATTTTAATGCAAAAGTATCGCGATGACGAAGCGCTCGGACACGTTAATTGTGAACGAGTTTCTCGCCTTCGTCCAGAATAAACTGGACGTTATGGATGAGCTCAGTCTTGAGCAAATCTGTACGTCTAGTTATACGGAGGCTGACATCTTATCAGCAAAGAAGATTTTGGCCGAGACTGCTGCCGCTGGAACTGCTTTCCGCCTAACAACGAGGCAAAAAGATGGAAACGGCAAGAAAGACCTGCGGGATATGTTCCGGTTTTTTAAGGAAATTGACCCGGATGATATTCCTACGTACGTGGCTTGGGACCTCAGCATTTTACCGCCAGTGACCTTCGACCATGTGAATGTGACGTCACTGCTCAAGGACATCCTAGTGCTGAAGAACGAAGTCACCGCCATTAAAAAGAAACTAGAAATCTCTGATCAAATTGTTACCGATTTGAAAAAAGAGTTATCAATGCGCAGTGATAATAATACTGTGCCGACAATTTCACCATCGGTGTCGTATGTTAATACACGGCGCGGTGGTGATATTCGAAACCGCTGCATCGACGTTTTGCCACTGAGTCCGGAGTTCGCTTCGCCCGCCGAGTCATCTCGGGTCAATGACCGTAGTGTTAATACACAATCACCATGTGCTGTGAAGAGGACACCAACACAACCTATGAAGCCAGCAGCTTCGTCTGATAAGACGCAACCACCAGCTCTACAGAAGAAGTCTTATGCGCAAGCATCACGTGTCTTAAAACCGAATCCTGCACCTACAACCTCTGGTACGACGTTAAAAATGCATGACATGAACAAGGTTGACAATGACGGCTTCACTACAGTGGAGAAGAAGAAGCGTCGACTCCGACCGAGCCCAACCAACGTGGCACCGCCCCGCTCACGGCGTCTACACTACGTGCTGTGGAGCCTACAGTGTCCATCTACCTCTCCCGCTTGAACCCCGAAACATCAGGGGATGAAGTGTTGAAGTACATCAAAGAAACGCTTCATGGACGGATCCAGGGACAGATAGCAATGCGACTGTCGAGGCTGGAGTCGACTAGGACCACTGAATTTAAGTCCTATAGGCTCCAAGTTCCAGCGGTGCATAAGGGACTGTTCCTGAATTCTGACTTCTGGCCTGTAGGAGTAGTATACCGGAGATACAGGGAAGGAGCGAAATTTTTGAACCCTGTGAAGTAGTGTGTGGTTTATTTAATGTAATTTTATATTTTTGTATGTATGTTAGTCTGTAAGGTATATATTCTATGGGCCTCTGTTAATTTTACTTTGTTGTACTTTAATATTGCCTGAAATAAAGAGTTTAATAATAATAATAATAATAAAGACATAAAAGTGGTGGGGCGCGCCTTCGCGTATATATATTTAGGATACCCTTTACAATAAATATATAACAGTGTAGGTACGCTCACTCACCCATATAGTCCTGTCCTCAAACTCTCTTTTGCTGCATGTGGTCTGAATTTCAAAGCAGGAGTCAAGTCCTGTAAATTAAAAGATCTCTAAACCAAACAAAAGATTATTGCTATTCTAAAGTAGAGGGTGGCCAAAAATAACATTGACGAATAACACTGACTATGAAATGTCAATAATTGCGCCCCAAAAATTTTGAAAGGCAACCAATTGAACTAGAGACTTCAGGATACGTGTTTTTAACTGGTTTTAGATTCTCAGGAGTCAAGAATGAAGACTAAATGTAAATAACAGCATAACCACAGAATACTAAGGGACAGAAGCAACAATCCGCAAAGAAATTTAAAAAAATAGCGACTCTTGCTATGACGCAAAAATTTCAATTCAGCTCGCGTAGCGCTGCATACCTACCAGTCATATTAACCTACAGAGCGCCTCTCTTTCTATCGCATAGCTCTTATCTCTTCTGACGCGGCACGTGTAACGACGCGCGACCCGCCGTCGGTGTCCGGCTATGTACTTGTAGCTTCGTACCTACAGTGCGGGGTGCGCTAGGCATGGCATAACTAAAAAAAAGTCCCGAATCCTAAAAAGTTTTCAAAAGTTTGGTTAAACTCACCTCCTGTCGAATTCCAAGTGATCAGTGCAGTAGAGTTCTCCGTGTTGAGGAACTTTACTTGTATGTCATAATTATGAGCTGGTGCTGTCCAGCTGGGTATTCTGGCCTCGTAGTGCCAAGTGCTGGGCTTGAAGTTTTCGTCCAGGACCGTCGAGTAGACCATGTATTTAGTGCCTGACTTAATGTCTTTTATAAGATATTTCGACTCTGAATCAACTACTTCGTTGCGTGTCTAAAAAGAAAAAGGTATTTTATTTTATTTCATATACTTTATTTATAAGAGCGAGTGTGGCTCAGTGTGAGAACGTGCGACTTTAGATCCGACGTACCCGAGTTCGAATCCCGCAGGCCTCGCAGCACTGACTTTCTTAAGCTATGTGCGGATTTAACACTCGCTCTAAAAACGGTGAAGGAAAACGTCGTGAGGAAACTGGAATGTCCAAGAATTAATCACAAAAATTCAAGGACATGTGACATCCATCAACCCGCACTGAGCCAGCGTGGTGGATGATGGCCCATACTCTCTCTATGAAAGAAGGCCCGATGATGATACTTATTTAAATGAGAGAAACGTACTAAGAAAAGTGGGTACGTACCCTACGTGCTATTAACAATTACTTTATTTACTCTTATTTTTAACATTAATATTCGCACCCATGTGAAGCCGGAGCGGTTCTCCAGTCTAGAATAAACCGTATGATATGTTGAGAGGAAATTGGGTTGTTAATTAAAAGCATTGATAGTATTCGTAGAATAACAAAATATATATTGAATAGGTATTCAAATTTATACAGGAAATTATTGACAAATATGTAACAATGGAAAGGAAATTCACTTTTACGCAAATTAGCTAATTATCAACTGTAAAATTTCCCCGCATTTATACCGAACTATATTGAATGGCATATCTATAACAAGTTAATAGGTACCTACCTAGGTGCCTACTGGTAGTGCCTATTCTTGCTAAATACGTATGTCATATGCTAAATATCTGTTAGAAAAACCTTTCTGCATAAAATTATTTATAATATAGAACTAAGTTAGGTAAGGATATACATTTTATTTGAGCGCTACCGTGCTACCGTACGGCACGTTAAGCCGTCGGTACTGGTTGTTTTACGACAACAATCGTTAGGCCACTTCAGACACCTTAGGGCGGTCTAAAAACTCCGACACCAGGGTTGGCCATACAGTACACGAGAGAAGATGAACAAGGCAAGGATATACAATGTGGAATCCTTTCTAATTTACATCATTAGGTACCTACTAACGCTGTGGCAGAATCTATCGCCCTTTGACAACCTACAATATCAGCTCTGGTAATCGCATTCGTCTATGGTCTACCTCATAGGTGTTCTCGTATGTATGTAGGTTCAATTGACTCTCACGTTTAAAGCGCAAGCAGCTGCAGATTTCTTGCAGATTTTTAAAACTTTCTCAAAGAAATCCCCAAATTTTACGGTGAAAAGTGAAGAATCCATTGGAAACCATTAGTAAGTTTAGTAGTAGGTAGGTACTTAAGTGACAGACGGACAGACGCGCTTTTAATTCACAAACTTTTTAGAGTTTTTAGGTAGGTATGCAAAATATTTCGCCGCAGCCGGGGTTTGAACCACTGAGCTACCACGGCAGGTACCTCGGTGGTCAAAATACTCGCACTTATTTTTTTATAGTATAGCCAAGCATGCATTATGCGTTATTGTTCAGAAACAAAAAAAAATAATAGTACTTGCTATTTCGAAAATTAGGAACAGAATAATGTAACCAAAGAAGCTCAAAGCCCTGTAACTACTCACGCTATAAAGTCCACCTTTATTGGGTTCCGGGACTAACAACACCAGCTGGAAGTGCTCGGAGCGTGGCACTTGTAACGTGACGGTGTCTTTAGAACGGCAACTGACCTGGAACCCTAATTGATATGAATCTGCAATAAAAGACACTCGTGTAAATTGTAGAGTATTTTATATTTAGATAAAACTTTTTCAGAAAAATTACTCATCACAATGTCGCAAGACATTAAAGAAAATATTAAATCGGATTTTTAATAAAATATACCTACTTAAACATGCTCTTACCCATGTCCCAGCTAAAGTCTTCTATGCACTTCTGCAGTCCTTTCTGTCCCTGTAAATAAAAAGCAAGATTCTAAAGCTATACGCGCATCTTTTATTCAAATCCTAGAGATTTCAATACACACCGGACAACAACTACTTACGAACCTACTAAGTACTGCTTGAGATTACAGGATTGTAGTTTCAACATGTCAATGTTAGCAGAATAGATAATAACATTCCATAATTGTTCAGTGAGCATACCTACCTAATCGCAGTGTATCATAGTGAACTTGTTGTACATGCTAGAACTTGGTAGAGATCATCGAGGTTTGAGTTGTATAGAATCGATCATTTAGAATATATATCAATGGTTGAGTTGTATATTTACCTAGAGTTCTAAATTATTTTTCATTTGTTTTACTTTTTCCCGAAAGTTTTTGAAAGTTACGTCCGAAGCAAAGTATGCACCTCTTAGAGCTTTGAACTTTGAACTGTGATCGGCATAAATGTTTTGTTACAGAATTCGTCTCCCCTTTTTTTATGCAACTTAATGACGAGGCGAGCTGGTCGTTCGCTTGATGGTAAGCAATACGCCTGCCTATAACAGTTGCAGCACCACCCAGAACTTTGTTTTGCAAAATCCTACGCGGTACTGCACTGCACTCCTTATCCTGAGACATTAAGCTCTTAAGTCTCTCAAACCTACTTTCTGTTCACATTGGTTCGCAATGTAACTAGACCAGACATCCAGTTTCTTAATTAAAGCTTTAATCATCGGATTAGGATTATCCAGATGCCAGGTGGAAAGGAATCCAACTGCGTCGGAGGTCGGAGTGTGTTCGTTGTTTACAAACGGCTGCTCAAAGTGCGCGATTGAATCATTGCAACTCCGAGTTGTTTGTCAACATCTCTGCAAGAATCGTGTGACTAAAAACCGTCATTCGTCTTTCTAAATTCGGTTTTACCCTCGAACTCGACTTTGGGTTGGTAGGAATGTATCTACTTCGTTACTTATCTTTATTTCTATTTCTTTTTTTGGAATCCTGGGATTATATTAGAAATTCCACTGCCGCGCCGCGCCGCTTCGTCATTCATGAACAAAACATTTACCTATTCGTATTGAAATCTAATTAAAGTAGGTAGGTACATTTTGAGCACAATCGTTTTTTAAATAAGCGACGCAGTAGGCATATTCTGTGATACGAGTGAAGTATTCCCATTTGAGCACCTATTTTTTGATTCTATAAGATTTTGGAGGCATAGGCCTGGGTTTGGATCAGGTTCAGGAACAATGAAATCCAGATTACTTGAGATGTAGGTATGTATTGTGACGGCAATACAGGAAACAGTATAAAATACAAAAAATAGAGTAACAAAATGAAACGCGTTGTGTTGCGACTCTCTGCGGAAAGGCGGAAGTGGTAGAGAGTGTTGCCAACTTATGGGGAGAGAATCTATTGCCAACATAATAGTGTAAAGCGTGGAGTGTCGTTCGGTAACCGCCGCAAGGTATAGGTTGTAAACTTATGACGATGTAAGAAGTTTCTGTTGACCTTCTTACACGTATTTAGGTACCTAGGTAGTTGGTACATAGGTATTATACATTACAATGAAATCATTCCCGACCAAATTTATTATTTATGGAACTGAGTGAGTAGACGAGCAATTCGTTCGCCACGCAAAACTACTGAGTACTGAGTACTGCACTGAGTACTGAGTACTTATAAAAAACCCACTGCATTGCGCACATCACCTCGATACTTCAGGTATTAAGTTTCATATGCCCAGTAATTTTGCTGGCTACCTAGGTAATTAATGAATTAACGATCACATGAACATTTCAACATTGTTCCAAACGGGAAGTTTTCAGAACACAAAGTATTCGCAAAACTTCCTGTGTGTGTACTATATAAGTTTAAAAATAAACAGAAAAAGAAAATTTGCAGCAAACATCTTTGCATTGCGTTGAATTATTGGAATTTAGGTCCACGAATTTTTTACCTATTTTCTTCTGATACGGTCTATTCATTTTGTACATATTCTAACTACATTATCTCCAGCCTAAAACTAAACATGTCAGTGAATCCTAAAAGGAGACACTAACCAAACCTACAGATATGTAAGCCATTAAAAAATATAAAATATAGGTACCTATCTTACGGTTTTACACTGCGATTACCTCCTCATTGGTACTAACGAAATGCCCATGGGTTTTAGATTGACCGATTGAAACTGAATAAAATTTTATGGGTATATATTGAGTATCATTCTTTACTTCCAAAAATTTAATATGTACCTAGTTCTATAAATAGTAACTGAAGTACATGCAATACAAGTAAACTCGTAGGAATGGATCGAAAACTGACAAAGTCTTCCAAACTGACGCATATCATGGGACCGACTGTAGACAACAAATTGCCAGGTAGTGTCGTCGCCGCCACAAGTTTGCCCTGCTTTAAGTCTCGTCTAAAACGCTGGCTTGTCGACCAGACGTTCTACAGTTACAAGGCGTTCCTAATATATAAGATTTAATATATACTATAATTGTATTTTTTTTATAATTTATACATGTGTGACATCTTATTATTTACTTATTAATTAATGTGAATTATAATAATCTAAATATTGACATTTAAATAGGCCTTACGAAAAAAAAGAAGTGTTTGTCCTAGCCGTGCAAAATGATTATCGTTGTTATAGTAGTGAGTGGCCACTCGTAGTAGTCAATACTCAGGCAGTTGATCGCGATAGTTGACTATCGGTCGAGGGGTTTGGATATCCCTGATAAGGAAGGTCGTTGCGAGGCTGTTTTTGACAGAGCTCGTACGAGTAACTGTAATATCTCGCTATAGTTTTCAGATTCCCGCTGAATAAATGTTTTGCACAGGAAAGAGACATTTGCGTCTAGGTGTTTTGAGACCATGACACTGCTTATAGCCAAATAAAATTAAATTTATATTAAAAATCTCATTATCCTACCAATAAACTAACGCCAAATTAAAAGAAAAGTGAAAATAATGAAGCTACGGTTCGACCAACTAACAGTTGTACGGATCTTTGTAGATTCTGTATGTAACATTAAATCGATGTTTACACTGATATGTTTACACTTTCTTTTATTTTTGCGGCTTCACCATCCTAACTAATTAGGTAATAAATACATACATAAATTAAGTAACAAATCCTTTGGCTAGTTAAAATATACCTACGAATAATAGTGCGAATAATAGAAAAGAAAATCTGCTGTTGAAAACAAGTATAATTAATTAGATCTCATATGGTACCTTTGGTACCCGATGGCCTCAGCCGGAAGTGATTTAACATTTTTTGCGCCAATTATGGCTTGTGAGAGGATCGACAATGATGCACCACCATCTGAATGGAATTTTAATAAGATTCAAACTTACCTTATCTTTTAACAAGTACTCCATCGTTTGGCACACGTCTTTGGCTATAAAGTGTTTCTGCGCGTCACTTGCGGGTAAATACGTTATTTCATCATTTTCTGATGACTGCACTTCTGTCTCAGCAGAAAAAGATCGCGCACTTACGGACGTCACCAAAAAAAGTTTCAGGAAATATATCGGCGTTTTTGGCGACATTTTGTAAAAAATATATAAAAAGACAGAATTGTTTTAACTAAAAATTCTTGTAAAAATCATAATATATATTAAAAAAAATGTTAAACTGTTTTTTGATGAAATACGTTAAAATGGACGCAACTAATGTTTTTCATATTTGTACTCACAACTGTCCACATACAAAAATATTGCACGCAAGTCAAAAAGTTAAATTAGTTGAGGCCGAAAATTATAAGAAATAAATTGGGCAAACTTTTCTTGTCGGAAAAACCGCTAGCGTACGTGCTAGGTTCCGCGCGCGCCGACCGTCCTTCTATCAACAACTGCACAACTGGAGCGCCGCAAGCGCCAGAAGCTTACAGGCTACGGCTCAGGGGCTGCGAAGCTCCTTTCATATTCGGAGCAGCTTCAGTATTTGAAGCGAGCAGGCCAATTTAGCGGACGGTGCCGGTCAAGGACATTACAACTTATCAGTCACTACGTCAAGTACACCCACGCTCGTGTTGAAGAAATTCATCATTATAAAGGGCTTTTCCTAACACACTATGGTAAAAGTGACGTTGGGAAAAACACGACAAGAAGGTGAATTTCGTGATCTTTAATATAATAATTTTTTTTTCTTAATTTTTAGAGGTAATTTTACTGCAATATTGTCTGAATTAAAGTTTTGAATCGTATAAAATTCACAATGCCTGAAACATCAAATCACTGTTAGTCAACAATTTGTAAGTTGTATAATTTATAACGCAAAAAAAATTACTTTGAAATGTAATAATAATAAAAATGTAACTTACCTGGGGTAAGTTACATCTTTATTGTTTGAAATGGTCAGGAAAGTTGGTCTAAATCAATGACTGGTTTTATGCTCCTTGGTCTAAATAGGTAGGTACTGACATTCCATTGGTTCTATCCAGTCATAAATAGATCAATTTTGATCTTAAAAAGGACCTTCTGGGCTCTGAAAACGAATACCTATCTAGGGCAACAGGCCGAGTCATGGTGGTAAAAGTTGTACTATTAGTTATTCTGTGGTAAAAGGAGAAAGGCTCAAGGTGCGCCGAATGTTTCAGGAGGATTTTTATGTGTATTGATTGGTTCTTTATTGAAACACCACAATACGAGAACGTAATAATAACTACGTACTATTTTAATAAACGGAAATAAACCTAAAATGGCACAATGGGCGGTTTTATCGCACAAGGACGGGGGCTTTTTAAACTGGTGGATTTTTAAGGATAACTATTTCTTCAATTTTGTCTAAATTTTTTTTTGCAATTTTAATTATTTTTAAGATTAAGTGTCCGCAGAACCGCAACTGACCCATGTGCATGGAGGCCTTCTCTCAGAGACCAGGCTCGTGGCCCAGAAGTAAAGACGTAGAAACGTAATGCTGGACCAATCTAAAGTCGACAGTAGTAAGTAGGTATATACCCTAACTTTTTTCAAGGGATTCTTTAATATATATTTTCGTCACATATTTATGTGTACTAACATGCCCAAAAATACTTTAAAAGAAAAACATCAATAGGTAGGTCGGTACCCTTACTTGTCTTACTTCGATATATCCGACTCATAAAAAATACACATCGCTCATAAGCAAACTACTATCATTGATTACACCACAATTCATCACATTAACCAAAAAGATAATTACCGATGATTCACTACGCATACAGGAATTCGTAGTAAAACACGTCATTTAAATAATTAATAAATAAGCAATTTAACGAATGCCGCTCTCAGACCACACGAACAGAATATCAATGAGATCTTCGGAAGTTAGTGAACTATTATGTAAATAGGGACCCGAAATACTACAAGGAAGATATAAAACACGTGGGTACCTCAAGTTGAATCAAGTTCATTCAAGTTGACATTTGTGCTAAAACCGAGCGTTTGTCGGTATAGATAAATGATCCTTAGAATATTTATTAAATACTTGGCCCGTCATCGTCAGAACAGGATCCGTGCAGTAGGAATGTAGAGTACCTACTCCGGCGAGACAGTATTTTAGTCGGCCTAGAACCCAGACAGTGGGGTCCAGCCGCGGCTGTCCGTTGACACGAGGTGTGAACTTATTATAGAGATGCTGATTAGATGTTCGGAAAACTTAGGTACGTACACGAATGTACCACTGGGACTTTTAAAGCGCGTTGGTATTACATTTTTTCAATTCAATTCAATTTATTTAAGCAAAAAAATGCAATACAATATAATATCTTAATTGTAGTATTGTATAAAAATAGCTCGTACATAATTCTGACACATAAAATAAATATAAGATAATCACTAGCATTCGTACTAGGATAGACCTGTGTTACGATGCTAGTTAGTATTTTCCCTATTTAGACAATATAATTTACTTACATTAACAAAGATATTGTAACATCATACCATCACATCACTTCTACCAAAACATCTAACTACGAGGTAGGTACAAATAAAACATACTTAAGGTTAAACATTAAGCCACAATAATGGTACCTAACTGCAAGTTTGTGGTAATTTCAACATCGGTTTAACTGGCGATAATTTCTTAAAATACAAATAAAAGGAGGTAGCTGTAAGAGTTACAAAATATTAAACCGATGTAACTAGTTCGTCGTCGGCCAGTCGGGTATGGTACAGCGCCGGCGGACATGATCAAAAATGTTACAAACGGATTCATTTATTTAATTACTAATCATGTAGCGTTACGGATTTACACATTTAAAATAATTCATGCGTTGCCCCAGAACTGCACAATATAGCGCAATCGGGGCGACATTATCCAACTGATGCAGGGCAGACATCCCTTCTCTCTTTCCACTCAATGTAGGTACCTATGTACCAAAATTACTTAAGTATATTTTAATTAAAATAGGAGAAAAAATGTTCGTTTTGAATATTTAACAATTTCAGATTTTAGCCAAGCATACGCTGGTGTACTTTTATTAGAATCTCTAGAAAAAATATATTTAGGTACGTAGTGATATAAAATGATAATAATGATATAAGATGCCATTGATTACAATATAAATATAAAGATCTTTCCTGAAATTTCCGCGGTTCTTATTGAAATCAAAAAATACTAACTATTATTTTGAAAATCTGAATCAACGCCAAAGTTGTTTTACTATTCTGTGGCCAGAAATACTCATTATCCCTGAAATCGCAGATTAGCTACTTAACGTAGGTAAATACGAACAATATTTCCTTTAACCATTTCACAGGCAAAACTGCTATGGCGAGGTCGGCTTGAGCCGACTAAAACGTATGAAAATTGCTTATATTGGCGTGGGGGCCACCGCTATTATTGATTCCATGATACAGGTTACAGTACCTGGGAGATATTTATTTTACTGGAGTCCAGTCAACTGTATAACGGCGAAAAAAATAACTATGGTCTACTCAATAGGACTATCACAGCTGTTCTTACTGCATACGTACAAGAAACCGCTGAAAATCAGCCCTGTGTAAACTCACTAGAGTTTACACAGAACGATGCTGAGCCTACCCCTTATTGCCAAACCATAATACTGTATGAATATTGTAGTTATATTAAGTTATGTTAAGTTATTGGCAATAAAAAACATTTTCTTTTTTTCTTTCTTCTTTTTAAGAAGCGTTTGCTTCTATAGCGTCGCGTTAAAAAGGTTAAAGGGTGATACATCTAATAAACAATACTTACGTACAACTTACCTACTATACGTTACTTTTTACTTACTCTTTGCTCCGACAATGAAACTTACCACCAGCTGTGCACCAGTTGTAGAACTATATCGAGAGCACACTTTCTTAATGAGACCTTTCACAACTTGCCAAATATGCTGATAGGCGCGCGTAATCACCGGTCAATACTCTAATGACCTGATGTGACCATATTTTGAGGTTTTAGGCAACCTGGATGAAGTTTTTTTTTATAGGTACTATTATAAAAATGGAACTGGGATCTACTTAGTACTGAACAAACGGTATTTAGAATTTTATTTTTTTAGAAAGCTTTACCTCTTCGTAATACGGCGCTCGGGATGGTCTTGGGAAAAATACGATTATGGGCTTTCTCTGTCGATCACGCGGACGAAGTCGCGAGAAAAAACTAGTACATATGTAAATAATTGGTGACATGAGCGGGTCGTTCACCTGATGGTAACCAACAAGAATGCCCATAACAGTTGCAGTGCCACCCAGAACTTTGGTTCGCAAAATCTTAAGCTCTGCATTGCGCTCGTCACCCTGAAATGTCATGTGCCCTTCAAAGCGTACTCACCGAAACCGGTAATGCTTTTTAGTGTTACAAAAAACATACCTATTTCAACTAGTAATTTCGTGTTAATTATCTATCAGAATTTTATCACTTGCCTATTTTTAAGTGTCTCACGAGCAGTGCATTCTTTACTGAAATTAGTTGTTTTTAGGGTTCCATACCTAAAGGGTAAAACGGGACTCTATTACTAAGACTCCGCTGTCCGTCCGTCTGTCTGTCTCTCCGTCTGTCACCAGGCTGTATCTCATGAACCGTGATTTCAGCTGTCACGGTTTACCGTGACAGCTGAAATTTACGATGAGATGAAGTATTTTTGTTGCCGCTATCATAACAAATACTAAAAAACAATAAAATATTAATGAGGGCTCCCCTACAACAAACGTGATTTTTTTGCCGTTTTTTTAGATAATGGTACGGAACCCTTCGTGCGCGTGTCGGACTCGCACTTGTCCGGTTTTTTATGTAAGTAATTGAGTGACGAGACGAGACGAGAAGATCGTACACCTGATGGTAAGCAAAATGCCTACCGATAATGTTTTCAGTTGTAATCCCACCAGAATATTGTTTGCAAAAAAAACCTTCCGCGGCACTGCACTACGCACATCACTCTGAGACAACAACTAGTTCTGGATTGACCTGCATTTGCATCTTGTGGATAAACATGTCCCGCAGTCTTTAGCGAACAACCAAAAGTATTAAGGGCAAAACAAAGATATTTCCCAAAGTCCTGTTACCGAGACCAAAGCCATGGTCAGCGAGTAGGTATACTTACCGAACAAACTACTTTCAGCCGCCGTCGCGTCGGTCCGCTGGCACACGCGGGTTCGATAACATTGCTGATCCTATTCTTTTTAATTGCACTACTTTAATCGGCATAGGTTCTTGACCGTTGTTACTTTTTTGCCATGTCTCTAAAAAGATCTTACCTAGCCTGATCATTCACCAATGAGATGTTCTTAGGAGCGTTTGGACACAGAATACATGACATAGTACTACGGTGTAAGTATAGACACAGAATACTAAGGGAAAGAAGCAAGTATGCAGGTAGGTATGCAGCGCTACGCGAGCTGAATTGGATTTTATTGCGTCATAGCAAGAGTCGCTATTTGTTTAAATTTCTTTGCGGAGTGATGCTTCTGCCTCTTAGTATTCTGTGGTACCTAATAATAATTTCAAGATATTGTTAAGAGTGTCTTAAAGGAAAAATAACTAAACCTTACCCTTGAAGGACCCCTTTTCTGAAAATATGAAACTCAAAGTGACGCTCCATTTCAGAACAGCGGTGAAGAGCGGGGAAGAGTTGGAGTGCCATCAGCTATGACTATTTGCTGGCTATGCGATTCCAAACAGCTGATATTTGTATTGTTGATAAGTTGCTTTTGTATAAGCTATTGAGTATATCACTCGATTTTACCATTTACATTTCTGATAAGTTCAGTTATTCGGCAACCCAAGCTTGATTATCACGGCATCCTCATTTCGTCTAGACTAGACCGAGTAGAAAAACTTGCAGGCATTTAAACACCCAAAAAAAGATCGGGCACCTCCAATAGCTGGCTAGGAGAGCAGCCTAAAAGGTCATTGTTCTTATATCTACAGTCCCCTTCACACTTGGTTAATTTGGTCCTGAGCACTACCTATTCGCTGGGTCACCTTGCCATGTCCCAGACGCGAGAAAAAAGCGCTTTTTCTACATTTTGACCTCGACTGCACACAAGTTCATTACCAGCCCAACCTGGGGGAACTGCATGAGTATATGCATCGATTCGTTTACAACTTGCATATTGTAATTTTTTTATGCGACCGTGATATTGTACACGGTTGATCCAAAAGCGTCGCACAAAAGATGTATCTTTTGGAAAAAACTGGTTGCCAAGTCAATAATTTGTACTATATATACCCTTTACCCCAATTACTGTCGTCAACCCATTACGTTCCCACAACTGAGACATGAGTTCCCACATAGAGAGAGCCTTCTTTCATAGAGAAAGTAATATGGGCAATGATCCACCACGCTGGCCCAGTCAGACCCAGTGTGGGTTGGTGGCCCCAAAACTGGTGTAGGACTTAATTAGAATTCTAGGTTCCGATATCAACAGTCGTCAGAAACTGGTGCGCAAATAAAAATGAAATGTCAATATGTCGCCACCTTTTAAAACGAGAACCAGGCAAATGATATCACCTAACACGATGTGCTTATATTAGAAATCGTTTGAATAACAAATCTAATTACTCCAATCGCATTCTAGTATTGCATCAACCAGAGTCGACCTCCAAAGCTGTGCAGGACATAAATATGAGTCGTAGAACATGATCTATTGGCCATCTAAATGTGATATAGGTTTATATATTATGCATACGTCTGCTAAATATTCGATCTGTCGCGACCGAATGGTGATAAAAAACTTAGCATTTTCAAAATTGAATAATGTTTGTGTTCTTCGACTGGTTTATCTTTGACAGGTTCGTGCACCCGACTCCGTCAGTTCTCACCCGATACTTATTAAAATTCTTAGAAATGCTAATTTTTTTAACCCCCGACGCAAACAGAGGGGTGTCATAAATTTACCGTGTGTATCTATCTGTCAGTGGCATTGTAGCTCCTATACGGATGAACCAATTTTGATTAAAGTTTTTAGTTTAAAGCGGACTTGATCGAGTGTTAGCTATGATTTAAGAACATCTGTTTAGCCGTTTGAAAATCTTCAGCTCTTTTATAGTTGATGAATGGATGTGAGCAACTTCCATGGGTCTGATCGATTCAAAATTTGGATCCTGTTACTTCAAAGATATTGCAAGAACATAGTAACCTTGACCTGATGCTGCAGCGTCACCTGGAATCTGTAGGATACCTAATGCCTGACCAACTTACAGCAGAGTTATTGTGCTGGGGCTCATTGGATATGTTGTAGATATAGGGTGATCAGGGTTTGATGATGGAGCAGGAAAGAGAAAAGAAGGACATCCTAAACTCCCGGAAGAAGGACATCCTAATTGTCTGAAACCTGGTCGGAGTTATCCCGACACAATCATAACGTGAGTGTAGCCGTTTATATTTATAATGAATATTTCGACTCACGATAGTTTCCAAACTTTAAGAGAAAAGAAGATAACTTGATGAGGGATTCTAAGCTATTTCACTCGTTTACTATATCAAATTTTGGTATAATATGTAGTACCGTATGTCAAGGGATTTTGAAATTTCAAATTGAACGTAGGTATCTGTTGTTTGCCCTTTGAGTCAAAGATTCCTTTTACCATGTAAACTCATGGTGAGTTTATAACAAGTTTTAATCATTTGTATCATATCGTCACCTACTAGATCCGCACAATACTATTCAATTTAATTAATTTGAGCTAATAAGTAATAGCCTGCAAGTGAAGAAAGAAACATGCTACTTACTAGAAGCACTAAAGTGACAGCCTGATAGCGAAAGAAGCGCCAATTTTTACTTACATCAGTTACACTTAATAAGGTTGGGAATCAAAATTGACTTCACAGACACACGACAACACAAACCTATTTCTTTCGCTTTTTTAATAGATTTTATACGTCTGTTGTTATGCGACTCCTAGACAAAGATTCGATCATGTAACCATTTAGGTAGAGGTATTTTCTCTAGAACCCTTAATATGATGATTTTAGGGACATCAGACCGACCCGTCATTGTTAGTAAAATAAATCTAACGTCTCCATCGTATTGGAAGTTTTCTCGTACATCCAGAAGGAATGAAACGGAAGGGTGTGATAGTTGTAACCTGATTTTACTTACGTCCTTAAATATCTTTCCGTAATCTCTAGTAACCGCTGTATCCAGTATACGCAACTGAGTTCCCCCAGAATGCATAATTTAATAGTGGTTGGTCCTTGATAAGGTGATACAGTGCTGGAATCGATTCGAGTTTTGTTAATGTCGTTTTGTTTTGTTTGGCAGAATCTGTAACCACGACCCCGTCGTTTGTTTCAAAATTCCGAGAATTTCAAATACAATACCTGCACTAAATATTCCCGAAGAGAGCATCCACAATAGGGTGAGAGTAAAACCTATGTAAGTTTGTAAGTGCATTTAAATCGGTTTCTGTTGTTTTCTGCATTTAGTAATAGTCTTACTTAGGTATAAAAAGGTACTTTATAGTGATGTCCTTGTAGAAGTATGTACCAATACTATCCGAATTATAATTACCTACCTAGGAAGGCAGGTATACCTATAACTCTGTTATTGAAAATGCGGGCTTTTACTATTTAGTGATTATTTTTTTATACCTACCATAGATTGAGCTGGATCATAAAAGGGAATTTATTGGAGAATGTGCGGTAAATTAATAATTTACTATTAAAATCAGGTTGTTTGTTTTAGCCGGCACTGTCTTGCTTAAATCGGGTAGGTAGAATAAAATCGCATTCTTCAAAGTTCAAAAACCAGGCAAGGTTTGACGCCCTGCATTTAATTGTGTATCGATAATTTAGTGCCTGCCTACCTACCGATATACCTTAATCGTGGAAAAATACACAAGATCCATATTAAATTGTTTCAAAATCTCCATGCGGTCGAAGACCTGAGCCTGAGCCTGAGCTGAACTGGCAAACAGTTCCGTAAGTTATAAAAAATATATTTTTTAGATATTTTTTTTGGCTCGAGGGCAGCGCTCTACTCATTACCTTGACAACCTTTTGAATTAATTCATCATTAGAGGCTCGGTCGTTGAACTCGCTCGTGATAATAGTTACGTCGTACGTATATCTGTTTTGATATATTAAATTTATTAACATACGTAATAGAATTGCGTATATTTAATTATCTACATCCTTCAAATATCTTATGTACAAAAAATAAAGCCTCGCCGGGGTTTGTTCCTTAATTGGATCTAGTCAAAAAAGTCGTGGCACAGGGATGTTCATTATTTATATCTACTTTCTGTCTAATTGTATAGATTAGAAAGAACATTTCTAGTAAGGAACGATTACATTTACCTTATATTGTTCGTCCACTGTAAACAATGAGAGCTATACTAGGTGCGTTTAAATTATATTTTTTTGTGAAATCGTGATAGCCTGAATAAAGGTAGGTAGGCAGGCATGTTTTTGATGGCTCATTGTGAAAGTAGGTCTAAACTAAATTTCTCCGCTGAACGTTCTTACAAAACTGGCATCAGCTAACCCGAACCATTTCCGTTATATTTCCCACCTATTCAGGCCCCTCATACATATATACGAAATTCAAGAATAGGTAACAACCATCGGACTCAGACGGTAAAAAAAAACATGTCACGCCATTATACAAGTAGGTATAGGTATGTCATGGATTTGTAGCGCGTAATTTTAATTCTTCTATCAAATAGATATACCTATGCATGTACCTCGCGAACATACTTAAATGATTGATCACATTAAAGTTTGGCGCCTAAATTCCGAGCAAAAAAAGCGTCCGACCGACCGTGACTCCGCGCCGCAAAAAACTTGGATGGTATTGAGTATTGAACTCATGGATTACAAAAAGTATTCCGATATAAATCTACGACGCTTGAAACGACGTTTTAATTATTATAATGTGTTTACTGTTCGGCAGATAAATTGATCTCGTTGTCTTTCAGTGAAGGTCGCAGATCCAGCGCGGCAAGGTCTTCGAAATAAACCTATGCATCATAATTTGTTTTTATTAATACAAATTTATGAAAAATCTCTTTTATTTGTGCAGAATATTCAGGCCTGGAACTTTAATAAGCATCGATTCTAGGTGTTACGAATTTTTTGTCACCAGTTAATTTCCCACATTCAATCTGCCTCAGTCTTTCCTTTCGTAATATCTAGAAAAGAAAATGTCTAATAAGGCAATGCAGGTAAAAATAACGCTTATGTAGATTTGTATCAATGTACTCAGCCTGTAATGTCAGCCTCTGTGGTGTAGTGATTGGGCAAGTTGGCTCAAATTTCATACATCACCGTGGTTGCGGGTTCGATTCCCGCGACGCGACGGCACAAATGTTTGTGCATAGAAAAAAAGCGCAAGCATTTGTTTCGTGTCTGGGTGTTGTGGGTCCTCTTAGTTCCTGGTACCCTAGATACAGCGAATCCTATTAGTGCAGGGGCTTTACTCTGATTAGTCATTACGATCTTCATTCCTTCGGATGAAAGGGATAGCGCTATGCAACAGACATAAGAGTATCTTTTAGTCCGCACGAACGAACGAACGAAAGCATCTTTGAATAGGCGTCCAGCCCCATATGTCTCTCAAGCACCAATCGTATATCGTGTTGAGTTCAGTTTAGGGTATAGATTCACTGCGACAATATTTTATGATGCCATATATTGTCCCATTAAGTTTATCTCTCAACTTTTAGTTATCATATTTTGGTATAAATGAATGAGATTAATTTGATTTCTTGCCTGAATCGATAATAATTAGTCGGTACCTAATTAGTCGCAGTGACGCTATACCTTAATTTGAGCTCAACACGATATACGATTGGCGCTTGAGGGACATATGGGTACGGGGGCAGGATCTATATTCTTATGTAGGTGATCGTTGGGCGTATTTGTTTATTTACTAAAGTTATAGTAGTAAAAAACTGGTCAAGTGCGTGTTGTGACACGCATAAAGTAGGGTTCCGTAGCCACTGCATTTTAAGCCCCGACACGACTCAGAGGGGTGTTATAGGTTTAACGTGTGTTTCTTTCTGTGGCATCATAGCTTGTTACGTATGACGTCGTGGTGCATAACTGCATACCAACTGCCCGCAGGAGCGAGTCACGAGGCGCTGACGCAGCACATCATGCCCTCTCTTTCTATCTTTTTATATTGTATAGCTATCCTTTTTTAAACGGTTTGATGTGAGAACAATTGACGGGGTGGGCCCGTCACTTCTGATTCTCACATCGAACCGTTGTCACCCATTAGGATAATTAGCATGTAGGACTTAAAATGTAATTTTTATATTTAATTAAATGTAGAACCAAATCATTTTGGTTTCCTTTGCATCCTGCCTGTAGCCTACATAATTAGGTCCCAAACAGATAGACCGATTTCTGTTTTTTACTTGGGATGATGAAAATCTGTCAAGCTGTTTAATAAAAGTATATAACATATAAAACTACTAACCATGTATAACGATATTTCAAACTGATCTTTGAGGACCCCTTGCTGTTTAAAATAGCAATTATCTTCATAGCTTAACCTATAGTTATGTTTCAATCAGGCGTTGCTACTCAATAAACTTTAATAAAATTGTCTCCTGCGAATTCAAGTTCAAGTTCAAGTTGATTGTAACTGAGCCAATTCGGATCGACCATTTAGAGGGTACTGAACATAAATCTATGGTTTTTAGAATTTTGGTCTGCTTTTTGTTTGTTACTATTACCATGGACCAATATTTGGTCCATGCTATTACCTATGGACTCCAAAACTGTGAGGGTGTGTTTGTGTGTGTGTGTGTGTGTTTACTCGTTTTTGCAACTCAGTGTAAGTAGACGTTTTAAAAGAATATTGACAAAACATATAAATATAATATTTACATATATATGTAATCTATATGAATGTAATAGATATTATGATGTTTGTTGTTTTTATATGTATACTAGCTGACCCGGCAAACGTTGTTTTGCCGTATAAATTAAAAAAAATGTTAAGGGTGAACAACCCTTATCACTTAGGGGTATGAAAAATAGATAGTAGCCGATTCTCAGACCTACTGAATATGCATATAAAATTTGGTAAAAATCAGTAAAGCCGTTTCGGAGGAGTAAGGTAACTAACATTGTGACACGAGAATTTTATATGTATACGGAAACAGGGAGTGTTGGTAGACACGTAAGGCATATGATGATGATGATGATGATAGATTACAGGTACAAGCATTTATACAATTAATAAATGATTTATTTACCAAATTTACAATAATCCACTGTACAATTAAATTACAATATATGATTTACACATACCATGATTTGATATTCGATTGCCGGTGGGCCCCAAACTAGGCTAGGCCTGTATCTTGGCTTGGCTTGGTGTGTGTTAATAATAAATAAATACGCCCAGATCCTGACCCTTAGCTAAGATTCCCTGTAGCTAGGGAACTAGGAACTATGAGAACTATGGTCCCACAACACCCAGACGAAGCAAATGCTTGCGCATTTTTTTTTCTGTGCACTAACATTTGTCCCATCATTGCATTGAGTCAACCTGCCAAACCACTACACCACAAAGGCTGATGGTACTTTAGGTCCTAGATTAGGACAGGATTCATTTCATCCCAAAAAAACAGTTCCTTAAAGCTAGTAATATTTATAAATGCGAAAGTAACTTGTGTCTGTTTGGTCCATTTTTACAACTAAACTAATCTTGATGAAATTTGACACAGAGATAGCCTGTGAACCCCAGAGAAGGGCATAATCTCAATTTAACAAGTAGTTCCCGAGAGATTGTGATATAACCACAGAATACTAAGGGACAGAAGCATCGTTCCGCAAAGAAATTTAAACAAATAGCTACTCTTGCTGTGACGCAATAAAATTCAATTCAGCTCGCGTAGCGCTGCATACCTACCAGTCATATTAACCTACAGAGCACCTCTCTGTCTATCGCATAGCCCTTATCTCTTCTGACGCGGCACGTGTAAGGACGCGCGGCCCGCCGTCGGTGTCCGGCTATGTATTTGTAGCTTCGTACCTACAGTGCGGAGTGCGCTAGGCCTGATATAACTCATATAAACAATCCCAAGCGCATGAAGTCGTGGGCAGCAGTTATAAATAATAAACTTACCACAAAGCGCTTAAACTGTTTCAGTGTTTTCTGACACTCATAAAAGTCGTCCATATAATCCACACACTTCCTCCTACCGCGTTCGATCCCGTACCCCTCCATGCAGTCCATCAGACTCATTTCCTGCTTAGCACATCTTCCGAGCAGTTGTTCCGACACTATGCCTCCAGTGATGTCCGTGAATGGGGAGCGGAAACATGGAGATATGGTATTCGGCATTTGGAAATTCTTCTTGGTGTAGTTTTGTAACTAAAATAGCTTTCGTATTTTAGGATTGATTTATTTAAATCTCTTTAAAATTTGATGTCAAGGATGACAAGATACAATTTTTATCTAGAATGAAAAGTCTTAATAAATAATTGTCAATTTTTAAATATAGAAACATAGCAAGTTAATAAGTAACAAAAGTTTATTTCCAAAAACCTAATAAAACCTCTAATTAAATATTTTTTCTTTTGTATATGTACAGAGGTTTGTACATGGTTGGAGTGGTAGGCTCTGGCCGTGGTTGTAATACCACCCACCGAACAAAGCCATGCCGTCAAGCGACCTAGTCTTATTTCGGGATGATGTTCGGTGAACCATCGGGGAGATGGATCTGAGCAGCCGCTCAACTGCCGTCTCTCTCTAGATCTATGTGCTCCATCTTAGGCCACATCATCGCTTCACATCAGGCGAGATAGTGGTCAAACATAGATCTATTAAGCGTAAAAAAAAAAAAAACTTTCAAAGGTTGTCTGGAAGAAATCGCTATAAGTGATAAGGCCGCCCATAGTACCTATAATTTTTGTATTTTGTCATTATTATTTCGGTCTTTTTTGTATTGTGCGTTTATTTGGTATGCAATAAAGTGTATTGTATTGTACAGAATTATATTTTTAAGTTTTAAAATTGGACAGTTTTCTTTATAGCATGTTTTATTTGAACTTAAACAAATTAATATTGATATTTTATAAAATCAAAGCATTTCATATAGCTTACTTAATTTTTACTATTTCTATTATTAACAGGGTTATTGCTAAGGTAAGTTGAACTAAGTATTTGATTTTAATAAGAGTCGATCTTTGGTGAAACGTATTTCTTATCTCCAGTGAGTTTTCCTTCACTTATCTGTTTGTTCCTCTCAGCCCGCAATGCCTGTAAGACAAAAATATAATATCTAGTAGAATATTTTTTAAGGAAAGTTTTTGTTGTTCTCGGCTGAATCAATATGGATTAAATTATTAATCATTTATTAAGGTAAATAATTTATTTTTCACTCATAGAATGGCCTTATTCAATAGAAAATCAATAGCTCTGAGGCAATACAAGCAAATCTAATTAAACCCATGATAACCCCATGTTGCATGGTACAGACAAATAAACTCACTTTTACCCTGTTTAAAATGGCAAGTAGGTAATATATCGATTTTAGTGGCCAATTGATTGTATTTGACACTATCAGCTTACCACAAATCTTTTGAACTGAAGAACCGAAGTCTGGCACTCTTTGAAGTCATCCAGAAGGTGGTGGCACTTGTTACGACCGCGGTCCAGGCCATAGGCCTCCAGGCAGTCCATATACCTTATTTCTTCCTTCTGGCACTCGCCCAACAGCTGGTGCGAGATCATGCCACCAGTGATGTCGGTGAAAGGGGAACGGAAGAACGGAGAAAGCGACATTTTTTTATTCCTATAAAGAAGTACATTTTATAGGTTACAATTACGTAAACAAAACAAAGTTTAACGACGGGCGTTAGAGCTTCTTTAAATATCTAACAAGTAAATAGTTAATGCAAAATGGAGGATAGAGTGTGCGTTTTACACAAAGAGGGTATCATTACCTTTTATTTTAGTGGCTTATAAGTATTGTTCTAAACTTGAAATTCTTGAAACGAAAACAATCGAATTAGACGAAGTACGAAAAGTCAAGTTTTGTCATTTGTCATTATGTCACTGTCAGACGGTTTTGGAAATTACGGTCCGTTCCTCAGAGTAAGTGTCATTACTCTGAGGTCCGTTCACAGACTAAGAAGTATATGGGTCCGTTATTGAATGACGAATACGAACGTTTGCATTTTTGCTTACAATTGGCGAAATCCGGAGTGGCCTGAAATGCTTGGCTCAGCCTCTGAGCCACGTCCTTTGCAATAATTTAGCTTTTACCACAGAATCACAGAATACTTATTAATACCAACTTTTACGAAAAAGGGAACGTAAACTCTTGTTTTGACAGCGAATGTCAAAATCAGCTGTGAGTAAAATACCTAATATACCTATTATCCTCTGAGTAATAGTGTTACTCTGAGCTATTATCATTACCGCTGATTTGCTGCTGATTCGTGATTACCGCTTTCCGATTTCCACGTAAACAAAAATTCTGCATTAAAAAATATCTTCAGCAACCCTTGAGACCCCAGAATTGTATAGCAAACAATGGATCAATGGATAAAGGAGGGATTGTCGAAAATACTGGACTTCGAAGTTCCTGACGATTTAATTCAGTAAGTCGGAAATGTCTCATCAATAGCATGCAGTAAAATGCAGTTTTCTTTCACTTACGTCTATCATTTTCTTAACATGCTGCATTTATTTTTAATTGGCAGATACATTTTATCTATCGGAAATGAGGGCGACTTGAACGAGTACATGAAGACTCTATTAGACTTCGACAACTCGCAGCATAAGAATTTCTTCTTGGAGTTGTCTAAAAGAAAGTTCCCAGGCAGAGGTAAAATATCTAATTTATTTATGAACACTTCATTTTAACTTTTAACGGTAAATTAATATAAGCTTGCCTCTTTAAAAGATTCCTTGAATTTAATTGCATTATTATTGCACAATGTGAACTAAAAAGATAATCCGCTATTCGACTGTATCAGATATAATAAGATGACCACATATCCAAAGCAATCCTTAAAAAACTCTATGGCTAAGTGGCACAAATTGACGATGGAAGTTACTTTGTTAAGAACTATCCTATCTGAGTAACATACAACTCTGAATACCTAACATTTGTGAACCTTATCCTGTTTTAAACTATTGTTTTTCTTATCATTAACCTTATTAGAATTCTGTTACCATCAGCAATATACTTTTTATATCTTCCAGGAAGTTCCCTGCCAAAGCAGCCAAAAAAGAAAATCTCCAAAAATAAGCAGCAGCAAGACTCGGTTGCCTCTGAACCGCCTCCACCACAGGTTGATAATGAACCTGAATCTAAGTCTAAGAAGAAGACTAAATATGTGAATCTGTACTCGCAAGAAGGGAAGCAAGCTCAAGTGGTGATGTTGAAAGGTATTTAAAGTACCTAGTGCCGTAGAGTGTGGAGTGTCTGGGCAAGAAATTCATTAAATTCAAAACATAATCCACTATGTAAATGTTCTGACAGTGTACAATAAAGAATATAAGAACATTTATAGTCAGCCGCACAAGCAACTCAAGAGTGTTGCTTGTGAACTTGCCCAATTAATCTCGTAAAACCTTTGCATGACTTACAAGTTGAGAATTTAAAGAAAGTTATAATTAAAACATAAAAAATGCTCTTGACCTTATTTCAACGATCAATTAAACAGTTATTATACATATTACAGGAAGGCATCGCTGTGACTGCCAGGCATCCAAGCATGACTTGGTCAACAATTGCCTGCAATGTGGCCGTATCATCTGCACACAAGAGGGCTCTGGGCCTTGTCTGTTTTGTGGCAGTCTGGTAAATAAGCCTTTGTATTCTTCTAGGCAGAGATAGTTTAGGCCAACTTTATGGTTGCTGATCGGTAAACCACATGGCCTGCGCAGTTGCCAAGATTAATATAAAATCGACATGATGTGACGTGGTGCGCTGGAAGTGGCCTTAAAGTTTGGCGTGAACCGACACAGGTTGTTAAGAAATTTAATCAATTTTCATTATTCATTCTAGTAATGTTTAACACTTGACAGTGTAGGAAAACGCCTAGCGGAAATCTTACAAGAACTACAAAATTTGAGCATATGACTTTTCAATTTTTTCAATTTCAATTTCAATCATTGATTTCATCCATAATGTTATTACATAGTTGTTGACTATAAATAGGTACAGCTCATTATGGACCCTGTCGGGCATAGCAGTTAGTAAGCTAAAATCTACTATTATGTATTCTGTGTTAAAGTGGGCCGAGTAGGCGATATAATTCATTCATATATACTCTGTCTATGTATTGAAATATATTATTTCCATACTTATATCTATGTAAATATTTACAGGTGTGTACACCACAAGAACAGAAGGAGATCAACGCCAAGACCAAAGCGAGTGCGAAACTGATGGAGTCTCTAATACAGGGAGGCCGCCCCGAGGGCTGGGAGGATGCTGTTCTGCATAGGAATAGGCTGCTAGAGTACGATAGGACTAGGTGAGGAATATGAGTTTGCTGTGAGGTGAGAATACTGTGAGGTGATGAATATGAGTCTACTGTAAGGTGATGAATATGAGTCTACTGTGAGGTGATGAATATGATGCTACTGTGAGGTGATGAATATGAGGCTATTGTGAGGTGATGAATATGAGTCTACTTTGAGGTGAGGAATATTAGTCTACTGTGAGGTGATGAATATGAGGCTACTGTGAGGTGATGAATATGAGGCTACTGTGAGGTGATGAATACGAGTTTACTGTGAGGTGACGAATATGAGTTTACTGTAAGGTGAGGAATATGTGTCTACTGTGAGGTGAGGTGAGGAATGTGAGTATACTTTAAGGTGAGGAATGTGAGACTACTTTGAAGTGAGGAATGTGAGTCTACTTTGAAGTGAGGAATGTGAGTCTACTTTGAGGTGAGAAATGTGAGTCTACTGTGAGGTGACGGACGAATTTACTTCTGCAGTGAGGTGAGGAATCAATTTTCTTTTTGAATGTGACGATTTTTATTAATGAGTTTATCTGTAATGCCTATATAGTGAGCGTCGAACCCGCGTCACAGACGACGATAGCGACTACTTCCAAGCGAACAGCGTGTGGCTCAACGCGAAGGAGAAGGAGAAGTTGGAGCAGTACCAGCGGTCGCTGCACGAGAAGAAACACGCCTCGAGGCTCAGCAAGAAAATGACCTTCGACTTCGGTGGTGAGTGCTAAGTAATATTAGTGTTTTGTAAGGTTCGTAGTGATTATTTTGTGTAAGGGTTCTAATATGAAAATTTCGTGTTCATCGAAGAGATAATTTCCCGTTAAGATGCGCTGCAGTACAGACTTAAATTTTTCGTATTAGTTCACTAACTTATCCGGAAAATACACTGTAGAGGTGTTCTATGGATCTTGACCATAGATGATTATAATATTCGCCTTCGTAATGATTTGCGGCCGTCATAATGTAATTTCAGCATTTGACATTTTATTAGCTCTAACAAACAAAATCATTTTTCCCAAGTTATCAAGTTATTATTTGCTGTGCAAAGGTTCCCCATTTCAGTAGAAAAAACGATTTTTACAAACATCCAACAATGTAGTTTTTATACGTTTGGAAAATACTAGATGGATTTCTAATTACGAATTGTTTCTATCTCTAACGGTTAGGTTAGTTGCCATAGTAACACAGGTCCCTGTTCAAAAATGCACCTGTATAAAATTAAGACTAGTATTTCGCCGCGTGCGCGAGCTGCTAAAGCAGCTCGCGTGGGGGGGTGGCTGCTGTTTTTTTTAAAGCTTCCTTTCGATTACGGTTCTAAAGTTTTGTTTACCCTTTTTGTTTTGAAATCAAACTTTTGTATGGCGGCCATCTTGAAAAAAAGCTGGATTTCAAGTGATTGTGTGGCGTGCGCGAGCTGCTAAAGCAGCTCGCGTGGGGGGGTGTTGCTTTTTTTATAAAAGCTCCCTATCGATTACGGTTCTAAAGTTATTTAAGTTCAGTTGTTCTGAAAAAAAGACTTTTGTATGGCGGCCATCTTGAAAAATGGCGGAATCCAAGTGATTTTGTGGCGTGCGCGAGCTGCTAAAGCAGCTCGCGTGGGGGGTGTTGCTTTTTTTTTAATAGACGCTTCCTATCGACCACGGTTCAAAAGTTTTGTTTGGCTTATTTTTCCGGAAAAAAAACTTTTGTATGGCAGCCATCTTGAAAAATGGCGGACTCCAAAATTTTTTTTCATAATCGTAATCTACGACCCAGAAAACCCCCCGATGCAAAATTTCAGTCGGATCGGAGCAACTTTCAAAATGGCCGCCATTTTTCTTTCTTTTTTTTTTAATTTTTCCAACTTTTCCAAATTTCCCTCATGGTCCTCTATGATATTTGGTCGAGCACCCTATACCTATCTCTAACCGTTTAAATGTTATTTGCATATTATTTTCACCTATTTTGTCATGAAAAAAAACGTTTGTATGGCAGCCATCTTGAAAAATGGCGGAATCTAAATTTTTTTTTCACAATCGTAATCTAAGACCCAGAAAACCCCCCTACGCAAATTTTCAGTCGGATCGGAGCAACTTTCAAAATGGCCGCCATTTTTTTTTCTTTTTTTTTAATTTTTCCAACTTTTTCAAATTTCCCCCATCGCCCTCTATGACATTTGGTCGAGCACCCTATACCTATCTCTAACCATTCAAAAGTTATTAACATTTTCATTTTGTATGGCGGCCATGTTTTTTTGTATGGCGGCCATCTTTTTTTTCAAATTTTCAAAAATGGCCCAGGTTTTGGGGCATATTTAGTTCAAGCGGTACTCCCATCCGATTTATAGTTTCCGAGATCCCTTGAGCAGTTCCATCTGGAGACACCTTTCCATGGATTTCGGATTTTTCTGGTTGGTTTCAAAACACCCTCTATACAACCGTACCAAATACTCCCCCCCACCATATCGGCAAGTACCACTTCTATTTCTGTCAATTATATGTCAGTCAGTGATGGTCTTCCAGTTTTATATTATATTAACTAGTATTTCGCCGCGTGCGCGAGCTGCTAAAGCAGCTCGCGTGGTGGTGGTGTTATTTTTTTTTAAAGAAACTTCCTATCGCTTACGGTTCTAAAGTTATCTAAGCCTTTATGTTCTAAAAACAAACTTTTGTATGGCGGCCATATTGGAAAATGGCGCAATCCAAGTGATTTTGTGGCGTGCGCGAGCTGCTAAAGCAGCTCGCGTGGGGTGGTGTTGTTTTTTTTTTATAGAAGCTCCCTATCGATTACGGTTTTAAAGTTATTCTCGTTGTTCGGAAAAAAAACTTTAGTATGGCGGCCATCTTGAAAAATGGCGGAATCCAAATTATTTTTTCAAAATCGTTATCTACGACCCCAAAAACCCCCCGATGCAAAATTTCAGTCGAATCGGAGCATTTTTCAAAATGGCCGCCATTTTTCTTTCTTTTTTTTTAAATTTTTCCTAATTTTCCAAATTTCCCCTATGGTCCTCTATGATATTTGGTCGAGCACCCTATACCTATCTGAAACCGTTAAAAAGTTATTTGCATATTATTTTCACCTATATTGTCATGAAAAAAAACCTTTGTATGGCAGCCATCTTGGAAAATGGCGAAATCAAAATTTTTTTTGCAAAATCGTAATCTACGACCCAGAAAACCCCCCTATGCAAAATTTCAGTCGGATCGGAGCAACTTTCAAAATGGCCGCCATTTTTTTTTCTTTTTTTTAATTTTTCCAACTTTCCCAAATTTCCCCCATCGCCCTCTATGACATTTCGTCGAGCACCCTATACCTATCTCTAACCATTCAAAAGTTATTTACATTTTTATTTTGTATGGCGGCCATGTTTTTTTGTATGGCGGCCATCTTTTTTTTCAAATTTTCAAAATCGGCCCAAGGTTTGGGGCATATTTAGTTCAAGCGGTACCCCCATCCGATTTATAGTTTCCGAGATCCCCTGAGCAGTTCCATCACGGAAACCACTTTCTGGTGATTTCGGATTTTTCTGGTTGGTTTCAAAACACCCTCTATCCAACGGTAACAAACACTCCCCCCCACCATAACGGCAAGTACCACTTCTATTTCTGTCAAATGTCATGGTCTTCCAGTTTTATATAATATAACTAGTATTTCGCCGCGTGCGCGAGCTGCTAAAGCAGCTCGCGTGGGGGGGTGGCTGCTGTTTTTTTTTAAAAGCTTCCTATCGATTACGGTTCTAAAGTTTTGTTTACCCTTTTTGTTCTGAAAACAAACTTTTGTATGGCGGCCATATTGAAAAATGGCGGAATCCAAAATTTTTTTTCATAATAATAATCTTTGACCCAGAAAACCCCCCGATGCAAAATTTCAGTCGGATCGGAGCAACTTTCAAAATGGCCGCCATTTTTTTTTCTTTTTTTTTAATTTTTCCAACTTTCCCAAATTTCCCCCATCGCCCTCTATGACATTTGGTCGAGCACCCTATACCTATCTCTAACCGTTCAAAAGTTATTAACATTTTTATTTTGTATGGCGGCCATGTTTTTTTGTATGGCGGCCATCTTTTTTTTCAAATTTTCAAAATTGGCCCAAGGTTTGGGGCATATTTAGTTCAAGCGGTACCCCCATCCGATTTATAGTTTCCGAGATCCCTTGAGCAGTTCCATCGAGGAAACCATTTTCTGGTGATTTCGGATTTTTCTGGTTGGTTTCAAAACACCCTCTATACAACCGTACCAAACACTCCCTCCCACCATATCGGCAAGTACCACTTCTATTTCTGTCAATTGTCAGTCAGTGACCTTTCAGTTTTATATAATATAACTAGTATTTCGCCGCGTGCGCGAGCTGCTAAAGCAGCTCGCGTGGGGGGGTGGCTGCTGTTTTTTTTTAAAGCTTCCTATCGATTACGGTTCTAAAGTTTTGTTTACCTTTTTTGTTTTGAAATCAAACTTTTGTATGGCGGCCATCTTGAAAAAAAGCTGGATTTCAAGTGATTGTGTGGCGTGCGCGAGCTGCTAAAGCAGCTCGCGTGGGGGGGTTTTGCTTTTTTTTATAAAAGCTCCCTATCGATTACGGTTCTAAAGTTATTTAAGTTCAGTTGTTCTGAAAAAATGACTTTTGTATGGCGGCCATCTTGAAAAATGGCGAAATCCAAGTGATTTTGTGGCGTGCGCGAGCTGCTAAAGCAGCTCGCGTGGAGGGGTGTTGCTTTTTTTTTATAGACGCTTCCTATCGAATACGGTTCAAAAGTTTTGTTTGGCTTATTTTTCCGGAAAAAAAACTTTTGTATGGCAGCCATCTTGAAAAAAGGCGGAATCTACATTTTTTTTTCATAATCGTTATCTACGACCCCAAAAACCCCCCGATGCAAAATTTCAGTCGGATCGGAGCAACTTTCAAAATGGCCGCCATTTTTTTTTCTTTTTTTTTAATTTTTCCAACTTTTCCAAATTTCCCCCATCGCCCTCTATGACATTTGGTCGAGCACCCTATACCTATCTCTTACCGTTTAAAAGTTATTTACATTTTTATTTTGTATGGCAGCCATGTTTTTTTCTATGGCGGCCATCTTTTTTTTCAAATTTTCAAAATTGGCCCAAGGTTTGGGGCATATTTAGTTTAAGCGGTACCCCCATCCGATTTATAGTTTCCGAGATCCCCTGAGCAGTTCCATCGAGGAAACCACTTTCTGGTGATTTCGGATTTTTCTGGTTGGTTTCAAAACACCCTCTATACAACCGTACCAAACACTCCCCCCCACCATAACGGCAAGTCGGAGATCAATTCTGTCAATATGTCAGTCAGTCAGTCAGTCAGTCAGTCAGTCAGTCAGTCAGTGATGGTCTTCCAGTTTTATATTATATTAACTAGTATTTCGCCGCGTGCGCGAGCTGCTAAAGCAGCTCGCGTGGGGGGGTGGCTGCTGTTTTTTTTTAAAAGCTTCCTATCGATTACGGTTCTAAAGTTTTGTTTACCCTTTTTGTTCTGAAAACAAACTTTTGTATGGCGGCCATCTTGAAAAAAAGCTGGATTTCGAGTGATTGTGTGGCGTGCGCGAGCTGCTAAAGCAGCTCGCGTGGGGGGGTTTGCGTTTTTTTATAAAAGCTCCCTATCGATTACGGTTCTAAAGTTATTTAAGTTCAGTTGTTCTGAAAAAAAGACTTTTGTATGGCGGCCATCATGAAAAATGGCGGAATCCAAGTGATTTTGTGGCGTGCGCGAGCTGCTAAAGCAGCTCGCGTGGGGGGGTGTTGCTTTTTTTTTATAGACGCTTCCTATCGACTACGGTTCAAAAGTTTTGTTTGACTTATTTTTCCGGAAAAAAAACTTTTGTATGGCGGCCATCTTGAAAAATGGCGGAATCCAAATTTTCTTTTCATAATCGTAATCTACGACCCAGAAAACCCCCCGATGCAAAATTTCAGTCGGATCGGAGCAACTTTCAAAATTGCCGCCATTTTTTTTCTTTTTTTTTAATTTTTCCAACTTTTACAAATTTCCCCCATCGCCCTCTATGACATTTGGTCGAGCACCCTATACCTATCTCTAACCATTCAAAATTTATTTACATTTTTATTTTGTATGGCGGCCATGTTTTTTTGTATGGCGGCCATCTTTTTTTTCAAATTTTCAAAAATGGCCCAGGTTTTGGGGCATATTTAGTTCAAGCGGTACCCCCATCCGATTTATAGTTTCCGAGATCCCCTGAGCAGTTCCATCAAGGAAACCACTTTCTGGTGATTTCGGATTTTTCTGGTTGGTTTCAAAACACCCTCTATCCAACGGTACCAAACACTCCCCCCCACCATATCGGCAAGTACCACTTCTATTTCTGTCAATTATATGTCAGTCAGTCAGTCAGTCAGTCAGTCAGTGGTCTTTCAGTTTTATATTATATTAATAATATTACAAACAACGTCTAAGTATGTATAGTCTTTCGTGGAGTGTTCAGGCGACTGGGGCCGCTTCGAAGCTGGGACCGCGGTCCCAGTTGCCTGATTCATTTATTTTATTAATTTTCTTGAGGCGACTGGTGCTACACCCAATATCAACAAAAGATCGATTGTTTTATCCTTATTCTAGTACAGTTAGCAGGAGAAGTACAATACAATAACAATACAATAATGCTTTATTGAATACCAAACACAGGAAAAACAATAGTTAACAAAGTTAATAAACAGTGGGTACAATGGGTGGCCTTATCGCTATGCGCAATTTCTTACAGGCAACCTTTAAGAAGAAGTAGTAAAGTGAAGTACTTACAATTAAAAGCAAATCACTATTTGATAGGATTAAATCCTTAACATAATATATTAAGAATATTGTATTGTAACGTCACAGGTCGTCAGGTCGTAGAGGACAAATCTGTTGACTACGAAGCGGACGAGGACGCGATACGGGAGATCACGTACAGCGAGGGAGGAGGCGGCGGGAAGCTCCTCCAGCCTGACCTGCTGGTGGGCGTGCCGAGCGACCGAGACGTCGCGCCGGGGGTCAACGCGCCGCTTTTACAGGTCTGTACTTTAAAAGAGAAGTCGGTCGACGACAAGCAGACGAGGACGATCCGAGAGATCACTTACAGCGAGGGAGGCGGCGGGAGGCTCCTCCAGCCCGACGTACTGGTGGGGGTGTCGAGCGACCGGGACGTCGGCCCGGGGGTCAGCGGTCTACTGTTACAGGTCTATACCCTAACTTACTAATACTATAAGTGGCGAAGCGTGTTTGTTTGATTGAACGCTTTATTTTAACACCAAAATTCAGAAACAGGAACACGCTTCGCCACTTATAGTATTAGTAAGCTAGGGTATTATATGTTAGATTTTGTGAACGAAACTATATAGCATACTCTGTGGTCAATGGTCGAATAATAAAGATGTAGAATTCAATTAATAAAACTGTTTTATTAAAGCTAGCCAGTATATTCAGTAAAATGAATAATATCGAGTAATGGAAAATCAAAGAAAAAGAATAAGTGTAAAAAAAAAATTAACACTCAACATTATAGACCTGTAACAGTATTGTGTTGACCTCGTTTTTCTAGGATGAAAAGTATCCATGTCCCATTCTAGGACCTCAAGTACTATTAGTCCATGGTACTATCAAAGTCTGTTGAGTCATTATGAAGTTAAGTGGTAAGAAACATGACTTTCGCATTTTTAGTACTAGTGGATGATCACCGCGGTTCCTTTTTCAGGACCTGACGGTGGATATCTGAATACCAAATTTCATCAAAACACATTTCGCAGTTATAATATCTCTATACAGGGTGGAATTGAATTTGATATTTTTCCGAAATGTTTGAACTTAGTATGGACTGAGTGAGCTTTAGATCGAGTATGAAGCGTTAATTTAAAAATACGTATATGACCAAAAAATAGTAGCAGCAGCAATAGCAATAGCAGTAGTGCGCAAGCATTACTGTGTTCCGGTTTGAAGGGCATTGTAGCCAGCGAAATTACTGGGCATTATGAGACTCAACAGCTAATTGTCTCAGGGTGACGAGCGCAGTGCAGTGCCGTGCAGGATTTTGCAAAACAGAATTCTGGGTGGTGCTGTTATTGTTATGGGCTGGCGTATTGCTTACCATCAGGCACACGACCAGCTCGTCTCGTCATTCAATTACATTTGACAATTACCTAGCTGAATTGACTATTTCACTAAACAGGGCACGCGGGGGCGACGCGTCGCCCCCGCGCCCCGCCGCGTCGCCGCGTCGCGACGCGGCGGGGCGCGGGGCGCGGGTGCACGGCAGGGCTCCCACTAGCCTCCCTGCGTCGCTACATTTCATTCACATTCATTCATTGAAATTTCAGCTAATTGACAATTATATTTTGCCCAACTATTTTTTTTTAATTTAACGCTATAGCATTATTCTAAACATGGACTGAGTATAATAATATACATTTCGGAAAAATGACGATTTCAATTCCACTGTGTATAAATACAAAATAACTGCTGTTCATTGGTAAACGCATCACTTGGAAACGGTTGGACCGAAATGAAATGAAATTCGTAAAAAACTAACGTCTGTCGCGTCAGCTAGTAGTACCTAAGTATCAAGTTAACTTCTAATGCCCCATTGTAATTTGACAAATATGTCGCCCACAGTTCGACCCATCGGTAGTGCAAGGTCAGGGCTACGCCCTCGCGGCGCGCGGCGGCGTAGGGCTGTCGCACGCGGCGGCGCGAGTTCAGGACGCGGAACTACAGGAGATGAGCGACACCGGGCGCTGTCTCTCCATGCACCAGCCCTGGGCCTCGCTGCTGGTTGAAGGAATCAAACTGTAAGCTTTTAATATTTAACAACATTTTTATTTGAATTTTAATATGGTTTGACATAATAATTGATAAATAATCTATAATAATTATTTTTGAATGTGATGTGTACCTACTATAATTATAATAATGATTGCAATTGTTTGACGTAACTTTTATGATATTTGCATGCCTGCTGGTAGAATATGGTTGAACTTATAAATTTGTAACATCATGTATATTTACCCATATTCGCAATAAATTAATTTGAATTTGAATTTAAGTAGTGTCCACGTGTCACGTGTTCCAGGCACGAGGGCCGCACGTGGTACACGCACCACCGCGGGCGGCTGTGGATCGCGTCCACCGCCAAGCCGCCCGACCAGGACGTCGTCCGCGCGCTGGAGAACCAGTACCGCGTGCTTTATCCCGGTGGGTATACACCTTATATAAGTGTTTAAACTATCGTTGTCACTAACACTATTAGATTAGATTAGATTAGATAACTCTATATTGTTGCTCCACCAGAAATTATTACAACAAAAGAAAAATTGCAAACTTAAAAACTAAAGTGTTACAATGAACGGTAGTATCATTATATACTAGCTGCGCCCCGCGGTTCCGCCCGCGGTTTCCCGGGATAAAAGTAGCCTATGTGCTATTCCAAGTCCTAAAGTACCTACCCAATTTCATCAAAATCGGTTCGGTAGTTTTTGCGTGAAAGAGTAACAAACATACATCCATACATTCTTACAAACTTTCGCGTTTATAATATTAGTAGGATCCCAGATAAACTTGTTTTCGACTTGCTACAAGTTTGAAGTATCAAACGTGAAAACTTGCACCAAGTTTGCCATGGCAAGTGTGCAAAGTTGCAGCAAGTTTAAATCAAACTTTCTAGTTACCACCCAAAAAATTGCGTGATATTTGTCACGACAAAGAAGCTGCAATACAAAAATTTACGTTTCACGATTGACGATACCCAGCGCCTGGTAGCAAATCTACGTCATAATGACGTCAATTTACAGGCGTTTTCCGACGTAGGCAATGTAAATTATATCAAAACAGGAGTAGGAACTGCCTTTTTAAAATAAATAGCTTTCGTACTAACAAGCTCGTGTCTGACGTGGCTACGGAACCCTACCTTATACGAAGACGCGCACTTAACCAATTTTTAACCCCCGACACAAAAAAGAGAGGTGTTATAAGTTTGACCACTATGTCTGTCTGTGGCACCGTAGCTCTTAAACGGGTGAACCGATTTGGATGCGGTTTTTTATTTGAAAGCAGGTTTTCCAGCGGTGGTTCTTAAATGTTTTATCAAAATCGGCGCAGCCGTTTTTTTGCTTTTTTAATGTTTCTTGTGTCGGGGGTTTTGTAAATTTAACTTTTATAATTATCTATATGTATGTAACTTTTTCTTTTAAGGAACGTATTCTATAATGTCTGTTTGTATTTCAGACAAGCAGTGTAAGTTCCCTACATTCTACCCGACGGGGTGCCTGCTCGGCTGCGTTAACGTCGACGACTGTCTCAATCAAGAGGAGTATGACAAGAAGTAAGTGAAATATCTCCAACTAGCTGCGCCCCGCGGTTCCACCCGCGGTTTCCCGGGATAAAAAGTAGCCCATGTGCTATTCCAAGTCCTAAGCACTTTTCTTTTTTTTTTCCAGACTGAAATCCATTAATTACACATTAAATATCTAATAATAATTATATAATATAAAATAAAATGAAAATGTTAGTCTTTAAGTGAACGGCGTGTGGTACATCCGCCACGTCCGGTGTAGTGTGTTGGAGTGGCAGTCTCGCACCGCAGCCACCAGGGAGTTGTCGGAGCGATGCAGGGCGGAGCGCGCGGCGGCCGACCGGCTCCTCAGCGGTGCCTGCACCACCGGGGCAGGCGGAACATTGCGTGCTACGCGTTGTTGTACTGCACCCTCATTTCGCTCATGGCAGCCTTGGTGTGATTCGTCCACAACTCCACAGTGTAGAAGCTAATAGTATATTAATAAGATACGGGGAGACGGGTCTGAGCAGCCGCTCAACTGCCGTCTCTCTCTAGATCTATGTGCTCCATCTTAGGCCACATCATCGCTTCACATCAGGCGAGATAGTGGCCAAACATGGATCTATTAAGAGAAAAAAAAAGGTATAAATATTGTTACATACCATAGGTATTGTAACTTTCATTTAGACAAATTAAGTTTACGCGTAATTTGGCTTTACCGTGTGCGCGTAATTTGTACCTGTGAGCTCCGTTATACATTTTGAATGACACCACTATTAGTAGGTACCTTAGTACCTAATATTTATTAGTAGGAATTAGTAGGAAGAGCTAAGTATAAGTCTATGTATTTAATTAACCGACTTCAAAAAGAAGAAGGTTCTCGGTTCGATTGTATTTTTTTATATTTTATGTTTGTTACCTCAGAACTCCGTCATTTATGAACCGATTTGGAAAATTATTTTTGCGATGGGTTATGTATAGCTACGAAGTCCCATATAAACTTCATCGATATTTGACCTTGGACTTCGAATATACACTGAAGACGGTTTTTTTATAAAATGTATAGGTACTTGTTATTGTTATCAATATTGTATTCAATAGGTACCCCGCCGGGGAGAGCGACAGTCCGTACGTCTTCATCTGCTCTAATCCTATCAGTCTGAGGCTACGCTTCCCCATCAAAGGACAGCATAAAATATGTAAGTTGCTTTAATATATGCCTATATATTTCTTGTGTTTTACTGTTTTGTTTGGTTCATGGTCATACTACGTTCTCTGAGTCGAATCTGAATCAGTGAGCGTTGGGCCTTAAAGTCCACCGCTATTCAGCCGCCAAGCAGTAGTGCGCAAGCATTACTGTGTTCCGGTTTGAAGGGCATTGATTTGTAGCCAGCGAAATTACCGGGCATTATGAGACTCTACAGCTAATTGTCTCAGGGTGGCGAGCGCAGTGCAGCGGCGCGCAGGATTTTGCAAAACAAAGTTCTGGGTGGTGCTGTTATAGATAGATAAACACTTTATTGTTAAAAAACCTTAAATATAGGTACATGAAAAACAAGTAAATTTTACAGTAATCAGCATAACAATAGGCGGTCTTATCGCTCAAAGCGATCTCTTCCAGACAACCTTTGAACAGAAAGGACTAACATAATTTGGAAGGACGGTGGTTTTTTGAAAGAAATGCAAATTCTATTATAAATATATGTATAAATATATATATATATATATATATATATATATATAGTATATATATATATATATATATATATATTGTTTAGCTGCGTAGGAATTCGTAAAATAATAGACCAAATACGAAAATTTGCCACTAGGAACACACACAACCTCGTGCTACCGAGCTCGAAACTAAAGATCCATAGCTCAGGCCCAAACGTAATGGCGATAAAAATATATAACAAAATCCCAAACAACATAAAAAAGAAAGCATTGAATCAGTCTTCTCAAAAAAAATTAAAACTATCTAATTGAAATGTTATTACAATTTAGACGAGTTTTTCAACGACAAGTAACGTAAAATAATGTAATTATCTATGACTATTAATACCTAATACTTTAATATGTTTGTTTATTTAATGAATTGGTCCGCTCGCTATAGCTTCTATTGATAGCAATAGAAGCAGGGTATATATAGATATACCCTGTCGGGGTCGTATATGTTTACTAATCCTTTATCATAAGACCTCTCTAAAGGTACATATATGATTGCAATAAATTATTGAGTATTGAGTAAATTTAAAGGCTTACCCACAGGTCAACGCCCAGTAACTGAACCGTATTTCAATAATCGCAGGCTAAACCTAAATCCAGGCGAGGAGAGTCACTCCAACGTGTTGTGCACATACCTCCAGTCCGCACAAAGCGCTTTACCGACTTTTTCATTATTATTTCTTTATTCATTATTAAGGAGTGGAATTCTCTACTGGAATCCTCATTTCCTTCTAACAACACCCTGGGTGTCTTTAAGACAAGAGTGAATAGGCACCTCATGGGCAAACGTGCTCCACCTTAGACGGCAACTACGCTTACCATCAGATGAGTTGTCAAACGCGAGCCCATTTCTTCATAAAACATATCCTTAGATGATTATACGATTGTCACTTGTGTGATCTGTAGGTGTGTTGTCTGATGTCTCAGGGTGATGAAAACAATGCAGTGTATCAAACGAAACTTGACTGTGGCAGATGCACAAGACGTGCAAAGCCAAACCCCACAAAGGGGAGAAGAAAAAAAAAACAATGCAGTGCTACGCAGTGCTTTTTGTGGTATTAAACGTTCTGGGTGGCACTGCATTTGTTATGGGCAGGCGTAGCGCTTACCATCAGGCGAACGACTTGCTTGTCTCATCACTCAGTTCTATAAAAAAAGGCCGACTGGATGACAGAGCGAACTAGTCGCAGTAAGCCATGTCCTTAGTTCTTCATTCAATAAAATTACAAAATAAATCCTAGATAAGTGTACATCAAAGAAATGCTACTTTACAAGCTTTTATTTACCTTGCAATGTATGGGTCAAATCTTGCTAGTTGAATCATAACCACGTCCTGTTATCTTACGGAGTTGAAATTTTGCATACATAGTCCAATGACAATGCAATGTTATGGTGACAGCCAGCTGATCTAATAATTAAGACGGAAGGTGGGCAATGGAACTCCTTGACGAATAATCGTAAAGTACTTGTGTTTGGGCTCATTTTAAATGTTATTTTTTACAGATACCTTGGACAAAACAATTCACCACGCGGCGTTGAAATCTATCCAGAAAATGAGCAAGTTGCAAGCTGAAGAGGCTCACGCTGGTTAATATTAATTGTTTTTATCTCTCAATTAACATGTTTACATTTATATAAGGGTCAAATAAAGACGATCATTAAAAGAAATAATTTATTTACATAACTAACATCTAAAACATAAATATTTCAAGTGTTCACTCATACATCTCCATTTACACACACACACCCATACAGACAAGTATTACATACACATTATTATATTATTGTTCTAAAAACTAAATGAGCACCGTTATGATAAGGAGTTATAACATAGAAACAGTCAAGATCCCACGATAGTGGATATTATATAAATTACTACTTATATTGTATCCTTTCTGCTTTTTACTCGATTATTTTAGTCCGTAAAGTCATCATAAACCGTCCTCATTTCATCTCGGACGGTCGTAATGTATAAGCATAATTTTCACTGATTTTAGCTTTAACATTCAGTCTAAGGACCATATAATCAAACGAAAATAGCCTCTATATTAGGCCTATAGAAAGTAGCTTTGGCAGTAGAAAAGATTTGGTTTGTTTTGTAAACTACAGGAACTTTACGATTCCTTCTTCTGATTTAACTGGGGGAAGAAAGCCTCGATCGGCAGAATGGGGTCATCCGTCGCTATCGTGAAGTAATTTGGTACCCTCCTACTATTAGTGGCTACCGTCTTGAACATTCCCGGCTTATTGTAGTCCTTACTTGCGGCTAAAGTCAGATCTGATACTCTTTTCGAATGCTCGAACAAATGCTCGATGGGATCGTGATGCTTCTTATCAGCGATTTTCATTATGGCGCTCTCTGAACGAGTCCTTTCAGACGTGATATCTCTCTGGTCAGGAATATTGCTCTCTGTTACTATTATGTCTTGGACGGATTCTTCGATGTCAGCGTCTTTGATCTTCTTCCTAAGAGGTCGTCTTGTATTCAGCGTTGTGGGTAAAGGTTCAGTAGTTTGTGTTTCCTCAGTAGGTCTCGGACGTCGGTTGCCGTTTCTTATGCGCGCAGAAACCTTCGTCGTGCTTTCTACCTCAGCTGTTGTTTGCCGTTGCCTCAGTTGCTGTCTCACTGTGTATGTCTCCTGTGTACTATCCGTGTTGTTGATCTTGTTTCTCGCTTCTTTGGGTACGAATCTCTTTCTTTCAGTCGTGCTCTCGTAATCGGAGTAAGTAGTGTCAGTGTAAGGTCGTCTTGGAGGGAATCTTAGTTTTGTTGTACTCTCTACTGGCCTATCAGTGGTGGTCGTTGAACCTAGTCTGTTTTTGTAGTCTTTGACACTGAACTTCGGTCTGTTGTATTTGTTGCGAAGGCGGGGTCTTTGAATCTTTCCATTATTTGTGTTAGTTTCGGTGCGGGGTGCGAAGGTTGTCACTTCGTTGGAAACGTCGTCGTCGGTGGTCATTTCCCTGTAGCGGCTGGTCACCGGCTCCAATTTAGCTTCGATGGGTTTCACGTCTTTGTGGAATGCGAATTCTAAATCAGGGTCAGTAGATCTCAGCGTGTCAGGTATCGTAACATCGCTAGTTGGGATATCTTTCTCATCCTGCATGTGGGTGTAATCAGGCGTTTCTTCAGTTTTGTATTCAAATACAGGGGATGTCGATTTCGGATATGGCTGGCGGTTCGCGATTTTCATTATTGGCGACTCTTTGTTCGCCTCGTATATTTTGAAGCTTGTGATCGTCGTAGCTTCGATTCTTTCGGCTGGAGTAGTGCTCTGCGGGCGCCGAACTAACTTCTTCTTTACGATCGTTGGTGCTGTCGGTGAGACGGTCGGTAAGGCGCTGGTCGTTAAGTCAGTAGTGACGCTCGGAGTCGTAGATTGAGTCTGCAGCTTCGCGTTTGTCGTGGGCCGAACTCTAGGTTTGATAGTGTGGACCTCATCAGATTCGGTTTGCGTAGTCTCTGTAAATCTGGTAGTAGAAAAACGAGTGGTACTTTCTTCCTTGTTACGGTTCAAGATAGCTAGGGGTGGGCGGCGCCTGCGGATTTTGTTCCTCTTACGGATCTTGTCCTTGTCAATGGTGGGGGGTTCCGAAGTACCTGGTCCGGTGGTGGTGGTAGGGCGCTTGAAGTGCCTGTTGGGTGCCAGCGTCGGCAGCGCCTCGGGTGGCACGTCGCTGCTGACGGTGCTGGCCGTCGTGGTCTCCGATGTAGTGCTAATCTTAGACGCCTCGGTCGGTTTCTTCGTTCGTCTCGGTACACTGTAGTCCTCGTACGCCGGCGTTGACACCTTGTAGTAATAGTCCTTCAGCTTGTGCTTGCCGATCGGCTCGAAATCGTCGCCAAGGGGACGTCTGCTTTGAGATTCGACTTGTCCGTCGTAACCCAAAGAGTTCTGGTACCCCTTATCGTTTTCGGTCACGATGGCGTACTCCTCGGGAATGTCGGTTATAGGTGTCAGGTTCGGTCGGCCGTAGTCCGAATAGTCTTGGTTCTTCACCGATTCTACGGTCGATTTAAAGTTGTCGTACGGTTGTGACGTCAACTGCCAAGGCGAAGGGGACGAATGAGTGATAGCGTCAGATTCAGTGGTCTCGGTCACTTCGTAAGTCGGGCGCATTTGTACGTTTGCGGCCACCGTGCTGTCCTTCTCCGCACGCGGTGGGTTTGCATACTGCTTGGTCACCTGCTGGTTGCCTCCTGCCGGGACGCTGTCGTGTATCTTCTGTTTCTTGTATTCGTGCGGGTATTTAGCGTTTTGTTGACTTTGTTGACTCTGTTGGCTTTGTTGTTGGTTGTAATAGTTCGGGTCGTTGTATTGGGACTGGTAATTGTATTCATACACGGTATTCGACGTGGTTTGGATCGGGTTGTATGTAGTTACTTTGTTGTACTCATTTTGGTAATTCTTTGAGAAAGGATCATAAGGGCTCGGTTTAAAAGAGTTTGATTCTTTGACGTTAGCGTTAGGGTCTATTTTCGGTGGCGATGAGACCTTAGGAGGAGTTTGAGGAGTGGGTGTGATTTTGAAGTCGCTGTATGTGGAGCTAAAGTGGATTTGGTTTGGTGTAGTCAGAAGTCTGGGGGTAGTGCTTGGTGTATTGTAAATAGTGGGCGTGGACTTGTAGTTCGGAGAGTAGCTAAAGGAATTGAATATGGTGGTCTTCGTAGGTTGCTGGGGCAGGAAGGTGGGCTTTGTTGATGGGTATAGTGGGTCTCTTCCTTTCACTGACTGCACTCCGAAACTGCCGAATGAACCTGAAACAAAACGTTTTGTTCAAACGATTGTAATTTTATGATTCAAACTTGCTTAGGTGTTCTTTTTACTGAGTTCCTTACCTAGAATGCTGGGTGGGAATACAACATTCTGGAACTGATACTGGGGAAATGTATTGTAGGCTTGGTTCTGCCCTGTAAAGCTCTGTTGTTGCGCTGTCTTCACTTGCTGACTAAGCGACTGCGATGCAGTATCGCTGTCAGGCAACTTGTACACTTCGGGCTTGTACGTCTCGATTCCACTATTGGTCTGCTGGTGCTTCTTCCCATCATTAGGTCTCTGATAGTTTTCTATTGGCTTTCCCAAAAAGTCCAATGGTTTAGACGTCTGGTACTGGCCGAATTGGATCGGCTGAATGCTCGTCAGTTGATGGAGAACGTTGTTCTGTAACTGTTGCTTAAACTTTTGCGGGTACTTCTGGTAGACTGGTCTGGCTGCGTACGGGTTATGAGGGTTACGAATGAGGATGCTATCGAGGGGATAGTTCTGAACATGCTTGTAGTAGTTCAACGCGTTACTGGGGAATAAACCGTTGTTTTGAATCGCGAATGGGTTGTGGTAGGAGTTGATTGGTTGGTTGAGCGGTTGCTGCTGCGTCGGCACTGTTCGGTGGGTGGTCGGGCGGTACGACTGCGCGATGGACGTCAGTTTGGTCGCGTCTCTTGAAGCGAGCGGACGTGCGGACGACGCGTACTGCTGGATGTCCATTACAGGGACTGCAATCTTGTAGTTGTGGACGGGCGCGTGCAGCGGCGCGGTGCCGTACGAGCCGTATATGAGGCCGTTTGAACCGACCACTGGACGCCAGCCGCCTTTTGATGGCAATGTCTGAAAAGAGAAATAAACATCTTTAATTATCTGGTATAAAATATACGTACAAGTGCTTGTATATGTTCGATAGAAATTAAAATATTACTATTAATAAAAGATAGAACGGAGGTCTTACCGCCTGTGTTGCCATTGATCGCCGATGGTTGCCGCAGCTCGCTGCTAGTAGCAACGTCTGCAGCACAGCCGCAGCCAGCCATAACCGCGTTCCTAGAATTAAACAAACACATCGTTTTACCACTTCTGTACTACAAATAACTATGGAATAAAGATGCCACCTTGGGGTAACTAACACCCGTCCCAAACAGGGACGTTAGGGTAGGTACCAATTAATTTTCCATGCCGCAGTTACACCCGTGGTTTTTTCAAGTTCAAAAGTTCTTTATTCAATTTTAGCATCACAGACGCACTTATGAACTTCGACTATTATTACAATGACTCTACCACCGTATCGAAAAAAGGACCACTACCCACTTAAAAATTCGTTCTTAGTAAACACACGGGCATCAGTACCTATCACAGTTTTGTAATTCTTAAGATTTCTAAGTCAATGAATCATCGATTACCGCTTTTTTTGTCGCTTATATCATATATCTATGTTCGGCCACATATCACGTGACGTTATAACCGACGATGCGGACGAAAATGGAGCATAAAGAAGACAACGGTTCAGCATCTGCTCAGGGCCATTTCATTGATCGCGCTTTCATACAAAATCAGAATGATCTTTTAATTATTACAGGCTCGTTAAAGTTACTTTTTAACCGACTTTAAAAACAGGAGGAGGTTTTCAATTCGATTGTATTTTTTTATGTTTGTTATCTTCGAACTCCGTCATTTATAAACCGATTTGGATCTTGTGTTGGGTTCAGTATAGCTACAAGGTGGTCCCATATAAATTTCATCGGTATTCGACCTTGGACTTTTAAGATATATCAGAATTGAAGCCGGTACTTTTTGTTATAAAGTAAATTATTATTTAGATATTATACTTTTCTCTGACAAATTATGTGAGCGAATTTGGAGATTAAACCAATTGACAAATTTACTATACGTAGCTCTTAGGTGTTTTCTAGACCCGTAATTCATTAGACCATAATATATTTAATCAGATTAGCACTTCCAGCCATGAAACGCGTTTCGCTTGTTAATTTTACATTTTACATTCGAAAGTAGGTAAAGACGGATCGCTAGACTACTCCATCTTCTAGCTTCCCTTGCAAGTGAATTTAGTGGGTAAATGTGTTTGCGTTTGTACTAACTAAGTAAATATTAGTAAGTATTAAATTATTACTTAGCATGTTTACAATTATTGCATTTTCTGTTTCTTTGCCTGATGCTATACGTAATAAGTCAGTTTTCGTCCTACCTCCATTTGTATTTGTGTTAATTGTCAGATATGTTGTAATCAATCGCTACCTTCTTTCCGATGCTCAGTGTATCCACAGAATACTGAGGGACAGAAGCATCACTCTGCAAAGAAATTGAGACAAATAGCGACTCTTGCTATGACGCAATAAAATTCAATTCAGCTCGCGTAGCGCTGCATACCTACCAGTCATATTAACCTACAGAGCGCCTCTCTTTCTATCGCATAGCTTTTATCTCTTCTGACGCGGCACGTGTAACGACGAGCCGCCGTCGGTGTCCGGCTATGTACTTGTAGCTTCGTACCTACAGTACGGAGTGCGCTAGGCCTGGTGTATCGTAAAATATTATTCTTAAGTTAACTTGTATTTCTTAAGATAAGTGAGTTATACCCTTTTTAAGAAATAAATATCTTAAACCGTAAACCGTTTGTATAGAGAAAAAGAAAGAAAGAAAAACCATTTATTCAACAGACAAAAACCACAAACAAAAATAAATATTAAATATATGTTAAGCGTGCCGAATGGGCTCAGCTCAGCATAAAACGCCGAGAGTTTTACATAACTTGGCGCTGATTTTTAGCTGATACCCGTTTTGTTCTAAGAACAGTGAAAAATTGACTGTACTTACTTACCATAAAAATATTTAAACTGATACATTTAAAATAGATAGATTGATAGATAGATAAACACTTTATTATTCACCTTAAACATAGAAATTAAGTACAAGTTAAATGTTTACAATGGTGTAACAATAAGAACAAAGCGATCTCTTCCAGACTATAAATAATATCCTACAAATAATGATAATACAGACGATAAATCTCTATTTATCATTTATCTATTTATCATGTATACAACGTAGCCCATACTCTCTCTATGAGAGAAGGCCCGTGTCCCAGCAGTGGGAACGTGATGGGCTGATGATGACGATGATACAACGTAACATAATTAGAGTAAGTTATATTGTTAAAAATATATATGAGCTATTTGATAAAAACTTTCGTGAGTTTGACACATTATTTATACTATTTAACCAATTTTACGCACGTAGGTAGTTATCAACCCAGTTCGCGACGGGGCGCGATCTGTTTCGGACCGCTTAGAGGTCCTTGATCATGAGCTATGCGAGTGATCCGAATGCAATTTTAATATCATAGTCAAGACCATAATCAAGTTCTAAAGTTCAATTCAATTTTGGCATCACAAACGCAGTTATGAACGCTACAAACTATAGATACTCATTCACTGTACCAAATCAGCCCATCACGTTCCCACTGCTGGGACACGGGCTTTCTCTCATAGAGAGAGTATGGGCTATAATCCACCACGCTGGCCCAGTGCGGGTTGGTAGATGTCACATGTCCTTGAATTTTTGTGATAAATTCTTGGACATTCCCTCACGATGTTTTCCTTTACCGTTTTTAAGAGCGAGTGTTATATCCGCACATAACTTTAGAAAGTCAGTGGTGCGGGCCAGCGGGATTCGAACTTGGGTGCGTCGGATCAAAAGTCGCACGTTCTCCCACTGAGCCACACTTGCTCTCTACCTCGCTCGCTCGCTCGCCGATCACTCAATCAACGTTTTCTTTCGAAACAATAGCCTATTAGCATATACCTATTTCAAAATTAATTTCCAAAATAATAGACGACAGGGTCATACTTTCTCCTGATTTCGGTTCATTACAGGCTGTATTGGAAGGTGCACGAAAGTTGTCGTCTGTCGAGCCGCAACCTCGAATTATGTGCTATTACCACAGCTCGTGGTGAGAAAGTCTTCCTTGTACGTAGTAAATTCATTACGAATAGGAAAATTGCTTCTGGCGCTGCCTTTAGAATTCATCGTTAGGTAGGTATCTTATTTGGAAATATTAAATTACTAGTTAAACATTTAACTTGATATGATAGATAGATATATCGTTTATTTGTCTCTTCGACACACATGTACATTCAATTGTAAGACAATTATTTCGTACTATAAAAATAAGTAGGTACAAAAGTCAAAAGATATTGATAAAATAGGCTTAAACATGCACTTTGAAACGTCAAATACACAAAATACAAATAATTTAAAGTTAAAATTGTAACGTAACATATCTTGACTTAAAAAAAAAGATATGCATGTCTACCCATTTCTTTCCCATACTCAGATTGAAGTCCGGGCTCAGAAAAGAAACGCGAAAACTGACTCTACCAGTGCTTCGGAAATACGCCCGCTAAACTATGCCTAAACATCCTTTCTACACCAATTCACATGCATTGTACTATGTCACAGACATTACGTACTACGCAAACTAAATACTTCACAAAATATATATGTGGAAAAATGGGGTCCTTCACTGTGCGGACACCCGTTACCAGTCTATTCCCACTTGCCACCATCAGCTGCGCTACTACATACTAAAAAGAAACTGTTTCGGTATAATATATATTCTATTTTTAAATACTATCGGAATCCTTTATTATATTCAAACTAGATGGGCTTATAAACGCATGCACCTAGATACAATCCATTTAGAAGTTTTCTATTTTAGGAGAGTCGCAAACGCAAATATAAAACGCTACAGACATCAGGTATGTAGAGCAGAACCGTTCGCCGACCGAGAACTATTCCCACGCCTTGAAATCGGTATCGGTATAGTACGCGTTAAATTTTAAAGTTAATATCTAATCCTACTAAATTCTTGTCATTTGGAGATTTAATTAAATTATCTCGCTCGCACAACAGTTGTTAGAAACCAAACCAAACAAAAAATAATAAATTAAATTATATAAATGAGCTCTATCTTCAAGTAGGTACTAACGGATCTGATTCCTGTGTCAATTTTACAGATGTACAAATAAGTAAATTAAAATAAGCTGGTTTCTAGTTTATTATATAATTTATGGCTAACGAATGGAGTTAAAATAACCCTATCGTAAGTATTATAAAATTAATACGTAGGGCGCTGTTTTATTTGACTTGGCACTTGGTCGTTCATTTAGTTCGTTCAATCCTGAATCTCTAGTAAGTACATAATCTATTTGTGTTTGGTTTTTTATAATTAACACAACTTTTGATCATAATCAATAAGATATGCATAGAATACATGTCTCACGTAAGGAAGCATAAATTGTTGTGTTAATGTGATGCTGTTGCGTCAGATCTGAATTACTTTCAAATAATAAACATAATTAACGACTGAAACAGATTGACATAACTTTGCTACGTGTTGCGTAGGCCATTAACACTTACCTTATTTCCTTTATATTTTTAAAACAACACTACCTATGGCTAACATTATACCTATTACGTATTCAATCACATGTGGTATACAACTACAAATACAAACTACAATACTGGTGGTAGGTTTCTCGTATGCGAGAGGCCGTCTGGGTGGGTACCACCGCTTTGCCAGTTATTCAGCCGCCAAGCGGTAGTGCGCAAGCATTACTGTGTTCCGGCTTGAAGGGCATTGTAGCCAGCGAAATTACTGGGCATTATGAGACTCAACAGCTAATTGTCTCAGAGTGACGAGCGCAGTACAGCGCCGCGCAGGATTTTGCAAAACAAAGTTATGGGTGGTGCTGTTTTTGTTATGGGCTGGCGTATTGCTTACCATCAGGCAAACGACCAGCTCGTCTCGTCATTAAGTCACATAAAAAAAAAAAAATGTGTCTATTGCCAAACGTAAACCAAAATAACAGAGATACCAGGTAACGTAGAGAACGGAACCTGTAACGGAGTTCGATTAATAGTGACAGTTAAAAAAATCATTTAATAAAAAAAAACACGTTTTTGCGCTTTTCGAGGTTAGGTCGGCATTGCATGCTAATAAATGGATTTAAAATGCATTGTCATCGAATAGTTAGCTTTTTTTATACAAAAAATAGATCTACGTTTGACCACCATCTCGCCTGATGTTAAGCAACAATGTGGCCGAAGATGGAGCACGTAGATCTAGATCTAGCTACACTAAAAGTTTCAGCCGGATATCTAAACGGGAAGTGCTTGAAATTTGTGTTGCAAGTATTCACCCGGAACGACAGACAGACAGACAGACAAACAAGAAAGTGACTTAAGAAAAACTTGGTGATAAAATGACTAATTGAGAAAATAAGAGAAATATATGAACTTCGTGTAACTGGTACACAACATCCTGCCAAAATACTCGTCTTAACATAACTGCGTTTTCTCGAAACATGTCCATTTCCACAAGAGCCGAAGTAACTCGCAGAACAAGCTGCAAAGCAGTTGTAAAACTGGTAGCCACGTCGGGCCTTATGTATGTGGATGGTATCACTTTCTAGGATGGCCAGTAATACGGTCAGTTAGTATTATCTAGTTAGATATAAATAGGTAGGTAACTAGATCCTATAGCAGACTTAGTATACAAATACAAAATGCTTTATTGTACTCGAAATAAATATAATCAGTAAGTACATGTGTAATATTATCTCTTTATATTACACAATCTCAAAAAAATGCCCCTCAGTTTTTTGCCGTATCTTCTGAATTGGTTCTTTGACATCTGTGTCATTTTGATAATTTGACGTTCATAAGTGCGTCTGTGATGCCAAAATGTTTAAAGAGATTTTGATTTTTTAGCATACGGTTGTCTGGAAGAGATCGCTGTTTAGCGATAAGAACGCCTATTGTACTTATCATAAGAAAGTATGTTCAAAATATAATTCCTTCTTAAGTGCAATAAAGTGTTTTCTATTCTATTCGACATGAACTTACAAACTTAAGTACAATGGCCGAACTTATCGCTAAGCCATCTCTTCCAGTCAACCTTAGTATACTTCTACAAGTTACGCTACTGCTTATTCTTCAAGATTAAATATAAAATATATTCTATTTTTTATCATTGAAAACTTAGTCAGTTCAAATTCTACTGAAGTTTTGTCGTAATGGATCGTTATTATTCATTCCGGGAGCAAAATCTGAACAGATTTGAAAGGCGGGAAACTAAACAGTTGGCCATAATGTATTGGAGTAACTTATTCTATAAGTTCAAAACAACAATAAAGGACGAAAGGGTTAGAGTTGCCGACAATACGCAATTCAGCATGTTCATCTTTTTTTTTTAACCTATGCTATCCCACTGCTGGGCAAAGGTCTCCCCCAAGTCTTTCCAGCCGTCTCTATTCTGCGCCACCTCGCACCAGCCTTGTTGGTATGCGTCCAGATCGTCCCTCCATCTTCTTTTGGGCCGGCCTGGGCGCCGTCTTCCATTACGTTAGGCACCCATTCCGTTGTGACTTTTGCCCACCTATCTGGATGCATATGGCTTATGTGACCCGTCCAATCCCACTTGAGCCTGGCAGCCTTCCTGCCCACGTCAATTATGGCCGTTTTAGAGAGCAGCGTAGTATTTTGAATCCTGTCTTTTCTTTTAACGCCCAGGATGCTGCGCTCCAATTAAAAGTAAAATTCAAGCATCTCTTTTTATTCACCTGACTAGTCCTCTTTTTATTCACCTGACTAGTCAGCTATCTTATTGAAGTAACGCGGATTTAGACTTCACTTTTCCTTATAGAAAGAGGACATGGAAGCTAATCAAAAAAGGTTTAGCTGACTCACCCTTGCATTAAAACGTAACACAAAGAAATTTCGACATAACAACTTTCATTGGTAGCATGGTGGCCGTTTCGTCCAACACGTACGGATTTCTATAACGTATGGCCGCTTACATTATATTTGTAATGGAGTCCGGTGGACACGTTGTGAATCGTAATTGTATTGCGTGTTGTTTTTATTGTTGTTTTCCCATGGGGTAGTGTAGAAAACTGGAAAAGTGGACAGGTAAGTGTGTACTGTTTTGTGCTACCGATGCTGACGGCTGTCATTATGGAAGTCTTTGTGTGTCCTTTATGTTATTGTAAAGTTTAAATACGGAAGACCAGCGCTGGTCGCACGGCCAGCACAACGCTGAGTTGAGGCCGGTTTGCAACAATTTCAATTTTTTTAAATTAATCTATTACACTGTTAATGTTTTTTTTTGTTATGTGTTTGTTTTTTGTATATCATATGTTTATAGTTAATAAGTTGTTGCAAATAAACGTTTCTTTCTAAATAACCTTAATATCGTTGCTTCTAAAATCTTATAGCAGGTGGTCATCTGCAGAGAGCTGGCTCTTGCATCTCGTCCTCTGCGCGGGTGTCGGCGCATACATGCGGGAGTGCGCGTGCTGGCATGACCCGCAAAAGCCTTTTTTGATATATAGTCTTTTGTTTTGTGTTGTCTTGGATACAATTTTATAATTTTCATGTCGCTTCGCGAATAAAAAGGTTTAAAATAATAAAATGCGTTATCCTGACCTAGAGAAAAGCATCATGGAGCTCTTGACAATGTTCAATATCTCTTGAAATCCAGAGCTTTTTTATTTAGATTTTATTACATCTTTGATGACGAATCATTTAATTTTTCTCTTATATCTTTCTCTCTTCGTCGTATTATAAGAAATGATTTTAAAACAATACGTAATATGTAATTTAGGTTACCTACTATTATAATGATATATAAACACATTAAGGAAACGATACATAACAATATTAGAATATTATATATCCGTATGTCAATAAAGTGACATAAGATGTGCACCTAATTGTTATGATGACGCAACTCCAATTAGAAGCAACTAACATTCAATTACTCACATTTCGTTTCATCATAATCAGTATGGCGTGCCGTCAATATTTTTACGACTATTATGTGACATCATAAAACTCATGGTACTTTATTTGTTCAGGGAGTGAAAGTGAAGTCTAAGTTATATGTTGTTGCATAAATATGTTAGATATGAAGATACAATTCGATTCAGTGACAACTATTACTTATGTAGGTACTTAAGTTGACAAATGTTGTTTAGCGGATTTAAATTGATGACACGGTGTTACGTGATAAAGATACTTATAGTTAAATATAATTTATGAGAACTACTAAACATTATTAATAACTTGCTATAAATTGATAGGCCTTTCCATTTTACATAAAGTAGTTACTGTTAGCCTGTGTCGTCCCAGTTTTGGGCAAAGGCCTCCCCCATGATTTCCAGGCTTCGCGACCTTGCGCTTGTAGACCAATAGTCGCTGAAGGCGTCGAGTTCGTCCCGCCATCTCCTGCGCGGTCTGCCGCGACGCCGTCTCGCTGTATCGGGGCGCCACTTGGTGGTGATTTTGGACCACAGCTCTTCTGGCATGCTACAAACGTGACCAGCCCAGTGCCATTTCAGTTTTGCGGCTTTATTTGCTACGTCGGCAATTTGAGTCTTGGAGCGCAGCTCAGTGTTTCGAACGCGATCCGTTAATTTAACATTATAACATTTATAATATTTCGCCATTTTGAACACTTAATTAGGATATATTGTACATACCAAATTTCATTAAAAACCGTATCAAAATCAGTTGCGTGGTTTAGAAGAAGTAAGCGTAGAAACAGAAATGAGGAAGCAAATAGCGACTTCCTCTATATTATTTAGAGAAGAGAAGAAATGTTTAACCTAGTTTTAGGCCATGAATTGCACAAGTAATACCCATCACAGCAAAACAACAGTTTCAAACAAAACCTTGTGTAAGTCTCAACAAAACATCACAATACCAACTACAACTATATTTTCAATAGCGATAATTGTTTTTCCGCGTTGATGGCAATCAGAACAATCCAGGGCTGAACAATGGTGGCGAAGCAAGCCTGACAAGCAGTCGTGACGTCACGCCTTCCGAGCAACCTGGTACATCCGACGATTGAACTGTCTCCGGTCTTTGACTTCTTGATATGTTCATGTTACGGGCACTGACAGGCGCGGTCGTGACCTAATTTCAAAATCTTTGGTAACTATAGGGTCAGTAGTAACTAAAGATATGTTCGTATGATTTTTAGGAAACTGAACTGTGAGAGAGCACAGGGCCCTAATTCACTATGACAACTTGGCGATTCCTTGCTTCGAGGTCACGTCGATTCCTTCTTTAATAAACGACGATACGAAATTTGTATTCTCTAACGCGTCATAGAGAATCACATATATGAATATATGAATGCGTCATAGAGATGTCGTTTATTAATGAAGGAATCGCCGTCATTTCGAAGTAAGGAATCGCCAAGTCTTCATAGTGAATTAGGGCCCTGGTCCCATTATACTAAGACACGAACAGATGCGATGGGTTTTTCTCTGTGCATACATTTTTGTCCCTTGGCGAGAATCGCATCCTTTGGCTCCGTGTTAGGAGCCGCCTAGCCCGATACCACCCAATACTACACCTTATTAGCTGTCTAGTAGTACCTATATAATTTTGATTTAGTAAAACATTTCGATGTCTTATTTTAACACAAATTTATTTTAAAGATTTCTTGTAGCATTTGCCTTAGAAAAGACTTCAACGCGCACTCTACTCATTTTGCTGTAGCTAAACTTTTGAATATATCTCTCGTGTATGAAGAGAGTTCGATCATCCAAGGAGCTAATTTGTATCGATGTTTGATCTTAGTTTTATAAATCTATGCTGTGATAAAAATTGAAATTATTAAAAAGTTACAACGATATATTTTGAACAAAATGCCTAGCGTAGGCGTCACAGCAAAACATGCACCTCGTGCCTGTCATGCTTAAATAATATTACATTTAATTAGGTATCTATTCACAAAAGGATTTTTGTGAGATACTTTATACAGGTAAATTTTTCAAGTGTGCTTAGTGCCAAATCCGAAACTAGAAGGTGTATGTACCTTATAGTTTTCTTATATCGGGGCTGATTTTGATAAAAAATTAAAACTGCATAATTGGGTTTTTGAAAAATATTTTCCAAGCCAGGAATCAAACATACTGATTTTGGAAAAATAACATCCCCTGTATTATTGCACCAGCCGATAGTGTCGCTTATAAGGATCAAAATCTGTATTGATTGTGCGACAAGATTCCAAATGAACTCGTGTGACATTTTCGTAGATCGCCACTAAGATCAAACGTGAAGCATTGAAGCCAATTATGGACGAAAACGATTACAAATAATTTGGTTCTAATTTTATACAGGTTAATTACTTTTTATCATGCTGCTTGTACCAATCAATTGCTTTTACGATTGGCAACGTACGTACCGCTTTCATAGCGTGCGTGACCCCTACGCTCGCGTTCAGAAACTGTCATATTAGTTAGAGATGCAAGTGTTTTTCATAGATGAGCCCGCGGCCGCTGGTTGAACGGTCCCGGAGCCGTTCGTGCTGCTCCACAGACCGTGGCACGTTTCACTACAGTTATTCGCATCGAGAAAACACTACCAACCACATTTTTATACTTTTATCTCGCTCGAGAGAGCACACAGAGCATATGGCACCGGCAGATGAAAATAAACTCTACCTGTTTGAAATTAAAAGTAGTTTTCAGCTAAAAAGCAAGACCATGTATCAAGTTGAGTTTACGCGCATTTGATTTACAAATACCAATTTTATTTATCGTCGATACAGATTGTTTAGTTCATCGGCATTGCGAATATTAGCAATTAATTTATGTTATCGAAGTGACGATCACGCTTAGATAGTGACAGGTTCTACATTTCGTATTCAGATGAGACTCTATTATCTCATTAAGAGGCGACAAAATTTATAGTTTAACTTGAAAGTATAATTTACAATATTTTCTAAAGTTTTTTATTATTCTATGGTTATGTAAAACACGAAGGCGCGATTCATAAAATTATGTTACTTATTTGTAAAAATGTTTTCTTTCTGTTTTGTTTTAATACTAAAACAAGCAAGGCTGTTAATACTTAAAGTTGTTCTTGAATAGAAAATAATCGTAAACGTCTACTAAAAATTGTTCCGACAAATTCTAAGGCAGTTTTAGATGAAGGTTGTGTTTCAATGAAATGAATTGTAAGTGTTCTTTGAATATCGATACTCTATACTAATATTATAAAGAGGTAAAGTTGTAAGTATGTTTGTAGGGGGTAATCTCTGGATCTACTGAACTGATTTTGAAAATTCTTTCACTGATAGAAAGCTCTTATAGAAATCTTTGACTAACATAGGTTACGTCGACGCGATTGAACTCGCGGTCGGTTGGTAGTCTAAAAATCTTTTCCATACCTAATCTATTGTAACTAAACTTAACAAAATGAAAAAAATACTTAATCCTAAACAACAACGCAACGAGCGGTTAAAACGGGCAGCCTTATTGCTCAATATTTTATATGGAGTTGGTAAAATTAAAAATATGCTTAAATGTTATTTATATCATTATATTTCTTAAATGTAGAGCATTCAATAAAACTTTAATGAGTTTATTGATTAAAACAAAATTTCAACTCAAACCTGTTTTATATAAAACAAACCAATTAAAATAAGTTGGTACATTTAAAGGTGCACTGATGTATTTCAGATTTATAATATTGATTGATTTATAATGTTATTTATTATGTATATTGACTTTAAACAAACCTTTTAACAATAAAAATTGTTCATAGTTAAGCATTCCAATGTTTACCATATAAAAGACTTCAACGCGCTCCCACGTTAAAAGTACCGCATTTTGCAACTACATGCTTTATACCCATAAAAATTGCTCAAATGCTCCAAATAAAAACAAATACGACAATCGCGCAAGAACTTCTTTCGTCGCAGTTAATTGTGCAATAAATTTATAAGAATAACTTTCGTGAAAAAGTCGTATAAAATTATGAATGTACGTAGCAATACTTTCCATAAACCTCAAAACCCAGAAAGATTGATGTGAAACTGATTATTGATATTTGTACATGCACTTTGTTTTATTTCAAGTAGTTCAATGGCCAGTAACAAGGCATTGCAGACCACTAATAAGCACCTCGCGCCTCGTTTTGTTATTAGTGGTTAGCAATTTTCTAACAAAATCACCTCAGTTTTTATCGTATTGTTTGTTAGTGTTTTTTACAGCATGGTTTACATTTTTTTTCAATTGTGATAAATTAAATAACGTTTTTATGTAACTGAGTGACGAGACGAGCTGATCGTGTACCTGATGGTAAACAACATGCCTGAGAAACGAACTTTGTTTTTCTAAATCTTTCGCGGCACTGCACTGCGCTCGTCATATTGAGACAAGCTCTCGTCTCATATGCCCAGTAATTTCGCTAACTACAATTCCCTTCAAACCAAAACACAATAGGTAATGCTTGCGCACTACTGCTTCGCGGCAGAATAACTGTCAAAGGTTTGGTTTAGAATAGTTTTATTATTAAGTATTAAACGTACGTATTTAGAAACCCAAATCGATCTAGTTTTTGAGACAAGTGTCTGTCAACTAATAAGAAAGTATAAGAATTAGGAAAGTGGTCACAGGAAAACTAGATTTGAGAGCAAACCAGATCTGCATTTAAGATTTTAGACTTATACACGGAAATGAAACCTGTTGATTTTACATCTAAATCGCTCGGTGTTCAATGACCAGCAAAATAAGAACGGCCGGTTTCACACGATTAAATTGACAATCGATTATATTCACATTGGTACATTGATAAGCGCAAAATCACTTTCATTACCTGATAAAAAAAAACGCTGGATGGTGATGAGTCGGCTGTCTGTGGGAACAGACTATTGTATGGTTTTGCATGGTTCTTTCACGGGAAAGTTGCATTGTATGGGGATGATTGAGACTCATGCAGAATGATTCGTGCCGTAATACATTGTGTAACTGTTTACGCAAAGTGCATAGGTTAATTCTTAGAAACGTTGTGACTTTGCAGTACTTCACTGATGTTTTGTTAATTTCAAGCAAGGACATATTTGAATAGAATTAGTGTGATTGATAGGGAAGTTAATGATATATGATAAGTGTCTTCCGTGTTTATAAATTCCTAGTTTTATAGATCAGTTGCTATGTAATATGTGATTTTATCAATTGGGTACTAGCCGCTCAACCCGGCTTTGCACGGGTTTGTTTACATTCAAAAGAATGTAATAGATATGGAATGTATCACGTAAACCAAGCAATTCTCAAATAGTGACTGATGGTCGAAACCTCATCAAAATCCATCAAGTAGGTAATATAGGAGTATTAAAAAAGCAGACAGTAACGATCCGACTTAGATATTGTCAATACAGTAAATATTCCCATCATGTTTTAAACTTAAGTACTTACCAAATTAGAAACCAGCAAATTGTGGAAGATGAATAAATACTTTTAATTTTATTATTATTTAGAACAAAAAATATTCTCGAAATTTTAAGAATTTCGGTATTACATGAAAACCACGGGCCTAAACCAAGTGGAGTTCAGTTTCGCAATCTAATTCTGTAAGTGTTAATGTTTCTTCCTGCAAGAACTTACGCACAATTCTACATGTATTTATATACACTTATAGTTAAGTGCAGTTTTTGCACGCTCGCTCTAAAAACGGTGAAGGAAAACATCGTGATGAAACCCGCTTACGCGCTTTGGAGTGGTAGGCTCTGGCCGTGGTTGTAATACCAACTACCGGACAAAGCCAGGTCGTCAAGCGACCTAGTCGTGTTTCGGGATGATGTTCGGTGAACCATCGGGGAGACGGGTCTGAGCAGCCGCTCAACTGCCGTCTCTCTCTAGATCTATGTGCTCCATCTTAGGCCACATCATCGCTTCACATCAGGCGAGATAGTAGCCAAACATAGATCTATTAAGTGTAAAAAGAAAAAATTGATATCGCCGCTTTTTGCTCGCTTTTTCATTCATTCGCTTTTCTCATTGTTATAAATATATTTTTAGGCAAATCAGAAAAAGAGTTTGATACTATGATGGAGGTACTTTGGAATTACTCCCGTACTAGAGAGCACCAACGGCACAATGTATACTCTGTTCATCTTCCAGGTTCTGGTGATTTCTTCCTTCAAGTCAGTATTTTTATGTATTTTTTTCTGTTATTGTTTTTTGTATATTGTGTGTATTAGGAACCTGCTATATCTATGAGGTAAACATTTTTGTTTAGTTTGTCTATTACGGTTATATCTGGTCTATTGTTATGTTTAGTTTTGTCTGTTAATATGGCTCTATCAAAGTACATCTTGTGAGTGGAGTTCTCTAGTACAGGCTAAGAGACATATTGATAATATGGTTTTGCTGTGCCTTGTATGAGTTTATGCTTGATGGATGATATGTGCAACTTAATTGTATCTGTGAGTGTAGTCAGTTTGGGTGAGACTCGAGCAAGTGCTTGTGATGTGTTCGATATTATTATTATTGTTATTAGTAATGGACAAGTGACTTTTTATACACTATTTAGAGATCAACCGGGATCTTTTAAACCGGGGTCTCATCCCGTAGCTGACATTACTTGGTCCAATTTGATGGTAACGCCACAGAAGCCACTTTACTCAATACCTATTTTACTTTATTAATACTTTCACGCATTATATATTATGTACGTAAAAAGTTTAATAAATACATGAATGATTACCCTCGAAACACGTGTGAAGTTTCTCGGGATTTGGTTTTAAACAAAACGTCGTTTATGTTCCAACATTTATATTTTGGGCAGAGCTTCCGCCTTAAAGCACTTATTAATTCACAATGAATGCTGTCAAGCATAGCTGTCACTTTTATACGAACTACGAGTTTTCAAATCATGTTCATTAAGTTATATCAAGAATGTTATTTTACAATAAATGAACAGACTAAAGAAACGTTAGTAGCTTAAATATTTAGTTAAGAATTATGATGAGTTAGTTACATTATTTAATTGATGATTAGATAATTAAGTTAATAAACTACTAGTGGCGCCACTGCTGCTGGCGCCAAAATGTACAATCACTAGTTTGTAATCATGAAACAACCGTTAAAATTTATATAATTGATAAAACCACGTTTTATATAAATAATTAAACACCATTTAAACAATTATTCTAATCAACTAATTCAGTGTTATCTATTTAATTCAATAATTAATCATGTTATTGTCTATGGTCGGAGTGTGACGTAGGCTATGGATGGATGTGATTCGCTAACACACGTCTAGATTTACATTAAGCTCACGTAACAGCGGCCTGCCACCGCAACCTCCCGATCATTACCATCCGGCATTGACCTTCGCCACCACCGCGCCGGGCTGGTGCCGTCATCGCCGGCCACTTTCCATGTCGACGTGGGCGGAATTACTCGCTCCGTTTACGGATGTATCGGACACTTTCTTTTGTTTTGGTAGTACCCAACTGGGAGATTCCTAAACTGATGTGCAGTGGTATAATAAGACTGTATAGTATAGTATTGAAGAGTCGGATTTGACAATGCAATGATGAAACAAATTATATAGTAACTAGCTGTACCCGTCATGCGGTGCAATGCCAAGTAAATAATAAAAGTGGTTGGTTTTCTGGGCCAGGATCCCTCGCGGGCGAAGAATCCACTAAATTTTCATCACAATCGGATCAATATTTTAGGAATGCATAGAGAACAAACATACAAACATTCATTTTTATTTGTATAGATTAATAGATGTTAAGCTGGAATAATTTGTGTCGCAATCTGAAAACGTAAGCCCTGTGAACTGCAGAACGAACTGCACGGGAATCGTTTTATTCGAACACCGATCCCGGTCGCTTTCAAAAATATCTCGTGATCGGTATAAATTTGTCTATGTAATTGTCTTTTTTAATCAAAGTTCGCGTTCATAATGCACTTTGAAGGATGCTTACGCTTTCCAAATTTGAAATTAAAAGCGATCGCGATTAGTGTTTGAGTTATATTCCATTGCTGCTTTCGGCATTTTTTGATCGTCACTATCAAAGCAAGCTAAACGTAATCGGACATTTTGGCGGGAAATGAAAAGTGATACAATCGATTTCGTTTAATTTTCCAAACAAGTGTTATTTCGAGTGATCATGTGTAATATCGGTGGAATATTAACCATTATGTGTTCGTTAACGTGCACGAGTGTAGGCAAATGAAACAAAATAGAGAAAACATTGCTTTTTATGTTCTCCCAAAAAGTCCATGGAAAGTTTGAATAAAGTTCCACCACTTTATTGAAGCACCAGGGAGACGTTTATTTTGAGTACAATACGTAAGAAATCATTGTAATGTTTTCAAACTATCAAATAAAAACTACGTAAGACAAGGTGGTATGGTCCTAGAGACTTTAGCCTGGCCAAACGGGCGAAATGAAAAAAAAACGAAAAAGTTCAACTTTCGTCACCAAATAAAACCTAGGTGAAGAAGGAATTAAAACTTGTATTGTTATAATTTAATAAACTATAATTTGCTCGAATTACGAATATTTATACTAATCGAACCGATACAAACACATTTTTGTGACCCATATTTAACGGCTAGATATAGATTAGATTAGATAACTCTTTATTGTTACACCACCAGAAATTACAACAGCAAAAGGAAAAATAACAAATTTAAAAATTAAAGTGTTACAATGGGCAGTGTTATCGCTCAAAGCGATCTCTTCCAGACAACCTTTCCTGATAGATTTATAAGTCAAATATAATTAGTGCCAACACTACTCCCTACCTTACTATACGTAGCTACGTATTTATATATCTAATTATATCTAGCTGTTAATTATTAGTCAAAAAATGTGTGTTAGTGAAACTAAAAGCTAGAAATAACATTTATAAAAGTTGATTTAATTACATACCGATACCACCTGTGAGAAATCACACATGAGCTTTTTATTTGTGAGGAAAGTTATTAGTTTCTAACGAGATTTTAGCTGTCAACTGTTTTTACACACTCATGTTCTTACAATGGTCCAATGCCTGCTCGTTACATAGGTGCTTTAGTATCGCTTATAGATAAAAAAGTACCTTTTTTAATAGGTATATTGTCTATATTATACAGATTAGAGAAGCGATTAGAAGCCTACGAAGCATCTATACGAAAATTGAAAAACTACATTCCACCGGAAGCTTTAACGACGTAATTGGTTAAATTAATGGTAGTTAGTGTTGTCTGACCTCTATAAATAATATAATCAATGAAAAACGTACATCAACATAAGTTTATATAGTTTATGTTAGTCTGTAAGGTATATATTCTATGGGCCTTTGTTATTTTACTTTATTGTACTTTAATACTGCCTGAAAGAAATAAAAAAATTAATAACGCTAAGCTTTTTCAAAAACTTGCTATTGGATTTGATGGGTTACTTTGCGGGAAATATTCCTCATGGAAAATAGCTTCAATTAGGCAATTTTTTTTATTTTAATGAAGTTATTCAGCCTGACTGTATTTGCTTTTAAAAATACAAAAAAGCCTTTTTTATTTTCACCAATATTAACACAACAAAACTTCCTTACTGCAAAGGGAAAGTTACCCTAAAGCTGCGTTTCCTAATAGGTGTTCCGCGGAACCCTAGGGTTCCGTGAAAGGGTCACTGGGCGTCTGAGCGTCCCGCGCTGAGGGAATATTGGGTTGTGGGTTCGAGTCCCAGCCGGTGGTCGAATTTTTTCTTCCCGAAAAACCTTGTTAGGGTCACTGGGGTTCCGAGAATTGCCGACGCTGGATTATACTCTTTTCTTTTCACATTCACTATGTAACAATAAGGTGCCAAGGATCTTTTAACGATAAGTGAAATTAATTATTTTTTCGGGAAAAACAAGAACCGAGTTCAAGACTAAACTTATATTTTTTGTTTTTGTTGATTTTTCCAAAATGTGCTGAACCAATTTTGTTATAAACCTACCAAACAAAAAAATAATCATCAAAATCAATTCATAATTGGCGGAGTAATCGCGTAACAAACATACAAAAAAATAACATACAGTCGAATTGAGAACTTCCTCCTTTTTGAAGTCGGTTAAAAATATGAGTTGGGGTTCCGCCAAAATTAGGTAGATAATTTAGGGTACCATATCTAAAAAAAATTGGGAACCGCTGCCCTAAAGAACGCACAATTTTGCCACACCCCTGTACAAGTAGGTATTTACGCGTTGACTTACGCAAATACAAGTATAAAAGTAAATTCAAAATTCAAATTCAAAATTCTTTATTTATACAACATCTACAGTTCAAGTACTTAGATTAAATAGGTACATTAGTGGTAAGGTGCATATATTATCAGGTGTTACAGTACCCTTTTGTGAATCCCTGTTCCCTGCACTAGGTCTCATAAGAGCCTGTATAGCAGGATCACAGCGACCCTCTCAGGTCACTCCATCTACACTACATTATTTATATATTTAAGTACCTACATGCTGTGTATATTAACTAAACCTAATTCTATTCAGTATAAATATAATAATAATTACTTACATTGCTCCAGTGATAGGTATGCGTAGGCATTATATAAAAGTGTTTATTTATGTTTATAAATATATATATAAAAAAAAACAAATAACGCCCAATCATCACATACATAGATCCTGACCCCTAACTAGGATTCTCTGTATCTAGGAACCAGGAACTACGAGGACTATGGTCCCACAACACCCAGACACGAAACAAATGCTTGCGCTTTTTTTCTTCTGTGCACAAACATTTGTCCTGTCGCGGGAATCACCCGCAACCTCAGTGGTGTATGAGATTTGAACCAACCTGCCCAACCACTACACCAAAGAGGTTGTCAACGATTAGTAAGTATAACGCCCACAATCACATAGATTTGGTCATAATAATTCCCTTCCCTGTACCATTTTACCAGGGCCAGGACAGAATAATTAACAGATGGTTAAATCGTCATTGATTAATAGTATAAGAAGGTACATTTAAAACCTAGACATATTTTTTTTAAATGATAATATGAAATAATGCTGTTAACACATCTGTCATCGTTTACTGTGCCCACTTAAGAGCGGCATTTCTACACGTAGTATTTCAATTATGACGCCATAGAAGTAATTCCATCGACATATAAAGAAGTTCCATCGTCATGCGCCTTATAGGGTAATGTTACAAAACTACGGTAGCCCTCACACTTTCAACAGTGAAAGTTAATTAACCACTCAAAAAAAAAAAAAGGAGCTGTATGCTCCGCTATTATCATGATTAGCATCGCAAGTGGAGTTAGATGCGATATACGCAAGAATGCTCGCACTGTGCTCTAGTAAATCAGTGCTCTCTTTTGGAAAAAAGCTTTTATTATGCATGTAATTCATTCGTACCAAAAGCATGTTTTTCTGATTGCGATATTTTCTTGCTTTCCACAAACAAATTTAAAAGTCAAGTGTCTCTTAAGTGATTTTGTTATGTATTTAATTTCTTTTACACGTAGTTTATTTTATATTTTATTGTATTTCTTCACATAATCTACACGATAATGTATCGTGTTAGTAGCATCTTGATTGGTTTATGTATTTTGTAGTTAAGACAATACTTTTAAGTTAATTGCAAACCGTTTGTGCTTGATAAACAAGTTTTCTTCGAAGTCCAAGGTCAAATTTATTTATTTATTTATTTATTTACCAAATTTACAATAATTCACTGTACAATTAAATGACAATATATGATTTACACATACCATGATTTGATATTCGATTGTCGGTGGGCCCCAAACTAGGCTAGGCCTGTATCTTGCTGTTAGATTTGACAATACAGAAATTGCGCTTGCTTGCGTTTAGCAGTAACATGATATCAAACACATTTTATATTTACGTTAACGTTAATGTTTAATTGTTACATTGAACTACGATTTTATTAAAATGTAAAATATTTGAATGGGTGACATTATATTATATTAAATATCGATGAAATTTGTATGGGACCACTTCTGATTTTTCCAGATCGGTTCATGAATGACGGAGTTCTGAGGTAACAAACATAAAAAAGCAATTGCATAGAGAACGAAATGAATTTGAATTTGAATTTGAAAAAAAAAGAACCTTCTCCTTTTTTGAAGACGGTTAAAAAATACTAACTAGCGTCCCGCCCCGGCTTTGCATGGATGCGATTTACTAAATGTGGTGTGATTTTTTCGACTTGATTACAAAACAATTTTCTCTACTATACAAGTACATAATTACTCGTAGAATATATTGTACATAATAAACTCCGTAAAAAAATCATTAAATGACAGTGAAAACCTTATCAAAATTCATTGTGATAATTTGACGTTCATAAGTGCGTCTGTGATGCCAAAATGATTAAAGAGATTTGATTTTTTTGATTTTGATTGCGTGATTTAGAAGTAAGCGCAGAAACAGATAGCGATTTTATTTTATACTAGCAACCGCCCGCGACTTCGGTCGCGTCGACATAGTAAAATATAGCCTATGGTACTCAAGGATAGTGTAGCTTTCTATCAGTGAAAGAATTTTCAAAATCGGATCAGTAGTTCCAGAGATTATTATATACCCCCTACAAACATACATACACATACTTACATCTTTACCTCTTTATAATATTATATAGACTATTTAGAAATAGAGATAGAGAAGTACTACGCACTGCTAATTAAAACTAACATAAATACTTGTACAAGCTACTGACCATTACGGACCTATAGATATAGCCCAAATGCTATTTCACCTTATGTAATGAATGTCGATAATAATTAATATCACTTCTAGAAAAAACCTGCGGTGATATAATGCTAGCCCTATAGAGTCTTGCCTGCTATTAGATATCCTGTGCCTGCACTATATAAAATAAGTAGGTATGTACTCATGAAAATATATAAAAGTAGTCCAAGCTTACGAAGTAGGTTGTTTATAGAGGCGCAAACATCTGCTTCAATAAAACCTTTTTTTAAACATTTACATGAAAGAGACTGCAGACTTTTTGGCGGGAAGTGAAAAGTGATACAGTTCGATTTTGTTTTATTTTCCAAACAAGTGTTATTTCGAGTGATCATGTGTAATATCGGTGGAATATTAACCATTATGTGCTCGTAAACGTGCACGAGTGTAGGCAAATGAAACAAAGTAGGGAAAAAAATTGCTTTTTATGTACTCCCAAAAAGTCCATGGAAAGCTTGAATAAAGTTCCACCACTTTATTGAAGCACTAGGAGAGGGTCCGGCTTGTTGCTGTTGACCTTCATACTACGATATACGAAAGAAAATATTGTAATTTTTACAAATTATCAAATAAAAAAGACGTAAGACAAGGCGGTATGGTCCTAGAGACTTTAGCATACCCAAATGGGCGAATTAAAAAAACAAGATAGAGACTGCGTTTAGCGAAGGCTACCCATGTTACACCCGTGAAACAAGTTCTTTTTTAACTGTATATATGATGTGTACTATCCATCATCCATCATCTTTTGAACTGGGGTTATCTTCACCACGGAAACATTCATTGGCCGGCAGTTTGTTTAGAAAGCTGCAGTAAAATTACCTACTTAACGTTCACGGAAGTTCGTGCGGGTTTAAGTGTCATAATAGTAATTAAATTTAAATAAATACATCCAACGATCACATACATAGATCCTGGCCCCTAACTAAGATTCCCTGTATATAAGGAACCAGATCTAGGGAATTATGATGAGAATCTAGACTTAATGATTATTTACTGTGAAATGATTACGTTGAGGAAATTCGATGTGATACCTTAGTAATAGCACAACAATATGTGTATATACAATATGTTGAATTATAATTTATAATACTGTCACTTGTGGTAGGTTTCTCGTATGCGGGAGGCCGTCTGGGTGGATACCACCGCTTTGCCAGTTATTCAGCCGCCAAGCAGTAGTGCGCAAGCATTACTGTGTCCCGGTTTGTAGGGCATTGTAGCCAGCGAGATTACTGGGCATATGAGACTTAATATCTAATGACTCGGAGTGATGAGCGCAATGCAGTCCTACGCAGAGCTTTTTATGGTATTAAAAGTTCTGGGACGCACTGCAATTGTTATGGGCAGGCGTGGTGCTTATCATCAGGTGAATGACTTGCTGGCCTCATCAATCAGTTCCTTAAAAAAAAAAGAACACATCATTGCACGCCATATAAAGACAATACACTATAAGTAATTTTATCGTACATGGTAAATGTTTGGTTCCATAATGAGTGATCTTATCGCTATTTATTTCGTAGGAAAGCATAATATAAAAAGAAAAATCGTAATTTATAAATACAAAGTTAGCTATAACAGAAGAAACGGTGCCGACATAATGGTGATGATGATGATAATAAAAATACCGCGTCACAATAGTCAAACAATAAGTGGATACAATTTAATGAGCAGGAGCATTTTACAGAACAATAAAAGTGAAACTGGATAATCGATCACGATTTGCTTTCTATTTTTCTTATAATAATGGTAAGATATTGTGAATAGACTGAACTGAAGAGAACTTTAAACATAATAATATTAACACCTAATACATACTTCATCATCAGCCCATTACCTTCCCACTGCTGGGACACGGGCCTTCTCTCATAGAGAGTATGGGCCATAATCCACCACGCTTGGTTAATTAATGATATGAATTGACATGTAAATTATTATTTTTTAACATTTGCTAATTTACAATAAATATAATTAATAAGACCATGTAATATTTGATATATACTAGCAAATAAATGATTGATTGATAAGATATTTTTATTTTTTACGCTTAATAGATCTATGTTTAGCCACTATCTGGCCTGATGTGAAGCGATGATGTGGCCTAAGATGGATAGATAGATCTAGAGAGAGACGGCAGTTGAGCGGCTGAATTATAAAATATAATATAGCATATTTAGAAAAAATAAAATTTACAAGAAGTGTAACACTGGGTTGCATTACCTTCAGATAAGATCGTTTCTAGAAAACGAATTAACAAGTAAATATTCGATATCGGGAGAATTGGATGACATTCTTTATACGTTTCAGATAGTTTAGTAACTGTTTGGAAAATGCTACGCTTATTTTGCCGCTACGTACGCAGTGGCCAGCTACCGTTGAATTCCAGTATCCATGCAATTGATAAATAATTAATTTATTAGTGGTAGGTCTCGTATGCGGGTGGACGTCTGGGTACGTACCACCGCTTTGCCAGTTATTCAGGTGCTAAACAGTAGTTTAAAAAAAAAACACCCAACGATCACATACATAGATCCTGGCCCCTAACTAGGATTCCCTGTATCTAGGGAACCAGGACTGAGGACTGAGGAATGAGGACCATGGTCCCATGACACCCAGACACGAAACAAATGCTTGCGCTTTTTTTCTTCTTCTTTGCACAAACATTTGTCCCGTCGCGGGAATCGAACCCGCAACCTCAGTGGTGTATGAGATTTGAGCCAACCTGCCTAATCACTACACATCACTACACGCAAGCATTCACGTGTTCCGGTTTGAAGGGCATTGTAACCAGCGAAATTACTGGGCATACTCATGGTGATGAGTGCATTGCAGTGCTACAGTGCTTTTTATGGTACTAAAATTTCTGGGTGGCACTTCAATTTGTTATGGGCAGGCGTGGCGTTTATCATCAGGCAAACGACTTGCTTGTCTCATCACTCAGTACCATAAAACAACCCTTTTTGATGCTTTTTCCTGTAAAAATTTAGGTCGCTATCCAGCCAAAGGTTGTCTGAAAGAAATCGCTCTAAGCGATAAGGCCGCCCATTATACCTCAAATTAATGTATATTGTACTTATTATTTCTTTTTTTGTGTTGTGTGCTTATTTGGTGTGCAATAAAGTGCATTATCAAATTCAAGTCACAAATAGTCACAGATAATCTAAACCTTATAAGTTCAGCTTTCAACCATAGAAAATTACATAGAAATAATCACTGACTAATAAATATAAGGCAACAAATTCAAAATTCAGAAGTTCTTTATTTCAGTTTTGTTATCACAGACGCACTTATTGACGTCAATTATTACAATGACTCTACCACCGTATCGGAAAAAGAACCACTACTCGAGAAGATACGGCAAGAAACTAAGGGGCTTCTTTTAGAACTTTTGTTACAATATTTTATGTTTGTTTTTGACAATATTATTTTTCTTAAGTGCCAGTTGGCTACTTGATAGAAGCGGAATGTTCCATGCATCTTTGTCTTATAAGTAACGGTTACAAGTTATTTCAAACAGTTATTTTCAGTTAATTTATCCAGATCGAAGCTAAACTCCATGGCTATAAAATAACCGTTCCAGTTTCCTACATAAAATACCTCTACTTCTAATAATCTAATTAAGTATGTGCTATCAGTATGTGAAGATTTCTTGCTAACAGTTGATTGATACAAAAGAACCGTAATATCGATACAGTAGGTGTTACCATTACCACCTCGCTTCAAGAATCTTACCATAAATCAATGAGACCCAGTAATTAGCCCTAGTTAGGTATTTAAACACGTCTGTTCTCGTTTTAAGTGATACAAGTAGGCCGGCTTCCGGGAACCACATGAACGGCTTTTCGCATAAAAACGTACTCATATGTTGGTCCTAACTTATAATGTCTCTTTTTATAGCATAATTTACGTATTATGGCAAAGAATTATGCAAACAGTTACGCCTAGATACTTTGTGTTTAAAATTCGTAGAAAGTTGTTTGTATTTAAATTTTTAGATATCACTTTCAATGAAAGTTGCATCATTTTGGAGACTTTATGGTTTCTCTTATCAATCAAAGTGATTACATATTATTATCTATATTCAATTTAGGTAATCTGCCATTTAAAAATCCATTTGCAAATGTTCAGTGCTATATATAACTTATCACAGTTAATAAGCTTTTTTTATATGGAACGATTTCCTCCTGTAAAATTTCTTTTGAACAATTCAATTCCTGAAATTTAATCTTTATTTATTTATAATATTTATAAATACATTAAATAAATATCCTGAAAAATAACACAAGTCCTTACCATTCATTTTCACAGCACAAAATGTCCTTTTAAGCATAACTCCAAAGATCAACACTGTCTCCTCAGCATCACTGTCACTTCACTAGAGCGAGTCACTGCGCTCAGTGGAAAGCGGCGCCGGCGCAGGTTCGCGGTCGACTGCCTCTGCTGGCTCGCTGCTTGCCGCTGCCACCGCGGGGTGGTAAGGGAGGCATGTCATAATCGTAGGTTACCATATCTTACAAATGAAATGTGCAGCGAAAGTTAAGAAATAGTTTGGCCATAAATATTGGTTTGTTAACAATTCTTTGAAACGTACCTACATGTTACATGGTATGTGTAATTCCGGTTGTGAAATAGTTGAAAAGACAGTTACATTCATATGACATGCATGTGTAGTTTTGCGAGAATATAAGGTATTATTAGAGGTAAAAACGGATGAGTGACGGATAGTATAATTATTTTTTAGAAAAAAACAAAAACTGACTTCAATGTATCTTCGAAGTCCAAGGTCACATATCGATGAAATTTATATGGGACTACTTCGTAGCTATACTAAACCCGACGCAAAAATAATTTTTTAAATCGGTTCATAAATGACGGAGTTCTGAGGTAACAAACATAAAAAAATAAAAATACAATAGAGAACCTCCTCCTTTTTGAAGTCGGTTAAAAAATAAGAGGTCCGCCAGGATCTTGCAATACCACCAACATTGCCAAGCGGACCGCTAATTAGTTTGTATTAATTCAGCATGAATAAACTAAACTATGTAATCTTTTGACATGAAAACTGGAAATAGACTTATTTCCGGGTTTGCTCTAGAGCTATAGAGTCTAGATATAGGTACCTATGTTTTTTATTTTCTAATCTGCAGTGTGCTAGGTCATGTCCAAATAATGCATACCTAATAAAAAATATATTCATCAATCACTTTCAAACTATTGATTAATTCAGACTTTAAATTAGTATTTAAATAGCGAAGCATTTTAGTTTACCTAGAAGAGAACGCGGCATTAGTTTATCTTTATTTTTTAGTGTGATTTTAATTACCAAAACGAACGGACTCCAAACACCGATGCCCTTATAAAGTCTGTTATCTCACCGAATAGCTATAACTGCACAACCAGAACCTCGCAATGGGTCAATGGCTGGGGTCGGCTGACCGCCGGCGGCCGGGCCCTTGGGTAACTCGTTTGACCACAAGTAGACCACAAGATAAGAGTAATATTCTATATTGGGTAATAGTCGTCTGATAGGAGCATGCAGATCTACTTTTACATCAGGGTAGATGATAAACTAGTTAAACTAGAACACGAGATAATAAATTAATAATTTTTATAAAAAAACAAATACCGATTTGAATGTATCTTCGAAGTCTAAGGTCAAATATCGATGAAAATTATATGGGACCATTGTGTAGCTATACTGAACCCAACGCAAAAAGAATTTTCCAAATGACGGAGTTCTGAGGTAACAAACATAAAAAAAAATACTATCGCACAGAGAACTTCCTCCTTCTTTGAAGTCGGTTGAAAATACTTAATTACTATAAATATTTTTTGTCAAGAATAACATTACCTTTTAAACTTACCTTTTTTTTTCAAATAGCTGTACCTGGTTATGACGTTCCTTTGCGGAATTAAATTGGCGTTTTTTATGTCATACTTGCGATAAATCGGATAAAACAATACAAAGTCATTATTCTGCGAAACATTTTCAATTGTTTCGCAGAATAATGACTTTCTGCTTTTTAACTAAACGAAATATTTACACACACGTTAATTCTGATGTTAGGCTTTTGTTATCTTTTCTGTTTAGAGCTCTCTTTGTTGGCCATAGACTCATAGAGAAAAAAAAATAGCTCTCTTTTTGGATTGAAATACCTTATCACCTCTGTGCCGTTAGTCAGTCATACCACACCTCAACTGAAACTGACTGGAAGAAATCGCTTTTAGCGATAAGTCCGCCCGTTGTACTATAGTCTGTAAGAATATTTCGTGTACCTTGTTTATTTCTTGTTTGGTGTATAAAGGGTTTCTCGTATGCGAGAGGCCGTCTGGGTGGGTACCACCGCTTTGCCAGTTATTCAGCCGCCAAGCAGTAGTGCGCAAGCATTACTGTGTTCCGGTTTGAAGGGCATTGTAGCCAGCGAAATTACTGGGCATTATGAGACTCAACAGCTAATTGTCTCAGGGTGACGAGCGCAGTGCAGTGCCGCGCAGGATTTTGCAAAACAAAATTCTGGGTGGTGCTGTTATTGTTATGGGCTGGCGTATTGCTTACCATCAGGCAAACGACCAGCTCGTCTCGTCATTCAGTTCTACAAAAAAAAACAATAAAGCATTAATTATTATTATTACCTCTATCAGCAAATTCCAATCCCCATTACCGAACCAAACCACTGCCTAGAAATCTATTATCCATAGAAAAGCTAACCCTTGATAAAACCCATACAAGCCGTCCTCCGCATATAAATAAGAAAAAGGTGCGATGTTTGCATCGATAAATAAATTAATATCTATTTCGCTTTCCAACCTTATTTTTATTCACGGCAAGTGCGCCTGCGCATATGGGCTCGCGCTATATAATTTCTCTCGACCCATCGAAAGTATGGAAAGTAGTTCCTGAATATTTTGGGCGGTCGATTGATATAGAAAGTTAATTAGTTAGTTTGAATACAAGTAATGTTACAGGGAATTGGTAATATCTAAAGAGTCATTACGTGATCAAGGCTTTTCAAATATTTTTGAAGTTTTTCTGCGAGTAGGTACAGAGTAAGGTTATGGATGCAGTCTAAGATACCTTTTAAAACAGCTTTCCAATTAATCATTTATTTTACTCTTTTCAAAAGATTCTCCTACAAACCCGTAAGCTATTTGATTCTCACTGCAGAATCATTTAGAATCTCTTTAACAATAACAATAATCTTCTGAATCAACTCATTCTGATCTTCTTCCCCTACCAATTTCTTCTTTAACGTTACCATCGTTCTTATTGCCAAGCTGTACTTACACAGCTGGCTTCTCTTCTCTTCCTGATTCTTCTTTAGCGTTATTTTAAAAAGAGTTAGCCAGTTGTGAAGAAAGGTTAAGAATTCGGTTGTGATTTTTTGTGTTATTTGGAATTGGATGAGTGTGTGTGTCCATGGTTGAGATGTGAGAGTAGTTACTAGCTTTGGGTCGTTTTTGGAGACTATAGCGTGCTTGAATATGGAGCTTAGGGTCTTCCATCCTGCTGATGATTGGTTTATCGACTCCTGAAGATATGAAAAGATTATCAGTGCTAGATAATGTTCCATTTGAAAAAGTCGCTGTAGAAACTTTAGTAGTAAATAACTTTACTACAATCATTAACTTTAAGTGCACTTAGTAGATTGAATTCGTTAATTGGAGACAGCTCAGCTAGTTAGCTCAGGTTTTATAACAAGCATGATAGCCTCTGTAGTGTAGTGGTTGGGCAGGTTGGCTCAAATCTCGTACACCACCGAGGTTGCGGGTTCGATTCCCTCGACGGGAAAAATGTTTGTGCACAGAAAATAAAACGCATGCATTTATTTCGTGTCTGGGTGTTGTGGGACCATAATCTTACTAGTTACTGGTTCCCTAGATCCAGGGAATCCTAGTCAGGGGCTAAGATCTATATATGTGATCGTTAGGCGTATTTTGTATATTTTAATTGTACAGAGCGCACCATGTAATCTGAGCCTGCGCACTGACCGATTTTGAGGTCTGATTGGATCAAAGGTATGAGGCGCAGATGATAGCAGCTCTGCGCAGATCAATGGAGACTGGGAATACTCCTGCGTAGTGGCTGATCGATACCTGTCACCCCGTACCAAAACTAACGAACAAAATCGCCATCCTGGATCAACTTACGTGGCGAGCACTAGCTGTTTTGTCAGACCGCACAGAACAAGTCATCCATGTAAGACCGTCTATGAGGATGAAGGTACTAAAATACTAACTCTGCAGCACAACATCAGCTGTATCCTAAACATCAAGGCTCTCAGCGCATTACACTGCTTCTCCACCAGTGGTTCGTCCTCCACATCGTAGGCTAAAGCGAGCGGTGTGTTCACTCCAGAATTGAGAACCATATATACCAGTTGTAGGAGGGAAGCACCTCGCTCGCTATTGCCGTTTCGACGGAGGGATTGGATGATGAGTTGGGTTTGGATTTGTAGAATTGATTTTGGCTGTAAAAGAAGTCGTTAAATCCTTGTTAATTCCAAATGAACAACAATACTTAATAAAATGCCGCTCAATATGAACAAGCAACTATAAACGGCAAAATGGTGTACATTGCTTGTTTTACTTTTTGAAATTACTACGTATTCCAACAAAACCCGCAATCATTATCAAGTTCATCATGTCTCCGCGGAATTTGTGATGCGGGCTTTACGTGACAGGTATTATTGTGTAATTAAATGTATTCACTAGACGGTAATAGTTCGGATGAAAGTTATTGTTACTTTTTCAGATATTGATTCTCTCGTGGATTTATTTTCCTCACCTGATAGTTATTCTTCGTGAAGTAATGCACTACATACGAGAGCAACTGAAGCGCTGTGCAAGCAACCCTCTCGTCCGAACTGTTGGTCGCAGATAGGACACTTGGCAGGAATCCTACGCGGTTTACGTACACTATGAGCACTGGAAAGTGGAACAGAAAATACAAAGAGGAATTATAGAGAAAGAAGAGTAAGATAGAAGAACATCATGGTGATAAAAAAATTCCAGACAACATAAAAGTTGAAAACATAGAATCAATTATCTTAAAAAAATTAAAACAATACCTAATAACAACTTAGACGAATTTTTAAATGACAAGTAATTAGATATTTTAAATCGATAAAATAAAATTAACTCTTTTTATGACTATAAAATACCTACCAATGTTTATTTACGTACATTACATCCCCATTGTTGGGACACGGGCCTTCTCTCATAGAGAGAGTATGGGATCATAAACCGCCACGCTGGCTCAGTGCGGGTGGTGGATGTTGTCCTTGAAGTTTTGTGATGAATTCTTGACATGCCGGTTACCTCACGATGTTTTCCTTCATCGTTTTTAGAGTGAGTGCTAGATCCACACATAACTTAAGAAAGTCAGTGATGCGAAGCCAACGGGATTCGAAATCAGGTGCTTAGGATCGAAAGTCGCACGTTCTCCCATTGAGCCACACTCGCTCGGAAGATTACTTTATTATAATTTATAATTAACGGTACGATTTTCTTAACTTGCATGAATGAAAATAATAAAACTAATGTATGAAACGTACCTCTATTGTCATTCTGATTATTCGCCAAACCCAACAAGTACAAGCTCAGTTTCAAGCACACATAGTCAAAATGATGTTTGGTTTGTATGTTCTCTCCGGACTTAACATTATTCTTAGAGAATATAGCAGTGATGAGTACTGCAGTCTTCAGGCAGATAGTTAGGTCCAGCTCAAGGGGGAGAAGGGTCGTAGCTAAGTCGAGGAGGTAGCAGATGTTGGGGGCTGAAATGAAGTGTCCATTCATGGTAACTGCTGCCGATTCACTTATTTGTTGTTGGGGAAGCAGATATGCCTGTTACTGATCTCTTTACTCTCAGATGTTGAAAACATGGGGCCTACTCGGAGATCAGTCGAAAGGAACCCCTATCGAACCGTTCCACCACGACGACCACTGCAATCGAGGCTCTATTTAAAATGAACTGTGTGTCAGTAGCGAGAGAAACATATTATCACACCATCTATCTTCCTTTTTTTTGTTTTTGTCCAGACTGGGGAAATCCTCGTGGACACCCGGGAAGGGAGGGCCCGGGTAGTGCCACACTTGGCCTAAGCTACCTACTGGCTAAAACCCTTGTCTGCTCTGCCTGTCCACAGACCAGATGTCTGTGCCGATTTCGTCTTTTCGGATATTATCAATGCGTACATCAACTATACACTTTTTTTTTTAATAAGTCCATATTTTTTTGACTAAAATTCACAAAATTAAATAATGAAATAATTAATTTTTATTTTTATTAATTTTTTTAAATTTATTTAATTAATTAATTATTTTTTTCTGTGTTTTATCTTTAATTTCATTTTTTAATTTTGTTGTGGGTTAGTTTAGTTTTTATCACTGTATATATTTGTAAATAATTGTTTCTAAATAAATAAATATTAAAATTTACATATTTTTTTATTATTATTTCTATCGCCTATTTGCACCCACAATAAAACGGGACGGATCAAGTAAGTTTCATCCGTTACAATACAGTAGCTTACCTACTCCGTTCGTGCAGAAGATCACAGCTTGTAATCTTTCCCATCCGCAGCCGCTTTCTTCTGTTTCAAAACGAGAACACTTACCCAGTTGACTATCATCAATGAGTTCCTTAGACAGCACATTCGGCAGCATGAACCACACCAAGTTCGTAAACTCTTCCTTAACACTATCTTCCCCTTCTTCCACACACACATTTAAAGACTCCATACAGTTTTCTACGATTGTTTTGTCGTCGGAGTTGACGAGAACGTTTAGCAGAAGTTCCCATACTGCTAGGTCGGTTGTCAGGTCGGATGGTAGACAGTCTTCGAGTTTTAGCCATTGAGATAGCTAGAAAAAAAGAAATTAAATGAATATTATTTGTATTGATGTGGTCATTTTTTCTATGTTGGAATGGATAAACTATATTGAATATTGCTTAATCTTTTCCGTTCCAATGACGTAAATGTTTAGTATTACCATGGACCAAATATACAAGTATTTTGTTGTATGTTGTATAATTGGTCCATGGTCCATTACGTTTAGTTAGCTAATTAAAATGTTTAAGTTATACTTCATTTGAAATCTATATAATTAAAAATAACGACAAAATGTTTGTACGAGCATAACTTCCGAACGACTGCACCAAATAGCATAATTATTACTGTAGAAAATAAAAATAAAAACTGTTGTTTTAATATGGTGGTACGAAGTTCGCTGGGTCAGCTACTTAACAATAATTTTATTTCATAAGCTTAATGATTCATTTTTCATTAGAAATACCAAGAGAAAATGTGAATAAGTACCTAAATCTGACATTATTTTATCTCAAACAAATAACAATCAATTAATTAAACAAATAATAATAAAATTATCTAAATATCTTTAAGTCTTCACTAAGTATTATATCGGTAATGCTTTTGGCCACATTTGATGACGTTTATAATTCGAAATAATAAATACCTACTATCCTTCTTTAGGCACTTACGACATGAAACCTGACGTAATTAGGAATCCTCTGCGAAGTAAAAGTCCACAGCAGTATAGCCGGGTTGTGTGTATAGTACGCAGAGGGTTCCGGGTGGAGCATGCCTACGAGGCGGTCCGTGGCTTTCTCCAGGTAGACCCTCTGGTCTAGAGATTCTAGGGAGCCGTTTGATATTGTTGACATCTATAAGTTTAATTTACCATTATTTTTTTATGCTTTACACAAAAAAGTTCTTCCGTTTATTTCCTAAAATTCTTTACATGCTTGTACTGGCGTTGAAATTACTTTTTTTATGTATTTGAATGACGAGTCGAACTTGTCGTTTGCCTGATGGTAAGCAATACGCCAGCCCATAACAATAACAGCACCATCCAGAACTTTGTTTTGCAAAATCCAGCGCGGCGCTGCACCGCGCTTGTCACCCTGAGACAATTAGCTGTTGAGTCTCATAATGCCCAATAATTTCGCTGGCTACAATGCCCTTCAAACCGAAACACAGTAATGCTTGTGCACTACTACTTGGCAGCTGAATAACTGGCAAAATTACTGGACCAGACGCGCCATTTACGGGTTACAACTTTTAAAATAAACGAATCGTCGTATTGGATTGCATTATTTAAATTTTAGTTAATTTTTATAGGTATAAAACTTGGTCATGAAATATGTGTACCACCTAATTCTGATCATAAAAGTATTCTAGAATATGTTGAAGGGAATTAAATTACTGCGAATACAAGCCAAAGAGCTTTAATGATGTATGGCGGAGGGTTGGACGATTTTGGCATCTTCAGAATGTGTTCTACTAAGAACGGGAGTAGAGACGCTGTTGCTTCTTCGGGGCTGCAAAAAGAACAATTTCACATATATATCCAAATAGTATAGAACAAAGTCGCTGTCCTATCCTCATTCCTGTATCTTCGCTTGTTACTTCTTCTAAACCACGCGACGGATTTCGATACGGTTTTCTCTGTCATTTAGAGGAGTATCAGTAGGTTTGTAGGTATTTCTGAAACTATTGACCTGATTTTGAGAATTCTTTCACTGATAGGAAGCTACACTATCCCTGAGTAACATAGGCTATAGTCTTCTACATTTCTTTTAACGAAAGGTTAATAATATGTGCAATACATTCTTAAGTTTTTGCACGCACTGTAGGTACGAAGCTACAATTACATAGCCGGACACCGACGGCGGGTCGCGTCAGAAGAGATAAGAGCTATGCGATAGAAAGAGGCGATCTGTAGGTTAATATGACTGTAAGGTATGAGGCGCTGCGCGAGCTGAATTTAATTTTATTGCGTCATAGCAAGAGTCGCTGTTTGTTTAAATTCCTTTGCGGAGTGATGCTTCTGTCCCTTAGTATTCTGTGGTATAGAAGAGAAAATTCAATGTTTTGTAATCAAGTCGACAAAAAATTACACCACATTAAGAAATTGCACCCATGCGAAGACGGGGCGGATCGCTAGTATATTTGTTATAGATAAAATATTTTATTAAAAAAATATACTTTTCAGTAGATTGGCAGTAGAAATAGATGTAGATCAGTAAACTGTAGGGCTGTCCCTTTTGCAGCTGCGATCCGATAGACTGCAGCTTCTCTATTCCATATTGTAGGTCTACTAAGCCCATCTGAAAACGCATAGATTCTTTTTATATATTGATTGGTCTAGGTTTGAACACTATATCGCCTGATGTTAGGCAAGGATGTGGCCGACGATGGAGCACGTAGATCTAGAAGATACCTATTCAGTCTAGCCTTGAAGATACTCAAGTTGTAGTTCTTATATAACTAAATTAATGACCATCGGGGAGATGGGTCTGAGCAGCTGCTCAAATGCCGTCTCTTTCTAGATCTATGTGCTCTATCTTAGGCCACATCATCGCTTCGCATCAGGCGAGATAGTGGCCAAACATAGATCTATTAAGCGTAATAAAGAAATTTACATTTTGCAAAAAACATGTTTAGGTACAGCATGGATTGAAAACATCTCAAATATCACTAAGCTTGGAAAAGGTATCCTGTCTAAGGTGCCCATGTAAGGTAAATAGGTAATAAGGTAATAACTTGGTTCCGGGAGCTTAATTGGTGAACGCTATTTCTCCGCAAATCGCTCGGAAATTTCAAAATGTGGGTCCAAACCCCGCCATAAGTATGATTTCTTTTCACAACTTACTCTAATTTTAAACAAAATAAAAGGTTAAATAAATGAAAAACTAAACTAAAGGAAGCTAAACCAAATTATATTAATAATATGTACATACGGGTAACGGTTGAGCCAACTAAATGGCCTACAGATAATTCAACCGATACCCGTCGTCTGGCTACGTGCCCAAAATGCCGGCGGCGGCAGTGATTCTTTGGACAAAACACACGCCGCCAGCATTTTGGTTATGTGTGGACTTCACCCTGCCAAATCCTTATAAATGTCGAATGCCCCAGGTCCCCACAGGCCTAAAGTCTCTACCCCAACTTTCTTAAGTTATTTTATTAGTATATTCAATTATGGTGCTATACTGCGACTTACATGGATATCTTTCGCACATGTGCCATCGGTTTCTGCGTCATTTACGTTTAAGTAATTGTCCGCCAATACTTTGAGCAGCTCTGCTAGAACTAAGGTGCTCGCTTTACGGACAGAAGCGTCATTTCTAAAACATTTTCCGAAATTATTTTTTGTGTTACTTAGTGATGAGACGAGCAAGTTGTACGCCTGATGGTAAGCGCCACGCCTGCCCATAACAATCGCAGTGCCACCCAGAACTTTTAATACGATAAATTGCAATGCGTCACTGCACGGCGCTCTTTTAACTAATATTAAATCTCATATGCCCAGTAATTTCACTACCTTCAAACTGGAAGAAAGTAATGCTTGCACACTACTGCTTGGTGGAAGAATAACTGGCAAAGCTGTGGTACCTACCCAGACGGCCTTCCGCATACATTTGCTACTACTGAGAATAACTTCAAATTGACACCCCGCAAGATGCGCGTGCGTTTATGTCTTTTGTTAGAAAAATAATGAATGGCAATAGTAAAGGTCTCCTAATACCATTATTCCATTTCTCGCAGATTTGTAATACTATGAGCCAATATTTTAGTATTAAATTGCATAAAATATAACAATAATGGATTTATCTTACCTTGCATTTTGTACCTGTGGCAGCATCGTGAGATATCCCCTAGAGAAAAGCATGTCACAGAATTCTGGCAGCGCATCAGTGCTGGTGCTCTCATAGAAGAAGTGTAAGAGGAACTTTAGGAACACACCGTACTCCTCTGTCGCTATTTGGGATTGGTGTTCCTGGATTGTGGTGATAAATAAATTATAGAATAGAATACCTCTTTATTATAACACCACAATAGAGAAATAGAAATAATTAAAAACTAAAATAACAACTACCTTAATATTGGTATCACAATGGGTGGTCTTATTGCTCAAAGCAATCTCTTCCAGATACCCCACAAGTGGAGGAATGTAGACAAAAATATATATTTACGCTACGGTGTTACGACGGTAATATTTTTTTTTTTTGTATGTTTGTTACGCGATTACTCCGCCAATTATGAATTGATTTTGATGATTCTTTTTTTGTTTGGCAGATCAAACTTCAGAAGTGATCCCGTATATATTTATTTGAAATTCATTTAGCACTTTTTGAAAAAATAATAAAGTCCAAAAATATGTGTTTTGAAGTAGGTTTTGAAGTCTTGAAGTAGGTTCTTGATTTTTTCTAAAATTAATTATATTATTTTGTACTATTTGCTGTAGTCCGGAGACACTACACTTATCGCTTCCTCCCTGTATATTTTCAGGTAGATACATAGGTATGTACATGTATACTCTTAGCTCGAAAATATAGGTACATACCTTGGTAAAGACAACAAGTTCCGACATCACCCGTTGAATGGAGTTGGCCAAGTCCGTAGAGCACTGCTTCAATACGTTTATATCCTGATCGTCCGCTAGTATAGCTTGGACGAAATCTACTTTCTGCTCTCCGTGACGTAACAACTTTATCAGCCTACAATATTTGAAAGGGCTTGTAACATTTTGCTCTGGAGCTTGGCTTTCCTATAGACCGCCATTTTGAAAATGATTTAAAATTGCAGCCGCTGATTAAACCTTGATAGTTCGATAGAGTACGTCAATAATTTCAGTAAATATTTACTTATTTTGGTTATTCAGAAATGTTGACACCAATTTTGCAAAATCGTGACAACTTCGGATACTTTATACCGACACATTTAGAAGACACGTGTAAAGCAAACCTACCATTTGATATTTTTGCTCTGTCTCGTCGCGTTTTTCGTATACATATGAAATAACAGAACTTGCCTCAGCACATTGATCCCTATATGACAAGTGACGACATACAGCATCTCCGCTCCCCCACTCGTTTCCCCCACTAGCATAGCGTGGTTCAGCGCAGCCATTAGCAGTTCCAGCCACTTCGCCACTACTTCCCCTAAAGCTTTAGCTGTAGCTGCTTTTATGTATAAGTTATCTGAAATTGTTTGCAGATTAGTACAAGGTGTAGATCAGATTTTTTGTCGCTTATCTAACCTATACCTAGTCCTACCTATCTATATTTTTTTAACCGACTTCAAAAAGGAGGAGGTTTACAATTCGACGGTGTTTTTTTTTTGTGTGTTTGTTACGCGATTACTCCGCCAATTATGCATTGATTTCGATGATTCTTTTTTTGATTGGTAGATAATACTTCAAAGGTGGTCCCATATAAATTTTATCGAAATTCATTCAGTAGTTTTTGAAAAAAATAGCAAAAACAAAAAATATAAGTTTAATCTTCAAGTCGGTTCTTGTTTTTTTCGTAACCAACTTTCTTAAGGTGGAGGTTTGTATTCGACTGCTTCACCTGCTTCACCCAGGGTTGACTTCCGGTGAGGGAACTCCTCAACGGTGAATAGTACAGACACAACATTTCGTAAATGGATTTAACCATAATAGCCTGTTCTAAATTCCATCATGACATGGCAGATACACCCAGGATTGACTTCCGGCGAGGGAACTCCTCAACAGAGAATAGGACAGACATGAAATTTTTTTGTACATGCATTTAATTGTGATAGCCCATTTTAAACTTTGTCATGATGTGGCTTCTAGATCATAAAAGCTTGTCTTTAAAAACTTTTTGAATTAATTTAATTAAAACTTGTTTTTCACTAAAAAGGGCAAAATAAATTATTTTTCAAAAAAAACTAAACCGACTTCAAAATCACAAATGGCACTCAAAAGTAAAAAAATAAATTAATATAATTATCATAAGCGCTCATATATTTGAAGTCGGTGCCAGCCAAGTCTAATAGGTAGCAGATAGATACTATGTATATAGTAAGTACTACTTGTAGGTAGTATCTATCTACTACCTTTTAGACTATATACAACAATGTTGCCTAAACGACGATGTAGCCGAAGGCGGAGTAGATAGATGTTTATGAAGATGTAAATAAGCGAATGCTCAGACGCGTCTCTCTGATGATGGATTCACGGAACATCAACCCGAAACACTAGTTGACGGCATAGCTTTGTTATATGACAAGCAAGCCATGTTCATAGGAGATATAGGTATAAAAGATAATATTTTTAACCCGTAACTTTAAATATAAAATAACCGCAGCTTTTAATTTTTGAAAGCATTTATATCTGTGCCTATAACATATATTAAATACTTCATATACAAAAACCGGAAGCCAAAGAATAAAAATATTCTCCTTTAATTTGCCAGGCTTCATGGTCATGTGCGTGGCTAATTATTGTCATTCGAAGTAATAAAGTAGTTGGACTGTTGGACTGCGCTGACTGCACATGAACTTTGAGCAAATAAAATTAGTAATGTTACCTGGCTGGTAGGATATCAGAGCTTCCAGCACTAAAGCGCTCGATAGGATGGTATTTGGATTGGTGTTGATTTGAGGGGCAAGAGAGTTTAGGCAAGCTAGCAGCTGTACAGCGCTGTAAGCGCTTTGGTGGGACAACGGTGGAGTGCTCTTGTAGCTGATGATCCTGGAATAGAGAAAATGCTTTGAAGATAGCGCCTAGCGGTATGTATAAGTGCTCTTTTGCCGGAATGCCTGTTGTGACGAATAGAACTCTAATTGCATTTCTGCTTCCAAACGCAACTATATACAAGCGAAGCGAGCGCAAAATAGCGATTCGCGTGAGTAGAGCCGAAACAGTTGATACATGATACGCGCTTGATTGATAGGCGCCTTACCTTAGATAACGGCCTAAGGAGCGCGCATTTTTTTTAAATATTTTTGTCGTTCATGGAAATGTATAAAAATATAGAATATTATATTCATTCCTCATACGAGACAAATGTTTATGCACAGAAAAAAGGCCCAAAAATGTATTGTGGGGCTATGGTCCTCCTAGTTCCCTAGATACGGGGAAACTTAGTTAGGGGCCAGCTTCGCTGTCTTCTTGTCATAGGTATATCTACGAGAACCTATGACACCATTAAAAAAAATGTTCAAGTATCTCACCCATTGAGTAGGTCACAGAGGAAGTGCAGGCAGGCATCCAGCGCCTGCGGCGGACCACTCGCGGCGTAGTGCGCGAGCGCACGCAGCACCGCGCTGGCCGCGTGCGCCGCGTCCTCTTGCGAGAAGAAACGCGGCGAGCGCCACAGCAAGCGCAGGCATTGAACTATCGACCTAAGAGGACAAATTGTCGCTCAGTAGATACCTATCAATCAATCAGGCGTTTATTACGAACATAAGTAAAGACACATTGTTGTTGTTACCAAATGTGTACCACTATATCCAGCTATTTAGCATGCAAATATAATTAAATCTATTAGATATAAATGCATAAATATTTTCGCCTTTCATCGAAGGAAAATACGATATTTTCTTTGATATTAATATAGAAAATTGAAAGAAAGAAGATGAAAAAATTAAAATACATTTTTCTTGACAACACATAGGTACCTACATCACACGAACATACTAAAAACAGACTCGTACAAAATCGTTTTTTATCGAAATAGAGTCGGAATATAGAGATAGTAGGTACTATATATTTTTCTACGTAAAATCGGTCATTATTACAATAAATATGTAAACGTAATTGAAAAAAGTTAAGCAATTGTGCAGTTCTTATTTTATGCCCGCCGTTACAAGGTTACGTTGTTGAATTTTGATGAAATGTCAAAAGTGACCTATTATCTTGTCCCTACTTTACCTAAGTAATTAGGTATATACATGACATTTATGTCTAAAATATATCGAGTTTCGTCGCGCAAAACTTGCCCATAGCCAGTTTTAAAGCTCTACTTAATCATAGCTTGCTGTATATATGGCTCAGTAGATACCTACCTACTTGAATAGAACCTCAAAATAGAACGACAGGTACGATTATTAAATTTACTTTACTCTCTACTTACTATGATTATCTACCTAAAAGAAAAAGATGTTTTGTTTATCCAAAGAAATTGCTTACCTAAACAATAAAAAGTCCAAATTAGAAGTTGCTTCGCATAGAAAAACAGTGATATCATTATCCAACAAATATTCAACCATACGGTCTCCTTCCTCGGAATTTTTGAAACGGCTCATGACTTCTATCAAATACCCACAAGCTTTATTTTGGGCTGCTGTATCCCGTGACGTCAATAGTCGTTTTATATCCGACAACGCATTTTGCCGACCGCTGGGGTTATAAGTTCTATTGAAATTAGAATTTACCAAACTGTACATGTTAGTTCTTGCTGTAACTATTACTTTTTTTAAAGAATCGCGTAATGTAATTCGAAGTCATTCGATTCGTAGTCAGAACAAAATTCAAATCTCCCGCGCTATAATAAAAATAGTGTTTTTGTTTCATATTTTATAATATTATATGTAGGATAATATCATTGACGAAGGACCCATGGGATATATTTAGCCCGTAAGCATAATTTTTAATTTACTGATTTATTTAAAAAACCGTAAAAATCGAAGAAAAAGTAGGAAGTACTACACTTTACCTACAACGCAATTTTTTTACAATGGCAATTTCCTTTTTATCTGTCAATATCATCTGAAACGTAATATGCGTAAGTTGCCAAATTATAAGGTTTTGTTACATTTTTCGTAACATTAAATCGTAATAGTACATACCAAATACTATAGTAAATTTTTCGTATGCATTATAATTTTTGGCATTTATTTTGGCTACGCTAACGCTGTACGCTGAGGCCTAATATACGAATTAATTATAAACTTATTAACTATTATTATTATTTCGATTGAATTATCTGCAGGCCATTCTGTTGGCTCAACCGATACCCATAATAATATGTACAATAGAGGATTGGACAGTAATCGAAATCAAACTAAAATGTAGTTAGAATGAAATGTTTGTCGAATCCGAAAGATTATTCAATCAATATTTTTGTAAAATAATTATGATTTATATTTTAAATCAATAAATAAAGTCTAGTAATTCTGAAATTTTTATTTGTTCCGAACACCAACACATTGACCAAAGAGAATGTAATGTAACCACTACGTTTAACAGTGACGGTAGAGCTTGTCGTTTCGTTTGCTTTCTTATGACATTACACGCGCTGAGGTGATCTTTTGCGCGGAAATATTTGAAACATAACATTTAATCATAGTTTAAGCTACTTTTGGAGCATTATTAATTAAAATACTACTTTTATGGCTATACACATTATGGTTAATTTTAAACACTCTCTGAAAAGTGGTCCGATCGTATGTCCCATGATAAAAATAATAAAAGAACATTTGAGTGTGTCCTGGCCTGGCAACACTGAATCTGTCTCTGCCTCTGGAATAGTTGCTTTGCTTCTGCAAGCAATCTTTGAGAGTTTTATTTTTGTACTTTTCTCTTTATTGACGACTTTATCCTCAATTTGGCTATTTGAAAACGGAGCTGGGTCATATTCCAATAGATTCAAAATGGTAAGGTAAACGAGTGCCTTCCGGTGTTAGAATTAAAGTGATTGGAAGACCATGCTTGGTCCTTGATATTTCTGTGGTTACTTTTTATTCTGCTTCTATTTACAGTCGGTGATAGAATTCTTGAAGGACCTGCCTTCATATGACGAACATAACTTCACGCTATTCAATACGGACCATGGAATCCGAAATTGTTCGAAAAGGCCGTCGATATACCTACCCACTAAGGAAATACCTTCGGAACAGAGTTGAGTACCTGTTATAATGATATATTTTACTAATTTCGCTGTCTTCTTGCCATGTATCTTTACCCCACGCAAGTATTGATGGATACTACATTTATTTGATCTATGAAAACCTGTTGAATAAATTGTTGTATTGCTGTAAAAATAGTTAAACCTACAATGTTTTGACTGTGCTTTGCAATTTGATTTAAACTCTTATCAAAAACAGCCTAAATGCATCATAATTATGTTACATGAACCAATCAGTCCCTAATGATAGCATACCAGGCACTAATAGTAAAATGTAAAAGTGCTAATGACATTATTTATTACTAACTGCTATTAGCGATGCGGGTAAAGGTCTTAAAATAGTTCTGGGTCTATCAAAGATAGATTAATGATGTACCAATATTTCCTTTTCAGTAATTGTGACAGAAAAGACAAACATATTATTGAGATATCTACATCAGCAATGGGAGAAAAAGGTAATTGTAAAGCAATCATGTACTATGTATTAATAAATGCGACTTCGATGTTTGTTACTCAATCATGCAAATAAAACTAAACTGATGTAAAAATGGACATAACATACTTTTTATCTTGGTAGACCGCTGGCGAAATTTTCTGAGTGCAGCTAGTAATATTGTGGTGAAATTTTGTGTCAATGTGTGATGGTTGGATGTTTGTTACTCACACAGAAGAACTGCTGAACAGATTGTGATGATTTTTTAAAAGTAGATCTTGGGATAGGATGTAGGATACTGTTTATTCAGAAAAAAAATCCACAGAGGTGAAACCCCACTTCACACAGTTAATATTTTATGATGAAAGACAGTTCTTTAAACTTTAGACACATCAACATGATCACATGGTTGATGGTATGTGTACAGAAAGCTAGTGACAAAAGGACTATTTTATTCTTATTTATTATATATTGTGTCTCATGTAGAAATAATATAGAGTGCAGGATTATGTTCACCACATCCTTGTGTAGTGTGAACGAAGTCAGTCTATGAGAACAGCCATGCTCAATTGGTACCATTACAATTTTAATGAATTTGGTGTCATTCAAAGGGTCTTGTCTGTACATATGCTTGTAAGTATAATTAAGTACACAATGAATTTAAACAATGATGCTGACATAGTCACACAGCGACTTAAAGCCCCTATAAAAGTATCGAAATTTTGCATTTTGGTATTAGCCAGAGTGTAACACTAGGTACGTCATTAAGTCCAACATGAATAAATAAAATAAAAAAAATAAACAAGCCTTTTATTCAGACAAGTAAAATAAAAACAGTAATTACCTAATCATCATAATATACAACTTAGATTAATTTAAATTACATTAGTTGAATTTTTAATTGAAATTGTTTTTTTTTATAAATTGTAATAAACGCATGCATTATATCTATATTTATATAATTTTTAGGTTCTAGACACTGTCTAATACGTCTGTATGCCCTTTGGCAAAAGCAAAGTACAACATTAGTTGCAGATAAATTTACTGTACAGAATGACAAAGGTAGAAAAGTATGTGTTACATTTTATATAGGAACGAACTATTAAGTTGTTAGTAATACATTTTTATTTTTATATAAGGTTTCAAGTTTCTCATAAGGTGTATACAAAAATGATGTATTGAATGCTTCATTTTTTATGTTTCAGAACAACTCTCCAAAGAAGCGTGACCAGAGCCACATTGAACAGAATGGTGATGAAAACCGACCGCGCAAAAGGCCCTGCCTCAACTCCCCACTGCACTGAGACCAACCTCTATTAGTTTGTGCTTCAGTTATAGACATTTCAAGTGTACCGGCATTTTTGTATTCATATTTATTATTAAGTTATGTCGAAATGATTCCACATTTTGACAAACAATTTCACTAACAGTATTATAGTTTCACTTATACATCATTGTAGTCATCTAAATTGAAATAAACTGTACTGTTAGTGAAATTAGTCAAGTCTCTAAAATGATCTTGTTTTTACTCTGAGTATCCAAAATAATGTCTGCTATTTACGTACACCTGCTAAACTAAAATAGGTTACACAGAAAATACTGAAACTTGTTTTTTCCTCTTTGGAGAATAAAACAAAAGTGCCATGTCTACATGAATCTGCATAGAAATCAATTCAATTTTGTATGTTAAAATTGTAGTTTTTATAACAGAAATCTGAATATGAAATGTATTCATTCCATTGATTTAAGTTTTTTTTTTTGTAGTCAACTGCCAAGTGCCAAAGCATGGCAACATTATTATGGCACATTGATTTGATAGGCAGCGGCAGTCGAGTGACATTGGTCTAGGGTTAGTGATTAGTCTAGTGATGTGAACATTTCTAAAATGTACATAAATAAAAAAGTAATATTTACACTTCTAAATTTTCATCTCACTAGCTGTTACCGGGCTGACAAAATAAGGGCCTGTTGAGATTGGCAATGTGGCAACAATACGATTATTCCGTCAACATCCAAACTTCATGGTCGCTGATCGGCGCACCACGTGACCTGCGCAGTGGCAACAATCCATAGAATATCGTATACAGCGCAGGTCACGTGGTCTGTTGATCAGCGACCATAAAGTTTGACGCGAGGTATTTATGTAGCGTTATTAAAACAGCACCTGCGGTAGTTTTGCGGTGCGGTACTGTGCGTGCGATATGCCTTCATTATGACTTTTATGACTTTTTTAAAACTTTTCGACAACTGCAACATCTCTCGCTTTGCGCAGACGCAGCTACAAGGAGTGCTTAACTGAACTGAGAAACACAAGCCCAAAAACGCTACTTTTGCTGGCACTTTGCCGATGAGGAGTTCCCATTATTGTATACTCAAGTGTCACTCTTGGCAATATCATCAGGTAATATGTAGGCCATTTCAAAATATCGAATGTACTTCCTACTCATACATTGACGGAATACTCGACTTTTCTGAAGACTACCGTGTCAATCACCCCTGTATATGAATGTTTAATAAAATCATTACTAGATGTATCATTATGTTTGATTGAATCACAGAAACAATATTGTTTATTGTAAGATAATAGAATATTTTTGTCACTGGATTTAGAATGTGTTCAGTATGTATAAGTGCTCGGTTGCATTTTGCGCAGGCAAATATTTATTTGCGTGTCGGTTGTCTGCCTCTTGTCAAGTTTCTCTAAATGCAGGATTGTATTTCTAACGTTTTTTTCGTTTGTTTTTGATAACGCAACTAAAGGCCACAACAGTTGCTGTAAAGAAGAATTTCATCGATTTTCCTGTATTAAATCAGAGAAGATCTGGGTGACAAGTCTAAATGTATATTTTATAACACAAAAAATGAACACTGTATTTATAAACTACCTACATAATTGTAGAATATCGTATTTTTATAGGCAATTCGGTTGATTTGCTTACAACCTGACTTGTAGAAATATGTTAATTATTTTCATCGTTTTCGTTTTCCAAGATGATTACTGTGAATTAAAGTAATATACGAAGAGCGGAATGTTTCTTTTTAAATACCCGTTAATAACACCTGCTGAGATAGAATTAGCTAATTTGGATGATTTTAAGTGTAAGTGGTATTAGCACAGAATACTAAGTAAGTATTAGGATGAAATAGAGCCATAAACAGTTTCAGTATGAAATCAATTTTATTTGCCAGACACGTGACTAATAAGACGGCAGAAAAAACTAGGTATTCTAGAGTATTTAGGTATTGCGTCTATTTACCAAGGTCATTGTATTGTTGTCAATAGTGATGACGTGTCACGTCATAAGCGCAATGCCAACACTTTGATAACAACGAAATGTCACCAAGCTAATATCTATTTTACAAGTAGGTACTTATAAATTTTATGAAAAAACCCGACTTCAACTGATGTATCTTCGAAGTCCAAGGTCGAATGACGAATATCGATGAAATTTATATGGAACCACTTCGTACCTATATTGAACCCAACGCAATAATAATTTTCCAAATCGGTTTATAAATAACAGAATTCTGAAGTAAACAAAAAAAAATTCAATCGAATTGAGAACCTCCTCCTTTTTTTAAAGTCGGTTAATAACAAGTCGAAATCGAGAGTCGAGGCTAGAGCGATAGTCACCTTCCTCGAGTTCTAATGCTCTGGTGAGTCTGTGCTTATGCTACGCCAAATTTTATGGCCGCAGATCGGCGCACCACGTGACCTGCACAGGTATACAAGTGTTTTGGAACCCCTTACTAGGTACCTACTAGGGCATGCAGTATCGGTACCATTCTCAGTACCGGGAATTTTTAGCCGATACTGACACAGAACCGGGAATTCCCGGTACTTTCGATACTTTCGATACTGAAAAATTAAAAGGACCTTGCAACGAAGCAGAAACTGTGAAACAAAGAACTTTGTATTTTTCGGATTCAATTTTACTAAATAAGTATAAAAATATAACTCACAACAATGTTTCATTTATCAGAGATCAAATTAAGTCAAGTTTACTCGAATAATCATTAAAAAATCAACAAGTTGGTTCAACATTAACTAATTACGTACCTAATCGAAATCGAATGACGTGAATAAAGCAAGTGGTCCTGATGGTATTCCAGCCATAGTTCTGAGAACTTGCGCGCCTCGCCTGCGCTCTTTCGTCTCTCTTTTGAGACTGATCAAGTGTCAAAGTTCTGGAAGCTAGTTAACGTGCAACCTGTGCCCAAAAAAGGCAGTCGTGTCGACCCTTTAAATTACAGGCCAATCTCAGTCACGTCAATATTCTGCAAGTACTGGACGTGTACTGAACAACAGGCTCCTGGCATACCTCGAAGCGAATAAGCTTCTCAGTGACCGACAATATGGCTTTCGCCGAAACCGGTCAATTGGGGACCTTCTTGCGTATACCACTCTCACATTTGGAGCAAGGCCATTGAGAAGCAAAGAGAAGCACTTGCGGAGGCCTTTGATAGGGTATGACATGACAGCCTTATTAGCAAGCTTCGAGCATATCGCCTACCTACTGGTTTATGTGTATGGGTATTGGACTTTCTGGAGGGACCGATCAATTCGAGTAGTCGTTGAAGGCTGCTCGTCTGATCAATTGGCAATTAATGCCAGGGTTCCTCTGGGGTCGGTTCTATCTGTAACTCTTCCTGCTGCATATTAAAGATATGCTAAAACCCGGTATGTTTGGGTTTACAGACGACAGCATAGTTGTAAAGAGATATATATATCCAATTCACGGACTAGTGGAGTGCAGATCCTGTCTCAAAGAGAGGCCATAGTTGATCGCATGAACTTGGCATTGAAGGCCGTATCCGATTGAGGTGATGCCAACCTTGTCAAGTTCAATGCAGCAAAAACTCAGGCGTGTCTTTTCTCCGCAAAGAAGAGTCAATTCTATCTGACTCCCACTTTTCGAAATGTATCTGTACCGAAAACAGACCACCTTGAGCTATTAGGTGTCACCCTGACATCTAACTTAAAACTTTGGTAGCTTCATATTCAAATTCAAATTCAAATCATTTATTTGCCATACGTGTTGGTACATACATTAAAGATGTTAATTTAAATATGGTCAGATCCGAAACACATAGTCAATTATAAGTGACATGCAAAATATTCAATACATAAAATAACAGGTTAATAACATTTAATTTAATTAATTACATTATTATTATATTTAAATTACAATGTCAATCATAGAATTATACATAATTGAATTAATTTACATAATATGGATTTGATTGCAATAATATGTCAATAGTATATAATAAAAAAAAATTAAGTAAAATCAATCAAATCATATCAGTCTGGGTATAACTTATATGTTGGTGCGCGAATTTTTAAAAAAGTCTGTCACGGAGTATAGGTTCTTTTCCAAAAGCCATTTTTTAAGTTCTCTTAAAAATTGATTTGTTGGCAAGTCTTTAATGGCATCTGGTAAGGCGTTAAATATTCGTCCACACATCGCATAACAATTATTTTTGTACAATGTTGTATTAGGAACCTTTGATAGGACAAGTCTATCAGGGTTCCGCGTATTTCTTGGAAATAGTTCATGAGCCTTTTTAAAGAAATTTGAATGCTCTTTCACAAATTTGGCACATTCAAATATATACATACTTGGCAGAGTAAGTACCTTAAATCTTTTAAATAGCGGCTTGCATGACTCCCAGAGTCCAAGTCCATAGAGTCCAAGACTCCATAGAGTCCAAGGCTAAAGTAGCAGCAAAAAAGCTGGGTATATAGGCCAAGGTGAGACGGTATTTCACAGCCGGGACAGCATCTAACTCTGCATCATGCACAAGTCCGGTCGTATATGGAGTACTGTTCTCACCTGTGAGATGGCTGTGTCAAATGCCAGCTCGAAGTCTTGGAGACCATTGAAAGATGAGCCAAAAAGCTCATTGGTGACGATGCGCTGCTTAAGACTAAGCTTCAGAGTCTCGATCATCGGCGCAAAGTTACCAGTTTATCGGTCTTTTACCGGATACATTTCGGAGAGTGTGCGACGGAATTACATGAACTTATTCCGCCATCCCCATTCCATCACCGGACGACCAGACGTACGGTAAGCCATTATCAATTTATGGCATCCCTCATGCTCGCGCCAAGCGCTTCGCTATCTGTATTTCCGGATAGCTATAATCTGAGTGTCTTTAAGACAAGAGTAAACAGGTTTCTTCTAGGCGAGCATGCTTCGACCGCATCGTCACCTAACAGGTGAGATAGCAGTTAGAAATCATGCTTTAAACCATGAAATAATAACAACTTACTTTAAAACAAAGCACAAGTGCGTTCCGAATCTGTTTGAAGTGGCGATAGCAAAAGATCGGCGTTTTTTATGTGTTAAACTCCTTGGATTATAATAGGACGTAGTAAGTATTTGTAAGTTCATAATACGTTAAAACATTCTTATAATTGAAAATTGAAGGGAAACTAAACAATTCCTGAGTGATTTTAATACATACATTAATATAATACAAGAAAAAATCGTGACATCAAGTATCGAAAGTATCGAAAGAACCGGGACTAGCTTCGTAGAGAATCGGTACTGGTAATGTTCGAAAGTATCGGGAATTCCCGGTACTTTCGATACCGATAATTACCGGGAGCATGCCCTAGTACCTACATAGTTTAGAAAGATTATTTTTCGAATTCGATGTATATTAGCAAGGCTGTCAATCGAAAAATATTATCATTTTGGTGCAATTGCTTGCTAAAAGGTGTGCCTGATCAATTACTATTTAATTTTATTGTATTGATAATACAGGGGATAGAGCTTACCTACAATCTATCTACAGGGGGATTTCAAAATGAAACTACAAACTATTGACTGAAAAATAACTTTATTCTAATTATTAATTATACCTAATTCACAATTTGCAGAACCATCCACAAGCTTCAAAACAAAGTTAGGTTTACAACATGTACCTAATGGAATTATTCTTACAAGTTAGGTTTAGTTTTCTTACATACTAAACACGAAAAATCACTAGATCCAATTACCTAGAAGCTTTAGGCCAAGAATACACAAGTCAGTTAGTATAATAGTCGAGTTTGAGTGCATGATTTACATATTATAGAAGTTATAATGCATGTATGTGATCGTCGTTATATTATTTATTTTCTGGTTAGATGGCATGCTTCCTTGTAACTAAGTTTCATGTGTATTCGAGCCCCCTAATAATAATAATATATTCTGATAAAATCGTAGCATTGCTTATAATCTTATAAAAATACCAATTGAACTTAACATTACTGAGGACCTGAATCAATGCATCTTGAAACAAAATAGATTTGAAGATATATCCAGTTATTAACGTCAATTGAAATAATTGAATGTCTCAAAACTAGAAATAGTATTAGTCCTTAGCAGGCACTTCAATGACTCGGGGTTTGTCAATGATGCGGGCAGTGCGGTTGCCCTTCTCAACAATACCAATAATCCAAGCCTGGTAACCTTCCTGCTTTTCAATGTCTTTACAGTATGCAGCAGCCTGCTCTCTGGGCAGGCAAATGAGCAGGCCTCCTGAAGTCTCAGGAGCATGACCTTGCAGCAGCTGGAACATGTTGCCGCAAGCCTTGGCAACAGCTGCCATCTTAGCAATTACAGGAAGATTGTGAATAACAAATGAAACTTCATTCTTCTGATGGGATGCAAGATTCTGTGCATGACCTAGAAGTCCGAACCCAGTAACATCAGTGGAGCCATGAGCATTGTACTTGTGCATCAGGCGAGCTGCAATACGGTTGAGTCTGCTCATCGAGTCCATGGCTCGGTGGTAGGCTTTGCGAACATCTTCTTCAGACACCACCAGCTTGATGCGGTTCCAACGCTCAGGCTGGTCGAGCCACTGGTGGGCGTTGACAGCTACTTGAGTTCCTAGGGGTTTAGTTAGCACCAGGACATCACCCATGACAGCATTGTCAGGAACAATGTATTCATTAGGCTGGCAAATTGTAGTGGCAACCCCTCCAATAGTGCACCATGGGTTGATAACGGTTTGACCACCAGTCACAGATGTACCTGCTTCCAAAGCAGAGTCCTTGAACCCTCTCATGATGAGGGGAATGACCACGTCACGCTCCTTTTCAGTCATTTTAGTTGACACACCAAGCAGCATCAGCATGTTGTCACATTCCGTTACTCCCATCGCGTACAAGTCACTAAGTACGTTGGCGCAGGCGATCTTGCCCATCATGTAGGGGTCGTCGACGAGAGGATAGAAAAAGTCAGTTGTTTGTACCAAACAAAGCCCGCCGTGTCTGAGAGGAGTCACCGAACAATCAAGACCGATGCCGATGCGCGGGATAGCCACATGCATAAACTGGTCATCCTGTTGAGAGTAGTCCTGCTGTAGCGACTCCACGAGTTTACCCAAGACATCTTGAGGAACTTTACAACTTCTTCCTTTTAAATCGGCAAAGCGCGTCAAACGAAAGCTTGCTTCCAAGTCGTGCGCGACTGGGTCGAATGGCCGACGCAGGGCCAAAGCATTAGGGTTACCGGACATTTCCAATTGAGCCGCAGCTAGTGAGTCCTGCGCTACACTGGACTGATACGACATAGTCCACGAAAACAAAACAATACTTTAGTTTGTGGATGTATTTCAGGCTAAAATGCGGAAACCCGACACGCCGCCAAGTGACGCTTGCAAAATGGCGTCTCCTTTACAAAAGAGAAAATGGCAGAACATGTTGTGTTTCATTCGAGGCTTATGATTGGACGTTAAGTGTTGAAAAAAACCCATTCATGAGTTCTATTGGTTGAAATAACATAAATGCATATTTGTCAATGGAAACGGCCTAAAACAGTTTGGCAGCTTTGGCAGTTTGGTTGGCTTGGCCAAAGAGATTAGAAGTAAAGGAGTAATAACACCAATAACATACGTCTATACATTTTTAGTGTTATACCAGTTATACATTATTATGATATGAATATGATGCAATTCGACACTGAAATACTAAAATACTGTCTGTCTTTTGTACATTGGTAAAAATATATATATTCATGAAAGAAAAAGGTAACAAAAGGTATTTCGTTTATAATATTAGGCATTTTTTTCGTGATGACGTTCCATAGCTCCGCCTGTCGGCCGGGATGGCCATTTTGTGTCACGGTGATGGAAGCAATTTCCGGTTCAACTTTCGGCTCGTTGTATTCTTCATGTCAATAATTTGTGAATATTTAATGTTTATTTGTATTGTGGTTAAAAGTCAACAATGACTAACTGTGTACGATTTTATCAGTTGATATTGCAAGTACTAGAAAGTGGCTTGATGTTATTTTGTATGTGATAGATGTCCTTTATAGTTCTTATAGTCGATGGGCTTGGCTTCTTTGATTTCGTTTAGCAATAGAAATTTCTAATTCGACGAATTTTATTTTTTTAATAAAAGAATTTTTCAAATAGTAGTTTTTTATAGTTATACATATATGTTGAAAAAGTACATTATAAATGCCTGAAAATGTATATGTTAGGATCCTTATTTAACTCAGATTTAAATATGTGATAAATAAGTAAACTCTAGCGAATCAAACCAAAGAAATATATGAAGTAAACTGAAACAATATATAAATAATTTATTTCTATTGTGTTTTTACATTTGATTCAGTTCATTAAATTTTAAATAATTATATATTAGTGTCAAAAGTCATTGTAAATTATATTTCAATAATATAATAATTTTATTTGTTTGATTTTAGCTTAGAGATATTGTTAGCTATAATATAGTCAGTATAGATAAATTATTTACAGTTATCTAAAATCTTGAAATGAAAAGCATCGATTATCGATTGACCAACGGGACGAAAATGTCGGTCATATGTTCTCCCAAAAAGTCCATGGAAAGTTTGAATAAAGTTCCACCACTTTATTGAAGCACTAGGAGAGGGTCCGGCTTGCTGCTGTTGACCCTCATTCTCAACAAAAGTATAATAAATGAAATATTAAACTAACAAATAAAAACTACGTAAGACATGGCGGTATGGTCCTAGACTTTAGCCTACACGAAGGGGAGAAATAAAAAAAAAAAATTGTCTGAGATTTTAGCCTAGTTTTAGTCAAGGTGATCTTCCACCTCCCCTGGGGGGTGGTAGGGGTGGGTCTCGGGGTGGTCCCCTCTATCCAGGAGTAAGCGCGCGGGGGCTTTTGCCTCCGGGGAACTGGCAGGCCGCTGGTGGCTGCTCCGCTAGTCGGTGCGCCTCTCAGCGGCTCTGTATTGGGCCTCTTTCTGTTGGAATCGCTGTCGCCTCTGCCCTCTTCGCCTTCTTCTGGCAGCGGGAGAATGTCGCGGGGCTGGGCGCGTTTCTGGGGTTCGTCGGGGGGTCTCGCGTGGAGGGGTGCGATGTCGCGCAGGTGGGGGTGTGGCCCGTTGTCGGCGCGGTCGTACATACGACGCGCCAGACGGACCACGAACTCCCCCACCTTTTCCACCCTGACATCGCGGGCGATAACGTCGTTTCGGACATATCGCCCCGCTCCCGTACACACGCGTAGGGTGACATTCTGCACGGTTTGTAGCCGCCTCCGTTGGGTCTCCGAGCATAGTGAATACCATACGTGAGGTTGTGCGGAAGTACGCTTTGTATACCCCTACTTTGGTCCGTAGGGGTAACTTAGAGGCCAGTACCGGACGGAGGAGCGCGCGAGCGGCCTTCGCTTGGCAGACGGTGTAGTCCTCTTGCAGGCGCATCCTCAACGTTCGATCGATGTGGACGCCAAGGTACCTCACGGTACTCTACCACTTGACGTCCTCGCCTCTAAGTTGCAGTGGTGGTGGCAGGATGCGGTGTCCTCCAGTGAGTAGCTCGGCCGTTTTCCCCACGTTGACGGCCATCCGCCACTTGTTGACCCACTCGGGTAGCAGCTCGAGGACTCTTTGCACCCTGTTTGCAGCGATGGTGGCCATTTTCGATGACGCAAAGTATGCGCTGTAGAGAGCCGGTGACAGGCAGCTCCCTTGGGGGACCCCAGCGTGGGTTAGCCTCTTCGTCGACGCATGGCCCTCCACCGCAACGAAGAAGTCTCACCGTTCCAGGAACGACGCCACGATTCTGGTGATAGCCGGTGGCGTCGTGGTCTGAGTGAGTTTCCACAGGAGCCCTTCGTGCCACAAACGGTCGAATGCCTTCTCGATGTCGAGGAAGACACCGATCGTGCGATGGCCCCTGTTCATCCCCTCGGCCAGGACATGCATCACCCGCGTGAGCTGGAGCATCGTGGAGTGCCTGGTGCGGAAGCCAAACTGCTCCATTCTTGGAGTCACGTGTGAGGCCTCAGCCTCCGCAACTACAGGCTCTCAAAGAGCTTCGACAGTATCGGCAGGAGTGTGATAGGTCGGTAACTGGCAAGCAATCGGCGGTCCTTCCCTGGCTTCGGGAGCACGATCACTTTGCCAGTCTTCCACTCTCTGGGGAAGTGTTGGGTGCGAAGTATACCGTTAAAGAGCCGAGCTAACACTACCAGGCCCTTCGAGGGAAGTTGCTTCAGCATGACGTTGGTGATTCCGTCATGCCCCGGCGCTTTCTTCCCTGGTAACCTTCGCAAGGGCCCGCAGCACCTCTGCTGGGGACATGAAGTCGTTCCCCTCCAAGGGGGTGGTGGCGAGGAGTGGAAAACGGCGACCGCTGCTTCTACCATCCGGTGGTGTGCAGGTATCGTGACAGCTGCATCCATGGGGTCTGGGTGCAGCTGGCACTGGCCCTCCAGGTGGTCCGCCAGCAGCTCCGCGCGTTCTTCGGCTCGATAACGGCGCTGGCCCGTGCCGTCCAGCAGCGGGCAGACAGTTGGTACAGGCTCAACTTGAGATATCACGACTTAAAATTGTAGCTCATCAGGCTGATACTATCCCTGCGGAAAGTCCATGTTCCACTAACTCTTGTAATTGTCTGATACTTGAAAGAGTTGACACACTTAAATACTTTGGCATTACTCTCGACAGCACTTTATAGATATAGATAGATAGAAAATTCTTTATTGCACAAACAAATTTGTAAGTACATAGGCGAACTTAATGCTAGTGAGCATTATCTTCCAGTTAACCTCGGTGTACTGTGGAGATTTTATAAGGTAGTGCAAACAAAATATAAAGTAATAGTAAACAAATTAAAAGGCCATACAAAAATAATAACAAGATATATACATACAAATCAGTAACAATATATATAAAAAATATATAATAATATATATATATATATATACTTGTAGATTGCATATATAGTATATAAAATAACAAGGAAAAAATATATATATAAAAAAAATATCAATAATAAAATATAAATACCTAATAACAAAATAAAACTAGAGAACTGTAATTATAGACATATACATTTATAAACTATGAACAGGTGCAGTGTAGACCAGGAAGCTCAGATTATATTACTGTTTTGAAGTGAGAGATAGTATTGATAAACTTTGGATTTGAACACGCCTATCGATGAAGCCTAACGTATAACCGGCGGCAGACCATTCCAGAGACGAGTAGCAGTGACTGTAAAGGAGTCCGAGTAAAGTGCCTTTTAGCTTTGAACCGCACATAAAATCTCTGACAGGCAAAATACGCAGACTGATAGCTATATTCAAAAACATTCGTCATACAGCGGACAATAAGATACTGATGTCTGTGTACTATGCCCTTTGCCAATCCCTTTTATTATATTGTATAGATAGCTGGGGAGGCTGTGCTAAAACTCATATGCTACCACTTGAGAGAGCACAACGTGCAGTCCTTAAGGTTTTGAAATTTAAACCATACAGGTTTCCAACAGAGACTTTGTATGGTGAGTGTAAGGTTTTGTCTGTTCGTCAGCTCTTTGTACTAAGAGTGATTCTAAGGCAACATAAGGCCCGCCATCCTGTTTTAACCAGCAAATTGAAAAACAAACGTCGTTTAGACAAGGTATTCTATGTCCCTAAATTTAAAACCTTTTTATAAACAAATTTCCATATTTCCTCGGTGGCTACCTTTATAATAAACTATCGAACAGTATTAATCTTCAAGATTTAAACTCTTATAATATTAAAAAAAACTATAAGCAAATTGTTGTTGTCATATAGCTACGAACAAACCGAACAACTACTTTCAGTTCAAAGATAAATGCTTTGTCCAATGTCACATCCACTCTCATACACACACCCTTACACACACCCTCCCAATCACTCTCCCTCTCTCAACTGCTCACTCGTCCACTCACACTCATAAACACACACATATGTATACACACACGCACACACACTCATGGGTTCTATCTTTACTTAACTCCTTCATTACAATTAAATTAACATAATTGATAATTATTAATGAAGTTTAAATTAATGGTCACTAATAATAATATTTAATAACTACTACAACTAATAATCATTATTAGTGTATAAACCATATACTTAATAAATTCTTATCACATTATTAATTTTTGTTAATCTCATATCTTAAATAAATAATATACATGTAAACTTTATATAAAACATTAATTTACTTTCTATGATAATACAAACATTATAAATATTGTTTAAATTCAAGGGGAAGCGCAGATGCCTATATTACAGGCATACGCCTAGCTTAGGCATCTGAGGTTCAACAACTGCTAGTGTAAACTGTTGTGTTTGTATAATTATTGAGGCCAGTATGTTGTTTAAAAATGTTATTTGAATTTTTTTGGTAAATAAATTATATTATGAATAAACGACAGGCTGGATTTCGTGGGGTCCTCTCCTATTTCTATGATGCGATCGTCCCACGATTCGCCACAGCGCATCTCTCCACATCTTCCGCCGTCGAGAGTGGGCTGACCTCTACTTCCTGCAGCTGGGCCTGGAACCTGTCCCAGTTCACCCGCAAGCGCATCGGGCGGGGGGCCGTGAAGTCCGCCCCGATTAGCCTAGTTTTAGCCAATCAATGGAATGGGAGTTCATGACAGCTTCGCAGTCCAGTCAGCTGTCACAAGGTCACAACTGTCAGGCAAGCTGTCAGTGTTAAGACTGTCTACTGTCTATTGTCAACTGTCAACTGTCAACTGCATTTTTTGAATGTTTTATGGCGGTTGGTTGATATTTTTCTGCGGAATTTGATTTGCAAATTTACATATAATTGCTTGAAATTAATTGAAACTAAAGATGTTCATAAATAAATAATCTACAATGGGTTCGAATAATTGGAAAAAGACTGAAAATGAAGCAGGATATCCGCTGTATATTGAGTACGTCCTTTCTTTCTCTGACTTTATCTACCTACTTGTGATTGTCCTACTTACCGTGTAAAAGTTTTAAGAACTTCGAAACTGCTTTTTACAGCAACGTAACTGGGAAACAGCAGTATGATCATCCAGAATTTGTTGAGATAATGAAATCTGTAGAAGAATATGATGGGATAAAGTATAGTACTTATCGAATTGCTTTCAAAATATTCGCATTGCAAACACATCTCAAGGGTAAGTTCCTCAGATATCTACGTGATTCCAATTTCTAATTATCAAGAAATCAGAATAAATCGTCCAGAAAGTAGAAAGAATGTAAAAAAAATGTAACCATACCTATCAAATTATAGCTATTACCTGACTATTACAGACTGTATTTCGTTTTCAGTGCCCTCCCTTCGTATAAGCTCAGGAGTTTTTGCTCGGCACCAGCTGAGCCTCTCAGAGAGCAGTCTGTCTCTTGACACAGTAGAGCTGGAAGCAGTTCTCGCTGATATCTACTTTGCTGCGGAAAAGGAGGGCCATTTCAGTGGAGATGTAGACTTGGCAGTTGATTTGCTGATAAATTTATTATTGAATATTTATGACAAGTGAGTACATTTTGTGGTAGATGATAGTCTTGCTAGTTTGGGCTTTTACATTGTAAGTGCTATGCATATCAAGTGGTATAAACTCACCAAACCTTTTCTCTTAAACCACTATATTTACCTTAATTATCAAGACTTAAAAGTAATGGTCATAAATGTTGTGCGCCGACAGCTCAAGGGGCTAACATAAATGGAGTTTCTCTCCATTAAATGACAATTTGAGGTGTCAAATACACATTGTTCATGTCATAAAACTTCTGAATAAGTATCCATTGTGTTATAAGAGCCCTTTGTATTTGAATTAAATAATTCACACACCCAAACATACCCACTCTTATGAAATTACATATTCCATATAACATATTTTGGAATAACTTTTCAACTGATTAGGAAATCTTCCAGGGAAAGAAAAGAGCCAATCAGAGTGCTAGCAGCTAAAACCCTCTTGATTTGCCTTAGTCAGGAGTCTGTGTCAGATAAATGGGCGGCCCTGGCCAACTGCTGTGCTGACCATAATGGCTGTGTCTCACCCAAGAGGCTGTCTTCTTTGTTGACACATGTTACAGCTCTGTCGCAGTTCCTGGGATTTAGTGGGGATGTGTTACAGAGTGATGTGGATGCTTGCTTTGCAGAGGTGAGATTTATTTGGGTACCAGGTACCTATTTCAAAATTACTTTTTGTAGCATTTAGAGAAATTATGAAACTCTTTGAAACCATCTATGATTTTTCATAAACTTTTCATTCTGAAATTTATGTTTTAATTGCTTAGGCTTGAGCCTAATATAAATGGCGTACTCAGATCCGAACTAAAGAAACAAGAACTATGATGATCAAGGTTCCGTAGCTAGCAGACAAGACACAGCAAGTGAGAAAAAATTCAGCCTAAATCAAGATATTGTATTAAGGTGACCTGCCATGGGCACCGCCATCAGGTTTTTTTTAGGCAGGTGCATCTGCATCTACACATTACACTATTAACTAATATAAAATATAGAATTATACATGCGTATTATGTAGATAAATGTAATGTATTGATGAACATATTTGGACAGCAACCTAGACGCCTTCAGATTTTATTCAAACAGTAACTTAAAAAAAAATGTTTTGCTACGTATTTTCTTTCCTGATAGGGTGCAAGTGTACCCCCTTGCACCCTGCTGCCGGCGCCCAACCTGCTACACCAAAGAGCAATTGTATCTAACATGCATCTCGTCTTTCAGAGTGCTGGAATGCTCGGTGTTACATCTAGCACAGTAGCCGGGTGGGGTGCTACAGAGTGCAAGAGCACCCAGTGGCTAACAGTGGTTCAGAGAATCGCAGCTAACAGACAGGGTGGTAACAACAACGGTTCCTGTGCTTCTTGTGCTTTACCACTGGTACAGGTAAGAGAAATTGTCCCATGTTCATGAGATCACCCTCAACTTTCGCTTAATTATTTTGCATCTAGGACCCCAGAAACAAGAAGGATCTTAATTGAATAATACTCATACATTATGAAGATATTGCAATATTATTATCTAAATGTCTTTAACTGGAGAAACTTGTAGATAAAAAGAATATTGTAAAGATTTTTTATGACTAAAATATCTCATTGGCAAGGCTATAAAGGAAGGCTCTCCCCATATCTTTGTTTCCCCCACCTTTTCCCTTATCCTTACGGGGTCGGCTACACATCGGTAGTGTATGTCCCGAGGGCAACGATGATCGCTTTTCATCATGCGGGTCGTAAGTTTGTTGACTTTTAAGGCCGGCAACTGCGTACGTTTTTATAATAAAATTCCAATATTTATAACGGAGCTCACAGAAAGTAAATTCAGATTACGCGTTAAGAATATTCTAATGAGAAAAGCATACTATACTGTTCATAATTACATAGAAGACAAAGATGCTTGGAACATTCCACTTCTGCAAAGTAGCCAACTGGTACATAAGAAACATAACATTGTAGAAACCCAAAAAAATTGTAACAAAATCTCTAAAAACAAATGCTTCTCAGTTTCTTGCCGTATCTTCTGAGTAGTGGTTCTTTTTCCGCTACGGTGGTAGAGTAATTTTAATAATTTGACGTTCATAAGTGCATCTACGATGCCAAAATGATTAAAGAGATTTTGATTTTGATTTGATTTTAATTTTGACACATTTTAATACCCCTCTATCTCAGCTATAAAGTTGCAGGTACAAGCCATATTTAGTCACGGATTTAATTTTTTTTTCAGGTTTTAAAGTTCCAGTGCACAAAATGTAGCGAGGTGTATTTCTGTGAAAAATGCCACTTGTACGACAAAGTCTTGGATGTTAGTGGACACAAGAAGAGCCACTTGGTTCATGAAATTGTTGATGGGCAGGTAAGCACTCGGCTTAATAAGGTCCTAAGCACACGATGCTTTTGGGGACTACGAATTAATCGCTTTTCGGCTACGCCAGTCACAGCGATTATGTGAGCCTCTATCTTACCGCCCGTTAATATGCATCACTTCTAAGTCAGCCTACAGATATAACATCGATATAATCGCTAATATGCCGCGCTATTATTATTCTGCAATCAAATGAAACTTCGTTATTTACTTATAGGTACTACAATTTTTTTATTATAATTTTCAAAATATATTGAGATCTGCGAATTTGCAAATTATGTTCATGTGATGGTAGGTGTTTCTTTCCGAGTGTCAAACCACATTTGAAAATTCTGGTTCAGTTACTTGTTTATTTTGTATCCTTGTCTACACACCGTATTTCTTGGGTCTTGTAACATTGTTTCATAAGGTCATTATAATTAATTTCAAATAAAAAAAGTCGAATAAAACGCCGAGAATGACCTTATCACAGAAATTATTCTGTGATTTTATTCGACGTTCGAGTTTTATTCGACTTTTTTTCTGTGGTAAGGTCATTCTCGGCGTTTTATTCGACTTTTTGTTATTTCGGGAACTACTAACGACGTGGCCGATGATCGAGCACATAGGTCTAAAGGAAGACGATAGTGCGAGAGCACAGACCCGTCTCCTTGACGGACACCGCACATCATCCCTAAACACAACTAGACTTGCTAAAAAGTGCTAACTTCTAAATATAATATTTTTAAAGAGTAAATCTATCATTGCAAGTAGATTTATATTTTTCAAAATTCCAGCCAAAGCCGTCACGCCTTAGCTTCATAAAAGGCATGAGGCGTATATTTTTCTGCACAAAGACCAAGAAGCGGAAAACCTCAAAGTACAGTAAACCCCGAGCAGACAAAGACTCTGGCTCAGTGAGAAGAAGGAAAGACGGGAAGCCGGCGATATTCACTTCAACTGTGGGGAAAGCTTCTGGAAATAAGGAAAACTGTCCAGCTTCTATGTTGCAAGACATTATTAACCAGTTGGAGGTTCAGAATAAGTGAGTACCTAGTGCCTACAAAGATTAGAACCTGACTCTCTCTCTTTTCTTTCTTTCTTCTCTTCCTTTCTCTTTCTTTCTATCTTTATCTTTTTCTCTATCTTTTTCTTTTTACCTCTTTCTTTCTTTTTTTTTCTTTTTCTTACCACTTCTTTTTATTCTTAACATATTAATTAATGTCTTGCAATGTCTTTATACAAGTCAATTTTTGAAAAAAGTTAATATTTCCTATGGAAAGAGTTTAAGACTAGTAGAAGAGGTATTAATTTGCGTTAATTATTACAGAGCATTACAGGACCTAGCGAGTCAGCTAGAAGATGCTGCCAAGTCCAACGACGAAGGATTAAAGATTAAGGTCGACGCGCACTGGACGCAAATATCCACACAAATCAATAGGCTTAAGATATTAAAGGTAATAAATACCTACATTACATTTAATTTAAAGTAATTTTTAACCCCAAACGCATAAAAGGGGTGTTATAAGTTTGACCGCTGTGTGTCTGTCTGTGGCACCGTAGCTCTTAAACAGGTGAACCGATTTGGATGTTTTTTTATACTTGAAAAGAGGTTTTCTAGTGGTGTTTCTTAGACATGTTTTATAGTGTCAGGGGTTATAAAGAATAATAATTTGTAGTTATTGTAGTAAAATAACTTGAGCTCATCCGGTTGAAACTACTACCAAAGTTGTAGCAGATTTTCTCTGTTAAATAATGAACAGGTTCAGTTTAGCAATGTCACCAGTGAAATTACTGGGCTTTATTGTTCATTTCTGTTCCGCTTACCATCAAGCACGTCGGCCGTCTCCTTTTACTTATAAAAAAATAAAATAAATAAAAATCTTTATTTAGCAATGAACTTATTCGAAAGTACTTATGAAACTAAGTTTAACTATGGTTAGCACATGTTATTTACATTGCAGAGAAATAGTTAACTATGCACACTGTTGCTGATAACTGTCCCACACTATGCTCGAGGCCTGTTTCGTGGGCGTCATCCAAAATAAAATACTTAATTAAAAAAAGACGTGTGGCACTCGGAGACTGCCGCGGTAAAGCTATTGCATAGCATTCGGAGTGGGGGGTGTTAGGTTATTTTCGTTACGGAATTTCTGGATTCGGTCTCCACGCTCAAGGCCCGCGATAGAAGCTATGCAATAGCTTAAAACTTTATAGGTGACAAAAATCGATAACGGATATGGTATACATCTTAAAACTACCTTTAATATCTCATCCTCCATCTCAGGGAGCTCCCTGTACTATGCAAGAGTACGGTGCAATAACTATAATTATTATTATTGTATTATTATTATTATTTTATATCCTAAGACCCCACGTCGGGGCAGACGGCAGACACAATATTTCGCCATTCTTCTCTGTCTTGAGCCGTGCGCTTCACTTCACTCCAGGTCAGTCCAATGGTCTTTGCTTCCGCGATGACCGAACGTCGCCAGGTCTGTTTAGGACGGCCACGCTTGCGCCGGCCCTGCGGATTCCAATCCACAGCTTGTCTGGGGATGTGGTCCATGTTCCTACGCAAGGTGTGACCGATCCAGCTCCATTTGCGACGTCGGATTTGCAAATCGACAGGATCTTCATGGCACTGTCTCCAGAGGTCTATATTGGCGATAGTGTTTGGCCAGAAGATCTTTAGGATTTGTCGCAGACACCGGTTGATAAAGACCTGTAGCTGCTGTGTTATTAGCTTTGTGGTTTTCCAGGTCTCACATCCGTATAGCAGCACACTCTTTACGTAGGTGTCAAGGATTCTGAGTTTCACTCTGCGAGAGAGGTGTTTTGACTGCTATACTGGACGTAGACAAGCAAAGGCACCTCTTGCTTTGGCGATCCGGGAAGTTACGTCTAACTCTGTTCCTCCAGGTCCTGACACAATACTTCGGCCGACTCCTTAGCTCATCAAATCATTTTTTTTTTACCTATGCTGTCCCACTGCTGGGCAAAGGTCTCCCCCAAGTCTCTCCAGCCGTCTCTATCCTGCGCCACCTCGCACCATCATTAAAATCATCAAATCATTAAAACAATTTATTTTTCAACAAAAGTTAAGAAAATAAGTCTAGACACTCGACCGGTGTTCGAGCGGTACAGACGCTCATCCTCACGGAGTACGTGCGGTCGCGGCGAGCGCTCGTCGCGTCTGTACCGCTCGAACACCGGTCGAGTGTCTAGACCTCGAGAAGCCGGTTAGTAAGTAATAATATGAATAACACTCACATTAGTTTTAATAATAATAAAAGTTAAGAAGCTTCTTGTGGGTGTGTGTCCAACACTTGTGTCGGAGTTTTTAGACCGCCCTAAGGCCTCCGACATGGCCTAACTACTGTTGTGCAAAGACAACATCCGGGACCGTGCCTTCCGAAGCACGCTAGCGCTCAGATGTAAATACCACACAAACGGTCACCCATCCAAGGTGTGACCGCTGCGAACGTGGCTTAATATTGAAGATCTGTTACGAACGACTATGGCAACATATAATTCAAACTGACAATGAATATGAAATATAGTGTGGGTAAGAAATAAAAAACGGAAAAAGACATTACAGAGTAGTAAATATTAATTACTGGGCATATGAGACTTAATATTTGATGTCTCGGGGTGATGAGCGCAATCCCGTGCTACGCAGTGCTATTTTATGGTATAAAAGATTCTGGGCAGCACTGCAATTGTTATGAGCAGGCGTGGCCGTTACTATCAGGTGAACGACTTGATCGTCTCATCACACAGTAAAAAAATAATCTTTAATTTTTTCGGATCTTTTACTGAACGATGGTATTCAACAATCACCTTTGTTCACAGGACAATCTAACGACCAGCCAGCCCGACGTACCCACCGAAGCCAAGCCTGACAACGACCGCCCCCAAGCTTTCGACCTCTTCAGCCCTATACTAACCATAGACGAGAAGCAGTCCAAAGTCAACGAGAATGTCAAAAACCCTCGAGTGCTGAGCCTTGATTCCGGAAACTTCTCAGTAGTGTCGAAGAATGCAAGTCAGAATCTGCTGACCGTGTCCGGAGATGCTTTTAAGCCTGTAGCAGTACATGCGACTTCAGACAGTATATCTACTGTGTCGGTTAACGATATTAGCTCCTGGTTTAACGGTAATATATATTATTTTCAAAATTTTTATTTTTATATTTTTTTTGGAACTGAATGACGAGACGAGCTGGTCGTTTGCCTGATGGTAAGCAATACGCCAGCCCATAACAATAACAGCACCACCCAGAATTTTGTTTTGCAAAATCCTGTGCGACACTGCACTGCGCTCGTCACCCTGAGACAATTAGCTGTTGAGTCTCATAATGCCCAGTAATTTCGCTGGCTACAATGCCCTTCAAACCGGAACATAGTAATGCTTGCGCACTACTGCTTGGCGGCTGAATAACTGGCAAAGCGGTGGTACCCACCCAGACGGCCTCTCGCATACAAGAAACCTACCACCAGTAATATTACCACCAGTACCTACCACCAGTAGTATTTATTTATTAGTGTCTCGATAATAATAATAAAAGAATATTTATTAGAGCCATGGAACGCAGTATCTTGGGAGTCAGACTTTCAGACCGCATAAGAAATACGATACTGTGCTCCAAAACCCCAATCGCAGACGTGGGATAGAAAGCTGCCTCCCTAAAGTGGAACTGGGCCGGACACGTTTGTCAGACGAATTTTGGGCAAAAAGAACCACCGACTGGGTCCCCCAAAATCGCAAAAGAGGTCGCGTCAGGCCCAGAAAAAGATGGCGGGACGAACTTGATTCCTACTGGAATGATTGGCCTGTTAGAGCCCTAAACCGCGAAGATTGGAAGGAGAGAAGAGAGGCCTTCGCCCTGCAGTGGGACATTAATGGCTTATAATAATTAGTGTCAATTGACAGTATAACAGAAGATCTTAATGATATACAAAAATATCTTGAGAATATGAAAATATTGAGAACATAACATTGCAAATTATCCCTCGAAGAAGCTTGTTTCGTTTAAATGGAACTACAACGCTTTCACTTCTCGCCAAAAAGTCAGTTATTCTCTTGTCAGATAGTAATGTGATCTGTCTTGGTAGCATTTTAGGTAGCACTGCGTCTGTTATGGGATTAAGTGAATTTTTAGAATAGAATGGAATAACTCTTTATTAACACCAAAATACAGAAATAATTAAAAACTAAAATAACAACAAACTTAATAATAGTGTCACAATGGGCGGTCTTGTCGCTCAAAGCGATCTCTTCTTTTAATTACATAAAACATATCTGTGTGTACGCGCTCTTGTTGATTCTATTGAGAACATTTGAAGACAAGAGTGTTTTTATATTTATTTATTTATATATTTTGTTTATGTAACTAAGTGGCGAGAAAAGCCGGTCGTCTTATGGGAGCCAACAGGCTACCCAGAACATTGTTTTGCAAAATCATGCGCGGCTCTATCTAAAAAAAATGGTCCCTGAGTTTCTTGCCGTATATTCTGAGTAGTGGCTCTTTTTCCGATACGGTGGTAGAGTCATTGTAATAATTGACGTTCATAAGTGCGTCTGTGACGACAATATTGAATAAAGAACTTTTGATTTGATTTAATTTGTTCAGCACTGTGATCTTTCAGTAATTTCAATTGACACATGAAATGCAAAGGAAATGAAATAACTCTTTAGGGTTTCAAGTTAAACTACCCTAGTACTACTAGTAATTTATGCACACTACTGCTTGACGGTTGACTATCTACCAAAAGCTAGATACTTCCAAGGCGATCTTTAGCAGAAGAGGCCTACTTAACTGTCGTTACCGTTGTTTACATACCGTATCAAATATTTTTAGAAGCGGACTCCCAAGCGACTGGCAAGCGCGGGGTGGGTACCACCAGGCCGAAGCCCCCGGAAGTCGCCGCGAGCGAGAAATTCGCAGCAGATATGCACTGCGTCGAGACCAGTAACGACAAGATAAAGGAACTCAATGCTGACTTGGACAAGGTTGTGGATAGACTGCACCAGATAGTGGCTAATAACTTCGCTATGGATGGTGAGTTACCATTTACTACTTAGCTTAGTGCTTTAGCTTCACTTTATGCTGAAGACAGTTTTTGAATAGACTACACCGGATGTTGATTAATAACTGTGCTTTGGATGGTGAGTAGGTTTACTTAGCTTTAGCACTAACTTAGCTTAACTAATTTGATCTAGACACGGTTTTGAATAGACTGCACCAGATATTGGCTCATAACTTTGCTATGGATGGTAAGTAGAAGTAGCCTTTAACTACTTAGCACTCATTTAGTCTTAACTCAATGTAGATCTAGACACGGTTCTTGTTAGACTGCACCAGATATTGGCTAATAACTTCGCTATGGATGGTAAGTAGAAGTAGCCTTTAACTACTTAGCACTAATTTAGTCTTAACTCAATGTAGATCTAGACACGGTTCTTGTTAGACTGCACCAGATATTGGCTAATAACTTCGCTATGGATGGTAAGTAGAAGTAGCCTTTAACTACTTAGCACTAATTTAGTCTTAACTCAATGTAGATCTAGACACGGTTCTTGTTAGACTGCACCAGATATTGGCTAATAACTTCGCTATGGATGGTAAGTAGAAGTAGCCTTTAACTACTTATAGTAGGGGACCCCACGAGGCTAAATGGGGATTTACTCGAGCGTCGTAGAGACCTATTGGGATGCAAAGCTTAGATGATAAGAAGAAAAAAATGTTATATGATATATACCTTCACATCGGTGGGGGAAGCGGCTATAGATTTTTAAATATGTAAAAAAAAACTGTTGCACGGACATCCTCGAGCGCATCAGATATTGATAGCATCAATGCCCTACGTATTTTTAATAATGTACGTATGTTAATCTGATCGTTTGCATGATGCGGGTGGTTGTATTCAAGGGTTGAAAATGAAAAAAAAAAAATTTTATCGAGCGCGTCAGATTTTCTAAGGGAGTGTTAAGTACACCAAAAAAAAGCTCTCATTCACTAATCTGACGATTTCGATGGGACGCAAGCTCGCGGCCATTTTCATAATGTGCAAAAAAAAATCGCCATTTTGAAATACTCAAGCGCGTCAGATTAAGATATATATTTTATGGTTCATCTTTATGTTCTAAACGTACTGTCTCATAATCTGACGATTATCTAGAGGGATTCGCCTGATCTGACAAAAAAAAATTAGAAAAACGGTTCACTTTAAAGGCCATCCCTGCAACTTCCCGCTAATTCCATTCCTGGGCGCTTGAAATTGTACTTATGACATTTTTGAGCTCAAAATATAATTTATGTGATATTTTGAGCTCGCTGAGTTCAAAGAAATAATATTTCTATGCATTTGAGCTCTCCCAGCTCGAAAGTCTGATAGAAGTTTCATAGAACACTATTTTTGGAATTTTCAAACCGCAATAACTTTTGAATGGATCAACCAATTTTCACGCGGTTGGCATTTACATTCACTCGTCTGTCGATGTACCAGCAACCTCAGTAGACAAGGAATCAACAGTACCATGTGCTTCGGAACACTCCAGAATCAGGAGCATGTGTTTCGGAGCTATTTCCCGAAACTTCCGGTGTATTGTCATGTTCCACTACACTTTGATCTTGTAAATACTGAAAGTCTTGCGGTATTTTAATTGCAGTAAATAATTTATAGCACTGTGCGTGATATAAATCATTTAATGATGATTCCATCGACAATTCGAGGTTATCATATGTTCCTCGAGACTTTCGGATAACCGGCTTGCTCCGACGATATTCCAAAATATTTACACATTTTTTTAATGCTTCTGCCGTAAATTTAATTGTTTTTTGTAAGGTACTTTCACCACAAAATACACATTTCAAATTAATATCACTCATATTAAATATTTATAAACTTTAATTCACACAAATAATATTAAAATAGCAAAAAAAGCCAAAACGTTGGAACGTTCTGATGGTCAATTTTTTTTTACTAATCTGATCCTGTATCCTTCACGGGCGGCCTTATATATGGGCCTCATGTTTTGTGGAGGTACTTAACCGGGTACAAGGTATCCCCCTGTATATTAATCTGCCGCGCTTTAGTAAATCCCGAAATCCCCGCTTGGGCTCCCCTACTATTAGCACTAATTTAGTCTTAACTCAATGTAGATCTAGACACGGTTCTTGTTAGACTGCACCAGATATTGGCTAATAACTTCGCTATGGATGGTAAGTAGAAGTAGCCTTTAACTACTTAGCACTAATTTAGTCTTAACTCAATGTAGATCTAGACACGGTTCTTGTTAGACTGCACCAGATATTGACTAATAACTTCGCTATGGATGGTAATCAGAAGTAGCCTTTAACTACTTAGCACTAATTTAGTCTTAACTCAATGTAGATCTAGACACGGTTCTTGTTAGACTGCATCAGGTATAGGCTAATAACTTCGCTATGGATGGTAAGCAGAAGTAGCCTTTAACTACTTAGCACTAATTTAGTCTTAACTCAATGTAGATCTAGACACGGTTCTTGTTAGACTGCATCAGATATAGGCTAATAACTTCGCTATAGATGGTAAGTAGAAGTAGCCTTTAACTACTTAGCTGAACTTCATGCTGAAGACAGGTTTTGGATAGACTGCCACAGATATTGGTTAATAACTGCTTTGGATGACGTGTAGCTTAGTTAAGCACTAATTTAGTCTACTCAATGTTATTCTAGACACGGTTTTAGATAGACTGCACCAAATATTGGTTAATAACTTTGCTTTGGCTGGCGAGTAGCTTAACTACTTAGCACTGACTTAGCTTAACTCAATGCCCAGATCAGTCAGTATCTTTGCTTTGGACAGGGAGTAGCATATTTGACACTAATTAAGCTTAGGGAGGTAGTATAGTGCGTTCAATGTAGGTATTATTTTGCATGAGTTAGTCTCGGTCACTCTCTCTTAAGTGTAGCTGTATGGCCAACCCTAGTGTTCAAATTCAAATACAAATTCAAATTCAAATAATTTATTTCAATTCTGTACATCCGTACACTTTACAACGTCGGGTAACAATAAAATGTATAAGTGTCGGATTTATATGTACCGCCCTAAAGCCTATATGGCCTTACGACCGTTGAGACCTCACTGGAGACTGAGGGCTTAACGTGCTTCTGAAGCACCCACCGTAGCGCTCAAATGGAATTACTAACAAACAGTCACCTATCCAGTGGTGACCGCAGTGAATGTTACTCATCTACCAGATCGATTACGAACCGTTAAGTGAGCTACGCACCAAGCGCTACTACAATTTTTAATTTATTTTTATATTTTAATTTAAATTTTAATAGTGATTATTAATTTTAATTTGTAATTAATTTTAAATTAACTTATAATTTTAACTTAATTCTTGATTTTAATTTTTAATTTTAATGTTTCATTTCAATTTCTAATAATGAATGTGTATTGACCGAAATAAACAATTTTTATTTTATTTATATATTTTTTTTTATAATTATTAACGCGTTCGTCTTTTCCAGACTCGAGTTTCGACAACACGCAACTTCGCGAAACTGCGAACGAAATGGAAGGGTTGCTTGGAGATCTTATCCGCGGTGTTGAACAAAGGGCGACGCTCAACGGTACTAAAGGAATGGTATGACTGATGTGACCAATATCTTATCTAAAATCTTTAATACAGAATATTAAGGAAACTATCGTGAGTCGAAATATTCATTGTAAATATAAAAAAACGGCTATACACACACAATCAACTCCCGGAAAAAGGAAATCCTAATTGTCCGAAACCTGGTTTGAGTTAATCCGTTATTCCGTTTATATTTATAATGTACAAAATATGTCGTATTCCTCCCGGATTGTATCTAGTATTTACTACAAAGTCAAAGTTGGAACTAGAATAGGTTCATCAATCAATAATATTGTTATTACCAATAATAATATTGGTATTCTGCATGCTGTATTTTTTAACCGTTTGACCGCTAAAGCACTTTTGCGTCCATACGCAAAAGTGCTTTAGCGGTCGGTTTCCGGGTTAGTCCATACTAAAAGTGCTCGTTACGTAAAATGCTTTTTAGTCGGCTTTAAGCCGACCACGGTGGGAGCACTTACGTATGTCGTGTATAGCCGACGTTGGCGTTCAAAGGGTTAAAATCCAAAAATCAACCGTCTGTGGCATCACTCGCACATACGAACCTTGTGTTATTTTATCGGTGTCCCTCTGAACTCCGACAGTTCTTTATTTCGACAAGACACTTACTTCGAAAAAATATAGTTCGACAAGTCTTATCATTTCAGCCCGTGTCTACCCAATGCTGGGTCTAGGCCTCCTCTCCCTCACGCCATTTGTTCCGGTCCTGCGCATTCCGCATCCACAAGTTTCCCACCCCCTTCACTACATCATCGGAACATCTGGCCGGTGGTCTGCCTACTAGTCTTCGCCCGAGACAAGTATTAGCTCGACCGAAAATACTTCGAAAACACAAATGGCCTCAAAGACTAGTAACCTAGTCCAAGTCGGTTATGTTATAGCAGTGATCACACAGTGAGCCTAGCGAGCGAAGCGAGCGTTCCGCGGCAGCTGCCGGCGAAGCGCTAGAAAGTAAATTGAATGTTTGTACTATCGAAGTACTTTCTTTCGAACTAATACTTGTCGATTTATGTTTAGTCGAAACAATGACTTGTCGAACTATATTATTCCGAAGTAAGTGTCGTGTCGAAATAAAGAACTATCGATGTTCAGAGCGACGCCCTTATTTTATAGTAGTCTATTGAATGTATATTTTGTAAAACAATATATTGTATTGAAACCGGTGTTCGATATCAAAAGTGTTCTATTATCTGTATTATATTTGCTAGATTCTTTCTGACGAAATTATTTTAGTTTTGTAGGAGCGATTTTTTTGTTTTTTTGATTATAATTTAAAACTGATAGTATGATATTTTTTGATTTCCTGTTTTTTTTCAATGAGCTTGGACTTATTTTTATAAATATTCAACAACTAAGGCATTTTTTTTCTCTAGCTATTCAAATAACTCCACAATATATTTTTAAAGTTCAATAAAAAAATGTCGCAAAAAAATATTTGTAAAAATAAAAATAAATAATCAAGTAAAATTATAAACAAAATAAATAATAAAACAAACCTTATATAAATCATTAAATATGTATTATATAAATGTTAATAAAAATATTAATGTTCGGTAAAAAAACATCGCGCACTTATTTTTCTATGCACATATTTTTTTTTATTTGCCAATTTATCTGGTGACGTCACAGTATCCCCTCAGCTTCATTCTGTTTGCTGAAAACGTACGTGTCGCACTGTTTTTACAATGGGTGTTTGGGAGGGCAGGAGGCGGGTGACGTCACGGAATTGGCGCGGGGGTTCCATGTTTTTACTGAACCTAAATATTCTATAACTATGTAAATACTTGACGTATCGATCTGAAATAAAAATGTTCTATATATAATAATAGCTTACGTAATTTTATCGTGTTTAATTTATGCGCTTTTTTTCCACTCTCTGAATAATAATTTAAATAAGTATTTGCCAAGTTCCTTTTTTAATTTTTCTTATGACTTTTCTAACGCAAATATCTCATTGTTTGTGATGTCTCTTAACTATACTTGTAACTTTATAAGACTTAAATGTTGTGAATTTAAAAAATAAGTTATCTAATTATAAAATATCTAAATGATGATAATTTTAAGCATATACCTACCGTCCAATGGTGCTCAATTTTTTGTAAGACTATTTAGATCTGATTTACAATAAAAATGACTCTTAGAAAAGTAACATGCCGTATATTTTATAAACATTTACATACATCGTCGTGGTTTAAATAAAAAAATAATATCATATAAATTAATCATATTGTTAACTAAGTTATTTTAATGCTACATTTACGTTTGTGCGTGCATATGGTATGTAAGGCTTAGTTTAGATGATCACGCGATATCGTACCATTTGCCTATAACTCGCAGCAAACTTTATGGCCGCTGCCCGGCGTACCACGTGTGCGCAGTAGCAAAAATCATCATGTATCTTTTGTTTCAATCAATTTCAATAAGAAACCAGTTTCTATGATGGTTTTGCGATCACGTAACCCATTCGTTGCAATCAAACGTCAACGAAAGCTCAATTGGAATAAAAATAACTTTGACAAACAAAGTTTATATCGATACCGAACTATAGACTAAAGAGCCGTATTACACAGTAAAATTGAATTGATAGGGCGTATACATAACGTTTCATAGCACAATCTCTCTTTGTAAATTTGTCGGGTTTACTCTGATTCACCTTGGAAGTTATCGATAGGAGCACATTGAAATCGAAACAAAAAGTTACGTGATCGCATTTTATCGATTGAATTAAATTTCTATTGCACGTAGGTTCGCAACATGTGACGTTTGCAACAGACTTACGTGATTGCCCTGCTGGTCAGCGGCTATAAGTTTGCCGCGAGTTATACAATCATAGAATATGATTTGCCAAATGAAAGGGACTGAATCCTACAACACAGATTTATTTTTTAATTTGCCTTAGTGTGTGATTCAGAGCTCATAAAATTTATTGTATACATCGCGTCAAACTTAATGGCGGCTGACAGACGCACCACGTGACCTGCGCAGTTACAAAATCGCATACAAAATTGTATCTGCGCAGATCACGTGATGCGCCAGTCAGCCGCCTTCAAGTTTGGCGCGAGTTATACCATACGTTTTGTGGCAATATTGATTGATTTAAACGCGTGTGGCATTCGTTTGGCAAACAAGCGACATGGCCTGATGTTCTAAAACGGTCATAAATCGGAGAATATTAAAAACTACGTAAGATTAATTTAGAGTAAGCGTATGTGAGAATTATGTATAGATTATATTGTATATTGTTATGGACACTGCCACTACATTATAAATTATATAAAAATCGGTCATTCCATTCATTTTGATCGACATTCATACATTTATTAATCTTAAAGAAATTATACATATATTGCATTCATAGAATAAATTCATAAAATATATAATTCATAGAATTCTATTTGGCAATAATAGCCGTTACAACTTATATATCTATGTGCAAAAATTTATACAAAATTATAAAAATGTATCAAAGTAGCAATTAGATTGCCTCGACACAACCTTAGTACTTAAAATTATGACAAATCCAATAATATCTTATATTGAATCATTTGCAACAAATATAAAAATGTATAAAAAGTTAGCATAATATAATAATAAAATGTTTTGCATTAAATGGACGGATTTTATTTTAACTTAACTAAGTTATTGTAAGATCTATAAGATAACTATACATTTGGGTAAAATTGCTATTAAAAGTTATAATATCATAGATTATAAATATCGCCAGAGTAGATATTACGATTAGAACACATAGCTAGTCGAAAAAAGCAAATTTTTTCGACACAGGTAAATCAATTTATTCTATTTCTTCGTTCAAGTCGAAGCCATAGCTTTTGCCTGTGGGTCTGCCTGTTGTCCATTGACAGTTGAGTTTCTCGGAAGGTATTTATTTTAAATTCATTTTAGGCTTTTTGTTTGACAGCTATCCCACATATTGTTGATTTTTTAAACAACTAAATATTATTACCTCGTTAGAGACATTAAATTCACAAGACAATGTATAAAATACAACCATTTTCATTCCACAACCAAGCGCTACTTTTAGTTTTTAATCGTCATACTCAATTTTGACGATTCATTTCCTTTTTTCCATATTCTTTAAGGTAATTAAAAAACTGGAAACGTTTATTTCAATTTCTTACTTCTTTGACTCTGAGTCTGAACCTACCAATAGATCTTGAAATCTACCTTGGCAACCTATCCTATATTACCAGGCCTAGCGCACTCCGCAATGTAGGTACCGAAGCTACAAGTACATAGCCGGACACCGACGGCGGGTCGCGCGTCGTTACACGTGCCGCGTCAGAAGAGATAAGAGCTATGCGATAGAAAGAGAGGCGCTCTGTAGGTTAATATGACTGGTAGGTATGCAGCGCTACGCGAGCTGAATTGAATTTTATTGCGACATAGTAAGAGTCGCTATTTGTATAAATTTCTTTGCGCAGTGATGCTTCTGTCCCTTAGTATTCTGTGCTATTACTGACAACTTAACATTTAAATCTACCACAAAAATGTCATACAAAATCAATAAAGCTATTCATTTTACGCATCGTACAATAATACGGTAGTAAATTCAATGTGATTTGAATTCAAGATGAGCACAACAAACTTTTGCGACTTTAAAGATCGTCTTTTTAACCCCCGACCCAAACAGGAGGGGTGTAATAAGTTTGACCACTATCTGTGGCTCTCTGTGTCTGTCGCATCGTAGCTCTTAAACGGCTGAACCGATTTGGGTGCGGTTTTTTTATTTGTGAGCAGGTTTTCTTGCGGCGATTCTTAGACATGTTTTGTTGAGTCGCGGGTATTTTAATTTTTTTCTTTTATGTACAGTTTTAGCCGACGTGGCGAGCACTTTCACATGTCGAGTATAGCCGACTGGCGGTGAAAGGGTTAGTTCCTCTTGCTGCTGTTGATGAGGTACTTGCAGCAGTGCGTGAGGAGATGCTTCTCCTTCTCAGTGGAACCGTTCTGGTGGATGGCGGTGGGGCCGCCGCGCTCGCGGGTGTAGATGTCCAGACCGTATTGCCCTGGAAAATATTACAATATAAATAAGAAATAAATAAGGAAAATATAAAAATCCGGTACAAAAAACCCATAAAAAGTAAAAAACGGCTGAACCGATTTTGATAAACCATGTCTAAGAACCAAGACATGACAAGGCACAAGACCGGAAGGGGTGGCGTGAAGGAGGCCTATACTCAACAGTGGGATGAGAAGGGCTGAAAAAGAACGAAAAGAAGTCTAAGAACCACCGCTAGAAAAGCTGCTTTTAAATAAAATAAAACCGCATCCAAATCGGTTCACCCGTTTCAGGGCTACGGTGCCACAGAAAGACACACATAGTGGTCAAACTTATAACGCCCCGTAGGTTTCTCGTATGCGAGAGGCCGTCTGGGTGGGTACCACCGCTTTGCCAGTTATTCAGCCGCCAAGCAGTAGTGCGCGAGCATTACTGTGTTCCGGTTTGAAGGGCATTGTAGCCAGCGAAATTACTGGGCATTATGAGATTCAACAGCTAATTGTTTCAGGGTGACGAGCGCAGTGCAGCGCCGCGCAGGATTTTGCAAAACAAAGTTCTGGGTGGTGCTGTTATGTTGTGGGCTGGCGTATTGCTTACCATCAGGCAAACGACCAGCTCGTCTTTTTTTTTACGCTTAATAGATCTATGTTTGGCCACTATCTCGCCTGATGTGAAGCGATGATGTGGCCTAAGATGGAGCACATAGATGTAGAGAGAAACGTCAGTTGAGCAGCTGGTCAGACCCGTCTCCTCGATGGTTCACCGAACATCATCCCGAAACATGACTAGGTCACTTGACGGCATAGCTTTGTTCGGTGGGTGGTGTTACAACCACGACCAGAGCCTACCACTCCAAAAAATCGTCTCGTCTTTCAGTTACATAAAAAAAAAGAATATGTTACCTTCTTCTGGGAAAGTGATATAAAAGGAGACGATGTCGTCGGACACGTTTTGCTGCACGTATTTGGAGAGTCGTTTCTCGTCGACGCCGTTCTTGTGCAGTGTGGCCATGAAGTCCGCGAGCGGACGCGACATGCGGAACTGGATCTCCAGCTCGCGGCCCGCGAATACTAGGGCCTCCTGGACACGAATACAACAGTAAAAAAATGCAGCCCTGCTGCAGGGCGATCACGTATGTAAGTCTGTTGCGAACATCGCGTGTTGCGGACTAACGTGCAATAGAAATGTATTTCAATCGATAAAATGCGATCATGTAACTTTTTGTCTCGATTTCAACGTGCTCCTATCGATTACCCGACAAATGTATAAAGCGAGATTGTGCTATGAATCGTTATGTATACGATCAAATCAATTTATTCAATTTTACTGTGTAATACGACTCTTGTCTATGGTTTATATATCGTTATAAACTTTGTTTGTCAAAACTTATTTTTATTTCAGTTGAGCTTTCGTTGACGTTTGATTGCAACAAACGGGTTACGTGATCGCAAAACCGTCATCGAAGAAGCTGTTTCTTATTGAAATTGATTGAAATAAAAGATACATGATCGCCCTGCAAGGCTTCGGTAACGGAACAGACGGTTTCATTTTAATGAAGCTTAAAGCTAATGAATTTAATGAGATCAGGCGTAACATTGCGAAAATTCATCTCAAAATCTGAAACGCAATGAAATTATCTAGTTATACACTTGATAGTTATAAGAGATAGTTATTAATTATTGAAGATTAGAAGCTCAAAACATTTAAGTTGCAAAACGTACATAAAGGGGGCCAAGCCCTTGGGATGGTTCAGCTAAATATCAACTTGAGGCACTTGAATTAATCGAGAGGCGAGCCAAGAGACTCATTGGTGATGACGCGCTATTCGAGTCAAGACTACACAGTCTTGAACATCGTCGCAGAATTGCCAGTCTATCAGTTTTTTATCGGATACATTTCGGAGAGTGTGCGTCGGAATTGCACCAACTAATTCCCCCAACCCCATTTTATCATCGGAGTACAAGACGTACGGCAATACGCCACCGTTTCATGGTAGACATTCCTCCCGCGCGTACTAAGCGCTTTCCTTCCACTTTTATTATGCGTACTGCTAACGAGTGGAACTCCCTGCCAGAGTCAGTCTTTCCCGATAGCTATAATCTGGGAATCTTCAAGTCTCGAGTGATCGGGTACTATCTTGGTAAGCGTGCTAGATCGTCGACCGCATCGTCGCTTACCATCAGGTGACATATAGTGGTCAAACGCAAGCCAATTAACAAATAAAAAACAAATAATAAAAAAAAAAAGCACGGCGCCGGTGCGGTTTTGAATTTCAAAGCAAAATATTGAGGTTTCACCCTTACCAAAAAGGGCATTCGTCATCTACTCTCTCTATGAGAGAAGGCCCGTGTCCTAGCAGTAGGAACTAGATGGGCTGATGATGATGATGAAGGCCTCCGAGCAAACCATTAGTTGTCTTTTTTGATTCTGCCATCGTTAGTCCATGTCGGAGGCCTTCATCATCATCATCAGCCCATCACGTTCTTACTGCTGGAACTCTCATAGAGAGACTAAAGGCTATAATCCACCACGCTGGCTCAGAGCGGGTTGGTGGATGTTACATGTTTCTGAGTTTTTGTGATTATTTCTTGGATTCACCTTTTTATAGCGAGTTTTAAATCGGCACATAACTTAGAAAGTCAATGTGGTGCGGGGTCCCCAGTATTCGAACTCGGGTGCGTCGGATCGAAAGTCGCACGTGCTCCCACTGAGTCACACTCGCTCTCAGTCCTACTCGCTCGGGGCGGTCTAGAAACTCCAGGGTTAGCCACAACCCTCACGAGAGAAGAAGTCAGCAAACCATTAATAAAAGATCTGATTACCTGATGGGTGATAGGTACAAGTCCAAAAAGCCGTGTGGCCTTTGTGGGTCCCCATTCTCCGCTCGCGCAGTCCGGAAGTGGTACCATCACTGTTTGAAGCTCGGCGCAGCAAATCTAGACGAGCAGATATATTTGATTGACAGATATATTATTACTTTACAAACATTATAAACGCGAAAGTTTGTAAGAATGTATTGATGTATGTTTGTAAGTCTTTCACGCAAAAACTACCGAATGGATTTTGATGAAATTTTACAATAATATAGCTTACAGATCAGAATAACACATAGGCTCCTTTTTATCCCGGGAAACCGAAAGATTGTCCGTGCTAACCTAAATAACTAAAATAAAAGAAGAATTAAGAAAATAGGCTAATAATAAAAAGGCCGCTTTGAGTTATTCTTTCGCCAAGCAATAGTGCGCAAGCATTACTGTGTTCTGGTTTGAAGGGCATTATAGCCAGCGAAATTACTGGGCATATGAGACTTAATATCTGATGTCTCGGGGTGATTAGCACAATGCAGTGCCACGTACCACTTTTTACGGTATTAAAAATTCTGGGTTGGACTGCAACTGTTACGGGCCAGGTGTGGCGCTTACAATACAATACAATAATACTTTATTGATTACCAAAAACAGGAAACAGAAGTTTACAGTCGTTTACCATCAGGCGAACGACATGCTCGTCAAAAATCGACATAATAACTAGGCAAAATAACTTACCTTAAACTTGCAAACGCTTTTGAACTTCATGGGCTCTCCTGTCAGATATTCTCTGGGGGTGACTGCGTTCGCGAAGATATCAAGCAGGAAGGCGCCGCTGCAGGGAGCGTGCACGCGAAACGATACCACGTTGCCGACCACAGACTGCGGAGGGAAAGGATCATGGTACATAAATAGCTGAGCATTAGCAGGCCTAGCGCACTCCGCACTAGGTACGAAGCTACAAGTACATAGCCGGACACCGACGGCGGGTCGCGCGTCGTTACACGTGCCGCGTCAGAAGAGATAAGAGCGGCGCGATAGAAAGAGAGGCGCTCTGTAGGTTAATATGACTGGTAGGTATGCAGCGCTACGCGAGCTGAATTGAATTTTATTGCGTCATAGCAAGAGTCGCTATTTGTTTAAATTTCTTTGCGGAGTGATGCTTCACATCACATTAGGTCGACAGTGTTCAGTAGGAACTCGCATCACAAAAGAATTAAAATTCACATTGTGGCGCGACTCCAACCGCACGACCCTCAGAAGAGCATTGGTCTTCTTCTTAACGTACTCAGTAACATCTTCAGCCTTGATGGAGAAATGTATGCGGGACACGTAGATTATAGTATTGCATTATGTATGTATTGTATTTAAATATTATTTATTTGAATAATTTATGCCTATGTTTTTACGATAATATGTATTACGATATTTATTTTGTTTCCTTTTTAATTTTTTAACTTTTTGATGCACGCTTCGTAACTTTCTTTTACCGTCATTAGATAACTGGTAAAAATGCTTTAGCATTAAGTTCTCCTTTTGTAAATTACTTGTAAAAAAAATAAAAAACAAATTAAAATGTATTAATAAAGAATTAAATATAATTATCGGATTAAATATAATATTTGGAGCGAGTGTCGCTCAGTGGGAGCACGTGCGACTTTCGATGAGACGCACCTGAGTTCGAACCCCGCTGGCCCCGCACCACTGACTTTCTTAAGTTATGTACGGAATTAGCACTCGCTCTAAAAACGGTGAAGGAAAACATCGTGAGGAAACCGGCATGTTCAAGAATTAATCACAAAAATTCAAGGACATGTGACATCCACAACCCGCACTGGGCCAGCGTGGTGGATTATGGCCCATATTCTCTCTACGAGGGAAGGCCCGAGTCCCAGCAGTGGGAACGTAATGGGCTGATGATGATGATGATGAAATATAATTAAATGAAATTATCTTGAAAAAATCACACACACCTGCATAACAAATCTCTTGAGGCTGACGCCGTCGAAGCCGTCGCCCTCCGTGTCGTAGAACTTGAGATTGTAGTGGAATATCAGCGAGCTCTGCATGTGTGCAGGCATGGCTATACGCATAGTCGCCGCACCTACACAACGAGTGGTTTACAAAATTTCATATTGGATTAGACTTTAATGTCATAACTTTAGAGATCAAGTTGAGTGAAACAAAGGCATTCAAAGTAGAAACAAGATTTTTGTTGAAAAAATATTTTTCAAGACAAGCTCTCGGAACCACGACCAGGACCCTAATTCACTATGACAACTTGGCGATTCCTTGCTTCGAGGAAACGTCGATTCCTTCATTAATAAACGACATCTGCGAAATTCGTATTCTCTATGACGCGTCATATATATGTTCCTCAATGATATGAATATATGAATGTGTCATAGAAGTGTCGTTTCTTAATGAAGAAATCGATGTGATTTCGAAGCAAGGAATCGCCAAATTGTCATAGCGAATTGGGGCCCTGATGAAAATGAGCCGAAACACTAATAGTTTACGATTATCCGTCAAGGAAATACATTGCCTTTCGTCTCCATCATCGGATCAGCTGGCTGTCACCATAACATTGCATTGTCATCGGACTTTGACAAGTATGCAAAATTTCAACTCCGTGGGATATGAGGAAGTGATTTTTATTCCATTTGCTAGATTTGAACCAAACATTGCATTTAAATAAAAGCTTGTAAAAATGAGTCAATACTGACCAGTCGAGTCAGTGAACATAACCGCCTTAGTATTCGGGTCGCTGAAGTACAGTCCATATCTGAAGAAGAGGGAGCGGACGAAGGGCAGCTCCTCAAAGTCGTGCAGCGTGATGGGCGTCTTGAGGAGCTGCCAGTCCGCCGCCAGCGGGAAGAACTCGTAGATGAACTCGCGCGGGTCCGTTAGGAAGTAGTGGTCATCGTACTCGTATCTGGAATTGTTAACAAACAAATATTGTATCAATCCTGCTTCTTTGTTGCTGTGCTGGAGATTTTAGATCGCCCGAAGGCCTGCCTACAATGCACCCGCTGAATATTGATCTCGAATAAGTTTTTCAACATCTCAACTAACACCAAAAATGTAGTCAAGACTAGAAATAAGGATAGAATTGCAGTACCTAGGTTTAGACTGAGTAAAACGAATAAGTCCTTCATGGGCAATTGCATACGTTTTTACAATAAAATTCCGAAATGTATAACGGAGCTCAAAGTAGATTCAAATTGCGTGTGAAAAATATTCTAATGAAAAAAGCATACTTTACAGTTAGTCATTACATAACAGATGCATGGAACATTCCGCTTCTGCCAAGTAGCCAACTGGCACATAAGAAACGTAATATTTTTATCGGTCAAATGCTTGCCTATAAGTATTAAAAAAAAAAAAAAAAAAAAAATATTGTTAAAAACAAACATAAAATATTGTAACAAAAGTTCTAAAAAAATGCCCCTCAGTTTCTTGCCGTATCTTCTGAGTAGTGGTTCTTTTTCCGATACGGTGGTAGAGTCATTGTAATAATTGACGTTCATAAGTTCGTCTGTGGTAGAGGGACGCTCCGTCTCTTACTAGCGAAACGTCTTTTGTACATAACTTGTTTCATCTTGTATGCCGCTACCAACTATTTATTGGCTGATGCCATTTCTTTCCCATTTTTATCCTGTTATCACATTTGACCATTACTTTATAACTATTTTTTATACCTAACATCTTTGTATCGCCTATCATACCCTCGAAAAGAGTCTTCTTCTCTCGTGTGGGTGTGTGGCCAACCCTGGTGTCGGAGTTCTTGTGATGATTTTGTCCTTAAGCTATACATTCTCCTTCGTAAGAATGCATTCTTGAACTCATCATACTCACACGACTTAAATAAAGCTGATTGTATATGACCAGCGGGTCTTAGATTCTCAGTCAAGATTTTTTTTTCCTTCAAAATCATCCTTACATTGCCATACTTTTGTTACGAGTCTAAATTGATTTCACCTTTGATTCTGAAAAAGACAAGCTTACCTCAAGCTATCGCTCTTCCCCCTGTTCCCTGGCTTGGGGGCGTCCTTAGCATTGACCAGGTGCCTGGCGCCCCAGTTGCACTGCACGAACCTCCAGGCGCCAGCCACGTACACCGCGTTCCAAGAATTCCGGAAGCGGTTGTCTTCGAACCGCACTCCGGGCTGGTAGCCGGCGGATTTACTGTAGCCTTTTATTACGACGCAGTGGAGACCGGCGTAGCTGTGGATACGAGAGAATTCAAGAGTTTTGTTGCCAAGCAGTAGCATGGCATCGTAGCCAGCGAAATTACTGGGCATATGTGAGACTTCTTATCTGATGTCTCGGGGTGATGAGCGCAATGCAGTGTTCCGCAGTGATTTTTATGGTATTAAACATTCTGGGTGGCACTGCAATTCTTTTGGCAGGCGTGGCGCTTACCATCAGGTGAACGACTTGCTCGTATCACCACTCAGTTCCATCAAAACCTCCCATTCGTTGACATGGACCTGAATAAATGCGTTTGTTCTGCAGCCGAATATCAAGTGGTTCGCTATGAAGATAAAAGGCTAGGTTGGATTAAACTATTAAATAAATGATTTTATAGTCCCATGTGCAACATTGTTCCATTATGTGGTGTTCCATAAAGATTTATTGGATTATTTTTATCATAAAAATTGTATCAGCATACCTATTCAAGAAAGCGAGATGACACGGACAAGAGGACCCGTAATAATAAGTCGTTTTACATTGTGTACAGTTGTTCAGTATTCTAAATTGGCTATGGGAATTTACGTGCTTAAAATTTCTTTGGAGATTCGAATAAGGTAAGTATGTATATTTCTTTGGAGACCCTTCATTATCTTTTTGAACCTATCAAATCTTACCTGCACAATCTTTTAAAGAGTACATGGTAACTTTCTGTTCCGTGCTTGATGCCTCTAAGCAGGCCGAGTGGTGAGTCTCCCCTCAGGTTGTCATCAAAGTGGATGTTATTCAGGTTCTTCACAGTAATCCAGCGGAAAATAGTTCTGGCCTTCTCGACGTCGCTCGCACACCTACCCACTAGTTGTCTGACTAGGTCTGTGAAGGTTTTTTGGTCTTCTTGTGCCACCTGCAAACCAAAGAAAACAAACAATTGCATGAAACAATTGCAGAGTTTCTTCCAATAACCAAAGCTAGCATACACTTACTTCCAAAGTGGTTTGTTTATAAAGTCGCTGTCAGCAACTTAGCCTGATCCAGCCATGTAATGGTTATTGAATGTCTATGGTGTACCTACTAAATCCTTAGCGAATATAGTTAAGGTTCTTTGGTCTGAGTGAAAGGAAAGTCTCAAATGTTCACTAAAGTGGTTTATATTATTCACTATATCTATTGCTTTCTAAAAGCACTAAATACACTGGTTTAACTACAAATGTATTACATGCATATTTGGTAAAACTAATTATCATCATCTTCAGCCCATCACGTTCCCACTGTTGGGACACGGGCCTTCTCTCATAGAGAGAGGATGGGCCATAATCCACCACGCAGGCCTAGTGCGGGTTGGTGGATGTCACAATGTCTTTGAATTTTTGTGATAAATTCTTGGACATGCCGGTTTCCTCACGATGTATTCCTTCACCGTTTTTAGAGAAAGTCAGTGGTGCAGGGCCAGCGGGATTCGAACTTGGGTACGTTGGATCGAAAGTCGCACTGCATGCTCCCACTGAGCTACACACGCTTGTTTAACTAATGGTTATGGGTAATATTGGGTTATGGTTAACGTATATGGTTTGAGCACGCAAGGTTGCTCAACGGTAGTTGTTCGCGTACTGATGAAAATGAAGAAAAGCTGTTCGGTTCAAACCCGAACATACTCCCGAGGACAAGAGCAAGCCAACAGTGTCAAGGTACTTACAGAAATAGCAATCTTGTCGACATCAGCGAACTCCGCCGGGTCCGTGTAGATGTGAAACTTGGAGACGAGCGGGGGCTGCGGCGCGGGCGCTCGCGCGGGGTAGGGCGGGGCTTCCTCGCCGTCCACGTACAGAGACGACCCAGCCATATACTCCGACCTTCGCTCCTGGATGAGCTCCATCATCTCGTGCGACTGCTTCTCTACGAGGGCCGCTGTTGCTGCCCTGGAAGTTGTTGAAGTTGACTTAAAAACAATGGCTTGTCTTTGAGTTTCAGATAAACTTAGTGTAGACGCTTTTAGATAAATTGTGTGGCGTTTAGAGTCTAATACAGTAATAATAGCTCTATGTCTTTTTATTATGAAAATTAACGTGGTTTTTACACATTGTTAATAATAATTTACGGGTGACACTCATGTTTAAGTTGGAGTAGTCTCACTATAGTTTCAACCACATCCGGTGGTCTTTTTCTAGGCGACTGCGGAACGCTTGCGCCTCGCGAAACTATAGTTGGACTACTCCAACTTGAACGTAAGTGTCACCCGTAAATTATTATTAATAATGAGCTCAATGTCTAATACTGAGATACTTATGTGAGAATTCCTATATATACTAATGGCGACGAAAATAAGATACGAACCCAAGAGCGACGACATATTGCAGCTCGTAGCGAATGAGCCGAAAATATCGGGCTCAGCGTAGCATAACTGGACGATTACTCTCATCAATATACTAAGCTGTAAACTCTTGTCAAGACGTCTCACCTCTCATGCTCTAGCATCTTCCTCGTCAGGCTCTCCTTCTTCTTATCCCTCCGTAACGTCATGTTCTTCTCCAAGTCAGCTCGCTCCTGCTGATGCCGTAACGTAAGCGCGCCGATCTCCGAGTCGGGCCGCCGCTTCTTGACCTGCATCTCTTGCTGGAATCTGTTCGTGAGCCTTTCGAGCTCGCGTTCCCATTCATCCTGGAAAAATAATAGACATTTATGATTCGCCTCGACGCTTATCCCTGCAATGTCTGGACTAATGTACTGTGCTTGCTGACGTCTTTTACGATACTTCAGTAGGGGGACAGAGGGATCGCTTGTAATTAATTGAATAAATTTACTTATTAAATGCTTTGAATAGGAGTTACTCCTCCTCATATTTTACAATCGGTCGACAGAACTAAGTAATCAACAGAACAGGTGGGAAAGAAAGAAGTCTGCGCGGGGTCCAACTGTCGACGCTTGGCGTCTTGTGATTGATAGACAACTTATTGTAAGAAATTGGAGAAAAGATGAAATCGGGCTTAGCAGAAGAGACCAGCAGTAAGTGAAGTGTATTTTCAAAAGAATCTATATAACGTAGCTACTGAAAATACAAAATTTACTGTGATCTGGTGGAATGAAGTGCCTTGAACACGCTTCTAAGACAACCCTCTAATATCTTTAAATCTATCCCTCTCATTAAGTTCGCCTATGTACCAACAAATTTGTTTGTGCAATAAAGAATTTTCCATATACTCGTAACTATCTCTCTTGTTGTGTGCTTTTCAAAAGAGTTTTCATGTGATATTTACCTGTATTTCATCTCGTATTCTTCTGTTCTCTTCTTCGCGGTGTTTGGAGAATTTTCTGTATAAATCATCTTCTTCCTGGCGGTGTTTCATCTCCAGTTTTGTTTGTTCATCTCGATCCTGGAACAAAAGATAATCATTTATAAATATTTTATTTTGATTTTGATTTACTTCGTAAAACATTCAGTGGTAAACGTCTTAGTTAAAAAAAAAATATCTAAACATCATTTAGCAGTTTTGCATATAGAATCTAAATTTATACATGTTTGCAGGATATTTAAGAAATATGTAGGGTATTTTGAGAAAATGATGCATGATGATGCAACTATAGATGACTGGACAATCAGGAATATCGGGAAATCAGGCCACTTTTATGGGATATACTTATGGCGAGTTTGCATTCTCCTCGATTTCGGCGAGTACGATATAAAATTGAATTAAAATTAATAATGAAATTGAAATTTTTCACTGCGCCACCATTGCGCGCGTGCATTGTATCTAAAGTAGGTACCTACTGATTCTTGCTGTTTCTTGCAAATATTTAGGCACCATGCTAGATAACTTTTAACTTTAAACCTGAAGAAAAAACTTACTGGGTCATGATCTTATGGTCAAGTACTTAAATAGTCACCGTCACTCATCCCGTCTCTCCCGTATCCATGTTTGTTTACAATCCTCACAAAACCGTTTTGCCTGATGTTTTAGACAAAGCACTTGAGGCCTGGCCTAAAATTTCTGATTGATTTAATCGAACATATATTATCGATTTTATCGATTATATTTTGCGTGTTTCGTGTCAATAATGTGTAGACTTGTCAGCTTCATCATATTTCAATATTCTAAATAGAGATCATTAGGTAAATAAATATTTATTAAAGTATTATGCCACCAGCAACTAATCTCCTAAACTCGATTTATGTATAAATCGCCCGCATTATGCAGAAATTCGAGCCATTTATACGAATATCGATTTTGAGGTACCTCTACAAACAAGTCTTTACTAAACTAAGGTTTCTTTGGGTGTTTTCTAGAATTGTTTTAATGATCGAATTAATTTTGATGCCAGTTTCAGATATCAGACATTGCATGCACTACACTAGTATCTGTTAATAGTCTGTGCACTACACTGTGCATGCGCTGCACTGTGATATATCATGCATTGCATTCGTCGCCCTAAGACAAGCTCATAAGTCTCATAATGGCCAGTATTTTCGCTTGAAACGGTAACACGCAAATGTTTTCACAGTTTTCACACTACTGATTCTTAAAAACATGGCAAATGTGTGTTAATTCCCAAAACGGACTGCAGAAGAGCCCTACCACTACAAAACCTCTTGTTTTAAATAAGTTACCCGAAGAAAGTGAAACGAGGTGTCGTTCACCCACAACCGGTCGGCAGCCTTTGCTAGATCGCCATTAGTTTTTTTTTATATCAGAATAGTTAGATACAGGCCTATTGTTTCGGATAATTTGTTCAGATTGTTTATTGTGCGCTTGTATCAAAGGAACATAGTTATCTTATAGTTCGTAAGAAGAAAGGTTTAATTAAGCTGGAAGTACTGAAAAAAGTTGTATATTTACGATTTTATATTTTACTGAGGTAATTTTATTATACTAAGTAGGTGAAGGTACCTATATGTAAATGTATGTATGCAGGTATGTACTTATATATTATACCTTTACTATTCTTCAGAATGCAAGATCTTTATAAAGTTATAATGATAAAGCCGTACAAAGTCAGAATAATAATAAACATGACGATTAATTAAATTCATTTGAATTGTTAATAACTATAATGATGGTGTTCAACATCTGCACAAGAACTACCTATCTAGACGCATGGCCAGTAGGTATAAACATTTCGAAGTACTGTCTGTACCTACCAACAACTTATCTGTAGTACGTTATTGTTTATATGCATATGTATATAGATATAAAATTTTCCGGTCAATAACAATTTGCATCTTGAATCTCGATTTGAAATGTGGGTTATGTTGCGTCATTATGATTAAATGCCCATCTAAAGAACAGAGGTAACTTCACGGAATACAAAGCACCGCTTATTACCGCAACAAGTTATGCGAAGAGCAGTCAGCGAATGAATGGGTTTACGACAGGCGGCTAGCGATACCGATACGTTCCTATGTAAATATTGCGCGAGTCAACCATATTACAATAGGACACATTATCATTACATACATAATGCGAGTTTTTATCATTGCGAGAGTCGCCGAGCGAGGAATTTGTTTTTGTACAACTTAATCATACAGATAACGGTTTTACATTATCGTCAGTAGCGCGACTGCGGCCCGCGGACCGGTCGTGTATCGCTTCGCACTCAATATATTAGCGCTTAAAGCAAAAATGCTAAAACTAGTCAGAGGAGTTCGCCGGCTGAGCGCCCAATGCCGGCACAACAGCACCGCCACCGTCATTGGCTCAGACATCAACCGAGCCGACCCCTATTACCAAGAGAATAAGGCAAAAATGGACGAGCTAGTCGACGAGCTCCGCCAAAAAACGAGTGAGGCCATCAAAGGCGGGCCCGAAGACGCGGTAAAGAGGCACACGGCTCGGGGAAAACTGCTCGTGAGGGACAGGATTAACCGGTTGGTAGACGAAGGCAGCGACGTTTTGGAATTGAGCACGTTGGCCGCCACCGAGCTGTACAAGGGTCAGGTACCGAGTGCCGGCATCGTCACCGCCATCGGCAAAGTTCACGGTCGCGATTGCATGATCGTCGCTAACGACTCGACTGTTAAAGGCGGAACTTACTTTCCCATCACCGTAAAGAAACATTTGCGGGCGCAGTCGATTGCGCAAGAATGCAGGCTGCCTTGCATTTACCTCGTAGACTCCGGTGGCGCACATCTGCCCGACCAAGCTGATGTGTTTCCTGATAGAGAGCATTTTGGAAGGATATTCTATAATCAAGCAAATATGTCAGCAGAAGGAATTCCTCAAATATCTGTCGTAATGGGTTCCTGCACGGCTGGTGGAGCATACATCCCTAGTATGTCGGATGAGAGTATCATCATCAAGAACCAGGGAACCATTTTCTTGGCTGGACCGCCTCTGCTGAAAGCTGCAACCGGGGAAACAGTATCGGCTGAAGACTTAGGAGGAGCAGATTTGCACTGTCGTCAGTCTGGAGTCACTGACCATTACGCGCAAGACGATGAGCATGCTTTACATCTTGCTAGAAATGTCGTGTCTAATCTGAACTGGAATAATGATCAGAGAGCGAGGATCTACCCGGCAAAAGTCGACGAGCCTGTCCACGACGTAAACGACCTCCATAGTATTGTTGGTTCCAATTTGCAAAGACCTTTCGATATTAGAGAAGTCATTGCTAGGATTGTTGACGGAAGCAGATTCCACGAATTCAAACAACTGTACGGTGAATCACTGGTCTGCGGATTTGCAACTCTTTATGGTCACTCAGTGGGTATAATCGGAAACAATGGTGTGCTACAATCTGAAGGCGCATTGAAAGGGTCTCATTTCATCCAGCTGTGTGCTGCTAGAAAGATTCCTCTATTGTTCCTGCAAAATATCAGTGGATTTATGGTCGGCAAAGAAGCCGAAGCCGGCGGCATTGCCAAGAACGGTGCTAAGATGGTGACAGCTGTCAGTTGTTTCAAGGGTCCTAAGATCACTGTCCTTGTGGGAGGCAGTTTTGGCGCTGGCAACTACGGCATGTGCGGCCGCGCGTATTCTCCCAGTTTCCTTTACATGTGGCCGAACGCTAGGATATCAGTCATGGGTGGACCTCAGGCCGCTACTGTGCTATCAGTGGTCGCTCAGGAGAAAGCTAAGAGAGAAGGGAGACAATGGACCGCTGAAGACGATAAAAAAGTACGAGCTCCCTTAGAAGAACAGTTCGAAAGGGAAGGCCGCCCTTATTACAGCACGGCGAGACTTTGGGACGATGGCATCCTTGCTCCGAAAGACACCAGAAGAGTGATTGGTCTAAGTTTATCAGCTGCATTGAATGCTCCCTTCAGAGACAGTAAATTCGGTGTGTTCAGAATGTAAAGTTCTAAGACTTGACAAGTTGTTGTTCGTAAATTTGGCTGTTATCTGTAGTAATTAAGTAAGTGTTGAGTGTGTTTCAGATTTGTTATTAAATTATTTATTATTTATCTAATCAGTGGAGTGATAATGCTGTTGCTATAGTTCATTTGATTTTATCGTGCAATGAAATTATAATTATTAGGCCTCTTAGTGCGGCTGCGGACGTTATTTGAGAATACCTGCTGATAAGATTTTTAAATATGATGCGAATTATATATTTTTTACCTACTATAATACGTTATTTTTATATAATACTAGCTGACCCGGCAAACGTTGTTTTGCCATATAAATAAAAAAAAATGTTAAGGGTGAACAACCCTTATCACTTAGGGGTATGAAAAATAGAAAGTAGCCGATTCTCAGACCTACTGAAAATGCATATAAAATTTGGTAAAAATTAGTAAAGCCGTTTCGGAGGAGTAAGGTAACTAACATTGTGACACGAGGATTTTATATATAAGATCTAACTTCGTCCATATTATATATTACCACATTGGGACTTAAATTAGGTAGGTAGGTATTGTAGGTAACTATTGCAAAGAAAATATAAGGTTTATAAATAGAGAGAAACGCTACTAGAGATAATTAGTGGTTAAAAAAATTTACACCTACTTTTATAAGTACGTAGATACTTAATAACATTTCTGCTTCATTTATCTGTTAATTTATCTTCTTTTTCGACTACTAGGTTTTTGTTCATACAAAGTCAGATTGGCGCTGTTCAAAAAAGAAATTACCCAAACTGGCATGTGACTCTGGCGCCGTTTATAACTTCATACCAACTCGTCCAAACTATTTCAGCATTCGTCATAATTTGAATGAACACAATAGCCACATTAACTGTTTAACTATTAGTATGCTAATCTGCGCTGGTGACCCGGCGGCCAAAGTTCAAGTTTAACAAAAGGATTTCCACTCACTTTTAATTCTTGACTAGAATCAAGGTCATTTTAGTCCATCTTAGGCCACATCATCGCTTCACATCAGGTGAGATTGTGGCCAAACATAGATCTATTAAGCGTAAAAAAAAAATATGTATCTAGTTTTAATTTGCTACTTTTGCTACAAGTCCAATATTATTTTTTACTTATTTATTAATCTCTGACGCAAAAAGGAGGGGTGTTATAAGTTTAACCACTATGTGTGTCTGTGGGACCGTAGCTCCTAAACAAGTGAACCGATTTGAATGCTGTTTTCTTATTTGACAGCAGGTTTTCTAGCGGTGGTTGTTAGAAATGTTTTATCAAAATCGGTTCAGCCGTTTTTTACTTCCTGTCGGAGGTTTTTAAAATTTTAGTTTATTGAAATTAGCTTGTTCTATGCTGAGATCCGGTCGCGTAAGCGCAGTAATAATGCACCTGTGCTAACATGAAATCGCCGTTAACCCACGGAATTATTGGGCATATGGGTTAACCTCCGTTTCATGTTGGAGCAAGTGGCTCTGGCACAATTACTTTAACAATTTATAAGGATTTATGAATCAATCTGAAAGGCAAGCAATCGGTAACGGCATTTAATCGTTGATTAAAAAGATTTATGGTGCCCGCCTCGATTTTAATGGCCCGTTAAGGAACCTTTTGCAAGCCCATCAGTTTTATTTTTAAAATTTAATATTTTTTATTTATCGTCATGTATCACTATTTAATATTCAAACAATTAATCCATGAATTTTTGATCCGTGCCACACCAAACAGTAGGTACCATAAAATTGGTAGCTCTTACCAAAAAATCTAGGATTGTTGACCTCATAAGACGCGGTTATCTCGTGTTAAATAGTTTTTACACCAAAGGTAATACGTAAGCACTCTACTTGCTCTTAAACCTAAAATACTAATAGAATTGCGTAAAATGACATTTATTCAAAGAGATGCAATATCACTGCTTTTTTTTAAATTCGCCCGTTTTTGCAGGATGAAGTCGACCATCGTCTTACGTAGTTTTTAATTGATAGTTTGGAAAAGTACAATGATTTATTTCGTTTTTATAAATATCATATCCGAGGTAGATCTGTGGTCCGAGAAATCAGATTTCTTTCATTAGTTTTAAGTTTTGAGTCATATCCATGTTTCAGTTTTTACAAAATTAGTATACCTACAGCAATATGACTGCAATGAGTTTCACCATTAAGAAATATAAATGGGGCGCAAACTAGCAGTTTGCAGATACTGCATGACTAATAAAAAAAGAAAAATCAACATGTCCGCTGCGCACTTGCGCAGGCTATTCGCGCCATTTTACGCTTTCCTCGTCGCGAGCAGCAACGGTCCCGCGCATATTTTTTCCAGCCAGCATTCCATTCAAGAAAATTTATCCGCGAACCGACGAGTCTATTAACGTAGTTAATTGCCGATCTGTATGGCCAGTAGGTACGCTGGCGGCCTGCTTTTCAAACTTTTTTGTCGTGGAGCTTTGTTTGCTATGTATGATGGATCTTTTATCAATTTTTACTTGTAAGTCTCTCGTATGCGGGAGGCCGTCTGGGTAGGGACCACAGCTTTGCCAGTTATTCTGCCGCCAAGCAGTAAGCAAGTATTACTGTGTTCTGGTTTGAAGGGCACTGTAGCCAGCGAAATTACTGGGCATATGTGACTTAATATCTGATGTCTTGGGGCGTTGAGGGCAATGCAGTGCTACGCAGTGCTTTTTGTGGTATTAAAAGTTCTGGGTGGCAATACAATTGTTATGGGCAGGCGTGGCGCTTACCATCAGGCGAACGACTTGCTCGTCTCATCATTCAGTTCCATAAAAAAAAACCATTCATACCTTCTTAGATCGAGTCCGAGACATTGATCTAAAAACCGAGGATGTGGTCGAATCAAAGGCTTATCCTATTATTAAGCACGCGCCGTAGAAGAAAAATAAGGCTCAGTCAAGGTTTGTAGGATTTGATGGTCAGTTTCTGACTCAATGGAATTCCTAAAGGAAATGTAGCTACAATATCTTGCCGGGATGAATGAACGACGTGAATGACAATATGTTTTGTTTAAATTAAATACGTATTACAAAAACAACACAGATACATGTAACTGTAGAACATGCTCCCATCCGTCAGGCAGGCATATCAATATTAATCACATTTTGACGTCCCTCCCCAAAGTAATTAAAAAATAGTCAAGTACCGCAGTACCGCTCATCGCAAACAATGCGTTCTCGTAACCAACTTTTTTAATTTACTTTTTTTATGGCAACGACGGCGTTCGCGTTCTGCCGGCGCGTTCGTTGACTCGAGGTAGAAAGTTGTTAATTAAGACCGCGGGTGATCGCGTCGGATTGTGTAACCGAACGCAACTGATCAACCATGTGGTTACCGGGGAAGTGCCTTCACCGGTCAGTCTGTGATGGTGGCGGTCAATTTTTGATTTACAACTTGCATACCGCAGTTTTGTAACATATAATATATATTTGACCGCAGATTTTCTTTTATTAGGCGATTTAATGATTATTTGAGCTTTTTAGAAGCTGTTGAAACAATAAAATTGAGAATACGTTTTATCAAACAAAAAACCGATTTCAATGTATCTTCGAAGTCCAAGGTTAAATATTATTATCGATGAAATTTATATAGGACCACTTCGTAGCTATACTGAACCCAACGCAAAAAGATTTTTCGAACTCGGTTCATGAATGATGGAGTTCTGAGGTAACAAACATAAAAAATAAATAAATTAAATTAAAAAAAATACAATTGAATAGAGAACCTTCTCTTTTTTTGAAGTCGGTTTAAAAATACCTGTATAGCTCTAGTTCAGATACAATACAGTTACCTATTTTACTTAGACTTGATCCAAAATATACTAAGATAAGTAGGTAGTTTTATAAATTGCAAAATTTTGGATCAAGTCTAAGTAAGTGTCGTGTTTCTGAATTAGAGCTATGCTGCTATGATACGAGCACAAAGTAGGTATGGAATCCTGAAAATAAGGAATTCTACAGACGTAGAACCGACACAGCTAATTCGCAAGGACGTCCGTCGTCTAATGTAACGCTTGTCAACGACAATTGCACAATTGCTGTATCACATAAATTTCAATCTAGTAGTTCTTTCAGTCTACAAGTTTGCTTTCCGCAATACGACACCACGGCCAAATCGCGAAATTGATACAACTAAATTGAGAAGACAAAATTTTGCTAGTGATTACGTCCACGTTTTTAATTTACAATTAAGGAACAATGTTACTGATTGCCTAAAGTGACGCACTCACACGTGACAATATTTTTCCATTGCATACCTGTAGATATTGGTTATACATGTTATATATATATATATATATATATATATATATAGAGCGAGTGTGGGAGAACGTGCGACTTTCGATCCGACTCTCTATGAGAGAAGGCCCGTGTCCCAGCAGTGGGAACGTGATGGGCTGATGATGATGTATATAGACAGGTAGTAGTATACACTTGTTGGTTACTGTAGTGTAGAGTAATTCTTTTAAAATCAATGAAGTATATTTAATTCTTGGTAGACTCTGCCTTGTTCGCAAAAACAGAGAACCCAACCGCTTAGCTAAAACCTCTATGACATCATACGAATGAATTCAAATTCTTTTACCGTTCATAGATTCTAAAATAAGCATTTTGATCAAACCTCGACCCATTTTACCTTAAAATCGATTGTGTATGGGTGTCATGCAAGATCTTGGAAAGCCCCAATTATGGTCTTGTATGGTTGTCATACAAACTTGTGGCTAGCCTCAGAAATGGACTTGTATGGTAGCCATAAAATGCTGGTCAACCTCAGATTTAGGTATTACCGAATTCGGGCAGTTACGTCATCCATTCTAGGAACTTGTAGATTTACGAATCGTAGTATGAAGCACAAAGTCGTGCTTTAAGAAGCATGACTTTATGCGTCAACTGTTGACTTGACGATTTTAAAGGTGCAACCTAATTTTGATTCAATATATATTCAAGATTCAAGATTCATTTATTTGCATAAAATACAGGTGCCAAGGAGATACTAAATTCAATCAGATTCAGATTCTAAGCCGTAGGTACTTTGCCAATCTAGGCGTGCAAATAATACCACTTTACCGCTTACCGCTTTTCCGCTTAACCAATAATACCGCTTTGCCAGTTATTCAGCCGCCAAGCAGTAGTGCGCAAGCATTACTATGTTCCGGTTTGAAGGGCATTGTAGCCAGCGAAATTACTGGGCATTATGAGACTCAACAGCTAATTGTCTCAGGGTGACGAGCGTAGTGCAGCGCCGCGCAGGATTTTGCAAAACAAAGTTCTGGGTGCTGTTATTGTGATGGGCTGGCGTGTTGATCAAATTAAATAAATATATGTAAATTATAAATATCATTTCATTTACAATGGTCATATTAACTAAACAAATTTCTTTGAATTTCGAAATTTCGACATCGAATTGTGAAATTAGCTATTAAATCGATTAAACTTTCGTTATTGATCTATTTTAGGTATAGCGATTCGAAATCAAATAAAAGCAAGTAATGGATAATGGAAAATAATAATGGAATCAGATTAGATGTGATAATTTCCATTCAGTTTCTATTTTTTTTTAATTTCTCCATTGATTGAATTTTTCTGTGTTGAAATATAAATGTTAGAGTTATATAAAACAGCCATGATTCAACCACAAATTACAAATCTACAGAACCAAACGACATTGTTTTTGTCTCAGGGTGACGAGCGCAGTGCAACGCCGCGCATGATTTTGCAAAACAAAGTTCTGGGTGGCACTGCAGCCGTGGCGAGGCGCCTGGGGAGGCGTGTTGCTAATCATCAGGTGAACGACGTAAAGTAATTACAACTAGGTCATCATCATCATCATCAGCCTGTAGTCGTCCACTGCTGGATATAGACCTCTCCCAATGAACGCCACTGAGCCCGGTCTTCGGCTCTTCTCATCCAGTTTCTTCTGGCTGCCTTTCGCAGGTCTTCGCTCTACCGGGTCGGTGGGCGTCCTACACTACGCTTGCTGATCCTATCCAACTAATATTATAAACGCGAAAGTTTGTAAGAATGTATGGGTGTATTTTTGTTACTCTTTCACGCAAAAAATACTGAATGGATTTTGATGAAACTTTACAATAATAATTATAGCTTATTCATCAGAATAACATATAGGCTATACCTATTTTATCCCGGGAAACTGCGGGGTGCTAGTGCTAGCTAGTTCGCGATAAAACTAGGTATAAGCACAGAATATTAAGAGATAGAAGCTTCACTCCGCAAAGAAATTTAAACAAATAGCGACTCTTGCTATGACGTAATACAATTCAATTCAGCTCGCGTAGCGCTGCATAGGTACGAGTATGCAGCGCTACGCGAGCTGATTTAGTGTGGTACCAGTCCTACAGAGCGCCTCTCTATCGCTTAACTCTTATCTCTTCTGACGCGGCACGTGTAACGACGCGCGACCCGCCGTCGGTGTCCGGCTATGTACTTGTAGCTTCGTACCTACAGTGCGGACTGCGCTAGGCCTGGTATAAGCAGACAACCAAAATAAGCACCAACTAATGGTTTCCAATTCCCATACACGCAACAATTGCACCCAATGACGTATCATCCGACGCAACGGTCCCGACATGGTCCGCCGACGCTTCCTACTGCATTACCGCGTATGGCCCGCTTTATTGGAGGTACCTACGCTGCGTGTATAGCTGTCTTTATTGTGGGGTGTAACGCAGACGTATAATTTGTAATTAGGTAGCGTACAAAACTGTAGTTAGAGTAATTAAAGGTGTTTTGAATGGAACTTTGCATAAGTATCACTTCTGGTCGAGAAGTGAATAGAAGTGGTTTCATTAATTTTATTATTTTTCCTCAGTGCGTAATTTATTTGACGCACTCTGGTTTTTTTATGTTACTGAGTGATGGGACGAGCAAGTCGTTCGCCTGATGGTAAGAGCCACACCTGTCCATAACAATTGCAGTGTCACCCAGAACTGTTAATACCATAAAAAGCACTGCGTAGCACTGCACTGCGGTCATCGCCGCGAGAATTTCGCTGGCTACAATGCAGTTCAAATCGGAACACAGTAATGCTTGCCCACTACTGCTTGGCGGGAGAATAACTGGCAAAGCTGTGGTACCTAGTGTACCTACCCAGACGGCCTCCCGCATACGAGAGACATACCACGAGTAAAATAAAGTAGTATTATTTTTACTTTTCATTTTGTTTATTCATTATCGTGTTTCTTACAAAATTCAACAATTTTACTCGTATCCTGTCCTACCAACCCGCACTGGGCCAGCGTGGTGGATTATGGCCCATACTCTCTCTATGAGAGAAGGCCCGTGTCCCAGCAGTGGGAACATGATGGGCTGATGATGATCCTGTCCTACAGCCCTACTAATATACTTATTATAAATGCGAAAGTTTGTGAGAATGTATGGATGTTTGTTACTCAATTACGAAAAAAATACTGCACGGGTTTTGATGTAAGTAAGTAATTTGGTTTGTGCGTACTTTTAGGTCCTAAAAAAGGACATGGAATACTTTTTATTATGGAAACCGCGGCGGGATGCAGCATACCTACAAATACCTACATCACAACATCATACCCACTTATTTTTATAAAATAAAACATATGACGTAGGTAACAGGTATTACGTACCTTTGACCAAAATAAAATGATGATGAAATGATTCATGTTCTTTTTCAAAATATTCAAAATTAAATCATCAAAAACATTAAACATTGCATCATCTTTTTATTTTAGTCGAAGCACAGAATACTAAGGGACAGAAGCATCACTCCGCAAAGAAATTTAAATAAATAGCGACTCTCTTTCTATGACCATAGAATACTAAGGGACAGAAGCATCACTCCGCAAACAAATTTAAACAAATAGCGACTCTTACAATGACGCAATAAAATTCAATTCAGCTCGCGTAGCGCTGCATACCTACCAGTCATATTAACCTACAGAGCGCCTCTCTTTCTATCGTATAGCTCTTATCTCTTCTGACGCGGCACGTGTAACGACGCGCGACCCGCCGTCGGTGGCCGGCTTTGTACTTGTAGCTTCGTACCTACATTGCGGAGTGCGCTAGGCCTGGTCGAAGTTAGGTTAGGGAACGAGTACTAAATCCTTACTAATATTATAATCGCGAAAGTTTTTATGTATGGATGTATGGATGTTTGTCACTCTTTCACGCAAAAACTACCGAACCGATTTTGATGAAATTTGGTATGTAGGTACTTTATGACTTGGAATAGCATATAGGCTACTTTTTATCCCGGGAAACCGCGGGTGGAACCGAGAGCGCAGCTGGTTTAAATTAAATGAATAGAAACGATACTTGTTCGACCTTCCAAAGCCATATCAGCCATTACCTTACAGTGTCTTAACTGATCATCCTACGGGTTATTTAAAATTCACCGGCATCGCAAGTAAAGTTAGTAAATAGCTTTTTCGGCATTTTGAAGTTTATGTTAAACACTGTGTGGGACTCGCGTAGGATAAGGAATTGGGTAATATACGACCGCACGCTGTGCTGAGTTGGGTGCGGTGGGATTGTGTGGATGGCGCTTTGGTCATGTTATCGAATTTTGTAAAGCGTAACATAAATAAAAAAGGTTTTTCAACTAAGTATTGGAGCTGGTATAGATATCTCTCTAACCTAACCAAAGATGCAAGACAAAAGCAATTAGACTCTTTTAAAATATACAGTTTTTAACGTATTTTAACAACAACGGAATGGGTGCCTGAAGATGGAAGACGGCGCCCAGGCCGGCCCAAAAGAAGATGGAGGGACGATCTGGATGCATAGCAAGAAGGCTGGTGCGAGGTGGCGCAGGATAGATACGGCTGGAGAGACTTGGGGGAGACCTTTGCCCAGCAGTGGGACAGCATAAGTTAGAAAAAAAAATTGATTTGTATTTTGTGTATAGGTATAACGTTGAAAAGTGCATTTTTTGTGCCAATTTTCTTAAATATCTTTTGACTATGATTTGACTTAAAAAAATCGTGGGTATGTTACTGATATGGTACCTATTTATCTTTAGTTGCTTTTATGAGTGATGCTCTGAGTAATGACTCTAGAGTGATGAGACGAGCAAGTCATTTGCATGTAAATGTCAAATGAAGTGTCATCCAGAAATTTGATTTTTTTTACTCTTAATAGATCTATGTTTGGCCACTATCTCGCCTGATGTGAAGCGATGATGTGGCCTAAGATGGAGCACCTAGATCTAGAGAGAGACGGCAGTTGAGCGGCTGCTCAGACCCGTCTCCTCGATGGTTCACCGAACATCATCCCGAAACACGACTAGGTGACTTGACGGCATAGCTTTGTTCGGTGGGTGAGCCTACCACTCCAAAGCGCGTAAGCGGGTTTCATCACGATGTTTTCCTTCACCGTTTTTAGAGCGAGCGTGCAAAAACTGCACTTAACTATAAATCATTGGTGCAGTGAGTCGGGATTCGAACCCAGGTGCGTGGGATCGAAAGGCGCACGAGTTCCCGCTGAGCCACACTCGCTCTACCGTACCTTGCTCTGAATACCGTAAAAACCTCAGAGGAAGAAATCTTCCTCCGAGGTTAAAACACAGTGTACTTCAAATATACATAACTTAAGACTGTGTAGCACTGCATTACGCTCATCACCCCAAGACATCACATATTTTCTCATATGCCCAGTAATTTCGTTGGCTACAATGCCCTTCAAACCGGAACACAGTAATGCTTGCACGCTACTGCTTGGCGGCAGAATAACTAGCAAAGCTGTGGCTGTGCCTTGTATTGTAATAGCAGGACAGGCGCAGAGATCACGAGGAAGAACCCGGCTCGGCGGTAAATCTTACAACCATGCAATAAGTATCAACAATGGTTGGCGCATAAATAACTCCAGGCAGGTGCCTGAGCGCTGATGGTGGGAATCGAATTATACCTCTATAAGGTTTGAAGTTGCACTGAGGTCGTACAGTCAGCACAAGTACCTGTACATTTTAGTACCATGTGTAAATACTGTTAGGATGGCACTCCGTGGGACCTTTTAAATAGAAGCACTTTTTATGAACTGCTGATGTTTATGCTTTCTAAAATATGTAAAAAATGCTTATATATAACCTCGGGTGCAATACGCGGCCGCGAGGGGGTTACTGTTTAGTTGCAGTAATTTACTTAGCCTAGTTTATTGACCTCGATTATAACAGTACCTAACTATATAAAAAAATATTTTTTTACTTAACGATCACATATATACTTAGATCCTGGCCCCTAGCTGAGATTTTCTTTATCTAGGGACCCATGGACTACGAGGACCATGGTCCCACAACACCCAGACATGAAACAGTTTACTTGTTTTATTTCCTTGCACAAACATTTGAGAAATATATACATAGCGAGAAATGGAAGGAAAGTAGGGAGACCTTTGCCTTGCAATGAGAAGATATAGGCTGAATCTATACCTACTTATATTATTATGCTTATACTTACAGGAAGATATTATTTCATTATTTAGTTATTATTTCAATGTAGTCAGTATGAAATGGTAATAAAATATACCTAAGTTTAAACGAAGAAGGCCCAGCAATGAATCAGCAGGGGAATATACCTAAGTTTAAACGAAGAAGGCCCAGCAATGAATCAGCAGGGGAATATACCTAAGTTTAAACGAAGAAGGCCCAGCAATGAATCAGCAGGGGAATATACCTCAGTTTAAACGAAGAAGGCCCAGCAATGAATCAGCAGGGGAATATACCTAAGTTTAAACGAAGAAGGCCCAGCAATGAATCAGCAGGGGAATATACCTAAGTTTAAACGAAGAAGGCCCAGCAATGAATCAGCAGGGGAATCGTATAACTCGATCACCGATCCCGATCGCTCTCAAACATGTTTTACGATCCGTATTGTTTGTGTGTATATTATCTATGGACTCAGAAAAGGCTGAACGGGTTTTATTGCGGTTTTCAGGGTTTGGTTGCATTAGTCCTAACTTAGTTTATAGGGTATATGATATGTTACATCCAAATTGGTTGGGTGACTACGAAGATACAGCTTGATCTCTTCGTAGTTCTATTTTAAATGACATACCTGTAATTGACATTAGATTAATTAATATCACATCACATCTGAAATATTGTATGTGTATTCTGACAAATAAACAATTATCATATACTAGTCCTATAGTTCTCAAAAAACTGGAACCTATTAATCTGTCCAGGGGGGCAATCGCACTAAAATATATCGACTGAAACGCAACTGAACTTGAAACGCAGCACAACTTTTTAAATGTTTCGTATCGCGTTAATGATTTGACTGAAAGTTGAAACGCAACTCGATCGTAGCTGGAACGTTACCGCTGTCATACGAACGGTTGTGAAAAAGTTAGGAAGATGCTACTTTGTTTTAATCGTTGAGCGGTGTTTGACTCGGTTTAACTTTTAAAACCTAATTAAAATGAATGCGTACATGGATTTATTAGAGAAGGTCCATGTATTCGACGTTGCGATGGCTCGGGCCAAGTGCAAATATAAGTGCAAGACGTATGTATGTGCGGAGCTTTTAAGTGGAGTGATTAACTACGATGATTCCGCTGTAAAGCCATTAATATCTAACATTGTCGCTTCCTTGGAATTTGCCTGACAATCCTTTACTAAGTACTTGTTGTGTTGTTATTAAATAACAAACATTTTAGGTTTTCGTTGCATTGGCATTCTATGCCACTGGGTCCATCAATAATGTAATTGTTTGTCTGGGTCAATCAGGAATTAATTTTGTTTAACAAGACATTCATAGCCCTAATGAATACTTATTGATATTATTAATGCATAAAATATATTCTATTGTAGGTGCTCGTTGGTGGATAGAAAGATGAATTATTCACCAGTGGCTGCTGCAATGATAACAAATGCATGCTGTATGCTGCATATTATAGCATAAAAGCACACATCACATAGTCTATTGAAGGCAGAGGAGGCTCAAACCAACGCACCAGCGGCAGCGGTGGTGTGACCAAAGTGCGCCCTCAGCGAGTTGGAGCTAGGACGCGCTCGTCAGCAGGCACTCATACAACCTTTTGCGGGTAGATAGGGATATAGATCATAAATGAAATGCAGCGTTTCTACATCATCATTATTGTGATAAACATAGATTTTGCTATAATAATTAATTGACAGTTAACATGGTTTTATTCAGAGAGATAAAATAACATACCCTTTAACAATTTATAGGGCCTTAAATAAAAATCTTACACGTTAATAACTATAACCTATACAAATTTAAAAATTATATTTCTAGGCATATACTAGCTTTTTTCACATTTAATAATGAATGTTGATTCTCCTTCATATCATTTATTTTTCCTTTTGTAATTTATTTTTGGTATTAACTTGTGCTAGTCCTTCTTCTGACTTTACATCATCTAATGGTCTGGGTCTTGTGTTGACAATACTGAAACAATAGATAGTGAGTTCTGTGAGTACCAATATTTCAGGCGGCTTTATAACGATTAACAGCTGCCCTGCGTTATACTGATTTTTGTACACTAATACAATACCATAATGATGAGGTAAACTTTGTGAGTTTTTTGCTGAAAAATTTGTCGCTACCTAAAGGGGTTAAAGGCATAGAGTAAGTAGTTATACTTCATATATGCGTTAAAAGTGTGTTCCGCCAGCTTCTTTTCCTGATAGCCTGACAGTACTCATTCCAGGCATATTTTGATTATTATATTATATCATATAAAAATAAATTACCTTTTGGCTGAACCTATCAATGCTTTCAGCAAGCATCTGAATGATTAGACATTTTATGTATTTTTTTATAGCAGCCTCTGCCCGCATCTCTTCAATGTGGATGACCTTGATACGTTTCTTCTAATGCCATTGCGAGCCATTGCGAGCTCTGAAAACAGTAGAAACTTTTAGGAACCACATGAAGCTGCATCTAATGAGATGCCAAAAAGACTAAGTGGCATTATTCAAAATTACAATAACTAGGTGCAGCTTTGTAGTTTATAAAATCAAGGTATTATTGTAGGTATTTTATTTTACTTATTAATTTTAAAAGCAAATATATTTAGTATATTTTACTTATTACCTCCGGCTTCTGCTCGCAAAACAGGTGGTGGGTGGATTTGCTCCGATGCATGATCGCAGACTTCTGTTTATGTTCGTTTTGGTCAAGTACCTAATTCAGTGTACACTGCACAAGAACAGGCACAAAGTTGAAGGTACGAAGTTGTAGGTACATAACAAATTAATATAATGTTCAAAGCTTGGCAAAGTAGTGACAGGCTTTACCCTCCAGCTTAAGCTGGTTAATTATTGCCTGCTTGCTTTCTTGTCTTGTGTCGTATTTGTACCTATTTTGTTCGTCCTGCTGGGAAAATGTGTTCACTTTTGTGACACTGACATGTGGCATCATTTGTGGAGGTACATTTCTGCTCTATGGTGCCACGTACACTATTCTAACCTCAGAGTAAGACTTTGAGGTTGGAATGGAGTGCGTGGCGCCGTGGAGTATGAATTCGCTTTTATAGGTGATGTAACATGTCAGTGTCACCGCCTATGAATAATTATTTTAATTTGCTTTATGTATATTTTGTTTACTCTTGTTATATATTTGTTTATATATTTATGTTGTATTCGTCTCTTATCTTACTGTTCGTGATGTCACGGTCATAGGTTCCGGCTGAAATTCAGTACTAAGGTATTTATTACCTTAGTTTTTATGCTGAGTCGGAACCTTTTCCTGACATCGCGCAACATTCCATTATACTATAATTATATTATGTATTTATTATATAGGTTATGTATTTATTATGTGCTATTTTTTCCTGTTGTATGTATAGTATAATATTATTTGTTATGTGTAGTATAGTATTATAGCTTAATGTAATGTTGCGTGTATCTGTCTTGAATAAATGTATTTTCTTTCTTTCTTTTCTTTTCTTTCTTTCTAATGCACTTCTGGCAGCTGAAAGACTGATGAAATAATTATTTTCTAAAAAATATATATATGACATCTTTTTTTTCACTTGTAAGCAGTAAAATTAATAATTACTTTTTATAGAAGTAGGTATATACCTTAGCTTATTCCTTTCCTGTTCTGGCAGGTCGTTTCGCATTAAGGGTCTCAGCACATTCAAGCCATAATTGTGCTGCAAATGCACGAGCCTCAACACCTCACCCATCTATAAGAGCAAGGTCTCGGTGTCCTTCAGAAAACTCTATCATAAGCTTTAGCTGACGTTCTGTTGTGCATCTGCGGCGCTCTTCCATTTCCTAAAAGATTTCACAACTGAAGATCAGAAACAAAATTCTACAATAGAAGGGAATTCTTCTAAATGTGTTCACTGTTAGCAAATTAAGTACTAACTGAGCATAATGTGCTTAAAATAGCTCAGTAACTGCGTAAAATATTAGGTACTTCAACACCAACCAAACATTTCCACAATAGTTTTTTTATTTCACAAAACATTTAAAGTTTCGAAACTACAAAAAAAACAAACAAACAGAGAAACTACTTAGTATTCTGTGCTACTTACCAGTCTTACCACAGAGTACATTTGTCTATCTGTCGGCGAATGTCACGCTGTCAGCTGTCAAAACTAGAGATGCACAAATATAAAATGGTAAATCGATCCTCGATTTAGCATTTTGTAGCAGAAATAGCTGTCACTTAAAAGTAACATCACTAACAACTATAAAGCGTTAACGTTCCAGCTTCGATTCCACTTTGGTTGGCGTTTGAACTTTATCGCAATACCAAAATTCAGACAGGTGAATCGAAACTTAACCACAGTCGTAACCAAACTACAACTGAACCATAGACGTTCGCAGTTGTTTAAAATTAACGCGATCGGGCCCCAGGCCTCCCTACACAGACTTGCCCTAGTGCGGGGAGCATTAGTAACCACATAACTAGTGTGTACTTAATTTATTGAAATTATTGTATTTACTTGTAAGTTCTTTTTTTGGTGTATAGAAGTTTTTATATTTTTGTATCATTAATTTTACAACAATATAAAAATAAATTAAATAGCGTCGTTAAATAATAAGTAGGTACGCGCTCTCATATACTGGGGCGGTCTTGCTAAGGTGGTCTTGGAAAGAATACGAATATGGGCTTTCTGTGCCCTTCACGCGGACGAAGTCGCTGGATAAAGCTAGTGTACTATATATCTTAGAGCCAATGTGGCTCAGTGGGAGCATGTGCGACTTTCGATCTGACGCACCCGAGTTCAAAATCCCGCTGGCCCCGCACCACTGACTTTCTTAAGTTATATAAGGAAAACATCGTGAGGAAACCGGCATGTCCAAGAATTAATCACAAAATTCAAGGAAATGTGACATCTACCAACCCGCACTGGGCCAGCGTGGTGTATTATGGCTCATACTTGCTGTATGAGAGAAGGTCTGTGTCCCAGCAATGGGAACGTGATGGGCTGATGATGACTATATATCTTATATATATATATCGTAATTATTTCGAAGATTTTATATATCTTCGAAATTATGATCGTTTTTTAACTTCACAAAGCAGAATCATCTCACCCACCGTATCTAAACTCAAACCGGACTCTTAAATAAACCTATCACAAATTATAATCAAGGAAAGTAAAGTGCTTCAGACTACGAGGCATTTAAAAACTGACCCCATGACCTTCTCTTTGAAAACCACTGATTCCCACGTCTGGGCTATTATTACATGGTCTGGTTAAAATGTACGGTTATTTCCACACAATGCACATTTTGGGTCAAAAAGATAACATTTACGACGAGAAAATGAATGAAAGGCTTTCCATTTCTGTTTTGCGTATTTTTTCCAATTTGGTGCTAAGTAGCTCTGAAAGTTCAATATAATGTGAATTAACTAAACTTTGCATTACTATTTAAAAAAAACCAATAGACTAGGCCAAGACCTTAAGACAAATTAGTCAAGCCCCTTTAAAACTTTGGGCACAGAATACTAAGGGACAGAAGCATCACTCTGCAAAGAGATTTAAACAAATAGCGACTCTTGCTATGACGCAATAAAATTCAATTCAGCTCGCGTAGCGCTGCATACCTACCAGTCATATTAACCTACAGAACGCCTCTCTTTCTATCGCATAGCTCTTATCTCTTCTGACGCGGCACGTGTAACGACGCGCGACCCGCCGTCGATGTCCGGCTATGTACCTGTAGCTTCGTACCTACAGTGCGGACTGCGCTAGGCCTGCTTTGGGTCAAACCTAAACGAATAAAATTTACGATAACATTTCTGCGTTTGTCAACGCAAAAGGAGGGTCTTTTTGCGTCGGGGTGTTATAAGTTTGACGCTATGTGTGTCTGCTGTGGCATCGTAGCTTTTAGACGAGTGAACTGATTTGGATGCGGTTCTTTTATTTGAAACCGGGTTTTACTACGCACTACTGCTTGGCTGCAGAATAACTGGCAAAGCGGTGGTATCTACTCAAACGGCCTCCCGCATTCGAGAGACCTACCACGAGTAATACCTACTACGACTACTACGAGGAACTAATAGTTTTCAGCAATATCATTGGTCAAGATAAGTCTTGCCGTCACCTCGGCGTTGAAAGTGGTGTCGCGGCGGTCAATAAACGTGGCCGTCGTCCACGTTCATGCAGAGTCTTGTGTGCACGCAATAACACTTGTCTACGCATATGTATGTATGAAAGAATTATGTCTTTGTATGCATATGTATGTCTTTAATCAGAATAATTTACACTCTTACTTACTGAACTTTCACGTGTCCAGTCGGGCAATTCTCGTAAAGTAGCGATTATTTCTATGATAGACATATTTAGTTCGGACTTTATGTCGAAGGAAAACTCGATACTCGAATTTAAATTTAATGTTTGCAATAAAGCGTTCATCTATCTGTTGTCTTGTGGTTGTCTAGAAGAGATCGCTTTAAGCGATAAGACCGCCCATTGTTACACCATTGTAAACATTTGACTTGTACTTTATCTGTATTTTTAAGGTGAATAATAGTGTTTATCTATCTATCTATCTATTTATCTCGATTTGTCTATTATTATATTCTATCCTACTTTATTATAAATGCGACAGTGTGTGCATCTGTATTACCACTTAGTTATATAACGAGTGAACTGATTTTGATGAAATTTGCTACCTATGTAGGTACTTTACGTCCTGGAATTATATTTATTATACACAGGATACTTTTTATCCTTGGAAATGAACAGTTCCTTAAGGAACAACTACCTAATTGTCCGCGAACGGATAGCGGGTATTTGCTAGTAATATCATAGGAAAACAAAATGTCCTTCGACATAGTCGAACATAGAGATGACTCTTTAGCAGAGATAATGTCATTTCCAGAATTGTCCTCCCAGAGATGTCGTTAGCGCTGCTTTCAGTCGCGTGTTATACTCGGTTTTCTAATAGATTGACGGTTTTCTCATTCATATACATGATAAATTGTTATGATATGTGAAATGATTAATGTTGATTTTAACAACACTTGATTTACGCTTGTCCGCCTCCTTGGTGAAGTGGTTGAGCAGTGACATAGGTAAAGGTGCACGTTCGATTCTTACGACAAGACGAAAAGTAATTTGTGATTGGGATAAAAAGCCCAAATGTTTGTTCTGAAACTGGGACTTAATGTTGTTGACATAGGCCAACCGCAGAACAGAAACCAGGATCTATGAAGTCTGGTCCATCCTAGTTCTAGAGACGGAATCGTTTTGAACGAATAGGCGGAATTTCTACCATATATAGAGGTGGCGTTGCGCCGATCGTCTAATTGTCCGATGGTATGGTGGTGGATGGATAGTGATGGTGGAATCATATTGTGCAGTTGAGCACATTCTCCGTAGTATATTCCGCTTAAACCCCGAAACATCAAAGGATGAAGTGTTAAAATACATCAAAGACGCTTCATGGACGGATCCAGGGACAGATAGCAATGCGATTGTCGAGGCTGAAGTCGACTAGGACCACTAAATTCAAGCACTATAGACTCCAAGTTCGGTGCATAATGAACTGTTCCTGAATTCTGACTTCTGGCCTGTAGGGGTAGTATACCGGAGATACAGAGAAGGAGCGAAAAATATTGCCTGAATTAAAGAGTTTAATAATAATTATAATAATTTTAGAGAACCCCGTATTACGGTATGTTAACAGTAACTTTAACCTTTCGCTTTGATACAAATAGCATAGATGATAGCACATCATCTATTTGATATTTCACCAATTACTCGCATTCATACCACGATACGTAACACATTCTCACAGAACCACACAATACGATCCAGCGCCATTGTTACCATCTTCCTCATGATAAAACGTCTTCCGGATCACCTATCTCTATTTCACAATCGCATCAGCAATATGAGTGAGCGAGACGAATATAGTCCTTATAATGATGCTGCAAATGTGGAAAGTAAAAGTTGCAGTTAGAATGATTTATCTCGTAGAAGAAATTAGTTCCGACAGCCTCTGTGGTGTAGTGGTTGGGCTGGTCAACTTACACCTCATAAACCACGGCGGTGATTCGATTTTTGCTAAGGACAAATTTTGTATAAAAAGCGCGAATATTTGTTTCATGTCTGAGTATTAGGGGCTGTAAACTTTGCAGTTTCAGGTTACAACACGGAATCATGTCGAAATAATTATAAAGATACCGTTAAAAAGACGGTGATAAAAACTGTCGATTCCGATAAAAGCTCATCTAAGCGAATGATTTTTAAATTCTTAGCTGATGCCCTGCTGCCCCTGCTTTAGAAACATGGCTAGTTAAGTAAACTGCTCGTTCATTTCTTCACTGTTTTTCTTCTGTTTTATTCAAATTCAAGGTCAAAAGTTTGGCATCACAATTACACTTATGAACGTCAATTATTACAAGACTCTACCACCGCATCGGAAAAAGAACCACTACTCAGAAGATACGGCAAGAAACTGACGGGCATTTTTTTAGAACTTTTGTTACAATATTTTGTTTGTTTTTGACAATATTATGTTCCTTAATTGCCAGTTGGCTACTTGGCAGAAGCGGAATGTTCCATGCATCTTTGTCTTCTATATATGTAATTACTAACTGTATAGTATGCTTTTTTCATTAGAATATTTTTAACACGCAATTTGTATCTACTTTCTGTGAGCTCCGTTATTTATTATTCAAAAGCTGTATGTATTTCGTCAGTCTAGTCAAGCTAAGAAACCCCTACAACAACCGAGAGGGGATCCGTCTATAACTTTATAGACGGATCTTATAGAATTGCCATGTCATTGATCGTCAAATCACTGGAACCAAGTGGTCAAACTGTTCGTACTTAGTTGGTACTAAAGAGTTTGCACTCGTTACGCTAAACAGCGGCTTACCACCACCGATGGTAAATGATGTTACCGCAGTGTCGGTCTCTATGGTAATGGCGGTGACGGCTTAGTTTGAAGCACAAACATGCATGGTAACTAGTCTTATTTACATCGCACATATGGCCACTTTCAACTGTTGCTTGTTGTAGCGGCTGCATGCATAATTTTCTTTGAAACGATGATATTTCGAGAAAAGATGAATAAATGATTGAAGAACTAATAAATGATTCATGACAGAATATGCTCACGTTCAATTTTTAAGGAGAAAATAATTATGTTTAGATTGAAACCGTATTTATTATTTCTTTTCAACCGATTTAAAAAGGAGTAGGTTCGACGGTATGTTTTTGTTGTATGTTTGTTACGCGATTACTCCGCCAATTATGAATTGATTTTGATGATTCTTTTTTTGTTTGGTAGGTCATACTTCAGAGTTGGTCCCGTATAAATTTTATCAAAGTTGATTTCGCACATTTTGAAAAATATAACAAAAGCATAAAATATAAGTTTAGTCTTAAACTCGGTTCGTGTTTTTTTCTAAAAATTAGAATTAGAAAGGAATTACTTTGAATTAATAATACGTTTTCTGAATTACAGTTACTGTGGTGAACAGAGAATTTAAGACTACATTAAAAATTTCAGGCATTAAAACTAGCAAAACAAAAACAATATTCGTAATAGCAATTTGCTTCTTTGGTCATAAGGTCAACGTGACGTCAGCAACTGACCTCATCAACCATAGCCTTGCTGCTCATCAAGAATAAAAAACAATGCAATGTCACCGTCCCGAATCACACTGGTCACTAACAAAAAAAATATATTATTTTTATTCTTTTTTTACTTGCCAGTAGTAAACTGGTGAGAGTAGCCAGTAATGTTCCGACATGATTTTGTTGGAATGGCTGTCAAACTTGCTGGACGAGTTGCACAAAGTGCATAACTTGTTGTAATTTGATACATGAGTATTTGAGTAGCTATCAATGGAGACAGGTTATGAGAATATTTATCACTTTATGTCAACATTATGACTCAGAGAAAAATCTTAACTAGTTTCTCTATTTATATATTTTAAGTGTACAAAATTTAAACTCTTGAACAGACGATGGAAAAAACATCATTAAGTGAAAGTAATCACAGCAATACAGCCACCGACCGTATCTAATTCCTTTAGCCAGAACAATGACAATGTCAGGCTTTCAATGGGTCGTCAAACTTGCGGGGCAGGTGGCGACCTTGCGCCTACGCTTCTAGGATTAGCTGATGTAACAATACAAGTTTACATCTGTAATTGTTTACTTATTATGAATAAGTCTCCTGCATGCTTGATTAGTTGAGGGTGAACTTTTTCTTTCGTCCAAATCTGCCTTAGCTGATAAGATGCGTTATCAGTGATAACTGATAATACTATCAGCGATATGAAGAAAATTTGCACTTGATTTATACCACCTCTTTTATTGCATTATACAAAAAATGAGCACAAATTTTACTCACCAACGTATTACGGTATCAAAAGTACTAGATGGCCCACGAATGAAACGCTTGCGCGTGCTAACTTTTCCTGTGGCGCCATCTAATTTATTTTGGAGAAATTAACACTAACAACTCGTTTAACTAAATAAAAAATAAATGGTGAAGTTTGGACATACCGCCCACCATGGACATCAGTTTATGTCCTTCATACAACACAAATATGTAACCGCCCACCCTGAGATGGGGGCATCCAATTACATTCATCATGAATATAGTAGCAATGATGCAGGCACGCACAGAAACAAACTGAAACTCATAACATACGCTCTATGCAAAGTTATGTTATGAGGAAAGAGGTGATGAGGAGCTGAGTTTTAATAAGATTATGAATCATCATCATCATCAGCCCGTATTCGTCCACTGCTAGACATAGGCCTCTCCCAATGAACGCCACTGAGCCCGGTCTTTGGCTCTTCTCATCCAGTTTCTTCCGGCCGCCTTACGCAGGTCGTCGCTCCACCTGGGCGGTGGGCGTGCTAAACTACGTTAATTCGATGGGCTATATCGGTTACTTTGGTAAATTATGAATACCTACCCTAAGTACGGCCGTTTTGAGCTAACGTGAAATTGAAGCGAAATTCCGGTTAAATGATTTTTTGTATGGAACGTTTACATTTAGCCCGAATTTCACCCGCCAATTCACTTTGGCGCAAATGGCCCTAAACTTAGTATTATTATTTATTCTGTGCCTAAACTCACAAGTTACCTCGAAAAGATAATATGATATATCTTTTTTTCTTCCGATACTTCAAAAAAATACAAAATTCAAAAGTTCTTTATTTCAGTTTTGTCGTCACAGACGCACTTATGTATGAACGTCAATTATTACAATGACTCTACCACCATATCGGAAAAAGAACCACTACTCAGAATATACGGCAAGAAACTGAGGGGCATATTTTTTACTGTCCATCGAAAGGTTGTCTGGAAGATATCGCTCTAAGCGATAAGACACATTGTATTACCCTAGTTATAAGGTTTATCTGTAATTGTTTTTTGATGTTACTGGTATACAATGACGAGTTTTTGTATTGTATTGTATTGTATAATATTTAAGAGTTGACTAGGCTCATTTAACCAGCTGTAGCATATAAAAATATAAAACATAAGCGAAAGTGACAAGACACCGTCTGTAGTTGCACCGGCCATTAGAACAATGACAATGTCGGGCCATGAATGGGTCGACAAACTTGCTAGCCAGCAGGCGGCCTTGCGCCTACGCATCTAGTGCACAGTGCTTGTAACGTGATATTGTAAAGCTTGTGTATGAAACCTAGTAAATGATTATAACTGTCAAAGCGTATTTAAAAATAAGGCGTGGTGACAAGCTTTTGGTTTTGTTTGTTTGAGACTTCCGCTTGCTCTTGTGACAGGGCATTGCAGCCAGCGAAATTACTGGGCATATGAGAGTTATATGTCTCGGAGCAATGTGCGCAATGCAGTGCTACGCAGTGCTTTTTATCGTATTATAAGTTCTGGGTCTTGCAATTATTTTGGCAATTAACAACCGCTAACCGCTAAGTTCGCTCCCACAGCACAAGCTGTATCGCTACTTAATGCCCTTATTGCTAGTGAGCCAGACGTCGACATCTTTTTTATGAGTGTCCGTATGTTTGTAGCTAAATGTATTCATTTTATAAGTTAATTATTTATTTGTTATTGTTTTCATTATTATTTTTATTCTATTAATTACAATGTCATATAATTATTATAAATTAATATTTTTGGGTAATTAGGTTTTTATATTATTATTATGTATAACGCTGTTGTGGCTTGTTGTACGTCTTGGCGTCGCTGTAAGTGCAGCAAGCATTTAATTATGAAATAAATTATTATGAGCGATCGTGGCTATTACCATCAGACGAACGACTTGGCCGTCTCATCACTCAGTTCCATAATAATAAGATATTTAGATAATTATAAAACTATGTGGCATTTTTAGAAGACAAGACATCCGTGTGTGAAATTTTCAGTAGACCCGACCTGTTTTCAGTAAAGCAGTATAATGGCCATAGGGATTCCATAGATCACATATCAAGCCTTTGAGATCAAAAGATAATGAATATAACACAGAATATATTTTATAATAATTTACTAGCAACCGCCCGAGACTTCGTTCGCGTCGACATAATAAAATATATGCCCATGTTACTCAGGGATAGTGTAGCTTTTTATCAGTGAAAGAATTTTCAAAATCGGATCAGTAGTTCCAGAGATTACCCCCTACAAACATATTACACATATATACAATTATACAACAATTCTGGTCACACCATCAATCCTGGCTAGTGGTTGTTATTCTACTACAAAAAAGTACATAGTAGAAACTACCTATACATTTTACCAAAAAAAAACCGACTTCAATGTATCTTCCAAGTACCTTGGTCAAATATCGCAGAAATTTATATGGGAACACTTCGTAGCTATACTGAACCCTACGCATAAAGGATTTTCCAAATCGGTTTATTAATGACGGAGTTATAAGATAACAAAGATTAAAAAAAAATCGAATTAAGAACCTTCTTCTTTTTTGAGGTCGGTTAAAAATACAATCGAATAGAGAACCTTCTCCTTTTTGAACTCGGTGAAAAATCATCGAGAACCGTATGTTTAATGACGGAGGTGTGAGGTAACAAACATTAAAAAAATACAATCGAATAGAGAACCTCCTCCTTTTTTAAGTCGATTAAAACAGCATGTCATAACACGTATATCAATAAAACATGAAGAATTAAAAATGAATGCAATGTTATAATGTTATGTCGGGTTATGAATGGGTCGTCAAACTCGCAGGCCCGGCCTTGCGCCCACGTTCCTATGCACTAGTTGCATGGTAGGTAGGTACTAGGTACCTGGCATCTGTGCACAGTCCAACCTGTAAACCTATTATTTTGTATGTGAACGAATGGGTTGACATACGAGAACATTACTTTTATAGTTTCTGGTTGCCGTTTAAAAAAGTTATGTAGAAGAAAAAACCATCTCTTACTACTTAGATCACACATCTACTCCATATTTATTAAATCGAACCTTTTTTTTATGTAACTGACTGACAAGATAAGCTGGTCGTTTGCCTGATGGTAAGCAATAAACCTGCTCATAACAGTAACATCACCACCCAGAACTTTGTTTTACAAAGTCCTGTACAGCACTGCACTGCGCTCGTCACCCTTAGATAATTAGCTGTTAAGTCATATAATGCCCAGTATTTTCACTGGCTACAATGCCCTTCAAACCGGAACACAGTAATGATTGCGCACTACTGCTTGGCGGAGCTTCTTGCTTGCTGCTTGCCTGCTTGCGCACTACTGATTGTAGAATAACTGGCAAAGCTGCCCAAACATAGGTTCCGATATACATATACCTGCCGACTGAGTTATTCTGTAGGCAGACATATGTATATAGAATATAGAAGATAAAGATGCTTGGAACATTCCACTTCTGCAAAGTAGCCAACTGGTACATAAGAAACATAACATCGTAGAAAACCATAAAATTGTAACAAAATCTCTAAAAGAATGCCCCTCGTTTTTCGCCGTATCTTCGGAGTAGTGGTTCTTTTTCCGATACGGTGGTAAAGTCATGATTATTTGACGTTCATAAGTGCGTCTGTGATGCCAAAATGATTAAAGAGATTTTGACTTTGACTTTGACCTCCTGAAGCATCCGGCGCACCTTTCTCCTTTTGCCACAGAATAATAAATAGTAAAACATTTACTACCATGACTCGGCCTGTTTTCCTTGGTATTACTTTTCAGGGCGTCAAATCATCACCATGACTCCACGTGATGGTGATAATTTGACGTACAAAACTGCGTCTGTGATGCCAAAAATGAATAAAGAGTACTTATACTTTATAATACGTTATAAAGCATCAAAAGTACATTTTTTTTTCTACCACTCCAAAGCGCGTAAGCAGGATTCATCACGATGTTTTCCTTCACCGTTTTTAGAGCGAGCGTGCAAAATCTGCACTTAACTTTAAGTCATTGGTGCAGGGTCGAGTCGGGATTCGAACCCAGGTGCGTCGGATCGAAAGGCATACGAGTTCCCGCTGAGCCACACTCGCTCAAACTATACTGTACTGCGTAGTACAAAAAAGGGCAGTAGACAAAAGTTCTCAGAATCCCCTACTGGTTCTTAGTAGCTTACTCACAGATATGCTATTATGTTTAATTCAAAGAAACAAAACTGGTTTTTGTGCAATAAATCATTCGTTTTCACCCAGATACCTACTGAACGCAAAAAGCAAAACAAGCAATTTACGATATATCATTCGATCGACATGCAATACTGTCATTAAATAATTACAATTATTAATTACGAATGTTTCCATTCATTCATAATTTCTAACTTGGCATGCGTAAAGATACATATTACAGATTTGCAGAACTATATAATAAAATGGAATGGTGTTTCGGTTGAGATAGCACGATCATCTCACTCATGAAGGAACTGGGCTATTGAAACTTAAAAGATGTCTCAGGGTGACGAGTGCATTGCAAGCATTGGGCATTGCAATTTTAAGCTCTGGCATACTAAGGGACAGAAGCATCACTGCGTAAAGAAATTTAAACAAATAGCGACTCTTGCTTTGACGCAATAAAATTCAATTCAGCTCGCGTAGCGCTGCATACCTACCAGTCATATAAACCTACAGAGCGCCTCTCTTTCTATCGCTTAGCTCTTATCTCTTCTGACGCGGCACGTGTAACGACGCGCGAGCCGCCGTAGGTGTCCGGCAATGTTTTTGTCGCTTCGTACCTACAGTGCGGAGTGCGCTAGGCCTGGCTCTGGGAGGTATTTTGGCGGATAAAAGGTATTCTATATGTCCTTTTCCAGGGCTTTAAGTACCTACCTACGTACATGTCATATTAAATATGGTATGTAGTGTAGGTACCACGTTACGCCTATGATGACTTGATTTTGATAAAACAAAATATCAAAATCATCACCCGCTACGGTAGATGAAAAAAACTCCACAGATATGTATTTTTTTGTCTTAAAAGATGTTATCACAATCAAATAATTAGATTATTACCTATCCAGCCTTTGAAGATGATGGCTAAATAATCAAATATTCATGTTTCTCAAGATTATTATTCAACATTGCCAATCTATGCAACAAGCAAGGCATTCATGCCGTGAATGGACTGCCTTGTCCAAGAAAGCTACATCGCTACCTTATCTCACTAATAAAATTATTTTAGAATGCGTATTACTAATCTCTGTGGAGATACTCGAGTCCCTTTCTAAATATATATGTTCCTTACATATCAATAGGCAAGTCCGGTTTTCACTGGCGAGGAAAGGACGCTAAAGGTTTTGTCACATCGTGAACAGAGAACGGGGTATCGGGTGAGGGTCGGCGCAAATTCTGGCATGCCCAATACGCCCATGGACTGGTTGGTTTGTTAATCTGTTTTCTTCATATGATCTTTCTTTCCTTCTTTCTTTTTTTATATAGTATGAGAATAAAAGTGAAGTTCAATTTTTCGCCCATTTGATCTTACTAGAAAAAATATAATGAGGTACGAAGTTTGGAAACCAGCTAGATAGATTACCGATTGGAATGTGCGAATGTGGTTTTAATTCTAAACGGATAAAAATTTTTGATTCATGATTTTGGTAATTTGTTTTAGGAATTCTACATGAACTAGTTTTTAACCGACTTCAAAAAAGGAGGAGGTTCTCTGTTCGATTGTTTTTTTTTAATGTTTTCTACCTCAGAACTCCGTCATTTATGAACTGATTTGAAAAATTCTTTTTGCGTCGGCATCAGTATAGCTACGAAGTGGTCCCATATAAATTTCATCGATATGTGACCTTGGACTTCGAAGATACATTGAAGTCGGTTTTTGTATTTTTCTAAAAATTAATTATTATGTATTTTAAATAGGCAGATGATAAATATAGAATGGTTATAAATTTATATTTGATATTTGATTATATTTGAGTAGAAAATCTATTAGAATCTAGAAGTATATTGATACTTAGATTTTCTACTCAAATACGTTATTTACGTATATTCATCATTAACTTTGAATTTAATTCATTCGAAGTCTGTATTCAAATATGATGTAATGTAATTTTAACATAGCCCTTTTTTGACATAATAATTACACTTTGCTTGTCGCCAGCAAAGCAGCCACACCCTTATTGTCCCCGTTGGGCCATGCTCAATGCTCATCCACCGTCTACAGTGGGTCATAATCATGTATAATTCAATGCACTATGCGCCCGCGCACGTCGCCCGCGCCGCCGCGCCGCGCTCGCCGACATGCTGGCTTCAAGTTGAGTTTTTGACGAGTTACATTAATATAAATTTAAAAATTTAAATTTAAATTAATGTCGTTTTCGAGTTTTAGTTGGGCAAGTTTAAGTTGACAAAAGTTTTAGATATTGAATGCATTAGCGCATGCTAGGCGAAAATGTTAAGATTTTAAATAATTTAGAAGTATAATTAACTAGCTGCGCCCCGTGGCTTCGCCCGCGTGGAAATTGATGTGTCGCAAGTAGGAAAAGTAGTCGGCTGCTCGGCTGCGCTGCGTATGATTATTTCCGAATCTATCATGATTCTGTATTTGTGAACTCGTATTATTAATTGTCCGCGTAAGACGATAGAAGAAATTTTGTAGCTCGAACAGCTGGCTCGGTGGCCCAGTGGTTAAGCCGTCGAGACGGTATTCCAAAGACACAGGTTCAATCCCTCCCCGAGCAATATAATTTTTCTTTATTTAAAATCTTGATAAAAGTTGGTTGAGCTTCTCATAATACAATGCCAAATGAGCAATATTCTCTACATTATTAAGCTTATACCTGTGTTTATACCTTCTAACATTATATTGTCTAGCTTTGTTCTCTAATGTAAGGCAAAAAAGTTTAGTCCGTCTCGTAGCTTCGACAATAATTTTAACATAAAAATAACAAAGAAAATTATAGTTTGGAATAGAAATATATTGTCTAAGCGGAAAAGAGTAGCCACTCACAACGACGACTTTAACTAGACTACGTCTGAATCGCAAATCGGCAAGGAAGACTTGGCTAGTCTGTCGTAGACTAACCAAGCCTGCCTTGCCTATTTGCGATGGAGATAGTTATCAAAACATTCACAGTCGTTAATAAAGCTTTAACGAGCTGGCAATCACAAGCACAATATATTTGCCTCAACAAAAACAGTGACCGTGCTCTCACCGCAACTGTGCGTACAATTTGATTGTTACATCATGGATCAAAACTCCCACAGGCGGGGAAAGAAATCAGAGTGAATTGAACTTGTAAGGTTGTACTACAGTTCTATGGCGTTCAAATATACTTGTGGATTTTATTTAATTTTTTACCTACTTCATTTTTGTTCAACGATTACACACATAGATTCCGGCCTCTAAGTAGGATTCCCTGTGTCTAGGGAACCAGGAACTACGAGGACCATGATCCACAACATCCAGACGCGAAATCACGAAACAAATGCTTACGCTTTTTTTTGTGTACAAACATTTGTCCCGTCGCGGGAATTGATCCCGCAACCTCAATGGTTTTGTAATTTCAGACAACCTGCGCAACCACTTCACCACAGAGGCTGTCAGCGTCAATATGGGCACAATCGTCTGATGTTGTGCCACGTTTGGAATGACATCGAAGGAAAAACAATTCGACAACCTTTCGAACACTAAAGGCGTTTATGGTTCACGTTCCTCCTGCCAGAACAAAGCGTTTCGCTTCAACTTTCATAATGCGAATAGCTAAGAAATGGAACAACTTACCAGCTTCTCTGTTTCCCGATTTCTATATTCTAGGTGTCTTCAAGTCTATAGTGAATCCACATCTATAGTGGATCCAGGACTTTGGAATGGAATGCATTATCTCGGTATGAATTTGAAATACTTATCTTTTTATCCTTTTACCGATAGGAATTCTGACTTTTTGCTAAAAAGCTAACACATGTCCAATACTGAGAGACCACGCAATGAAATCTTTTTCCTAAGCCACAAAAACAGCGCGTAATTTTTCAGTAGCAATGAATTCTGCAGCTTCTACTTTTTTGCGAAACTCTGTCGTCTCCCGTGTCTCCATAAAAGGAGGTAGTACATCGCCTACTCAATTCGTTTTTGGCCATAAACGTCAGGAGCCCACGGAGTAATGGGTGACGTGTTAATAGAAATGTCCATCGATTGTGCGACCATCTTGGTAAAGGCTATAAATGGTCGGAGTGGAGAGGTGGTTCTGTCGACTGGTGCTATTCCAAATGCGGCGGGTGAGACTTCTAAAGTTTATTAGGAAGTGCTTAATATTTCTGAATCGATTATTGTATAACGGGGGTGTTGCAAATAAGCGATTAAGTAAGCGCTGATCTAGAACTACATTTTATGTATAATATTGAGTCTGAGCGACCATATTTAAATTGAGTTGATGTTTAAAATGGTTGATCAATTATTATTTTTTATAGATACGCAAAACTTTAATTATTGATACCTAAACCTTATTAAGATCGTGTTTCCTATATGTTAATGTTTATAAATTAAAAAATTATAAATGATTTTGAAATGGTTTCATATAGGTACGTAATGAACTTTTGTGAAAAAATTGGCACAATTTGCGTTTGAAAATGTGTCAAGTTATTTCCACGTTAACTAAAATCTAGAGATGCCATTTTCTAAGACAAATTTGGATGCTGTGATGTAAGTCAAAATATTCATCAATATAAAGTAAAATAATTTAAACCTGGGTAACTTTAAGCGGTTTCTGATACTACTACCGTCCACGTAGGTCCATCTCCATTTGAATAATCAATGACCGAACCTACTCGATAGTTGGCCATGGTAATTGGTCAAACTGGTTCCAAATATTTGGACGTTTTTATTTCGTTTAGATTTAGATGTTTCGCAGTGACCACCTGTCATTGATTTATTAGATATAATTGTATTTAATTATGGGACATGATTTTTCAGATTTGTTTCAACAAATTAAGTTAGGTGTGACTTAGAGGTATGAACGCCTTTAAAAGTATCGTATTTTTACGGCTTAAAAATTAAATTACCAGGTTTGTAGATCACACACATTTTAAATAAGATAAATGTCTTGGAATGTTTAGTATTAATTAATTGACTTTAAAATTATTTCACTATCGATGAATTCGAAATTGTTAAATCGTTTGCTTTATTTATTGAATTGACGAATTCTTCATATACAAAACTTTTATAATTAGCTATGAAGGGTAAATAATTAAAATATCAGACTATAATCATTAAAATATCAGACTATCCATAATTATTAGGTTAGTCCAGAATGCAAGTACTTCCCTTCCTCATCTACAGCGTGTTGCCATTAGCAAATTATCGGCGCTGCATCGCCCTGTACGTAATCGCAGTCACGGCAGATTTCTCGTGCTAAATGACGCCTCCCGATCTTAGAGAGTTATTTGGTTTGGTCTGATGGAAGAGGGGACAGCGGGTAGAGTCACTAATTCGGTCATTTTCACTTATTTAAGTTGGTAAGTTAATTTGAGATAATTGTTTCCGAGAAATAAGTGTTGATAACTTCTAATAAGAAGCTTTCATTCATAATACAAACTCTTTGACTTTCCAACGTTTGTTAGGAAGTAGAAGCGGAATTTCTATAACTAAGGCTGGGTCTGGGTGCGTTCAGTGAGTATGAGAAAATGTTTGTAACACTTCCATTTTCAATTCAATTTGTTTAAGAATTGATTATGGCATTTACTTATCAGTTATACTTTAGACATATTGCCAGAAAGAGTGTAGACGAATTGGAGTATCTATAATAAGTTACAGTTTCTGCAAGAATGAAATAATACTTGAGTATCCAGCATAATGTTGTCTTGAACTTATTTAAAGTTATGCATCAATCGAAACATATTCATAGCGGTAAAGTATATTCGCTGGACGATGGCAGTGACAGGTGGATGTAGACAGAAAAGACGTGGCGTCGGCACACAGTTTCATCTCCGTCTATGCCTAGTCAGATTCTCATGACTCGCACCACATTACACAGCGTGCATTCTGCGCGCACACGCGATCGGTTCTAGTCCATGGCGATGGAATGCGATAGATTCGCCGATACAGCACAACGCCACCATCGCGCGTTCCGCACTCTTACAAACCTAGTATTATGTTGAGAATCTTCTTAGATCTTCATTTAGGTAATTTGCAAAGTCCAGTGTAGGGGAAACGTTATCTGCAAAGTAGCAGGGGAATTACTTTATTCTGGGCCTGATTCAAACTAGCACTTAGGACCCCGTTCCGAGGACGGAAAGTTCTTATCAGCGCCTAAAGCCTTGACTGAGCTCTGAAATTTAACCATTTGCCCTTGCAGACTTACCAGAATTCGCCTTAATAAACAATAAAAACAGTTTGAAATTCACAAATGTGCTCATAACTTCGTTGGCCAGCTGACTTGTGTGCATCAAGACAAATATTTCTTTAGCGATTTCAAAAAAGGAGGAGGTTCTCAATTCATTGTATTTTTTTTAATGTTACCTCAAAACTGTGTCATTTGAAAAGTTCTGCTTTGGCTTCAGTAGCTATAATGTGGTCCCATATAAATTTCATCGATATTCGACCTTGGACTTCGGAGATACATCAGAATTGAAGCCGGTTTTTTGTTATCTATAAGATAATTTAATTACATAGCGAGTTATTTGTGAAACACTTTTTAAAACCGTAACTGTAAGTTGCTAAACCGTAAATAGCCTGTATCAGATCAACGGAGAAATGTGTTAAGAAAACCGCAAATCACCTCTCAACCTTGCAAAACCGAGAATTGCGTATTTGTAACACAAAGTGTCCGTAAACAGTACAGGGTGTTGAAATTTTATTGGATTTATCATGCGAAACGAATATCAACTAAGTTACTGTCGCTATTGGTAGTGCAATGCAATCAAACTGCTCTCAAGGAAATTACTATCTGAGACTTGGACACACAGAGTAAGAAGAATACCTTTCATAAGCTGTGGATAAGAGTTAGACGTTATTGTATATACTATTAATGTTATTGTATATATACAAAAATTAAATAATTCTGTGTTTTTTTAAGGTACTGAGTGATGAGACGAGCAAGTCGTTCGCCTGATGGTAAGCGCCACGCCTGCCCATAACAACTGCAGTGCCACCCAGAACTTAATACCATAAACAGCACTGCGTAGCATTGCATTGCGGTCATCGCCGCGAGACGTCAGAATATTAAGTCTCATATGCCCAGTAATTTTGCTGACTACAATGCTGTTCTAACCGGAACACAGTAGTGCTTACGCACTACTGCTTGGCGGCAGAATAACTGGCAAAGCTGTGTTAAAAAATCCAAGTTTACAAACACCAAGCGTAGCTTTCCCCATAATAAGAGAGGTAAAATCCTAGATCAGTTCTTCTAGATCAACACATTTGAACGACATTACTAAGAACCAGTATATTTAAGTATAGTTAATAACTGGTCGCCACTTCCCCAGTTAAATTAATACTTACTATTTCACCGAGTTTCCCTCAATAATCATAGAAATTACTTTATTGAACTAGATTAGGAGCTAACTACGACTCATATCACTTAATTTCCTTGAGTGTTTAGTAACTACATGGGAGTGTTTAGCGTAAATAGAATAAGAACTAGATGTGACCTACATCAACTTTAAAATGAATAAATACGCCTAACGATCACATATACCTACATACATCCTGGCGCCTAACTAGGGTTCCCTGTATCTAGGGAACCAGGAACAACGAGGACTATGGTCCCCACAACACCCAGACACAAAACAAATGCTTGCGCTATTTTTTATAAGTAATTTAAATTTTTTGGTAAGTATTTTTTTATTAAGTACTACGAAATTAAGCAAGTTAAAAGCTAATACTATTAGCAGACCCCCGACACTCCATACAAATTTGCCAAGCTAACTGTCTAGTACTACTACTGGCGCACCGGCCTTGTCGCACACGTTTTGTGTGTGTGTGCGTATTTATTATAGGAATGAGCTAATACGAATCGAGCGTGACAAGGACAACGCTATATGTAAGCAACCTAAGTGTTTCTCTTTCACACCCACTATCGCTTGGCTGGGAGACACGACAAACCAAAAAACCCCCGATTCTTATTGGTGTAAGTGGTGTAAGTGGTTTCTTTGCATGCATACACAGAACAATAACGAACTATCTTAAAAGATATAGGCAGACCTCCGTCAGTCAGGTCAGGTCCGTGTTTCGTCCATATGTCAAAGTCAAATAGTCAGTCGGCCTGCTCTACCTCTGTAAATCAGGTCGTAGTCGTCATCCAAAAAGGTCATAACAACCTCAAATCGCACATATAAAATAAACATTTGAATCTCACTCATTAGTCATTCGTAGCGAGCGGTGACAACCGAGTGACGCAAGCACGGTATTACCCATTTTTTTACCGGTTTATTGCGGGTGTCGACAAATTAGCGGGGGTGTGGGAGTGTCGCTTCTTTACGCAGTAATATTTAGTTTTCTTTGCTATTTAGTAACGTCCTGGCCAGATATCTGATAGCTTTTGTACAGTTAGACAGTAGTGGTAAATATGTAATTTTATACCATTTATAATTTGTAACCGTGTCGTGACGACGGCGCCCGAGGCACAGATTACTTAATAGTTGCTACCCGAGGTGAGTGTTGCAATTTAAAAAAAATATACCTACATTTCTAACAACAGTGTGACTGCAGGTGGTCTAGATCTAGACGGCGACCTTGCAACTCGTTAGAGCGTCTCGTAAATATGTAATTTTAAAAATTCCAGCTCGAAACGTGTTCGAGTAGGTATAACATTTCAATATTGATGCCACATCTTTCTTTTATTAAGACTTATATATAGAATAATTTGTAAAGAACGTTATGTAGCTATTTGCTTTCGGTTCCCGCCTTTGATAGAATTTAATCGAAGGTTCCCATCCGAAAACTTGGTCTAAAATTCCATTGATCACGAATTCCTTGCTGATTTTGTTTGTGTGTTGGCCGGAAAAAAATGACATCTGTCAAACGAATTTGGCGGGATCTGAGACTTTTTGGCGGGAAGTGAGAAGTGATACAGTTCGATTCTGTTTTATATTCCCAACAAGTGTTATTTCGAGTGATCATGTGTAATATCGGTGGATTATTAACCATTATGTGTTCGTAAATGTGCACGAGTGTAGGCAAATGAAACAAAATAGAGAAAAACATTGCTTTTTATGTTCTCCCAAAAAGTCCATGGAAAGCTAGAATAAAGTTCCACCACTTTATTGAAGCACTAGGAGAGGGTCCGGCTTGTTACTGATGACTCTCATACGACGATATACGAAAGAAATTATTTAAATTTTTACTAACTATCAAATAAAAACTACGTAAGACAAGGCGGTATGGTCCTAAAGACTGTAGCCTGCCGAAACAGGCGAATTAGAAAAAAATAAAAAAAGGGATCTGTTGAAGGAGGTTTTGATTGAACTTTTTTAAAGTTGCCTAACCTCGAATAAGAAAAAAGGAGAGGTTGAAACTTGTATTTCTTACAAATTTCCCATTAAATGGCACTATTAGGTACCTATACACTATACGTATTAATAGTAGGTAGGAACAATAATAATTCGTTTTCTTTCGTTTTTGGTATGTAGGTATATGTACCTATATTTATGTATGGTAAAGTGTAGGCCAATTGTCCCCGTAGGCCTTGACCCCGCCACGGGGACAACAGGACGTCATTAAATTTTCGTACCATTGGCATTGTCCCCATTACGAAGATTACATTTACAGCCACAGTCTAGGTTAGGTTATGTTAAAAAACTTAGAACAGTGACGACACAGCGAGCCGAGCGAGCGAAACGCCAGAAAGTTGTTTTTCCTTATAAAGTTTTTTATATATTATTTTTTTACGGGACAGTATAGGAGAGTAAAAAAATAAAATTTTTACGCCCTCGATCACATACTTAGATCTTGGCCCCTAACTAGGATTCCCTGTATCTAGGGAACCAGGAACTATAAGGACCATGGTCCCACAACAACCAGAAACGAAACAAATGCTTGCGCTTTTTTTTCTGTTCACAAACATTTGTCCCGTCGCGGGAATCGAACCCGCAATCTCAATGGTGTATGAGATTTGAGCCAACCTGCCCAAACACTACACCACAGATACTGTCAAAATATGTATTCTAATTAAGTACCATTGTCACCGTTTAACGGGGACACGGCTTACGGGGACAACGGACCTACACCTATATCTATCTATCTATCTATCTATCTATCTATCTATCTATCTATCTATCTATCTATCTATCTATCTATCTATCTATCTATCTATCTATCTATCTATCTATCTATCTATCTATCTATCTATATATCTATCTATCTATCTATCTATCTATCTATCTATCTATCTATCTATCTATATATCTATCTATCTATCTATCTACCTACTTATCCAAGACGTTTTTACTATCTAGCACTTACCAAATAGCAGTCGATAGGCTTCTCCCTAGGTCTGTGGTATGCTTTTTGCAGTTCCGTCTGCTTGAGCGCATGTGCTATGTGGAGGGCGCTGGCGTCGAATCTCCCGTACTGGTAGTCCGGGGTGTCCCGGGAGATCTCCCGGGCGGGAGACGCGTGCACGCTGCCGCCGTTTGTAGTGCGCGTTGGAGATACTGCGGGAAAAACTTACGTTGAGAACATAGAAAGATATGGCATCTCATCTAGCATAATTTTTTATTGATATGGTCTGAAATACAGTCTTTTTATTTTTATTTATTATTTTATAAATTTCAGAGTCACCGTTTTAGAGCGAGTGTGGCTCAGTGGGAGCACGTGCGATTTTCGATCCGACGCACTTGAGTTCGAATCCCGCTTGCCCCGCACCACTGACTATCTTAAGTTATGTCCGTATTAAACACTCGCTCTAAAACAGTGAAGGAAAACATCGTGAGGAAACCGGCATGTCTAAGAATTAATCCTAAAAATTCAAGACATGTGACATCCACCAACCCGCACTGGGCCAGCGTGGCGGATTATGGCCCATACTCTCTATGAGAGAAGGAAGTACCTAATAAAAAAATGCAAATGAAGGCAATATCATAATATCATAATTTTTTGGAGTGGTAGGCTCTGGCCGTGGTTGTAATACCACCCACCGAACAAAGCCATGCCGTCAAGCGACCTAGTCGTGTTTCGGGATGATGTTCGGTGAACCATCGGGGAGACGGGTCTGAGCAGCCGCTCAACTGCCGTCTCTCTCTAGATCTATGTGCTCCATCTTAGGCCACATCATCGCTTCACATCTGGCGAGATAGTGGCCAAACATAGATCTATAAACGTAAAAAAAAAAAAAGCATTGTACAACAACGAACAAGTATTGGGTGCAAAAAATATAATTTAAAGCTTCATAGTTGAAAGTAAAAAAAAAATGAAATAGGTATAAAATTCACAATTAAACGCCTTATACACAAAATATAAATCAATTAAAATACATTAAAAATTGTAACACTGGAAAGAAAGGTAAGCATGTCTACCTATTTCTTTCTCATACTTAAATTGAAGTCAGGGCCCGGAAAAAGAAATGTGAAAACAGCCCCGTACTCATAAGTCCCTCAAGCGCCAATCGTGCATCGTGTTGAGCTCAGATTAAGGTGTAGACTCACTGCGACATTGACTTATGATGCCATATATTGTCCCATGAAAGTTTATCTCAATTTTAAATTACGTATTTTGGTGTACATGAATGATTACACAATAATTACACCGTATCCCATTAGTTGCAGTGACGCTTTACCTTAATTTGAGCTCAACATGATATACGATTGGCGTTTGAGGGACATATGGGTAAGGGGCAGACTCTACCAGTGCTTCGGAACGAATCTAAATGATTCATTGCGAAGAAAGCTTACTTAGATCACATTACAATGGCCAAAGAGTTAGGCTCGGAGCACAATGACGGACACTGCATCACAATCGAACGATTACTGACCATTCGTATGGATGCCGGTGGGTAACGAACCGGAAGTCATTAATAAACTATACTTTAAAGTCAATAAATTAATCGGCGACTGTTTTAACGATTTTACGACTAATTAATGATTCTTATTGATTTCTAACAAGGGATATAAAACAAACTTAATGTGTGTAGTCGGCCTTTTTGATTCGTATTATGTTTGTAATAAATAAACTCAAAAACTACTGGACTGATTTAAAAAATTCTTTCACTAATAGAAAGCTGCACTACTCCTGAGTGACATAGGTATTTTTACTATGTCGACGCAAACGAAGTCGCGAGCGGTTGCTAGTGAATTAATAAATACAATTCTCTCACCCGGCTTAGCACGTGCGTTATTTAAGTACCGTTTATGTTACGTTATACTTTTATAATAGTAATAGAGTGAGTTTTTGAACAGGAATCCCTTTGGCTTCGACTACCCCGACCGTTACAAATAAGAACAATGTATTGTTAAACAAACCTATTAAAACAGCATTGTTTGATTGATGATTTGATAACACTTTATTGTACACCAATAAAATAAAAAATTAAATTAACTTAAAAAAAAATTACTAGTACAATGGGCGGTATTATCGCGTATAAGCGACCTCTTCCAGACAACCTGATTGATTTAATTTTAGAAGAAATCGAATTTACTCCCCAAAATCGATAATATATGCAAAATTTATATTGTACTTTTTCTCAATGAATCTATCAATCAATCAAAAGTTCTTTATTCAATTTTGTCGTCACAGACGCACTTATGAACGTCAATTATTACAATGACTACCACTCAAAGAAACAACATCGAGAATCCGTTCAAGTAGTTTTAGCGTGATAGAGTAACAAATGCTAATCCATCCATCTATCCTCACAAACAAAATGATGCAATCAATCAATCAATCAATCAATCAAAAGTTCTTTATTCAATTTTGTCGTCACAGACGCACTTATGAACGTCAATTATTACAATGACTCTACCACCGTATCGGAAAAAGAACCACTACTAAGAAGATACGGCAAGAAACTGAGGGGCATATTTTTTACAACATTTGTTACAATATTTTATGTTTGTTTTTGACAATATTATTTTTCTTATGTGCCAGTTGGCTACTTGGCAGAAGCGGAATGTTCCATGCATCTTTGTCTTCTATGTAATTACTAACTTTATAGTATGCTTTTTTTATTAGAATATTTTTCACCCAATATTTTTCATTAAATTTGAATCTACTTTCTGTGAGCTCCGTTATACATTTTGGAATTTTATTGTAGAAACGTACACAATTGCCCATGAAGGACTTATTCGTTTTACTCAGTCTAAACCTAGGTACTGCAATTCTATCCTTATTTCTAGTGTTTATGTTGTGGTGGTCACTATTTACCTTGAATTTGTGCAGATTTTTACGAACGTACATTATATTTTCATAAATATACAGAGAAGGTAAAGTTAATACATTAATTTGTTTAAAGACTTCTCTTAATGATTCGCGAGGACCTAACTCATAAATAGCGCGAACCGCCCGCTTTTGTAAAATAAAAATTGCTTCTATATCCGCGGCAGACAGCAAAATGCCATATGACATTAAGCTGTGGAAGTATGCAAAGTAAACTAAACTGATGCAACAGAAAGATAGTAATGAATTTACAATACAATACAATACTAAATGCTTTATTGTACACCAAACATAAAGAATCTGTAGGTACATGAAAAGTAAATACAAACTTAAGTATAATGGTGGACTTATCGCTAAAAGCAATCTCTTATAGAATTGACATTGCATTTTACGATCCCTGTAACTCATGAGTGAGATCATGTCAACAACTATAAAATATAAATAGAATGTAAATATCTCGGTTCATTCACAATTATACGAGCAATTAAAATATTATATTTATTCAAGGTAAGCAGCAAGTCTAGCATTCAAAGTGTAAACTTGCTAACTTGTATGCGAGCTTGTGTAGGAGAGGAGTACATTTAAATAAATTCCAATTGAGGTAGGTACAGTCAGCGATATAAGTAGCTGACCTTTTACAATCTTTCAATTGTCAATAACACCAAAAATGTACAAATTACATGCAATTTTTTGCAATTTCCTTATTCGCACAGGATATTAACAGGCTTTTTTAATGCAACATTCAGAGAAATGAGACAAATATTGAAGGTAAATATTGTAGTCAATCAAAGATTCACATATGTTCAGCAACTTTTGTCGTTGACCGTACTATGTTTTGAAATTTTATTTTTTTACCGGCTGCGCCCCGCCGCGCCGATTCTCGCACTATTTTTCGAAATGCAAAGTTGTTACCTACGTTCTTTCTAGTGCATACCAAACATCAAAATGGAAATAATTGAACACAATGGCCTGGCTCAAACATGCGTCCCTTGCTCACAAGTTACGTCTTTATCTACTAAGTTACTGTAGTCCTACTTCGTTATCTTCTACGTTCCATCAGACACCTGTGACACAATATAAAAAACCCAGAAGGTAAATTACGGCTTTAATAACTGTCACCACAAAAACCGACGGCCTACCCACACCCACATTCTAAAATTAAAATACCTATCACATAACAAATAAATATTAATTAAAGTATTGTTGAGCGCAGATTTATCAAACGTATTATATCACTGACATGTAAATTTACACCTAAAAACAGTAGTGATAAAGTTAAAACTTGCGTAAAACCTGCGTGACAAGTCAGAATAGTGTCAACGACCTACTGGCTACCATACGCCCATAAGTTACACACTGTTTCACTGGGTAACCTCGTGCTTGACTAATATACGCAAAAACGTTTTTTGTGCCACTAGAAACAGTTGTCTTGCGAAAGGAGACAATTCGTAATACATTTCTTTAGGCTGGCAAGCTAATTAAAATAGTGAAGAGATTGAATACCGTGAGAAAAAATTTATAATACTAAATTTGTAGAGTGTATTGATATGAGCTTGTACGAATTATAGTAGTTATTAAAATAGATAAATATATTTATATATTTCCCATTTCTTAATGTTTAAGAAACTTAAAAAAAAGAAGGAGTTTCTCAACTCTATTGCTTTTTTATGTATTTGACCTCAGAACTCCGTCACTGGATTTGGAAAATTATTTGCGTTAGGTCCAGTATAGCTACAAGGTGGCCCTATATAAATTACATCGATATTCGATCTTGGACTTCGAAGATACATCAGAATTGAAGTCGGTTTTTTTGTTATAAAATTTATTATAATATTCCCATGCATATAATTATTCCCATGGACCTTAAAAAATTGACACCTTTAAATGGAAAAATATTTGAATGGAAAAATTAAAACTGATTGATACAGTAAGTACCTACCTATAAGTCGTACTGCTTACAGCTTTTTCATTTTATTCTCCTGTGTAATAGTATAGGTATTTTTATAATAACATCTTATACCTACTTATATATTTTGTCTAGCTACCTAAATCTTACTAATAATCTTTTTTTAGACACAGCCTCACACATGAGTTTATATTTTCTGTGTATTATTTTTGGTAAATAAACGAATTACTTATTATAGAGGCGTTTTATGCAAACGTTTGTATGTATGTAATAAATAAAAAAATAAAAAAAGTAATTTATTGCAGGCGCAAAGAAATTACCCATCGTGAAAATAAAAAATATAAATAAAATAACAAATTAAAAATTAAAATATAATTATGTGTATTTTTTGTGTGTTTGTTACCACATAACTCCATAACATTTGAACGGATTTTGATAAAGTTTGCTCTAATTATAAATATTTAATAAAACGGCTAGGACTCACGTAGTTTGTCGAATTAGTCGACCTAGGTTCCGAGCATATCCGATGCTCTTTATCAGGGCGAGTTTACGCTGCGAGATCGCGGCGACCACTATAGTGAATCAAACTCACAAAAACTCATACTAAAATTTGCTGTTATTATTATAGGTTATTATGAATAGTTATGGCTATTTGTTAATAGGAAATGGTGACTAGACATGGTAAAAAATCTTGATTTTATGATAAGGAGGATGCATGATTAGCGTATTAAAAATCCGGTATGCAAACTCCATATGAGTAGCTTAACTATTTAATTATACCATGTTTTTATTAAGTCACTTTCTTGTTTGTCTGTCTGTCGTTACGGGTGGAACCTTGTTACTCAAATTTCGAGCACTTCCCGATTAGCTATCCGACTGAAACTTTCAGGGTAGCTCACAACTCGATGACAATAAATTATAAATGCATAAGAACGTGGTTCTTAGATTATTTTTGAAGTCCTTATTACAGTTTCTTAACTCTCAATTTATTCCCATGCATATCATACATTCCTACCAAATTAAGTATGTAGGTAAACACGCCCAAATCCACGTCATATCGAGAAGATTGCATAAGTAATCGGTACCGTATATGTTACACATAATCTCGGGCCAGTCTTGCAATACTACAGCGTTATTTTGTACCTTCATATCAAGGAAGCTTTTCGGTTGAACTCTAGCGGTATTATACCTACTATATATTTTACAGCATATATTGCTTAAATAAATTAAATACCTAACTTACATACTTACAAGGTGAAGCAATTGGACAATTTAGTCGGAACTATAGATATCTGATATATAGCTTTAAGGTAAGATTTTGAATGTGCTTGTAACTGCAGACCACAGACTGCTGCGGCTAGTTAGTTTATTTCTACAAAATTACGTCAGTAGAGTTCGAAGTTAATCACCGGAGTTTCACCCCGCACCACTGACTTTCTTAAGTTATGTGCGGATATAACACTCGGTCTAAAAAGCTAAAGGAAAACATCGTGAGGAAACCGGCATATTCAAGAATCAATCACAAAAATTCAAGGAAATGCGACATTCACTAACCCACACTGGGTCAGCGTGGTGTATTAAAGCCCATACTCTCTCTATGAGAGAAGGCCCGTGTCCCAGCAGTGAGAACAAGATGGGCTGATGATGACTCTAGTAGACGGCAGCTTGTTAATGTCGCCAAGAATCACGCCTTTAGGTTGCTCGTCTCTATACGTTTTTTGCCGTCAAAATCTGCAGTTAATTAACCATGTGTAGACGAAGTCGTCATTGTTGTATGGTTGTAAGGATCACTATGGAAATTTGTTGACAGTACGACGTCAACGCCTCGCTATTTTACCACTGTGTCTATCAACAAACTTCCTCATGTTCTTTCTTGTTCTAGTCAGAAAATATACCGGCATGGCCAAAAATCGCTATAGCAATTTACAGGCGACATTATACCGTTTTCCCTAAAGCTGTTCTCTAAAGTAGAGGTTAAGCAAACCTTCATTTTATACCTCAACATGGTCGACCACTCGACCAGTTGCATAAGGCTTTAGGCCAGATAAGGAATTGGGGTCCTTGCTTAACATCCTTCTAATGAGATCACTAGCGTGTTACTTGGTAACTTATTAACAAGCCCATATTTTTATAAATAAATGTTAGAAGTTTCGTAACTTACTTTTCTACTACATAACATCCTATTACTACTTTCTACGATAACGAGAATGAGTGAGGCTCGGTGGGAGCACGTGGGACTTTTGATTCGACGCACCCGAGTTCGAATCCTGCTGGTCCCGCAACCACTGACATTCTTAAGTTATGAGTAAAACAGTGAAGGAAAACATCATGAGGAAACCGACATGTCCAACTGTGACATCCACCAACCCGCACTGGGCCAGCGTGGTGGATTATGGCCCATACTCTCTCTTTGAGAGAAGGTCCGTGTCCCAGCAGTGGGACGTGATGGGTTTATGATGATGACTGCTTTCTACCACGTTTTTATTAAGTCACTTTCTTGTTTGTCTGTCTGTCTGTCTGTCGTTCTACGTGGAATCTTGCAACTCAAATTTCGAGCACTTCTCGATTAGCTATCCGACTAAAACTTTCAGGGTAGCTTACAACTGGATGACAATGCATTCTAAATCCATAAAAACGTGGTATTTAGATTATTGTTTCATCTATTACGGAGTCTTGTTATTTTTTTAAACTAGGAACAGAAAACTGGAATTTTTAATTTGAAACTTTCTTAGAATTACTATGTTAATATTAACATAACATATTGTTATATACACATTTGCTGTTTATATTTTGATGGCTTCCTCTACCCACAAGTCAACATCATTTATTTTGTTTAGTACTGTCATTACTAGATGCTATAATAAAACCTAATAACATTTTAATTAAGCTGCTGCTAGAAATTAAGTCGTATTAACTTAGATCATAAATTTGATTTATTACTTTGGTTACTTCGTCCACATAAAAATATGTGTACCTACCTATATATAAAACGTCAAAAAAACATTGAAGAAACGTGCTTACGTTCTTGTTTTATCCATGTACCTAGTACCATAAGACGTATATTAGAGATTACTTTTTTAATGGTTTTTTTATGGAGTGATGAGACGAGCAAGTCGTTCGCCTGATGGTAAGCGCCACGCCTGGCCATAACAAATCGCAGTGCCACCCAGATAGCATAAAAAGCACTGCTTAGCATGCATTGCGCTCATCACCCCGAGACATCAGATATTAAGTCTCATATGCCCAGTAATTTCGCTGCCTACAACGCCCTTCCAATGGAACACAGTAATGCTTGCGCAATACTGCTTGGCGGCAGAATAACTGGCAAAGCTGTGGTACCTACTCAGACAGCCTCCCGCATACGAGAGACCTACCACGATTACTATACATAAGCTGGTACTAAAACTCGTAAACAACTAGAAATGTACCTATGTAAAGACCAAGTAAACTATATAATTCTTTATTTTCTAAGATATCCTGTCACTTAGAAGACATAATACTATAAAAATAGAAACTATTAAATTGAATAATAATATACATATACCTACATAATATATTAAACAAGTTATTGACATATTACATAACGATTAAGGAAACGTAGTCTAGATTTATATTGAGGTTAGAAATAATATATCTAGATTTGTTCATAAATCAAGAATAGGAAATCAGGTATGCTAAAACTGCATTCCGCAACTGTTATATAACGTTCCGGCTAAAACTTTTAATAATCATCTTTTTTTTAAAGTACATACATACATACCTAAGTATATCCTTTTATATAGCGAAATATTTATATTTATTCATATTTATTTATTTATTTATTTACAACAAAAACCACAGCTCTTAAAAAATCTTAATTATAACTTAGTATAATGTAACTGACAGCCAAAAAGGGTTTTACATTTTTTTTTTATAATAGTGTATTTATCTATTTTCAATTTGGAGCCAAATATCCGCACGCCATGGGGTTTAGCTGAAGACCTCGACGGTGGTTTTCAGCTAAACCCTATGGCGTGCGGATATTGTGACAAAATACTGACACTTGACGTTTGTGCTGAGCGAAAACCCCTTTTGGCACCACATACATAGTAGACAGTTAAGCTTAATTATCTCTTCATACTGTTTATATATTTATTTTTTCTTTTTATAATTATGTTTTCTTTTCTTTCTTTATTTTGTTAGTGTATGATTGTGGTCGTCAAATAAATGTTTTTTCTTTATTTATTTCTTTTCTTTTGATACGAGTAGTTGTAACTTGAATGACGTCAGCGTCGAATAAATTCTTCGGGTTATGTAACTGTTTCTATAATTTGTTTGAGTTTAGGAATTTCAGGGATAGAAAACAATACTCGTAGGTCTCTCGTATGCGGGAGACCGTCTGGGTGGGTACCACAGCTTTGCCAGTTATTCTACCGACAAGCAGTAGTGCACAAACATAACTGTGTTCCGGTTTGAAGGGCACTGTAGCCAGCGAAATTACTAGGCATATGAGACTTAAAATCAGATGCCTCGGGTTGATTAGTGCAACGCTTTTAATGGTTTTAAAAGTTCTGGGTGGCACTGCAATTGTAAAGGGCAGGCGCTTGCCCTCGGGCGAACGACTTGTTCGTCTCATCACTGAGTTCCATAAAAACAGTATATTTAAAAAAATTACGATTTAACCAAATTGCCGTAGTGCTAAAACGACTTCAGACATGGAATGTTACCTCTTGCAAAGCCGTCAAATACTCTAAGCCATTAGGCCTCTTGCATACACAAGTTTTTCGCCGTAAAAATCTACGGTTAATTAACCTTATGTAGACACGGTCATCTGTATTGTATTAAGCTCTTAAGGTACTTATCCTCAAACGTTTGTCTGTACCGTGAATCGCAATTTTTCACGGCTTCGGTTCTCCGTGGCATAAGGAACTGTCCCTGAGTTCTGATTTCTGGCCTGTAGGGGTAGTATACCGGAGACACAGGGAAGGAGCGAAATTTTTGAACCCTGTGAAGTAGTGTGTGTGTGTATGTGGTTCATTTAATGTAATGTTATATTTTTGTATGTATGTTAGTCTGTAAGGTATATATTCTATGGGCCTCTGTTAATTTTACTTTGAATGTTAATTGTCCTTTAATATTGCCTCAAATAAAGAGTTTAATAAAAATCATGATGGTTAGAATGGTAAAAGCCTTTCCTCTCTGCACTAAAACTTCTACACACAGTTTCTTATTTATATATAAATATTTATGTTATTTATCTTATGTATTGTATAGTAAGTAGGTATAAGTAGTTATATGAATATATTATGTAATCTGTAAGTATTTGTCGTTAATAGTATATTATTTTAGTTATATATGATTGTTTTATTTTATCATCGTTTATATGAATTATTTGCTGTGCACCACCGTCTATTCTTTTAACATTTGTCCAATCCATCCAAAGGTTGTCTGTAAGAGATTGCTTTATGCGATAAGACCGCCAATTGTATTACCCTAGTTAAGATTTATATTTTTCTCATGTAATTATGTTTGTGGTATGCAATAAAGTGTTATTGTATTGTATTGTTAGATCACAAAAATTTATTATAATCAGTCCAAAGTGGAGTGAATTTATACATAAAAAAAGTTTCAAAAAACTGCAATAAGTTCATTATACCCACAGGTCTATAGTACCTTTGGGTCAGTGGGCTGCCAACACAGGAATGTGACCGGTGACCGGTTGTTTTGCAACAAGTTCTCCCCTCTCGTTCCCCCTTCAAACCGAACCGGTCCGAAGTTACCCGAAGTGCGCCGAAGTAGCTTTCGCATGGAACCTTCTTCGGAAGTCCGAATGGATTCTTCGAGGCTTATTTACGACCGATGCACTGTGATTCACGTAGAACAAGCTAGCTAGACAAAATTATTTTTTGCTATTTTCTGTTTCATGGGGCTTTCTTATAACTTGTTATGACTTCCTAATTAGGTCTAAGGATATGGGGCCCTAATTCGGGGATAGGTGGAAAAAAACTTTTTTGAGTTCTTTTTTTATAACGTTTTATGAGTACCTAATTTGGTTTTAAGGTAAGGAAACCAATTGGAGGAGGGTAGTTACCGGGTAGGTAGAAAAAATAAGTATTGCCAAATTATTTAAAGGTAAATATATTTTAAAAAACTTAAGTAGGTATATAGTAAACACAAATAATATGTACAAAATACACAAGAGCCAGATAAAAATATGAACATCAAAAATATAAAATTTAGCGAAGTAATAAACAAAGTACCTACACAAGATTACAAGAATATAAAGCAAGTATTTGGTAATTGGCACCTATTAGGTGTATGTACCATGTACTTACTAATTACCTATACTTAGAACTAATACAATTAACACCAATTGGTTTATTTCCTCCAACACTTTATTTGTTTCAGCAACGGTAAACTCAGTGGTTTCCTTGGAGAAAATAAATTTAATCGGGCGACAATACATGGTAGATGAAGACCGAGGATTTTGCCAAGCGATATTACCACTTTCGTCTTGCAATTGAAGCGGTACAAATGAAAATACAAACAAATATTCGTCAGTAGCTTCAGCACTGGCAAACTTTTGTTTGTAAGTGCTGTGACCGGAACTGCCATCACAACCCCATTTACTAACAAGACTAAATGATGACCCAAGAGATGACGATTTGAAAACTTCTTGCTGCGCATGAACTAAACGTTCAACAGTTTTATTTAAAACAGCTTGAAGTTTAATATCTGCGCGCGTCTCGTCAACAAAAATGAAATCTTCGAGAGGAAAACAATCTCTTTTAGCTTGCCTAATGCTATGAATTGATGGAAATACCATATGCCCTACCTTCATGCTCCACTTCCGAGTCAGCTTGTAGGAGTGGCTTGTACACTTCGAGTCCACATAATAAGCCAAAGCTTCCTCCTTCGTTAGGCATCTCTGACTGCTTTCACCAGCACTGGCACTATTTCTCATTTTTTTGCACTTCTCGGGACTTTCGCTAGCGTCTCTGATGACAGCAGCCAGGTTTCGGTGGCCAGATAACCGTGCTGAGACTTCCGCTGCAAGCAGTAATTGATTCGTGTCGCGTGTACAGAGCAGATCTTCAACTCTCCTCTTTTTTGTTTTGTCGCTCGAATCGTCAAACTTTTTGCTTGGACGCCCAGGGGTGGTTGAACATGCTGCGGATGTAGATGGCGTATGCACGTGACTAAGGGACGATACATTAAACACGAAGTTTTTTGACGTCCACTCTGCGTTTTTGATAAGGAAGACATCGCGGCACTTTTTGGATTTATACCAAATTGCATCTAAGTTTGAAGAAAATGCACTGATTGCCTGCTTCAGAGTTCTTAACGATTCATCAGTAATGCCGGAGAAGTCATATCGTGATGACAAAAAGGCAAACAATCCGGTATTTCGGTTTTCTTTTCCGTGTTTAACCCATTCTTCAAAAAGTTCCAATCTTGAGATTGAGTAAACGTGTTCTGTAAAAAAAAAAAAAAATATTTCCACAAAAGTCCACAGCCTAGATTTATCATATTTTGAAAGAAGAAGGATTCAGTCACCATATGTATCGATTTTAAGTCTGTTGCATACCATTACATGTCTTTCCGGGACCAAGAAACGTAAATAATGGTCAAGTTTTCGGCAAGTTGAACTTTGGGTAAATAAAAAAAAAAAAACTGGGGGCATCTAATTCTTTTTCATAACAAAATAAAATAAGACTTACCGTTAACTTCCAGATCCATCACTAAGATACACAAAAACTACGAATGAAACACTGTTTTAAGTAATCGCGCAAAAAGCAAAATTGCAAATGATTACTGGTTCACTTACCCCTTTCCTTATATATTTACCTGATACCCTTATCAAGGGTGACCCATTGTTCAAAATATTCTTGGAAACGAAGTTCGTGGGTGTTGTTTACCATATTATTAAATAATTTCCGGGAAACTTGGGAACGACTTTTGTCTCGCTAGCTTGTTCTAGGTGAATCACAGTGCGATGCTTACGTATTTTCGATGTAACGGATTTAAGTACATACCGAGTGTAGATATACAGATAACAGGTGTATAAGTGTATATAGTTCCGTTAAAGATGGTATCAGTGTAAATTAGCAGTAACGGGTGTTTTAACACGTAAATTATATTAAAAGAGGTAATTTTATGAATTAGGATCAACGATGTCAAGATGACTGATCGGTACTGATTGATATTATAATTGTCAGTGGATGATCTTTTTTCAACCGACTTCAAAAAAGGAGGAGGTTCTCAATTCCACGGTACGTTTTTTTGTATGTTTGTTACGCGATTACTTCGCCAATTATGAATTGATTTTGATAATTCTTATTTTGTTTGGTAGGTCGTACTTCAAAGGTGGTTCCATATAAATTTTATCGAAATTGATTCAGCACTTTTTGAAAAAATAACAAATCAATAAATATAAGTTTAGTCTTGTAGTCAGTTTTAGTTTCTTTCTAAAAATTAATTATTTTCTAATAATAATTCCGTTTCTCTATCTTGTTCTTAAAAGTATCGTTTTGGTTTTGAAGACCATATTTGTCCTGAAGACAGTTTAGGATGACCAGCAATCGTGAACTCGAAAACTGATCCCAACTTTTTTAATTTCAAATTTGGAATGCGACAGCATCTTTCAAACTGCAATATCGTTCTTTTTTTGTTTCGTTTTTTATAATATTTTTGTTCATTTTATATTCTACTTCTGGGTTGTCTGGAAGAGATCGCTTTGAGCGATAAGACCGCCTATTATGACACTAATTTTTTGTTTCTGTATTGTGGTGCTATAATAAAGAGTTATTCTATTCTATACCGGTAATAACGGGCTTATTAGTCATAAAGCCTATGACGTTTGTATTTAGCAATAATATTTTTTTAGAAAAAAACAAGAACTGACTTCAAGACTAAACTTAAATATATAAGTTTAGTCTTGAAGTTGGTTCTTGTTTTTGTTTATATTTTCAAAATGTGCAAAATCTATTTTAATAAAATGTATATGGGACCACCTCTGAAGTATGACTCAATTCATTAACCGCGTAACAAACATACAAAAAATAATTATATATGTATACCGTCGAATTGAGAACCTCCTCCTTTTTGAAGTCGGTTAAAAAAAGATGGAAAGCTATGATATATTCAAATATATCGTAATAACATGAATTACCGTAGCTCGTCTTCTTTCCTCTAACGCCTGGCCGCATGACCGCTTCTTGGTAGTGATTTAAATAATATGCTATAACAGCTATGCTATAACAGTTTTATTTACATAATCTGCCGATATGTTGATGAAACTATTTTATCATTCTCTTTTTTTTGTGCTTTCAGGCTTTGCAGAATATCTATTAACAAGCTTTTGAGCCTGTGTCAACTTTTCATTGAGTAAGTTTAATTTATTAATTTGTTTTGTTGTGTGTTTTATTAACGAATATCAAATCGAACTAATATTATAAATGCGAAAACTTTTGAGGATGGATGTATGTTTGTTACTCAATCACGCAAAAACTACAGAACTGTATAAAATATTGTAACAAAATTTCTAAAAAAAATGCCTCTCAGTTTCTAGCCGTATATTCTAAGTAATGGTTCTTTTTCCGATACGGTGGTAGAGTCTTTGTTATTACGTCTATAAGTGCGTCTGTGATGCCAAAATTGAATAAAGAACTATGAACTTTGATATTTAATGAAATTTGGTATGTAGGTACTTTAAGGTCTTGAAAAAGACATAGGCTACTTTTTGTCCTGGGAAACCGCGGCTGAAACCGCGGGGCGAAGCTAGTTTCAAATACAGTATTTTCATTCTACATTTTTTCCTTGTCCAGTCCTTTTACCATTATGGCTGAGCCCGTTGTACTGCTTGGCGACAGAATTAATGTAATAGTTTATATTTACTTAGCGTATTTAAAGCTGTCGGGAACATAGATATTTAGGAAATTCTTTAAGATTTTAAATAATTACGAAGAAGAAAAATGATATTGCTCGGGCAGGGATTGAACCTGCGTCTTTGAAATACCGTCCCGACGCCTTAACCACTGGCCCACCGAGCCAACTGCTCGAGCAACCAAATTTCTTCTATCCGTCTTACGGGGACGATTCTGAAGGAAATTCTTTATTGCACAAACAAATAGGTATATAGGCAAACTTAATGCTAGTAACCATTATCTTCCAGTTAACCTTGGTGTACTGTAGTGTTTTATAAGGTAGTGCAAACAAAATAAAAAAGTAAATTTGGAAAAAATTAAAAGGTCATATAAAAATATGAACATGGGTGAACACAGTTATGAACGATCACAGTGAACACTTTCATGCAGAACGGAACGAGGTTTTGCGATCGAAAATTTCGTAAATCATAATGCTTACTATTGAATGGAACGTGCCCTTACTAGTGATGTTTCTACTTACGTTCAGTGTCATGGCTGTTCCTGGCCAGTCCTCTGATCTGCTCATTCACGTAGTTGTTACTCTTGGGCACGTTGAGGGCGCTGCGGATGCCCACAGACGAGTTGTCCAGGTGACCTGGCCCGATCTTGGGCACATGGCTGGAGCAGTACACCTCCTTGTCCTCGGTCCAGTGCTGGTTGTTGTAGTACGTCTGTTGGGGAGTGAGAGGTTTGGCTTAATATGACGGTAGAAACATTTCGGTAAAAAGCTGGTGATTTATCTTACTCAACTAATACAATACAAAATCTATTTCAGCCTCTGAAGTATAGTGGTTAGGCAGGTTGGCTCAAATGTCATACACCACCCAGGTTGCGAGTTCTATTCCCGCGACGGGACAAATGTTTGTAAAGAAGAAAAAACAAGCGCATACATTTATTTCGTGTCTGGGTGTTGTGGGACCATGGTCCTCGTAGTTTCTGATTCCCTAGATACAGGGAATCCTAGTTAGGGGCCAGGATCTGTGTATGTGATCGTCGGGCGTATTTATTTATATTTATTTTTATTAAAAAAAATTTTTTTTAAGACAAGCTTTTAACAAATTCGTAATTGGAACCGCAAGCAGATTAAAATGGGCCCAAACACTAGTAGTTTAACGATTGCCCACCTTCCGTCTCCATCATCGGATCACCTGGCTGTCACCATAATATTGCATTGTCATCGGACTTTGACAAGTATGCAAAATTTCAACTCCGTAGGAAAAGAGGAAGTGGTTTTTATTCAGCTTGCAACATTCCACCCGGACAAACATACATACATTGCAAGTTAAAAAAATCTTGCAAAAATCAACCTTTTCAAAAACAAATTAAAATCCTGACTAGAAACTGTTAATATAGCTCGCCATTATTTTCTGATAGGCGCAATGAAAATCGCCTCTTTTATGAATGATTTTGTTCATTCACAATATTAGTCTCGGTCCTTGAATCACTTTATTATTTGTAAACTGTACAATAGAGTAAGTACTAGGTACTAGTTTAACCGCACCAGTATATCCTGACCCTTCGCGACTATTATTACAATTAAACAACAAATAGCACTAAAAGGGTCACCTTTTGTTGGTTTTATTACAAAGCGTTGAAATTGATATTTATACGCTGATTTAATTTGTGACAATGTTTGTACTCGTAATAGAATGGTTTATAGTGTTATTTGTAAGAGCAACGTCTGAGCATAGGAATAGACAATCAAAGACAAAGTTCAAAAGTTCTTTACTCACTTTTGTCATCAGCGACGCACTTATGAACGTCAATTCATCAATGACTCTATACCACCTTATCGGAAAAGGAACCATGCACTACTCAGGAGATAGTGCAAGACAATAACAGTAGTTTAGTGTTTATTCCTGTAGGATTATGGTCTGAGTTTAAACCTTTGGTTTTAGGTTCAAGGGTCTGAGTTATCTAATCAGAAACAACTGTACAATAAGAATGTGATAGGTACCTATTTTGAGTTTTATCAACTGGACACACTCCAGCCCCTTGTGTCGGGTTGGTGAAAAACCCAATATTATATGTATGGATCGTCGGATCTGAGATGGATCGATGAAGGGATGGATGTTTGTTACTCAATCGCGCCAAAACTATTGAACAGAAATTGATAAAAAAAAGTAAGTAGATCCTGGAGTAGGACATAGGATACATTAATTAATTAATACGATTAATAAATATAATATCGGAGCACATTGATATTTATCATTGTAGCCTGCCAAAATTTATAGAAATAGCACAAAAATCTATTGAAAATAATTTTAATATATAGTTTGTTATAGCATCGTATTGGGATGTCCTGTCAAGGTGTTATACATAAATGTGTCTTAATAAATAAATAAATCAATAAAACATTTTACCCCGGAAAACTTATTATGTGGGAAAATCCGCAGGGTGCAGTTATTGTATTATAATTTTGCTTTACCCTCTCGGATGATTTAAGTAGTAGTAAGGGCCAACCGGACCAAAGTCTGGTTACTGTTTTTTTTCCGATACGGTGGTAGAGTCATTGTTATAATTGACGTTTATAAGTGCGTCTGTGATGCCAAAATTGAATTGAATGCGAATCTTTTGAACTTTGAGTCATTGAATGAACTCTGGCGTTTATATTTTTTCTCTACTACATGATTATTATGATTTAAACACATTGTTATCTTCTACAACTTGGAAGGGGTTGAACACTTTTTTATAAACTATTATAAAAATAAAAACAAAATCTCATGGGGAGCAAAAACTTCTCATATCTGTGATTGGTCAAAAATCTGTTAAAACCATAGACAACCATAAAGGTAGTGATGCTCATCAAATGACCGGCCAACAGGAACGACTTAGGGGGAAAATGCACCATCGCTTTAGGTGAGTCAACTAGTGTGTCATTTTAAGAGAAAAAAATTATCAGTTATTTCCATTTCAGCTCCTTTTTTTTAAACAAATGGCATTCTGGGAAAATGTTCATTATTGGTACAGTTATTAATGAAAGGAATTCCTATGCACATTATGATCCAACTGCGTACCATTGGGACGAGATAAATAAACTATAAATAGAAATAGTAGATTTTTTTTTAACCCTTCATAGATCTATGTTTGGCCACTATCTCGCCTGATGTGAAGCGATGATGTGGGCTAAGATGGAGCACATACATCTAGAGAGAGACGGCAGTTGAGCGGCTGCTCAGACCCGTCTCCTGGTTTACCGAACATCATCCCGAAACACGACTAGGTCGCTTGGCGGCATGGCTTTGTTCGGTGGGTGGTATTACAAACACGGCCAGAGCCTACCACTCCAAAGCGCGTAAGCCGGTTTTATCACGATGTTTTTCTTCACCGATTTAGAGCGAGCGTGCGAAATCTGCACTTAACTATAAGTCATTGGTGCAGGGCCAAGTCGGGATTCGAACCCAGGTGCGTTGGATCGAAAGGCGCACAAGTTCCCGCTGAGCCACACTCGCCCTACACTCGCGATTGTGCAACACGGGGGAAACGATCGAACTTGAACTATCGCTTCTTCTTCTCTCGTGTGGGTGTGTGGCCAACCTTGGTGTCAAACTATAGCTGATGTATTTATGGTTTTAGCCGGGCGGCAAAATATGTCAGGCAGGCTTATCATATCAGGTTTATCGGCATAAGAAGGAGGTTTTCTGTTCGATTGTTTTTTTTTTTTTTTTACGTTTGTTACCTCAGAACTCCGTCAAATCTTTCCGGAAAATTATTTTTGTTTTGGGTTCAGTTTAGCTACAAAGTGGTCCCATATAAATTTTATCGATATTTGACCTTGGACTTTGAAGATACATTGAAGTCGGTTTTTTTGATAAAATGTAGACTTGTTTAATGCATGACTATTGTCTATGACCATATCTACAGTCTTGATCATGTAAGACTTTTTGGCGGGAAGTGAAAAGTGATACAGTTCGATTTTGTTTTATTTTCCAAACAAGTGTTATTTCGAGTGATCATGTGTAATATCGGTGGAATATTAACCATTATGTGTTCTTAAACGTGCACGAGTGTAGGCAAGTGAAACAAAATAGAGAAGACATTGCTTTTTATGTTCTCCCAAAAAGTCCATGGAAAGCTTGAATAAAGTTCCACCACTTTATTGAAGAACTAGGAGAGGGTCCGGCTTGTTGCTGATGACCCCCATTCTCAACAAAAGTATAATAAATGGATATTAAACTAACAAATAAAAACTACGTAAGACATGGCGGTATGGTCCTAGAGACTTTAGCCTGCCCTAACGGGTAAAAAGAAAAGATCATGTAATCGAATGAACACTAATGACTCACTTTAAAACATATGATCTGCATCCTGTATCACTACCACTTGCTATGAATCATCACTATTTACTCTCTCGAAATAAATAAAACAATGAAACGTAATCGCAAACCGTGAAACATATGTTTTAAGCAAACATTTACTATAGAGAAAATATTTATTAAAACACGTTGCAGAGAATATATTCGTTATTTACTAAGGAGCAATTTTGAAATTCAACTCTTGGTAGGTATGTACAGTGTCTCAGTGACCTATTTTTACTGGCAAGTCAAGGTTTTAGTTTTTATGTGTGAAAGACTTACGCGAATGTTACGGTGAAGGCTCTTTTTAACCGACTTCAAAAAGGAGAAGGTTCTTTGTTCGACTGTATATTTTTTTATTTTTTTTAACCGATTTCAAAGAAGTCTCAATGCGACTGTATGGTTTTTTTAGGTGGTTTCATATAAATTTTATCGAAATGGATACAGCACTTTTTTAAAAATTCAACAAAAACAAAAAATATGAGTTTAGTCTTGAAGTCGGTTTTTGTTTCTTTCTAAAAAATAATTAGACGATGTAAGTTCTTGCCAGTTGCATACTATGATAAGCAAATATTATTATTAATAACCTATGCCGTCCCAATGCTGGGCAAAGGTCTCCCCCAGGTCTTTTCAGCCACCTCTATCCTGCGCCACCTCGCACCAGCCTACTTGGTATGCATCCTGATCGTCTCTCCATCTCCTTTTGAGCCGGCCTGGGCGCCGTCTTGTTGTGATTTTTGCCCACCGATCTAAATGCATACGGCTGATGTGACCCGCCCAATCCCATTTGAGCCTGGCAGCCTTCCTGGCCACGTCAATTATGCCCGTTTTTGAGCGCAGCGTAGTATTTCGAATCCTGTCTGTTCTTTTTAACGCAAAAGATGCTACGCTGCATTGCTTTTTGGCAAACTTCGAGGCGGGACTTTTGTGATTCGGTGAGCGCAGTTTAAACGACGAAGTTTGTATGACAGTTGCATACCATTAAGCCGCCGTTGCGCCTGGCAATTCCAGTCATAAACATGTGTCCGTATTGCCAGGTGCCAGGTTATAGAATGTATCAATGATTGTCCTGGCACCTTCAGTTATTTGCCTTCCTACTACATAATAACAATATAATTTAATAACTATCTTTCTACGTTGTAACTGCCACCGAGTTTCCAGTTTTAATTTTAGTTTAGTTGCAAATAATTAAATAACTGTTTATTTAAGATTAAATTAAAAAAAATTATCATCATCAGCCTATTACGTTCCCACTGCTGGGACTCAGGCCTTCCCTCATAGAGAGAGACAAATGTATTTTATTTTGTTTGGGGGGCTAACAGCTGTTGTTACAAAACAGTTTGACAAATTATTATAAGAAAAGCCAATTAAAAGCCTCCGCAAATAACAATTAAATAGAAATGAAGAATTAAATAAAGAAAAAATAAGAAGTGCGAGATGGCACCATGCAATGCCATTTACAAATTAGAACGATTAGGTAGTGATGACGTTAGGGCTGTTCACCGCAGCCAGACTGCTTGTGAATAGATCGATATTGGAATGCTCAGACTTCGAAAGCTTATTAAATGCTACAGAAGAACGTAAAACATAAGAGTTCCTTCAAATGTTATTATGACATCACAGAATATTTAAGTGACACATTTTAATAACAATGACTTATTATTTTTATTAAGGCGAAGACTATTATTGTTAATTCTAATTGGATCTTATATTATTTAATGTTATTACTTATTATAATAATTATTTTTGCGACACTCTATTTTGAAATAAAAATACTGTCTGACTCTATTTTATGATTATAATAACAACGTATTATTAAACATTGTGCCTATGTATTACTAATTTTATTATATTGTATTATTTCCTCTGTTTAAATAGATATGGAGCCCTGCTACTAATATTTTGACAACAAGACCAACCCATACCCAACGTACCCATATTTGCAATGAATAAATGATTATGATTATGATTCTGATTATAAGAACTGTCTCAAATAAAAAATAAACAGCTATAATAACATCATTAACATTAGTATAGGTCACTGCATTATAATATTGTTAAAGACGCCCACATAATTGAGTAACGTATTTTATTATTGTGTTAAGACACCTAAGCGACTGAAGCGTTAGAAGCCGATAGATTGAAACCGATAAGAGGCAGCAAGGTCGCCAAAATGCCAGTCAGTGGAAGACATCCAAGGCCGACAGGTCACTTGTCGGTTGTCTGGTATCTAGGAAACGCCGGCGCCGGGTTTTTACCATTGTTACATGAAGAGACTAATTTTATAAAACAAGCTTGAAGACTTGACTATGTATGTAGTACGAATATACTATTTCTATTAGGGCGTTGTAACCACCGAATTTACTGGGCATTATGAGACTTAAGAGCTAATTGTCTCAAGATGACAAGGGCAGGGCAGTGCTGCGAAGGATTTTGCAAAACAAAGTTCTGGGTGGTGCTATGTTCAGGCGTATTGCTTGCGGATTATGTGGGAACGTGATTATGACGTGTTTATGTGGGCTGATAATGATGATGATGATGATGATATTTCAATATATATATTAGTTTTACATATTATCTAATTTATTTTTTCTTACGCCTAATAGATCTTTGTTTAGCCACTATCTCACCTGATGTGAAGCGATGATGTGGCCTAAGATGGAGCACATAGATCTAGAGAGAGACGGCAGTTGAGCGGCTGCTCAGACCCGTCTCCTCGATGGTTCACATCAACATCATCCCGAAACACGACTAGGTCGCTTGACGGCATAGCTTTGTTCAACTAAATAAATAATATGTAAATATTAGGAACTCACCTTTAAAGTTAGCTTGGTCCCGCAGACCGCACATTTGAAACATCCGCTATGAAAGAAGGTGAAGTCCTTCAACGGACCAACCCTATCCACTTGGTAAACAATCTCATTGCAACGAAAGCAAGTGCTCTCGTAGAAATTCGGACGGTACATGGCTCTAGCGCCTGGCAACTCAAGTCCTAAACCTGGCACCTCGAGTCGATGACCTGGGAGTTCAAGTCATAATTCACTTCACTGCATTATCACTTCACTGTCGAGTTACTGTCACTTTGTCACTGCACTTGTTACTTTTCACTGTCACTTGTGACGACGCGACTCTGTCACTTTATTACTCACTTTCACTCACAAACTTGAACATGGCGCCTGTAAAAGTAGTTTGGTTAATTGAAGCTGTATTGATTTTCTAATATTATTTTATTATTATTAGACAAGACTCGTTCGTGTTTCTTAATTGTTACTTGGACTGTTACTATACGACGCTTTTAGAACAATATAATCATCAATGAAACGAAACACTCACGGTACGAGAACCATAAGTGCTGCGGGAGTACAAATCATTGTATAATCATTGTATTGGGCATTGTAGCCAGTGAAATTACTGGGCATTATGAGACTCAACAGCTAATTGTCTCAGGGCGACGAGCGCGGTGCAGCGCCGCGCAGGATTTTGCAAAACAAAGTTCTGGGTGGTGCTGTTATTGTTATGGGCTGGCGTATTGCTTACCATCAGGCACACGACCAGCTCGTCTCGTCAGTCAGTAATACAAAAAAAAAAATCTATAACATTGCAGAAAATTGCCAAAGGAGGTGAAGAATGCAGTTTCTTTTATCATTTTTAAACTAAAGAGACACATACTGAACGACATAACATTACTAAGATAAACAAGTTACCTATCTGATGTTGCTTGCACTGTGTCGCGAACGTATTTTCTTGCCTGTCATGTCAATATTGTACGTCCAACCTAGGTACGATTTGATCCCTGCGGGTAGTTAGAAATTGTTTTATGATAATATTGTCTGCTTTACCTAAGTAACTTTTATATTTACAAAATGTCGAAGCACATTATTTACTTTAAGCCTTTTTTCTCATATAAATGAAATGTAATTTCTTGTTGAGAAAATAAATATTCTTTAACCCGAAAATATATAGGTCAGCCTCTGTGGTGTAGTGGTTGGGCGGGTTGGCTCAAATCTCATACACAATCGAGCTTGCAGGTTCAATTCCCGCGATGGGACAAATCTTTGTGCACAGAAAAAAATTGCAAGCATTTGTTAGGCCCAGAAAGAGATGGTGGGATGAACTAGATTCCTATTTGATGGGATGGCAAACAATAGCCCAGAAACGTGAGGAGTGGAAAGAGGGTAGGGAGGCCTTTGCCCAGCAGTATGAATAATATAATAAATAATTTTTTTAGACTCATCTGATTTATTTCCTAATCCTAAATGTCACCTATCCTAAATCTAAGCACAGACAGCCCACTTTATTATCACAATATCTGAACAAAAAACATGGAAACTTCATTGACAATGTAAAGTTAGCCTTCATTTAATTCAATATTTTGATGGCAGGTTTAATATTTGGGAACATTTTTTTCTCTACACGTAGAAGTTCAATGCTCTTCTATGAATAGTGAATGACCAAAAGTGACGGCGATATAAGTGACCACGCAAGTGTATTGATCCAATCCACCCCTGTGCTTCACTGACCCTTCCCTTCTTCCGTTTTGTTGTATATACATATATGGAGTTATTTTTAGGGTTCCATACCCAAAGGGTAAAACGGGACCCTATTACTAAGACTCCGCTGTCCGTCCGTCTGCTTGTCTGTCCGTCTGTCACCAGGCTGTATCTCATGAACCATGATAGTTAGACTGTTAGAAATTTTCACAGATGATGATATTTCTGTTGCCGCTATAATAACAAATACTAAACAGAATAAAATAGATATTTAATGGGGCTCCAAAATATGATTTTTTTGCCATTTTCATAGATAATGGTACAGAACCCTTCGTGCGCGAGTCCGACTCGCACTTGACAGTTATTTTATTTAAGCGAATTTTTAGCACTTCAAATGAGCTAAACTTTATAAATATTTAAAACTTATTTCGTACTAGCTGCAACTCGTGTTTCAACAGCGGTTTTCTGGGATAAAAGGCCAGTGTCCTTTTCCAGGACCTAAAGGACCTAGGTTTTTTTTTATGTTTGGCCACTATCTCGCCTGATGTGAAGCGATGATGTGACCTAAGATAAAGCACATAGATCTAGAGAGAGACGGCAGTTGACGTACAGGTTTCTTCTAGGCGAGCGTGCTGCATCCTCGACCACATCGTCACTTATCAACAGGTAGCGGAGATAGCGGTCAAACGCATACCATACATTTTCATCAAAATCCGTTTAGTAGTTTTCGCGCGTTCTAGTAACAAACATCCACCCATCCATTCTCAAAAACTTTCGTATTTATAATATTAGTAGGATTAGGAAAAAAAAATAATAAAAAAACAATAGCTGGTTCACTATATAATGACACCATTGTAAGACAGGTAATTAAATAAATAAATAACCCCCAACGATCACGTACATAGATCCTGGTCCCTAACTAGGATTCCCTGTATATAGGAAACCAGGAACTACGAGGACCATAGTCCCACAACACCCAGACACGAAACAAATCGCCTTTTTTTCTGTGCACAAAGATTTGTCCCAACACGAGAATCGAACCCGCAACCTCAGTGGTGAATGAGATTTGAGCCAACCTACTCACCCACTACACCACAGATGCTGTGGTTTATAATACAAACTTTTTCTCTATGTAGTTTATGTTAACAACACCTTAACTCTAATTAACATTCATCGATTATTCCTTATTCCTTAACTTTTAGCTTCATCGCCCCACGCACCCCATAAACATTATAACATTATTACACTGTCCGTTCTACATACTCTAATGCAACGTCGTATGCGCGTGCGCCGTTCCACGAGTTTCCTCGCAAACAGTTAATTTTCGTAAGCAATCTCATTCTCGCCGTAGTTTATTAACAAAGCCACGCGTTCTGCTCGCTTGGCTAGTGCTTCGGGGGATTTGTGGTACAAGAATCAAGATTTTTGATATTGAATGCATTAGCGCATACTAGACGAAAATCTTAATCAATGGTTGATCGATGTGAACATTGACGACAGATGACGTAGAGAGAGAGAGAGTCTGTATTTACTGATTGAGAGAAACGACACTTGTTATGTCTTGAGCTTTCATCAGATCTAAGTTTAACCGCATGTGGCCGGCTGCACCTAGTTGTAGCCGGCTAAAACTAGGTGTAGCCGCACTTCGGCTTTTAGCCGTAACATGTATAATAAATAGATTTTCTTTCTTTCTTTGTCCTAGTCGCTTGAGACTTGGGCTACACAATAAAGAATGCCGCGACTATTGGAACGTGTCAATATAATGATAGTAAACGATGTACATACAGCACAATTTATCTTTACCGTACTGTAAGCAAGTACCTACATCATCTAAGTACTATGAATCATTTAGAACTAAGCTTCTAAATCCACTTCACACTAAACTGGTGATATTCAGTATTTTAGACTTAAAAATTACATATTAGGCCTCTGCTATTTATTTCTTACTTGTTGCTGCATGTAAGAATCTGCTACATGCTATATGGAGTCTACATGCAAAATTTCATTATTCGCATCATCAAACGTGATTTATCATCATCATCAGCCCATCGCTTTCGCCCACGCTTCCACCGCTGGGACACGGGCCTTCTCTCATAGAGAGAGTATGGGCCATAATCCACCAAGCTGGCCCAGTGCGCGTTGGTGGATGTCACATGGTCCTTCAATTTTTGTGATGAATTTTTGGATATGCCGGTTTCCTCACGATGTTTTCCTTCACCCACGTTTTTAGAGCTAGTATTAAATCCGCACTTAACTTAAGAAAGCCAGTGGTGCAAGGCCAGCGGGATTCGAACTCGGGTGCGTCGGATCAAAAGGCGCACGTTCTCCCACTGAGTCACTCACTCTACGCAACGAGACTGAGTAACTAATTTCCATCCATCCATACAAAGAAACATTTGCATTAAAAAAGAAGATGTCTCTTTTTTTAATGCAAACGTTTGTTTCCGCAGAGTTTCTTGGTGCAATCTTCTCTAGCGGGCGTATTTCCGAAGCACTGGTAGAGTCAGTTTTCGCATTTCTTTTCTGGGACATGGGGAGACATGCTTACCTTTTTTTTCAGTCATGATATTTTAAGTTACAATTTTTAACGTATTTTAATTGATTTAATTTTAATGACATTCATAAATAAATGATCCTAAACAGTAACCTTACCTATATAACATTTTATGTAGATTCTACATAGAATAGAATTCTTTATTGGCCATATAATATAACTAAGTGACATGGTACTTGTTTACAATTAATAACATGAAACTAAAACTGAAACCTTAAAAAATATAATACTAAAATATATTATTAAAAGGAGTCCCTTTAGGCAAGGTTCCGAAGATACTGGCAGCGTTCCCCCTTTGAATAGCTAGACTAATTCTTTGTCCGAGGTAGCTGCCAGCTCTTCGGTCTGCTGTGATGTCGACTAACCTTTTTGCTATTTCTTTTTGTTTTTAATGGCTTTGTATTATGTGTTCATGACGTTTTTTGTGCCTATTTCATAAATATCTTTTGACCCTTGACTTTTATAATATTAGTAGGAAGGATAGTAGAATAGCTACAACTTTGCTATTAAAATGCGAATATAAAAAAATCAAGTACATTTTTCCATTTCCTTAAAAATTCTTCCTACTATAAGCAGTATATTTCATTTTTGTTTTTTTCTTGTTGTTGTTTAACAATAAAGCGTTATCGAAAGAATAGAATAGAATAAGAATAGAATAGAAATACTCTTTATTACACCACATTTAAAACAAATAAGATGTATACAACTATAATTATACAATTATACAATTGACAATATACAATTGACTTTTAATTGATTGATTGATTTTTGATTGGTTATACAATTGACGGTGTTATCGCCTTGAAGCGATCTTTCACACACAATTTGAGAATTTGCATAAATCAATTTATATAATAAATTAATTTTAATGTGAATATTTTTTTCTATCCCCTTAAAAATTCTTCCTACTAGGCAGTATATTTTAAAGATAAATTAGTAAAAAAACTTCTTCAAACAGAATCAAACACAAATTTTTTTTTGTCACCATTCCGTTATATAAAATGACATCACTACAGACAGACGAACACTTACAAACAAGGATATTTACACCTAGAGGCAAACCATAAAACGGTTATAAAATTCGAGTATAAAGTTTATTTCAAAACGATGCGTTTGAAATGGCAAGGATTAAAATGCTACTTTATTGACGTCATGCTCTACTTTAATGAAATGAGACTTTTTTGTTTATAGTTTTTTCCAATTTCCCGTGAAAATTTAGTAAAATCCATTCTGAAAGTACTACTGGGCATGGGAGACTTCTGCTGTCTCGAGGTGATGAGCGCAATGCAGTGCTACGCATTAATTTTGTCGGTATTAACAGTTCTGGGTGCAGTTCTTATAGGCAAGCGTGGCGCTTACCATCTGGCGAACAACTTGATCGTCTCATTACTCAATTCCATAAAAAACTTACTTTCTTAAGATCCTACTCCTGCAGATTTCAGTTTTAAAGCTTTTTAGCTCTGGAGATTTTTGGAGTTCAATAAGTGAATTGTAATTTGCTAATGAAATAAAATCTATTTATAATTAATTTGCTTAAAAATACGTTTAGATTAATTTAGCGAAATATTTAAATCAGATAAAGAAGGTCATTATGTAACGTGAAGTTATATGTGTTTAAATATTATCGGAAACGGATCCCAAAAATGGTAGACTCAATTAACTTTTATAGAGATGACATTTTCATGTAAGTTTGCAAACTGACTCACTTTTATTATCTTCAAAGTTTCTATCTCAAAGGAAATAAAGCTCAGTTTCGTAATTTATATATTTTTTCTCCTAAATTGACAAAGAATAACGTAACTTTTAAAGTTAGCACATTTTAAACTGTTAACACATTTTTTTATGGATCTTAGTGATGAGACGATTAAGTCGTTTGCCTGATGGTAAGCGCCACGATTGCCTATAGCACCTCGAGACATCAGATATTAAGTTTCATATGCCTAGTAATTTTGCTGGCTACAATGCCCTTCAAGCCAGAACACATTAATGCTTGCGCACTACTGCTTGGCGGCAGAATAACTGGCAAAGCTGTGGTACCTACCCAGACGGCCTCCCACCTACCACGATTAAAATTTACACAATAGATTCAGATTGGATTTCTATTTTGTTTCTTTAAAATAGTAGGAGAACATTATGGCCAGCGATGGTCAATGAATATCAACGATATATGGAGCGCGTGGGCAAGCGTGGGCATCGTGTGGGCTACAGGGCTGATTCGTAAAAACTACTTTTACTTGTTGCCCAATACACTTGATCGAGTCGATATGACATTATCGAAGTCAGTAGCAAGAATACGAGTCCTACTAATATTATAAATGCGATAGTTTGTGAGGATGGATGGATGTATGGATGGATGGATGTTTGTTACTTAATCACGCAAAAACTACTGAATGGATTTTGATAAAATTTGGTATGTAGATTTCAAAAAAAGGACATAAAAGATAATGTAATCTCTCTAATGTATCTTCTCAAATCTTTTACAGCCTATAAACGTTTTTATATTCCAATATATATTATATTAGGTTTTATATTCTATATTACCAATTATCAGTATATTTCCTTTTTATTTTATTTATTTATTTATTAAAACATTTACTTTGTGGATTATAAAGTACATGTACAAAGGGGAGTTTAATCCTAAGAAGAAGAAAAAAGTTTTCTTTCAGCAAACCCTTGAGAAAATAGGTCTATCAATAGAGCAAATACGTTAGTTAATTAATTTGACAAACAAAAATAGTATACGAGTATACTTAGGCACTTTTTGGCGGGAAGTGAAAAGTGATACGGTTTGATTTTGTTTTATTTTCCAAACAAGTGTTATTTCGAGTGATCATGTGTAATATCGGTGGAATATTAACCATTATGTGTTCGTAGATGTGCACGAGTGTAGGCAAATGAAACAAAATAGAGAAAACATTGCTTTTTATGTTCTCCCAAAAAGTCCATGGAAAGCTTGAATAAAGTTCCACCACTTTATTGAAGCACTAGGAGAGGGTCCGGCTTGTTGCTGTTGACCCTCATTCTCAACAAAAGTATAATAAACGAAATATTAAACTATCAAATAAAAACTACGTAAGACATGGCGGTATGATCCTAGAGACTTTAGCCTGCCCTAACGGGCAAACATTAATAAAAAAAAGTATATTAAAGTTTGGAAACTATCGTGAGTCGAAATATTCATTATAAATATAAACGGCTACACTCACGTTATGATTGTGTCGGAATAACTCCGACCAGGTTTCGGACAATTAGGATGTCCTTCTTCAGGGAGTTTATGCTTTGGATTCGCGGCGCAGACTCTGAGTTATTCCGACACAATCATAACGTGAGTGAAGCCGTTTATATTTATAATGAAAAAAGTATATACCTAGTATAAAACAAAGTCGCACAAGATGATGGTGATTGATGTGGTTTTCTCCATCATTTAGGGATTTCTTCGGTAGTTAGGTATCAAAAACGGTATCTGCACCTACCAATATTTCGCAAAACTTGCAGAAGTTCTAAAGAAGAAATTAATCGTTCGGTCATAGCACAATTTTATTTGCAGTAGGTAAACTCAAGCCTGCAGTTTTCCTCAAAAGGTCTTATCTGTTTTCCCTTCTGTTATCTGAATTAGCATACCGAAGTATGCTAGTGTTGCGCGGCATGCAGTTTGCCAACAACCGTGCGAAGGCAAGCGAGGGACATTATCATATTCATTAACTGTACCTGGGGCTTAGACTGAGAGTTGGATTTTGCTGTGCGTTTTGCGGAAGGTGTGAGCGTTAAAGTTAGGGACACTACATCCTTTTTAGGATTTTTAAGACGCTATGACTAGAGTTTAAAATCGTTTATAATACAACTACAGAATACCTTAGTACTCAAATTCAAGCAAATAAAGTATATTTTATTTTACTCTACAGAAAGTTTAAAATAGTCAAGATCATTTACAAAACTGCAGCTTCTTCGAGCTCTCTACCTAGTACATATAAACCGTAGAGATCAGTATCTATCAATGATATAAACATAATAAATTTATCTACAAACTTATCTAGTAAGTTAGTTGTTATTTTAGTTTTTAATTATTTCTGTATTTTGGTATTATAATAAAGAGTTATTCTATTCTATTCTAGTTTCCCTTCTGCATTTCAACTGTGCACAGCAAATGCATGGCATGCAGTTTGCCTACAATCAATTTAAAAACAATTTATCGTCATCATCATCATCAGCCCATTACGTTCCCACTGGTGGGACTCGAGCCTTCCCTCGTAGAGAGAGTATGAGCCGTAATCCACCACGCTGGCCCAACGCGGGTTGGTGGATGTGACATGTCCTTAAATTTTTGTGATCAATCCTCTCCTTCACCGTTTTTAGAACGAGTGTTAAATCCGCACATAACTTAAGGTCAGTGGTGCGGGGCCAGCGGGATTCGAACTCGGGTGCGTCAGATCGAAAGTCGCACATGCTCCCACTGAGCCACACTCCGACAGAAGATTTACAGGAGTGGTTGGCACATATATAACATTTGCTACGCCTCGCTGTATCTCCCGCGGTTTCGCGGAAACATATCAAATTTCATCAAAATCCATCCAGTTCTGGCGTGATTGAGTAACAAACATCCATTCATCCATGCATCCTCGCAAACTTTCGTAAGTATACCTAATATTAGTAGGATCGGATAGTAGTGTACCTATTAGCAGGACTACTTGATCGCCGAACACTGGAACTATATGCATATTTCTAATTAAAACTCATTACCGGCTTCTACGAAAGTCTCTTGATGAAAAAATCCTACTTTTTATATATATATATTTTATTTTTATTCGTCGGGCTTTTACCACCGCTAACTACGCGGCTGTACTAGAACCGCAAGGCCTCGTACGCGACGATGGTAAAAGACCCGACGGAATGACACTTATTCCTTGGAAGATGGGACGGCCTTTGTTATGGGACGCAACTTGTGTAGATACCCTAGCGCCGTCTCATCTTCCCGTGACCCAAATCAAGGCTGGTGCAGCCGCTGAAGGAGCGGAGAACCTCAAAAGGCGCTAGTATAGTAGCCTAGATAGTGGCTACATTTTTGAACCTTTTGGGGTCGAGACGCTAGGACCGTGGGGACCGGGGGCGCATACAGTTTTCAAAGATACATCAAAACTTCTTTCTTCTTTAAAACGCGTAGGCTTTTCCTTTCAGCCGACGACATACTGGCTCAACCTTATATATATTTTTATAGGTACCTAAATGCAATTGTAGGATTATATTACTTGTTATAAATAATTTTAATAAATCGTGACAAATATTTACTTCGAAATATTTTCAAGTTAATCTGTATTTGAATAGATGGGACTATTGGAAAAAAGATAAACTCCACAATCTTGGGGTTCGATTTCAAGTTTGGCAAATATTTACTCACAGCCTCTTTAGTGTAGTGGTTGGGCAGGTAGGCTCAAATCTCATACACCGCTAAGTTTGCTTGTATTCCCGTGACGGGGCAAATGTTTGTGCACAGATAGAAACGTTCAAGCATAGCATAGTATTCTGTGGTCACGATAACTTAAGTTTTATTTTTTTATGTATTTTTAATTGATTTTTTTATTATTTGTAATTACGTCTAAAAGTGCATTTTTGTGCTTATTTAATAAATATCTTTTGACTTTAGACTTTTATATAATTACTAGCTGACCCGGCAAACGTTGTTTTGCCATATAAATTAAAAAAAAATGTTAAGGGTGAACAACCTTTATCACTTAGGGGTATGAAAAATAGATAGTAGCCGATTCTCAGACCTACTGAATATGCATATAAAATTTGATAAAAATCAGTAAAGCCGTTTCGGAGGAGTAAGGTAACTAACATTGTGTCACGAGAATTTTATATATATGATTTCACTATTGGTGTAATTTATTAATTCGACAGCTTCCGGCTTGTTAAATTGACAAATTGTGTTAGTCCCTGACATTTAAATGCGATAAAATAAAATATGATTCCAACTAGGTGCGCCCCGCGATTTTGTCCACTGCTTTCCGAGATAAAAAGTAACCTATGTAAAGAAAAAGAAAAAAAGAAAGAAACAACATTCATTTGACGACCACAGTCATATGCTAATAAAAAAGTAAAGAAAGAAAACAGAATTACAAAGAGGAAAAATAAATATATAAACAGTATGAAGAGATATGTTATGTCCTTTTCCAGGACCTAATAAAGAACCTATATTATTTACCAAATATTATCGAAAATTGTTTCATATTTTTTGCCTGATCCAGTAACAAACATCTATCTATCAATCCATCCTCATAAATGCATTTAGATTATTAGTAGGACTAGCTGCGCTCCGTGGTTTCACCCGCGTTTTCCTGGATATTGAATACTTTTTATTATTCCTATTTATTTTATTTTATTATTTTTCATGTAATTTTTACAATTCAGTGTTTATCTATTTGTATATCTTTTTTTAAAAAAAACAAAGTATCAAATTCAACCAAAAAAATTAAAAGGAATAATTAATTTTTAGAAAAAAAAACAAAAACCGACTTCAATGTATCTTCGAAGTCCAAGGTCGAATATCGATGAAATTTATATTCACTTCGTAGCTATACTGAACCCAACGCAAGAATTTTCCAAATGGGTTCATAAATGACGGAATTTTGAGGTAACAAACATAAAAAAAACAATCAAACAGAGAACCTTCTCCTTTTTTAAAGTCGGTTAAAATAGACAAATTCTTCTCATTCGAAGAAGGTAGTTAACAGTTTATGTAGCTAAATCTTAGTTATAATGTAGGTAGGTACCTACTCGTATCAATTTTGTCTCTCGCGCACTTTGCGTAACATATTCGCGATCTGCGAAATTCCTTTGCGAAACTAATTTTAGTGTCTTTCTATTAAATGTCCAAAAGCAGTTTAAAATTACATTGAACATAATATAGAAAATATATAAATAGAAAGGTATATGTTATCATTCTTTTATTTAATAGTTTTGCACAAAATGGTACAAGGAATGACTTAATGCTATTTAGCATTATCTTTTTTGATCTATGTTTGGCCACTATCTCGCCTGATGTGAAGCGATGATGTGGCCTAAGATGGAGCACATAGATCTAGAGAGAGACGGCAGTTGAGCAGTTGCTCAGACCCGTCTCCCTGATGGTTCACCGAACATCACCCCGAAACACGACTAGGTCGTTATCTGCCAGTCTTCTAGGTCGTGAAAGAAATATAGTGGGTGTGCAGCTACGTTTTAAGCAAAAATACGTTGAGAGATACTAAATAAATTACATTAAAATAATATGATAAATTTAGTTGAAAACTTTTGCTGTGTATACCTAAAATATTCCTAAAATAAAATTTTGTTAATAATTTTTTATTTTTATGTATATTTGAACGTGATATTTATTATCTGTTTATTATTTATAATACGTATATTGTTAAATAACGTAAATGTAATATACCCTCACTATTACGTCATTTTGGCTTCTTTATTGGCTTTAAATAAATTACCTAGGATGCGGGTTTTCTTAGATATATTGTCTTTGTTTAAATTTATTACTATGTTCGACTGTGACCAAAATTAAATGTATTTTTTTACGTGGCTACATGATGTCGTGGATTTGTTAATGTTTTTATCTATGCCCTTCCGGCGCTTTATGGAATTATGATTATATTATCTGTAGAAGAACGCTCTGTAGAGCTCTCTCGAAAAAATGGCGGCTTCGAGTAAGTTGTTGATCTATGTAATTTTGTGGCAATAAAAATATTAATACCAAAGAATGGTGTTGTCGTGACACATATTATTATAATCTCTTTATTAATATTACATAGAAAATAAATGAAAAGCGTAGAGCAGAGAATTTTAAAAATCTAGAAAACGTATAGGTATATTAACATACTAGACATCTTTCATTTATCATTTGCTTGCCTGGGAAAGAAAAAAATAACATAACGGCATCTCTGAACTCTTCATCTTAGACTAAACAAAGTACTCTACCATAGATCAATGTTAGAGAAAGACTCGTAGAACTGTAAATAACTCCTTACATTTTACCCCTATTCTAAATTCTTTATTTCCAAGTAGAGTTCTAACTTCTAAATAGCGGTATATCTCAACAAAACTAAGTAAAAGTTAGATCTACCTGTTCAAATAAAATGTACACCGACTGTGCCACTTATTTAAGCGTAGACATTCAACTGTTTTATACATTCTCATTCCCAGAGGCACTACACGACACTGGCACGTAACAAAAAAGAAAAACTATTGACATTGACACATGTGAAGGCGAAATTACTTTTTAATTTTTAACTTTTTAAGAAACACGAAGGAGGTTGTAATTTATGTTTGACACAAGGCACCTGTCAGGTGGTGAGTTTGTCGACGCGGTCGCCGCTTGCGGGGGCCGGGCGAATACTGGCCATGATTGTTTACGGTACGAGTGGTGAGCCAAAGAGGTGAGTAGAGAGGTTGTGGTAGGCTCTGTAAGGTTTTTATTGGATAGTCGTTGGAAGCTTCTATGAAGACAAAAATAGGTTTATCCTTCAAATATTTCAAATAGTAAAAAAATACGGAAGTCTTGTGCTCAGCTCTTATAACCCTGACATATTACGATGTTGATGGTGTTGGTAACTACCGATGCTTCTAAAATGCAATTAATTATGTTTCCATCAACTAGCAAATATCTCATATCCGCAAAACCACAATAAACGCTTAAAACCTCCTTTCAAAAATTACATTTAAAATTGGTAAAAACTGTCTGTCAAACAATTAAGTTAATGCAAAATATATGGTACATACGGTATCTGCTTTACGGTAAATGTGTACTAGTTTATTTGAAATGTGTCTCTCTGCATTGAATAATATTAGAGCAAAATGTTAAATTCTTTAGCAATATTTCTTTTTTCTAAATCATTTGTTCTTAGACTTGACATAGAGTATACCATCTGCATTTTTATTCTTTGGCGCATCGGTAGAGAGGCAGCGCGGCCGCGGCCAGTCCGCACATCGGGCATTCCGAACAAAATCGTCCACCGGGGAAAGTAAACTTTAGCACTGCACGACGTTCTTTGTACCTTCTGTACAATTTTGTACTCTTCGACACTTAGATGATAGGGTTGAAATTTCAGTGGCGTTGATTCAGGAATAGTTTTGTGTAATTTAAATCTAGGATATAAAGTGGTTGGAGTTATCAATTGTATGGTAATATTAGATACTGTTGTTTGTTATTGTACATTGAAGGCCTTGCCCACGGTTTCGCTTATCTGACGAGGACGCGGGGATCTTGGTAGCCCTTCTATAAATAAACTATGTGGCTAAGGTTGTTCTGAAGAAATTGTCGCTTCTTAGTCTTATTCTTATATTCTTTATTGTACACTGTCAGAACATTACATCGTGGATTATAAACTACGTGTACAAAGGCGAGCTTAACCCTAAAAATGTTTTCAAGAAAAGAGAACTGGGACTTTTTGGCGGGAAGTGAAAAGTGATACATTTCGATTTTGTTTTATTTTCCAAACAAGTGTTATTTCGAGTGATCATGTGTACAAAGGCGAGCTTAATCCTAAGAAGAAGAATAAAGATTTCTTCCAGCAAATCCTTGAGAAAAGAGATCTGTCAATAGAGCAAATACGTTGGTTAATTAATTTGATAAACAAAAACAGTATATACAAGTCCCTAGCTTTTTGGCGGGAAGTGAAAAGTGATACAGTTCGATTTTGTTTTATTTTCCAAACAAGTGTTATTTCGAGTGATCATGTGTAATATCGGTGGAATATTAACCATTATGTGTTCGTAGATGTGCACGAGTGTAGGCAAATGAAACAAAATAGAGAAAGACATTGCTTTTTATGTTCTCCTCTCTCAAAAAGTCCATGGAAAGCTTGAACAAAGTTCCACCACTTTATTGAAGCACTAGTTTACTAGTGTTGACCCTCATTCTCAACAAAATTATAATAAATGGAATATTAAACTTTCAAGTAAAAACTACGTAAGACGAAGAAGAGGACCACCACCACATACCACATTGGTATGGTCCTAGAGAGTTTAGCCTGCCCAAACGGGCAAATTAAAACAAAAAAAGGAAAGAGAACTGTCTCTTCAGCAAATATGTTTCGGTTACGTGTACGGTTACGGTTTGAATAAAAAACCAGCAACTGTAATCATAATATAAATATCAAAATCTAAATATATAAATATAGTCTTCATAGTTTTCTATACATATATCTATGTTTTCAAGGATGACCCTTAAGTAAATAAGTATACAGTTAGTAAAATAGCTCGTTGAGCTAAATGTGATTAGTGACGTCACCAGAGTTAAAGCCCCATGACATGATACAAGTGTCCTTTGGGTCGTACTTAATGACTGAATAAAGCACCCTCAAATTGAAAATGAAATAAGTTGATTTTGTTCATTTAAATCAAAATATTCATACAAAAGACATCAACGCGCTTCCCCTACAAATAACAGCATCTTGCGAAATCTTTTGTCATAAATGAAATGAAACGAAAATGAAATGGAAATTGCCTTTTTTCATGAAACTGTAAATCAGGATGTCATATAATAGTTCTGAATTTACCACTAGAAACTGGCATACAAAAGTTCACAAGTTTGAGTAATTTAACTTTAAATTTATAAAAGTTATTATTAATATTTATTTATTATTTCAGCTGTGATCGTCCCACTGACTGCAGGGCCTCCATATCCTCCTTCCACTCCTTAAGGTTTAATGCTCCTTGCGGCCAATCCTTCCAATAGGAGTCCAGCTCATCCCACCCTCTCCGTCTGGGCCTGCCGCATTGTCGTCTGACGTTGTGTGGGACCCACTCAGTGGTAAGTTTAGCCCACAGCTCGTTCGACATGCGGCAGACGTGTCCAGCCAGGCTGTATAATAGTTATAAATAACTTCAAAATAAAACTGAATTTGTTTTATTAAAAAAATTACTAAGTTAGTACTTTGCACTTATGTCAAATTAAACAAAACAAATATCTATCATCATGAAATGATATAGGAACAAAAATAAAACATACTGCTATTTAATATTTTTAATTTATAAAATAACTTATCTTTATTGGAGAGCTATTGCATTATTTCAACATTATTACATTCCTGAATTTATCAAACAGAATTACTGAAACCAATTTTCTTTACATAGTATATTTTTCACCCTCAATGCAAAAAGGAGGGGTGTTGTAAGTTTGTCTATTATATGTGTCTGTCTGTGGCACCGCAGCTCTTTAACGGGTGAACCAATTTGGATGATTTATCAAAATCGGTTCAGCCGTTTTTTTACTTTTTATAGATTTTTTGTGTCAAGGGTAATTTAAATTATAGTTTACTGAAATTATTGTCTCATACATTACTTGGTATTGCTATAAAACTTCTTGCAGGCGTTAATTTTAGAATTGCATGTCATTGTTACACGTACGAGTGTTTTGCGGCAAGATTTCTTGCAGGCAATATGGGTTATTTTTGTTAATGTTAACCCCCAGTTTTTGACCCCTTTAGGGGATTTTCGTGTTGACTCTTAGGGGACAACGGAAAGCACGGTAGGTGATTTAATCAAAATTTTTATTTATATATTCGGGAACCAAAATTAACAATTCTAATTAAATAACTAAATCCCAATTGGATTCCTAAATTAACTATTCCTAACTTATTATCAGCATACGTTGATACAACGTGTCGGACTAGCGGCCATTGAAGCGTTGTTTTGTTTGGATCCCCAAACAAGGTTTTTTAGGTGGAAGTGGGGATGTCAGTCATGTGATGGCGACTTGCTGGGTGGGGACATTCACGTCAAACTGAGGTATGGCCGCGTGGTCCTTTTTCTGCTGGACGAAGTCAGTGCCGAGGAACTGTGAAAATAGAGAAATAAAGTTCAGTTAAAGAATATTAAAGCTGACAGAACAGATTCAAACTAATGTTTTATGCAAAAAAATCAGTTTAGTAGAACCAACCTTTAGATAAATAAATAAATAAGCCCAAAGGTCACACACATAGATCCATAACTAGGATTCCCTATATCTGGGGAGCCATGAACTAGGAGGACCATGGTCCCAACACCCAAACACAAAACAAATGCTTGTCAAAGTCAAAGTCAAATATCATTTATGAAATAGGCACAAAAATGCACTTTTAAACGTTATAAACACATAACACAAATGAAATTAAAAAATATGTCAAAAATTTTAACTTAAGTTAACATGACTTTGAAAAATAAAGGTAATCTAATCTCTAATCTAATCTACCTCGGTGAAGTATGAAATTTGAGTCAACCTGCCCTGCTACTTCCACCTACAAAATACTGACCGACCGAGGCTGTATGAAATAGTATTAAAGCTTCTAAACTTGTGAAAATATAAGTTACTTAGTAGAATATTTAGTACTAACTGCGCCTCACGGATTCACCTGTGTTTTTACTAGCTAGGGACCATCTATAAAGTACGTCACACGTTAAGGGGGGGGGGGGCTCGACGAAGTGTGACATTATGTGACAAGGGGTGGGAGGGGTCCTAAGTTTCGTGACGCCACATTTCAAAATGTAAAAATGCCAAATTTAAAAATTTAAAAATATTTCCAACTCTGTCTATATGGAAATAAGGTTAAAATTGTTTTGACGAGACGTCACACTAGGGTGTGTAGTGTGACGTACTTTATGGACCCTAGGTGGTAGGTCTCTCACATGGGGGAGGCAGTATGGTGACCATCTTGCCAATCATTCTGCCACCAAGCAGTGATGCGCAAGCATTACCACTGTGTTCCGGTTTGGAGGGCATTGTAGCTGTGCCCAGTCAGGGCATAAGATTGATATCTGATGTCTCGGGGTGACGAGAACAATGCAGTGCTACGCAGTAAAAACAATTTTCCGACAATTTTCTTAAATTTTATCAAAATGTGTTTAGAATTTTTTTTGTGATTTACAAACTTCCATTTTTCAAAGCCTGCCAGAAATCGGGGTTCATTCTAAATGTGACAAAAGATCCAAAAATGCGTAAGATTATCTGTTTTTTTGATATAACCAACAACTGGTCTTATTATAAACAAGCAAAATAGTAATTTTATTATTAAATTCCTTATTTTTTATACTTTGTGTACAATAACGACAACCACAAACAGCAACAAGGTCAAATATGTAATATCAGAAGACATCGTCACTTAAAATGCAATGAACCGAAAATCACAATGACCTCGTCTTAAAAAATATTATTAATTTATATTTTTCTCTGGCCAGGTATAAAACTTAATTAGAGTTTACGAAGATAAACACTTTATTTACTAGCGACCCACCCCGGCTGCGCTTGGATGCAATTTACTAATTTGGTTTTATATTTTGACTACTTGATTACAAAACCATTTTCTCAACTATGCAAAAACTTAATTAGAATGTGAATGTATATCTATTAACCTTCTGTAAAAAAATCTCTAAATGACAGTGAAAACCGTATCAAAATCCTTTGCGTGGTTTAAAAGAAGAAAAAGAAGAAACAGAAATGCGGACGCGGATAACGACTTTTTTTATGTATCTGAGTGACGAGACGAGCTGATCGTTTGCCTGATGGTAAGCAATACGCCAGCCCATAACAATAACAGCACCCAGAACTTTGTTTCGCAAAATCCTGCGCGGCGCTGCACTGCATTCGTCACCCTGAGACAATTAGCTGTTAAGTCTCATAATGCCCAGTAATTTCGCTGGCTACAATGCCCTTCAAGCCGGAACACAGTGGTAATGCACTACTGCTTGGCGGCTGAATAACTGGCAAAGCGGTGGTACCCACCCAGACGGCCTCTCGCAAACGAGAAACCTACCACCACCAAAAACTTTGTTTTATATATACTATTTAGAGACTAGCTCCTGCCCATGACTTCGTACGCGCGGGATTTGTTAATATCGCGGTTCCTCGAAAAAAACCACGTGTTAAAATTCTATGTCCTTCTCCGGACTACATGCTACTGTGCCAATTTTCTTAATAAACAGTTTAGCCGTTTAGTCGTGAAATGCTACAGACAGAGTTATTTTCGCATTTATAATATTACTAGCAGCGCCCCGCGGTTTCAACCGTGATTTCCGGGAATAAAAAGTAGCCTATGTTCAATCCAGGGTGCAAGCTATCTCCATACCGAATTTCACTCAAATCGTTGAGCCGTTACAGCGTGAAGATGTAACAAACACACTTACATACAAACATTGTGATAGTGTGGATAACAGAGAATATTTTATTACTATGTAAACAACACTATTTTTATACCGATACAAGATTGAGAAAAAGGTGAATGACTTGATTGACATACTGTAAGTAGGTGAATGGATTCATACATTTCATTCACACATGCATTTAAATAAATCAGCAGTGTCACGTTAAAGATAACCAAATGGGAACAGCTTGTTTCTTTATTACAATGAAAATGAACGTGGTTTGGACACATTATTAATTATAATTTACGGGTGACACGTTTAAAAGACCACCGGATGTGGTTGAAACTATAGTTGGATTATTCCAATTTAAACGTGTCATCCGTAAATTATTATTAATAATGTTGCTTGTTTCTTTTCTATTTTAATGAAGAAACTCGTACCTAGTTCTCATGTAACTTAAGAAGTAACTACATGGTTTTGTTCTTCAGTATTTTTAGAAAAAAAGACGTTTGATTTTACTAAAAATCAAAGCATTTTACAGTTTTGTTCGAATGTATTCAGGTGTATTAACAACCCTCCACGGATCTGACGGGTTTTTGTTTATTCAATTGAGTGACGAGACGAGCAGATCATTCACCTGATGGTAAGCAACACGCCTGCCCATAACAGTTACAGCACCAACCAGAACTGTTTTGCAAAATCTTGCGCGGTACTGCACTGCGCTCGCCACCCTGAGACAATCTCTCGTCTCATAATGTCCAGTAATTTTGCTGCCTACAATGCCCTTAAAACCGGAACACAGTAATGCTTGCACACTACTGCTTGACGGCTGAATAACTGGTTAAATAAATAAATAAAGATACTAACCATTAGCACAGCCATGACGAGCCCCAGCGAGTACCCAGCCAGCACATCGCTCCAGTGGTGCTTGTAGTCCGACACCCTCGACAGGGCGCAGTACCAGCTCAGCATCACCACAGTGAACTGCAGCCAGTGGCGCAGGATCCTGGAGCCGCGCCATACCATGCGCCTTTCTAGGTACAGCTGGAAGAAGTTTGTGAGTTAATTATTCACACTTATCCACAAAATCCTCATCACACTATTCCACATTACACTATTCCATATTACACTATTCCACATTACACTATTCCGTATTACACATATTCCACATTACACATACATTATATAGTATAAATAGGCTAAAGGGACTAAAGGGACTCCTTTTAATAATATATATTAGTATTATATTTTTTAAGGTTTTTAGTTTTAGTTTCATGTTATTTATTAAAATTTAAACTAAATATAACATTACAGTTTAACTAATGCGTATAAATAGTATTATATGTATAGTGTCCGTTATATGGTATAGTAGTATTGCGTGTATGTCTCGAATAAATGTCTTATCTTTCTTTCTTTCCATATTACAGATATTCCACATTACACTATTTCATATTATACATATTCCAGATTACAAATATACAACGTGTTAATAAAATAACGAAAATTTGAAAATAGTTTGATCAGAATCGGGAGTACAATCAATTTCGCTATTTATTTCCGTAGGCTATTTTTTTCGATATATGAATGACATTTTCGTGATGCCGTGTCCAGAACTTCTCATGGCTCATGGCACGTCTGTCGCTCATGCTTAGAGTAAGCGTGAGCGACGTGGACAGTCAAACAAATACCTGCGTTGCGTAGGCATATAATGAAATAATTAACTTTTCTTTAAAACGAAACACGCACGCACCTTTCAGTGAACCGTGAATCGCGGGATATTTGCAGAGTTAAAAACATTCAGAATCTCTTAAGAATACAAAACCCTAATATCTTTTGCAATATTTAACGAAATGAAATTATTTTTATTTTATCATTTTACAACATTCAAAAGTCAATTGGGGTGTTTCAGGGTTTGCGTTATGACATTAACACGTAAAGAACATCATGAAGTAATAATGGGGTTATTATGCCAGTCATCTTAACCCTTAAACATCGCGAGTACAAATCCATACGATTAATATGGTGGTGATTCCAAGGGGCAAATTCCTTACGGTCACGGCACGGAGTTTTACGTTTAGCCTAACTATAGATAGGTACTTACAGCCAAAAATATCATAGTATATGCAGCCCACGATGAGTGTCCGCTCAGGAATGACTTCCTCATGTTGGTGAACTTGTCTTTCTGGTCACTTGTGCACGTGAACTCGTGAGCCTGGATGTACCGCCCCTGCCACTCTGCCAGGCTGCAGTCGATGGACGGCTTGCATAGCTGGAAGAGTTGAATGTATTATTAGGAATATGAATGTAGGTACGTGATGTCTCTGTCGCAGCCAAATAGCTTAATTCGCCGTTCAATTAACAGCCTAGCCTCTGTACTAAACAGCGCCATTCAACTAGTGGCCTGAATGATATTCAGCCATAGCGTCTATTACAACATTTAATAAACTGGCTGACTAATGCTTAGGCATGTAGTTAAACTTAGATGTATGCTACGTGAGATTGTAAATTGTCGAAAGATTGTGAACCGTCGTATTATTTTACGTACTACTACTACATTTTACTCTACATTACTGCATTATACTCGTATCTAACATACATATGTTCGCGGCGTTGGGGTTGCCCAAGGGCCACCCCCGCCGCACCCTAACCTACCGCGGGCTGCAGCTATATTCATAATTATTGTCACTACACTACACTTTTCCATTGTACTATTTTTCATTAAACTTTGGAAAACAGGCTTTATAAATGAACAGCCTAGGCAAGTAATTAAACGTCATCTATCCAAGTCATTTGCCTAGCTGTTTGATCAAATGGCTGAATATCATTCAGGCCGCTAGTTGAACGGCGCTGTTTAGTTAAGGGGCTAGGCTGTTGATTCAACGGCGAATTAAGTTAGTTGGCTGCGACATCTCTACCAGCTAAAAGGTTATAAAGAACGCAAATTTATTAAAGGGTTCTTATTCTCCCGGTCACAAAAAATCCCACCTAGTACATATTTGTAAGTATTTTTCAATAATTCATCTCAATCGCTGGAGGAGAGGTGCCACTATTCATCTCATATCAAGTTTCTGCCCCGGTTCGAAAGATCGTTGATCCGGACTGATCAGAGTTAATTAAACAATTTATGATTACAATTACAAATTACAAATTCTTTATTGATTTAAATATGGTACAAAATGGAAACTGCCTGGTGCTTTAGCGTTAGCTGTGTTGCATCAGGCAGTGATGTTATCACTATAGTATGATCGTTTGTTGTTTGTTGCTACGGAATATATATCTAATCATTTACGATAAATCTTGGAATAACATGATAATGTAGGTACTTAGTTATTCCAAGATTTATCGTATCGTAACCTATTACTACAAATGTTATCAATGACTTATCTGTTTAGTATCCGTAAATAATTGTATAAATAGTTTGCAATTGGAAATGTTACTCATGTTATGTGCTATCTCACTTCCTGTTTCTCTTCCATTGAACTTTTTAGAAGATGGATGGGTGGACGGGTTGGATGAACCCGACCAAAATTGGAAGATACCGTTGTAATAATAATAATAATAATAATAGAGCTCTTTATTCAGACATTTTACATTTTCATTTTTATAATTATATAATTTAAAAAGTTAAAACTAATTATTTATTAAACCTTACTTATACATATATCTGTGTTTCTAATTTTTGGCAACATCGTTGTCTGTTTGCAGTTTGGCAAAGGCCTTTTCCATGTATAGATACCGTTGTACCTAATGTTAATCTCACAGAAGCGCCATTTTATTTACATGCAGATCTTAGCTAGGTATAAACATTTCTTACTAGCAACCGCCCGCGACTTCGTTACTCGAGGATAGTGTAGCTTTCAATCAGTGAAAAAATTTTCAAAATCAGGTCATAAGTTTCAGAGATCCACCTACAAACCTACTGATGCTCCTCTAAATGACAGAGAAAACCGTATCGAAATCCGTTGCGTGCTTAAGTAGAAATAAAAGAAGAAACAGAAATGAGGACGCGGTTAGCGACTTGGTTTTACACTATTTAGAGATATATTTGACAAACACATTTTTTTCATATAGATTACAATAAAAGCGATGAATAATAATTTCTTTTCTTCAGGTTAGTTACAACAGTTAATTTTTAATTAGTCCACTGTAAATATTAGTCAATATTTGTACATTATGTTATTAAATTAAAGACTAGATATGAAAATAAAATCAAAGAATTCACACAATGTCAGCCGAAACAAGTTTAAGTGGACCATCGATATATATCCTCATCAGCCTCTGTGGTGTAGTTGTTGGGCAGGTTGGCTCAAATCTAATACACCACTGAGGTTGCGGGTTCGATTACCGCGACGGGACAAATGTTTGTGCACAGAAAAAAAAGCGCAAGCATTTGTTCCGTGGGTGTTGTGGTCCTCATAGTTCCTGGTTCCCTAGATACAGGGAATCCTAGTTAGGGGTCAGGATCTATGTATGTGATTGTTGGGCGTTATAAAATAATATGTACTACGCACGGTAGAATATATGTGAATGAAGTGGACAGACTAAATTTATCTCAACGTGAACAATAGAAGTGATCGCTGAGCAAGTAACTTGTATAAATAAGTATGAGAATAGGAGAAGTAAAGATTTTTGCTTTTAAAGGCATTTAAAGTACCTGCGGTAAATCTGTAAGAACTTACGTCAAAAAAATGTGGTCTATTCCTTCCTATGGTGTTCTTGGCAATCTCGGTAGCCAGCTCGCAGAAGCAGATGCCAATAGCGAAGGACACGCATGCGCAGTAGAGGCCGCGCACCCACGCGGGGATGCGTACGCCGAAGCAGCGCTGGTCGTTCTTTTCCTTGCGCAGGAGTGCCCATTCGCACGTTATGAACTGAAAGAAAAAATGGTTCTGTTATAACTAGGTACTACTGATTGTAAAATGAGTTCGCAAAATTTGAGGTCCGCAAAGCTTGTTCTGAGTCACTGAAGTAATTAGATCAACGGCCTCCCAGATAAGAGTCATCATCAGCTCATTAGTTAGGTTCCCACGACCAAGGTGCCAATTGGCACATAAGACACATAATATTGTCAAAAACAAACAAAAATATTGTAACAAAAGTCCTAAAAAAAATCCAATACGGTGGTAGAGTCATTGTAATAATTGACGTTCATAAGTGCGTCTGTGACGACAAAATTGAATAAAGAACTTTTAACTTTGAGGACAAAGGACTTCAAAGAGTATGGGCCATAATCCACTACGCTGGCCCAGTGCGGGTCGGTAGATGTTACATGTCGTTGAATTTTTGTGATAAATTTTTGGACATGCCGGTTTCTTAACGATGTTTACCTTCACCGTTTTTAGAGCTAGTGTTAAATCCGCACATAACTTAAGGACCACCTTAGACGGTGAATCGTTGAATTTTGTATGAAAACGTACCAACGTTTACATACAAAATTCAACCATTATTAACTGGAATAGTAAAAATACCTAAATTTATGTTTGGAACTATTTATGGTTATTTATGCAAAATTAATAAAACATATCAGGTTTATGATATAAATTGTGTTATTTTAATAATTGTACCATGTATGGTATAAGTTAAATCAGAAACGTGAATAAGAATAGCATAAGAAAGCCAGTGGTGCGGGGCCCGCGGGATTCAAACTCGGGTGCGTCGGTTCGAAAGTTAAAATTAATAAGACATAACGCGAAAATTTGTGGGGATAGATGTTTGTTACTCAATCAGCTAAAAACTTTAAATCCTTAACATTTTAGGTACTTTAGATCTACATTATTTTATTTTATTTCAGGGAATAGACTATATTATGGTAGGTACATTTGTCTCGAAAAATTGATTACGCAAGCAACACCACGGAGCGCAGCTAGTAAACCTATAATAATGTATAAGATATTGAAAACCACCGTCCATTATTTTTTCGTAATTCCTCTCCCTGCATGGTTGTCTGGAAGAGATCGCTTTAAGCGATAAGACCGCCAATTGTTACACTTTTGTTACGTTGTTTTTATTATCCATAATTTTATGTGTGTGTTTAAATAAAGAGTTATTTCATTTCATTTCATTTCAATGTACAGTTTAGAAATCTAAAGTCTGTTATGTTGTTACGTTCACACTTTAAACTAGGATGTAAGTACGAGTTTGAACCCCAGAGAATTATCCACGGGAGAAATAAAACCAGACAATGAAGATGATTTGACGAGCACCCTCGCTAGATACTTTTAAACACCAAGTAAAAGTCTTTTACCATTCGCTATAGCTACAATCATCTTTATCCTGTTATTGTAATGTATTTAATATATATTTATTTTAATGTTTATGTATGTTTATTATATTTTAATTGTATTGTATGTATTAAGATTACTTACTATTTTATTAGTGTGTATTTTATGTAATTGGTTTATGTAAGTGTATTGAGATATTGAAAACCACCGTCCATTATTCTTGCGTTATTCCTCTCCCTGCACGGTTGTCTGGAAGAGATCGCTTTAAGCGATAAGACCGCCAATTGTTACACTTTTGTTATGTTGTTTTTATAGTTCATAATTTTATGTGTGTGTTTCAATAAAGAGTTATTTCATTTCATGATTATATACATACATAGATATACATACTACATGCCCAACGATCACAAACATAGATCGTGGCCCCTAACTACGATCACCAACCTGTATCTAGGAAACCAGAAACTACGAGGACCATGGTCCCACAACACCCAGACACGAAACAAATTGCGCTTTTTTTTCTGTGCACAAACATTTGTCCCGTCACGGGAATAGAACCCGCAACCTCAATGGTATATAATATATGGTTGAAGCCAACCTGCCCAACCACTACATCACAGGGGTTGTCGATTATAATGAAGATAAAAACCTTAATCTAAAAATCACGTTTTTATGCGCCTTTAAAGAATAAATATGCATTGTCATCGAGTTGCGAGCTATCCTGAAAGTTTCAGACAGATAGCTAATAGGGAAGAGCTCGAAATTTGAGTTGCAAGATTTCACCTGAAACGACAGACAGATAAACAAGAAAGTGACTTAATAAAAACGTGGTAAAATCACGGAATTAGCAAGACATTTATCGCGTGTTCAAAATGTACCCATCCGATACTTATAAAGAGGTCTTGGGTAAGACAATATATTAGGATTATTATCGTTATTCAAGGTTGTTGGACAACATTCCGAATTTTTTTATTTATAATCGAAATTCATCTAATTAGCGAATTCCAGAGCGGCTAAGTATGTCGTTTGTAAAATAAAATATTTATTCTGTAAATTATATTCTTTATTGTCACCAAATAAATGGCCATTATAGCCTTGAAGCGCAGAAAAAACTGGAAACGACAAAAAAAAGTTGCTTCAACACGAACCTACTACCATTATCAGTAAGTTCATCTAGTGATATTATTAAAAACGATGATTTTCTGGGTGTTTCCGTTGTCCCCGAAAGCCGTGTCTCCATTAAACGGGGACAGTGGTACTTTAATAAAATATTTAAAAATACGTCCCGAAGTCCCCTTACTCTGTTTCCGTTGATATAGTAAAGTAAACTTTTTTTTTTTTATTTTAGCAATCCAAACAGCGTCTTAGCTAATTTATATCAATACAATATTTCTTGTTTATAAGGCCAAAATAGGATTACACAACTAATGTACTTAAGTTAATACTAGCATGATTACATAATATAATAGTATGTTTACATATCCTTCATTGTGAGTTAAGTATACAGAATAGATATTTGTATTATTATTTTAAATATAGTTGTAAACAAAAGTTGAGACATATCTCTATAATAATGTACGAATAAATGTATAAAATGTAATTTAACAAATAAAAACAAATTAAACAAATAAAAAATATTTAACAATTATGTATGTAAACTTATTATTATTATTGATTATTATTGCGTGGCTCCGTGTCCTTTATATGGGAAAACTACTTTCTGGCAGTGTGGTCACAGTTCTAACATAACCTAACCTAGTGGTTGTATCTCCATAAAGGGGACAATGTTACGAAAATTTAATGACGTTCTGTTGTCCGGGCCTACCACATTTTTTTTTATATGTACTATTTAAAAAACAGTTACAGTATACATTTAATACAATTTAATCCATCTTCAATTCTGATGAAATGAAAAATTCAATAAAATGTTTACGAAGTCCAAGGTCGAATATAGATGAATTTATATGGGACCACCGTGAAGCTATACTGAACCCAAAGCAAATCCAAATCAGTTTATAAATGACGGCAGTTCTGAGGTAAAAATATACAATCGAATAGAGAACCTTCTTTTTTTAAGTCTGTTAAAACAGATATTTTTGCAATAAATTAAAAGGATATAAATGAATGCAATAATGGAATTCAATAAATTATAAATTAAATAAACTAATAAATTTATCTATTTAAAGGTCATCATTGAACCCGAAATTTTTTTTTTTATTGTTTTTTGGCTTACGTTTGACCACTAATGTCACCTTATGGTAAGCGACGATGCGATCAACGATCTAGCACGTATAAAAAATATTATGAGAATTTTCGTTTGTTTCTTTCTTACCTTTAAACTAGAAAACTGTTCTGAACAAATTTTGTTGGGGTTTTTGGGGTTTGGTAAGTTACAATTTACTAAGGTATGTTACATTACAATCGGTTGAGTAACAACAAAGATAGAGTTCGACCTATTCGTAGTTTGCGCGTGAGTGTATACGTAGTTTTTCATCATCAGCCCATCTCGTGCCCACTGCTGGGACACGAGCCTTCTCTAATAGAGAAAAAATGGGACATAATCCACCGCGCTGGCCCAGTGCGGGTTGGTGGATGTCACATGTCCTTAACTTTTTGTGAAAAATTCTTGGACATGCCGGTTTCCTCACGATGTTTTCCTTCACCGTTTTTAAAGCGAGTGTTAAATCCACACCTAACTTAAGAAAGTTAGTGCGGGGCCAGCGGGATTCAAACTCGGGTGCGTCGGATCGGAAAGTTGCACATGCTCCCACTGAGCCACACTCGCTCTAATAATATTTATAGTAGTACATTATAAAAAATGTTGTAGAAAAACCGATTTAACGACAGTAATCATCGGTATCTGAACACGTGGTTTAATTAAATCGTAGCCATAATTATAATTACAAGCAATACCAATCAATTGATTAATTTTCCCATCACGCAGCTTGTAGGTTATTGCACGTGTCCCACCACTCGACTCCCATTCAACTTATCAGAATGACCTACCTTCGCAACTGACAGACAAACATCTTTCATCCTTATCATTAAGTAATTACTAATAAGTCACAATAAATGCAAGTGGCAATGACCTTTCAAAAAAGCTAGAGGATTTTTTCTTTTTAAATATCTTAAATCAGCTGAGTAGATTGTTGTTGTTAGGGCTTTCTTTCTTAAACATTATTAATTATTTACTAAATTAATACATTTTTTACCTTTTCTCATATATAATATTAAACTCATTACCATATTTATTATTAACTATACAATTATATATACATATACATATTAGTCTACCAACAACCTACATAATATTATATTATTCTAACAACAACCTACAAAAAATTATATTATTCTAACAACAACCTACATAATATTCAGCGGGATTACACTACATTGCATTTTAGTCTTAAATCAATAATTAATTTTTAGAAAAAACAAGAACCGACTTCAAGACTACACTTATATATTTTGTTTTTGTTATTTTTTTCAAAAAGTGCTAAATCAATTTCGACAAAATTTATATGGGACCACCTCTGAAGACCACCTACCAAACAAAAAAATAATCATCAAAATCAATTCATAATTGGCGGAGTAATCGCGTAACAAACATACAAAAAAACATACCGTCGAATTGAGAACCTCCTCCTTTTTTGAAGTCCGTTAAAAATACCAATAAAGTGACGCTATACATTTTTTTTTTTTATATGACTAGTTAGTCAAACAAGCAGACGGCCCGCCTGGATGGTAAGCGGTTACCGTCGCCTATGGACACCTGCAACACTCGGGGCATTACTGGTGCGTTGCATTAAACAGGCTATGGGTAAAAAATATCAAAATAGCAAGAAGGGAAATCAAAACAAAGAGAGGGTTTTTAGCTACTAAAGCCGGATTCACATTATTAACACATGTAAAGCGTGATTCATCAGTAGGTACTTCAGAAGCCTATCGGATTCATATTCATATTTTACTCGTGGTAGGTCTCTCTTATGCGGGAGGCCGTCTGGATAAGTACCACAGCTTTGCCAGTTATTCTGCCGCCAAGCAGTAGTATGTGTATCAACTGTGTTCCGGTTTGAGGGGCATTGTAGCTAGCAAAATAACTGGGCATATGAGACATATATATCTAATGTCTCTTTTAGTCCGCACGAACGAACAAACGAAAGCAACTCTGAGTGGGCCCCAGGAATGGATTGACTTGATTAGAAACTCAAACGACCACAAATGGTCCGGAAGTTCCATTTGTAAAGGAATCAGTCCGTCCGGGGGATGAATACAACACGTGATCAGTTGACGAGCAGTACAATAGTACATGTAACGGAACACCTACCTACCATATTCTGTATTCAGAATCACATGTTTACCGCTTGCTAATAGCCGGGTCCACACCGGCCGATCCACGTTTCGATCTTACTTCCGCTGGTTCAAATTCACAGATTACTTACTAATTACTTTGTACGTACGTCTCGTGCTTTTATCGTTTTGGATCGGGCGAGCCGCGTCCACACAGACCGCGACCGCGCGTTTGGATCGTGATTTAGCGTAGCGTGTTGGAGCGGACGTGGATCGGATGATGTGGACACGGCTAATGGCTTCCTTTTGGTAAAAGTTATATATAGGTATACAGATCAGCGTAGAAACAGACCAAGTTAACGTATTTAAAAAAAAAAATACTAAATATACTACCTGATGTCTACTATTTTCAAATTAAAGTTTTTTGTAAAGTAAAATATATGCAGTACCCATTTTATTGTCATAAAGACGCATTTTACCGTTTAAAAACTTTCTATTATTTCTTATAGTTTTAGATATTTATTTTGCGTTCTCTGTAGGTAAACTGTACAGTATCTTTCTTTAAAAAAATGCAGTGCATAAAAATAGCAAGAATCTATGTAATTCAGTGCACGCGTCGAGGACAAATTGTAATTGTCTTTTCAGTTCCGCAAAGAGCTGTCATAGCTTAAGTGGTCTACAAGTGATCCGGCAATTGCAATGTATCCGGATTCCTGATCTGTCTGCTACGTAGATATCTGACGTATCTATCCTAGGAAATCATTTGCAGCGGGACCTTTTCACATTTGAAATTTTGCTAATTATAATGTATACTTCATTGTACATTATTAAATTTTAAGTCATTTTAAAAGTGTTGAAAAAAGAGACACCCGCTAGAGAAGAAACTCTAGCGGGTGTCTTTAAGAGGCACTGGTAGAGTCAGTTTTCACACTTCTTTTCTGGCTTCAATTTGAGTATGGGAAAGAAATGGTTAGATATGCTAACCTGTTTTTTTCAGTCATGCAAGTTATGTTACAATTTTTAACATATAGTTTATGACAATAAAACAAGGCTTAATCACGCTAAAAACATTAATTTTATTTACCTCGACGTTTACCTTTTACAAGACCAAGTGCGGGTAGTTGGTGACAACGCCCGCCTTTCCCAACGCTGGTACCCGCATTCTCCAGTCGTCTAGTGACCACGGCCAATGCAACTTGGTCAAAACGTCGAGATAAATAAAATTAATGTATTTAGCGCGATTAAGTCCCCTTTTATTATCATAAACTATGTGTTCGAATCGCAAAAGTTTAAAAATTACTATTTTTTAACATATTTTAACTTGAGTTTTTAAATAATTAGGAAGAAGAAAAATGATATTACTCGGGCAGGGATCGAACCTGCGTCTTCGGAATACCGTCTCGACGCCTTATCCACTGGGCAACCGAGCCTACTGCTCAAGCAACCAAATTTCTTCTATCCTTCTTATATCGTCTTACGGGGACGATTCTACGTCATCTGTCGTCAATGCTTCCATTGATCAACCGAAATCCGATAATCGGTACGGTATTGTACGGTATTGTATATTTATACTTGCTACGTATTATAATAGAAAATTGTTTGAGCACGGAGGTGCAGCTATTTTTGTTAAAAATGATTTAAGATTCAAAGTACGGAAAGATTTAAATAGGTTATCATTTGAAATGAACTGTGAATTAGCTGCGATCGAATTAAGGGATTTAAAAATTGTTATTGTGTGTTTATATAGACCTAACAAAGATTTATCCCTATTTTTTGATATTCTTACTAAGATTTTGCATAATCTATCTAGAGAAGGAAAATCAATTATTATAGCAGGTGATTTCAATATCAATGTCTTGAAACAAGACAAGAAAGTGAAAACACTATGTGAAATATTACAAAATTTTAAATGTAAATGGATACTTAATGCACCTACTAGAACATACGGTACGAGTTCCACATGCTTAGATAACTTTATTGTGAATTTTGATCGTTGTAAAGGCTTCGTTTTGGATTGTAAACTATCAGACCACAATGTTATAAAGCTAATTATTGAAATCGGAAGAGATAAAGCTACAAATCTATACAAGTATAATAGAATAATGTCTAAAAACAACTATAACTATTTTCACTATCTATTATATAACGAATACATTCTCTTAAAAACACAAATTATGAATTGTAACGATCCAAATATAGGTATGGGTATTCTTTTAGACGCTATCAAACATTTCTATAATGTTGCTTTCCCTAAAATCAAACGTAGATCAGACAAATGTAATAAAAAATGGACAACAAGAGGCATAGAAATATCAAAAAATAATTTAGCTAAATTGGAAATATTACAAGACTATGAACCAAGCGAACAAAGGAAAGTTAGAATTAGAAAATACAAAAAAGTACTAAGAAAAGCAATGAATACAGCGAAAAAAATGCGATACGCCCATAGAATAAAGTCGTCAAGAAATAAAATAAAAGAGACGTGGAAAATAATTGGTGAACAGGTTAGGAAAGTTAAAAAGCAAGGATCTAAATGTTCTTTAGAATATATAAAGGTTGACAAAGATTTTATCGATGATGCCAAGAGTATGGCTGATTTATTTAATGACTTTTTTCGCAATGTAGCGCATAGACTGACAAGTACTGTTAACATTAATGCTCAAGAATGCTTAAATTATTTAAATAATATAATGAAACCGATAACATCAATAGAATTTAACTTAGTTGATTATAAAGAATTACGGGATACAATTAATAATATGAAATCGAAATTAACAGTGGACATATATGATATGAATACAAAAACTTTAAAAGAATTACTATTACATAATGACTTCCTAATGGAATTATTGCTCATGGTCATAAATGGTTGTTTAGAGAAAGGGGTATTTCCTGACGTTCTTAAGAAGGGCAAAGTTATACCGTTATTCAAAAAAGGAGAAACCTGCGACCTCAGCAATTATAGACCAGTATGCATATTGCCGACTGTGTCCAAATTAATAGAAACCATTATCAAAAATAGAATAGTAAAGTACTTCGAATCAAACAATCTCTTTGCGGCGGCACAGTTCGGATTCCGTCAGGGACGATCCACTGAAATGGCGATTAGAAAAGTAGTCTACTTCATTTTAGAATCCTTGGATGAGTCACAAAAATGCGCCAGTATTTTTTGTGACTTATCCAAAGCTTTCGATTGCCTACGCCATGACATACTGCTTATGAAACTTGAATACTATGGATTTAAAGATGTAGAACTCGATATGATGCGGTCATACTTAACCAATAGATCTCAAGTCGTAACAGTAAATGGAAAAACCTCTGATATAGGAAAAGTAGACATAGGAGTACCTCAAGGATCCATACTAGGACCTGTACTTTTCTTGATATATGTAAACGACTTAGTAAAATGCTTGCCAGACTGGACTTTCACAAGTTTGTTTGCGGATGATACACATGTTGGTATTAAAGACAAATGTAAAATTGCCTTAGAAAACAAAGTCATAGAAACAATGGACATCTTAAAAAAATGGTTTAAATCAAATGGTATCATACTTAACCAAGACAAAAGCATAATTATGAGATACCAATCAAGAAAAGGATTGGAACGTAACGTTTCAGCAAAAGAAAACGTATTCTTAGGGTATACAATTGATTATACCATCAGTCACTCAGCCCACATAGATAAACTATGCAAAAAGTTAGCTAGTGCAAACTATGCACTGCTAAAACTAAAACCGGTGATAGATAAAAAAGCGCTGATAACAGTATACTATGCCTATGTACATTCATTGATAAATTATGCGGTGACGGTTTGGGGCAATGCTGCCGAAGTAAGTAGAATTCTTAAATGCCAGAAAAGAGCGATCAGAATTATAAATGGTCTACGAAAGCGCATGTCTGCTAAAAAACATTTTATAATCTGTAAAATTATGACGGTTATATCATTGTATATTTTCAACAGTCTTGTAGAAATACACAGCGAGAAAAATAATTTGACTAAAAAGATGGACACGCACAACTACAACCTACGAAATAAAGAAAAGCTATATCAACCGACGACTAGACTAACCAAAGTACAGAAACAGGGTAAATATAATAAAATAGTCATGTACAACAAACTGCCTATTGCCCTCACTCGGTTAAATTTATTAGATTTTAAAAAGAAAATAAAGTCATTTTTTGAACGAAATCCTTTTTACTCGCTGAATGAGTTTATGTTGATGCGTCTGACAGAATCCTCATTTTTATATGAGGATAAAAAAATGTGCCAAAATATACTAATTTATACTGACAGTAGTCAGGTGGAACTAATTTAATATTAATATAAAATAAATACATAATTCTGGGTGACATATTTTATGAACATTTAAGCTATAAATTACTAATAATTATATCTATTAATTACTAATAATATGAAATGAAATTTAAATTGTAACTTTATTTTTATTATAATTATTATGACTTGCCTTGTATAACGGACTTAGTTATATGGCCAATAAAGAATTCTATTCTATTCTATTCTATTCCGAAGACGCAGGTTCGATCCCTGCCCGAGCAATATCATTTTTCTTCTTTTTAATTATTTAAAATCTTAAGATTTTCGCCTAGCATACGCCAATGCATTCAATATAGATAATACAATCAATATAACTAATGTATTCAATATATTTTATTTTAACTTGATTCGTATTATATGTTTCTGACATTTTTGTGTGTATTTAATATATAATTTTTTAATTTGTCTTTCCTGATATTGCGCTCGCGGTATTGTTTCAATCATAGAAATAGTAATTTTAATTGTGTTCTTGCGGATATTCTTAATTTTGTATGGCCACTTGTAAATCATGCGCGCATTAAAGGTTTCATTTGTGACGGTTTGCAATTTCATGCAACTTAATTACTAATGAAACTGTTTTTATGACACATTTTACGTTTGAAATCGTATTTTCACACATACAGAATTTTTATTTTCAACCGACTTCAAAAAGGAGGAGGTTCTCAATTCAATTCAAACGAAGGTTCTCAATTCGACTGTATTTTTTTTGTATGTTTACTACGCGGTTACTCCGCCAATCATGAATTGGTTTTGATGATTTTTTTTTTGTTTGGTAAGTCATACTTTAGAGGTGGTCCAATGTAAATTTTACCGAAATTGATTCCGTACTTTTTGAAAAAATCAACAAAAACAAAATTATAGGTATAGTCTTGAAGTCGGTTTTCGTTTTTATTTTCTAAAAAAAATTGTATTATACAGTAAGTAACAAAAACTCTGTAAAAATGTAAACAAGAATCCGTAATAGATTAAAACAATAATCTGAAACAACGTTTTTATGGCTATGCATTGTCATCGAGTTGTGAGCTTCCCTGAAAGTTTCAGCCGGATAGCTATTCGGGAAGTGCTCGAAATTTGAGTTGCAAGATTCCACCCGGAACAACAGGCATACCGACAGACAGACAAACAAAAAAGTGACTTAAAAACGTAGTAAAATGAATAATGAAAACTCTAAGCATAACTAAAAGTGACGATATATCGGTATTAACCTCAAGCAAAAATAATTATTACTATTAACGGATTACTAAGCTGTAGGTATTTTTTAGTAAGTATTACTATGTATGCTTTTTTCATTAGATTTTTTTTCACAAGCTTATGAATTAGAATGTGTCTGGGTGTTGTATGGTCCTCATAGTTCCTGGTTCTCTTGATACAGGGAATCCTAGTTAGGAGCCAGAAACTCTGTATATGGTCCTTGGGAGTATTTATTATTATTATTATTATATCTTCTTTCCTTTCTATTATTATTAATTAAACTATTAGAGTACTTACAGCTATTAAAGGCAGCGCGATGCCGACAGCCCTCAGCATAGGTACAGTGACTGTGTCCTCTTTGTACGGGAACATGAGGCTCTCGTCTCCGCAGAAGAATCCTCTATGAAATGGCTGCCATAGCAGGTGCACTGCTGTGAGGCTGAGTATCACTGGAAGAGAAAGATTTATTCAAGTCAACTGCCGTCTCTCTCTAGATCTATGTGCTCCATCTTAGGCCACATCATCGCTTCACATCAGGCGAGATAGTGGAGAAACATAGATCTATTAAGCTTAAAAAAAGGCAAGTTATAAGGAATGGAGAAGTCAAAACATATTTATTAAATAGGCACAAATCTTTTTTAAACGTCTTATACACATCATACAAATCAATTAAAATAGTTTAAAAATTTGCAACTTAAAATATCATGAATTAGAAAAAAGGCAAGCATGTCTATCCATTTCTTTCCCGTACTCATATTGAAGTCCAATAATATTTCTCGAGCATGGAGGAAACTTTTCGAGAACACCGTTTTTAGACGCCTGAATCTTCTTGGACATCTAACCAAGACTGCTTTTTTTGGGGTTATGGGTAGGTCAAAAAATCTAAGAAGATTTTTTGACCTGCCAATATAACTCCAAACTTTAGATTTTTTTTTTATTGGAACTGAGTGATGTCACGTGCAAGTCATTCGGCTGATGGTAAGCTTTTCGCTTACCAATAGCAACTGCAGTGCCACCCGGAATTTTAAATACCATCAAAAGCACTGCGAATCACTGCATTGCGCTCATCACCCCGAGACACCAGTCTCATATGCCCAGTAATTTAGTAATTACTTTTGATTGTCGTTCTCAAAAAAAGCTCTGGATCTGAAGATATCAAGGAAGGACCGTATCTACATATATACATACGAGTACATAAGCACTATTTATACAATATATAACCAATAGGTAGAAATTACGTATATAACATAGATTTTTATATTTCTTTTTTTATTTATTTATTTGTCATAGAACCAACAGCACTTAAAGAAAATAATATCAACCTTTGGATGGACAGGAATAAAATGGTAAACAATTGTGGTCAGTTGGTGTATGAAGTAATTACTTAATATAAAAGATATAATTTAATTTTTTTAGTAAATACTAAACTTCAAAAATATAATAGTATAGACATAATAATACATACAAACAAAATAATACATATATGTATAAAATACGATAAATATTATATATAATTATATTATATCAAACATATATGATATGATTAACAGATACATATATTACGATATATAATTAAGCAGTTGTTGGACAAGTAGTGTTTCTTAATAAAATTTTTAAAGATTACGATAGATTTCACCTGTTCACCTGGGAACGGGAATTGTAGAGATGTAGGAACTCAAAACGTTCTTTGAGATAGGAGGGGGTCGAGGGAATGAACAGGATGCTGTATAAGAGGGAGAGGACATGCGCATACGCATATGTACTATATCATATATATATATATATAAGATGTATTATTATTATATATATTTTCCATGCATTTAATGTATATATGAGATGCTAGTATTTGACAAAATTAGTCAGAAATGAAATTAACTTCATTTAATTTAATTTTTATAGGTAGCTACTAATAAGAGTAGATAGAGATAGGTTATGTTCTGGATATGCTGTCAACTTAGACCACATCGTCACTGACCATCAGATTAATATCATTTTCCGAAGAAAAGAAATGTCGGAAATATTTTATTTGGATTCTATAGAAAGGTGTTAAAACTATGGCTTTTTAAAAGCGTGCGATAATGATAAACCTCGAATGAATATAATTTGTAATGCATTATATAAAGTAGGTACCTGTTTATATATAAAGCTATAGGAAATAGGAATGTACGATATAATTAGGCTGTATTTACACAAATGGTAGGTAAACAGAATAGTTTCACGTAAGTACTGGGCAAATGAACGTCATTATTTTGATGATGACCATGTAATCATGGTCCGGAAAATTGACACCTTATTGTGACTTCATATTTTTTATTTCTAAAGGAAAATTGTTTGGTGTTTTTTATATCTGTAGCATTTGTCTATAACTGCATGATACCTACTAAAATGTATATAAGAATCACAAATTTATATAGATACACGTTCTTTGTCTTAATATATTTAAAAGTAGTTTTTTTTACATTATAGGTATTATTATTATTATTATTATTATTACTCATTAGAGATTAAGTCTTAAATATATTTTTTTTCTTAACCTCCTTATCAATGTTTATTTGGCCCCCGCTAAACTGCTCTAGTGATTTATATAAATAAAAATTAATATCACGATAAATATTTTAAAATTAAAAATAAATATATTATTATCAGTTATCAGTCAGCCGCCAAGCATGCGTGAGCATTACTGTGTTCCGGCTTGAAGGGCATTGTAGTCAGCGAAATTACTGGGCGTTATGAGACTCAACAGCTAATTGTCTCAGGGTGACGAGCGCAGTACGGCGCCGCGCAGGATTTTACAAAACAAAGTTCTGGGCGGTGCTGTTATTGTTATGGGCTGGCGTATTGCTTACCATCAGGCAAACGACCAGCTCGTCTCGTCATTCAGTTACATTAAAAAAAAAAGAAAAAAATATATATTAAAAAAAATCAATAACTTACATCCTCCAAGTAAAAATCCATCGACGACCACCTTCCTCAAAATGTGTATCGATACCTCGTCTCTCGACATTCTCACTGTTAACTAAAAGCTAAACTAATTAAAATAAAATTAAAATACGTAAAACTAATGTTAGTAAAATGTCGACTAAGCGGGTGCCTCGTTTGAAAGAGGCGAGCGTTCTGACTCACTGCGGTGGTTGCTTGGCTATTTATGGCGAGCTTCTATCGCAGATTGTCGCATGGAATACCTTATCAGTCTTGGGATGGGGTAAAATACTAGGTACACCCCCAAAACATATTGTAATACCGATACGGGACAAAATATACTTGTAAAGAACAAGAGTATTTTTTCTGTATTTGGGCGTTATTAAAGTTTTACAAGAAAATAATGATAGGTATTTTTCGTGAAAATTTGAAATACGAAACAAATAATTTATTTATCCGCAACAATTTTATATTGTACATATTTCTAGATAACTATACATTACCTACCTACTTTGTTAGTAGTACTAGCATTTATTTATTTTGTGTTACAATTTAATTTCTTCGGTGCTCTCATACGGATTATTGTTTTAGGAAAATTCTGTGGGAATCCAAAAAGCTTTTTGGATCCAGAAGAAATGCGTAAGAGCTATCTATAGGGCATGATTTACAGACAGCTGCAAGCCTCTATTTTAGATGTCGCGTATCTTACATCTGGTCTGCAGATACATAAGAGAACTGCATTTTTGTTGAACAGCATCCTCAGTATTTCAACTGACACTCGGAAGAAACCCGGACACCTAAACGTCTCCTAGAGGGAAAACCGGATGGTCGCCGAAGCCGTGGTCGACCTAAGCTCAGGTGGCTCGATGGCGTAGAGCAAGACCTGAAGACGATTGGTGTTCGAGGCTGGAGGCAGCAAGCCAGAAACAGACCCGTCTGGAGATAAATTCTCGACCAGGCCAAGGCCCACCCAGGGCTGTAGCGCCTTAGATGATGATGACTCGGAAGAAACTGTTAACAAATCTACCAAGAATAAATTTTAGCTCTACTTGCTTCAGTCTAGGTTACAATTGCACAAAAGAAATGTTTACATGAACGCTATTAAAGTGTATAAATTGCCGAACTCATTCAAAGGTTTGCCTCTGACTATTTTTAAAAGAACATTAATGCAAAGGCTAGCTAAAAGATGTTTTTTATGATTTGAAAGAGTGTATGACATATGGAATATACGGACTATATATACGGAATAATTATTGTACAATATTATGTAATACATTTTATTATTGACTAAAGTGAAAATGCATATTTATCTATTTTTTTTTATCATAACACTTTTAATACTGATAGGTATATAAATTGACTCTGACATTAATTAAAATTAACATAAAGTGATAATTTGAATTTAATGTAAACATACATTATTTTACAATATTATGTTAATATTGCACACAATTGTTATGGTAGAATGTTAGGAATTATTTTTATTATTTATTATCTTTATGTACAACATTCTGGCAATAAAGAATTTGAAACCCAAAAAAAAAAGAATGAAAACTTGATTTTTTGAAAATTTGAAAGAATTTGTTTTGAATTGATTTAGTTTGAGAAGAAGATTAAAACGTTCATTTATTTGCTCATTCGTTTTCACACAATATGTAAATTAAAACAGCGTAAGTCCTTTTCCAGTACTTACGTACCAAATTTCATTATTTTCCTTCAGTAGTTTTGGCGTGATTGACTAACGAAAAATCCACATCGATCCATCCTAACTTTCGCTTTTATAATAGTTACAAAATTAGTTACAAAAGTAACAGTGAGTAGTGTAGTTTATTAGTAGGATAAAATTATAAAAATGTCAACGATTCAAACTGACAAAGCAGCGCCCACGAGCGCATTATTTATTTATTTTTCTTCGGAAAACTTAGTGATAAACATCTAAATTTTTTTTTGTCTCATCACTATTTAGCAGTTTTTGCAGTTTTTATTCCGCCGTTTTACCGGCAAGTCCGGTTAGCAAGACGTCATGTAGGGTATCTACTAATTAAATACTTTATTATAAACGGTTTTTTATCCTTTAATATTGCAATAAATATACTATACCAGCTGCGCCTCGCGGTTCCATCCACGGTTTCCCAGGATAAAAAGTGCTATTCCAAGTCCTAAAGTAGATACATACCTGCCAAATTTCATCAAAATCGGCTCGGCAATTTTTGCGTGAAAGAGTAACAAACATTCATCCATACATTCTTACAAACTTTCGTGTTAATACTATTAGTACTACAATATATATACAGTTAAAAAAAATGGAACAAATCTTGATTTCTTAGATTTAAATATTGATAATAAATAAATGACGGTCTGCGAGCTCTCTCATTGTTTACAAATATGCTAGTTTCTGCTGTTTTACAAATCAGCCCCCCTACCCATATGTCCCTCAAGCGCCAATCGTATATCGTGTTGAGCTCAGATTAAGGTGTAGATTCACTGCGACAATGTCTTATGATGCCATATATTGTCCCATTAAGTTTATCTCAACTCGTAGTCATCGTCTTTTGGTATAAATGAATGTGATTAATTCGATTTCTTGCCTGAATCGACAATAATTAGACCGTATCTTATTAGTCGCTGTGACACTATAACTTAATTCGATCTCAACACGATATACGATTGGCGCTTGAGGGACATATGGGTAGAGGGGCTGATCCCAGATTCTTTTGGTTTTATTATTAAATTGGTTTGTTTGTCATTAAATTGGTTTATTAAACTCGTATATTTATAATTATAATGAACAAATTATAATATAAGACTCAAAAGGACAAAACTTTTGAAGTGAAGGGACAGTGTACTCGTAGCTTAGTACCTATAGATACTTTAGTACTACTTTAATACTAAGATTTTAAATAATTAGGAAGAAGAAAAATGATATTGCTCGGGCAGGGATTAAACCTGCGTCTTCGGAATACCGTCCCGACGCCTTAACCATTGGGCCACCGAGCCTACTGCTCGAGCAACCAAATTTCTTCTATCCTTCTTATATCGTCTTACGGGGACGATTTTACTTTAATACGTATATAATAGTAGTAATAGTAATAGTAGCAGTTTTTAGTGCTACTTTAGTTTTTTTTACAATAGTTTACTTTTTTTTACTTTACCCGTAAAGAACACAAGAACAAAGCGTCTTCGCCTTAATAGAAGACGGTAAGAAGTATGACTATATATAGACATTTAAGAATTTAAATAAAAAAATAATTTAGTAAATTAGGTATGTATTAGACCGAGTGTGGCTCTGTGGGAGCACGTGCGACTTTCGATCCGACGCACCCGAGTTCGAATCCCGCTGGCCCCGCACCACTGATTTTGTTAAGTTATGTGCGGATTTAACACTCGCTCTAAAACGGTGAAGGAAAATATCGTGAGGAAACCGGCACGTCCAAGAATTTTTCATAAAAATTCAAGGACGTGTGATATCCAAAAACCCGCACTAGACCAGCGTGGTGGATTATGACCCATACTCTCTCTACGAGGGAAGGCCGGAGTCCCAGCAGTGGGAACGTAATGGGCTGATGATGATGAGGTGTAGTATTTATTGAAGTAGGTAAGTGCATATTTAATAAATACCTACCTGCTTTATTAAAACCGGTGTGAAGTTAGCGGCCTAAAGTTAGCGGCCTATGATAACCCGACCAAATTAAGAAGTCCACATTTTTTTCTTTCTAATTTATGTATAATCGAATACAGATGAACGAAATGAAGTAGCCTGGCTCCTTGCAGTGTCAGAGAGCACTTGCAATAACAATTTACGTGTGAACTCAGAACATCACTAACACGATTTCGAATAAGTCTATTTATGATTTTTTGCGTCCTACATCTTCCGGAAAACATATTATGAAAAGCAACATCACACCGGTTTTATTAAATATTAATTTTTATATGTAATTATCTGTCTCAGAAGTATACCCATTAACTAACATTACAAACATTACAATCTAGCCTACTAAGACCCATAAGTAATTTTATTTTGACTTTCATTGCTATGTAGAGTATAACTAAGAATGTGTCCATTAACACTTTATTTGTTTCACGTTTTCTACAGTACTGTGCGTAGCTTACTACAGCTCGTCACTGAACGTCAGCTATGACGGTAAGTACCGTCATAGCTGACGTTCAGTGACGATTTCGTACGCATTATAGTTTACGGTTACCTCTATTAGTATTCTGTGATTACGTATTATATATTACCAGCTGCGCCCCGCAGTTCCACCCGCGGTTTCCCGGGATGAAAAGTAGCCTATGTGTTATTCCAACTCCTAAAATACCTACATACCAAATTTCATCAAAATTGGTTCGGTAGTTTATGCGTGAAAGAGTAACAAACATACATCCATACATTCTTACAAACTTTCGCGTTTATAATATTAGTAGGAGTAGGGTAGTAGGATGTATGTATATCTGTCAGGATGTATGTGTATCTGTCTGTGTGTTTTCACCAATTAGTTCCTTATTGACTGAATGGATTTTGATGAAATTTAGTTACAACATAGGTCCTGGAATATGGCAGGGGATATTTTAATAATTAATAAATTCAGTTATTTTCTCTCACAATATGTTTTTAACAATGTCAAGATTTTATAACTAGTCTAGGCACTACCTAATACCAAATAACACTAACTAGTACTTACGTAAAGAAGCGACACTCCCACCCCCCTGCCAATTTGTCGTCGCCCACAGCGTAGGAGTAAACCTAGCAGTCATGCCGTGCCTGCGTCACTCGGTTGTCACCGCTCGCTGCGTGTGAGTGTGATACTACTGCTTTTATTACTGATGTTAATGTTACATCAGTATTTTTAGCTGAACAAGTTTAGGAAAAAAGTCTTAGAATTTTTTGATTATTTGTTCGAAATGTTCATGATTTATGAAAACTTCAACTTGAAATAACTTCGTCATTGTGAAGTAGCTGAAAATTCTGACTGCACTTTTACAATGTACCTAACTATATTGCCCAGATTTTTGTTCTGGTTATTATAATAATTAATTTTTAGAAAAAAACAAAAACCGACTTCAATATACATATCTTCGAAGTCCAAGGTCACATATCGATGAAATTTATATGGGACCACTTCGTAGCTATACTGAACCCAGAGCAAAAATAATTTTTCAATTCGGTTCATAAATGACGGAGTTCTGGGGTTAAAAAACATAAAAAAAAAACAATCGAACAGAGAACCTCCTCCTTTTTTGAAGTCGGTTAAAAACAGTGGTGTTTAGTGACATTGATAAAAATATTAAATTACCAAACAATAAATTCGTTAAAAATGTACACAATGCACACTAGTTACAATGAAAACACTTAGGTTGCTTACGTATAGCATTTTCCTTGTCCCGCTTGATTGTTTCAGCTCATCCCTACAATAATTACCCACACACACAAACTGTGTCTGTACAGGCCGGTGCACCGTTAGTAGTAGTAGGTAATTAACTCAGTTCATTTGTATGGAGTGTCAGGGGTTTGCTAATACCTAATCTTGTGAGAGACTGGTGTCTTTGGTAGGTTCTAAAGAACCTTAAATTACAGGTCACCAGTGCCCTCCCGTGGTTTGGTATAGTGCCGTATACATTGGTTGTGGATTACACATTACATAATTTATTAAATAATAATAATAAATACCTATAGCGACAATGGTATATCATACCACGGCGTTGTCTTATGATAGTGATAGTGATTAGGACTAGTACAATAGCAGCAGATAAGTCTAAATCCCAGGTCATGTTCCACTGCCGTGGTGAGTGATAGATACCGAAAGAGGTTGACAAACAGCGGGTGATATCAGGCTAAAGTAAACAGCTCACCTGCATGTGTCGAAAGAGCTCATGGACGGGTGTCTCTTTGAACTTCGACAGTTCTTTAATTCGACACGACACTTACTTCGATAAAATATAGTTTAACAAGTCATTATTTTGACTGAACATACTTCGACTAGTTCGACAGAAAATACTTCTACAGCACAAATATTCAATTTACTTTCTGGCGCTTCGCTGCGCTAGCCGATGCCGCGGCACGCTCGTTTCGCTCGCTCGGCTCACGCGAGATGTGGTCACTGCTCTAACATAACCTATCCTAGTCTTTGAGGCCGTTTGTGTTTTCGAAGTAGGTATTTTCTGCCGTACTAATACTTGTAGAATTATGTTCAGTCGAAACAATGACATGTCTCAACTATCATGGTCACTAACTTCAGAATTAACTATAGAAACGGGATATTTACCATATTTTTCATTTGGGAACTCGGTGTTTCGGTGCAAAAGCCGTAAAGTTGCGTCGCGCTAATCCTCCACAGGCAAACTTCACATCGGACGAGACAGCCGCTTTATTGGACCTCCGAAAGGATGAGAGCGAATTAGTTCTAAAAGCGAATAAAGCTAACACTAATAATTAAGAACACCACTGAATATAATGATAGATAGATAGATAGATAAACACTTTATTATTCACCTTAAAAATAGAGATAAAGTACAATTCAAATATTTACAGTGGTGTAACAATGGGCGGTCTTATCGCTTAAAGCGATCTCTTCCAGACAACCTTTGGATGGAGAGGAATAACGAAACATACACAGACGGTGGTGATAGAAAATATAATAGACATACTAAGGGCTTACATATGATATACAATATATAATCTAATTACTTAAATATATATATGACTATATAAATATACTTATATACCTAACTAATATACATACAAACATACAATATATAATTAACATACATATTATACAATCCAAAAGTGAACGGATTAAAAAAAAAAATAGAATTCCATAGCAAAATTTAATGATAAATATTATGAAGTGGATAAATATAATTTCCTAACACGTTCTCTGAAAGTGGCCAGTGATGGGGAGCGTTTGATTTCCACTGGCAGCGCATTCCAGAGTCTAACGGCTTCAACAGTGAAGGACTTATCGTAAAATGAGCTACTGTGTGATGGAGTTTTGAGCAAGAGATTTTCTGATGACCTTAATGGACAGGGATTGGACGCGTGTAGAAATTGAAAACGCTCCTTGAGGTATTGAGGAGAAGACGGATTAAATAATATGTTATACAGAAGTGAGAGGATGTGGGTATTCCGGCGACGGCGAATAGGAAGCCACTTGAGCTTAGTTCGAAAGTCGGAGACATGGTCATATTTACGTAAGCCAAATATGAACCTAATTGCAAAGTTTTGAAGTCGCTCAAGTTTGTTAAGTTGGTCTTCCGTGAGGTCTAAATAGCAGGCGTCAGCGTAGTCAAGTATAGGGAGTAAGAGGGACTGTGCAAGCGTAACTTTAGTCGCAGTAGGCAAAAAATTTCGTAGTCTTCTCAGCGACCCAGCAGAAGCAAATATCTTACGGCTCGTAGCCTCCAATTGAGGACCCCAAGTAAAACATAATGATAAGATAATAAATAAATAATCAACGCCAACGTTCACATTCATAGATCCTGGGTACTAACTAGAATTCCCTGTATCTAGGAAACTAGGAACTACAAGGACCATGGTTCACCCAGACACGAAACAAATACTGGCGCTTTTTTCTGTGCACAAACGTTTGTCCCGTCACGAGAACCTATCCTGCAACCTCAGTGGTATGAGATTTGAGCCAACCTCTAAAATTTAGATGATTTAGAGTCGAAATCATAGACGCTGTCAAGTAAGATCCAGATTAATGATGCAAACACCTATAGGAAAGTGAGCAACATCCCTACTGCTAGAACGAACCGAAGTACTCATAAAGCAGTGAAGGGACTGTTTCCATTCACTGTCTAAAAGCTAATAAAGATACACGATATTGGACAATGTATAGAGACCTACTCCGTCCCGGAAATTTAAAAGCTCCTAATCTTTACGGCTAACCGAAAGTGCACAAAGAAATTGTAATTGTAACGGCCTATAGTCAGTATAGTGAGTCAGATAGACTCAACCGTTATTATGAACTGGCATATGGTCGGTAGGGTGCTCGACGTCTTTTTTTTATCAAACTGAGTGACGAGCAAGTCGTTTGCCTGATGGTAAGCGCCACGCCTGCTCAAAACAATTGCAGAGAACCAGAACCCACCCAGAACTATTAATATCATAAAAAGCCCTGCGTAGCACTGCATGCGCTCACCACCCCGAGACATCAGATATTAAGTCGCATAATCCCAGTCATTTTGCTGGCTTCAATGTCCTTCAAAACGGAACACAGTAATGCTTGCGCACCACTACTTGGCAGCAGAATAACTAGCAAATACCAAACCAGACGGCCTCCCGCATCAAGAGACCTGCCACGTGTAAAACGAGTCTTTCGTGAAGGACTGAGTCTCGTTCCTCAACTTCAACTTCTTATAAATGGCTTCTGCGGGGTTTCCACTATCTCACCTCTCGATTTTCTCGATCACAGAGAAAAATGAATGGGATGCCCCTCGATGTTCTGTCGGCCAATGACTTTTCTCGGCATTTTATTGACATCGTGCAATCTGTCAAAGTTGATCTCAGAGTAATATCATTACTCTGAGCTTGAGATGGTTTTTTTGACGCTGAGTCACTCTCTACCAACGTGCCAGTTGCGGACTGCCTAGATAAAAATTGGCGGACTGCATGGAAGTCACAAAGGTCAAGATGCTACAAGATAACATCCCCGTGGAATATGCTACATTGCTTCACCACTGTTCATGGACAAGCTACTTCACTTACCAAGGGAAATATTACCTGCAAAATGATGGTGTAGCTTAAGTACCTTTGTGGATCTTGTATTTGGAGTGAGCATTTTGAGCAGCTATCTACTGCGCTTACGCCCATCAAGATGTGTAAACGATACGGCAAGTATTTAATTATTACTATATTATCAAGTAGCTATTTATAAATCGAAGTGGTTTGTGTCCTAGAAGGGGTGTGTCCTGATTAGACCTTTCGGGCCTACGCTCGGATAAGCCGACCTCGATGAGCAACGTTCAAAGTTCAATTTGATTAGGTATTAAGAAATACGATGCAAGGGGTGCTCAGATGGTTTTGAAGTGTCGAAGTTTTTTTGTTCCATTATGTTATCATTATAAAACTTACATTTATTTAAAAGTTAGTTTTTACTGATATAGTACGTTTTACGTACTCAGTTAACAATGATTTCGACCTTAGTCTATACTATACTGGGCATATGAGACTTAATATCTGATGTCTCGGGGTGATGAGCGCAATGCAGTGATACGAAGTGCTTTTTATGGTATTAAAAGTTTTTTTTTATTGTAACTGATTGACGAGACGAGCTGGTCGTTTGCCTGATGGTAAGCCTTACGCCAGCCCATAACAATAATAGCACCACCCAGAACTTTGTTTTGCAAAATCCTGCGCGGCGCTGCACTGCGCTCGTCACCCTGAGACAATTAGCTGTTGAGTCTCATAGTGCCCAGTAAAAGTCCTGGGTGGCACACTGGGTGCAATTGTTATTGGCAGGCGTGGCGCTTACCATCAGGCGAACGAATTGTTCGTATCATCACTCGGTTCCATAAAAAAAAAACTGATATTATAAAGAGGTAACATTGTATGTACCTATATTTATTTGAGGTAATCTCTGGAACTACTGATCCGATTCTAAAAAAATATTTCACTCATTACTTCAATCTATAGAAAATAAACACACCCCTGCAACAAATAACCGACCAGTTGATAAGAACCACGCCCCCCTCACGCGGCCACCACTAACCTTTCCACTGACGCATGCTCTTATCATTATCGGTTCAACCCAAGAATAGTATCTACGTACTGCGTTATCTTTATAGGTACCCAATCTTATTAATCTACAGTTAGCATTAGCTGCGCCCTGCGGTATCACCCGCGTGGACCATTTTACCACGTTTTCATTATTTTATTACCACGTTCTTATTAAGTCACTTTCTTGTCTGTCTGTCTCGTTCCGGGCGGAATCTTGCAACTCAAATTTCGAGCACTTCTAGATTAGCTATCCGGCTGAAAGTCTCAGGGTAGCTCACAACTCGATTGCAATGCATGCTAAATACGGGGTTTTAGATTACTTTTTTAATCTTTTACGAATTCTTCTTTCAGGATAAAATGTGTACGCAAAAATCACTGAGCAGATTTATATCGATATCTTCTACGGTAGTAGGTACGCGTTCAATTTATCAATGCTAGGTGTTTGTTCTGAAACAACAATTCTTTGGTTCTCTTAAACTTAAATTTGTTTCCATTTCTGTTATTTTTTCTTGTTAAGTCTGTTACTATTAATTGGGAAAAAGGTACAAAGCCTTGAACACAGAAAACAACTGGATAGCCTGTCGATTTTCTACAGACTACATTTCGGGGAGCGTGCACAAGACCTGCATCAGCTGATTCCTTCATCCCCATTCCATCTTAGGACCACCAGGCGCGGAGAGTTACTTCACCCTTATGTTGTGCACATACCACCAGTCCGCACAAAGCGCTTCGCTGACTCTTTCATTGTACGTACTGCTAAGGAGTGGAATTCTTTACCAGAATACTTATTTCCTTCCAATTACAACCTGGTTCTCTTTAAGACAAGGGTGAATAGGCACCTCATGGGTAAACGTGCTCCACCTTAGACCCCAACTACTCTTACCATCAGGTGAGTTGTTGTCAAACGTGAGCCCATTTAATCATAAAAAGAAATTGTCTATGCACTCGTATTGCTCATACGCGCAAAATTAACATATTATTATTTTACTTATGGGTGAAAACTTGTAATTGGGCTGGTTATCCTAAACATAATTTCATTATCATGTAGGTTTATGTATTGACTGTAAGACTTCTTTTTACGCCTATCAATATACATTTATTTCAAAAAATGCTTAAATAGAAAAATGGCATAAGACTGACATAATAAGGTTGACTGGAAGAGATCGCTTTTAGCAATGAGCCCGCCCGTTGTACTACAGTTTATAAGTCTTTCGTGAACCTTGTTAATTTCTTGTTTGGTGTACAATAAAGCATTATTGTATTGTATAAGGTGAAAGTTATATATATATATATATATTAACCTATGCTGTCCCACTGCTGGCCAAAGGTCTCCCCCAAGTCTCTCCAATATAATAATAATAATATAAATTTGGTAGTTTATATGCAGTCCTACCTCATGAGTTACATTATAGGTATGGGATACACAATTCCGGAGACCACAGTGTCTTAAAGAGGTATGCGTTCCCGATCCAAGTAAAAACCGATCTCTTACATAGCTACCTAGCCCCTAACTAGGAACCATGAACTATGAGGACCATGGTTCCACAACACTAAGACAAGAAACAAATGCTTTTGCTTTTTTTTCTGTGCACAAACATTTGTCCCGTCACGGGAATCGAACCCGCAACCTCAGTGATGATTGAGATTTGAGCCAACCTGTCCAACCACTACATCACAGAAGTTGTCAATAGAATAAATGTAGATCCCGGAAAGGGACAAAGTATACTTTTTGTCCCTGAAAACCGCGGGTGAAACAGCGGGCGCAGCTAGTCTTCTATATGAAAGACTTTTGTTATAAGTGCGGAAGAATGATGAAATATTATGTAAGTATGATGAAAGATTGGTGCTGCGGAAAACAACAAGTTCGAGTGCCTACGCAAATCTGTACGAAGCTGTTTTGCTTCAGAATAAAATGTTTTCAAAACAGGATTTGATAACAGTATTTGTTAAACTATTAATTATGATTTAGAATTATTTTTAGTACGAGTAGTTAGATACAAGTTTTACAAATACTACGTAGCAAGTCTGGATTTTTTGATAACTACTTGTTTATTGATTTTAAAGCTTTTTTATATTTTTATTTTTATTTCTTCTTACATCTATCATTACAGGTAGGTATATACCTAATGCGATAGTGTAGCTATCTTACCTATATATTTATATAACACAAAATTCGTAATGCTTTTGTGAATTCATTCGAGAACAAGAAAATAGGCCTACTTCAATTAGGGCGCGCGTCAGAGGCGCATCGCGTATCAGGTTAGTTCTCGCGCGCGGCACCGCCACCAGGCCAGGCCGCGCCGCCACCAGGCCAGGCCGCGCCGCCACCAGGCCAGGCCGCGCCGCCACCAGGCCAGGCCGCGTCGCCACCAGGCCAGGCCGCGCCGCCACCAGGCCAGGCCGCGCCGCCACCAGGCCAGGCCGCACCGCCACCAGGCCAGGCCGCGCCGCCACCAGGCCAGGCCGCGCCGCCACCAGGCCAGGCCGCGCCGCCGGCGCACATACCCGTCTGGAACGCACAAGCATATCTGCTCCAAAACATCAGCATTGTGTACCCTCCCTCTTAGTATTTTAAATAGTTTATATTTTAAAAATATACGAAACGAGTATGTCCTAAACCTCAGTTCGTTATATCCAACCATGCCTAAAATAAATAAAGTTATAAATAATGTTAATAAAGTTACTCGTTGTAGGTCTCACGAATGCGGGAGGCCGTCTGGGTAGGTACCACCGCTTTGCCAGTTATTCTGCCGCCAAGTAGTAGTGCGCAAGATTACTGTGTTCCGGTTTGAAGGGCATTGTAGCCAGCTAAATTACGGGCATATGTATATCTGATTCTCTCTCTATGAGAGAAGACCCGTGTCCCAGCCGTGGGAACGTGATGGGCTGATGATGACGTATATCTGATGTCTCGGGGTGACGAGCGCAATGCAGTCCAACGCAGTGCTTTTTATGGTATAGAAAGTTCTGGGTGATACTGCAATTGTTATGGGCAGGCGTGGCTCTTACCATCAAGCAAACGATATGCTCAGCTCATCACTCAGTTCCATAAAAAAGGACGACTATTATGTGTGGCAAAAGTTATCTCAATATCTTTTCAGAATAATGTTTCTTGAGTTTCTAATTACCTATATACCGTTTGGTAATTTGACAGCCTCTGTGGTGTAGTGGTTGAACAGGTTGGCTCAAATCTCATACACCACTGAGGTTGCGGGTTCGATTCCCGCGACGGGACAATTAATGTTTGTGCACAGAAAAAAAAACAACGCAAGCATTTGTTTCGTGTCTGGGTGTTGTGGGACCATGGTTCTCATAGTTCTGGTTCTCTAGACACAAGGAATCCTAGTTAGGGGCCAAGATCTATTTAAGTGATCGTTGGGCGTTATTTATTTATTATTTTATTTTATTCACATCATCATAAGCCTATATAATTATATATTAAATAGGTGTTGTTTATATACGACAAAGTTGCATTCTTATCATTGCTTTTACATTAATTAGGTAGTTCTTTAATAAGACCAACTAAAATAATGAACTAATTATAATAATTTGCTTTCAGAGCCAACAAACGGGAAATATCTATAACTGTGATGACCTCCCAGTGTATTGCCCCTATTGCCATTTATAGATAGATATCGACAAAAATCCCCTCGTCCACAAAAGACTGATGATAGATAATGAAATACCTTTACATTCGCACACACACATTAGTACTCGTGCATGCACAAACACAAATACACTCTTTATACATACTTGAATCCTTCGCTAGAGTGCACTAAGGCCAATATTGTAATAATTAGGAAGATCTGTCATTGGCCTATATTGTGATAATTTAAGCTTGTAATTTATATTTTTGTGTCTGGTATATAATATGACTGGTAGGTATGCAGCGCTACGCGAGCTGAATTGAATTTTATTGTGTTATAGCAAGAGTCGCTATTTGTTCAAATTTCTTTGCGGAGTGATGCTTCTGTCCCTTAGTATTCTGTGGTAGCACTCAATTGTGCTCATCACTTCGAGACATCAAATATTAAGTCTCATATGCCCAGTAATTTTGCTGACTACAATGCCCTTTAAATCGGAACACAGTAATGCTTGTGCACTACTGCATAGCGGCAGAAAAACTGGCAAAGCTGTGGTACCCACCTAGACGGCGTCCCGCACTATGAAAGACCAACCCCGAGTTTAATTAAATTTAAGTTATATTAAAGCAGAGGTCCTTAGTCCTAAGTCGCTCAGCGGGCTATGGAAAGGGCTATGCTTGGAGTCTCTCTGAAGGATCATATCCGGAACGAGGTTATCCGACAGAGAACCAAAGTCATTAACATAGCCCTCAGAATTAGTCAGCTGAAGTGGCAGTGGGCCGGACATACATATTAGCCGCAGAACCGATAACCGCTGGGGTAGACGTGTTCTAGAGTGGAGACCGCGAATTGGCAAACGTAGTGTAGGACGCCCTCAGGCAAGGTGGAGCGACGATCTTCGCAAGGTTGCTGGCAGCAGCTGGATGAGAGTAGCCGGGGATCGTGCTCAGTGGCGTGAAATTGGAGAGGCCTATGTCCAGCAGTGGACTGCAATAGGCTGATGATGATGATGATGATGAGAGGTCCTAAAATATGCTATTAGGTATAGTTAGGTATGTACATTGAGCCTGAGAAGGGGAACATCATCCCGAAACACAACTAGGTCGCTTGACGGCATGGCTTTGTTCGATGGGTGGTATAACAACCACGGCCAGGGCCTACCACTCCTAAGTGCATAAACGGGTTTCATCACAATGTTTTTCTTCACCGCTTTTTAGAGCGAGCGTGCAAAATCTGCACTTAACTATAAGTAATTAATCATCAAGGCCGAGTCGGGATTCGAAGCCAGGTGCGTCGGGTCGAAAGGCGCACGACGCTGAGCCACTCTCGCTGTAAATATATCTATTACTAGCTGACCCGGCAAAAGTTGTTTTACCATATAAATTTAAAAAAAAATGTTAGGGGTGACCAACCCTTATCACTTAGGGGTATGAAAAATAGACAGTAGCCGATTCTCAGACCTACTGAATATGCATATAAAATTTGGTAAAAATCAGTAAAGCCGTTTCGGAGGAGTAAGGTAACTAACTTTGTGACACGAGAATTTTATATATATGACTAGCTGACCCGGCAAACGTTGTTTTGCCATATAAATTAAAAAAATATATATATAAAAAAAAAAATAGATGTTGGCCGATTCTCATAGATACCGGATAAGCACAAAAAATTTCATCAAAATCGGTCAAGCCGTTTCGGAGGAGTATGGCAACGAAAACTGTGACACGAGAATTTTATATATTAGATAAGTAAGTTCATACACATAATACATAAGTATATAATATATATATATATATATTGAAAGATAATGTTATGTCATTCTTCCGTTAAAAATAAGATAATGCGTCGAATATCGTATGACGAAACTATATCAACTTACTCTAAATATAGGCGCAAGATATTTTTCATAAATAAATTTTAAGATTATATTATTGAAAACAACGTAGATAAAACGGTTTACGTAGCTATGCGGTGAGTGGTCAAAGAACTGGCTAAAATATTTTGCGTAGTTCTTTTTGTCAGCGTCACAAAAATATATACCTATACCAATTCGATAACAAGTTATGAGGATAATAAAGAAGAAAGTAACAAAGAAAAAGCATTTATTCGACAACTACAAAGAAATAAACAAAAAAGACACACGTACGATAAAATATACAAACGCGTGTTGGAGTACTTTGCGGCGCTCGTACGCCAAAACTATTGACTTTATGAAAAAAAGGTTGATAAATCAACTGTAGGTAATTGTCTCTAGTTTCATTTTGTATAAAACTTGTTATCGTAAAATAAGTCGGAAAGGGGGTATTGTCAAAAAACTGCTTTTAGGCGCCATTTTTCCAACATGGTGGCGCGAGCGGCAGAAATACGAGGTGGCAAAGTTGACATTCGGAAAGAGCACATCAAAATCTATAAATTTACCAATTTTCAAAACTCCCGGAATCTTTCCTGGTAACCACTATTTTTCGAACTAAATAAGATAAGATAAGATATTTATTTTCAAAAAACGAAAGGTACAGCGGAAGCTTAAAGTTATAAATAAACAAACATAGTTACAATATATCTAATACAAAATTAAATTTCCAATGGATTAGAACGGCGGCTCCACACTGCACTAGGCTCTAGGCCCGTGACGTGGAAACCTTAATATACGATTACAATTTTGTACACAATAATAGTAGTATCGGAAGCATTCCAATAAAGGTCTGCACTAAAAGGTGAATGGATATTTAATAATGACACATTGTTGAAAAGAAATTTCTGACACAAGAAAACAACCGAGTCAACGCACTGTCATCTCGGTTTGTTTTGATCGTACTTAGAATTTTGACTTCATCAAGTGTTTTCAGTGATAAGACCTGAATGAGAGTGAGTGTGGCTCAAGAAACCGGCATATCACAATTTAGCACAAAAATTCAAGGACATGTGACATCTACGTCCACGAACATAAGCTTCATGATGTGAACGTCGAGGCAATCCAGCTCCTCGACCACACGGATATAGTGAGAAGACTTAAAAGAACAAAACCGTTTGAGTTAGTGTAGTGTCTAGTGATAGTGATTAGTGTAATGTAGTACGAGTGCTACCCATACAGAACACAAGAACAAAGTGTCTTCGCCTTAATAGAGACAATAAGAAAAGTGTTGATGGACACATTCTTAATATTAGTTTATCTATCAGTTTAAGTTAAATGTAAATTAATTATGAGCCTAATCAATTGGCTAGATTGTTATAAAAATGGGGATCATAATGACTATGAAACCATACTAAGGAAAAATGGTGACATCTGCCAACCCACACTGGGCCAGCGTGGTGTGTTATGGCCCATACTCTCTCTATGAGAGAAGGCCCGTGTCCCAGCAGTGGAACGTGAAACAAAATTACCTTGATAATATCCTAAGGTAATATAGATGTTTTGAGCGATGAGTCGAGCCAGTCGTTTGCTTGACGGTAAGCCCCACGCTTGCCCAAAACAACTGCAGTGTCACTTAGAACTTTGAATACCATGCAAAGTACTGCGTGAAACTGCATTGCGCTCATCATTCCGGGACATCGAATATTAAGTCTCGTATGCTCAGTAATTACACTGGCTACAATGCCCTTCAAACCAGCCCCCGTACCCACTGGTCCTTCAAGAGCCAATCGTATATCGTGTGGGATTATTGAGATGCGGTATAATTATTTTCGATTCAGGTAAGAAATCGAATGAATCTCATTCAATTACACCAAAATACGATAAATACAACTGAAAATAAACTTTCTAGGCACCGTATGTCTCTTACAGTTTCTTTAAGTCCTCTCCATCCGAAGGTTGTCTGGAAGAGATCGCTTTGAGCGATAAGACCGCTCATTGTAACACTTTAGTTTTGTATGAAAGATGTTATAATAAATCTTGATTTATTTATTAGGAAGAAATATATAATTGTCACAAAAAAAGTTATTGCTTTAGATTTTAAGTTTGTTATTTTTATTATTATGTTTTCTGGTGATGAAACTATAAAGAGTTATCTAATCTAATCATATAGGTACCCATGGCATCACAAGACATTGTCTACAATGAATCTACAATTCTACACGAACACGATTGGCGCTAGGGACTAGTGGCTACGGGGGTAGAACAAGGTAATGCTTGCACACTACTGCTTGGCAGCAGAATAACTGTCAATGCGGTAGAATCATCTTCAAAAACATGATTTTCATCAGAAGATCGGAAAATCGGATCGGTGACCAAGTTCATATTCTAATAAATTACGGCATTCCTTTGATACGAGAGGTCGGGGCCAATGGAAAGTAGCGCACCTCCGTGAGTCCGTGATATGTGAGTAGGGTGGCCAGCAGGCTGGTTACTGGGACTGGGACAATAATTTTTTTTTGGTTCATTACAACTTCAAGATGGTGCCATATAATTTCATCGATATTCGACCTTGAGCTAGCACTACACTACTCGCGAAGTTGATCGAAGTTAAGCGAATACGAGAGTGTAGAGGAGCACTTCGGTTCACTTCGTGCAGCCTTGGCTCGCCTCGGGCGACTTCCGATTGTTGTTGGTTTTTGCGCCCGAGTGTACAGTTGCACGAGTGTATAGTGACGTACTTCAGACTTCGGTCAACTTCGACATGTAGTTCGTCGAAGCAACTTCGCGAGTAGCGTAGTGCTAGCTAAAGACTTCGAAGATACCTATATCAGAATTGAAGTCGGTATTTTTGTTACATTTCAGCATCCAGTGTACTTTATCGTATTTTCGATCACATAACTGTAATTGTTAGGGGCACGCGTGGCCCTTACCATCAGCGAACGAATTTCTCATTACAGAGTTCCATAAAAAAACGCTATAACTGTTAATATGGAGTACACTAAGGTCCGTGAATTATTTTTAGGCTCGTGGTCAGCGTCTTAATTTCATTATCTATCAAAGTTGTTTCCTTCAAAACAATATTGCATCATATTGATAGCTATATTTATTTTTAAACACAATTGTTTGTTCATTGATTCCGTTATAGGTACAGTAATTGAAAACATTTAAACTACAGTAATAAAAATTAAAACGGTGAAGAAAAACATCTTGAAAAACACTATTATTAAGTTAGTTGTTATTTTAGTTTATTAGATATTTACGTTTGACCACCATCTCGGCTGAGCGATGATGTGGCCGAAGATGGAGCAAATAGATCTAGAAGAAACTTATTCACTCTGGTCTTGAAGATATCCAGATTGTAGTTATCAGGAAACAGAGAAGACGGCAAAGAGTTCGATTCCTTAGCTGTACGCACTATAAACGTTTTTTTTATGTAACTGAATGACGAGACGAGCTGGTCGTTTGCCTGATGGTAAGCAATACGCCAGCCCATAACATATAAGCACCACCCAGAACTTTGTTTTGCAAAATCCTGCACTGCGCTCGTCACCCTGAGACAATTAGCTGTTGAGTCTCATTATGCCCAGTAATTTCGCTGGAATGTGAAACCAAAACGCTTTGTACGAATTGGCGGAATATCTTTTTTTTTACACTTTATTACATCTATGTTTGGCCACTATCTCGCCTGATGTGAAGCGATGATGTGGCCTAAGATGAAGCACATAGATCTAGAGAGAGACGGCAGTTGAGCGGCTGCTCAGACCCGTCTCCCCGATGGTTCACCGAACATCATCCCGAAACATGACTAGGTCGCTTGACGGCATGGCTTTGTTCGGTGGGTGGTATTACAACCACGGCCAGAGCCTACCACTCCAAAGCGCGTAAGCGGGTTTCATCACGATGTTTTCCTTCAGCGTTTTAGAGCGAGCGTACAATATCTGCACTTAACTATAAGTCATTAGTGCAGGGCCGAGTCGGGATTCGAACCCAGGTGCGTCGGATTGAAAGGCGCACGAGTTGCCGCTGAGCCACCCTCGCTCAAAATATCTACTAAATAGGGGTGATATTTGGCCGATCTTCTATTCGTCCTGTGATGGAAGGCGGAGGGTGGAATTAGGTCGCAAAGCTCCATGTGCCCTACCATACACATTCTATTTTGAATTAATCATAATTAGGTAGATAGATATAGATAGATAAATAAACACTTTATTGTTAAAAATCTTAAAAGTAGGTACATGAAAAACAAGTACATTTCACATTTACTATTTTCAGCATAACAATAGGCGATCTTATCGCTCAAAGTGATCTCTTCCAGAAAGCCTTTGAACAGAAAGGTAATTCCGATATTAATTATAATTAATCTAAATAATCATAAGTTCGTTCTTAGAATGCCCTTATTAATTTACTAGCAGAATATATTCTCAACATAAAAGTACAACAGGACAATAAAACAAAAAGATTTCTTAAATTTCATTTTATTCAACTATGAATTACTTAACAGAGGCAAGTTACGCTTTATTCTATCTATAGGTTGGTTGTCTGGACTTAAGTTGTACCTACCTATAGATGATTAGATGATTTATAAATAAATAGCAATATGAGATGCAATTGGAAGGTGTCATAAGCAGTAAAGTTGGCGGTCAGTATTGAAAGATTATTAAATAATGCAATGGAATCAGGCGTGACGTTGCGGAAGTTTTAAGTTGTAAAACTGAAACGCAATGAAAATATATTATGGAGTGTAATTCCGCTGAATATTTTCATTCCGTTACAATTTTTATTATTAAATAAAAAAATAATTTAGCTACAATTATTAAATTAGAGTTTTGCTAGGAAATACTATAAAAAAATAATAAACTAAAAAGAAATACACCCGAAGATCACATACATAGATTCCGGTCTAGGATTCCCTGTATCTAGGGAACTAGAACATGGTCCTACGACACCTAATAGTAGGGGAGCCCAAGCGGGGATTTCGGGATTTACTAAAGCGCGGCAGATTAATATACAGGGGGATACCTTGTACCCGGTTAAGTACCTCCACAAAACATGAGGCCCATATATAAGGCCGCCCGTGAAGGATACAGGATCAGATTAGTAAAAAAAAATTGACCATCAGAAACAATTAAAAATACGTAGGGCATTGATGCTATCAATATCTGATGCGCTCGAGGATGTCCATGCAACAGTTTTTTTTTACATATTTAAAAATCTATAGCCGCTTCCCCCACCGATGTAAAGGTATATATCATATAACATTTTTTTCTTCTTATCATCTAAGCTTTGCATCCCAATAGGTCTCTACGACGGTCGAGTAAATCCCCATTTAGCCTCGTGGGCTCCCCTACTATAAGCAAGAAACAAATGCTTGCGCTTTTTTCTGTGCACAATACGGGCTCGGACAAATTTTCAGAAAGTGTTTAAAATGAACCATAATGTATCGCACCTTCGCCTTCGGTGCAACAAAGTCACAAATAGCCAAAACTGCAAAATTGAGTTAAGTATGCCAAATTGTCTTAGAGCCATGCCTATATCGGGGCAACAAAAACACCCGCGAAAGTATCGCAAAAATCTACTAAATGGCGCGAGTGCCTTTGTGGTTATTGGTGCATTTTTCCATTCGTTTTGGGCCAACAAAGTTTGATTGGACAGTTGTGCCCCCGCGCCTGCGAGATTATGACGTGCGTTGGAGCTAAAGCGACACAAATGATGTAGACGAGTGCAAAAAGCCTGACTGAAATGCCTAAATAATAAGGCATAACTCATTTAACTAAATATTCCTGGTGCAACAAAGTCACAATTCAGGACATTTTTTTTGTTTTGCGTTTTATTAGAATAATTTTAGTAATTTGAATTAAACTTTTGACATGAAACTATAGAAAACACAATAAAGCATCAATTTTATAAAAAATGTAAACCTACTACAATTAAACATTCAGTAATAAGGCAATAAATGCGAAAAAAATCTTCAAAGTCCTCTCCTGTAAAATTCAAAACTGAGCTGTTGTGACTTTGTAGCACCGAAGGTGCGATATATAGCCATGAAAAATATTTTTTTAATTAAATAAAGTCCTAAAAATACCTAAAATTATGTTTAAATGTTATGTTTCAAATATTGCTGCGCAAAAGGTCACCTCAGACGTATGACGTCACACGCTGGCCAACGAAACGACAAGCTCTACGAAAGCAAACTTGCAAAGTGATTTCTTCCTTTTTGTTAAGTTTAAGAATTTAGGGTCGTCATGGCATTAAAACATATCGTTTTGATATAGATAAAAAATAAAAATATGAAATAAACACAAGCTCCGCACTCGGTATTTACTTTGAAATGACGTCATGCACTGTGTTGCAAAGACCTTATACTAAAATATAAGGTCTTTGCTGTGTTGTGTTTCGGGACAGATAAAAAATGTCAGAATTATTAGATTTTATTTACTGATTTAAAAATATAAATTATTATAATTTTACAAAAATATTGAATGAATGATCTTTCGAATTCGACAAACAAAGAAGAGTTTTTTTTTTTCGATTAATGTCCGATCCCCTATTACTACCATACCATCATTTATCAATTACTAGCTGACCCAACTGGACCGTAATATGTTACGCGCGGAGATGCTATACCCCTACTAGAACTCTGCTTCTTGATCGTTCGGCGTTCGGTTTGTTTGGTAGGCCCGCAGGATTGTCGGATTTATCTACACAGCTGTCTCTTGGTTCCTCAAAGGTTGTGTTTCTGGGTGTGCGCCCCACAGTCACCGCGCCAGCACGGGCCTGGGTAGCACGTTGTCGGGAACCGGCTCGTCCCAAGATTGGAAGCCGTACTTCTTGGGTTTCAGGACGTAGATGAACTGGAAAAGAGTTAATAGTAGTAAAGCTAACTAAATTACTTAATTGCCAGCGGAATTACTGGACATAAAAGACTTAAAATCTGATATCTCGGGGTGATGAGTTCAATGCAGTGCTACGCAGTGCTTTTTATGGTATTAAAAGTTCTGGGTGGCAGTGCAATTGTTATGGGTAGGCGTGGCGCTTACCATCAGGCGAACGACTTCCTCATCCCATCAGTCAGTTACAAAATAATGCGAAAGTTTGTGAGGATATGAAATGTTGTTATAGTTGCTTATATTTTTTCAGTAGGCGCTATACTTGGAGCTAAAGTTCGAGTAATAATTCAGTGCATTGATTTTTCTACTAGGCGCTGATCACAGGATACTCACGACTAAGAAGCCGTAAGCGGCGCCGACCAGGAAGCCAGCGGCCACGTCGCTCCAGTGATGGTAGTGCTCCTGCACCCGGGTCAAGCCCACGTACCAGGCGGCCAGGACCACGGCGAATTGGATGCCGTGACGGAGGAGCTTCGAGCCGCGCCACTTGCCTTTCATTTGCACGTAGCACTGGGGACAAGAGAATGTATTTAGTATGTTTTGTGTATGTTACTGCTAGCTACGCCGCGCAGTTTTTATTTATTTATTTATTTACAACAAAAACCACAGCTCTTAAAAAAATCTTAATTATAACTTAGTATAATGTAACTGACAGCCAAACTGGAAACTGAGTAATGAGACGAGCAAGTCGTTCGCCTGATGGTAAGCGCCACGCCTGCCCATAACAATTACAGTTCCACCCAGAACTTTATATACAGTAAAAAGTACTGCGTAGCACTGCATTGCGCTCATCACCCCGAGACATCAGATATTAAGTCTCATATGTCCAGTAATTTTGCTGGTTGCAATGCCCTTCAAAGAGGAACACAGTAATGCTTGCACTACTGTTTGGCGGCAGAATAACTGGCAAAGCGGTGGTACCAACCCAGACGGCCTCTCGCATACAAGAGACTACCAGTTAGAAGGGACCTGCCAGAGCTCATAACAATTAATATTAGATTTAAATAATTAGGAAGAAGAAAAATGATATTGCTCAATTGCAGGTTTGAACACCGTCCGAGCAATATCATTTTTCTTTATCTACTTCTTAATTATTAAAAATCTTAAGATAGCCTTTCGCCTAGCATGCGCTAATGCTTTCAATATCAAAAATGTAATATTAGAGATGAATTTTTGGCCGACGGCCGACCCTGGAGACTTACAACGTAAAACACAGCGCAGTACATGGCAAAGCTGGAGTGGGCACTGGGGAATGAAAGCCTCATGTCTTTCAGCCGTGCCTCGTCGGTGCCTTGGCACGTGAACGCCTGGATGTAGCCCAGGCTGTTCAGCGCGGATGCGTTCGCGATTGGCTGGCATACCTGAAATGGAAATGATTGGAAAAAAGTTAAATAAATAATAATCATAAATTCATTTATTTCAGGCAATAATACGGTTAACAAATTAAAAGTACCAGAGGCCCATAATATATACAATTTATATACACTAAAGCTACGATCAGGGAATTAACTTCGGCTTCGCCTCCCTGTAGCGCCGGAATACTATGCCTTCGGGCCAAAACTCAGAAGCCAGGAACGTCTCTTTATACTTCGCCGGAAGCCGGAGCACGAAGGACTTGAAACTATCTATCATAATCATCATCATCCCATCACGTGCCCACAGCTGGGACATGGGGTCTCTCATAGAGTATGTGTCATAATCCGCCACGCTGGCCCAATGCGAGTTGGTGGATGTCACATGCTCTTGAATTTTTGTAATTGATTCTTGGACATGCCGGTTTCCTGGCGATGTTTTCTTTCACCATTTCTAGAGCGAGTGTTAAATCCGCACATAATTTAAGAAAGTCAGTGGTGTGAAGGCAGTGGGATTCGAACTTGGATGCGTCGGATCAAAAGTCGCACGTGCTCCTAATGAGACATAGTCGTTCAAATAAATATTTATAATATGGTGTAATTCTTCTTCTTCTTCTCTCGCGTGAGTATGTGGCCAACACTGCGACAGCCTCTGTGGTGTAGTAGTTGGGCAGGCTGCCTCAAATCTCATACACCACTGAGGTTGCGGGTTCGATTCCCGCGACGGGACATGTTTGTACACAGAAAAAAAAGCGCAAGCATTTCTTTCGTGTGTGGGTATTGTGGGAGCATGGTCCTCACAGTTCCTGGTGCCCTAGATAAAGGGAATCCTATTTAGGGGTCAGGATCTACAAAGGTGATACTTGGGAGGAAAAAAAAAAGAAATCCTCGTGTAAAAAAAAAATTGTCAGATTATACCGCCCGAAGGCCTCCGACATGACCTAACGATTGTTGTCTTAGGCACCATCCGGGACCGACGGCTTCCGAAGCGCGGTAGCACTCCGATGTAAGTACCACACAAACGGTCACCATCCAAGTTGTGACCGCTGCCGCTGCTGCGAACGTGGAGATCTGTTACGAACGGCTAGGCGAGCTACGCTACGAGCGCTTCTATTACTATGGTCTAATGATGTAGTATTTACTTTGGTTGCTTTTTATGTCATATAAGTTATATTGCAAGTTGCGATCCATCGTAACTTATTCCAATTGCAATTTAAAAGCATCAAAGTTCAAAGATGATCTAATTAAATTTCTTAATTTTCCCGATAACTGAAAAAGTTCGATCGTAATCAGGGCCTTATAAAGTTTTATTGAGTTTGTTTTATAAGCGAATTTTAATTTTTAAACTCTGTGAAGTGTGGTTAATTAAAATTTAAATGTTATGTTATATGTTTGTATGTATGTTAGTCTGTAAGGTATATATTCTATGGGCCTCTGTTAATTTTACTTTGTTGTACTTTAATATTACCTAAAATAAAGAGTTTAATAATAAATTAACTAAAATTTGAAAAAACCGCTGACTAAAATAACCTATAAAAAGTAAAAAACGGTTGAACCGATTTTGATTAAACATGTTTAAGAACCACCGCTAAAAAACCTGCATTGAAATAAAAAAAGCACATCCAAATCGGTTCACCCGTTTAAGAGCTACGGTGCCACAGACAGACATAGTGGTCAAACTTATAACACTCCTCCTTTTTGCGTCTGGGGTTATAAATCTGTCAGAACACCTAATCAATGGATTGCTACGCGTAACCATAACTGGACCATATTGGGACCTCTATTCCGTTTGATGACCATGCATTAAAGCTAAACCAGGCCTAGCGCACTCCGCACTGTAGGTACGAAGCTACAAGTACATAGCCGGACACCGACGGCGGGTCGCGCGTCGTTACTCGTGCCGCGTCAGAAGAGATAAGAGCTTTGCGATAGAAAGAGAGCCGCTCTGTAGGTTAATATGACTGGTAGGTATGCAGCGCTATGCGAGCTGAATTGAATTTTATTGCGTCATAGCAAGTCACTATTTGTTTACATTTCTTTGAAAGAAAGAAACAACAATTTATTTTTGACAAAACTGCACACAACAAACAATGCACATACACATGTGCAGCAGGACAGAAAAAAAACAAACAGTCACAGCGTGTGTATGGAGATCGCTGCCGTGTACAGTGCAGTCAAAAAAGGGTCTGTGCTCAGCAAAATGTTGTGAAGAATCCACAACGCTGGTTTTCTGCACTTTGCGGAGTGATGCTTCTGTCTCTTAGTATTCTGTGGCTAAACATAAATAATGCCAGGGGAATATTGATCAGGCTCGAACATTTGGATTTGTTATTTTACAGGCATGGATTCATTATATGGCATTCAATTCATCTTAATAAACTTACATCATAAAAGTGTGGTCTTAGCCTCCCAATGACGTATTTAGACAGGTTCGAGGTGAGCTGCTGGCATGCGGCCCCGAAACAGAAGATGCCTATCGTCGAGTAGGACTCCCACACCCAGCCGGGGATGACGGCGTCTGACTGGAACCTCTCCACGTTCTTGCCCTGGCGATCTCGTATGATTTCTACTACCAGGATCTGAAAATTTAAAGTGATTTCGATTTCAGTAATCTAATATTTAATAAACCCCTGACACAAACAAACTATAAAAAGAAAAGACAGCTGAACAGATTTTGATTAAACATGTCTAGACACCACCGCTAGAAAAATTATCTTTCCGTATAGCTTCGTTTTATATGTACTTGTTTATGTATGTATTACTTCCTTATTATGTATGTTACAGAAATATTTAATATTGTATTTACTATATTTATATACTTAGTTATTGATATTTATTTTAGAGTATATAATTATATATATGATTATAGTTGCTGATTTTTTATTCAAACCGTAACCGTACACTGAAACCCAAACCGAAACTAAACCCTTCAACTGAAACCTTCCTTCTTTTAACTGAAACTGAAACCCTTCAGTAAAGATCCTGAAGGGTTTGCTGAAAGAAAACTCATTTTAGGGTTAAGCTCGCCTTTGTACATGTAGTTTATAATCCACGATGTAAATGTTCTGACAGTCTACAATTAAGAATATAAGAAAGCCTGCTTCAAATGAAAAAAACCGCATCCAAATCGGTTCACCCATTTTAGAGCTACGGTACCATAGACAGACACACACAGATAGTGACAGACACAGATAGTGGCCAAACTTATAGCACCCCTCCTTTTTGCGTCAGGTGTTAACAAAGTATGTAATAGACTCTTCTAAATCATAAGAGAAAAATGAAATCAACCGCTTGCAATCATGGCTTAGAATTATAACAAAATAATGAGATCATTGATTGATTAATAGTTCTTCTAGGTATAGCTAATTGAAATGAATTAAGATAAGATAAAAATTGTAACAATAAGCTAGAAATTGTAACAATTTTACCATATAAATAACATAAACAATCACTTTATAAACCCACTTATTTTACTTTTTAACCGACTTCAAAAAGGAGGTGGTTTACAATTCGACGGTATGATTTTTTTTTTTTTTTTTTTTTTTGTGTGTTTGTTACGCGATTTCTCCGCCAATTATGCATTGATTTCGATGATTCTTTTTTTGATTGGCAGGTAATACTTCAAAGGTGGTCCCATATAAATTTTATCGAAATTCATTCAGTAGTTTTTGAAAAAAATAGCAAAAACAAAAAATATAAGTTTAATCTTCAAGTCGGTTCTTGTTTTTTTCGTAACCAACTTTATAAAGGTGGAGGTTTGTATTCGACTGCTTCACCTGCTTCACCCAGGGTTGACTTCCGGTGAGGGAACTCCTCAACGGTGAATAGTACAGACACAACATTTCGTAAATGGATTTAACCATAATAGCCTGTTCTAAATTCCATCATGACATGGCAGATACACCCAGGATTGACTTCCGGCGAGGGAACTCTTCAACAGAGATATAGGACAGACATGAAATTTTTTTGTACATGCATTTAATTGTGATAGCCCGTTTTAAACTTCGTCATGATGTGGCTTCTAGATCATAAAAGCTTGTCTTTAAAAACTTTTTGAATTAATTTAATTAAAACTTGTTTTTCACTAAAAAGGGTAAAATAAATTATTTTTCAAAAAAAACTAAACCGACTTCAAAACCACAAATGGCACTCAAAAGTAAAAAGTAAATTAATATAATTATCATAAGCGCTACCCACTCATATATTTGAAGTCGGTGCCAGCCAAGTCTAAAAGGTAGTAGATAGATACTACCTACAAGTAGTACTTACTATATACATATTTATCTGCTACCTATTAGACTTGGCTGGCACCGACTTCAAATATATGAGTGAATAGCGCTTATGATAATTATATTAATTTATTTTTTACTTTTGAGTGCCATTTGTGGTTTTGAAGTCGGTTTAGTTTTTTTTGAAAAATAATTTTTTACATCTGACTGGGTCAGCGTTTGACCGCGATCTCACCTGATCACCTGTGGTCGAAGATGTAGCACGCTTACCCAGTTAGTACTTGTTCACTCTTGATTTGAACACACCCAGATTGTATTTATGTTGAAACACAGACGACGGCAAGGCGTTCCACTCCTTCGACGTTCGCATCAAAAAGGATGATTCGAAACGTTTAGTACGGATAGGCGGAACGTCCACCATGTAGGGGTGACGTTGTGCCGATCGTCTGGTTGTCCGATGGTAAAATGGTGATGGGGGGATCAGATTGTGCAGTTCTTGAGTACTTTATTTTGAAGTTGTAATATTTGTAGGAGGTAATCTCTAGAACCATTGATATAATTTCAATAATTCGTTCATTGATAGAAAGAATATACACTACAAATATCCCTGAGTAATATAGGCATTATTTTATTACGGACGAAGGCGCGGGCGCGGGCTGTAGCTAGTATTACCTAAACAGAATTTAAAAAAATTCTCCTTGTGCACTACAACTACCATACAAGTAAAAGTGTGTGAATGGCCAACTTCAAAGGTATACCCCATTTCTATTCGCAGCTAATATATATAATTCTAATAAAAAATCGGGGTAGGTATTTATAATTTTGTTCTAAGGAAATACAAGTATTTTAACTTTCGCATTTATATTTATATATTGGTGTGATATATAACAATTTTCCCGCAGCAGGTTCGCACTACGCAGTAATCCGATGGCGAGACGATTTATCGACATAGCCATTACTATCTCAAGTGAAATGGCTTTAACTCGCTACTATTGTTGGTACCGAAATTTGAAAATTAGAATAACATGTCACCGCAATATTACAGCAGAGAATGACGTAACAACGAAATATCAAGACAATGAATAATTCTACAGCGAAAGTTTGTGATTGGATGATTAGCTTTGGCTTATTCTTCTTCTGGCGCATCGCTGGCCGCTGCCGCGGCACGCTCGCTTCGCTCTTTCGGCGCGCAGTGGCACACCAGTAACCTAACTCTCCTCCTCGCTTCGCTAGTCGTCGTACCAGTTTCACTGTAGAATTATTCATGGTGTTTTTTATTTATTTTTATTTGGTACATAGACAAACAAGCAGACGGCCCGCCTGGATGGTAAGAGGTTACCCTCGCCTATGGACACCTGCAACACTCGGGGCGTAACTGGTGCGTTGTCTACCTTTAAGGATTCTTTTCACGCTTCTTTTACAGTAACCTATATTATAGCCCCGCGGGAAAACCTCGGGCGGTGGTCGTGGTCTTGATATTTCGTTGTAACGTGATGCGCTGCAGTAACATTGCGGTAACATGTTAATTAAAATTTTCAAATTTCGGTACCAAAAACCATGCCGTCAAGCGACCTAGTCGTGTTTCGGGATGATGTTCGGTGAACTATCAGGGAGACGGGTCTGAGCAGCCGCTCAACTGCCGTCTCTCTCTAGATCTATGTGCTCCATCTTAGGCCACATCATCGCTTCACATCAGGCGAGATAGTGGCCAAACATAGATCTATTAAGAGTAAAAAAAAAAACAATGTAACGCAGGAAATACAGTTAACTAACACTAACCGATCATTTTGTGCTTATAAATACCTTAATAATAGTAGATTGTATCATAAGGGAGCAAAATAATATTTTTACGGCGAGGGCGCTTTTTTGAATCCAGAGCGAAGTGAGAGATTCTAGAGTAGAATCCTGAACGTAGCGAGGGATTCAAAGTACGTCGCCCGAGCCAAAAATATATTTTGCGCCCGAGTGATACACTCTACTTTTCATCACCCACTATGAGAAAATAAAAGCGCCTCATATTTTATTCACTGTCACTTGAAGAACTCATTTTTCAAAACAAAACAAAACAATGAATTTCTAACAATCCGTGAAAATTTACGAAAACGCGGGCTGTAGTTCGCGCTTTTTTAATTTGTTTTTTTTTTCATTCATCCGGCGGCGTGACTATGGGCCGTCGTACCAGCCAGTCTTTATTCAAACAATATTTGCGTTCGATTTCTTTGGTGCTGAACACTAAGATGTTCCAAATTCAAAAAGTGCGCGGCAAAGATAATTGCGGCGCATTTATAAAGAGGATTAAAAACTCATTACTGCCCGCTAAAAGTTTCTTATAGAAAACACCACCTTTGGGTGCACATAAAGGCGAACCAAGTCGTCCTTTTCGAATAGATGGGATGAAAATTTTATTTTCTATGTTCTATTGTTTGGTGTTGGTGTTGCAATAAAGTACATTTCAAAAGTACTGTACACAACTAAATTGACAGCCGGCTGTGGTTGGGCTCATACTATCCTTACACATCAGCGCTTGCGAGTTTTCGATTCTCACTGAGACAAAGTTATGTGAACGTTCGAGCATTAATGAAATCAACAAATTACTAATCTCGGAACATTACTTGTGCGTTGACTACCTTTAAGAATTCCTTTCACCCTTCTTTTGAAATGCCCCATATTATAGCTTCGCGGGAAAACCTCGGGTGGCAGCCCATTCCTTATCCTGCAGGCTGTAATTCTTATGGTATTAAAAATTCTGGGTGGCACTGCAATTGTTATGGGCAGCCATAGCGCTTACCAACAGGCGAACATCTTGGTCGTCTCGATACACAGTTCCATAAAAAAGGCTAACTCACCGTGAGAATAACAAAAGCAAAGCCCACTCCGCCCAGCACGGCTTCAGTGATGCTTTGCTCCCGGAACGGCAGCCGGATGGACTGGTCATCTTCAAAGTAGCCCTGCTCGTACGGCGTCCCCCATAGTAACAGGAATAGAAGGGGCAGGGCCACTGGAATGTAGAAGTATGGAATAAGTAAGTACTTATTAAATACTCAAAGTAAAGTAAGTAAGTAAAGTACCTCTTTTGTTTGAACTTGCCAATTTTGAGAAAAAGGTTCATTTCTTAAAACTAAGATGACATTTTGTTATTTATCTTGTGTGAAAATACATGCTTAAACAATATAGATAGATAAATAGATAACACTTTATTGCACTTAAAAAAGAAAACAGAATTACAGTTGGTAATACATAATCAATAAGTACAATAGGCGGTCTTATCGCTAAGCAGCGATCTCTTCCAGACAACCATAGGGTAAGGAAAACAACACTTAAAAGAGGATAGTGTGCAGTAGATAATAGTAGAACGAATGAAATGATTTTAAACTTAGATTATTAAAATATGATATATAAATATATAGATATACAAATATATATAGATACATTTATACATAAATACACTCGAGAGCAATGAATCCGGGTCACTTAAAGAATCCTAAAAATCTCGGAAACTAAAAATGCTAGGTTAATGCAATAAATTGTATTTAATAGACAATGTAATACTCCTTAAATGAAGGTATTAAAACTTCTTAGTTATTGTAAAGTTATATCATAAAAAAATCAAATTTGAAAAAGGGCCACTTTCGAAGATGGAACTACGAAATTACAGCATTTGGTTTTGCTTTTGTTTGTAATCTGTCATTTATGTGGGTACATAAACCATGTTGATAGTGCTCTATATTCATTATTCAAGCTGAAATTATGTCGCTTACGCCTGAAGAATGCACCAGAATACTTACAATGCTGGAAACCGGCCGGAGTCAGCGCGATACAGCCAGGACTGTCGGTGTGTCGCTGTCAACAGTACAAAGAGTTCTCCGACGTTACGAAGAAACTGGTTCTAACCTACGCAGACCAGGAACGGGCAGAACCAGGTGTACCACAGCACGAGAAGACCGATACTTGGTGAACACCATGCTTCGAAATCGCTTTCTCACAGGAACTGAACTCACCAATCAGTTTCGACGCCTCGGAGGAAGTAACCCAAGTGCATGGACAGTAAGACGTCGGCTTGCTGAATCTAACTTAAAACCCCTTAGACCTGCAAACGGCCCTAAACTGGAGCGTGGGCATCGTATTTCGAGACTAAGATATGCCCAGAGCCACGTAAATTGGAGTATTGAAGATTGGTCAAAAGTTATGTTCTCCGACGAATCAAAATTTATGCTCTACAAGCACGATGGAAGACACAGAGTGTATCGAAGACCAGGGGAAAGATTCAAGCAAGCATGCATCGAAGAAAAAGTAGCCTACGGTGGTGGGTCTGTACTTGTGTGGGCCGGAATTTCTTCTGAAAGTCGCACAGAGCTGGTGATCATAGAAAACGGCTCTTTAACTAGCGTAAGATATGTGGAAGAAATCCTCAATGATCACGTTGGTCCATTTATGGTCAATTTAGGTGAGGATGCTATATTTATGCATGACAATGCCCGACCTCATACAGGTAGGATTGTGAATGACTACCTTCAAGAGATGAACATTACTCGTATGGAGTGGCCAGCGCGCAGCCCGGATATCAACCCGATCGAGCATGCTTGGGACGAGCTAGGCAGATGCGTAAAACAACGAAACCCTCCCCCAATCACGCTTCGTGAGCTCAAAATTGCTCTCACAGAGGAATGGGAGAATATTCCCCAAAATCGTATAAGGAACTTGGTGTACAGCATGCCAAACCGCGTAAACGCAGTAATGGAAGCACGAGGAGGCAATACGAAGTATTAAAATTCAAGAAAATCGTAATAAAGTTCAAAAATTTCATGTTTCCTATTTTTGTTTTAAGGAGAGATCAGCAGTTTTTTCTTTATGTAATTTTGTGTTAATAAAATGTATGGTGACTCATATTTTTTTTACTTTCATTTAAGGAGTATTACATTGTCTATTAAATACAATTTATTGCATTAACCTATCATTTTTAGTTTCCGAGATTTTTAACATTCTTTAAGTGACCCGGATTCATTGCTCTCGAGTGTACATCTATATTGTCTATACATACTATAAAACATATACATATATAATTCCAATATATACGCAACAAATGTACATAATATATATAGTAAGTAGGTATATAAATACATAAAAACAGCAGACTTTCATGATGACAGGTAAAAGTTTTTCACACGAAGCTTAAATATTTGAAGCGTCTTCGCTTGTCTAATTTCTATGGGAAGAGAGTTCCACAATCGCGTGCAATATGTGTTTTTTAAATAAAACTCGTAACAAACTTGGAATCAATATGCGCCAAAATGGCATGATTTATTCTTTACTAGCTGCGCCCGGCAGTTTCACTCTGTGTTTTTTAAATAAAACTCGTAACAAACTTGGAATCAATATGCCCCAAAATGGCATGATTTATTCTTTACTAGCTGCGCCCGGCAGTTTCACTCTGTGTTTTTTAAATAAAACTCGTAACAAACTTGGAATCAATATGCCCCAAAATGGCATGATTTATTCTTTACTAGCTGCGCCCGGCAGTTTCACTCTTGGTTTCCCGGGGTAAACGGTAGTCTATATCCTATTCCAAAACCTAAAGTTCCCAGACCTAAGTCGTAATATTTAAGTTTTCTTTGCCTAAACCAAGTTTCTAAGTAAGTCTTGTCCATCCAAAGGTTGTCTGAAAGGGATCGCTATGAGCGATCAGACCGCCCATTGTAACACTTTAGTTTATAAGTTTGTTAATTTTCCTTTTGTTGTTATAATTTCTGGTATATAATAAAGAGTTTTCTAATCTAATCTAACCTAAAATACCAAATTTCATCAAAAGCCGTTTAGTAATTTTGGCGTGATTGAGTGCCATCCATCCATCCATCCTCACAAAATTTTGCATTTATAATATAAGTAGGATTGTAATATTTTTTTATAAATAGTCGGCTTTTAAAAAAAAAATTATCATATATACAGTTATTGGATTTATGAATTAAAAAGAACATATACTGTTTTAGCATTTATTTTCCCAGAAGATAAATAATAAAGTTTCTTCTTAGTTTATGAGGAATAAACACTTTTCTCAAAATTCGCGGCATATCTAACAATATCAAAAGTCACCGCTCCCGCGAATCAAGGGCAGCAATATTTGACATCTTCGCGAGATCAAAGGTTAATTGAAGGCGACAACAAGCTGCAGTGCTCTATCTAGCAGATCAAATAAGATTTTTGTAGATTTGAATCTGTCTCCAATTCTCCATGAGTTAAACGAGAAAGATTAAAATCATGGATCATACAGGAGCATCTATATTCCTAGTTACTAGTTATTGATTAGATTAAGCTTTTTATAGAAACACTACAGCCCCCTACCCATATGTCCCTCAAGCGCCAATCGTATAGCGTGTTGAGCTCAAATTAAGGTGTACCTATATTCACTGCAGCTAATGAGATACGGTCTAATTATTGTCGATTCAGGCAAGAAATCTATTTTTTTTTAACGGGCGGCTGCCTTTATTACTGAAACAACTCTACAGTCTACTTACTAAAACTAAACTAACTACTTACAAGGAGAAGCAATTGGACAACCCATAGACCATTAAAGGCCTATAGATAGCTCAAATGCTCCAACCCACTACCAGTTGGGAGCGTACCTAAGATGTTGGCAGTATTGCCCCGTTGGATTGCAATACTGATATGTTGAGCCAAATAAGTCCCAGCAAAATCTAATCTAATCTAGAAATCTAATTAATCTCATTCATTTGTACCAAAATACGATAACTACAAGTTGAGATAACCTTAATAGGACAATATCTGGCATCATAAGACATTGTCGCAGTGAATCTACACCTTAATCTGAACTCAAGACTGGTGCTAGAGGGACATATGGGTACGGGGGCTGAACCTGTCGAGACTGTAGTCAAGGAGGACGACGAGTTTCAAATCCTACGAGCTTCGGCTTCCTGCAAAATATAAGGAGACATTCCTGGTACCCGAGTTTTGGTCCAAAGGAATATATAGTGTTCCGGCGCTACAGAGAGGATAAACCGAAATGCCCAATGTATTGTTATTAATATAACTGGACAAAGATAAGAAGGATTTATTTTATCAACAAGTGCTTCCTTTCGTAATCCCCATTCTGAATAATAGTTGACGCCATGCACATTCTTTAGCGTATCTCTCTCTTATAATGGGTAATAATTTCAGGATTATTGGATTACGTATTATTTTAGCTTATCGGCAACTTATTGAATGTCATTCGATAACTCATAGCCAGAACAACTACAATATATTTTTATCTTTAGGAGTTATCTTTTACCAACAGATATCTATTTAGTATTGATTCATATTGAAACAATTTGTGCCCTTGAGTGATTCAGTTATCAAAATCATTTATCTAACTGTTGGCGGCCTCAAAACCTTGATTATAAAGGCACGTAAAAATATATTTTTCAGGAAAACAATAAATAAAGAACCAATTAACAATTATATACAAATATATAGAATGATAAAAACTAAACTAACCTATAACAAAATTAAAAAATGAAATGAAATATACTCGTAAAACACAGAATTTAGGTCACCGTCCGCGGGCAAGGTACCCAAAAAGCTGGCGACGTTACCTCGTTGAATAGCCAGACTAATTCGTTGGCAGAGGTAAGCGCCAGCTCTTTGGTCACCTGTTGTTTCTATGAATAAACAAACAACAATAAATATAATAATATAGGTATGGTTCCATTCGTCTTCTTCTTCTGACGTGTGGGAGTGTGGCCAATCCAAAAACTGTCGGAGTTTTTAGACCACCCGAAGGCTTCCGACATGGCCTAAGATCGAAGCACGGCAGCGCTCAGATGTAAATACCCACACAAACGGTCACCTATCCAAGTTGTGACCGCTGCGAACGTTGCATCTATTATCAACGGCTAGGTGGGGTGCACTACAAGCGCGTACCAGCTATACCACTTTTTTTAATGACTGTCGTCTCACGGTCTCTACACAGAATACTAAGCACCCACAGAATACTAAGGGACAGAAGCATCACTCTGCAAATAAATTTAAACAAATAGCGACTCTTGCTGTGACGCAATAAAATTCAATTCAGCTCTCGTAGCGCTGCATACCTACCAGTCATATTAACCTACAAAGCGCCTCTCTTTCTATCGAATAGCTTTTATCTCTTCTGAAGCGGCACGTGTAACGACGCGTGACCCGCCGTCGGTGTCCGGCTATGTACTTGTAGCTTCGTACCTACAGTGGGCCTACACTAGGCCTGGTTAAAGTGACCAGTGAGCGTTATCTCTTCGCCTATTGCGAATACATGTTAACAAGGGCACAGAATAATATTAATAGTACCTACAACCAAGGGGATACACCTATACCTAAAGATAGGTAGGTACTTTTATGTTTGTAATGTTTATCTCATGTTTGAGATATCTCGATAATTCTGAGTACTCATGGCTTAGTCACAATGTAATGTTGGACGATGTCGGTGGCTTTGGTAGTCGCTACGTTTAGATCCCTTACCTAATAACATATATTTTGTCCCGGGAAACCTCGAGTAAAACCGCGCGGCGCAGCTAGTATGTAAATAGTTTTACAAATTAATCGATAACTTCGTTAAAATGTGTTTAATTTAAAGTCATTGTGTTACGAATATTTACATAATAAAGAGGAAAATTTTACGCATAATTCAAAGGGGAAAATGCTGCTCGGACACTGTTGAACGTACATAACCTACACTTATTTCTGAATACAGACCTATAGATACATTATTGTTAACTCGTACGAGTGAACTCGATCCGAGCGTACTTGTATCATGAAGAATTGACATTGTTGTCTCACTATAATTAAGTTTCATTTAATATGTACACTCGCTTATTCTGTTCTGTGGATATGATATTAGAACAGTACCTTTCTGCTACTACATAACTCCAGGTCAGTTTTGTTATAATGGAGGCAGACTGGAATAATTGAAAACACTTTCCTTAACAAGAGCTTGAAGTAAACTTACCGCACGCCAAGACAACGAAGTCCAATACAATTTTCCACACAATCCTGTTCCCCATTTCACTTACGATTCACGACTGATTTTGCATATTTATTAGCGCGATATCTAACGCGGCATGGCGCGATAAAAGCCACCGGAAACTGATAAACGTGAGTAATGTAGGTAGTCTGTAGGTAGGTGCGGAGTGAGTCAGTGAATCTGTGGACAACGGTTACGATTGGCTGAAGTCCTTGCTCTTTTTGTCCGCGGAAAACATGAACGTAACTTTTTTTTAAATATTTTTTTAATCTTTGGTCGTCTTTGGACATCGTATCCGGGGCAATAAAAATATAAAAAAACTAGCTGTTGCCCGCGACTTCGTATGCGCAGTGAAGTTATTTAACCTGTTCCCGATAATTTTCCATTCCACTCCTGCTCCTGCTTCGCTCCAATCCCGATCCCGTCCCGGTCCTATCCCTTCACTCTCCCGCTCCTGCTTTCGTCTCGCTCCTATCTAGAGCACTTCCTTTTCCTATACCATAACCGTCCCGCTTCTAACCCCATTATATCCCGTTGCCGACCCCTCCTAACCCAGAACCGTCCAACCCTCTAATCCTGTTACCTACCCGCTCCAATCCCGTATCAGTAAAAAAACAAATGAACGGACACAACTTAAGTTTGTTTACACAACACTGTGATTTAACTTGTCGCAATTCCTTAGCTTAATTGATCTAAGTAACTTTTGCATGATATTTTTATTACTTCTTTATTTCAGGTAACAATAGTTAAATTAGTGACTAAAGTAATGCTAAGATCCATATTATATATACCTTACAGACTAACATACATATTATAATATTAAAAACTTTTTTTATTAAGCTACAACAAGGAATTGTTTTCGCCTACTTTCCCTGTACCGGCGGTAGACTATCCCTGCAGGCCAGAAGTCCGGGGCGATCTTCGCGTGTTCCGCTGGAACCTGGAGCGCGTAGGACTTGAAGTCAGTGGTCCTAGTCTGCTCTGTCTGGTCGGGGTTACAACTCGTAACGTTGAAGTTGTAACCGTGGCGGTGCCACGATGATTACGGCTAATCTGTCGAAGCCGGCGCTTTTTCTCCATGAGCGTGAAAATATGATTGTGGCGCAAGGCTGCAAGTTTTAGTAAATCAGGCGGTCGGAAATCCAAGCAGATTTGTACAATGTTGTGGTTATTTTGGTTCGCACAGTACGAATTCTGTGAATTTCTATAGGGACTTTCCTTTAAAGGAACAGATTCAATCAAGCCTATTTTTTAACCTAGCTTTTGTCAAACAATTGATTTATTATTTAATATTAGGTACTGTACTTAAAATTGACTTCAAGCGAACGACTTGCTTGTCTCATCACTCAGTTACAAAAATAAAACTTTAAAGTTTGTAAGACGTAACCATCTGGTAGATCTGGGGAGACGGGTCTGAGCAGCCGCTCAACTGCCGTCTCTCTCTAGATCTATGTGCTCCATCTTAAGCCACATCATCGCTTCACATCAGGCCAGATAGTGGCCAAACATAGATCTACTACTGTACTACTGACTATTGTCTATTATATTTGCCAAAAATTGTATGTTAATCTATTGGTTTTGTGATTTTTTAGAATCAAGATGACTACATTCTCAAATCAAATCAACACTGCGGTCTTAGGGTCGAAATTAGTAAAAATCGGTATAAATATAATATTTTTATTATGATTTTAAGGTTAACCTTTACAGTAAATAAATAGCTGCCTTACGCCTAAATAATATCTAACACTATATTAGGCAGTGCATTAAGGTTTTAATATCTATACATTTTGTTGCGTTTAAGGCTGATAATACCGAGACACCTTCCTAGGTAATTACGGAGCTATTGCTTTTCTATAGCCTACGGTTGTCTGGAAGAGATCGCTGCTTAGCATTAAGAGCACCGATTGCATCTGTTATGGGCAGGCGTTTTGCTTACCATCCCATACTCAATTCATTAAAAATATCGTAATTTTTTGAAGTTCAGCTGTACAAAACTATTTATGAGTTTTGTATAGCTACAACACTAATTATAGAGATATAAAATAACACATTATTTTTGATTTTAAATAATTAGGAAGAAAAATGATATTGCTCGGGTAGGGATCGAACTTGCTTCTTCGGAATACCGTCCTAATGCCTCAACCACTGGGCCACCGAGCCTATTAAGGCGTCGGGACGTACATACTTAATAGACAAGTACCTCGACATTATCAGCAAAAAACGCACACAACAATTTTTCTTTCACGTGTCACCAATATGTCAAAATAATCAAATAAAAAAAGTGTGACACTTGGAGACTGCCGCGGTAAAGCTATTGCATAGCATTCGGAGTGGGGGGTGTTAGGTTATTTTCGTTACGGAACTTCTGGATTCGGTCTCCACGCTCAAGGCCCGCGATAGAAGCTATGCAATAGCTTAATAATCATGCAACTTAATTAACTAGCACCTATCCGTAACTTATACTAGGTATATAATAATCTGCAATATTTTACATATCTATTTATCACAGAATTAAAATACATGCCTCTCTTGCCTTCAAGGTGTGGGAGGTGAATATATACTAAACGTATTGGTGGTTGGGTGCACAATATTTTCTAGAGACTCATGAATAGAAGCCAGATTTTTTGAAAATATATATTTTTTAAGACAAGCTTTTAACAATAGTAACTTTTAAACTTTCGCGATTCGAACACATAGTTTATGATAATAAAACGGGACTTAATGTTAATGTTTTTAGCGCGATTAAGTCCCGTTTTATTATCATAAACTAAGCTTTTAACAAACTCGCAATCGGAACCGCGAGCCGATTAAAATGAGCCCAAACAATAGTAGTTTACGATTATTAATCAGTTCCAATGCCCACCTTCCGTCTCCATCATCAGATTAGCTGGCTGTCACCATATTGCATTGTCATCGGACTTTGACAAGTATGCAATATTTTAACTACATAAGTTTAGAGGAAGTGGTTCTAATTCAACTTGCAAGATTTGACCCAAATGTGTACTTGCAAAAAAACAGAATAAAGTTTGAGGGCTCATTTTTCAATCTTTGAATAAGTGTCACGGAAGGCCGGCTGTGCAAGCGAGGTAGTTATGTAGCCATTGCATGCGAAAAGACGACAAAATATGTTGGCTTTGATGTTTTTTTTCTCTTTATTTAAGGAGCTTTAGGTTTTGATGTTATCCAGTCGTTTTACACTACTTGTCTATACTTTCCATTTCCATTTTCCTTTAAGTTAGGATTGAACAACCGTACCTTAGAATTTTAACTTGTCTGTGGCAATTTGCGGTTTTTTTCGTGTGGTTTAAGTTACAAAAAGCTTTCGACATTGAATATCCCTGTAAAATATTGTACGCTTACAATAGACAGTGTACAAATAAAACTTATTGTAAATATGTAAAAAGGGTATTGTTTAAAATTTGTAAGCCCCGAAACACGAAATGTGACACCTTGTTTATAAACAAATGTTTAAGCCTTAAATGTGGCTTGGCTCAGAACTGATGGCTGATATACTCAGGTAAAATAATATGATGCTAAAAATCTCAGATTTAAAACAAAATGTGAAAGTTTTTGAGGATGGATGGATGGATGGATGGATGGATGGATGGATGCTTGTGACTCAATCACGCGAAAACTACTGAACGAATTTTGATGAAATTTGGTATATAGGTACTCTAAGTTTTTTACCGAAGGTGAAACCGCAGGTCGAAGCTTGTAATTCATAAACATACTTTTTAAATGCATTTTTTAACTTTTAGACATTCTAAACGTATAATATAATATGCCGTTTTTTTTAATTGCACAAAATAACTTAACTAATTCATAAAACGCCACCCTTACTTCTAAGTTATTTTTAAATAAAAATCCTAACTTACGCTAAAGCTTATAATAAAATTGTACTTTACAATATTTTTCGCTTAAAATTGTAAAAAAATTAAAGAGCTGAAAATAAATATTCAATAAATAAGTTTTTTTCTAATAAAAAGTAAAGAACTGAAAATTAAGTAGAAGGCTAAGCGTAAAAAACAAAACTAATAAAAAGAAAAATATACTTAACGAATATGTCAAAAATACTATTTTACTAAGGAAAAATATTCAGAATAACTTTTCCCAAGTAGAACAGTTATAAATGAGAAATAATTGTACTAAATCTTTTTACAACATTACATTAATTAATCAACGAATACACATCATGCTATTCAATAGCATACTACAGCATGCCTATTCATATGCCACGCATAATTGCAATAGCATGCTATTAGGCAACAATTGCTAAATAGCATGCTAGTTTTCAAAGTAGGTAGCATGGCTGTAATTCGCTTATGTAAATATCAACACAAGTTGAAACTAGATTCTTTTCTATTCGAAAATGCTATAACTTTCGATATTTCTGCGATATTTCGAGTTGCTTTTTTATTTCTTTTCTCATTAACAAATTAAGAATTTAGTTATAATTGTTAAATAAACGTTCATATGTTTTTATAGCACGCTATTTAAAAGCACCAATATATATTTTAGAAAACGTAACTTTCAATTTTAAGTTATTAACAGTAGCTTTTCATTAGTATATTTATTTAACTTACTTTTAAACGCCTGATAACATTATGTAGCTTTTTCTCAGTAACTTTTCCTTAGTATATTTATTTAACTTACTTTTAAACGCCTGATAACGTTATGTGGCTTTTTCTATAAGCGCTTTATTTAGCGCTTTTCGCTAAACCCTTTAAGCGTTTTAAAATTGTAACAGGACATTTTATAACGGTTTTTAAAACAGTATTAGTACCTATAATTTTGAAGATAAACTTTATAGATACTGAAAAAAGTTACTTTTGGCTCAGGGTTGCTAATGCTAACGTAACCCGTCATACCCTGCTGTCAACATATGGTAACACCATTCTATTGTTACAATTAACTGCATTACAAGTGTTTAATAATGTCACTTGTGTTTCAGATTTTATAGAACTCATTAAGAGGCAAGTTGTTAAGTTTATATTTTAAACCTAAGAAACTGTCTTTATTATTTTGGGGAAATTAGGCGAATGTTTTGCCTAATTTGCCGAACGTGCTAAAATTGGTGAGTCAATTAGGACAAGCAAGTTTTGTCCGTGCAGTTTTAGCGAGACTTTAAAATTATATGGAGTTTTTATTATTAACCCATTGAATTTCCCGCCACACGCGTTATCGCAAGGATTTACACTCTCGATGTCGATGGGTTTAGACCAAGAGGCGTGGCTAACTTAAGTGCCACTGTCTATAGTTTTGACGTACATATAATGCGCTGTCTAGCGCGCCACGTGACCTGCGCAGATGCAATTTTGTATTTATTTTTGCTACTGCGCCGGTCACGCGGCGCGTATGACGTTTGACGCGAGTTATATTTGTTAAAATTACATTGAAACTGATTCCGTATTTGATGATAGCGCCATAATACGATGGCTATGTCGATAGCTTCCAAGCTACATGAACTATTCAGACTAATTGCACGACACATACAAACACGGTCATCATTTTACACTTAATCCATCCATTAACCACTATCACTTCTGAATTTCTGATCCAGTTGATCCAGTCTCCGCGATATCCACGTGTTGTTCATACTCGTGGGATATCCACGATATATTCGGATATCAGGTCTCCCCCCCACTGTCTGAGCTAGGAGGGGTCGGATGTCAGACTTGGACTCTGGTCGCGTGGCTGTTGCCGTTGGTGGCGTGCAGTTCCGCATCATGGTTGAGCCCCGGTCTGCGAGGAGACTTGCGGAGGCCAGAGATGAAGCAGAACTGGAAATGAGATGAGGATCAATTAGCACTCGTAGTCTAAATTGTTGCTAGAACCTTAAGGCAAGAGCAAGAGCCCGTGAACCCTAGACCTTCGTTATTTTATAAAAGCTGCGCAGCGCATGCTCCCAAAACAGGTAAAAACGATGGACCATTTATGAAGTTTGGATTACCGTAGCTTTGGCAGGTAAACGGTACTAAAAGTGTGTAAAATACCGATCTAATTTCGTCAAATAATAAAGTGTGATTTTTTGGTATTACCTTCAGAATATTATTAAAAATTACGTCATTCATTGCCAGACACTTAACATCGTGGCAACCCCTTGCCAGACACCCTTAATGTTCATGAAATTATAAGTAATTCTACTTACGTTATAGTGTAAAAGCTGATTTTTATATATAATATTTGTAATAATTAGATAATGTTTCCTCATTAGCCAGACATTTTTGATAGTTCTAACCCCATGCCAGACAAGCTTCATAAATGGTCCATCGTTCTTACCTGTGTGGGGAGCATACGCTTGCTAACTTTCAGCTTTTATAAAATAACGAAGGTCTGAGGTTTACGGGCTCTTAGACTATTAGTTTTAATTTGAATAGATTTTTCTGCGTAACTAACAGTATTTTAACCCCCGACGCAAAAAGGAAGGTTGTTATAAGTTTGACCACTATGTGTGTTTGTCTATGTGTCGGTCTGTGGTACCGTTGCTCTAAACGGATGAACCGATTTGGATGCGGTTTTTTTATTTGAAAACAGGGTTTAAAGCGGTGGTTCTTATATATGTTTTATCAAATTCGGTTCAGCCGTTTTTTTTTACTTTTTATAAATTTTTATGTCGGGGTTTCTTTTTACAACAGATGGGTCAGTTTGACCACAATCTCACCTGATGGGAAGTGACGATGTGGTTGAAGATGTTGCACGTTTACCCAGTAAATACTTGTTCGCTCTTGATTTGAACCCACCCTTTTTTAAATTTTACTTTATTGAAATTCGTTATTCAAGCAATCCTGAGACCCTCCTCACTTATCAGATGTGACCTCTTGTGGAGATTTTTCGATTTAATCCGGTCTCATCTGGGTGAGGTACTATCTATTTGTTATGTATTCCGCCATCATGAAGAAGTGCAGCATTCCCTGTATTCTGATTAGAAAGGCACTATAGCCAGCAAAATCATTGTCTTTATGAAATCTGATGTCAAAAGATAAGAAGCGCAGTATAGACCATAAGAAACAATTTCAATTTTTTAACAGACACTACAACTTACTTTTCTACTACATACAGCAACTGAATGCTAAAACCTTTTACGACTTCGCTTCATTAGTGCTTGCTTGTGAATACGCTTGTCATATTCATCATGGAAACATCAACACAAAATTCGGCGTAGACCTGTCAGAGTTGGTGGAACTTACAATGACAATAGCATACAGCAGCCCGATGCTAAACCCCGCTAAGACGTCGCTCCAGTGATGCTTGTAGTCGGATACCCTCGTCATGACAGTGTACCACGCCAACATGATTAGCAGGAACTGGATGCCGTGACGGAGAAGCTTGGAGCCACGCCACGTGAACCTTTTCTGGAGGTACATCTGGAATTCAGAAGAGAGGGTGTTGAAAATTATTGCGAAGTTTAGTCCTCCGTCGATGGAGGTAACTGATGTACTTTCGGATATCTGATCTTGAAAGTTACGGGTGTTTTCGTAACTGAAAATTTACTACGTTGACATCGTTTTTCTTGTCATTAATATTTGTTTTTCTAGCAGGTATTTGAGAAGACAGTTCTTCAGAAAAATGCCTACCACTTAAGGTGACAAGCTGAACTATCGTAGAGTAAGGATTTATAACTAAAATAGCGGCAGCAATGATTTTAAGGCTTAATATAGACCAAAAAACAACGCTTAGAACCGAAACAGTAACATATTGGGAAAAACGTCAGCAAAGAACACTGGACTCATTGATATACATTACTGGTACAAATTATGTATGTATCAATGATTGGACAGAATAATAGCTATGTAAATTATAATGATTTGGTAGAGTTGACATGAATTGCAGACTACAAAGTAATAAACGTTAGTGGTACAGAGTCAAAACTTAGATACTTACAGCGAAATAAACCATAGTGTAAGCAGAGAATGACGAATGTCCACTAGGGAAGGACAATCTCATTTCTTTTAGCAGTTTGTCGTGAGCTCCGAGGCATTCGAATTTCTCGATGTACCGCCATTTGTTCTCGGGAAGTGTGCAGTCGATGTTGGGTTTGCACACCTGGGAACAAGGAAAGAGTAACATTAGGACCACTGTGATGATTTTCAGTATTAGGAGAAGAATTATTTCGCAGGGGGTTCGAACTAGCGTCGCTCGAATGCCAGAGAACATTGTGATGATGTTTCAGAGCATACCCACACAGCTCTAACTTGGGATCTTTTAGTTTCACTTGTAAGGATGTTAGCCCGATGTTCCGCCGCGTCTTCCATTGTCCAAATTAACCGTAATTCACAAACAGTTAAGAAATGATTCAGAACGAGAACCGGAAACCGATGTAAACGATACCTAGCATATTAGAAGAAGCTATGTCTATCAAGCTTGGAATGGCGAGAAGGCTGTATTTTATAAACCGACTCAATCTAAGAGTAAACATTATCAGTGATGGTTAGCAACGACGGTAAAAAAAGCACATGAAGTCTTTAAACAACAAATTAAATATCACATAGATCATCACAGATACTTGAAGTTGGCAATTTACCAGATGTATGCAACAAGCTTACAAAAAAGACTGCAAAATAGTACCATCATGATGTCATTAGCACCGTTCGCTTCCATTACCTTTTTTGCCCATTTCGATACTGCACTGACAGTGGGTAGACTCGACAAGGTGAAGAATTTTTGGGTGACCTTCAGTGAGTGGTGATGTCAACATCTTAATGTTAGTGGTATCTCAGGTAGGTAGTGGTAGTTAGGATGTTCTACGCTATGCTAGGATCATCTATCACCCGTTAGATCGTGTTGTTTTAACAAATCGTACAGTCTTCATAGCAAATTTCTAAAATGAATAAACAAGGACAAGGACAGTTTCATAGGGTACCTATTCTTATTTTTTAGTTTCGATGTTTGTCGGGGGTCTTACTCAAGGGTTTCCCAAGTGCATAACTCTCAAACAGCGGCACTACGTGGTGAATTATTCTTAACTTGTATTTTTTATATACCTTAGGTTGAGTTTTTGAAGTTTTGTATGTTCTACATTAATATATTTTCTATTAATTACTTCGTACTTTCGTACACCAACTTACCGTAAATTTTTACCATTTTATCCCTGTCCTGTGTATTGTATTGTATTGTTGAGTAGGTGTTTATTTTTTAACCTGATATTTTCGAGGCGCTATCAAACATCAATTAACAACGTTATCATTTGCTTGCATTAAGCATGCCATAAATACGTCTCACCAAATTTTAATTTGCACAATTTGGCGGGTAAACATTAAAAAGATAAAGTACAGTTTTACCGGTAACCATGTTACCCGTACGAGGTTCATTTATCCAGCCGTTCAACAGCCAGTAAATTGTTCTTATTAATACTCGTTTGCTTTAAAACAATCTCTTGACTGATGGATGTGGCCTCAGGGTTTGACATTTACGCTGCGAGACTGCGGGCGTGAGCTGCTTTTGCTTTTCGTTTTGAGGTTCATTGTTTGCGTTTCCCTTAAGGCAAGTATATAAAGGTATTAACTTCTTTTATTTGCAACAGATACATTCTTAGCGTTGGTATATTTCAACTGAGGGAATTGGCAATGATTTTTTTCAAAGATTAAGCCGTTACTAATGACATTAATTTCAGCCAAGAGATGAAGACAAATTGAGATAACAATCGATTGTGCTAGGAAAACACGATCAAATCATCAAACAAAGACACTATAGACGTCATATGTATTAATGACGTATAAAAGAATTACAACAACATAGGTGCAGATAATCTGTTCTTTACGATCATCAGTAGAAAATGTCTATATGCCTAAACGAGAAAAATCTTGACAGGTTATATTATAAAAATAAATTATAACACCCTGCAAAATCACGTGAACGTCGAGGCAATCTAACTCATCGCCCATATGGATATAGTGAGACTTAAAATAACAAACCGTTTGAGTTAGTGTAGTGTCTAGTGATAGTGAATTAGTGTAATGTAGTACGAGTGCTACCCATACAGAACACAAGAACAAAGTGTCTTCGCCTTAATAGAGACAAAAAGAAAAATGTTAATGGACACATTCTTAGTATTAGTTTATATATCAGTTAAAGTTAAATATAAATTACTTATTGGCCTAATCAATTGGCTAGATTATATTAAAAATGGGGATCATAATGACTATGAAACCATACTAAGAGGGGAAAAAACCACTTTTTTCTGGTTTTTTGAAAGCCGCCGGGCTGCCCGTCCTCGTGCTTCAGTGCAGATATACTATATGTATACTATATAAGTTCCTACTTCTAGCAACGCTTGCATAAATCCTAAGCCACATTATGCAAAGTGTGATTGAGTAAAATGCAAACAAGATATTTAATAGATTTTTGCATTCAAGATTGTTTACCAATCTTTTTTTAACGACCTGTCACATGCTTATAAGGGATAAATGTGCAGGCACGGCACAATTTGCATACCTATTCTGTCAACTGGCAATACATTACCTACGATTATAGTGAACCGGCTTTTGGTGTTGCCAGACTTTGTGAGAACGTAAAGTACAAAAGGAACTTTCGAAATAAAGCGTCGTTTTTCTTGTTGGGGTCATCTCGTATTGGTTAAAGCGATTTATTGAATGAATGATTCAAATTAAATAATTTATATAAATGGAGGCCTTATGGAGGTCCTATACAACATCGTGTTTATTGATCCCACTTTAAAGCTTAAGCACTTTTAAATTACTTGATACATTTTGATGCAATGTCACCGTCAATCAGAAAATTTTCATTAGATATAATCAACTAGCGACCAGCCCCGGCTTAGCACGGAAGCAATTTACTGATGTGGTGACATTTTTTGACGACTTTCTCTACTATACACAAACTTAATTAGAATATATTGTACAATATTAACCTGCCGTAAAAAGTTCTCTAAATCACAGTGAAAACCGTATCAAAATCCGTTGCGTGGTTTAAAAGAAGTAAGCGGAGAAACAGAAATGAGGACGCGAATAGCTACTTTGTTTGATATTATGTAGAGAATACAAAATTCATATTACATATATACCACAACCGTGTGAAGTAGGGGCGGATTGTTAGTATTATGATCAGATCAGACTAGCAACACCACACACCACCCATTTCACAAACTCACCACAGAAATTATAATAATGTTTACAGTCCCGATAACAAGCAGTTACGTGGTACGCAGCCTGAATATATTAGCGGCCTTATAAGGTGGTAACTGGTACCGTCAATCATCCAATCAACCTGGCGCCCTACCAGTTTGAGAGCCTTTTTAGAGCTTGGGAAAAGTGATGCGCGGATTGTAGGTGGCACGTTGCAATGTTGGATTAATTAGCATTCGCAGCATTACTTAATACTACTATATACTTCAAGCTATACTTCAAGCGTTGCAGATAGGCAACGAGGAGACCCCTTTCCATAAGACCACTACTTACTAACTCTTGTTGCCAGTGAATCTGATGTCTTGGTGTGATAAGCGCATTGCAGTGCTACGCACTAATTTGCATAGTATTAAAAGTTCTGGGTAGTAATGCAATTGTTACAGCCAAGCGTAAAGCTCACCATCAGGCGACCAACGTGCTCGTCTCATTGCTCAGTTATTTTTAAGCTATTGCATAGCTTCTATCGCGGGCCTTGAGCGTGGAGACCGAATCCAGAAATTCCGTAACGAAAATAACCTAACACCCCCCACTCCGAATGCTATGCAATAGCTTTACCGCGGCAGTCTCCGAGTGCCACACGTCTTTTTTATTTTTACTTGTTATAGGCTTGCGTTTGACCACTATTTCACCTGATGGTAAGCAATGATGTGGTCTAAGACGTAACACGCTCGCCTAGGAGATACCTGTTCACTCTCAATTTGAAGACTTGGTTACATAAAAAGACCGCCGTTGGCTTCCTTATTATTTCTTTGAAAAAACCGGCTTGTTTTTTAATTATATGTATATCGTCATTTAAATTCTAACAGAGTAAGGAATACTTTCTAGCCTTCAGCGACTGATTGGCAGTTAGTGCCATTACCATTAATTTGCCAGCTGTTTATCTAGTTAGATGAGTTTCATGATTACCACTTCAAATATCTTCTATACTAAATATATTATAAAAATGGAACTGAGCCAATTCTGTACATTGCAGATATTTTAGAAAAACCAAAACTGGGGTGACTGTTTAGAGGTTACTGAACACGACTCCACGGCTTTAGAATGTTTGTCTGTCTGTTTGAATGTTTGAGTGTTTTTTATCTAAAAACTCGGAAATGGCTGCACGCATTTTAATGTGATTTTCAAGGTTTGGTAGTATAAGTCCCAACTTAGATTATTTATATTACATTAAAATTGGCTTAATAAAGCTTGACCTCTTCTTAGTACGCGCTCTCTTATACTGGGGAAGTCTTGCCAAAATGGTCTTGGAAAAAAACCAAATATGGGCTTCCTCTGTGTCGTTCACGCGGACGAAGTCACGGGAAATAGCTAGTTGTTATATACCTTTAAATTACAAGCACTAAAAGTCTAAATGAAAGTGAGAAACACTTTCTAGCTTTCAGCGACCGATTTACTGCGGTAATCAATGTCATTCACAGTGATTTATAGTTATTCGCTAATTATGTTGAAGACTGCACCGCCCTAGGCAATAACAATGACTTATTTTATTGGCGAATTGGGTAAGTACCACACGATTTAATTAACAATTTATACACGTATCTTTAAAATACTCTAACTCCTAGCGCCGGCTATTAATAAAATCAGTAAAAGAACATTTATGCGATGGTACATGTCTATTGTCTACCGGTGTGTCAGTTCGAAGATATGATAGTCATGGCTTCAAATCTTGTTATTGATTGTCCAATGCGCATAGTGGAACACGGCACAGACTCTTTGAAGGATCGTGTCCCGGGAACAATTAGTGGATTTTGTTATGGCTGATGGTGATATAATATACAGGGTGTAACATTCAGTATTCAGTTATATTCAGTATTAAGTTTGGAGACCGAAAATATAAGAGATAGAAAATAAGAGAAACTGCATTTATAGATTTAAAAAAATCTCATACGCGACTCAGGAATCGAACACGGTCATTTTAAGAAAAAAAAAAGACGTGTGGCACTCGGAGACTGCCGCGGTAAAGCTATTGCATAGCATTCGGAGTGGGGGGTGTTAGGATATTTTCGTTACGGAATTTCTGGATTCGGTCTCCACGCTCAAGGCCCGCGATAGAAGCTATGCAATAGCTTAAAAAACGGTCTTATTTTATTGTGATACTATAAAATACTGTGTTTATTTTATTACTTTTTTCAAATCTATGAAAACAAGTTTTCTAAAAACGAACGACGACATGGTTCCGTATAACAGTCATATAATATCAACTAAATACTATTTGAAAGTCCTCCCATACTGACCCTTCTCGATGTTACACTCCGTATAGAGCTGGTGAGCTACAAAAAAATAGAAACAAATAACGTAATAGTTTGCGTTTAGCGTAGAGTTTGTTAGCGCGTTTATAGGTTTTCTATAACCTATATACAGTTCACCAACAAAACTTGAAACGAAGCTGACATTAATTGAAAATCTGCATCAGGAATTGCGAAAAACTGCTCCAAACTAATGAAGCGTAAAAGAAAACTGAGCTTTTAGCACAGAATAAATATATTACGTACTTCTAGTTTATTTTCTATTACAAAACTTCAATGGACATTTTCATTATTGTGTTTTCGCCTGGTTATATGCGCAACATTACCTCGTTACATGGAGGTATATTTTTCGAGTTTCGCAGGTAAATGTAATTTAGTGATTATGTCGACAAGGCAATGGGCGGGGATCGACGGGCCGTAGGGCGGTAGTTGATTGTGAAATGACTGTGGAGCCAGAAGGGACAAACTCAGTTGGTCAGTCGGATGTTGTTATAGTATGTATGGATCTTTGGAGGAATTTTATTCTTAATCTTATTCCAATAAGGATCATAATAGACAACAATTATAACGAATATTCTGTAAATCTTACCATTTTTTTCATGGTGACACATAAACATGAAAAAATGGTATATGGTAAATGATAAATGGTAAGCAGTATTGCGCAAGCCTTACTGTATTCCGGTTTGAAGGGCGTTGTAGCCAGCGAAGTTACTCTGATGTCTCGGGGTGTTGAGCGCAATGCAGTGCTACGCTGTGCTTTTTGTGGTATTTAAAAATCTGGGTGGCACTGTTTGCTATGGGCAGGCGTGGCGCTTACCATTAGGCGAACGACTTGCTCGTTTCATCATAAACAAAAAGTCAGTCAGTTCCATAAAAAAAAGTTTAGTTGATATTCATACTTGGTTCAATTCACACCTTTTTATTTTTATCAGTGTCATTATCATGACACTAAATGTCACTAAATATCATGACGCAAAATATGTAGGTGCTGGCAATCTGCAAGATGATAGAGCAATTTGGCAGCAATTTTATAAGCTGAAAGCAAAAGCTGTATTCTACATTTTGACTCGTCTCGATCATAATATACCATAATCATACACAAACTCTCGAAATTCACAAATCAATAGCGATTAAAGCGTAATTGAACATTTCGTTCCCGATAGAGATGTGAAAATGCAAATGTAGTAATAACATCGATACTTTACGCGAAACCGATCATTACAGCTTTCGATTGCTATACCGAGTGCATCGATAAAATAGTTGGAGAGTTACCGGACAACTTTACCATAATATTTTACACAAAAAAGTTGTGGTGTCATACTCAAAATTTTATTATGATATTATTACACCTCGGCATCTTCAGAAAACGGTGGTAAAACCATTTGTACTAACTTCGATAAACATAAAAGCAATATTTTATGTAAAAGCGATCATTAGGTAAAGCTGCCTTAATTTTCGTGAGCGCATCAATTTCAAAGTATGAGTCATCGAGTTTAGCTGAGAAAATTAACTAATAAAAAAAGAAAATGGTTTATTTTTTTATACACGCCATCTTACACTTTCTTTATAACCCGTCCTGTCTGCCCCGGCTTTGCACGGATGCAAAGTGAGGTCATTTTGATTACAAAACATTGAATTTTCTCAACTATACAAAAACTTCATTAGAATATATAGTACATATTAACCTTCCGTAAAAAAATCTAGAAATGACAGTCAAAATCCGATGCGTTTAGAAGAAGAAAGCAGAGAAACAGACATGAGGACGCGCATAGCGACTTTGTTTTATACAATTTAAAGATACTTTAGTGGTAAAGAGGTATTTATGTAAACGCAACGAGCGAGTGTGGCTCAGTGGGAGCATGTGCGACTTTCGATCCGACGCACCCGAGTTCGAATCCCGTTGGCCCCGCAGCACTAACTTCTTAAATTATGTGCGGATTTTACACTCGCTTTAAAAACGGTAAAGGAAAACATTTTGAAGAAACCGGCATGTCCAAGAATTATTTACAAAAATTCAAGGGCATGTGACATCCGCCAATCCGCACTGGGCCAGCGTGGTGGATTGTGGCCCTTACTCTCTCTATGAGAGAAGGTCTGTGTCCCAGCAGTGGGAACGTGATGGGCTGATGATGATGATGAATAAATATTACCTTCGATAATAGAAACCACTCTGCAGATTGAATTCATACAAAACATGTTTTTAGATATAATAAAATATGACTCATCTTTAGCATTCCAAATTGAGACTAGTTTGTAATATTGAGGTATAAAACTCGGCTTATTATCGACAGTTTTATAATCTGGTATTATTTATTATGCTCTGAATAGGGTTATTAGTATAATTTTTAAATGTTTTACAAAAGTTAAATGTTTAAAACATCTCATTCAAAATAACAAACAGCTCCCACACAACCTTTTGATCAGTTTTATCATTACCTGCTTAGCGACTTGTCGAATAAATCTTATCGATTTTGAACGATACCTTTCGGATATAATAAATTATCGGGACAGAGGAAATTGCTTGATTTACACCTTACAATGATTTATTATGTCGTAGAATGCTAAGCCTTACGTGTCTACCAATTCTCTGAGATCGATTGTGTTTGTGGATAACTTAATAAAGAAGAATCGATTTCGAATAGCTGTTCTCTTCAACTGTTTTTTTATATTCTCCCACGTTTCAGACTGTATTAATTCGGTTGGAGATTAGCCTGATTCAGATTTATAGGTTTAGGCTCAGATAGCCGTTAGCGATAACAATTCTAAAGTATGATTTAAAATGTGCGAATGCAACCATTAATCGGTTTATGTTCAATTTCAACATGTATAAATCGATTTAGTTTCGATTGAGCTGTTCGCACTGCTGATTAGCATTCTATTATTTCTTATCGATTAAACTAGAATCTAGACTATCGCCAGAGGCAATAAATACATTTGTAATTCTGCATGAAATAAGTATACTTTCGGATTTAATTCTTCCGCTCAATACGCACCATCCTACAGTTATGGATTTATTCGAAAAGTCAATGGGTACTTAGTAATCATAAAATACAATAAATGTATCGATATTTTAACTTGGCCATGTATAACTGAACTAGCCCTTGACTAAATACGACTAAATAGTTTTCGACAGCCTCTGTGGTGTAGTGGTTGGGCAGGTTGGCTCAAATCTCATACACCACTGAGGTTGCGGGTTCGATTTCCGCGACGGGACAAATGTTTGTGCACAGAAAAAAAAGCGCAATCATTTGTTTCGTGTCTGGGTTATCCTAGTTAGGGGTCAAGATCTATGTATGAGATCGTTTATAAAAAAAGCGAAGTAAATGCAACTTTTTATTAAAAAGATCTTATGAAAATACTTGTGACAGGTTCCGATATAATCTGAGCTAAAGGAAGCATGAACAGACATACCTCAATCATAACTTACAAGTGGCGTTCATACTTCATACCATATCGTTTCAAAAGAAACGTCCGAGCAGATGTTGTACAAAGAGATGTTCGCAAAAAGGACGTCAATGAACGGACAGGCGCTTACATAACTTCACCATATAGGATCTTGTCATACTAAAAACAAGCTTACAAGTCCTTTAGTAGTGCATAAAGAAAAAGCAAATGCTTTCAAAACGAAAAGGTTCTAAATCGCTACACTGTTAACTGTGGTTTCAATAATATTTTATGATAGTTCAATCAATACTTTGAAACCATATACCATGTCTGTATTAACATCGTAACAGTTCCTTAATTCCTTGAAGTATAATTGAAGAGATTTTATTACGCGTAGGTTCTAAAATATAAATGGATAAAAGACCCTCTCAAATTAATTACGCATTAAGCCCTTTACAAATTAAAGAACCAAGCGTATTTTCTTATTTCGACCAGGTCCTAAACTGTTAAATGGTTCAGATAATGATCTTCGCAAACCAGTTAAGGATTGTAAAATAAGTTTAAGAAAATCAATTTGTAAGAATTACTTTAACTTACTGGCGCAATTTAAAATCACTTGAAGAGATGAAAGTTTAAACCGAACTTTAGTGGCATGTCGAAAAGAGAACGCACATTTTCTTTATACTTAAGGAATTCTCTATAGTAAGAGAATTAGGAACTACAAAAACCATAGTCCCGTCCCTATATCGATTATCGATATACTTCATAATCAAACGAAGTTAACTGTACGTGAACTTCGATCATAATTATATGAGCAGCTTCATTCGACGCGATTTTGTTTTTAATTAACTGCAGCTTATAGCTCGATGGACTCACAATCACAACACTAATTATTTACAAGTTTTTGTATAGAGACAAGAATTCATTGCAGTTTTTTTCATCTATATAAATAACTAGTTGCGCCCCGTGGTACATGGTACATGTATTATGGATATATTTGTTCTCTTCCAGGATCTAAAGTATGAGGGTGGCATGATCATGTATGATCAAACTCTCTACAAATTATTACTAAAAATTAAAAAAATATCTAAAATACAAACATACAATAAACACACAGACACTCTCACACATTGTTGACACACATTGTCTCCCAGCTAGAACTTTCGTGATATGACCCGACAGCCGACTCACCTAACCACTTCACCACAGCGGTCTACGGATGATTGCTAAGTATGGGCGTATGGGCATTTCCCAAACATAAATTATGTCCGTAACACCCAACGCATGTTTGTCTCTAAAGATTTATTAGCCATGGGAAAGTCCACATTTCACCGCTAATTACCAGTATCCAAACGCTTATTGGAATCGTTTAATATTCGCTGCGCCTGCGCATATGAATGATTCATGTTGACAGGCACCTCAGACGTAGTGGCTGATACGATCAATACACAAATAAAAACAATGGCATTATGTGATTATAAAAACAATAGCATAATGACATCGGTGGTGAGGAGGCGGTCGACTTGGCGCCAGGAAGGTAAATAAACTATTTTTTAACCAAAAAGGTAGATAGGTATAAGCGTGTCTCATTTTCTCTTCACTTTAGATCCTAAGACATTTATTCTGTTTGTGTTCTGTTCGTTTATTCTGTTTTGTTTGTGTTTGTGTCTGTGTTGTTTGTGTTCTGTTTCTGTTTAGCTTTTCCCCGCGATTTCGTCCGCGTGAACGACGACAAGATCTATCCAGTATATGAGAGCGCGTACTATGAAGAAGTCAAACTATCTTCGTAGTCACCCAAAGGATTTAGATGTAACATAGCATATAGGTAATCTAAGTTGGAACTAATGCTACCAAGCTCTCAAAATCAAATTACGTTCAGCAATTCCCGAGTTCATATGAATGATTTATTTATTTATAAGAATATGGTACAATAGGGCTTAAATAAAATTTATAAATATCTAATATTCTACCGTTGCCGGTGTATGTTGGGCAGGCAGACAAAAAATTATGTTAATAATAATTATATATATAATAATAAATAATAATTTGAGTACCTTAATTAATAGAAAAAAATAACAAATAATAATAATAAATTGCAATTCTAATAAAAGATAACAAACATACATATAAACAGAAAAAAAATTAAATACCATAGGTTCGTCTTCTGTTAAGGTATCCTCTAAATAATCCGTCTCAGATGGTTTTTCAAAAATATGTTCAATGTACAGAATTGGCTCAGTTCCATTTTTATAATAGTATAGAAGATAGAATAGAAAGATAGATAGAAAACACCAAAGTCACATGACAACAACACACCAGGGAGACAGAACAGATCAGGCGCTCAACTGCCGTCTTCTTCCAGACCTCGTCATCTTCGACCGCATCGTCACTTAACAACAGGTGAGATAGCGGTCAAACGCAAGCCTATAAATAATAATAAAAAAAAAAAAACCTATGTGTTCCAACTTCCACCACATCGTCGCGTCGCCTAACATCAGGCGGATGGCGAAATACTGAACTTTAAGCGATTAAAAAAGAACCGACTGCGACTGAGTTAAACGATAGTAGACCTATTAACTCAAAACAATTTATATTGATAGATGGTAGTATGTCAGACGTTGGTTAGGCTCTAGTAAGATTAATACGCTCTTAAAATAATGTGCTACTTTTCTAAGAATTAACCGAATTTGAATTTCTGAGGTCTTTAGGCAGAAGTTTCGTTTTAGATATATCATTTAATATCATTAAAGCAGTACCTATCTAGTGTCCTCTTTGTTTCATGTCTTTTTTTATGGAACTGAGTAATGAGACGAACAAGTCGTTCGCCTAATGGTAAGCGCAACGCCTACCCATAACAATTGCAGTGCCACCCAGAACGTTTAATACCATAAAAATACTGCGCAGCACTGCATTGCGCTCATCACCCTGAGAAAATGTTGGAGGCGCGCAGGATTTTGCATGACAAAGTTCTTGATGATTTTTCAACTGTTATGGGCATCAGCCAAACGACTTGCTAGTCCCATCATTGAGTTATATAAAAAATGGGCTAACTTACTGTGGTTCTACAACAACCGCTTCCTACGGCTTTTAGCTTTGTACACTGCTGCTTGGCGGTTGAATCAAAGCGTGATAATTCCAAAAGCTGATTCTTGCAGAAGAAAGGTAACGTTACAATAATAAAGTTTCTTATAAGAGGTAGCCCTTAAAAATGCCCTTATTTTCGTGCCATCTACATTCAGTCCTCGTCATAAGCTGTCGGTTCCAATGGCCAATAAACTAAGCGTGTGCCGTGCGATGCATGACAACCGTGTTTCCTTGTAATTGTAACGTTTATTTGGGTTATGGAGAACTAGCAACCGCCCCCGACTTCGTTCACGTCGAGTATATAAAAAAAAATATATATTATCAATAAAAAAAAATATATGTCATATATAAAATTGAAATATAACCTGTCAGGGATAGTGTTGTTTCTATCAGTGAAAAATAAATATGTTGAATTGGATCAGTAGTACCAGGGATTACTTCCTACAAACATCCATACAATTTTTTCCTTTTTTATAATATTCGTACAGATGAGGAGGATTCTAGCTATTTACGTCATGTTAGTAAAGACATTATTACTCCACACGTTATTTGGGGCTCCTTAGTTAGGACTTTAGGATGCAGTTCATTTCAGGGCCCTTACTCCCTGACTATTACTTTAATACACTACCCTGAATCAGGGTTAGGAACCCTCCAAGCTACTCAAGTTATAAGCATTTTAGCAATAGTTCGGATGATTGAAGTTGCACTTAAGTTGTAATGTTTTTTCCCGTTATGGCCATAACCACATTGTGTCACTCTATTCATCACACTATATCATCATCATCTTCATGTCTCATCTTCATCATCTTCAGCCTCATGTTCCCACTGGGACTCGGGCCTTCTCTCAAAGAGTGAGTATGGACCATATAAGCGCCAATAATCGGTGTTGTAACTATGAGGACCGCAACTATGAGGGCCATGGTCCCCAAGGCCCTCATAGTTCCTGGTTCCCTAGATACAGGAAATCCTAGTTAGAGGCCAGGATCTATGTATGTGTGATCGTTGGCTGTATTTAAACACTAATTTCTCAAACCAAAACCTTCGGCTTTATAAGATTTCAGTTTTGAGACTTTGGCATCACTAAATGGACCACCACGGCATTATAATTTACTACACTAATTTAAATGCCATTAAATTCAATTAATACCTAATACAGGAAACCATTAATACAATTAATTGAATACTGACGATTATTTAGATCGCCAAGCTAAAACAGATAAATTTAAAAGAGAAACTAACACCGTTGATAAAGGAGGTGAGGTATAAGAGACTAATGGTTTGAAAGTGGAGACACCGGGCGATTTTCTGCATCACGTCTCACAATGACGACGGCGCCAATATTAGACGAGGAAAGTGAATACAATAGCTATTATATTTGACACAAGACGGTATATAAATATGCCTAGTATAGATAAAGTGTGACTAAAGAAATATTTGCTAAATCTCCTAAATGCAACCAATTTCTTTTTGGTCATTTTTTGTACCCAGTAGGTTTTTAACCGACTTCAAAGGAGGAGGTGATCTATTCGGATGTATTTTTTATTTTTTTTATTTTTTTATGTTTGTTACCTCAGAACTCCGTCATTTATGAACCGATTTGGAAAATTATTTTTGCGTTGGTTCAGTATAGCTACGAAGTGGTCCCATATAAATTTCATCGATATGTGACCTTAGACTTCGAAGATGCACTGAAGTCGGTTTTTGTTTTTTTCTAAAAAATAATTATTTTGTCGTTTTTAGTTAGACCATAAACATTGTAGATAGAAAAACGTTTAGTGTTGATCTCGATACGTAAATAATATTCTACATACACATACGTTACTTGCTACTCATAGTTGTTGTTTTTTTTCATGAATTCTTGTAAATAATTAATTTAAATTAACCTCGTAAATAGACTTTCGGTAAATAAAATGTCAAAATATAAATATTCAAAAACACAATTTGCTGCAAATATAATTTTCTCATTTTCGTTATAACTAAATTAATAATTGTAATATTTTCACGACACACGACGATAACACTATTAAAAAGGTAAGCAGTGATGGTGAACGATAATAGCAAGCGAAGCCGTAAAACATACTCTACGATATACTGCGAAATAATAAAATCAATGTAGCACCGTCTAACGCCCCGTACATAATGGATTTGCTCCGTGCCGGCCCGTAGCGAATCTAGATCTAAGATAGGCGGTACATGTAGCAGATAAATGTCCCATCTAGTCAAGGTACAGACGCGGACTGGATCGTGGTGTAATTTATTAGATGTAGGAGGAAGTAAATTATAAGGACCTGTAAAATAAATACCTGCAGTGGAAACGTCTAACTCGAATACCGATCTCGATCGCTTTTAATTGTAAATTTGGAAGGCGTTAGCATCTTTCAAAATGCGAAATCGATAATTTTTTGCGATCGTGATAAGGATTGAGACGCGGACTTTGAGTAGAAAAGTAGACAATTCCACAGAAAAATACCGATCACGAAATATCTTTGAAAGCGATCGGGATCGGTGTTCGAGTTTCTTTTTCCTTCCTTCAGTTCTCTAGGATCTATTGCTGGAAATTTGTTCCCTTCAAAAAAATTTATCGAAGCAAGTTGCTATGATTTTTTTATAAAAACAAATGGCAACTTGGCTTGAGACACTGCTAACATTATCAATGTAGATAGGGCCACTAAAATTGGGAAACTACGTATGAGTCTAAATCTAGTTAGTAGTTAGAGTGTAATAAATTAACTCCTCTAGTCATGGTGAAGTGTGCGTACTGGACCGTGTTTTAATCTATAAGACAAGGAAATATAATATAAACCTGTTCATGTTTGTAAGATGAAATTGTGATTGAGATAGCAACTAAGAATTCCAACCAGAAAACTGTAAACATAATGAGAGTTGCACAAAGAGCCATGGAGCGTGCCATGCTAGGTGTCCAGTAAGCTGATAGACTTCAAGATTTTACGGACATTAGAAAGAAAATGAAAGTGGATGATGTCGGTGTCCGACAGTCCGTCTAACTTAACTGAAATGGCGCTGGGCAGGACGCAGGTGGAGTAAAGCCTTGACTGAATAACCGAAAATGGGTAAGCGAAGACACAGAAGACCGATAGCGTGGTGGGTCGATGACAAGGTAAAACTTGTCGGTAACACCTGGACAAGACTGGCACAGAACAGAGACGAATGGCGTATGAGGGAGGAGGCTAATATCTTGTATTGGGCGGGATTGAGCTGATGATGATGATGATATATAGAAATTATGTAAGACGCATGGAAATTGGAGAAGTAAACCAAGTGTAGAGAACTATGGATTCATAATTTTACATTACCGCAGTAACTAAACGTGTGTAATCTTAATTGAAACGAAGATGATACATAAAATTATCACAAAACATAATACAATGCAAAACACGTTTAACACGAGAAAAAAAATACTATTATTATGACCTTTAAAAACAGCCTTTAAGAAACACGTAGTTACTGCTACAATCTAATAGCTTACTCACTATATCACATATATAAACAAGACACAGAAAGCCACACAATGTAAATCTCATTCGCAGTCAGACAATAATACTGCAACATGCAAAGCCCCATAGGTAAACGCTAAAGGAAATATTGTGGCAGTTGAAATGGCCCGAGTTAATAGTGCTTTACAAAATAACGAACTAAAACTTCACGAGATGAGACTTGAAACCGGTCCTTGAGATGCTGATAAACCTGAGCATTCTCTTGTAACCGAACATTGATCATTCCCCGTATTAAGTTTTGTCAAACTGGACAACGAATTTTTCGTCATATGTAATAGAACTCACCCGCGCGGGAACAGTTTCACGAGATGAGTTGGTGATTAACCCATTTCGTCAATAATTCTAGCAAATGATTTTTGAAAGATATCAGACAACTGACACGTGACGAAGCATTTTTGTTGATGTTCCAGTTGAACCAAAATGCTCATGTCGTGTGAGCATTTACTTGTACTTAATGTACCTAAATGTAATGTTCGTTAGAATGCTCAAAAAAAGTGAATGCTTAGGTTCATCGGCAACTTAAGGCTGTAGAGCTGTGATTGAATTTAATCTTGGTAGATTTGAATCTAGGAGATGTTATTTTAGCTGCGTTTATTATTTATGAAGTGTTTCATGTTGAGTTATTAAAGGTGATAAGGTTGTGATAGAACACAATAAAATATGTTTATGATCCCATGGTGCAAAGGACAGAACTCGTAACATCTATCTTATGCAAAAGTTTAAATATTTCCTCAAGTATTTTAATTTGATATTTTAACAATATATAACTCCCGTTAGATTATTAATTATAGGTATAAATATACCATGATTAGAATAATTCTAACATGAACTCACTGATAACACTCGTGCTTATAGAGCTGGTTATAAATGTCAAAGTAATTATAAACCTTTTATTAAAGTATTAATTACTACGAGATATAATAATATAGCCATTTAAAAATATAAAACAAGAAATGATAAAAATCTAAACTATATCGTTGATGATGTTCTTAATATAAAGAACAACTATAGTAATGAAATGACTACAAGATTTTCTACATATCTGATTACAAAAAAAATAACAGTTCTTAATTAGTTTGTTTTCGACAAACTTGATGATGATTCTGTTGACGTCAAAGCACATTTATGGAAGAAACTTTTCGACAGTAACGACAGCTTCTGTGGTGTAGTGGTTGGGCGAGTCAACTCATATCTCATACACCTCAAAGGATGCTGCTTCAATTCTGTGGTGTAGTGGTTGCGTAGGTTGGCTCAAATCTCATCACTGATGTTGCGAGTTCGATTCCGGCGACGGGACAAATGCTTGGGCGCAGACAAAAAAGCGCAAATATTTGTTTCGTGTATAGGTTTTAGTGGGACCATGGTCCTCGTAGAACCTGGTTCTCTAGATATAGAAAATCCTTGTTAGGGACCAGGGTCTTTGTAGGTATAATTGATCGTTGGGCGTATTTCATTATTTTATTTATAACAGATACGAAGATATTTCTGTTGCAGCCAAATCCGCCAAACCCGGTCAAAAGCACTTTCGACTGCAAAAGTCAGTCAAAGTATTTTGGAATAAAGAGGTTAGTCAAAAGTACTTTTGACTGAAAAATATCGGTTATTAGTAATTTTAACTGAAAAATATCGTAACACACCACTTTTCCGTGGTCCTACTCGCTCTTACCCCTACAGTGTTTACAAAAAGCGCGCAGCTAGAAGCTCGATGAAGGGTCGACGAGCGAGACTTTTGGTGGAGTCTTCTTCATATCTTCTTGTATTTGAATTAAGAGGCTGAACTTGTCGGACAAACGGATTTTAAAAGGAATAGTTTAGTAAAAACTGCTTTTGACCGAAGTGTGTCAGAAGTAATTTTGACTGTATTTATCAGTCAAAATTGTTTTTGACCGAAGCCTGTATAGTCAAAAGTATTTTTTACTGTTTTTGACAGGGAAAAACCTTGACTTGACTTGACATTTACGATTAAATCTATAGGCGAAACAACAGATTCCGGAAAACGTTATACGCGAACAGGAATGGAATATCCATCATGTAACAGTTACACAAATTGTTCGTTTTACAAAGCTATACAGCATTACAGATGTAAACAAAGTCGTAAACATACGAACTATCATTCCTCAGAGACCTCACATACGGCTAGTTCCGTAGACAATGCGTTCAGGAATGTAAATCGTCGACAATTTCTATGGAAATAATTCTTGTACAGTCAGCGATATGCGCTATATAATCGTACCTACGTTTTTCATAAACTCTACTCGTAAAATATTCATACACCACTGAGGTTGCGGGTTCGATTACCGCCAGAGTACAAATGTTTGTGAAAAAAAAGCGCAAGCATTTTTTTTATGCAACTGAGAGATGCGGCAAGCAAGCCGTCCGCCTGGTGGTAAGCGCCACGCCTGCCCATGACAATTGCAGTGCCGCACAAAGCACTGTTTCGTGTCTGGGTCTTGTGGGACTATGGCCCTCATAGTTCCTGATTCCCTAGATACAGAAATCCTAGTTAAGGGCCAAGATCTACATATGTATTGGATCGTTGGGCGTATTTATTTATTTAACAAACAGTCGTAGTGGATTATGTAAAACTCGCTGCGCAACAGAATTTTACCCACGTGATCAATTTTCCGGGATTTAAAGTGTCCTATGTAGGATCTAAAGGACCTATTTCCAAAATATCATCAAAACTATGTTCAGTCATTTTTGCGTGGTTGAGTGACAAATATCCATCTACCCAATTTTCGCAAATAGAGGGTAGGATATAAATGGTGAGGTACTTTCGTCGCTGATTGTACAAACGTTCTAAGACATGAGCTTTTACGTTCTAAAAAGTTAGATACCGTAAATGTAGATAAGTATAAGTAAAAATCAATGTAATAGATAATCATTTCAACGACGAACTTAAAAGTTAATCTTTTATCTTTATCTTAATTATTCTTGATAACATTGATATCTTGGGGTGATGAAAGTTTAGTTCATAATAGAAATTAAACAAAAAAATACTAAGCTATAAAATTCCGTTAATATTCGAACATTGTTATAAAAACAATTAAATTTTGTCAATAATAATGCCACTTTTTGTTCTGTAAAAAATAAGCAACACAGGCAAAGTAAAGTCCCGATTAATTTAACTCTACAAATCAATTTATTTTATAATTCACTTTTTATGTCCAAGATTAACTTTAAAATGAAGAACAATAAAAAGATAATGGCCGAGCATTAACCGGCCGCTTGACAAGCTTGTTAAGATCGTAATATATATTTTATCTTTAACACGGTTGGAAAGGTATATATTTTAAACTTAACCCACAATAATACCTATAACGGTACTTGGCAACAAAAGGCAGTTCCCAAAAGATATGCTCGTATAAAATCCCCCAAATATAATAAAGGGACGGTTTGAACTTTATATGGAATCATAAAAATGCAGTTTTATTTTAGACTTCGTCGTAAAAAGTTTTGTAGGGTTCAACAATCGATAGAAGTGTAGGTAAAAAGGAATAAGTACCGATTCGTTTGCCATTTTATTTAATTTTATTTTATTAGGGATAACAAACAGCAGAACACTTACATATTAACTAAGACTAATTTACATAAGAAGTGTATATTAGTGAACCACCAACTACGCTATCCACGAGTTACAAAAAAAATAAAATAAAATGGTTAACGAGATCAAGTTTTCAAGTACCTCTAATTTTGGGTTAAAAATTGTCTTACTGATTTCTTAAACTTATAGGCGGATAGTGCAAAGATATAAAATGAGCATTGTAAGCATTAACAAGTTGATATATGGGGGCGCGCTTACCAGCGCTGGTTCGACACGAAGGCGTGGCGAACAAGCGGCCAGGTCGCACCGCGCGTCTGTGCACTGTTCGCGGGACACTGTAACATGCCATGGGCAATATTATAAAATCTGTACTAGCTAATACCTGTCCCAATACCAACCAAGACTTTTTTTTAACCTATGCTATGCCACTACTGGGCAAAGGTCTCTCCCAAGTCTTTCCAGCCGTCACTATCCTGCGCCACCTCGCACCAGCCTTCTTGGTATGCATCCAGATCGTACCTCCATCTTCTTTTGGGCCGGCCTGGGCGCCGTCTTCCATCCTCAGGCACCCATTCCGTTGTCACTTTTGTCCACCGATCTGGATGCATACGGCTTATGTGACCCGCCCAATCCCACTTGAGTTTAAGCAAATCAAAAGATAAGATAGTCCTAACTTGCATGCAAGACTTAGGCACCGAAATTAAAATTTAATACATATAATTAATACCAAACTAATAATGATGAGATTTGATTAGATTAGATGACGATTTATTGTCACACAACAACAAGAAATAATTACAAATCAATACTTAAAGCTCAAGTGTTACAATGGGCGGTATTATCGCTGATAGCGATCTCTTCCAGACAACCAGATAAATATGCAAATCAAAAGTTCAAGACACTCCTCACTTGCATGCATGATGAATGATAAATCCAATCATCCAAATGTTTGATTTAATCTTTGCGAAGAATATAAAGTAATAGACATCTTCAAAGATGAAGGCGTTTTAAATTTGCTTAGCTTTAATAAGAAACAGAAGGATGACGCTCAAATTTAAAAATTATCGTTTCCGTCGATATCATTGGTTACAATGTTACATCGTCGTTTACAGCTTACCTCATTACATCGCTAATAGAACTTTGTTTGGGCACTAGCCCCGATGTGGCTGAAGATAAGTAGAGCACATAAATACATAGGAACTAGGAAGAAGGCAGTTAGGCTTGTGGTAGGTCTGTCGTATGCGGGAGGCCGTCTGGGTAGGTACCACAAATTTGCCAGTTATTCTGCCGTCAAGCAGTAGCGCGCAAGCATTACTGTGTTCCAGTTTGAAGTGCATTCTAGCCAGCGAAATTTCTGAGCATAAAATACTTAATATCTGATGTCTCAGAGTGATGGGCGCAAATCAGTGCTACGCAGTGATTTTTATGGTATTAAAAGTTTTGGGTAGTACTGCAATAGTTATGGGCAGGCGTGGTGCTTACATCAGACAAACGCCTTGCTCATCTCATCACTAAATACAATAAAAGAGAAGTTAAGCGATTGCTGACACATATTTCCCTGTAGCTTCAGCGAACATCATCCCGAAACACAAAATCTCTTGACGGTTTTGTTTGGTCGTCTCAATGTCATCTCTTCCTTAAGATTCTGGTGAAACTATAAGGACATAAGGACAGCTGTCACGAAGATATGATACCACTAAAGAGCTTAATAAATCCTTTCACAACGAGTCTGACGCAAACGTAAACAATAGACCCAGTTATGATAATGATTGATATGCATTCAATAGACTATCAAGAACTCTAAAGGAATGTATTAAAATATCGTAAGGATTGTTTTGAGATTTGAGAGATGGTTGGAGTCATATTTTTTTTTTTATATATTATTGGCTTGCGTTTGACACTATCTCACCTGATGGTATGCGACGATGCCTTCGACGATGTAGCACGCTTGCCAAGATAGTTCCTGTTCACTCGAGATTTGAAGATTCCTAGATTATAAGTATCGGAAAAGATTGACTCCGGCAGGGAGTTCCACTCGTTAACAGTGCGCGTAATGAAAGTGGAAGCGAAGCGCTTAGTGCGCGCACGAGGAATGTCCACCATATAACGGTGGCGCGCCGTTCGTCTCGTAGTCCGATGATGAAACGGAGACGGGGGAATTAATTGGTGCAATTCCGACGCACACTCGCCGAAATGTATCCGATAAAAGACCGATAGACTGGCTATTTTGCGTCGATGTTCAAGACTGTGGAGTCGAGTGAAATTGTATTTTAATTAACTTAATGAAGTAAGATTTGGATTATGGACAATTTCGAGTTAGCAGAAATAGTTTATAAGATTTCTGTGTGCGTAGGTTTTTGAGATTATTTTAGAAGAGATCGAATTTTCAACATTGATATAGGTCAATTTGATGATAATGATTTGCCTCCCCTTTTTCCTATTTAATATTCATAATTATGATGCTTACATGTATTGTATCAGACAAGTTCTCCTAAGTAGGTATTCACAGATAGTACCTACTTAAGAATGGCACTGTTTTGAACAAGTATATTCTAATGAAAAAAGCATACTATACATTTAGTAATAACATAGAAGACAAAGATGCATGGAACATTCCGCTTCTGCCAAGTAGCCAACTGGCACATAAGAAGAATAATATTGTCAAAAACAAACATAAAATATTGTAACAAAAGTTCTAAAAAATATGCCCCTCAGTTTCTTGCCGTATCTTCTGAGGTTCTTTTTCCGATACGGTGGTAGAGTCATTGTAATAATTAACGTTCATACTCGTAAGTGCGTCTGTGACGGCAAAATTGAAATAAAGAACTTTTGAATTGAATTGAATACAAAAGAAAAATCACATCAAATATAACAGGAAAAACCTTTACTATAACGAGATTGAGATAGCCATTACGAATAACAACTCCTCCAAAATATGCATAATTAAGGCCAACCAGAGACGGCACCACAAAATATCGAATCAAAAATCGTCGTGATCACGACCGTACTTATGCTCAAAAAGTCGTGTCCATTAGGCCGTATCCATAGCTTTTAAATTACTCTAAATCAGATCATTTGCGGTGCTTTCTACTATTAGTGCACTTTCTATCATTGGCTCATCACGTATTTTAGTTTGTTCAGGTTAATAGAGTATATTTGTACCATGTGGAGGCACGTATTGTTCCGAATCACGAGTTGGAAACCGATACTTGCAAGTGGAGATAATAATATTGTCCAGTATACTGGTCATGCATACTGGTTTACTTTGAGAATAATAGTGCTGGTGTTATATGCTACTATTCTGCTAGTTTTTTTTAGGTAGCTGTAGCCATTAAAACCATACCTACTTTTGAACCGTATAATCTTTATGGCCAAAACACGAAAAACGCGAAAGCTCCATCAACCAACTGGAAAGATGATGTATACCCAGCCCAAGCTAAGCATGATTATGACGATACGCATAATGCTATTGCATGATTAAACGGATAGGAGTTATAGTAAAGAGGTCTGCTTGTTCCCTATGGCAGAGCTAATATACTCATTGTAGACGGAGATGACTCTCGTTTTCCTCTAATTGACGAATAATATGATAAGTTGTTCTAATGTGATTCAAAACCGAAATAATCTACAAAAACGAACAAAAGAAATGAACCCGTTAGAGACGGAAACATGTGAAACCAAAGCACCTACTTGTTATTTTTCTAAGCGCCCACTTATTCGGGAGTTCAATAGCTAGTACTATTCCAACTGTTTACAGATGTGGGCGGAACAATCAGGTGGTGTAGAGAATAGGCCACATAGCCGACTTGGGTGGCTGTGAACTTTCTTTATGGCATTGGAGGTGATAATTTGGAGGCATTATTAGTATTGGTTGCAACAATAGGTAAATAGTTTAACAAAGCTTGTTCTGTAATATCGTGAAAGATATCATATCGTCATTTTTGAGAGAAATAAATATCTTTAACCAGATTTTACGTCTACAGTTGAAATATATTGTAATTTCATTGACTCCACTTAACTTCTCAAGGCTTTTAAAATTTGTTACTTTTTCAAATAGTTTGCAATTATTCTTAAATGACACGACCATGAAGCTCGCAGTAGGCACAAGTAGTAGTAGTTCAAGTAAGTAGAAGGTAGTTCATGTAGAACTATTATAATGTGCCTACTGCGGGCTTAATCTTTTCTACGGCTAAACATTTTTATCTAGAGTTGAATCATAATCACCATCAGTTTTGTGTCTGTTATCATCATAGTTCCTTTCACGGGTTTGTGCATTGAATACCATATACATACATACACTTCTTTCCCTAACTATTTAAGCATTACTTTCGACAACTGTGAACAGTACTTCAATGTTTTAATAAAGTCAAATTATAAACGTATTTTATGGAATAATAACACCTGATCAAACCGCAGTAATCCGATAAGCCGCAATAATGCCGGCGCAAGCGCATAATATTATGCAAATTATGTTTCACGTTCGGAACGTGATCGGTTAACTTCGGCTATTTCCTGATTGGTTATGTGATGTGCCGTTTAGGGATGTTTGCATTAAGAAAACAGGTATCTGATTAATTATAAAAAGGATATTTAATTTATTTATACATAGGTATACATTTATTTTGATCGTCATAATGTCCGCACATCTTTTATTCTGTCCCTGCTACTGCAACAGTCTCCTAAAGTATTCATACAATTCAAAACTATCGGATTCAACCTGCAAGGCGACAAATCTGTAATCTTTTTTGTAAGTCACCAAGTCTCACCAATAATATACAAAAATAATGATCTTGGAAGTGCATTAAGTTTTCATGGAAATATATTTATATTTAGCACCTAATTAAACTAACGTTGATCTGATAAGCAGATATAAATGGGAATGTAATATTATGGAAATTATTACACATTTAAAAAAGCTTAATAGCATTTTTGATAATTTTCTGATTATTAATATTGAGAATGCCTCAAACCGATAGTTTACTAATAAATAAGATTTGAGATAAGGCTCACATACCATTAAAAGTGTTAATTCGAAAAGCCTAAACTCTCACGACTAAATACTTATTCTAATCTAAACTGGAAGTTCAACAATAAAATATGATAATAATGGGAAATCTTACGATATGAATAATCTTACTCAAAGTCAAATAAAATTTATAGTAATGTTCAAGTATTCAACACCTGATTTAATAGGCGATAATCCGATAGGAGTTAATGCAAGAGAATTATATTAGTTGAAAATGTTCCAGGAAGTAATATCAAAATTACTTATTAATAAAAAAAATATAATAATAAGTTGATTTCAGACTTGTTATAATTAAATATATTCCAAGTATTTTAAGACCTGATCACACAGGTGTTAATCCGATAGACCTTACTAATTCAAAGGCATAATATTATGCTGATCGTGATTCACATTTAGAACGTGTTTCGTAATTTCCTGATAGGATACGTGCGTTTGCGCAGGTTTGAAAGCAATTGCAAGTTTAAATTAACATTTTATGCGATTAGTATTAAGGATATTATAGATTTTAAAATTATGGTTATGAACATAAGAATTAGGTCAAGAAACGGAGATTTTAATAAGTATGTGTTTGTTCATAGCACTCGATATTTCGCAAAGTTGCCAGCGCAATGTTTAACGTGTTCCCACGTTTATGTGCCTATTGATATGTCGGGTATATCCAAACAAAATAATCCCTAAAAAATTTGACGGTAATTACAATAACTTAATCACCAAAGTAAAATAAATCATCAAGTTTCCAAATCTGGCCTTTAAATTAAATAAGTCTATTAGGGGAATAAAAACAGACGCGTCAATTGATACTTACCGTCTAAATGGTAAAATTAAACCATTATAAACATTCCCGTCAATAAGAAAACACACAGTTGGTAATGTTACGCAAATTCTACTTATCGTTACATTTAAAAATAACAAGTCATGCCGTGGGTTCACTAATGACACAAATGGTAAATTTAAATTAGCAAAGTAGGCCAAAAACATACACGTTAATACTATCGCGAGTATCAGGGCATTTTTGTCACGTTTCTATTTATTTATTTATTTAAGAGCTAGTGTGGCTCAGCGGGAACTCTTGCGCCTTTCGATCAGACGCACCTGGGTTCGCATCCCGACTCGGCCCTGCACCAATGACTTATAGTTAAGTGCAGATTTTGCACGCTCGCTCTAAAACGGTGAAGGAAAAACATCGTGATGAAACCCGCTTATGCGCTTTGGAGTGGTAGGCTCTGGCCGTGGTTGTAATACCACCCACCGAACAAAGCCATGCCGTCAAGCGACCTAGTCGTGTTTCGGGATGATGTTCGGTGAACCATCGCGGAGACGGGTCTAAGCAGCCGCTCAACTGCCGTCTCTCTCTAGATCTATGTGCTCTATCTTAGGCCACATCATCGCTTCACATCAGGCGAGATAGTGGCCAAACATAGATCTATTAAGCGTAAAAAAAAAAATTATATACTCAAAACAAACTACAATCAATACAGAGCTATAACTAAACATTATAGAGTTTTAAATCTAGATTGTAATCCAAAAATATGTGTACACAAAAAAACAAAGCTGAGACAGGTTTCCTTTCATTCACATGACCATTTGCAATACTATTAAGTATTGACTATTATTATATTTAGTACTCTATGATCATAGTATCAAAGTAAAATTACCAGGTATTAACATACCTCGTAATTTTAGTAATTGATACAATTGCTAGAGAGTTTCGTGATAATTCTTAATGTATAGAAGATGCGCTGTCATTTTCGATTTCTCTCTTTGTGATTACAAATGTGCCTATTGGGATAAAGACATTTAAAAAAAATATAATATAAAGTACTGTACGGTTTCTAACGTTGTGCGGAGACCCCAATCTAGCTAAAATATGCCCAGATGTAAATATATCACTTATCATGTACACTTTAATATCTGAAATTAGCATTTTTTTTTTACACTTAATAGATCTATGTTTGGCCACTATCTGGCCTGATGTGAAGCGATGATGTGGCCTAAGATGGAGCACATAGATCTAGAGAGAGACGGCAGTTGAGCGGCTGCTCAGACCCGTCTCCCCGATGGTTCACCGAACATCATCCCGAAACACGACTAGGTCGCTTGACGGCATGGCTTTGTTCGGTGGGTGGTATTACAACCACGGCCAGAGCCTACCACTCCAAAGCGCGTAAGCGGGTTTCATCATGATGTTTTCCTTCACCGTTTTAGAGCGAGCGTACAAAATCTGCACTTAACTATAAGTCATTGGTGCAGGGCCGACTCGGGAATTAGAATTAGCATTGTTTGTTCAATGTCTGTAATGTTTTGTCTGTCTGTCTGGTCTGTGATCGTAGTTTCTAACTGCCATATAAGCGATTCTATTTCGCAGACAGCGTGTGCGATATCTCAACGTTTTTTTTACTACAAACGTTATCACACACCATTACCTACTTTAAAAGAAAAGTCAATATAAATCATCATCAACTTTACAACCTAGAGATTTAAAATACATAGCGAAAGCTAATCCCAGCTGGCTAAAGGTGACACAGGGTCAAAACGATTTCCCGAGGCAACGATTTACCGACTCCAGTATTTTGCTTGTCTCAACTACTCTGTGCTGAAAGTCCAGTCGGAGCAAAACTAAAAGCTGTAGAATTGGAATTCTGGGTTGTAATTCTAACCTGTACGGAATGGACGTATGCGATAGTAATAAAATGCATGCAACTATTGATGCTGTATTTTTAAAATACTTTAACTTAAAGTTTATTTACAATTGTTACTTGTTGTTTGTATACTAGCTGTTACTGCTAAACACAAGCAAGCCCTATTTCTGTATGTCAAATTGCAATGGGTCGCCAATATCCTAGCCTAGTTTACCTAGCCTACCCTAGTTTGGGGCCCACCGATAATCTAACATTAAAGCAGTGTATTTGTAAATCAATTAGTAATTTAATTGTATAACGGATTTGTGTAATTTTGGAAAACAATCTTTTTCTTTACTTTTTTGTATGTATGTTAGAGCCCTAAACAGCGAAGATTGGAAGGAGGGAAGAGAGGCTTTTGCCCTGCAGTAGGATATAAGTAGTTGATAATAATAATATTTTTTTTTTTAATTCCAGTTTGAAGGACAATGAGGCATCATATGAAAAAAAAATGCCTAACAAACATTTTATTTTTGAAGTTACTCAGTCGATCATAAACTCGGTCAAAAAATAAAATGCTGATGACACAAATCTATGCAAACAAAACAAGTAATATGATACAGTCACGTTCTGTCACATCACAACCTAATTAATGTAGCTACTAGGCTAACAAAAAAAACACCAAACACATTGTTACATAATTCCATTGACTTAAATATAGCACTAGAAGTAATATCAATGTGTGTGAGTTCGCTAAACGTGTTGTCATATGTGCACGTCAGGATTTCCCAATAAGGACAAAATTCCCATAAAATGACTTAAAATAATGCCAGTTTTACGTCAAGCCATTCCTAACATAATTACTTGAAAATAACTTACATTGTTGATATCAAAGTACAAGTAATATTTTTTATACTAAACTTAACTCCAAAATCCTAAGATATAGGTACGTGGTGCGGGGCCAGCGCGATTCGAACTCGGGTGTGTCGGATCGAATGTCGCACGTGCTCCCACTGAGCCACACTCGCTCTAGGCAATAATACAGTTAAAAAATTAAAAGTACCAGAGGCCCATTTGTTTTATGTCTTCGTGTTGTGCCATGACCATGATCCTCAGTTCCTGGTTCCCTAGTAACAGGGAATCCTAGTTAGGGGCCAGGATATATGTATGCGTATGTGTTCTTATAATGTGTTTTCAAGTCTCGAGTGAATCGGTATCTTCTAGGCAAGCATGATCCATCGTCGACCACGTCGTCACATTCATCAGATCGAAATATGATCGATGTGTGTTAAAAAAACCTATTCAAAATTGATTATAAAACAATCGCTCCCACAATTTTTTGCCCAAACTATCGCAGTATAACCGCAAACTAGCAACACCGTCTCGCATCAACGCGGACGGCCTAGATAATAATGCTCCCAAAATAGTGCACAGTTAGCCAGATAGGTATTTTAGAATACATCCAATTAAACCCAGAGGAAGTAATAAACGCTGTAATAATAGAGAAAGGTGATAGAGTTACGGAAGTATATTGCCTGATTGGATAATAAATCTTTATAATGTGATAAAAATGTAATACTTACGAGTCTTGTTCGGGAAGATCGAGCGATAACGGCTATTACAACTATTATAAAATGTATTAGATTAATTTGAAATGTGAATATGTGAAGATGTTCTCATACTCATGCTAGGCCATTACAGGTGCAGCACCGTTAAAAACGGTATGATCTTCGTATACTGAAACTACGTTCGCAGTACTTCTATAATTGATATAAAAAGGTAAATATTATTGATATTAAAATAAAATATACCTATATTATTACAGTGTACAATAAACAATATAAGAATAAGAAAAAAAGCTAAGACTCACGGTTAAACGTCGAAATTACTCCGACCAGATATTTTCAGATTGATATGTGAAATTTTTTGAGGTGGATAGATGGATGTTTGTTACTCAATCACGTACAACGAATGAACGGATTTTGATGAAATTTGAAAATGAAGTGCTGGATAAGGACATATAATAATTAGGATTCTTATTTTTATTTAGTTTTTAGCTATTACTATTTTGATTTATTTGCACCGCCGACTTCTTTTTTCACTCCGTTAGTTCTTTCCATCCAAAGGTTGACTGGAAAAGATCGCTTTTAGCGATAAGTCCGCCCATTGTACTGTAGTTTGGAAGCCAAATCCTGTAACTTGTTATTTTTTGTTATGGTGTACAATAAGCATTTTTGTATTGTATTGTATAGGCTCCTTCTTATCCCTAGAAACCGCGTGTGAAACCGCAGGGCGCAGTTAGTCTACAATATTCTTGGAGTCAGAAATCACATTCATAAAATAGTCGTTGGCTTGGTTAGAAATCACCATTATTCACCATTCTCAGTAGACAAACAAACCATCATTCTCTGTCGCACCATAACAACTTTGCACAGCATAATTGCATATTGACCGAGCGCAAGAAACCCACCCGGAACGAAACCGAGCACCTCGACGCAAACATTGACAATACTATCTGCTAATGTTTATGGGACCGTTTCTATTGCATTCGGGGACCGAAATACCGGTAAAAACTTGATATCGATATTACAAAAGTAACGTTAAAAGTATCGATACCACAAAGTAACGTAAAAAATATCAATATCACAAAGTAACGTTAAGAATATCGATACCACTAAGTAATGTTAAAATTATCGATACCACAAAGTAACGTTATAATTATCGGTCAAATGAAATACTTACCATTATATTAGTATTACTAAGTTAGATAACTAAACATTTCAATAAGTGTATGGAAAAATATCTACTTAATTTTTCTCGGAAATTTGGAGAAAATACATTTGTTTCTGGCATTTTTTTGGAGTGTAAACGATTCTTTTTTCATCAGCATTAAAAATGCTATCGCTAGCATTGTTTTTTTGTTCAATTTTTGAATTTCCGGATTACTGTGCGTCGCCAATACCGATAATTATAGCTTAATTTTGGTATCGATACCTATTTTGTATTTTACCGGTAAAACCGGCAAAGTACAATAATTTTTTTAGGTCTCAGTTCGGTCCCTATTCGCACTTGAAACGCGATGATAGTTAATACAGCTAAGGTACTACATAACTACCAGTGGTTTACTTAAGACTTAGTGACAGCCGCAGACAATGCAGCTGAAGGCGGCTTTATGATGATGATGTACTTTCGGCCGATTTCATTCATCTCACACATCGCATACTCACACGAACGCAATCAATAAGGAGATGAATACATCCCATAAGGACAGGCGAGCGGATGTGGCTTACATAGCCAATCTTCTTTGCAAATATCCTCGAGCATTCTTCTACTTCTTTCTTTCTTTTTATATAGGTATTTATATGTATTAGCATTTGCATATTTTATTTTAAATATTCGTACGCCTTGGGGTTTTGCTGAAAACCAGTGTCGGGTTTCAATTAATAACACCAGACATCTATGCTGAGTAAATACCCCATTTGGCACCGCAATTCCATCTGATTTGTATATTTGTATAATTTGTATCCCTTAACTTTTGTACTTGTTTGTTTTTTTCCATTATTTAGTTTGTTCTTTTTTCTTTTTCTGAACTAAAATCTGAACCGTAAAAAAAAATGTGTACTCACGCTATATTTATCTACAGTTTCACCCTTGAGTCTATCTTAATTACCGTTTCCAAATATTTTGACAACATTTCCACAATCAAGTCTTCACAAACATCTCCAATCTTCAGACATAACCTCAAATTGATCCCAATATTTGCCTCTCACTGCTTAATAAACACGAAGAAGGTCCGACACACTCAATTAGTACTGTACATTCGAACGTCTTCACTTTCACGTACCATGTCATGATAACAATGGACACTTTTACAAACTACGGCGAAAGAAGGCTTAAACAAATTACTCTGACAAAGGTCTAAGACACCAACAATTAGTTCACACTTTACGTTCGACAAGCCAACAATGAAGAACTTTGCCATAATATCGCATCACACCTTTCGCTAAAAACGTTCACACTAACTGACCTTAATGACCTCATGACCTCTCAGAGAGTACCACGCAAGACCATTACAGACTGCAAAATGTCACTTATCCTTCAATTTAGTTCTGATTCTTCGAAATTCCACATTGCTATGTCCCAAAATAGTTTCAGACAGTCAATTTACTTATAGAGACAAAGTTCCAAAGAGAAATATTACTATTCCGCTACGGGCCGGCACTTAGCACAAATAGAACGACAACTGTTTGTAATTATCGGTTAGTTAGCTAAACATTGCCGCGGCAAGTGAGCAAATTACATGTGAAACGTTAAAATAACCATCGTAATTATGCACTGGGAGGATGTGAGTTTTGGATTTCATATTGCAAATGCGTTTAAATATGGCATTTAGGTTCTAGGTACTTATTCGTACACAGATTATTAAATAGTTACGCAGTCAGATCGTCTAACAGCTTTTGCTTGTCTGCGCCGATTTGTGGAATATCCGTGGATTATGCCCCCTATGATTCCACATAGTGTTATTTAGATAGGATATTAGCATGACACAGAACTGTTAATTTCAAGGAGTTACTTATCTTGAGGAAAGGCCTTTTTCCGTTCCCGTCAACCTTCTGTACGTAGGTACTTTGAGTTTATAGTACCATGCCTAGATTATTTTGTGAAGTACATAGTTTGCGTAGTACAAGCAAAGAAAACTTAATATTGGTACAAGCACAGAATATAGACTAGACTATATTTTGTGGTACAAGTGTCTTAAAAGTGAATGTACATACATGTGTGTTGAAGAGACAAATAAACGTTATATCAACATATTTTTCCATGGTTTTTCTGCGAAAGTATAATATTCGGCTCTTTAACAGAAGGGAGAAAAGGGTCCTCAAAGGTAAGCAGCACTCCAGTAATGCCCCGAGAGATGCAGGTTTCCAAAGCGTTCATAGGCGACTGTGACCGCTTACAATCCAGGCGGGCCGCTTTCTTTTTCTATCCTATCTTACTAATATTATAAATGCGAAAGTTTGTGAGGATGGATGGATTATTCGAGGGATGGATGGATGGATGTTTGTTACTCAATCACGTAAGAACTACTTAACAGATTTTCAAAAATTGGAATCTTGGCATGTAGTAGAAGAACAAGTCTCCTACTTGTGTGGATGTGTGGCCCTGGCGGAGTTTTTAGACCGTCTGTAGCTTCCGACGAGGCCTAACAACAGTTGTCCTAAGAAAACAACCGTGACCGACAGCTTAACGTGCCCTTCGAAGTGTGGTAGTGGTCAGATGAAATTACCACACAAACGGTCACCCATCCAAGTTGTGACCGTTGCGAACGTTGCTAACTTAAATCAATGACAAATTATTACTAATTAATTGATTATTATTATTATTCATTGTATTGCATTATTATTAATTTATTGAATAAAATTTTGTGATTAATTAATGTTGAAATATTAATATACCTATTTAATTTATATATTTCTAATTTTTATTACTCTTTATCATAATATTTTTAATAATGACAGTTAAATTGACGACATTTTGACATTAATTAAAACCAACTTATAATTATCTGACAATTTGAATTTAATTTAATTATGTTATTTGAAATTATGTTAATATTGCACACCATTGTTATGGTAGAATGTTAGGAATTATCTTTATTTGTCATCTTTGTATACAACATTCTAGCTATAAAGAATTAGAATTTTGATCTACTACAAACGGTTACTTGAGGTCCTGGAAAAGAACATAAGATACTTTTAATCCCGGAAACCGCGGGTAATACCGCGGGCCCCAGCTAATTTGTCTGACTGAAAAATAAATTTGTTAAAAGATGGGATTCGCTTACAAGCTGCGCATAGGCATAAGCGGTCGCACTGTTTTAGTTGAACGTTTAGCAGTCGTGGTTGTTTTGCCTCACTATAAATATGTGCTCATTGAGTTTCTTGCAATATCTTAATCGTTTTCTGTTTACATTCATTCACATCCATTCTCCTTTCATTTACAACGTTTTAAATAACTCTTGTAATGAAAATAACTAATTTGTTAGTTTACATGGAGTCCTTTAAAAGGGGAATTAATAGAGTCCTTAAGGGTCGGCAACGCATCAGCAACGCCTCTGGTGCTGCAGATGTCCATAGGCGACGGTAACCGCTTACCATCAGGCGGGCCGTCTGCTTGTTTGCCGACACATTAAATTAAAAAAAAAACAAAAGAAACGTAAATAAGGAACATTGTGTATGACGGAGAAATTTCTCATATTATTTAAAGGATAGTGTTTAACAATTTGGATTAAAAAATGGCCCCGTATTTTTTTTATGAAACCAAGTAATGAGACGAGCAAGTCGTTCGCCTGATGGTACGCGCCACGCTTGCCCATAACATTGCAGTGCCATCTAGAACTTTTAATACCTTACTACTACCACGGGTCGTGGCGTTCCAATACAGTGAGAGAGCAGGCGCCGGCGCAGGAAATAGCGGGACAAATTTGATGTCTTTGATAACTACTGATCAATAATAAACGTCTTTTGTCGTTTCACAAATCCTCTCCATCCAAAGGTTGTTTGTAAGAGATCGCTTATTAGCGATAAGACCGCCCATTGTGTTAATCAAATTTTTAAGATCTATTTTTATTTGTTTTGTTATGTTTTTAGTGTACAGTAAAGCGTTATCACATTGACAGCGTCTGTGGCGTAGTGGTTGGGCAGGTTGGCTCAAATCTCATACACAGCTGAGGTTACGGGTTCGATTCTCGCGACATGACAAATGTTTGTGAAAGCGTAAGCATTTTTTCACTAGTTAGGGGCCAGGATCTTTGAACGTAAACCTAGGGCGTAAAAAAAAAAATTAAAACAACATCGCGTAGTCTGGAAGTCATGGAGTTATGGAGCCTTTCACCAACACTGATCTGAATCTGATTATAATACTGTCTGCGTATATCATCCCAATGATATACGCAGACAGTATTATAATCAGATATAAGTGTTGCATTTTTGTCAAAATCCAAACATAAATTATTTCCTAAACTGACACGACATTCTCTACTTATCTCTCTAACAAAAACCACTCTCTGATCCATTTTTCTCAGCCCAATTGAATCCCCTGACCCATTAAGGCTGACACACTCCCTCCCCATCATGTAATCACAATCAATTGTCTTCAATGAAAACGCTGCATCAACAATCACTCAATCAAATACGAGCCAGCTGCAATATGCTTTTGTTTTTGGTTTTAAAAAAGAGTTCGTATATCAATTACCATTGAAGACGTTGTAAAAGTCCTTCTAAATCAACTGAGAGGGGCAATAATATGGTTTTGTGTGAGGCCGCATGTTTTTTTTTTCTAAAATTATCATATTTAAACAAATAAAAGTTTAAAACTAAAACCCACAATTCAGAATGTGCGCATCAGGACTTTTCATTTGATACCAAACACATTTATCTAATATTCATTTTTAGAAAAAAACAAGAACTGGCCTTAAGACTAAACTTATATTTTTTGTTTTTGTTGATTTTTTCAAAAAGTGCTAAATCAATTTCGATAAAATTTATATGGGACCACCTCTGAAGTATTAAAACAAAAAAAAACATACAAATCTATTCATAATTGGCGGAGTAATCGCGTAACAAACATACAAAAATACATACCGTCGAATTGAGAACCTCCTCCTTTTAGAAGTCGGTTAAAAATGATTTATTTTTATATTATTTTTACGCCCAACGATCATATACATTGATCCTGGGGGCCTACTCCGAGTTGCTTTCGTTAGTTCGTTCGTGCGGACTAAAAGAGACACTCTTATGCCTGTTGCATAGCGCTGTCCCTTTCATCCGACAGAACGAAGATCGTAATTACTTTTTCAGAGTACAGGCCCTGGCTCCTAACCAGGATTCCCTGTAACTAGGCAACCAGGAACTACGAGGATCATGGGCCTACAACACTTAGACACGAAACTGCTGCTGTTTTTTCTGTGCACAAACATTTAATTATGTCCCGTCACGGGAATAGAACCCGCAAACTCGGTGCTGTACGAGATTTGAGCCAACCTGCTCAACCACTACACCACAGAGCCTGTCAAAAATGTTGACTGATGGTACATATTTTGAACTATTAGCTACTGGTCCACAGTCGTATCATTGTCTTCATGAAAGCTATGTATCATTGTGTCATCAATCAGGCAATCAAAATCAAGCCAGCTAGTGTGCTTTTGTTTTAGGGCACTCAGTTTGAAGGGTCCTCATTTTAAAGAGTGTTATTCACTCTTATTAGGCAGGTGACTTTGGAGAGTTCTTGTATTTCAATATTAATTGACGATCTTGTGTATTTGAGTATTTTCAGGCAGATGTGAGAATCTCAAATAGTAATAATATAGGGTGAGGTGAATTGTTGTTAAAATGGAAAAAGGGTGATCTATTATGAGAATTTCATAATTTGTAAATTATATCACATTAATCTTTTGGTTGGTGTCCAAAGCCCAACGTTTTGGAGTCCCGATTCTGAGATACTCGTACTCAAATTGAGACTGATTCTGAGTGAGCTATTTTATTTCAAACAAACCAATGTAATCCGAAGAAGAATTCGTGTAAGGACAAAAACGAAACCATGTGTTCGAAAAACCTTAAGGCGGATGTGAATCTTCACACCCAAAAGACACGAATAGACATTGTATAAAATGACATTTTAAAAAACGTCTAAATGATACAGGTAAATAACAATGGACAAACGTCGCAATATTTTTTGTATTCTAACGACACAATTTCGAAACGATCTCGCTAATTCCATAGGTAACCATGACCGTGACACTATAATACAAAAGATGCACGAAAGACCGGGCTTCGCATCCATTCATGCAGACAGACCTATTGTTGACGATAAACCAGAAATCATAGACCTCCCTAATATAAACAACGTTAAAGAGCAAGTAATAGATGCAATGGCTCTCGATAAAATGGGTGCGGTTAGAAAGCCAGAAATGATAGAGCTCTCAAATGCGAATAAAGTTATAGAAGCTATAATAGATGCAACAGGTCATAATGATCTGGGTGGTTTAGGTCAGGCAAGAGACGTATGCCAACAAATCAACGCATTAAACCTTTCAATGGGACCGCTTTCACATCATAGGGGCAGCGACGATGCGTCATAACTTTTAATTAAAATGGAACATTAGTTAGGGGCTGCCGACCAAATATCAATGCGAGATGACAATACGGTGGGATACAAATAGAAAGACGTAAGCGACGATGATAACCATGTTAGTAATGACCTTTTTCTATTCGTAAACAATATATTGGCGTGTAATTGATTGTGTGGAAACGGGATGATAATAAATTACGTGTAATGATAATGTTGTCGGGTGGCTTTGAATAGGAAGGCGGCTGTCAGCCTTTGTGTTTGTTGTTATAAATCAATAGTAATGTAATACTGTCGATAATAGTGTAAATGTGAAAACAAAACCAGTGGGGTGTAATTTAAACTTCAAAACATAATAGGTTTATTTTTGTTCCTCAACAACTTATTCAAATTTTAGAGAACATAATTGATAGCTTATTCAGTGCCAAGACGTATATAAATTGAGTAATTATAACATTTTTATTGCTATATTCGTAGTCCCTCTTCACGACTATAGCTTCTGAAATGTCATAATTATGGACTATACGGATATAAAAATGTCAGCAGAAGTCGTAGGTACTAATTGCCTAATAAAAACTGACCTGTTCAATTAAGTTTTATAGCATTTTACCACATCTCAATAGAGAAATGTATTTAGAAGCGTCTTAATTTACGCCCGAAAATCCATAGTAATTATTTTAGACTTCGATCAGAATTGTTCAAAGATTTTAGATGAACCAAATCCTAGTTGTAGTTTTATGTAGGTCGTCCGTATAGGTACTTATGTAAAGTCCTCAGATATCATACGGTAGGTAGAATAAGCCTATTTTACGTAACACTGCACCACCGGTGGCTTATGTCGGTAAGCCACTAATAAGATTAACTTACAGTATGCATATAAAGCAGGCAATAACCACTACCTTCTTAGAGTTGTTAGTCTATATTCATGAAGAGTTAGCGCATACTATTTCATCGAATAAGCGTAACGACTAAACAACTTTAAATATTTATTTAATACTGAATTATGAGGTTGACGAAGGAATTATAAAATTATAAATAAAAGAACAGGGTTTTTTTCTACAATCATCGCACAGCCAAAACCACTTAACATAGAAACCTGAAATTTGGACCACGTATTCTACAAGTAGTGAAGGCGTCATTTAAGAACGGATTTTTCGAAATTTGACCTTTAAGTGGGTCAAATGAGGTCATACAGGATGTATGGAGAAAAAAATTTCTTTTGTCGCACGATCACGAAACTTTGGCAGTATACTATGCAAATAAAATAAAAGAACACGTGTATCACAGGTTTTTGAAAATCAACCGTTAAAGGGGGGTTATGGTGGTTTTTTAGATTGGAATGCGGAAACTATAATGTATGCTACGGTGATTGTTTCTTGACCAATAGTTATCAAATTGTGCGTGAGCTTTGAGCATGTGAATACAAGGAACTTGTTTTTGGCATTTTTCAAAATTCAACCCCTAAGCTCATTTATTAGGGTCGCAAAGTTTCCATGGTGTAGGTTTTTTTAGTTAAGTTATGAAACTTAATCAATTGACTAAACATAAGGATATAAAAATATGATTTCCGTAACTTTTCAAAAATCAACCCCTAAGGTAATTAAATAGGGCCGCAAAGTTTGTATGGAGTAGGATCTTTTATTGATGCGACACTGTAGCTACAGTAAAGAAACAGGGTAAATAAATTAATTTTGACCAAGTTTAAAAATAAGTTTTCAGCATTTTTCAAAAATCAACCCCTTACTGGGTTAAACGAGGTGGTAAAGATTACATAAACAATCTTTGTTTATTGCGATGAAACTTGGTACATACCTGACAAAACATTATTAGAATGTGATTTACCATTGAAAATCATCCCTTAAAAGGGTTAAACAGGGTGGAAAATGAAGATTATTATTTTTAAGCTACGACGATGAAATTTGGTGTACGTGGTAAGCTAATGAAATTATAGATGTGTATTTCACCATTTTTTGAAAATCATCCCCTAACAAGCCTAAGCGGGGTGGTAAAATTTGTATAGAAAATCTTTGTGTATGAAGTTTCGTGGCTATGCTAAAACTTGATAAAAGAAGATAATTAAAACGTGATTTATAATTTTTGAAAATCATTCCTTAACAGGGTTAAACAGGGTGGAAAGTGAAGATTATTCTTTTTAAGCTACAGCGATGAAATGTATATGTGCTTAGCCAATGAAATTATAGATATATATTTCACATTTTTTTAAATCATCCCCCAACAAGCGGGGTGGTAAAGTTTGTATAGAAAATATTTTTTATGAAACTTGGTACACAAACTAAGAAAAAGGATATAGTTAAAACGTGATTCACATTTTTTTTTAAATCTACCTATAACCAGGTTTAATAGGGTGAAATGAAGTTACATTTTTGAAGCTACGACGATGAAATTCGGCTCATATACTCAGACAGATAAACTTTAAGCACCTGTTTCACCATTTTGCTGGAATCATCGATAAACCTGTTCAAACGGGGTGGTTAAGTGTATATGGAGAATCTTTGTTCATGAAGTTATGGAAATTAAATTTGGTACACATAGTAAACAAAAAAAATAAATTGAAACGTAAATCCGGCATTTTTTGAAATTCACCCTCTAACAAGGTTAAACAGGGTGGAAAGTATCAAATATATTTCAATGCTACGTGTTCAAATTTGTTACAAATATTCAGCCAATAAAATTCTAAACACGTATTCCACCATATTTTGAAATCATCCCCATAACAGGGTTATACAGGTTGGTAAAGTTTGTATGGAGAATTTTTGTTTATGAAGTTGTAGCAATGAAATTTCGTATACAGACCAAACAAAAGTAATAAAATAAATGAAACTTACTAGGTATATTAATGAACTTCTAAAAACGTTAAACAAGGTGTAATTTAACATTTTTTCTAAACCTACGAAGGTGAAATTTGGTACAAATACTAATCGAAGATACTATACGCACATGTTTTACCACTTTTAAACATCTTAAAAGGTCTAAACGGGATGGCAAACATTTTAGTGAAAAACCTTTGTTTATAAGGTGAAAGCAAAACTTGGTATATAGACTAGGCAAAAGAAATGAATTCTAACGTAATGCAATTTTTTGCAATTTCTTTATTCGTACAAGATTTTAATAGACTTTTAAAATGCAACATTCAGAAAAGTAAGAAATACTCAAGGTGTAGTCAATCGAAGATTTTCAAATATTCAGCAACTTTTGTCGTTGACCGTACGTGTCGCAAATCGGGAAATGAGGATATCTGAGATTTCGCGAAATTCCTAGGGAAGGTATAATCATGTATAGGAAGGACCACTTCTCCGCGGTCCAACTGGCTTTTACCCTTAGAGTGTATATAAAAAAAGCGGAGCCAGAAGCTCGCGAGGAGTTCCTGAGCAAAACGAGTGCGCAAGGCCAGAATGAAGCGAGGGGGAGAGGTGGCGAGCGTAGCGAGCCGGCGACCTCCCGAGTGGAGTGATGGTCGAGTGCGCGAGTGGTGCGAAGGGATGACAAAGAGAGTGTTCTGGCGAGAGCCTATTTATTAAAACTGTACGTCGTATCCCTAGGGATTTTATGAAATCCCTGGTATCCTCATTTCCCTGCGACATACAATATTTTTTCTGGAGCTACGACGATTGACTTTTGGCCAAAATACTTACATATACTTAGCCAAAATAACTATTGACACATGTATTATTACCATTGTTTTGAATACCATCCCCTGACAGGTTTAAACGGGTGGTAAAGTTTGTAAAGAAAATATATGTTTACTAGCTGACCCGGCAAACGTTGTTTTGGCATATGAATTATTTCTAGAGTATGAAAATATATTTTATTTATTGAAAGTGTGTGCGTATGTGAACCGCTGTGAACGATGACGTCATGTGAAATAACAACACAACAAATACATTTTTTTTAAATTTATTGTATAACTTTTATTTTTAAAATATATATACAACGAATTCTGTAAATATTAGTCAACAGTATTAATCTTTTATTGCAATGGAGTGTACAATATAAACTTGCTATTTTGCTGCTCCCAAGCGGAGGAGTTTGGAAAACGGAACCCATTGATCAGCTATCGACCTAAGTTAAAAAGTCCAGTTAAGTTTTTTGTCAAATATATTTTTCCCCTGAAAAGAATTTTATTTTTTGTGGTGAGCCACCCTTAACACTTAGGGGTATAAAAATTAGTTATAAACCTATTCTCAGAACTACTGAATACACATATACGTACGGTACGTTTGATACTTCAAATAAACTAAAAAACTACGTCAAATAAACTATAAACACATGATCCACAATTGAAATTAGGGCTAAAAAATTTGGTAATTATATAGGGACCAGAGTGGCACGATAACGGGTTAGGAAGGGGATGATAATGGTACAGGAGGGGAACATGATAGGAGGTTTGCTAGGGAGGACGATAAGGGTTAGGATTGGAATAGGATCAGGAGCAGAGAGGGACGGTAACGGAATAAGAGTGAGACTGTAATAGGATGGGAGCGGGACGGTAACGGGATAGGAGTGGGACGGGGTATCAGGACCAGAGCAGGGCCCCAATTCACTATGTCAAATCGGTAATTTCTTTCTTCGAAATCACGTCAATTCCTTAATTAATAAACGACATCTCTATGACTAATTCATATATTCATATATATGACGCGTCATAGATAATACAAATTTCGCAGATGTCGTTTATTAATGAAGGATACGACGTTTCCTCGAAGCAAGGAATCACCAAGTTGTCATAGTGAATTGGGGCCCAGTACAGGATAAGAGTGGAAAGGACACGAAACAGAAGTGGTACGGTACGGTAACGAGATATGAATACGAGCGGAACGGGAACTGGAACGGGAATATGGTAGGACGGAAAATGGTCGGAAGTAGGATGAATACTTCACTACGCGTACGAAGTCGCGGGCATCAGCTAGTAAAATTATAAATTTAAAAATCTTTGATGCTCGATTTTTGATCCCCTTTGAGTCTTCTTTTTTAGACAAATAATACGGTTAGTTACAGCATACTCGATGGTTATGTGAGTTAAAGTTGTAAGACCATCTCTCATCAGAGTCTTTCGTGTACCTTGTTAATTTCTTGTTTGGTGTACAATAAAGCATTATTATATTGTATTGTACCATATGTCAGTGGTGTTCCAATGGATAGTGATACCTAAGTATTTATCACCATCCAAAGCCACAAGGCCTGCAATCTCTCTTTCTCTTTTTTTAGATCTTTAATTTACCGAGACACTCATGGGATCACGAGAAATTTACGAACTTAGCCGCGGGTCGGAAATATATTACAGCTGAAACTAAAACTAATATGTCACATCACGAGAAAAAACGTTGTGGTGCATCATTCTGGACATAAAGCCGTCTCTAAAACGTTAACGCTAACAGCTTACAGGAAATAACAAAATCATAAAAACATTAAATGTTACACCAATAAATTAAAGATCCATTAAGAAAAATAACGTTAACCGAGACTGATGTAAGAAAGTAGAGTTTAAAATATATATGTAGCAAGAATTATACTAAGCTGACATGGGAAGGACAGATATTATAAAAATTTGTTTCTATTATTATAATAACAGCAAAGGTAAGCGCTACAGACAAGGCTCATCATCTGCCACAACACAATGTATCAATCTAGTGAGAACTAACAAAATAAGACTCAAGTTTTTTGTATAGACGTTCATATGTTTGGAGCCAAATAAAAAAGAATAGATTGGTATCTGCTGAAGCAAAAGTAACTTAGTATGTTAGATCCAACCCTTTAAAAAAACTGATTAAGTTAGTCCAGTTATTATAAAAATATACCGGTGCAATGAATGATAGATCAGACAGCATGAAAATGTCTACTTTTAAGATTATTGCTGCCCATTTCAAATATTATGTGAGATTTTTAATACCTTCAATTACAACTATACACTAAAACTAACATATCAAGAGCTACAATTTGTTGAAATTCTCATTTGATATAGTTTAGTACAAGCTGGATTTAACAATATGGAATTTAGATTTTAACTGCCATACTTGACTATAATACCTTCCAACTTTACAGCATCTACTCGTAAAAGTTCCTTTACATTACACTTTAAAACGCATAAGACACTGAATGGTGAAATCATAAAACCAGGAAGCAGCGCAGACGTGAATAAAAAAGAATTGCTCCAAGTTAACGACAATAAACATCTTTACGACTTAGTTGTACCGAACGAGAGCGTTGACTTGGAAGACGTGGAAGATGTTAAAATCTACATTATAGTATATCACGTTTATACGACACGAAGTGATTAAAAAAGTGAATAAGATAATATAAGAAAATAAATAGGCGTAAATGTTACAGCATATTTAGCAATATATCTACAAAAACGAAAGGGCAATTTATTCATTTTAGTATGTTTTTTCGTCCTTAAACTTAAGTGGTTTATTTTGGCCATACAAGAAAAAGCTTTAGATTCTTCAGACCATATTTCGTTGTCTAACGTCTGTGCATCGATCATTTAGCGCCCACGTTCATTTCTCTTCGCCCACTATCACTTAAGTCTTATTATCTGTTCTCTTTGAACCTGACTACTCAATCATAATGGTAACAGTCAATCTGAGGTCTAAGCCTCTAGAACTGGATCTACCTTTACCACGTAGTGGCTGCTGGCGTATCTGTGACTTGTGAGCCATCGATCTAGATGAGTCATTGACTACCAACTAATCTCTGGCTCTACTGATATTCTGCATTGCTGCTTGTCTATGGCTTTGGAGTTGTCGATTTACGATTTGCTATCTATTTTGACATCTAATTGATCGACTGAACCACAAACTTGTATGTAAAGTCTACTAGTAAGTACACGATGAAAGTAAATAAAATTCTTACTTTACATGGTCAGTTTATCAGGAACTTGATCCCGATCGTTCTCCTTTACTATCAAAAGTCTGAAAAGTTTCCATATTCCTGATGCACTTAGTGTCTATCGCCTTATCTAGGATCTACGAGAAGCATCGGTTACAGGAGACTGCTTAGTACTTATCAGCTATTCTCAAATGCAGTTCCTCCAATCTTGCATCCAATGCGTGGTTACTAAAAGCTAACTGTGGCGCCCCATCCATCAGGTTTCGACTACGTAGTAACTGAAAGCTTAACTAGTTACGACGGCATAGGAACTATCGGCTATTCTATGAAAGGTTGAGAGCCCATCGATCTCACGTCGTCGGTTGTTTCCATAGTAACTATTAACCAATCTGCGTAGGTCGGGCCATCGATCCGGCGGATTTATAGCGCACACGCATTAGCGGCGCGTTTCAAACTGCCAATTAGCGCTATCGGTGTCTGTGACGCAGCGACGATTGAAACGCCATCTGAACGCCACGCTTGACGCTCAGCTCAGGACTGAGTCATGAGAGACTACGGGCCAGATAATGTTAATATAAGCTCATTCGGGTGAAGGTCTAAAACATGGAGGATACTTCAACATCTTTAGTCTATTAAAAGCGCACGCTGAAAAAATTGTAAGGATTGAAGATTAAATACTTGTAAATGACAGTAGTCACTAGTCACAGTAGCGATATTATTATAGCGATATATATAACTGCTAAAACATATAAGCTTTCACCTCGGTTAGGGCGCGTCTAATCGATTCGCTCATCAGGTGATTTTACGCGGTGATGCCACTCTACTCGATACGGTGCCTAAACTACGCTGAAAATACGCTGCAGCGTATACATATAGCTACATATAGCTGCTACGGTGAAAAAAGCGAAGGAGCTAAAGCAAAAGCATTTTAGTATCTTACCTTTCAAATCAACATAAATAAAAATGTTGTTTATAAATATCTAAAGGTTCTACAAATCGAAACGAAGTAACACCGCTCTCGCTCAAACCCTATCACGCAGGCCATCTCACTTAATTGGATTTGTTTTTAAACATGAGTTTGTAATTGAATCGAATTGGAAACGAATGTTAGACGCGGCACTTCAACAAACGTGTTCAATAGAAAACGTGTACAGATTTAGAAAATAAAAAAATCAATGTTCTCTTGCAAGATAAGGTCTCAGAGTAACTGTTTCGTAAAGATGTTTTATGTAAATGAGAACAAATTGCTGACTGGTATAGAGAAGTTATAAATTACTTCTTTCTTTTTATAGAGATATTTATATTTGAGCTGTCTTAAAAAATACCGTACCTATAAAAAATACCTAACGCCCAACGACCACGCACATACGAGTAGATCCTGACCCCGAACTAGGATTCCCTGTATCCAGAGAACCAGGAACTGCCAGAACCATGGTTGCCTACATTTATCCAGGCGTGAATCGACCCCGCAACCTCTGTGGTGTTTGTGATATGAGCCGACCTGCCCAATCACTATACCACAAAGGCTGTCTTATCAATCTGAGTTCTCGCGATGGAAGGATGTGTCTGTGAGTACCTAAATATATACCTATGGGTCTAAACAGCTAGAATTATAATTTCGAATATCCTAGGTCTTAGCAATTTCATCATTGTTATTTTCATATTTTTATTTTATTAATTTATGTGTGTGTCTGTGTATGTCATAACAATAACAGCACGACCCAGAACTTTGTTTTGCAAAATCCTGCGCGGCGCTGCACTGTGCTCGTCACTCTGAGACAATTAGCTGTTGAGTATCATAATGCCCAGTAATATCGCTGGCTACAATGCCCTTCAAACCGGAACACAGTAGTAATGCTTGCGCACTACTGCTTGGCGGCTGAATACTAACTGGCAAGGCGGTGGTACCCACCCAGATGGCCTCTTGCATACGAAAAACTTACCACAAGTAAATTATAAAAATAATAATTATATTAATTCGCTTAATATCGCATTTGCAAATGTGCACAAGAGAAGCAGAATTTAATCTGTACTATCGGAATTCAAAACATCACCAAAATAAGTAGAGCATACGTGACGGTTGCCATGTACACAATAACTATGTTATATTTAAAATATATTATTATTGATAATATTATAGACCTGAGTTCAAGATAAGATTAAATAAACCTAAAGTGATGAAATACTTGCAATCTGTTTAGGTTTTGTAAAATATATGTGAGGAGTGAGGCTTTTGCCTACCCCTGGGATAGTCGAAGCTAAGCAATATAATGTCACAAGGGTATATAAATAAAACATATAACGGCAAACTAAAGATACCATGTTAACCTCGGTAGCGGTTACATATTTGAGCCGTGGTGTGGAAATTTTTAATTTTTTGAAAAATTTCCAAACGCTCATCGTGTTTTCAAAAGTCTGTTAAAGCGCCTGCGATGCGGCGCGTTGGCCAAATATATCAGTATTGTAATCCAATGGGCAATACTGCCAGCATTTTGGGTGCTCTGCCAACTGGTTAGTGAGCATTGAAGCTATCTATATGCCATTGATTGTCAATAAGTTGTCATATTGCTTCTCCTTGTAAATGATTTGATTTTCTATCTCTTAGTAATTAAGGCCGGTTAAAAAATGTAAGTTTGCGATTTCTCGACTCGGCGTGACATGTGGAGCTATCCCTGCGATGAAAAGAAGTAAATACATACTTTAATAGGACTGAGTATTAGCTAAATTAACTTGTAGCTAAAGATAAAAGTTTGGTCACAGAAATGTCATTATTCAAGTAATCAATCACTACGAATCAAATAAAGACAATATACACCAAAAGATGATACAAGATAATCCTGATAACAATGTTGACTGATAACAAACTGTGCCATGAATTGCACTTGAAATATTACTAGATTGCGTTAAAGATAACTATCACACTGCCGATATAGCGGCCAATGATGTTTCTTGAACAATGGATGTTATCAGAACTATCACTTTTAATTCTGGTAATCAGAACACCTCATAAAACTTCATGAATGATGTGAAATTATAAGGCAAGAAACATTGAATTACCAAAATTATAATTTTCTAAGAAAGCTTATGGACAATCAAAGTCAAACGCATTGTTCCGATACAAACAAAAGATTGAATGCAACATCCAAATCATAAGTTCGTTTAATTACAGCAATCAAGTATACTTTTTAAACGTTTGATCCGAAAGGTCATCAAAGGTCATCATTATGTGAATTATTTGTCATTAACATAATATATTATTATATAAAATGAATATTTTAATAGCACATGCGTTGAAACTTTTGTTGTTTGGTGATTAATATAATTATCATTGGTAGGTAAATGGGAGAGCAGCCCTGGTACCCACTGGTCCCTCAAGCGCCAATCGTAGGTATATCGCGTTGAGCTCAGATTAAGTTGTAGATTCATCATTGCGACAATGTCTTGTGCTGCCGTATATTGGCCTGTGAAAGTTTATCTCAACTTTTAGTTCTCGTATTTTGGTGAATGAATGAGATTAGTTCGATTTCTTGCCTAACTCGACAATAATAATTAGACCACATGTTTTTAGTCGCATTGAAGCTATAACTTAATTATAGCTAAACACGATATAAGATTGGCGCATGAGGGACCATTGGGTACGGGGGCAGGTCTAGAGAATCAATCAGTTACTCTTATTTCTGAATTACCACTTCCTGTGCCGCCTAGACTCACAAGAAAATAAATCAAAGTAACCCAACATCAAATTAAAAAGTAATCCGACACCAAATCTTATTAACAATGTCTAAAGTCACATATCCTAAAATAAATCTTTTAACCAAAGCAGGATCTTTTCAAAAGAAAGCAGGACGCGACTCCAAATCACTTGCCAGACGTTGAAGACCGCCTCATTTGTCAGGCGTAAGGAGTCAGTCAAAATAAAATGAATAAAAATATCCTAATGAGAGAACAAAGTGTTTTTTATATCCGCTCTGGCATAAGTAAAAGTGCATCGCGAAAGAGAATCCTAAATTAGAATGGATGGTGATACCTTAGGAGAAAATTCTGTGAGATAGTTATTAAACTATGTATTAAGTATGTAATAAAAATATATTTCTTTATTTAAAATTAATAACTTTACCAAACGGTGTTCGTTTAAAACGAGCGCAGTAATGTGCTTGAAATGTTAGAAATGTTGATTGATTAGTAGGCTATTATAAAAACACCTTTAACTCAAAGATCATGTACTGTATCACGTTTTATTTAATTGCCTAATTTGGTTTTGGAAAAATAATTGAGTTAACGGAAAGTAAATTTAAATGTTCAATCGTCTCAATAATTTTTTACGTGGCTATGTATATTAATTGCTTTAAGTAAGTACACGTGTTCAAAGATTTATGAAGATTTACTTTGTCAATATTTTTCAACAAAGATGACATTAATATCTTTGTAATTAAAGACATGAGTGACACTGACACTGATACAGCATCAACGTGTCAGCACCTGAGCTAAATAAATGTAAATAAATGTGTCACGTAACCCAATTGTGGAAAAACAAACCTTTGAAATATACCAAAAGAAAATAAAAGGGACATTCCTAAGCTTTATCAGAAGAGACAGATGTCTCACTACACAATAAACGTTTTAGCGAATCACTTTTGTTCGAAAATAAACAAAATAAAAACTGAACGGAGGCGACGAATGACACAACATATTCAATTTAAACATTTTAATGTCACGTGGAGACACTTCAAAGTGCTACCAAAATACACTCATTCAATATAAAGATACAGATATTTTGGATGAAAGAACGTTGAAAAAAACTGTATTGGATATATCTAATATTTATAAACTTTTTTAAATACTCATTTAGATACCGAGCAGATATTTCAAGTGGATGATGCGATTGAGTGTGAGAATAAGCCCTCATGACGATGTAAAGAAATGAACAGTAACTCAACTCAAAATAATTATATCCATTCTTTTTTTTTCTGCCCTACACAATGTACTTACTTGTTTCAACAACTAGTAATTGAAAGATGTTGGCAAAGGAATAAGTCTTCTTTGTATGTTATTATTTCAACTGTGTCTGAGTGGCTTAATTGTCAACTGAGTGGTTGTAATATGGATTAAGTGCTTTGTTTTGTAAATTAACCGAATGTCTAGATTTGAGATAACGTTCTCCTCAGAATTTCAATATTGTAACAAATTCTACTTTTAATACTTGTGGTAGGTTTTTCGTGTGAGGGAGGCTGTCTGGGTAGGTAGGTACCACAGCTTAGCCAGTTATTCTGCCGTCAAGCAGTAGTGCGCATTACTGTGTTCCGGTTTGAAGGGCATTGTAACCAGCGAAATTACTGGGCATATGAGACTTAATATCTGATGTCTCGGGGTGATGAGCACAATGCAGTGCTACGCAGTGCTTTTTTTGCTATTAAAAGTTCTGAAAGGCACTGCAATTGTTATGGGCAGGCGTGGCGCTTACCATCAGGCGAACGACTTGTTCGTCTCATCACTTAGTTCCATAAAAAAAGTCGGAGATGAGTTTCTGTTTATCATATATTGTGTACGATGTGCCCTTCTACTATATTTACGCTCGGAATGTCACAAGGGGACAACGTACGTGACAGGATATTAAAACTTATATCTAACGAGGAATTTAATAACAATGGAATTAAACCAGTTTCCGATCACGCTGACAATATTTCTAATGCATAAGGGATGAACGATAATGCTGGCGTGAGCGATCGTTTTGTAATGAGAATTCGTAATTTTGTGGTGTGCTGCAGGGTCCTGTTTTTGACCGCCATTTTACCTTAATGATGTCCAGAAAATAATAATTATTATTGGATTAAAACTTCACATCAGTTGTAAGTTAATGTCAAGAATAAAACAAAAGTTAGTTGTTGTTACATAAATGTAAATATGACACACTAATACTACGTAGTAATATTTAGTTTTCTTTGCTAATACTACCAACTCTTACTATGAAATATTAAAGGGGTCAACGTGAATAATGATTCTTTTTCGGAAATTATAAGGTATATTTTAAACGGACTGGTATGTCGTAGTGATCTGGGGAAAAGGGTTAAAAAACCTTTCAATATATAAAAACGGGCGTGGAATGCCACCTGAAAAGGTATTAGGTACATTTATAACTTTACACTGGAGTTCCCTAGGGAGCGTCATTCGTTCCACTATTTAATATTTCATGCCACAAATTTCAAAACTTCATCTTTTGCGAAATTACTGGGCATTATGCGACTCAATAGCTAATTGTCTCATGGTGACGAGCGCAGTGCAACGCCACGCAGGATTTTGAAAGCAAAGTACTGGGTGGTGCTGTTATTGTTATGGGCTGACGTATTGCTTACCATTAGGCAAACGACCAGCTCGTCTCGTCATTCAGTTACATAAAAATAAAACTTTATTTGTAATCAAAAATATGCCATAAATAAAACCTCAATTACAATACAAAAGTCAATCTTGTCAACAATCACGGATCATTTTGCATAATGGTACCGTCTCGGATGGCTGGTCAAGCGTATACTGATTTAAATGTACGTTTGTGTTGCAGTCTTTGAACTTATGTCGCTTGTTTAGTGAAACTGGTGTGTATTAGTTGCAGTTTTAGGTTTAATCACTCTGTGTAAGGTCTATTTGACAGACTCTGTGGTGAGGCAGGTTAGCTCAAATCTCATACACCACTGAGGTTGCGGGTTCGATTCCCGCGACGGGACAAATGTTTGTGAACAGAAAAAAGCGCAAGCATTTCTTTCATGTCTGGGTGTTGTGGGACCATGGTCCTCACAGTTCCTGGTTCCCTAGATGCAGGGAATCCTAGTTAGGGGCCAAGATCTATGTATGTGATCGTTGGGCGTTATTTATTTCCACCTCTATCTTTAGTTTTTACATCCATCTATTGATATCTATCCTCACAAACTTTCGCAATTATTATATTAGTAGAGTAAAATTGTATTACGAATAATAAGCTTTATTATTTGAAAGTAAGTTCCTAATTATATGATAGTACAATAACACTCTTGCGCAAAACATTTTAATTGATATTGCCACTCAAAGAAAAACCAGGTCAATATTTTAGCTAAGCCACAATATTTTTATTAGCGTTACTTATTTTGATTGATGTGACATCAACCTTGTTATGTACAGTTGGCATAATTCTATTGACCTCACCATTTATCTAATTGGTCCCACTTGAGAGAGTCTATTGAGGTCTTAGAGAGGATCGGGTTTCTATACATAAGGCATACCTATACATTTAAACATGTATGTTATTATAGACCTTTCCAGAGTTTTTGTTTCCTGATTCGTATAATGTTTTCAAGTCTCGAGTGAGTATGTATGAGGTCGTCAATAATCTCGTACTTTTTTGCAACTTTCTAACCCCCCCTTTTCCCCTGGTGATACGTGGTCAGATTTTAGGGTACCGCCTCCCTAAATACACGAGTATTTTTTTGGTACAAAGTATATTAAAAGAAATTTGAATATTATTTTTAAATACAGGTATAATCTAATTTAATTCTAAATTGTTGGTAAACCAAAATTATATTAGTAACACCGTCCATATATATTTTTTGTCTACATTCCTTTACTTGTGGGTTGTCTGAAAAAGATCGCTTTAAGCGATAATACCGCCCATTGTGACACTATTATTAAGTTGTTATTTTAGTTTTTAATTATTTCTGTATTTTGGTGTTATAATAAAGAGTTTTTCTATTCTATTCTATTCTTTAATTCTGGATTAAGCACCGTGATACAATTTTCCAGACAGAAGTTGAAAGTTCAGGTCGTTTCCGAACGTTGTCTGGCAACGGTAAGTTAAGATTATATAGATAATTCTATTAGATTATATAGATTATATAGATGATAAGAAATTCAGAAATTGCGCGTTCAACGAAAAACTATATACACGTGTTATCTCACTACACCACCGGTGTTGTGTTGTGTTGCGGTGTTGCAATTATGGACAGGAAATACAGTTATTACAGATTTATCACCATAAAACTAAATAAACCTAAACAATTTGTATCGACGTAGATTTTCATCCATCGTCAATGTTAAAGGATTCTCGCCTACATATGTTCGCATTAGGAAGGATTAACGAAAGTCGTAAAAGTACCATAAAACGAAGTAAGTATAATTAAAATACTAGCGCGAGGAATACGGAATAAATCGATTTTACACTTTACGATTTAGACTATGTAAAACGAATACTTAAATACTATGAGTATTTTTAACTATGTCACAGACTATATTGTCCTCAACTATACAATGACATTTTTATTTAATTTTTTTATTGGTAAATGAACATACGTTTAACGACATCTCGCCTAATGGAAAGCGAAGATGCGGCCGAAGGTGGATTTGCTTGCCCATGAAATGCCTATTCACTCTGGACTTAAAAAGACACAAGTTGTAGCTGTTTAGGAACAAAGACGCTGGTAGAACGTTGCACTCCTTAACAGTCCGCATGATGATTTAATTTGCGGAACGCTTAGTACAGGTAGGTGGGATATTAACGACGTACGGGTGAAACGACACTCCTCGCCTGGATGTCCTTAGGTGGAAAGTAGAAGGAAGAATCAGTTCGTGCAATTCCCGGCCACACTCCCCAAACTGCAGTCGATAAAAAAGCGTGTTCGAGATTTGTCAGTATACACAGTACAAACTACAAAGTTGCTACAATTGTTAACATAAATGATATAGTTTTATTATTCCATCACTTCATGTAATACTAACTACAACATCCAAGCTGCAGCAAGATACCACCCAAAAATACTAGTATAATAGCAATATCTCTTAATAACAGCATAGAGATCTAGCCAATATAATCCTTTGAAAATATACTTAATTCGCATAGACAAGCCTCTCTCCCAAGTATGAGGTTAAGTTGATGTACGGCTCGAAAGATATTTCGATACTAAGTAATCGATTCTTTGGAAGTGATAATCAATATTCAGTACTAAGACTAGATACTACCAGATACTTTGGTAGTATAATGTCGAAAACCCGGCTAGATAGACAGATGAGTGATGACTTGACGACCTACAAGGCATTGTTGGTAAAGGCTTGATGTGACAAACAATAAAACAGAGCTGAATGACGTTTATTAAGGTATATTCACATAAAGCCTATGTTCATACGTGGATGCTTAAAAGCGGATTATAACACTTACGGATATAACTTAAACACTTATTATTTATTTACATAATGTATAAACGATATTTCTATACTTAGCCTACACTAAGCCGACACTAAAATACCTTATACCTAATACTCGCTACTTTTACTGTCATATCAAATGAGTATGGGATAATACTTACGCATATCACTTAATCACTGATTATTTATTTACATAAAGTACAAACGATATATCTACACAAAGTCTACACTAAAATAACTGATATGTAATACTCGTTGCTTTTACTGCCAAAAGGGTATGCGATATAACAATCCAATGTATCCCGATACCACAGAATACTTCCGATACTTTGGAAGTCGAAGTGTCTGCAAATCCCATCTATATTTACACGAAAGCCTACGCGTGAGGACTATAACCGTCTGGCGCGTCTTTAGCGACGTTTTGCTGTCTGGGTGGCACGTCTTTTCAATTCAGAATTAGCTTGGATTTAAAACATGCGGTTTTATGATCATATATAACTTTTTGCGCGTTATATTAGGATTACGTTGAGGTATGACGACGGTAATGCGAAATGATTTATACGAATGCTTCTCTCTAATTTTGAGTAAATAAATACCATTAAAATGTCCTTGTGTGATTTCATATCTCTATTTTAAATAACTGTTTTAAGAATGTTTATCTGTTGGTCTAGAGAATTGTTCAGAACAGGCTACAAAACGACTGAATGGATTTCCTTTTACAATTTGCTCTTTACTTCTGCTCGCTTTCACGATTTTTAAAGGGTTTGGAATCTGATTGTATTTCGGCGTTAAGCGAGGACAAACTCGCAAATCAACTAGTACATAGTGTACATACTCATGTAGCGTTTTGATATTCTCTTTGTAGTCTTCATTGATGTCTGAGCTGAATACCTACGTATTTTCAAAACAAACTCAGCTTGGAAATGGTAGTTACATAAATTTGTCTGGACGTCTCGTTACCTCGGATTACGTTGAATTATAAAGGCGGTGGTTTGGAAAGGTTTATGTAAATGCAGTTCAGGATCTGATTTCGAGACTTGAAGTTTGTTTATTGAGTCAAATTAGTAGTTAGTTTTGTACAACTCAGACAGAACGCAAATATATTTTGCAGTTGTACCTACTTGTTAATATACGTTTACGTCTGTTGTTCTGTCTCGTAAATATACCAATTATCTTGAGATATGAAACGTGGTAATGATTTTGGGAGGTGTTTGCACATTTATAGGCTTTAAATTTTTTTTTTATTTGTGTTGGTTTGCCTTTATCTGATTTATATTATTATGTCAAGCTACGGACCATTTTCTCATTAAAATTTGTTCTGTATTGTTCTATTTTACTAACACATCAGCATTAGCTTCATGCGACATTTCTCTTTTTCTCCATGTACTATGCCAATTTTGTCAAAGATATCAAAAGCTTTCTAAATTATCCTGACGACAATTACTTTAAAATGACTGTTCATTTTTACCCCTTGTATTCTTACTTAAACAGAGGCAGGCGAGCCAGCCGGTGTGAGTATGAATAACGCACGGCGACGCGCGCCACCGCCCGCGGTCTTGTAATTTGGACTTATTGGATCAACGGTTCTGACTACATGTGACCGTTTTGTTTGTTTTGTCCCGTTTGTTTGTATAGCAGACGTTAGTTTAGTTTTATTTATGAAATTACTTTGCAAACCATTTTTTTGTTTAGTATTTTAACGAGGTAGAAGTAACCCAAGATCAGGGTTCACGAAATTATTAATATGCATTCGAATTTTCAAATTATTGTTACGATGTTTTTTGGTTAGTTTGGCTATTTACTGCGTAGACAAAGACATCGTTAATAAGTTGTAAGAAAGTTTTGTAGTAGTTTTGTATATGAAACGACATTGCAAAACGTACATTGCATTATTGTATTGTGTATATGATAGCATCTTGCCAATCCCTAAACATTGTTGACTTATTGAATTAACCGGATGTGAGTGAGATGGGTGACCTCTTCGGTTGCCTTTGTCTCTGATTGAGGATAATCGTTTTATTTGCAAATTGCCGTTTGTTTCGTCCTGGGATTACCTACTAAATTATTCTTTAAGTGATGTAGCATTTTGCTATGGCCTCAATTTGAATTTGTCAGTGTTTTAATACATAATAAGTCGAATAGTGTATCTGTAAAATATACAATTCTCGCTTAATAATTTATATTTGGTTTAGTTTTTAATTGAATGGCCATCTCAATTCCATATTAAGTCAGCTTGAGAATCTTAAGTTACCTCACTAATTAACGAATAATTTTAGTTTACCAGTTTTTATTATTATTGGGTTACTCTATAAATCTTACCAGTTGTCACTTGCCGTACCTCGAGAGTATCTATTACCAGCTGACACCTGTACTATTACATCTTCTGTGGTGGCACTGTTATTGTTTATACTGATACAGTAGCTTAGTATCCCTGTTACGTTAGTGTATATTGCCTTGACAAGACAATGGGTATAGTATTACTATCTGATTTATAAAGCAATTGGTATCTTTGTGTTACTTTATGGTGGACTAGCATATAACTTTTTTTTTATCACCGAATAGGTAAGCATTTGACCGCAGTCACACCTGTTGGAAAGTGACGACGTAGTCGACGATGGATCACGCTTGCCTAGAAGATACCGATTCACTCGAGACTTGAAGATAGATTATAAGAATCGAGAAACAAAGACGCTGGTAAGGTGTTCCATTCTATAGCTGTTCGCATTATAAAAGTTGAAGCAAAACGCTTTGTTCTGGCAGGAGGAATGTCAACCATGAACGGACGCCGTGTTTCCGTGCGTCTTGTTGTCCGATAGTAGAAAGGAGATGGAGGAATTAGCTCATATAATTCCATCGCACACTCACCGATTTCGAAGTTTTCTGTTTTTTCGTGAACAGATTGACTAAAGTTGACGAGAAAATCAAATAAGTTGTTCTTTTACTTTCAACTTTATTACTATAATTCGTGAATGATTAATGGATTATAGTAATAAAGTTATCTATCTATATATATATCTACGCAATTGTATCATTGTATCATATACAAGTGGTGACCATGCGGCAAGGTGCCAAGAACGCTGGCTGCATTCCCGCGTTGAATGGCTTAAGCTAATCTTTGAGCCAGGAATGAGCCAGCCCTTTTGTCACCTGCAACTTCGACAAGACGTGGGCAATTTCTTTTTATATAAATGTTTTGTGCCCGGACCCCATGGACCAAAGGTTTCGACACCAAGTCGCAAAAATGTAATCACTGCAGAGTGAAGCATATTTCCGCCGCTTGGCGTCTTTTTCTTTTTAAAAAATAAACTTTCTTAAAAATACAGTACAATTGTATCATTATTATCATTATTGTCTTTTTATAGTATGTAAGTTAATTGTTTTTTATCAAATTATAAGGCCACGATGGGACTGGCATAAACATATAGATTAAAAGTCCCTAAAAAAATAATAAAAAAATCTTTATTACTACCGTGGGCATGTAAAGTTTATCTATTTTAATTACTACACCACTTGAACTTGATCCTACGATTTTTCAAAACAATGTGTTCTCGTTTGCAGACTGATAAAACTAATCACCTTTACGTAATGTATGTACTCGCTTACACAATTTATATACATTGTAGGAACGTACGTGGAAATTGGCACGTTCCATATAAATGAGATTGTATGTAATTTATGAGAAACAATGAAGCCCCATTTTGTTATTTCCCAAGAGTGTACGCAAATTACATGGCGTGACGCTTTCTCTTTAATATTTTACCTGTCATTAATAATTTCACTGACTAGTTCCCGCAATTTTCCCTTTTACCGGTAATATTTTAGTACATTTTTTTATGTATTTCATAAGAATTAATAAGAATAATATTGTATATTATTAAATTATTATTTTTTGGTATTAAAAGTTCTGGGTGGCACTGCAATTGTTATGAGCAGGCGTGGCGCTTACTATCAGGCGGACGACTTGCTCGTCTCATCACATAGTTCCATAAAAAAGATAATTTACTCGTACTTATATGATTATTCCAGGATATGAAATAGAAAAAAATATATGATGTTTTAACCGTAACATTATTTTGTAATTCAAAAGGTCAATGCACTAATAAACTAATATACAGTTAAAGAACTTTATTTATCTCTTAAGAATAACAATTATTCACTTACAGAGAAAATACAACATATAACTTAAATATGCGAAGCTAAATGTGTTACGAAAACTATGACACATGCAACCTTGACCATGATCTTCGCACATGAACGACCCTGGCTGGAAGACGCTAGACGCTAGACTTGACAATTTACGAAGCGTATGCAAATTTGGAGCAAATATAACTGTTAACTCGATATACAAGATTTATTTTGTGTTTAGTATTGCCATACTAAATTCCTCTTCCGATCAAGTCAGCCCACCGAGCGCATTGTGGTCGTACAAATTAATTCATATAAATTCTAATAGGCGTGTAATTAGTGATCTGTGCCCAAAGTTCCTCACAATACAGAACAGTGACCTAAGTGAGTGTTTTATTTATAAAATTCCTAATCAGGATCCTCAAAATAACAAACATATTGGTCTTTCGAACCGGATTTGAACCAGTGACCTATGGATTTTCATAGTATTTTTATGGATTTTTATTTGCCGAAATCTGAACTTTTAACCATCTTTGAAAATCTTTAAACCGCATACAAGTTTTTGTCAGTCATTCTTCAACTTTCAACAACTTTAAGCCGCCAATTTTTTAGCGGCGATAGGGCCCTTATTCACAATGACAGCTTGGCGATTCCTTGCTTAGAGGAAACGTCGATTCCTTCATTAATAAACGACATCTGCGAAATTTGTATTCTCCATGACGCGTCATATATATGAATGCGTCATAGAGATGTCGTTTATTAATGAATAAATCGACGTGATTTCGGAGCAAGGAATCGCCAAGTTGTCATAGTGAATTAGGGCGCCGGTGTCAAAAAATGACAACCAACGGGAAATGTTTCCATTATCAAAACTGTATGAGTACCTACCTAGTTTCAATTAATTTGTAGATACAGGGTGTTACGTCTGGTATACCGTTGTATCCCTTAATATTCTGTGATACCAGAGCAATTGTAATATCTAAGTTCATTCAACGATACGAATAGATAAGCCATAACATATTATATCACAATAACTCACGGGCTATTTGTCAGAACTGTCATAACATTATTAATCATGGCAAGGTTTACCCGAACAACAGAGATATTTATAGTTGCAATATGAATACAGTTCCTTTGTCCGTCAGGAATGACAATGAAACCAGTCAAATGCTTTATCTGATTTAAGCTAGCAACATTTAACGAGTACTCGTTTTGATCACACTAGTTTTAGATTACTCAAAGTTCAAAGATTCTTTATTCAGTTTTCGCATCACAGACGCACTTATGAACGTCAATTATTACAATCTACCACCGTATCGGAGAAACAACTCTATTTAGAAGATACGGCAAGAAACTGAAGGGTAATAGTATATTTTTTTTGAACTTTTGTTACGATGTTTTGTTTGTTTTTGACAATATTATGTTTCTTATGTACCAGTTGGCTACTTTTTACTGAATTATGTTATAATTCATAATTCATTTATTGGTTGTATTCATTAATTTGTATATGTATGGGTCTTAAATATTGTTTGGTAGGTAGGTAGGTAGGTAGGTACATGAACCCTGTAAGAGCGTTTGCAACTGAGTGCGAGTTTTATACATTATGAGATTATTATTATTAAGAGCCTGTTTAGTCCCACTGCAGGGCAAAGGCCTCCCTACCCTCCCTCCACTTATCTCTATCCATTGCCACAATAGACCAATCTTTAAGGTGAGAGTCTAGCTCGTCCCGCCATCTCCTTCTTGGTCTGCCGCGAAGTCGTTTGCAATCGTGTGGGGCCCACTGGGTAGTGGTTTTGATCATCCGACATGCGGCAGACATGTCCAGCCCAGTCCCATTTGAGTTGATGACATTATGTGATGATTGATATAATTATTATCATCATTAAAACAATTGTCTATTTAAATTAATATAAAATTTCAATTATTTAGAATTACCATACAGTCAGTGCTAATGTCAGTATAAATAATAATGGTAAGTATTTCTGGTCATATCATACATTGTTCATAATTAGAAGTACATTTAGTAATTTTAGTTTATATTAATATTTTATTAATGTCAGTATACGGTCAGTGTCACGGAATTGAGTCATTTATTTGCACATGCTTGTCAGTTTTAAATTCATCTACGGAATAATATTTTTTTTTAATATATTGTTATAAGATTTATCATAATAATTTGATGTCATTTATTTAGTATCTCTCAACGTACATTTGCTCAAAACGTAGCTATACACCCACTATATTTGTTTCACGACCTGCAAGACTGGTAGATAGATACCTAATGCTAAATAGCATTAAGTCATTCCTTGTACCATTTAATAAAACTATTAAGTATATAATATCAAATATATAATAAAGATACTCACATCAAAGAAATGCGGCCTCAGCCTTCCTATAGTGTACTTGGCGACGTCGGTGGTCAGCTGCTGGCAGGCGCACCCGAAAAGGAAGACGCCGACCGCGCGGTACGCCTCCCATACCCAGGCTGGGATCTCCCTGCCGAAGACCATGCGGGAGCGCCCGCCCTTGTAATCACGCAGCCTGAGCCATTCGGTGAGGCACATCTGTGGGACAGGAATAAATATTTTAGATTTCGAAAGTTTTTTTTTTAAATTTAGGTCATCCAGCAGCACATAATAATGCAAATAGAATCAAATAAAATTTAAATAAGGCCAACACAGGATAACACAGTTATTTTGTATACGTGTAACCTTATAGGTTAACAATAACAGCTACGCTTTCTACAAGCAAGAGAAATTGAGTGTGGGTGTCTGCGTGTGAGGGTGTGTATGTGTGCGAGTGTGAGGTTGTGTTATTTAATAATTGTAGTTACTATAGTTTTTAGTTTTTTTTTATTGTGTTGTGATCATTGTTGTACCGTGTGCAGTTTTGTCAAAGTAAATGTTGTCTTTCTCTCTTTCTTCTTTCTTTATAGACTATCGACTAACATAACAACCAACACCTGGTTGTCATTTGTACTATGCAACAATTTAATTCACTTTTTAATATAATTTTTTGATAAATGAAATAAATAGGTCTAACGCAGAGTTAGTGTTTGTTATAAGTTCACACAGAATAAAACAGAATTTTAAGCGTAGTTTGTGTTTACGTAAGGTACGTGGAGCAGCGGTGTAGCAGCGTTAGGTGTAGTAGCGGTATCCGAACTGAGAATTCAATCGAGTACCTACCTATTATTTTAAATCACTTTATATAAGCATGCGTCAGTAGACAGAAAGCTGACATACAAAAACGTCTCGAAGCTTTTGAGTTGTGGTGTTACCGTAGAATGCTCCATATAAGCTGGAGACAGAAAGTTTCCAATGCAAGGGTTCTTCAACGTATTGGCAGAAATCGGAAACTACTGCAAACCGTCAAGAAGAGAAAAGTTGGGTATCTAGGCCACGTCTTAAGACATGAAAGATATCAACTACTCCAACTGATCATGACGGGCAAAGTGGTGGGAAAACGACGCGTTGGAAGACGAAAGAAGTCTTGGTTGCGCAACATCCGCGAAGTGACGAGCATTGCCAGCGTAGAACATCTATTTCGCTTGGCACAAGATAGGAAAAAGTTCGCCGAGCTGACGGCCAACCTCCAGTAATGGAGAGGGACCATAAGAAGAAGTAGACAGACAAAGCTTGCCTGTTTATTGACTCTGGGCTCAGTGACCGTGTACTTGACGAAACCAGAACCACAGAATACTAAGGGACAGAAGCATCACTCCGCAAAGAAATTTAAAAAATAGCGACTCTATGCTATGACGCGATAAAATTCAATTCAGCTCGCGTAGCGCTGCATACCTACCAGTCATATTAACTTACAGAGCGCCTCTCTATCGCATAGCTCTTATCTCTTCTGAAGCGGCACGTGTAACGACACGCGAACCCGCCGTCGGTGTCCGGCTATGTACTTGTAGCTTTGTACCTACAGTGCGGAGTGCTCTAGGCCTGCCAGAACATCTAATTCCAGTCTTATCATGACAGATAGTGACAAATTAAACATTTCTCATGTCATAAATAATCTTAAAACAGTAATAACAAATCTTGATATATTCTAATTGCTCGAATTGAAATTATGAATGGACGCCATTGAAGCGGTTAACGAAGACACAACCGAGACACTGATTCAACATTTGATTGATGTTTGCTTATCAGAGCGTTAGAAAATATCGTATCCGTAAGAAAGGTATGCTGTCTAGATAAATACGCGAGATTTATGAAGAAGGGTAAAAAGAACAGGTCAGGTGGTTGGTAAAGAAACGCTTTTAGAGCATGCCATAGTAAAAATTACACCATACGTGTAAAATTGCATTTTCTCGATATAAACAGAATTATCATGATGTTACCATGAACTAAAGCTTCAGCTTCATACAGATTCTTAAATATTAAGTTTACAAACCTTCCAACCTATGAATAATAATATCTTCTAACCTTTTATTTCATAGATTTATGAACTGAAGCTTCACACAGATTCTTAAATGTTAAGTTTACAACTTTTCTAACCATTTCACATTACCATCTCAGATTTATGCTTCTTTTTACCATCTGCCGTTCAATAACAATGCCACTTATTATGTACATTATGCAGCGTGCTAAAAACTAAGGAATCTCGTTTGTTGTTATCATGGTTCCTATTAGCACCCATTTAGGAGACCATTAGCACATTGGCCACTATCGTTTTCTCCTTTAGATTCTGGATTTCGTTCTTTGTTGTGATATTGTTTCTGGTGGAGATATTATATACAAATTGTGAATAGATAAAGCTTATGAAGTAGGTATCTGGAATCATGGAATGTCAGGTAATAGGCTAAGGATATGAACCATAAAAATTTACCATAAAATCAAGAAAAATCAATTCATACGACGACATTATCTGTTCTATATTTTACATGCAGTACTTAAAAAAAAAAATCTGTAAGGGTTATATTAAAGACACCCTTAGTTAGCATAGAAGCTACCCATTCGCTAGTTATTTAGTTCAGTCTGCTTCATTTTTCAACAAGATATATTCATCATAAAGGCATATCCGCAAACTGCACCACCAAGTACTGCCAAGGACTGGCATTTCACCAAATGTTACATAAACATACTTAATGATAAGACACCGTATAGTTAAATTATATTATGCAGAGATAATGATAAAAAATTATGCGTATGCTGCAATTCGCTTGGCCTTGGGTATATGGCACATGGTCGGGTCGCACGAGTCGCGAATATATATGTTGTATGTGAACGGATACATGTTTCTCGATAAGTGTTAAGTCTTTTATTATTCTTAAAACGCAGTAGTGAACATGGGATGATGTGATCATAGATATCTGTTAGTACTTTAGATATCTATGGATGTGATATACTATTGAAGAGATTGACACTTGGTAGTGAAACTTTAAAAAGATAAGAGACAGATTTTAGGAACACCTTAAGGCAATCTTGCAATACCCTATAAGAGGGGTACATGTACAAGTAAAACTTCAACTGCATTGTTTCTAAAAGTAGATTTATTTCTTATCAAAGGTGTATATTACTAATGCTCAAACTGCAAGAATTTTAATGCGCAATGCAATCACTTAGCACCTGTACATTCTCTGACCTCAATCCTAACTGCTTTAAACATTATAAGATTTATGAGTTACTAGCTATACCCAGCGTACGTTGCAATGCCAGATTTTTTGGGCTAGGAACGTTAGGAACCCTCGCGGGCGTACACAGAAGACCTATCAAAATTTCATCACAATCGGATCAATGGTTTAGGAACGTATAGAGAACAAAAATATTATACATTCATTTTTATTTATATACATAACATAAAATACTTTATTGGACACCAAAACAGTTACAATAATAGTGGTAGAACAATGCACTGTTTACAATTTTCAAGTAATCGTTTGTGTGAATTATTTGCCAAATTGCAATTACTAAATGAAAACGAAACTCATATTATAACAACCATTAAATCATATTTAAACAACTCTATCAAAATGTGCATACGATCTAATTCTGGACTTGGATAAAATCTCAAAACAGACACTAAGCAAAATGTGGGAAAAGCAAATCAGTTAATGAATGCACGTACTCACGATAATGCTCACACCTTATTCACAACTGGTTGCAGTAAGGTATCACTGATTCCAATTATCTGCTCGACTGACCGTGACCCTACGAGCCGTTCAAGATCAAGCTGACAAACATCGGACACGCCTGGTGGTAATGGACAGTAGTAAACAAATATAGGACTACCAATATAAACGTAAGGTGAAGTGTTTATGTGTTACTGAGAGTATGGTAATGCCAGCGAAATTACTGTTGGGCATTTCGTGGTGAGGAAAGGTGAGAGGTGCGGCGGAAAGGAACCTGAACCTGTCGAGGCTGGAGTCAACGAGGACTACGACTTTAAAGTTTTCCTACGTGCTCCGGCTTTCTGCAAAATATAAGGAGATGTTTCTGCTTCCCGAATTTTGGCCCGAGGGTATAGTGTTCCGGCGCTACAGAGAGGCTATACCGAAATGCCCCTTATCCTAGTGTTATTAGTGTTTTTATAATTTGTTTATAGGTATGTATGTTAGTCTGTAAGGTATATATTTTATGGGCCTCTGGTTCTTTCATTTTGTTAACTGTTATTATTGGTAGAAATAAATGAATTTATTATTATTATTTTTATTATATGAGACTAAAGAGCTATTGTTTCAAGGTGAAAAGTGCAGTATAGTGACGCGCAAGGTTTTGTACAATGTGGAAAAGAAAGCAACTAAACATTATTCTTGAGTTGACAAAGGACAATATAGTGTTTTCTCTAAAGTCACACAAAAAGAAAAATAGAAAATGACACGCAAATCTTTCGCACGAAAACAAACACAGCATGCCGACATTGACTTATTAATTTTTTATTCATATGCAAAATAACTAGCATTACACACGACTTCGTATATGTTCGTGTTTTGTTCAATCTATAAAAAACGTGCGCGATCTTTAGAAACAAACTTTGATCAATTACATTTTGTAGACAGACACCACGTGGTTGGTCAGTCATACTCACTCATTATTATTTATTAGAGTAAATAATTAATTTCATACTTACTTCAACTTTACATAAATTTTTCAAGACAATAAATCTAAGGATTTCTTGAAAACCTCACGAAAATATACTTGGATACTTGTTGATTTTTAATACTTATCTATAATATGCTTTTTGTTTTAGATTTAGGAATCTCTCCACAAAATAATCGATTTCAGTTTTAAACATATTTTCAACATACGTACAGACAAATCATTTCTAGCCTCTAAAGAAACAATACAAAATGATACAACATGCAAATGAGACAAAAGAATGTTGTTATCTAGTCACTGATGCACCCGATAGTTCTTGCGATGAATACCTAGCGATCAATGGACCAGTGTTAGATAAAGAGACACGCTTTCTTTGCAACACGGTTGTATATGAATGACGCGAAATGACGCGTGAATGCAGGAGTTGATGAATTGATATGTACTTGATACTGATATGACGAATGTAATGATACTATTGAATCTAAATCAAAGATAGGAAAGTAAACTTCCAACGTAATAAGGCTGCTTGGCGTTTCTATTAATGTTTGTTTACGAAGCACTTAATCATTGATAGATTGATGAGATGAATGGAATGGTTACTGATTGGAGCGGATGCAAAAGCAATGAACTAATTTCAGTGAAATGTTAGAAAACAGGTTTAAAATAAAAATGTTGAGAGTTGTGAGTGTGACGATAGTAAAGCAGTAGTTGACGGAGAGATATGATTGTTTGATAATGATGTGACGTGAAATGAAGGTGAAGTGTAAACGAAACATGGAAAGACGCGATACAATATGGAGTAGGTTTAATAAAGTTTAAGAATGTTTGAGATGGTGTAACACAGTAGTTGGAATGTTGATTTATAGAAATGTATGAGTTTGTATGTGTTTGATAGTGATCATATATGACAAATGGTACAGATAAAGAGTAAAACGGAACATCAACCAAGGTTAGTCGGAAAGAAAAATACGACCACCGGCTGGACATTCGCTTGGCATTCGTTTATGCTTCATATAAATATAATATGAAACAGAATATGTTGAGTATACATATACATATTTAAATATAAGATAAGTTATTAAACTGATATGAATGATTCACAAGATTCATGAAAATGAATACAATTTTCCATGAAATTTTGGTTGGGAAATGATGATTAATTGAATGACACTATATTTAAATCAAATTAAAATAAAGCAATACGCAGATAAATTTGAACCCAATAAATTGCTGTGGTATGTAAAACGTAATAAAGCTTAATATACAGCTGAATAAACAAGATACACTAAGTTTACAATGTTGAGCAAAACACAGCATGTAAATTACAGAACAAGTTGACAAGACATTTACGACCAAGGGACGGAATAATTTACTACAATGTCTACGAGTAAAATCCAATAGACAAGTTGCTGAACCCCTTTTACATACCTGCAAGAGTATACAGTATACTATTATACATATAGAATGCAATAATTCTATTTCAGGATGGCTCGTGCGGAAGAATTCCGGTACTCACTCAGCTGCATTACTATCTTTATGGCCTTAGTTTATCTTTGCCCGTGAATTCCAAAGGAAAGCTTAACCCTTTAACAGTGTCGATGGATTGATATCTTAGTGGGATTACGCTAGTAAACTATTTTAAATAATAGATATGCGACGACGAAAAAATTTGTTGCGTTCATAATGGCCGTATGTAGGTCTTAAAACGCGTCTACATCGGCAAAGATATTTTAATTTTATACTAACTTTAACCTTTCATTTTTCACTCTTACCACCTGGTAAGAGAGCACAAAAGCAGGCACATTTTAATGAATCTCCTAGGCGTCACTATTGAGTAACGGTAGTATACTAATTAGTAGATCCACACGAGCTAAATAATGATGATAATCAGTATATTTTCAAATATTACCATGTCTTGACACAGCTAACTCCTTCCTCATCATCATCAGCCCATCACGTTCCCACTGCTGGGACTCGGGCCTTCTCTCATAGAGAGAGAATGGGCCATAATCCACCACGCTGGCCCAGTGCGGGTTGGTGGATGTCACATGTCCTTGAATTTTTTTGTGATTAATTCTTGGACATGCCGGTTTCCTCACGATGTTTTCCTTCACCGTTTTCAGAACGAGTGTTAAATCCGCACATAACTTAAGAAAGTCAGTGGTGCGAGGCCAGCGGGATTCGAACTTGGGTACGTCGGATCGAAAGTCGCACATTCTCCCACTGAGCCACACTCGCTCCTTCCTATTGACCACGTAATCTTAACAAGACATCAAGACACTTACATAAACTGAGCTATTTCAGAACGTATTAACATACCGACATACAAAATACCAAAGCATTTATCTGACGACATGAATTATGGATGTCTCGACCTGACACTAATCGCATCTGGTATTTCGGGAGCCATAAGAATGAAACGAAATGTCAGACATCCCTTGACATCTAATACATAGGGTATGACATCCCTTTTTTCCCTTTTGGCTCAAAACCCGAAGGATGACATTGGAAACGTGTTAGAAGTAAAATACGACAAAAATATTTATGAACATTGCCAAAATTTTAACTAACGCTTCTGTCACCTCGTGATAACCCTAATATCAATTCAGCACCCCAGTCCATTGCCCTTGTGCCATGTGCTATGTTGAATTTGACAATTCATTATCTTCATTAATAATAAATTCTTGACAATGGGTTTATACGCGGGCTGAACCTGGACACGAATGGCACAGAGCCGAGACGAATGGCATAGTATGGAGAGGCCTATACCCAGCAGTGGGATGTGAAAGGCTGTGGATGATGATGATGATGAATAGCCCAAAGGTTAAGCAAGGTTTTTTCGGAAAGAAAATACGCGACCAAAAGTTGTCTGGAAGTGATCGGTATAACCGATAAGAACACCCATTGTAATACTTTAGCTCTAAGTATTGTTTTTAATAATAAAGCGTTATCTAATTATATCTAATGGGTTTACGAATCACCCAATTTATATAACTTACATCAATTGATGTTATTGACCACAAAAAAATGTTATTGCTTGCTCGGCTAAGTTTGTGATTGCGTAAGCTTAGTCGACCATGTGACCGAGTTGCGTTATGCGCTACACACGTTACTTGCTTTTATTGCTAATTGTATTTTGAAAATGTGATTTTTCTCGAATTGAACTTATAAATTTTATGTATGTATTACAGCTTGACGGTTGGCTCCCATCCAAATGGGAGTCGTACCGAAACCCGCAAACTGACTAAATGGCACGATGACCACCCTACTATATCAAAATCATGCCTACTAATATTCTTCTGTAGGCCCGAAGGCGTATAAAAATTGAAATTGGAAATAGATAAATTGATTTTGCGTCAGAATGTACAAAAATAAAAGTTAATTGATATGGTTGTCATCGTACATAAATAACGCGGGAAATTGATGGGCTACGTTACCAGAGAAAGGAGTCAACGACACGATGAGATCATGATCAAACTATCTGCTAAAATTAACATTTTTAAGAAACTCGAACAGAATTAGAATTTTATTCCAGCTAAAAACAGAATTGTCAAAGGATTCAACGTGAATACACAAGACACTAAGTATACTCATAACTTATTAAGTAAACATGTGACAGAACATGGCATAATACTTTACATAATCTTAAACTTATCTTATCTTTGATTGGCAGAAAGCTTCAAAATCTATAAAGCACAAACTAACTTAGTTGTTTATTATACATTACGTACGTTTGTATTAGACAAATCGCAGAAAGAAAAGATAGAGATGCATAAAGCTCCGAGTTAATTCTTGGCCTCAAATTTTATACAGAATTTAAAACACTAAAATTTACACAAAACAATGACATGTGATGTAACGAACCAAGCAAGGCAAAGATACAGCTGATGGTAAACGATACACCAGCCCATATCAGTTGTGCATGTCTAGTGGCACTAAAAACAATGAATTGGAAATTCCTGCGTCTTGCTGCACAACGCTTGTCATACATCAGATTTCAAATCTCAAATGCCCAGTAATTTCTTTTGCAGGAATGCAAACTAAAGTAATATGAACTCTGTTGGCTTAAACTAATACTCTACGCTACGGTCATGTACTCATGTCTGATCTATATTAAGAGAGGTCGGTCTATTTTAGTCGTATCAGTAGTAGAGAATTGAATAAAACCAGACGTATCGGAACACCCGCATGCTATATTTAGAATCCAATGCCAATCTGACATAGTTATTTCAACTTCCGTCATAGGTTTCATTTAGTTAGTAAAATACGAAATAAAAATTTGTTAAATATATGTTTTAATAAACTATTAAGACGTTATCAGCGTCATTATTTTTATAGCGACATCTTTATTATTATTGGTCTTGAAAATTGTGGATCAACATAAGAAGCTGCCATTTACGTTGACTTTGATAACGGAAATAAATTAAAATCTTCTTATCTTACTCGGCAGCTGGGAAAAGCTACACATTTAATTCATTGCTTGTCATGTCAGTTAATTTAATAGGCTTGAAAGTTGAAATATATAAATACTAATTAATATTGTTTAATTTTATGTAAAAATATGTCGAAAACTTAAAGCAGACGGAAACGAGAAAGTTGTAGTACACAACATTATGATTTAAAATATTTTTACATGTAGAGAAAATAACCCACATATATACCTACTCTAACAAATGTATACTATACTAAACACAGTACAAAATATATTTTAATTTATGTTAAACAAATTCATAACAAAACTTAAAATTCATTCATTTTCAAAGAAACATTATTCATTTTTAGAGAACTTTAAACAATCAAAATAAACACGAAAAACCCTTTAGTTTAGTACAAAATGAATTGGAAAGTACAAAGTATAAAAAATAATAAAAAATACTTTATATACGTGGTGTTAATGATAGCCATCACAGCGGCAACGGCATTCAAAGGTTACGTTATGATGATGCGGGTGCTAAATATAACAATGAAATTCGAGGTTTAGTGAAAATAGATTGTAAAACTAATTTGGCAGGGAAAAGGAAATCCACAACTTAAGTTCAGGGTAATAATATGATGAGATAACTTTGGAACTATTTGCAGAAATATAAAATAGGTTATCTCAAATTACTTGTATACATGAGAAACAAATATTACTGTAAAGACATTATCTTACAAGATCAATCAGATAATGAGAGATACTTGGAAGTTTCTAGTAATCATAGCAGTTAATAAGAGTTGAAAGACAAATATGACGTAAGAGTAAAATAAACGATAAAAATGAAAGTAGGAATCTACCCGGTCGAGGGCAGAATGAAGCTACGCGTAGATGAGGAATTAAATATATCACGAATGAATATGTTCATTAACCTCTGAACCTAACTGACGAGAATAGAAATCTACATAAACAAATAGACGATAGTAATTTTGCCAAAACATTTAGCGTTTAATGTAAACAATCAGAATAGAAAAAAATGTTTGTTTAATCCTAGAATATTATGAATCAGATAGTTGGTTTGTTTTTCTGTACTCGAATTAACGAAAAGAATTGAACTACGTAAACATATACATTGGCAGTTTATATATATATATTTATCGCAACGCTAATCCGAGGTGATTCTATACTGAAGTAACCCCCGAGCCAATGGATAGATTTTACAAAATTCCAAATGTGAGAAAACGGGAAAAAAGTAAGCAAAACCGCAGGGCGTTAATGTAGTAAACAGTAAATGATAGAAGACGTCAGCGAAACATCGAACACCTGGCTGAATGCCAAAGAAGCGACATTTGACGGTCAAGGACTGCGGTGTGTAAAGAATATTGATATTTTTTACATTTTGATATAATAGCAAGTTCTTTTGATGTTTATATTTCATTTTGGGTGTCTTAGACTGTATCATACTTGCCTACGATAAAAATAATTCGAACATGATTAAACGTACAAAATACAAATCGAGTCTTTTAAACGACGCGCTGACAAATATTCTGTGCAGTTTTAATGCTTGTTTTGAAACAACACAATTACACACTAAGTCATTAAGCGCCTTAAGGCTACATTATTAATTCAATAGGCTGAGATACTAAGCTTATAATAACAAAATAAATTAAAAGAATAAAACATGTATCTGATTAGCACTTAATTACAAAAACGACATGAAAACAGCAGCAATTAACAAATTAGCCATCATTGAGCCAAGTTTCTATAGGAAACGCCAGTCAAGAAAGCGTATACCGGTGATTTCCCTGATACAAATTAGAAAGACTAACATGACATGATATTCATCTAATTATGAACAATTAAGGTAGACGCAGAAAATACAGTTAAAGAGAAAGCAGCAAAAAACTAAACTATTATAAATAATCTTTAGTATCAGGGCCAAGATAATTTTTGACGTCCCAAAACAAATACTGACGAGTTGCAAGAAAATATATTTGGTCTATGATTAATATATCATGGTCCAAATAAATGCGGTCAGTCCAATTATCGAGTTCGAAATTGAAGCCCAGTCCCATTCTAATGCAAGTGATAGAGTTATTCCAAACTAGTTCAAAACTGGATCAAGTGGCAGCAACCAGTTGGGTTTTTTGTTGACAGAACAGGCTACTGAGACCAACAAAAGATCATATCTCGCTACTGATACAGTATTAATTACAGATAGTATGGATAGAAATGACGGCTCGCATCCATCTACTCAAAGTTAAAAATAACTAATCAACCGTGAGAAGGGTTGATCATGTGAATAGGCTCGCTTAGATTCTCTGATTTTCCGTTATTTGCACACCTCATACACTTAAAGGTTCCTAGTCTACATTCCTCAGATATTTGGACAGTACCAACTCAAATGCAAAGCATCGAGGCGTAATATTAAGGATGAGTTGCAGTATTTAGTATTCTATGTTAGTCCTTCAATCAGGCGTAAAAATTTATTTAAAACACTATGAGTCAGTTCAGACAGGTCGGGAATCCGGACTATACTATACTGCAAATATTCGTGCCAGTACCCTGTCCAATAAAATATCGATTTATAGTTTGGAGCACGTTTGACGCAAGTCGATATAAAAATCGAATAAAAAGTAAAGTAAACACCGGATGGAGTGATGTATCGGCTCATTAATGTATCGATTTGCTATGTAATGCCAATCGAGTCGGATGGTAAACATTGTTTACTGTAATGAATGATCGATTGGCGTTTCAAAATAAGAACAACTCGGTTCTAAATTTAGATCAATGAAATTGCATATCGAGACAGCGTCTTTACGTCTCGGGGTAACTAATTGCAGTCCCTTAAAGACAATTTTAAGAACATTCATAGCGAATTTGTATGACTGGCGAATAGGGTTTGCAAATCGCCAATACTAGCTGACTCGTCTGATATGGCTTTGTCATTTCGTGCAAGCGTCTTTACAATTATTCGTAACCGCTATGTGAAACCGAACAATGACCACTAGTTCGAAGTGTTACTACCTGTGAGTTCACTATAGAAAATAAACGCTTTATGCTAAGTGAGCACTGAACTTAAGTGGGTTTCTTAGTTTCCATTTAAATAGCTGTCAGACGCTAAATAATACTTGCTAAAGGCCTGTATAACGAAAGGTTAACTGTGGGCAGTCCTCATTATTCCATCAATGGTAGTCTCAAAATGCTTCGAATGTTTGTCTAGGAAAGTTACCAATATTCTATCAATATATTCCTCAAATACTAGTATTTTCCACAATAAGCCCACCTTTAAAGAATCTAATAATGCTGGTGAAATTGTAAGGGCAAACATAGATAACCAAACAGCCATTTAGGCAATAGCTACGGCAATGGAGTTCAGTGAATGTGTACGAAAGGTGAGCTTGATCAAACAAATTCCAGATAAGGTATGGAAGTTATAAGTCATGAGTAAACACATAATCGATGGTCACAACCAGGTAAGTGTTTACCTTCGATATGAAACGTAATACTTTACGTTTTTCATGTTGTTTTAGAATATTTCTGTGGGGCATTGACTTGTAAAAGTGGATCAACCAAATACGGTTTGACAAAGGGTGTTTCATAGGAGGGTGTGAAAATGTTGGAGCAAACAGTATTTATATAGACAAGTGTGTTGAAACAGTTCTAGTGTATATGTATATATCAGAATGTGATTGGTATGGTGTTGGTATGTTAAATTTAAACAGTTTGGCATGGCGCTACAAGGTCTATAGTAAAAAAAAAACTTGGCATTGGAGGCAAATATGTCAGCACATTGATTTGCAATTAGAATCAGTGAATGTACAACGTTTTACGAATGAAATATGTTTTGGCTATGTACCAATTTTTTATGTTATTCTTCTGACATTCTTTATCAATTTTACGCTACCTAGAATTCATTGATAGAAACTATTATATAACTAGAGCCTTCATATATCTGACCTTCAAAACTTTTAAATGTTATTTGTATAAAATATCAATCAAATCCATCATCTTATCAAGTACACATATCAGAATACAATAGAGTAACTACCGCAACTAGCCACGGAAGGAAGGAGCCTGACAAAAGAGCAAGCGAATAAGACCTGCTATTTGGTCTGATGAAATGATTCCAATACCTAATCACAAACACAAAGAGTAGATCTAAAATTAAATACTGATAAAAAAGATAATACTATTAAAAACCCTTTACCGTAAACACAGGAAGACCGAGCCCGACGATGTACAGCATGACATTTGTGACGGTGGACTCCTTGTAAGGGTGCTTGAGGGACTCATCGTCGCAGAAGAACCCTCGCTCGTAAGGAGTGCCCCAGAGGTAGAACACGAGGATTAGGAAACCGACTGTAACAAGGACAAATGATATAAGTTTAAATGATAAGATCATGAAAACAAAAGTAAGGGCGATAAAGTTGATGAAGATGGCGACATCATTACATCGTAGAACTGTCTTATAGATTATACAAGATAGTGGCTGCAATTAGCAATTATTATAAGCTAGCGACCCGCCCCGGCTTCGCACGAGTCCAATTTACTAATGTGGAGTAATTTTTGACGACTCGATTACAAAACATTAAATTTTCTATACGCTGCCAACTGGTAGTGGTTGGAGCATTTGAGTTATCTATAGGCCTTTAATGGTCTATGGGTTGTCCAATTGCTTCTCCTTGTAAGTAGTTAGTTTAGTTTTAGTAAGTAAAGTGTAGAGTTGTTGTCAGTAATAAAGGCATACGCCCGTTTAAAACAAAAATCTATACCAAAACTTAATTAGAATGTATTGTAAATATATATAACTTTCCCTAAAAATTCAAAGTCCGAAAATAAAAATTCAACAGTGTAAATCTTATCAAAATCCGTTGCAAGGTTTAGAAGTAGGCGGAGAAACAGAAATGAGAACGCCGATAGAGCCTTTTTTATACTATTTAAAGAAGGTCAAAGTAAAGGCTTCATTATCAATTCAAAATACACCATTATAGTCATGTATATATATCATATGTAAGCCCTTATTATGTCTATTATAATTATCACCACCGTCTGTGTATGTTTCGTTATTCCTCTCCATCCAAAGGTTGTCTGGAATAGATCGCTTTAAGCGATAAGACCGCCCATTGTTACACCATTGTAAACATTTGACTTGTACTTTATCTCTATTTTTAAGGTGAATAATAAAGTGTTTATCTATCTGAGAAATACCTAGCCTGGGAGCGAGCAAAGGAAAAACCAGTATACGTTAGCACAGATGTATTTCGAATGAACGACACCACGATCTACCCTCTAGTACAATTATTATATGTAAAGACAGTGCCTACCCTCATACACTACATTCCTCCACACTAAATAAGGAACATACTAGATTATGGATTAGTATTTACAATGATATAAACTTAACTCTAGGTTAGAACAGTAAGTTGGTTGGGGTGGTAGCAACTGGTAACTAGGTTCTTATTTACAATATATGCACTTATATGGTAGCCACTTATTGTAACTAAGTATATAACAACCAATAACAATTTACACATGTATCACAACTTATAATTAGGTTTATGCAATCTACAAAGCCTCTGTGGCCTACCCTTGGGGGTATTCATGATAGGCGGGGTCACTGGAGAAGGTTCACGGGGTTCAGGCGAATCCAAATGCTCAGCGACTGGACTAGTCGCCGCCGCCAGCTTCGACCGGTCCCCTTCCGCGGTCTCGGTTAGGGTCTCTGGAATTGGACTCGATACTAAATTCGATCCACCTGCTAAAGTACGGTCAAGGTTCGGGCAGACCAGCGAACTCCTGCTCCTACGTTTAAGCTGGTCGACATGACGATGTACCTGATTTCCCTCCTGACCTATAACCTTAAAATTAGATGGACCTAATCTACTTTCCACCCTGCCCGGTAACCACTTTTCCCCTTTTAAATATTGGCGGTACCACACTTCATCCCCGGGGTCAATAACCCTCTCCGCGCCGGCCGCATCTTCGACTTGCCGCTGCTGTGAGCGGCTTACCCGCGCCTCCCGGTCAGGTTTCAAGACGTCTAAGCGCGTACGAAGTCTCCTACCTAGCATCAGAACCGCTGGGCTCTCACCCGTCGATGTATGTTCTGTGTTTCTATAATACATAAGGAACGTATTAAGTGCCTTGTTGACGTCCTCCTTCTCGTGAACGGCTTTTTTAATTACCCTTTTTAACGTCTTAACCGCATTTTCCGCGGCACCGTTAGAAGCCGGATGGTAAGGGGCGGTAAAAATGTGTTCAATACCCCTACTTTTGTTAAAAAACGCAAACGCTTCACTTGTGTACGGGGGTCCGTTGTCACTAACAATCTGCCTAGGAAGCCCCCATCTCCCAAATAACTCCGTTAGTTTTTCTATGGTCCAGTTAGCCGCCGTGCTAGGTACTTGGAACACTTCTAACCACTTAGACATCGCATCAACAACTACTAAATACGTTTTACCAAATAAGGGTCCCATAAAATCTAAATGCAGCCTTGACCAGGGCCGGCTCGGCCACGGCCAGGGCCGCGGCGTCTGCCGCGGCGGCGCGTCCGCCTGTGAAGAGCACGTTTCGCAGCCCCGACACAAAACTTCGATAGCTTCGTCGATGCCAGCCCACCATACGTAACTGCGTGCCAGGGCCTTGGACTTCACTATTCCCATGTGCGGTTCATGTAATACTTTTAAAACCCATTTCCTACACTTCTCCGGTATGATAACCCTATGACCCCACATTAGACAGCCTAGCTCCTCATATAATTCCGTTCGTCGGTTAAAATACGGCTGCATACCGACTACCTCACACTCCGAAGGCCAGCCGTCCCGAACAAAACTTAATATCCTGCTTAGAAGCGGATCGCGCGCCGTACTTTTCTTAATTTCATTATAATCTAATAACAACGCATCCTGCGCGAAATGCAGGTACGTCTGTTCCGGAACAATAGGTAAAACCGGTTCCTTGTAAGGCACGGGCAACCGCGAAAGTCCATCGGCACTATTTTTATCGGTACGAACAAATTCAATATCGTAAGTGTACGCGGACAAGATAACGGCCCATCTCGACATTCGGCTCGCTGTCATTACTGGAATATTGTTGTATGGGCCAAATATCGATACCAATGGCTTATGGTCAGTGCGTAAGGTGAAACGCCTACCATACAAATATTGATGAAATTTTCTCATACAAAAAACTATCGCTAATGCTTCCCTATGAATTTGCGAATAATTTTTCTCCGCGCTCGTAAGCGTGCGCGACACGAATGCGACCGGGCGCTCCGCCCCCCTCGCGTCCGGCTGCGATAGCACCCCACCTATGCCGGCCGCGCTCGCGTCGCAGGTTACGATAAGCGCTTTGTTTGGGTTATAATGCGCTAGCACCTGTGAACTCGCTAACAACTTTTTCATACTTTGAAAAGCACTTTCACATTCGTCGGACCACGCCCAGTCTATACCCTTTTTTAGTAAATTAAAAAGCGGTACTAACCGGAGACTATAGTTTTTTACAAACCTCGCGAAGAAATTTGCTAAGCCCAAAAATGACCTAAGTTCCGGGACATTCTTCGGTCTAGGAATTTTTTCAATAGCTTCTATCTTTGCCGGATCGACCTTAATGCCCTCTTTAGACAAGACATAACCTAGGTACGTAACTTCCCGCTCCAAGAAGACACATTTACTTTCCTTCAACCGCAATCCACTCGACTGTAATCGCTCGAATACCATCTCGAGTGCGGTTAAATGGTCCCGTTTTGTTTTGCCCCCAATTATGACGTCATCAATAAATATGCCAATGTTAGGTATATTTTTCAGCAAATTTGTCATAATACGTTGGAAAATTCCCGGACTAGACGATAACCCGAACACCAATCGATTATAGCGAAATAACCCTCGATGGGTATTTATCACCGTGTACTTTTTCGAATCATCCAATTCAATCTGATTATACGATTGCGATAAATCTATTTTACTGTAATATTGCGAACCATTTAACGCAACAAGCACCTCCTCAATTTTCGGTAACGGATAACGGTCGACCAGCAAAACGGGATTTAGAGTTGCCTTATAGTCTACACAAACCCTGAGCGTGCCGTCCGGCTTGTTGACGGGGACGAGCGGTGAGGCCCAGTCGGAGCTGTCGACCGGCTCGATGACGCCGGCGGCCAGCATCGCGTCCAGCTCCGCGTCCACGCGCTCCCGGGTCGCGAACGGCATCGGCCGCGCGCGGTGGTACACGGGTACTGCGCCCTCCCGCACCCGAAGCGTCGCCTTGCCCCCCGTGAACCTTCCCAGACTGCCGTTGAACAGCTGCTTATATCTGTGTAATAAAACATGTATATCATTTCTCAGTTCCCTGTTCATATCATTATCTAATCTACTTATGTTGTTACAACTCAATATAGGAACTTGGATACCTAACTCGCTGAGCCACTGGCGACCCAACAACGACGTCGTGCCTCCTTTTATCACAAACAATTCTAGCTCTTTTATAGTGTCTCGATATTTCACCATAGGCTTTATGATACCTAACGGTCGAATACTGGACCCATCATAAAACTTAATACGAAGGTCGTTAGAGATAATCGGATTCTCTTTAAAATGTTTTATGTACGTAGCCTCACTAATGCACGATATAGCCGTTCCCGTATCGATTTCCATTTTTATCACTTTGTTGTTAATACATATCGGTAGACTCACCGGTTTGTAATCTCCCAGGTTCAACTGATGTAAATCCACACAATCATCCCAAGACAGGTTTAGTTCTTCGGGCTCCTCAGGGTCGGTACTCCCGAAATGAACTCCAGCGCCTTTTCGCGCTCCCCCGGCCTGTTTCGAACCGGCTCTGCCCGAACCGGAGCCCGTGCCGGCCGTTCCCGCCGAGCACACTCGCCGCAGGTGACCAGGGCGCTTGCACAGGCTGCAGACGTAGTCACGGTACCTACAGTTCCCGTAGTCATGACTCGTCGCTCCGCAGCCCTTGCAGTTGGACAGCCCTGATTGCCCTTGTCTAGTCTCCGGCGCCGTCTCCGCAGCCCCGTGCTGCCGGCCGCCGTTCCCGCGCGAATTGCGCGCGCGCCCTCCGCGACCGCTCGTACGCAGCGCATGCACCGCACTGGCCTCCGCCGCCTCCGGCACCGCCCGTGCCTCCACAGCTGCCGCATCGCGCTCCGCAGCCTCCAGCGAGCTCGCGATTCTCACCGCCTCCGCAAACGTCAGCGTGTCCGCCTCCGCGAACAGCCGTTGACGGATGACCTCACTCGCTATGCCGCACACGAATTGATCCCGCAAATTGTTATTCAACGCGTCACCGAATTTGCAATATCGTGCTAACTTTTTCAGCTCCGCCACATACTCGCTCACCGACTCTTCCACACGTTGCCTCCGCTGTCGGAACCGATACCGTTCCGCGAGCACCGAAGGCGCCGGCTGTAGATGTTGACTCAGCATGTCCGTCGCCTCGGAATACGTTAAATCCGCCGGCCTCTTGGGACTGGCCAAGTTCACCAACAGCTCGTACGCCTCGTCCCCCATGAGGGAAATAAGAGTTGGTAGCTGTAATTGCGCCGCTACACTGTTGACCTTGAAGTACATGTCAAGGCGATCCACGTACGACGACCACGTACCATTTTTGACGTCGAACTCGCCGATTTTACTGATCGACATGGTAAATCACGCACGCACGGTGTTTTTAAATGTTTTTAAATAAAAATTACTCGTCGCCACTGAGAAATACCTAGCCTGGGAGCGAGCAAAGGAAAAACCAGTATACGTTAGCACAGATGTATTTCGAATGAACGACACCACGATCTACCCTCTAGTACAATTATTATATGTAAAGACAGTGCCTACCCTCATACACTACACTATCTATCTACTATCATTATACAATTTTGGTCCCAATAACATAATTAGAAACCCAAATCAAAATTACACGCCATCGAAAATCCATCAATCCCCAAAAACAACGGTATAATTATTCCATAACATCTTAAAAGCAGGACCAGCAGGTGCATTCCAAAGTAAAAAGCCTTAGACTAAAACACAGTATAAATTACTGCACCATCACCCGATAAATCACGAGTAGCTATTAACGTTCCAACAGTATATAAAAAAGAGAAAAGGACTATTAAAATAGACTGCAACTTGTCAAAATGGAATTTAAATAGGAACTAGGGATGCCAACTTTCCAACTGTACTATATTTAAAACTGAATCGCAATGAAAGCCAGCCTGTGGCGTAATGAACAAGTAGGTAATCTTGGCAAGCGTGCTCTATAGTCGACCGCATCATCACTTAACATCAGGAAAGATAGTGGACTAACATAAAACAAAACTAACGCCGTTTTTCTAATATCAAGGCCAGGATAACCGTTTATAAACAACTTCAAAATAACCGGCCAAGTGCGAGTCGAACTCGCGCACGAAGGGTTCCGTACCATTATCTATAAAAACGGCAAAAAATCATTTTTGTTGTATGGGAGCCCCACTTAAATATTTTTTATTGTTTTAAGACGGCAACAGAAATACATCATCTGTGAAAATTTCCACTGTCTAACTATCACTGTTCATGAGATACAGTGCGGTGACAGATAGACAGACGGACGGACAGCGGAGTCTTAGTAATAGGGTCCCGTTTCACCCTTTGGGGACGGAACCCTAAAAAAGGAGGATGTTCTCAATTCGATTGCTTTTTTTATTTTCGTTTGTTACCTCAGGATTCCGTCATTTATAAACTGATATGGAAAATTCTTGCGTTGGGTTCAGAATAGCTTCAATATGGTCCCATATAAATATCATCGATATTCGATCTTGGACTTCGAAGATATATCAGAATAGAAGTCGGTTTTTTGTTATAAAATTATTTATAAGAGTGCTCCAGTATTTCAAACATACAAAATGTCTATATTAGTAACTACAAGTATATTTAATTATTTTTTTCACACATCTCGTAAGATATTTCCTAAATGGCAACCCTGATAAGTATTAACCCCATTTTGTAGAACAGAATTAACTATTGTTTCACCGATTGTTTCGTGTCTAAACACGACGAAGGAGAGACAAAAAACACCAGGTACTTTGTTAAAAGGGACGCAGATATAGATCAGTAGATGTGGCTTGATACTCGAAAAGGGTACGCTAAATATCACAAGTTAAGAAGGGATGAAAGAAATGCCATTCCAAATCAAGCTTGAGTGTAAGTTATCACGAAGCACATGACTTTCAACGGGGCAGGTGTCAATTGGTTAAGGGTCATTTTCCCATGGTTGTTAGAATGTATTGATTTGATACAAGCGTGATAAGATGGAGGACACGATTATGTGTCACATGTTTTTTTATAAATTTTTCTTTAATATGTTTGATAGATGAATGAATAGAGAGAGCAATAGTTCTTTACAATCTGTTGGCTAGACGGTGAGTAGCCAAAGGAAAGGATTTTTTTATGGAACTATGTAATTAGACGAGCAAACCGTTCGCCTGGTGGTCGCCTAAATTTATTTAAAAGCTCTTCTTATTAATTGACTTCCTTCTTTTCCATTACAAACGCCATTAAATAGCTTTCCTTGCCAAACATAGATTTCGATGATTTTGACTGAAGTTAAAACCATAATTTTTGCAACCATATCCTAAGTTTTGAATTTTTTTTTGTATGTGTAAAAAAACAGTTTAACGGAACTATATGAGCCACATCTAGTAGTCAACACTAGCCTTACACAGAAAGTTTGTTATGAATACCGCCAGGAATAACAAACCTCATGTTTTATGGCCCGACATTATCGAGTTTCTGTCGCTACTACAAACATTTCAACGACTGAACATTCATAATGGATAATGTGGACTTTTAGCAGGCCTAGCGAACTCCGCACCATAGGTACGAAGCTACAAGTACATAGACGGACACCGACGGCGGGTCGCGCGTCGTTACACGTGTCGCGTCAGAAGAGATAAGAGCTATGCGATAGAAAGAGAGGCGCTCTGTAGGTTAATATGACTGGTAGGTATGCAGCGCTACGCGAGCTGAATTGAATTTTATTGCGTCATAGCAAGTCGCTATTAGTTTAAATTTCTTTGCGGAGTCATGCTTCTGTCCCTTAGTATTCTGCGCTTTTAAACGAATCACTGAATACACTATGTGAATTAGTTCTGCTAAGCCTAAGTTAACTTAGGAATATTTTTAATCGATACAAACTTGAATAGGCATACTGTTTTTTATGGCAATAACAACATTTTTTATCCATAGTTTTTTTTTGTTTTTAACCAATAATACATGCTTGGCTATAGTGATAAATATGTGAAATATTTTTAATAGGTGTCGCGCCCGTCACCTTAAGACGGTTAAGAAAAGGTGTTCAAGTATTTCGACCACCTAGGTACCTGCCGTGGTAGCTCTGTTGGTTTAGAGCGTTTCCTGTGCTGAAGGATAAGTTTCCGAGTTCAAACCTCAGCTGCGGCGAAATATTTTGCATACCTAAAAAGGTTGTATGTTTAAATTTGTCCCGACAAAGTAATTTTAAAACTTCGTATTATTAGAAATTTAAATTACCAATCACGAAGGAAAATAAACAGTTCACCGGCATTAATAATAAAGTTATGAAATTGCATAACAAACTACAAAACCACAACCAATAAATATAATGTTAATTCCTGTATTAAAAATGCATTAATAATCAAGTTACGTGCTTATACGATAAGCGAGGTGTGTTAAAAAATAAAAGAAATTAACACGCATGGATCGTTTACGGTTAAATCTTACCGATACAAAAGAACGCTACCGCTTACCGCAACCCTAAGTAGGTAATCCTTATCGATTTATACCGATATTACACTTTTATTTATTACAATTATCAATCACCGTCGTACAGGGTTCAATAGGAGTGACGCGGAAAATGGAAGGATAGACATCGAACAAAGTTTAGACAGTAAGCCTGAATTAAATATATCGGTAGAGATATTACTGTGATGAACACTCGCTTAAATGCCGCTAGGAAACATCGTACATAAACTTGTATGTGTACGAATTGTAAAAAAAATGGCCCTCATGGTCCAAACTTTCTCAGAGAAGGCCTATGTCCCAGCAGTGGGAACGCTGATGATGATTAAAAAAATATATCAGATCTTATTACTACCTACCGCAATAAAAAGGTTGTACACTCCGTAGTACGCATCCAGCGGGGTATTTCTTTGGTATTAGTAAAGAAAGCTATTTATCACGTTGTAATATTTCATCAGTGAATTATAACGATCGTAAAGAAAGATATATTGGAAAATTTCATTCACTGGTACATTACGATGGTACAGTATACGAGGGAGTGGACTTTGTAATTAAGGAACTTAATGTGTTTTTTATAAAATAAACCAGTAGATAACAAGGTTTCGTCACATACGATTCGCAGAAGCTAAAATAAACATTTATAGACATCTGTAAAGACAATGATAAAATAAAGTTTCTACGACATTGAACTCTAATTACGTATTGGGTTTTAGCGTTTATTTGCTGATGATATGATTTACTACTCGGTAGGTCTCTCGTATGCGGAAGGCTGTCTGGGTAGTTGCCACCGCTTTGCCAGTTATTCTGCCGCCAAGCAGTAGTGCGCAAGCTTTACTGTGTTCCGGTTTGAAGGACATTGTAGCCAGCGAAATTACTGGGAATATGAGACAGAATATCTGATGTCTCGGTGATGTCGTCTGAGTCTGGTCGTCTGAGTGATGAGCGCAAAGCAGTGTTACGCAGTACTTTTAACGGTATTAAAAGTTCTGGGTGGCACTGCAATTGTTATGGGTAGGCGTGGCACTTAGGATCAGGCGAACGACTTCCTCGTTTTATTACTCAGTTCCACAAAAAACACAATTACCACAATTTAATACATGAATTACGTCACTGAGGCAAAGAGTGATTAATGAGTGTTTTAATAAACATTAGACAGAGTTCAGAATCTTCAAAACCTCTGTTAAAAAGTAAAGTTAATTTTAAATAAATTTTTATTTAAGATATTTACTTATTTCCTTTTATTAGAGTTACAAGGGCAAGATTCGACAAATAAGTTTTAATTACAAGTGGAGGTAGTAACTAGGGCAAATCGTAATTACTCTTCTAACAACTTACTACTGCAGTAGTAAGAAAGGATATAAATTAACAGTATTACTACTGGTAGTAGCATTTGTAGTAACACGGGCAAGAAACGAATTTAACCAGCAAAAAGTAAAGGCAGTCTAATGTAAAATATGGCCTAAGAGGATATTCCAATCACACTTCATCATAATAACCGTCAATAAAAACCACCACACATCCAATGTCAATGCCATGGCACCACAAAAACTCTATGAACGTTGTTCAGCCTTAACCAGCCGTAAACCATAACGCTACCATAGCCACAAGTCCCACAAGTATGATTCATCTACAAGCATGTGAGTTGTCCCTTCGAATTGGGACAATGACCTTTCACTTGCATAATGTGACCTAGCAGTAGGGCAGGCAAGATTTTTAACTTCAAAGTAGGTAGATATAGAATTTTCTTGACTATCTTACAATACCTAAAGGATATGAAGATCGTACTTCGTATCGTCCTTTATATTATCTATTTCAATTAAGTGCCTATGTAATTCAATTCATTCTGACTCAATCAATATTCATTGCATTTTTATTTCCAATTTGGGGATGCTGACTGGAACATGTCTGAAAAGGAAGAGTCCAATACCCAATTCTAGGAAGATATCGGCACAAGTAATGACAACACTCATTCATGTCCTACCAACATACTACGGTAAGTAATTGGCAACCCTACCAAGCGGTATCAGATTACGAGTATGTGTACGGTAATTTACACCTAGAACACGGCAGTAAAAGGAATGTTAATGCACATAAACGAAGAGATAAGATGACAATCTTAAGAGGGAAATGAAGTGAGAAATACGATATATCATCAAACCAAAACACAAAACATTTATTTGTAACGCTAAAGAATGTGCAGAGACCTAAACGCACACAAGACATTAAATAACCAGGAAACATAAAAACTGTAGAAATCTTAAATGACACACACAATGCAGTGGTCAGGTCTGATATAATGGAGAATGGAAATTTGATATCTTTGTTCCTTCAAACTCATAATTTACAATTCTCGTCTAGAATTGAATCGCTTTTCAACCAAGTATACGGCCTGCCGCCAATGAGCCTTTCGCTTTACAACTTATCGAACAAATTAAACATTTCTATCGTAATATGTTCATTGCACATACTACTCGAGCAAGATTAACGAGTCGAACGGAAGATGAACCGATATCATTGAGATAATTAACCTCAAACTTTCAAACTAAAACTGAACGTGTTGTAAACAGAGTCGATTGTTCTCTCATGGATTTATGTTCAAGTTTAAAGAGTACTTCCTGCTCACCCTACAAGATAGTATCATCGAAACCATTTGCAAAGTAACACTTTCCATAGAAGATACACAAAATACAACTACTTTTGTACTACAAGAATTTCGAAGTTCAAAAGAAATGTTGAGAGATCAAGATCAAAAGTTAAAAAAAATTGTTACTGAAAATAGAAATCATTACTATCATCTATGATAAATAGCACTTTCTAATAGAAGATAAAAGGATATTTCATGATGAATAACCTATTGAATCGTGCTCTGAACAATTTTATAGATTCGAACGTATTCTTGAAAGCCCAATAAAAATTCTTCTACTTACGCTAAAAACGGCCATCATCAAATTCATTAACACTAAGTAACACTTTCCCAATGATGAAAAGAAAAAAATTAAACAGGAAACCAGTAAAAGTAACATCAAAGGGTTCCAATTCATTTGTCCATTGGTAATGTAAACGAGACGAACATAAAATTTTAGAGTATCGATCTATAGCAGTTAACAGCATGGAAAATGAATTAGGAAAATTTTATGCTGCTCTAATGAATAATGGAAAAGTAGACAAGCAAAGTTTGTTTTACATTTTAGTCGGTGTTGGTTTTCTTAAAGTATCTTTGATCAAATAAGTGTTATGTTACTAAAATTGGGTAACGGCGATTAGATTGTCTGATTTGTTAGCGTGGATTTTGTTGTTGATGGATGTTTGTATTCAAAAACCACACGTTTTTGACAATGACGGTTTTCACACATTTTGAAAATGACGGTTTTCTCACGATTTTGTCTTTAATTTTTTAGCGAAAATTGGTTTGGTCATTATATAGCCCATTCTTAGTTTTTCTTTGCCTGAGAGAAGACCTGCTACCAGCAATAGGAACATCATTAGGCTGACGACCCTGTCTTAAGCCGAGGTTTAAATTGTGTTATTACTGTGGTTATATTATGTAATTTTGTAACTAAGTCTTATAAAGACGTCATAATTTTGCGGTTTTTGTATCGTTAGACACACTTTACAAAGTATGACACTTGCATAATAATTGGTTTCAACATTTCCTTAAAGCAACAAAGTAACGCCATGGTTAATATTTATGGAGAAATTACTTATTTATCCAACTTTAGCTCTCTATAGAAACTTCAAAATATCAAGTTCATTCTCTATGTAAATTGGCATTGTCGTAAGTGTCGAAAGATTTGTTTCTTATTGCTCTTCATCCAATCCAACTTTAATGCTTTTTTTGTCTAGTTGTAAAGTAGGAAAGTAGGTATAACCTTGTGTTCCAAATTAAATTTACGAAGTTTCTTGCGGTATAAGGTTAGTATATAATCATGAAATCGAAACGTATGCAATGTTGTTACAGACGATCCGGAAAGCTTTCAACTTTACGACTCAAGAAACGGTCGTAAACCTGTCCCGTTAAGGGCTGATCCAGAGTAATCAGATAAGACTAAAGAACCACATCAAACAGGTAAACTGTGTCAGTGCAATGACATCATCACAACAGATGGTACAGGAAGTTTCGGAGCTGTAATCTTTACGCTAAAAGCATTAAGGACCAATTTTCTTTGATTGTGGCTACTAGCTTATCGTCTAAGTAAAGTTTGGGTGTAGTACTAAAATATAGGTGCTGCCAAAGTCAGGTCGTTGACTTCACACCCGTGAAGTGGTGCCGAGCCTATTCAAAAGCAACCGGCTTGCCGAATGTACGACCGACCGGTCCGAAGGATGTCTCTGAACCGTAACGTTGGCGTTGGCAAGATTTACAATTGCCTGTATCATTTGTAAAAAATAAAAGTCATTAAGTACGGTTCAGGTACGAATAAAATCGTTAAAAAGGCTCGCACTTTATTTTTTCATATTTTTTGCAATCAAACAAATTGTGGACATTATAAACTTCAAAGGATGTTGATCTCACAAAGAACCACTTGTCTTGCAAATCACAATCAGTTCAATAGGTACCAAAAGTCATAAAAGATAATGTCGTTCAATTTCCGTTCGACTCATGTTAGACTATTGCTAATGTAAAATCATTTCTAGTTTCGTTTAGTCGGTTATCTTGTACAGCTTCTGTTTCAGATCCTAGTGTCGATGTAAACATGAGTCAAGATCACAATTTTGATTTAGGCCAAATCAGGTATTCAATTCAGTTAGGACCTACAAGCTTAATATGTAAAAACGAAATTCGATCCAATTATTTGACGTCTCATTGTTTCATTTACTGGCACGATCTAATACTTTTTCTTTCACGTTTCTTTAAAGTGTAGCCAAAACATCGTCAACTGCACTCCGATTACGAGTGCCAGTGTACGTAGTAATTCTATTAAATATGTTGGGTGCCAGTTCAAATAAAAACATTGCTGCATGAATGGAGGCGCTGTTTTCAACTTCGAGTGTGGTATTACGTATCGTGCTCTCAATGGAGATTATATTATTTTAGAACGTTATAAACCGTACACAAAAAGACGATAATCAGCCTATGGTTTAGATAAAAAACAGATAGAGTTTACAATAACAGAGAAGGCTAACTAGGTTGTTATGAAATAAATCTTGACTTTGGTAATACATTGCAGCTATTATGACTGATGACGGAATACAATTCTGCAAGCGTGAGAATTGAAGTTATTGAAACACTCGTGAGCCTTATCAGGCTCAATAAACAATTCAGCACCTGCTTGCAGATTTGCCTAATTGATTGGCTAATACTAGCTTTGCATAAATAGTTCTATTAAATTAAGCTGAAAATGTATAACCCTAGATTGTAGCCGGTCTCAATCACAACTTATTGCATAAACTTAACTTAGTCATTAATAAACCTATATCTAATTTAGATTGGTTAAAAGTAAATTAGTTAAGTAAGAAACTGCTAAAACTCACGGGAAACGTCAAAATTGCTCTAAGCGGTAGTGGGTTTGTTAACAATAATTAACGTCGGCATTTGGTAGGCTAAGTTAGGGATTAGGTTTCTGTCTTAATCTAAATTAAGATTAAGATATTCTAGAAGTGCTAGAATCAGGGTTCAATATAACAGATTGTGGATATTGCAAAAATATTTTCCGTTATAGCAATCGGTGCATTTATAAGGTTTTCTAAAAAAATGTGAATATTTGAATTGAGATCAAGCTTTTAATATAGACTGTTATAGAACATCCTACGGATAGTAATTGAATATTCTATCGGCATAACATCATCTAAATAAACGACGATTCCCATCACGACACATAATGGCCACGAGTGTTGGTCATTTAATGGAGTCGATCGCTCAATGACCCCGACGGTATGAGCCGGCGAGATGGAAGCAGTAGTGAGTTTGTTTTGGGATCTGATCGTGTATAAATCAATTTATTTGTAACTGCTGGAATGCACACGCAAAGTCGACATGAAGGAAACCAATTTAATTTTCCGTGGTAGTCCTGACATTTGAGCCCTAAACAGTTAACGCGGGGTGACTCATGCACCAAACATATTACATATTTGTTTTGATATTATTAAATGTATTAAATCGCTGTTTACAGAATTCTTATCATGCAATTCTGGACAAAGTTTAAATATATTTTCGTTAATTATGTAGGTATTTTAATGTTCTAATAGATAGAGATAGTGATAAATACTATGGAAAGCTATGTCACATTATAACGTTACAAGACTTACAAAGGCGTGACATGTGTTGTTTTATGCAAATAGCGTTCTTTGATAGTTAAGTTTACAAGATCAAAGCAAATATTTGTGCAAACTATTCATACAAAATTACTAAATACACAAACTACAACTGGCGTTTCTACGGTAACTGATACAGTCTTACGTTTACACACGGCATTATATCAAGTCACAAAGATAATGTAAATAGCGGTTAACTGGTGATCCCTCATAAAACCAGCAAATAAAATCAGGCTTGAAGCAGTAACTCTGTAAGTCTCAGGTCAAGCCTCTACTGACAGATCACATCAATCATGTATTAACGATGCGCTTGTAATAATAATGGGTTATGCCAATACTAAATTTAAACTAACCCACTTTGTACAGAGCATATCCTCAGAAGTGACCTTTAAACAAAGGTGAAAGAAAATGTGTGTCAAGCTTAACATACATGGTTGGCAAGACAGATACGTAGAGGCCAAGGTTAGTGGTTTGCTGTAAGGAAAACTGGAAGCAAAAATGGTCATTATCATAATACAAGGTGTCTTGACCTGCACGAAGTAATTTTTATAGCCTACGCACTTCTGCTAATATGCCTTGTATAACTTTATTTATAAGGACACATAAAATAGTCTATGATAAAATACTATAATACGATTCTTATAACGCTCTAATTCAAATTTTATTATTGGATATTGTCAAGTTAACATGTTGTTACATAAGTACATATATGTATTTGCGGATTAGATAGTACTTACCACTGGATGTGGATGTTCGGTATTCGGAACTAACTAATTCGAGATAAATTTAATTCGGATTTCAGTCTTTTAAAGCATGTTAAGTTAATGTTGCTACATACTTTTATCACAATTTCGCAACTAATTGTAATTACTAAGCCGCTGTTATAATTACCCAAATAAATTAAGATTGAATTAGTCGCAGCGAACATTATGTTTGAGAATAGACGTCTATGCGACAATAAGACACAATTGGCACCATTTAAGAGATTTCTCTCATTGTGATTTCGACATCCACGCAATTGTTTTGGTTGTCTAGAGATTTAGCAAAGATATACGAAAGGGAAAGTGAAACTAGACCGGAACTAGTTAAGGATATTGAATTTATTTCTTTAATGATCGTTCGAATGTTAAAAACGTTAATATTGGAATTGGGAAAAGTGAAATGGAATTGAAGATTCCTTTCACTCCATCTCAAATTGACGTGATGTCAATAAATGACAATATGTATTATTAGAAGAGTAGATGGTGAGAGACATGGATATATAATATAGAATCAAATAATGTATCTACTAGTGTCAATGAATACCATAATATGGTATCTATTGAAAACGATTGAACAAAATAATTTAACTCAAGCTTAGCACATATTGCAACTAAGGTCCTACAACCTGTATGTTGAGTGGCAATAATAACTAAGCATTTATAATAAATCTTGTAATAAAAATTTCCCTATGAGGTTGACGAACTGCATAGAAGTGTAACAGAAACAGCAAGCGCCTTGACTAGCAAAGTAGTAAATAAGGCGCCGGGACTGCGAAGATATGTATAATGTAATATATCAAATAGAACACCAAACTGCGAGAGCCGAACTAAGCAAACACTATACACATCGACGAAAATATGAAACCTCTATTAAACTTTGTCACAAACATTTTGATCTTTACCAAACCATAGGGGATCGGACAACTTTTCAGAAAGTGTTTTATATTAACTACAATTTATATACACTCGAGAGCAATGAATCCGGGTCACTTAAAGAATGTTAAAAATCTCGGAAACTAAAAATGATAGGTTAATGCAATAAATTGTATTTAATAGACAATGTAATACTCCTTAAATGAAAGTAAAAAAAATATGAGTCAATATACATTTTATTAACACAAAATTACATAAAGAAAAAAACTGCTGATCTCTCCTTAAAACAAAAATAGGAAACATGAAATTTTTGAACTTTATTACGATTTTCTTGAATTTTAATACTTCGTATTGCCTCCTCGTGCTTCCATTACTGCGTTTACGCGGTTTGGCATGCTGTACACCAAGTTCCTTATACGATTTTGGGGAATATTCTCCCATTCCTCTGTGAGAGCAATTTTGAGCTCACGAAGCGTGATTGGGGGAGGGTTTCGTTGTTTTACGCATCTGCCTAGCTCGTCCCAAGCATGCTCGATCGGGTTGATATCCGGGCTGCGCGCTGGCCACTCCATACGAGTAATGTTCATCTCTTGAAGGTAGTCATTCACAATCCTACCTGTATGAGGTCGGGCATTGTCATGCATAAATATAGCATCCTCACCTAAATTGACCATAAATGGACCAACGTGATCATTGAGGATTTCTTCCACATATCTTACGCTAGTTAAAGAGCCGTTTTCTATGATCACCAGCTCTGTGCGACTTTCAGAAGAAATTCCGGCCCACACAAGTACAGACCCACCACCGTAGGCTACTTTTTCTTCGATGCATGCTTGCTTGAATCTTTCCCCTGGTCTTCGATACACTCTGTGTCTTCCATCGTGCTTGTAGAGCATAAATTTTGATTCGTCGGAGAACATAACTTTTGACCAATCTTCAATACTCCAATTTACGTGGCTCTGGGCATATCTTAGTCTCGAAATACGATGCCCACGCTCCAGTTTAGGGCCGTTTGCAGGTCTAAGGGGTTTTAAGTTAGATTCAGCAAGCCGACGTCTTACTGTCCATGCACTTGGGTTACTTCCTCCGAGGCGTCGAAACTGATTGGTGAGTTCAGTTCCTGTGAGAAAGCGATTTCGAAGCATGGTGTTCACCAAGTATCGGTCTTCTCGTGCTGTGGTACACCTGGTTCTGCCCGTTCCTGGTCTGCGTAGGTTAGAACCAGTTTCTTCGTAACGTCGGAGAACTCTTTGTACTGTTGACAGCGACACACCGACAGTCCTGGCTGTATCGCGCTGACTCCGGCCGGTTTCCAGCATTGTAAGTATTCTGGTGCATTCTTCAGGCGTAAGCGACATAATTTCAGCTTGAATAATGAATATAGAGCACTATCAACATGGTTTATGTACCCACATAAATGACAGATTACAAACAAAAGCAAAACCAAATGCTGTAATTTCGTAGTTCCATCTTCGAAAGTGGCCCTTTTTCAAATTTGATTTTTTTATGATATAACTTTACAATAACTAAGAAGTTTTAATACCTTCATTTAAGGAGTATTACATTGTCTATTAAATACAATTTATTGCATTAACCTAGCATTTTTAGTTTCCGAGATTTTTAGGATTCTTTAAGTGACCCGGATTCATTGCTCTCGAGTGTATATAGCCATGAAAAATACTATTTTAATTAAATAACGCTCTAAGAGTACCTAAAACTATGTTTAAATATTATGTTTCAAATATTGCCGCGCAAAAGGTCACCTCAAAATTTGTGACGTCATATGTAGGTAGAAAACGATAAACTCTTCGAATAAAACATGCAAAGAGGTTTAAATACCTTTTGTGAAGTTTGGGGACGATATTGTAGTAATAGAACGAAAAAATTTGCAAAAATACATTTTATGAAAAGCAAAAACGTAAAATAAACACAAGCTTGACTCACGGCATTTGCCTACACATGACGTCATGCGCTATGAGTGTTGTTTCGTTTGAGATGAAGAACAGATTAAAAATGTCAGAATTGTTAGATTTTATTTATTGATTTAAAAATATAAATCATTATTATTTCACAAACATGTTGATTGAATGATCTTTCTGGTTGGACGAACGTTCATTCGAATTACATTTTAGATTTTTTCTCGATTACTGTCCGATCCCCTATTGAACTGTCATATAACTGACGAGACTAATTTGTTTTTACAGGGTTCTAAAATGGCTTAAAATTCAGTTTTGTTGATGTACTTGCAAATGAAGCGGTGAACAGACTTGTTACCCATATATGAATGGAGGATTTTACCATAAATTTTAATAACAATGTGGACGGCCTACGCCCGCCCGCAATTTCTTATGAATATAAAATGTATTGAAGATATAACTAGAGATTCAGTAGCGTAAGTGTTTGGAATATTGTGACGACGCAATTTGAAATCCTTTAGCTCAAATTTGTAGACAACCAGCAGTAGTAACTTGCGATCATACATATTAATATAACTTTTGCGGTTTCACTTTATATGAAAATTTGTTTTAAGAACATAAAATATCCGTTAAGGACTAGACGCTTTGAGAAATATGATTACGATTAATGTAAGTTTCCAATAAATCATAGTAAAATCGAATCAAATTACAAAATAATATATATATTAGCTGATAAGTTGGAAGGTCTCATAAATCCGGAAATCGTTGTTATAGACTCTGAATTTAATGCCAATACACCTTGACTTTCAGATCAAAATTAATAACTATGACTAACCCAATATTGAGCAGTAATTTAGTCTTGTTTAGTAAACCAGTTTGACCATAGATTATCAATTGGCACGGTTAGTAATAGGATATTCAATATATTAACAGTAACCGTAATTATGGCGTACAGGCTCGAAGTTAATAAGGTACCAAATAGTTTTATTACTTACACTTTTCGTACACCGTTACCGTTAATCAAGCCTATTATCATGAACGTATAAAATTACCTAAGTAACACACTGTTCTGTACACTAAGTAAAGTCATAAAATTGTATGAATAAACAAGCAGGAGAATTTAGGTTTTGTTTAATTCAGTACTTATATAAGTAACTTTTGTTTGAAGAATTTGGTAAACTTCCTATTCACATTCATAACTTTAAAAAAATGGGTTCCAGAATTAAGTGCTAATTAATGTTAAGTATTTTAGTAGTTGTAATTGAAATGTTCAATTAATAGCTGAGTCAAACACAATAATCATGTTACTTATGTGTGAATATGTACTTGTGTGTAAAAAAACGTAACTGTAAGCCTCCAGCAAAGATTTCCAAGAATAAATTACAAATTAAAATCTAAACGGCTTCTAGCTAGAACCCCTACAGCCCTCAAAGTAAACAAGAAAAAGATTATACATAATTGCAAAAGACAAGGTCCAGAGAATGCTAACAGTATGGACATTAGATGCGGCCTCAGCGTTAGCAGACTTGGCAGCCGTAAAGGATAACAGAAATTACGGTCATATGTTAATACATATGTGTCAATATCAGTAGCGAAAAAAATCAGATGAGACTGCGGTAGAATGCTTCCTACTCAATCAAAAAAATTCGCCATTTTCGGACTACAGCTTAGTAGCAAGTATGGGCTATAGCACAGTCCTGGCCTTACCCAGTTTGGTAGGTAGAATCCGTTTCGCAATCCAGTGCAATTTTAAAAGGCGTGAGACGAATCGAAATAGTTACGTAAGTAGGCATAGCTACTTTGTAGTGGTGAGGTGACTGAAGGGTCCGTACTATTTATCTACCAAGCTACGCGGACGTCCATACTACTCTATATTCGCGTATCGTGACCATGTCTAGGTCTTGCCGACATAATTGCTCTATTAAAAGCCGCTATTAATCAAGCCACAGATGCAAGCCAGAGCGACTCGTCAGGCGATTGCATGAAGTGCATTTATCTTCATGAACGTTCACATGCACCAATCGTGTAGTTTGTTTTGTTTGATATGCAGTTATTACGTGCTTGTCCTGTGTTGAGATTCACAAGCAGTCACGTTGCTTGGTTTACAGAGTTTATTATTGGATTTTCCATAAGTCAATAGCTGCTACAATATATAATACCGAGAAAGAGACTCGGCACGTTCGCATGAACATGCACTTCGGTTATTTCAATATGAATTGAATTAAACATACTCCCTGTAGTCTGTTTTGTTTTATAGTCTATCTTGATATCTTCATTATATCAACTTAAACTATTATTTCTCATACTGCATAGATTCGAATATTGTGTTCTACTTTACATTTTCGACCATCATAAAACAGCAATAATATTGGAAATACTCTTATTTGCTTTAGTCACGCACGGCTTTAAACTGAGTGTGCCAGGTCTTCTTTATGGAATAGGTAATTTCCCCTCGGCACGATCTTCTGCAGACTACACTAAGAAATTTAAGCAAGCTGACTTCGAATTGATATCTTATAAGAATAATTTACCTACTGACACAAATGTGAATGCAAACAATTTCTGTAATGATATTCTCTTCCTTTGACAAATCCTTTACAATTTAAAAAGGTCCACAATCATCGTTATCCACATTGAATACTGTTAAGTAAACAAGACGATTCTACGAAGTTACAAGACTAGTACAGAATTATGATCAACAATCATAAATCGCTGACAATTGTGGAAACTTTGTGCATATTTGAAAGGATCAGCTTGGCAGTGGTCACCTTCAAGCTGATACAATTAGCAATTTAATGAGACCTTCAGAAGAGGATAAAGATAAGAATTCTAATTCAATTGTTAGACGTGCTACTGTTGGCAATCCTTGTTTAATAAATCAGAAATTATAATCTATTCAGCCTCGCGCAATGTGTATAGGAAACATAAATTTGGCTATATTTAGAAAGCTAATAGGTACTGAGGTGAAAATGTAAAGAAACGGTTACAAACTTGTACACTTAAGTGTAATCTCCGCTACTTAGTTAATTATTTCTTATAGAGGTTTTAAGTAAACATGATCTACACCATAATGTTTACAGCATATCTAAATGCATTCATAGAGATAAAAATTGCTTTAATAACAATTAATTTTCTATATCAGCTACAAAATCAGTATTAAACATAAAAGACAGTGAATTAAAGATTAGAAAGCTGTATTATTGATGTTAATTGATATTATACACTAATTAATTAATGTTTATAAGATATACTACAATTATTAGCATTTAATCAATTATCATCAAATCAATTAATTATATTCCCAGTTGATAAACATAGATGACATATTAATGCTGAGTAATCTAAACTAAAAAACAGAGATAGATATTCCACCTTCACTAATTAGATAAAACTGACGCAAACATAATCATGATTGAAAGAAATAAGACAAGTTTATATAAACTTTAAAGAAGGATGAAATGAATAGGATATAAAAGAAATATAATAGATGAAATGGATGAACTTGAATTATCGACGACGTATTTACTTTGTAAACAAATTTAGAAACAGAGACATTATGACCAAACTTTAAAGCACTTCCCCTTCGCATCCTATATAAACAAGTGGTTATAAAAGCCACACATAGATTCTGTATGTTTCCATCTTCGCCATAGTAAAAAGGTCGTAAATCTTCTACTCAGACCATCTTCTAGCGCTACTTATGGATAGTTGTTAAAGACAGCAGTAAATTAACATGTAGTGATTCTAGTATCAGTTTCTTAACTGAACTAGGAGAAGTCAGAGATTGTGTGCTCATTTATTTTCGTGAAGATGTTAAGAAATTCGCATTTCATACACTACGTTTTAAATGCATAAGAATTCCGACTACCGTTTTATATTCTCGTTCTATATATATTCTATTCGTTTTATATAAATTTATCCTACGTAAACTGACCCCAACCGAAACATTTATCGATAAAATCGTAAAGCTGCCTTAGTTTTTTGAAATCAATACTTCGAGTTTGTTTGATTAATTGTCTGTTTTCTTTTATGTTCTTTTGATCCTTTTCATAGATTAAAAAAAGGATTTATTGCGCCAGTCTTCATTGAAAAACTAACAAAACCAAAACATTTCTTAAGTAACGGTAAAACATAGAAACCTGTCGTGACAACTCGATAAGTCCCTTTAATGTCCGTTTAATCAACTGTAAACATAACTTAAATTGCCTCCACTCAAGTACAATATTCTACAAAACAATATCCACTTATGGATTTTGTCGCAATAAATATTCTGACCCTTTCTTCGCTACTCGAGGGAATTTCAAATGTCTTACTGGAAAAGGGTTCCAAAAAGTACCTGTTGCATTATTTTCAACTATGAGGTGAACATTTAGTACCTTTACGCATTAAACATTTTAAAACTTCTTTTACTATTTGAATTCGCAATAAGAAAAACTATTCTATAGTTTTTCATTGCGACAAAGTAATGAAGTGCTTGGAATATAATGGTAGAAAACTTAACGACATTGACATTGGTCAAAGCGTTAATGAGCCATTATCATTATGTAATACTCCGGTGCGTGGCCGATAAATGCATAGCAACTATTGTATAAACTGTAACGAGAGTTATGTAGAAGCTATTAAGTAATCTGTGACGACTGTTGTTATGTTCATAACACGTGTGATTGAATCAACAATATCGACACACGTGGTAATATTAATATCAATTAGATTCAATATTATAGCAAGCTGAACAACTCGACACGCACCCAAATGCTAGATGCGTAGTCATACTATGCGGCTGTAATAATAAAAGCTCACGATAATCCTAGTGATGATAAATAAACGAAACAGGACAGAACTATTAATAGAGGCTGTGAATAGATATTACGTATAGGAAGACAATGAAACAGATCTTAAGAAATTTGAATGTAATCAAATAGGTTCTTGATGTTTCCAAAGGGTTAACGAAGGATAATTATTTTAAATATAGTCAGTAGAAGGAATTGAAATGTGAACCATAACAATCGAAACTGATAACGCTAATAAATAGCTACTTGCCCTAAAGCAGAGTGCCCTATTTGTAGAAAAGCAGAATTTATAAAGTCTTACAATAATTATTCTAAGTACTCTTAGGGTTCCAATAGAAAGATAGGAATCAATTACAATAAGAGTTTTCTACAACAAAGAGAATGAATAAAAAACAATCACAACACTATTACAAGATCCTCTATTTACCTCCATTGTTCTACTTGTATCTGAATCTTCACTATTACAACTTTGAATACCATTAAACACAATGCTATCTCGAACATTTAATCAGACCACAGTACCTGATGATCGTAAGTCTTCGAGTAATGAACCTACCTTTATTTAATTTTAAGTCTTAAGAGGCTGCGAAGGCGGAGAGATATCGTCCCAGTCATTTATAACAGAGGACAGGAATCTGTATATAATGTGTTATACAGCCTTTAGATGCAGGTGATACTAAAATTATGGGCTGTTTTCTGTGCCAACTTGACAGCTTACACGTTTGGTGGGCGCTGGCTTGGTTGCTTCGGAACAAGGTTTGCAAAGATATATGGTTACAAGTATTTAGGCTTGTGTCTGCATGTTCTTTGATAATCATTAATTTAAATAACGTCTTGTTGTAGATACGTCAGTACAACAGTTATCAAAAACTGATCATTATGTGTAACATCATTATACATCCACTAGGTGTGATAATCGTCATGTATGAAGAGTCACGAAGAAAATCAAAAGCTCATACTATCAAAGAATTTTAGTAAATGTTATAAATTCCGTTTCTGGTGGCAGAATCCAGTTAGAACCTTGAGGTCCTTTAAGAGATAGATGAATAATGGAGTGACAAGATTTATGGACCTATTGTAATGCCATAAATGCATTTATATTAGCAACTGTAACATGGTGCTAGGTCTCGTGCTTCCTGGACATACGATACGTGCAAAGTTTTTGATAAGATGACGTGCTTCTGTTCTATAAAAGTAACGGAAACAATCTTCAATTGATGATTCGCTAGTTTTTTTTTTATGGAACTGAGTGATGAGACGAGCATGTCGTTCACCTGATGGTAAGCGCCACGCCTGCCCATAACAATTGCAGTACCACCCAGAACTTTTAATATCATAAAGAAGAAATGCGTAGCACTGCATTGCGCTCATCACCCCGAGACATCGGATATTAAGTCTCATATGCCCAGTAATTTCGCTGGCTACAATGCCCTTCAAACCGGAACACAGTACTGCTTGCGCACTACTGCTTGGCGGCAGAATAACTGACAAAGCTGTGGTACCTACCCAGACAGCCTTCCACATACGAGAGAGAGAAAGAGAGAGCATAAGTGAGCCTCCTGCCGTTTACTCTATTCATCGCATTAGTCCAGTAGGTACTGGTTCAGCAATAAGTTAAATATATCACTTATGCATTCCCATTCTGAAAAATACCATCATTTAGATCTCAAGCCTGTTATTAATGTTGGAATAAAGATTATGAATTATGCAGTAGAAAATTAATAAAACGAATCTCTGACACGAACAGCATTGCGAAGGTGTAATAATGCTCATTCATTTCGCATCCCCGAAGCTATATTTCAAAGTCATGAATTCAAAGACCTTAAGGACTTAAATACAATTATTGGTTTGAAATTGTTTCTATTCCATTGCAATAAGGTACAATTCACAGATGTTGAGTAAAAGTTTAAGTCTATCCTTCGCACACTTGGTGCTTTTGTATCGATCATTGCATCGATGGTGATGATACGCTGCGGTTTGGCGACTTTTGAGCATTAATTGATAGTAGATCATTAAAATACATTTTGGCGACTACATCGCGTTTCCTTTGAAGGAAATCGTATTTAGTTGCACCAGGCCTAGCGCACTCCGCACTGTAGGTACGAAGCTACAACAAGTACATAGCCGGACACCGACGGCGGGTCGCGCGTCGTTACACGTGCCGCGTTAGAAGAGATAAGAGCTATGCGAAAGAGAGGCGCTCTGTAGGTTAATATGACTGGTAGGTATGCAGCGCTAGGCGAACTGAATTGAATTTTATTGCGTCATAGCAAGAGTCGCTATTTGTTTAAATTTCATTGCGGAGTGATGCTTCTGTCCCTCAGTATTCCGTAGTTGCACATTTTTATGATAAGAAATATTTGAATTCTAAATGTGCAGGATTATTTCAATGGCCACACCAAAGATTAAAGACTCCGACAAAAAGCGTGCGCGCAGCTTGTAAGTGTTACGTCTAAGGTATCAGTCGCTTCGTATAAACTACGATGGAGATAACTTCAAATCGCGTGGGTGTAGCAATAAGAACTCATAAATCCTTGCGCGAGCATTAATTATTTCTCTGGGCAAAGGCGGGGTGTGTGCGAGTTTTATTTCATTAGACAGGGAGATAAGGTTTGAAGTTGATTTATGAATCCTGATCAACCCCTCTTAAAGACTTTATGACAATTAAGGCAGGCACTTCCTGCATGGAATTGTGTAAGCTTGTTTTGTTGGTTGCTTGGTGGAGTGTGGCGTCAATCACTGCGTTTGGAACGTTTTGATTGAGATTAAGCGATTATCTTTGTGATGTATGTGGTTACGTTATATTTGTACATAAAACAAAATACTAAAGTAGATACTTCCTTCATATAGGAAGTTTATATATAGATACCATCGACATTTCGATCGTGAAACACTGAAAGAGGAATCGTATTAGGTACTAGGTGGTTTTGCAGGTGAAAAGTTATCAACCCCGCCGCAATCCGAACTTTGCAAAAATTTTAATGACATCATATATTCAACCAATGGCAAAAAATATTTAATTTCGTTGAGCTATGTACTATCGAAGAAATACGATTCAAGGAATCGCCGATTCTGAGACTAGACTAAAGTTGACGTTTCTTCGCATATAACCATAGACCCGGTTAAGAGGTGGGTAGTCAATTGGCCACATTCTCTAGTACTGAATACAATTAGACGCTCAGCACGGATGCTGTAATTTCGTAACATCCTCCCGGGAGCACATTAAGGGCAATCTAGCGCTTTGAATCTCTGTGAAAACTGCATCAACAGGAGTGTGCATCCAGAAATTTAAGTATGCATCTAGATGGATAAGTATGCGTTCAGAAAGATAAGTATGCATTCAGATAGATAAGTATGGTTTTGGTAGTGAAGAAAGTATACTTAACTAGCCTCGTCGTTCGATAACTAGCTAGTCATGGAAGGAAAAAGGAAAGGTATATCATTTATGGTGCTGCACGATTCAGTAGATTTACGTAAATTCATGTGCATGAAGAAATACACCGACGATGTAGGAAGAATTAGGTGAATAATAATATATGAAATATACAAAATATAATGTAAATAAATTAAAGAAATAAATGTAAATAAGCATGTAATATTAAATTTAGGTATTTATTATCACACCTCAACGAGGAAAACCATCAGCGAGTCGAATGTATTTCATTATGATTATTGCTATGTTTATTGAAATTAATACAGTTAAATGCCGTATGTTACAGAAATGAATAATTTACGTATGAACGCGATAACACAGCTTCCGAATACCCACTAATCATCAAACCTACCTTATGTGAGTTATGTGATATTATAATTAGCATGTAGGGTAACATAGTTCTAAATATATGAATTATAATATAAGTAATTATATTTAGAACTATGTTATTATAGTTAGCAATGCGGGCTAACTAGGCTAAGTTCTCTTTAAATAGAAGTGGACTGTACATAAATAGCAATGAGATTTTAAGAGAGATTCAAAGGTTAATAAAATTCATTCTTCTTCTTTCCTAAGTCGGGCACTCTTGTCAGAGAGGTCGTGGTCTAAAAGATGGTGTATGCGTTGGTTCTTCAGCGTCGTGGTTTTCCTTAGCGAGGGTTACTGCTATCGCAATGCTTCTCCATTTCTGACGGTTGGTAGCATTGCGAGTACACTGGACTCATAACTCATAAAACTTATTACGTATTCGAAAAAGCTATTAATTGTCAAGAGACAGAGAAGAGAGAGTGAGAGCATAAACAATAAATAAGCGTAAGTAAGGACAAAGTGGGATGATAAATTAAAGAAATTTCCGAATTTTAAATCATATCAGATTGACGTCAAATTCTGCGTAGGAATACAAATAAATGATGACAATAAGGAAGAACAGGCTTTTAGATTAACTTAAATTGTTGACCTCAACAACATCAAAGCAAACCTAATCTAATGTTTACAAACATGCTACTGGGATGACGCTATGGGCTTACTGCCGAGGTGACGTTATATTAGCAGGCGTAAAAAATATTGATAGGTGTTATATTTTGTAAACATATTTTTGACAAAGAATCGTGTATCAGATTCTAAGCTTACAATGTTTAATCAATGTTCCAAAGTCTTTGAGAGGTAATAATAATTAATGTTTTATTGTACACCAAACAAGAACTTAACAAGGTACACGAAATACTCTTACAAACTATAGTACAACGGGCGGACTTTTCGCTAAAAGCGATCTCTTCCAAACAACCTTTGGATGGAAAGAACTAAAGGAGTGAGAGGTCGGCGGTGTAAATAAAAAGTAAAAGAGGTATAAATGAAATTTAGTTAAAAACTAGTATTTCGCCGCGTGCGCGAGCTGCTAAAGCAGCTCGCGTGGGGGGGTGGCTGCTGTTTTTTTTTAAAAGCTTCCTATCGATTACGGTTCTAAAGTTTTGTTTACCCTTTTTGTTCTGAAAACAAACTTTTGTATGGCGGCCATCTTGAAAAAAAGCTGGATTTCAAGTTATTGTGAGGCGTGCGCGAGCTGCTAAAGCAGCTCGCGTGGGGGGGTTTGCGTTTTTTTATAAAAGCTCCCTATCGATTACGGTTCTAAAGTTATTTAAGTTCAGTTGTTCTGAAAAAAAGACTTTTGTATGGCAGCCATCATGAAAAATGGCGGAATCCAAGTGATTTTGTGGCGTGCGCGAGCTGCTAAAGCAGCTCGCGTGGGGGGGTGTTGCTTTTTTGTTATAGACGCTTCCTATCGACTACGGTTCAAAAGTTTTGTTTGGCTTATTTTTCCAGAAAAAAAACTTTTGTATGGCAGCCATCTTCAAAAACGGCGGAATCCAAATTATTTTTTCATAATCGTAATCTTCGACCCAGAAAACCCCTCGATGCAAAATTTCAGTCGGATCGGAGCAACTTTCAAAATGGCCGCCATTTTTTTTTCTTTTTTTTTAATTTTTCCAACTTTTCCAAATTTCCCCCGTCGTCCTCTATGACATTTGGTCGAGTACTCTATATCTATCTCTTACCGTTTAAAAGTTATTTACATTTTTATTTTGTATGGCGGCCATGTTTTTTGTATGGCGGCCATGTTTTTTGTATGGCGGCCATCTTTTTTTTCAAATTTTCAAAAATGGCCCAGGTTTTGGGGCATATTTAGTTCAAGCGGTACCCCCATCCGATTTATAGTTTCCGAGATCCCTTGAGCAGTTCCATCTCGGAGACACCTTTCCATGGATTTCGGATTTTTCTGGTTGGTTTCAAAACACCCTCTATCCAATGGTACCAAACACTCCCCCCCACCATATCGGCAAGTACCACTTCTATTTCTGTCAATTATATGTCAGTCAGTCAGTCAGTGGTCTTTCAGTTTTATATAATAGAACTAGTATTTCGCCGCGTGCGCGAGCTGCTAAAGCAGCTCGCGTGGGGGGGTGGCTGCTGTTTTTTTTTAAAAGCTTCCTATCGATTACGGTTCTAAAGTTTTGTTTACCCTTTTTGTTTTGAAATCAAACTTTTGTATGGCGGCCATATTGAAAAAAAGCTGGATTTCAAGTGATTGTGTGGCGTGCGCGAGCTGCTAAAGCAGCTCGCGTGGGGGGGTTTTGCTTTTTTTATAAAAGCTCCCTATCGATTACGGTTCTAAAGTTATTTAAGTTCAGTTGTTCTGAAAAAAAGACTTTTGTATGGCGGCCATCTTGAAAAATGGCGGAATCCAAGTGATTTTGTGGCGTGCACGAGCTGCTAAAGCAGCTCGCGTGGGGGGGTGTTGCTTTTTTTTTATAGACGCTTCCTATCGACTACCGTTCAAAAGTTTTGTTTGGCTTATTTTTCCGGAAAAAAAACTTTTGTATGGAAGCCATCTTGAAAAATGGCGGAATCCAAAATTTTTTTTCATAATCGTGATCTACGACCCAGAAAAGCTTCCGATGCTAAATTTCAGTCGGATCGGAGCAACTTTCAAAATGGCCGCCATTTTTTTTTCTTTTTTTTTAATTATTTCAACTTTTCCAAATTTCCCCCATCGCCCTCTATGACATTTGGTCGAGCACTCTATATCTATCTCTTACCGTTTAAAAGTAATTTGCATTTTTATTTTGTATGGCGGCCATGTTTTTTTGTATGGCGGCCATCTTTTTTTTCAAATTTTCAAAAATGGCCCAGGTTTTGGGGCACATTTAGTTCAAGCGGTACCCCCATCCGATTTATAGTTTCCGAGATCCCCTGAGCAGTTCCATCTCGGAGACACCTTTCCATGGATTTCGGACTTTTCTGGTTGGTTTCAAAACATCCTCTATCCAACGGTACCAAACACTACCCCCCACCATAACGGCAAGTGGGAGATCAATTCTGTCAATATGTCAGTCAGTCAGTCAGTCAGTCAGTCAGTGAGTGGTCTTCCAGTTTTATATAATATAACTAGTATTTCGCCGCGTGCGCGAGCTGCTAAAGCAGCTCGCGTGGTGGTGGTGTTATTTTTTTTTATAAAAACTTCCTATCGATTACGGTTCTAAAGTTATCTAAGCCTTTATGTTCTAAAAACAAACTTTTGTATGGCGGCCATATTGGAAAATGGCGCAATCCAAGTGATGTTGTGGCGTGCGCGAGCTGCTAAAGCAGCTCGCGTGGGGTGGTTTTGTTTTTTTTTTATAGAAGCTCCCTATCGATTACGGTTTTAAAGTTATTCTCTTTGTTCGGAAAAAAATCTTTTGTATGGCGGCCATCTTGAAACATGGCGGAATCCAAATTATTTTTTCATAATCGTAATCTACGCCCCAGAAAACCTCCTTATGCAAAAATTCAGTCGGATCGGAGCAACTTTCAAAATGGCCGCCATTTTTTTTTCTTTTTTTTTAATTTTTGTAACTTTTTCAAATTTCCCCCATCGCCCTCTATGACATTTGGTCGAGCACCCTATACCTATCTCTAACCATTCAAAAGTTATTAACATTTTCATTTTGTATGGCGGCCATGTTTTTTTGTATGGCGGCCATCTTTTTTTTCAAATTTTCAAAATTGGCCCAAGATTTGGGGCATATTTAGTTTAAGCGGTACCCCCATCCGATTTATAGTTTCCGTGATCCCCTGAGCAGTTCCATCACGGAAACCACTTTCTGGTGATTTCGGATTTTTCTGGTTGGTTTCAAAACATCCTCTATCCAACTATACCAAACACTCCCCCCCACCATAACGGCAAGTGGGAGATCAATTCTGTCAATATGTCAGTCAGTCAGTCAGTCAGTCAGTCAGTCAGTGATGGTCTTTCACTTTTATATAATATAACTAGTATTTCGCCGCGTGCGCGAGCTGCTAAAGCAGCTCGCGTGGGGGGGTGGCTGCTGTTTTTTTTTAAAAGCTTCCTATCGATTACGGTTCTAAAGTTTTGTTTACCCTTTTTGTTTTGAAATCAAACTTTTGTATGGCGGCCATATTGAAAATAAGCTGGATTTCAAGTGATTGTGTGGCGTGCGCGAGCTGCTAAAGCAGCTCGCGTGGTGGGGTTTGCTTTTTTTTATAAAAGCTCCCTATCGATTACGGTTCTAAAGTTATTTAAGTTCAGTTTTCGAAAAAAAGACTTTTGTATGGCGGCCATCTTGGAAAATGGCGGAATCCAAGTGATTTTGTGGCGTGCGCGAGCTGCTAAAGCAGCTCGCGTGGGGGGGTGTTGCTTTTTTTTTATAGACGCTTCCTATCGACTACGGTTCAAAAGTTTTGTTTGGCTTATTTTTCCGGAAAAAAAACTTTTGTATGGCAGCCATCTTGAAAAATGGCGGAATCCAAAATTTTTTTTCATAATTGTAATCTTCGACCCAGAAAACCCCCCGATGCAAAATTTCAGTCGGATCGGAGCAACTTTCAAAATGGCCGCCATTTTTTTTTCTTTTTTTTAAATTTTTCCAACTTTTCCAAATTTCCCCCATCGTCCTCTATGACATTTGGTCGAGCACTCTATATCTATCTCTTACCGTTTAAAAGTTATTTGCATTTTTATTTTGTATGGCGGCCATGTTTTTTTGTACGGCGGCCATCTTTTTTTTTCAAATTTTCAAAAATGGCCCAGGTTTTGGGGCATATTTAGTTCAAGCGGTACCCCCATCCGATTTATAGTTTCCGAGATCCCCTGAGCAGTTCCATCTCGGAGACACCTTTCCATGGATTTCGGATTTTTCTGGTTGGTTTCAAAACATCCTCTATCCAACGGTACCAAACACTACCCCCCACCATAACGGCAAGTACCACTTCTATTTCTGTCAATTATATGTCAGTCAGTGAGTGGTCTTTTAATTTTATATAATATAACTAGTATTTCGCCGCGTGCGCGAGCTGCTAAAGCAGCTCGCGTGGGGGGGTGGCTGCTGTTTTTTTTTAAAAGCTTCCTATCGATTACGGTTTTAAAGTTTTGTTTACCCTTTTTGTTTTGAAATCAAACTTTTGTATGGCGGCCATATTGAAAAAAAGCTGGATTTCAAGTGATTGTGTGGCGTGCGCGAGCTGCTTTAGCAGTGGGGGGGTTTTGCTTTTTTTTATAAAAGCTCCCTATTGATTACGGTTCTAAAGTTATTTAAGTTCAGTTGTTCTGAAAAAAAGACTTTTGTATGGCGGCCATCTTGAAAAATGGCGGAATCCAAGTGATTTTGTGGCGTGCGCGAGCTGCTGAAGCAGCTCGCGTGGGGGGTTGTTGCTTTTTTTTTATAGACGCTTCCTATCGACTACGGTTCAAAAGTTTTGTTTGGCTTATTTTTCCGGAAAAAAAACTTTTGTATGGCAGCCATCTTGAAAAATGGCGGAATCCAAAATTTTTTTTCATAATTGTAATCATCGACCCAGAAAACCCCCCGATGCAAAATTTCAGTCGGATCGGAGCAACTTTCAAAATGGCCGCCATTTTTTTTTCTTTTTTTTTAATTTTTCCAACTTTTCCAAATTTCCCCCATCGTCCTCTATGACATTTGGTCGAGCACTCTATATCTATCTCTTACCGTTTAAAAGTAATTTGCATTTTTATTTTGTATGGCGGCCATGTTTTTTTGTATGGCGGCCATCTTTTTTTTCAAATTTTCAAAAATGGCCCAGGTTTTGGGGCATATTTAGTTCAAGCGGTACCCCCATCCGATTTATAGTTTCCGAGATCCCTTGAGCAGTTCCATCTCGGAGACACCTTTCCATGGATTTCGGATTTTTCTGGTTGGTTTCAAAACATCCTCTATCCAACGGTACCAAACACTCCCCCCCACCATAACGGCAAGTCGGAGATCAATTCTGTCAATATGTCAGTCAGTCAGTCAGTCAGTCAGTGATGGTCTTCCAGTTTTATATTATATTAATTAACTAGTATTTCGCCGCGTGCGCGAGCTGCTAAAGCAGCTCGCGTGGTGGTGGTGTTATTTTTTTTTTTATAGAAACTTCCTATCGATTACGGTTCTAAAGTTATCTAAGCCTTTATGTTCTAAAAACAAACTTTTGTATGGCGGCCATATTGGAAAATGGCGCAATCCAAGAAATTTTGTGGCGTGCGCGAGCTGCTAAAGCAGCTCGCGTGGGGTGGTGTTGTTTTTTTTTATAGAAGCTCCCTATCGATTACGGTTTTAAAGTTATTCTCTTTGTTCGGAAAAAAATCTTTTGTATGGCGGCCATCTTGAAAAATGGCGGAATCCAAATTATTTTTTCATAATCGTAATCTACGACCTCAAAAACCCCCCGATGCAAAAATTCAGTCGAATCGGAGCATTTTTCAAAATGGCCGCCATTTTTCTTTCTTTTTTTTTAATTTTTCCAACTTTTCTCAATTTCCTCCAACGGCCTCTATGACATTTGTTCGAGCACCTTAAACCTATCTCTAACCGTTTAAAAGTTATTTCTATATTATTTTCACCTATTTTGTCCTGAAAAAACACCTTTGTATGGCAGCCATCTTGAAAAATGGCGGAATCCAATTTTTTTTTTCATAATCGTAATCTAAGACCCAGAAAATCCCCCTATGCAAAATTTCAGTCGGATCGGAGCAACTTTCAAAATTGCCGCCATTTTTTTTTTTTTTTTTTTAATTTTTCCAACTTTCCCAAATTTCCCCCGTCGTCCTCTATGACATTTGGTCGAGCACCCTATACTTATCTCTAACCATTCAAAAGTTATTTACATTTTTATTTTGTATGGCGGCCATGTTTTTTTGTATGGCGGCCATCTTTTTTTTAAAATTTTCAAAATTGGCCCAAGGTTTGGGGCATATTTAGTTCAAGCGGTACCCCCATCCGATTTATAGTTTCCGAGATCCTCTGAGCAGTTCCATCAAGGAAACCACTTTCTGGTGATGTCGGATTTTTCTGGTTGGTTTCAAAACACCCTCTATCCAACGGTACCAAACACTCCCCCCCACCATAACGGCAAGTCGGAGATCAATTCTGTCAATATGTCAGTCAGTCAGTCAGTCAGTCAGTGATGGTATTTAACTTTTATATAATATAACTAGTATTTCGCCGCGTGCGCGAGCTGCTAAAGCAGCTCGCGTGGTGGTGGTGTTATTTTTTTTTATAGAAACTTCCTATCGATTACGGTTCTAAAGTTATCTAAGCCTTTATGTTCTAAAACCAAACTTTTGTATGGCGGCCATATTGGAAAATGGCGCAATCCAAGTGATTTTGTGGCGTGCGCGAGCTGCTAAAGCAGCTCGCGTGGGATGGTGTTGTTTTTTTTTTATAGAAGCTCCCTATCGATTACGGTTTTAAAGTTATTCTCTTTGTTCGGAAAAAAATCTTTTGTATGGCGGCCATCTTGAAAAATGGCGGAATCCAAATTATTTTTTCATAATCGTAATCTACGACCTCAAAAACCCCCCGATGCAAAATTTCAGTCGAATCGGAGCACTTTTCAAAATGGCCGCCATTTTTCTTTCTTTTTTTTTAATTTTTCCAACTTTTCCAAATGTCCCCTATGGTCCTCTATGATATTTGGTCGAGCACCCTATACCTTTCTCTAACCGTTTAAAAGTTATTTGCATATTATTTTCACCTATTTTGTCATGAAAAAAAACGTTTGTATGGCAGCCATCTTGAAAAATGGCGGAATCCAAAATTTTTTTTCATAATCGTAATCTACGACCCAGAAAACCCCCCTATGCAAAATTTCAGTCGGATCGGAGCAACTTTCAAAATGGCCGCCATTTTTCTTTCTTTTTTTTTAATATTTCCAACTTTTCCAAATTTCCCCTATGGTCCTCTATGATATTTGGTCGAGCACCCTATACCTATCTGTAACCGTTTAAAAGTTATTTGCATATTATTTTCACCTATTTTGTCATGAAAAAAACTCTTGTATGGCGGCCATCTTGAAAAATGGCGGAATCCAATTTTTTTTACATAATCGTAATCTACGACCCAGAAAACCCCCCGATACAAAATTTCAGTCGGATCGGAGCAACTTTCAAAATGGCCGCCATTTTTTTTCTTTTTTTTTAATTTTTCCCACTTTTCCAAATTTCCCCCGTCGTCCTCTATGACATTTGGTCGAGCACCCTATATCTATCTCTAACCATTCAAAAGTTATTTACATTTTTATTTTGTATGGCGGCCATGTTTTTTTGTATGGCGGCCATCTTTTTTTTCAAATTTTCAAAATTGGCCCAAGGTTTGGGGCATATTTAGTTCAAGCGGTACCCCCATCCGATTTATAGTTTTCGAGATCCCCTGAGCAGTTCCATCACGGAAACCACTTTCTGGTGATTTCGGATTTTTCTGGTTGGTTTCAAAACATCCTCTATCCAACCATACCAAAAACTTCCACCCACCATAACGGCATCTGGGAGAACAATTCTGTCAATATGTCAGTCAGTCAGTCAGTCAGTCAGTCAGTCAGTCAGTCAGTCAGTCAGTCAGTGATGGTCTTTCACTTTTATATAATATAACTAGTATTTCGCCGCGTGCGCGAGCTGCTAAAGCAGCTCGCGTGGGGGGGTGGCTGCTGTTTTTTTTAAAAAGCTTCCTATCGATTACGGTTCTAAAGTTTTGTTTACCCTTTTTGTTCTGAAAACAAACTTTAGTATGGCGGCCATCTTGAAAAAAAGCTGGATTTCAAGTGATTTTGTGGCGTGCGCGAGCTGCTAAAGCAGCTCGCGTGGGGGGGTGTTATGCTTTTTAATAAAAGCTCCCTATCGATTACGGTTCTAAAGTTATTTAAGTTCAGTTGTTCTGAAAAAAAGGCTTTTGTATGGCGGCCATCTTGAAAAATGGCGGAATCCAAGTAATTTTGTGGCGTGCGCGAGCTGCTAAAGCAGCTCGCGTGGAGGGGTGTTGCTTTTTTTATATAGACGCTTCCTATCGACTACGGTTCAAAAGTTTTGTTTGGCTTATTTTTCCGGAAAAAAATCTTTTGTATGGCAGCCATCTTGAAAAATGGCGAAATCCAAAATTTTTTTTCATAATCGTAATCTACGACCCAGAAAACCCCCCGATGCGAAATTTCAGTCGGATCGGAGCAACTTTCAAAATGGCCGCCATTTTTTTTTCTTTTTTTTTAATTTTTCCAACTTTTTCAAATTTCCCCTATCGCCCTCTATGACATTTGGTCGAGCACCCTATACCTATCTCTTACCGTTTAAAAGTTATTTGCATTTTTATTTTGTATGGCGGCCATGTTTTTTTGTATGGCGGCCATCTTTTTTTTCAAATTTTCAAAAATGGCCCAGGTTTTGGGGCATATTTAGTTCAAGCGGTACCCCCATCCGATTTATAGTTTCCGAGATCCCCTGAGCAGTTCCATCTCGGAGACACCTTTCCATGGATTTCGGATTTTTCTGGTTGGTTTCAAAACACCCTCTATCCAACGGTACCAAACACTACCCCCCACCATAACGGCAAGTCGGAGATCAATTCTGTCAATATGTCAGTCAGTCAGTCAGTCAGTCAGTGAGTGGTCTTCCAGTTTTATATTATATTAACTAGTATTTCGCCGCGTGCGCGAGCTGCTAAAGCAGCTCGCGTGGGGGGGTGGCTGCTGTTTTATTTTTAAAAGCTTCCTATCGATTACGGTTCTAAAGTTGTGTTTACCCTTTTTGTTCTGAAAACAAACTTTTGTATGGCGGCCATCTTGAAAATAAGCTGTATTTCATGTGATTGTGTGGCGTGCGCGAGCTGCTAAAGCAGCTCGCGTGGGGGGTGTTGTTTTTTTTTATAAAAGCTCCCTATCGCTTACGGTTCTAAAGTTATTTAAGTTCAGTTGTTCTGAAAACAAGACTATTGTATGGCGGCCATCTTGAAAAATGGCGAAATCCAAGTGATTTTGTGGCGTGCGCGAGCTGCTAAAGCAGCTCGCGTGGGGGGTTGTTGCATTTTTTTTATAGACGCTCCCTATCGACTACGGTTCAAAAGTTTTGTTTGGCTTATTTTTCCGGAAAAAAACTTTTGTATGGCAGCCATCTTGAAAAATGGCGAAATCCAAAATTTTTTTTCATAATCGTAATCTACGACCCAGAAAACCCCCCGATGCAAAATTTCAGTCGGATCGGAGCAACTTCCAAAATGGCCGCCATTTTTATTTATTTTTTTTTAATTTTTCCAACTTTTTCAAATTTACCCCATCGCCCTCTATGACATTTGGTCGAGCACCCTATACCTATCTCTAACCATTCAAAAGTTATTAACATTTTTATTTTGTATGGCGGCCATGTTTTTTTGTATGGCGGCCATCTTTTTTTTCAAATTTTCAAAAATGACCCAGGTTTTGGGGCATATTTAGTTCAAGCGGTACCCCCGTCCGATTTATAGTTTTCGAGATCCCCTGAGCAGTTCCATCAAGGAAACCACATTCTGGTGATTTTGGATTTTTCTGGTTGGTTTCAAAACACCCTCTATCCAACGGTACCAAACACTCCCCCCCACCATATCGGCAAGTACCACTTCTATTTCTGTCAATTATATGTCAGTCAGTCAGTCAGTCAGTGGTCTTTCAGTTTTATATTATATTAACTAGTATTTCGCCGCGTGCGCGAGCTGCTAAAGCAGCTCGCGTGGTGGTGGTGTTATTTTTTTTTATAGAAACTTCCTATCGATTACGGTTCTAAAGTTATCTAAGCCTTTATGTTTTAAAAACAAACTTTTGTATGGCGGCCATATTGGAAAATGGCGCAATCCAAGTGATTTTGTGGCGTGCGCGAGCTGCTAAAGCAGCTCGCGTGGGGTGGTGTTGTTTTTTTTTATAGAAGCTCCCTATCGATTACGGTTTTAAAGTTATTCTCTTTGTTTGGAAAAAAATCTTTTGTATGGCAGCCATCTTGAAAATGGGTCCAATCCAAATTTTTTTTTCATAATCGTAATCTTCGACCCAGAAAACCCCCCGATGCAAAATTTCAGTTGGATCGGAGCAACTTTCAAAATGGCCGCCATTTTTTTTTCTTTTTTTTTAATTTTTCCAACTTTCCCAAATTTCCTTCATGGTCCTCTATGATATTTGGTCGAGCACCCTATACCTATCTGTAACCGTTTAAAAGTTATTTGCATATTATTTTCACCTATTTTGTCATGAAAAAAAACATTTGTATGGCAGCCATCTTGAAAAATGGCGGAATCAAATTTTTTTTTCATAATCGTAATCTACGCCCCAGAAAACCTCCCTATGCAAAATTTCAGTCGGATCGGAGCAACTTTCAAAATGGCCGCCATTTTTTTTTCTTTTTTTTTAATTTTTCCAACTTTTTCAAATTTTCCCCATCGCCCTCTATGACATTTGGTCGAACACCCTATACCTATCTCTAACCATTCAAAAGTTATTAACATTTTTATTTTGTATGGCGGCCATGTTTTTTGTATGGCGGCCATCTTTTTTTTCAAATTTTCAAAATTGGCCCAAGGTATGGGGTATATTTAGTTCAAGCGGTACCCCCATCCGATTTATAGTTTCCGAGATCCCCTGAGCAGTTCCATCGAGGAAACCAGTTTTTGGTGATATCGGATTTTTCTGGTTGGTTTCAAAACACCCTCTATCCAACGGTACCAAACACTCCCCCCCACCATAACGGCAAGTCGGAGATCAATTCTGTCAATATGTCAGTCAGTCAGTCAGTGATGGTCTTCCACTTTTATATAATATAAACTAGTATTTCGCCGCGTGCGCGAGCTGCTAAAGCAGCTCGCGTGGTGGTGGTGTTATTTTTTTTTATAGAATCTTCCTATCGATTACGGTTCTAAAGTTATCTAAGCCTTTATGTTCTAAAAACAATCTTTTCTATGGCGGCCAAATTGGAAAATGGCGCAATCCAAGTGATTTTGTGGCGTGCGCGAGCTGCTAAAGCAGCTCGCGTGGGGTGGTGTTGTTTTTTTTTTATAGAAGCTCCCTATCGATTACGGTTTTAAAGTTATTCTCTTTGTTCGGAAAAAAATCTTTCGTATGGCGGCCATCTTGAAAAATGGCGGAATCCAAATTATTTTTTCATGATCGTAATCTACGACCTAAAAAACCCCCCAATGCAAAATTTCAGTCGAATCGGAGCAACTTTCAAAATGGCCGCCATTTTTTTTTCTTTATTTTTAATTTTCCGGACTTTTTCGAATTTTTCCCATGGTCCTCTTTGACATTTGGTCGAACACCTTATACCTATCTCTAACCGTTAAAAAGTTATTTGCATATTATTAACACCTATTATGTCATAAAAAAAAAGTTTGTATGGCAGCCATCTTGAAAAATGGCGAAATCCAAAATTTTTTTTCATAATCGTAATCTCCGACCCAGAAAACCCCCCTATGCAAAATTTCAGTCGGATCGGAGCAACTTTCAAAATGGCCGCCATTTTTTTTTCTTTTTTTTTAATTTTTTCAACTTTTCCGAATTTCTCCCATCGCCCTCTATGACATTTGGTCGAGCACTCTATATCTATCTCTTACCGTTTAAAAGTAATTTGCATTTTTATTTTGTATGGCGGCCATGTTTTTTTGTATGGCGGCCATCTTTTTTTTCAAATTTTCAAAAATGGCCCAGGTTTTGGGGCATATTTAGTTCAAGCGGTACCCCCATCCGATTTATAGTTTCCGAGATCCCCTGAGCAGTTCCATCAAGGAAACCACTTTCTGGTGATTTCGGATTTTTCTGGTTGGTTTCAAAACACCCTCTATACAACCGTACCAAACACTCCCCCCCACCTTAACGGCAAGTCGGAGATCAATTCTGTCAATATGTCAGTCAGTCAGTCAGTCAGTCAGTCAGTCAGTCAGTCAGTGAGTGGTCTTTCACTTTTATATAATATAACTAGTATTTCGCCGCGTGCGCGAGCTGCTAAAGCAGCTCGCGTGGGGGGTGGCTGCTGTTTTTTTTTAAAAGCTTCCTATCGATTACGGTTCTAAAGTTTTGTTTACCCTTTTTGTTCTGAAAACAAACTTTTGTATGGCGGCCATCTTGAAAAAAAGCTGGATTTCAAGTGATTGTGTGGCGTGCGCGAGCTGCTAAAGCAGCTCGCGTGGGGGGGTGTTTTGCTTTTTAATAAAAGCTCCCTATCGATTACGGTTCTAAAGTTATTTAAGTTCAGTTGTTCTGAAAAAATTACTTTTGTATGGCGGCCATCTTGAAAAATGGCGGAATCCAAGTGATTTTGTGGCGTGCGCGAGCTGCTAAAGCAGCTCGCGTGGAGGGGTGTTGCTTTTTTATATAGACGCTTCCTATCGACTACGGTTCAAAAGTTTTGTTTGGCTTATTTTTCCGGAAAAAAATCTTTTGTATGGCAGCCATCTTGAAAAATGGCGAAATCCAAATTTTTTTTTCATAATCGTAATCTACGACCCAGAAAACCCCCCGATGCGAAATTTCAGTCAGATCGGAGCAACTTTCAAAATGGCCGCCATTTTTTTTTCTTTTTTTTTAATTTTTCCAACTTTTTCAAATTTCCCCCATGGCCCTCTATGACATTTGATCGAGCTCCCTATACCTATCTCTTACCATTCAAAAGTTATTAACATTTTTATTTTGTATGGCGGCCATGTTTTTTTGTATGGCGGCCATCTTTTTTTTCAAATTTTCAAAATTGGCCCAAGGTTTGGGGCATATTTAGTTCAAGCGGTACCCCCATCCGATTTATAGTTTCCGAGATCCCCTGAGCAGTTCCATCTCGGAGACACCTTTCCATGGATTTCGGATTTTTCTGGTTGGTTTCAAAACACCCTCTATCCAACGGTACCAAACACTACCCCCCACCATAACGGCAAGTCGGAGATCAATTCTGTCAATATGTCAGTCAGTCAGTCAGTCAGTCAGTCAGTGGTCTTCCAGTTTTATATTATATTAACTAGTATTTCGCCGCGTGCGCGAGCTGCTAAAGCAGCTCGCGTGGGGGGGTGGCTGCTGTTTTTTTTTTAAAAGCTTCCTATCGATTACGGTTGTAAAGTTTTGTTTACTCTTTTTGTTCTGAAAACAAACATTTGTATGGCGGCCATCTTGAAAAATGGCGGAATCCAAAATTTTTTTTCATAATAATAATCTTCGACCCAGAAAACCCCCCGATGCAAAATTTCAGTCGGATCGGAGCAACTTTCAAAATGGTCGCCATTTTTTTTTCTTTTTTTTTAATTTTTCCAACTTTTTCAAATTTCCCCCATCGCCCTCTATGACATTTGGTCGAGCACCCTATACCTATCTCTAACCCTTTAAAAGTTATTTACATTTTTATTTTGTATGGCGGCCATGTTTTTTTGTATGGCGGCCATCTTTTTTTTCAAATTTTCAAAATTGGCCCAAGGTTCGGGGCATATTTAGTTCAAGCGGTACCCCCATCCGATTTATAGTTTCCGAGATCCCCTGAGCAGTTCCATCGAGGAAACCAGTTTTTGGTGATGTCGGATTTTTCTGGTTGGTTTCAAAACACCCTCTATACAACCGTACCAAACACTCCCCCCCACCATATCGGCAAGTACCACTTCTATTTCTGTCAATTGTCAGTCAGTGACCTTTAAGTTTTATATAATATAACTAGTATTTCGCCGCGTGCGCGAGCTGCTAAAGCAGCTCGCGTGGGGGGGTGGCTGCTGTTTTTTTTTAAAAGCTTCCCATCGATTACGGTTCTAAAGTTTTGTTTACCCTTTTTGTTCTGAAAACAAACTTTTGTATGGCGGCCATCATGAAAAAAAGCTGGATTTCAAGTGATTGTGTGGCGTGCGCGAGCTGCTAAAGCAGCTCGCGTGGGGGGGTGTTTTGCTTTTTAATAAAAGCTCCCTATCGATTACGGTTCTAAAGTTATTTAAGTTCAGTTGTTCTGAAAAAAATACTTTTGTATGGCGGCCATCTTGAAAAATGGCGGAATCCAAGTGATTTTGTGGCGTGCGCGAGCTGCTAAAGCAGCTCGCGTGGAGGGGTGTTGCTTTTTTTTTATAGACGCTTCCTATCGACTACGGTTCAAAAGTTTTGTTTGGCTTATTGTTCCGGAAAAAAATCTTTTGTATGGCAGCCATCTTGAAAAATGGCGGTATCCAAAATATTTTTTCATAATCGTAATCTACGATCCAGAAAACCCCCCGATGCAAAATTTCAGTCGGATCGGAGCAACTTTCAAAATGGCCGCCATTTTTTTTTCCTTTTTTTTAATTTTTCCAACTTTTCCAAATTTCCCCCATCGTCCTCTATGACATTTGGTCGAGCACCCTATACCTATCTCTAACCATTCAAAAGTTATTAACATTTTAATTTTGTATGGCGGCCATGTTTTTTTGTATGGCGGCCATCTTTTTTTTCAAATTTTCAAAAATGGCCCAGGTTTTGGGGCATATTTAGTTCAAGCGGTACCCCCATCCGATTTATAGTTTTCGAGATCCCCTGAGCAGTTCCATCAAGGAAACCACTTTCTGGTGATTTCGGATTTTTCTGGTTGGTTTCAAAACACCCTCTATCCAACGGTACCAAACACTCCCCCCCACCATATCGGCAAGTACCACTTCTATTTCTGTCAATTATATGTCAGTCAGTCAGTCAGTCAGTCAGTCAGTGGTCTTTCAGTTTTATATTATATTAAAATTAATGAATTTATATAATATAATTAATGAATATCTTTGAATACGAGCAATAGCCAGGTAGGTACCCCAATAAAATATTAAGTAAAAGTGTTTGATAAATGTTTGTAATTCTCTTAAGTGATAGACGTGTTTAGATTTACATACAAATTGAAAATACAATTCTGCTGAAATGGGTTGAATACACAGAGGTAAGACATTTAACTCTAATGATTCCGAAACTAAGAAGTTACTTTACGATTTCTCCTAATTAACAGCCTAACGCCTTTATTTAACCTTTCTTGCCGTAAGTATGTATCAACAAAGATTTGTTTCTGTTCCTCGTTTCGAAAAGTTTCTACGTGTCTTCACACCACCTTCACACCTACAAACGTCTACTGTTTGCTGTCTGGCACCTTTTGTTTGGTCACTAATAAGTGAACATTTGTCTGGAAGAACCATGAGGTCTTTATGGAGAAATCAAGCAAGACTGGATAGTTAAGGTTTGTCAATATTTGGTCCGAATGTTTCATCGTCTTGTTTGAATTGAGAATAGTCACCAACAAGAACATTAGGCGACACAGTTACAATAAAATTTGTATGGTAATACATTTCAACTTCATTAAAACTACTTTATAGTTATTTTATTGCTGCATAAGTGATAGTTATTTCTACTTATTTGAATTTCAGCTAACTTGAAAATGTGACATAAAAAAAATATTAAATAAAAAGAAACGTATGTGAAAAGACCACAAGAGTCTCGTTAGTGTCAATTTAATCTGAAGTTGTGTGACCATAAACATTTTCAATACCATTTGGAGAATCCAAAGATGTCAAATTGTCACCATCTATTTAACGATCACTTATGCCATTCATGGTTTGATGCTTTTTTGAGACAGCATTCTCAACAATTCTATCGTTTGATATTGTTAAATGACTTTCGAATTTGATGCTTTCCTAACATAGCATTCCATTTTACCTCTTGATATTATTAGGAGATGTCTCTCAAAATATTTAGACATTCGCTGTAGATGCTGGTTTATCGTTTTTAAATAATAACTATTGAGAGAACATCGTTCTCAAAACCAATCGCCTCGAGTTCATCAAACTCATCGACACGTTTCGCCAACTGTAGTAATTCAGTTCCATCAGGCAGGGCAATGTTCCATTGGCACTGCAATATAATTTGTAGTCATAATTTCTATTATTTCTGTTCTCAATTGAATCGTCAGACAAACGATGGCTTCCTGATTTGTGGATGACTTCCCACATATCAGGAACGTGGGCAAATAAATCTTGGATCATGTTTCAGCCCAGAACAGTGACAGTAATAAAATACTTTTGATCCAATTTGCAGGAAATTTAATTTCCGTTTCATTACAATTAAAATTGCGAATATCACCATATGAAATGAAACTGAAATTACTCTAGATATAAAGGATTAGTTTGTAGTCAATTAATTAGACAGGATCCCAAATGGAATACACAAACTGCACTCCAAATTGCCCTGCGCTATAAAACAGGGAACAGGAGAGACAAAGCCAATTGAAATTGTAGATGAACGAATTCTAGAGCATCCTATGAACCCGATACATAACTAGTCATGGAAAGCTGATACAACTAGCACAAGTAAAACAGGAAAGGGCTAAATTCCATAGCCAATTAAATGTCCAACGAATTCCTAAATCGTGTTTGATACAAATACTTGATATATAAACTAGAATTCCAATTAAGGGACATAAAGGAAATTGAATATCCGTGTTGCACTAGGTACTGAATGCTCAATTGGATTGAAATGGTCGAGTCGGAAGAGAAAACTAGTAGCTGCAAACTGAAGCATTTATTAATTATCGTTCCCAATTCACAGATACAATGTCGCTGTCGCTCTCAATTACTGTGATCAAACTCGGAGGCGGACTTGTTAATTAAAATGATTGTTTATTTGGGGACATTGGATTCAGACATTGTTTTTCGTATTTAAGATTTCTCTCTATCTCTTAGCTTCAAGAGATTATCAGTATTGGCGGAGCTTTTCAGAGAGAGCTGTTTGGTAATTTGCCACTGATTTACATAAAAAAAGAAGAAAATTTGAATTTTTTGTACTAACTAAATTTAATTTTCGTTTTGTTAAGAAGAATTTAGCTCCTACTAAAATTTAATGTCGTTTCGAGCCACACTAAACTCATTTGAAATTTAAATATTATTACGTACGTATTGCGTATTTATGTAGTGAGTTGTTTGTAAAACCTACTTTGCTTTCTTAATTTTTTTATAAAACTTTGTTATAAGACAAGCAAGTCGTTCGCCAAATGGTAAGCGCCATGCCTGTTCATAACAATAGCAGCGCCACCCAAAATTTTAAATATCTACCATAAAAAACCCTGCGTAGCACTGAATTGTGCTCATCATCCCAAGACATCAGATATTTAGTCTCGTATGCCCAGTTATTTCGCTGGCTACAATGCCCTTCAAACCGGAACACAGTAATGCTTGCGCACTACTGCTTGGCAGAATAACTGGCAAAGCTGTGGTACCTACCCAGACGGCCTCCCGCAGATGAGAGACCTACCACGAGTTGTGAGTGTAAAATCAAAACAGAAAATAATGTTGTTACAATTATACCGTTAGTTTTTTTTTATTTATATACATTTTACAACATTTTTATATTAATAACACCTAATGACTTGAAATAACTAACTTAATGACGTAATGACTTGAAGCATTTTCCTCTCATATCCAGTATCCAGTAGCTTTATTACTTTCATTTGGCTTCCGTTTTCAATGCATTAAACCTTATCAGCACCAAGTTCAATAAAAAACCTGAAAGCAATTGCATTGTGCTGTAGGTAAGTTTATTAGCAACACGAGTGCTTTGCTAGTACGTGGTCGTAAAATAGGTTTGCGATAAATCGTTAAAGGCCGCGGCACTAAAGCCGGCTACACATTCTCAGATTAAGTTAGTACGAAAACGAACTTTTGAAATGCGAATTCAGCTGCAGCAGCAACATTCGGGCTGTTCACTAACCCGACAGTAGGGGCTGGTGGAACTCAAAATAGGTAGGTATCACTTGTTATTTCGTCATCTGGGCCCCAATTCACTATGACAACTTGGCGATTCCTTGCTTCAAAATCACGTCGATTCCTTCATTAATAAACGACATCTGCGAAATTTGTATTCTCTATGACGCGTCATAATATCACATATATGAATGCGTCATAGAGACGTCGTTTATTAATGAAATAATCGACGTGATTTCGAAGCAAGGAATCGCAAAGTTGTCGTAGTGTATTGGGGCCCTGGCCTCGCTAAGATTCTTATGTGTGTCCACGTAGAGAATCCTAAAATAAATTACTTTTATGTTTACGCCAACTAAAAAAGTAATGTATTCCAAATTTCACTATCTGGACACGCGTTAAAATCTTAGCGTGTCCAGATAACGAAATACCAAGTGATACCTATTTTGAGTTTCACCAACTGGACACACGCCTGTCCAGCCCCTCGTGTCGAGTAGGTGAAAAACCCCAACGTTCGACCAATTTCATTTTATTATTGTCAAACGCAAGCTATTGTGTTTGACCACTATGTCATCTGATGGTAGGCGACGACGCGGTCGACGATCTAGCACGCTTGACAAGATAGTACCTGTTCACACGAGACTTGAAGATTCCTAGATTGTAGCTATCGGGAGTGACTGATCAGGATATCTATGACTAGCAACCGTCAGCGACTTCGTTCGCGTCGACACTATAAAATTATAGACACTCAAGAATAGCGTAGCTTTCTATCAGAGAATTTACAAACATACATAGGTACTTACATATTTTTTTATTTATTAGGTACTTACATGGGTACTTACATACAACTTTACCTCTTTATCGTATAGAAAAGAAATGACACCGGAAGATATGATCAATCTTGTACTTGATCTTGAATCAAAGGTGATATTCAATTTGTCATTAACAAATGTTATCCGAAAATAACTTATCTTGGACTCTGGACATTCAGGACTCTGCTTTATTTGGTTACGTACTATTCATTATTCTGTGGTTTACTACTGCAGTTTCACTTGGAACATAATAGGATGTTTTTCCTGATGATTGTAAAAGGGCTATTAACATTTCGCTAGTAATCAGAAGTAACTAAGAGGAGAAAACAGAAGGGATGCAAACGTTGGGCATAAAGTAGTTTATAGACCACGGTTATAAAAAAACTAGATATTTTTATGAGAGCAACAGAGCTTTAATAAGTCGTAGGTATGAATTAAAATTCGATAAAGGAAATTAAAAAAAATGATTTTCACCATTTTCGACTAAGTAAAAGTAATAAACTTGTGCATAAAGATGGCATGATAAATTATAATGCTTTAATTATGAAAGCGGTGTTAATTTGACAACCTTAATTGATACCTTAGCTGAGGAAAGAAATTAAAATTTAATGGTTTTCATTTTCAACCTACATTTAAACCGCTAACTATAAAAACGAACTGCTATAATTATAACGATGTCGTTTAATTTTATTGTAAGCGAGGGTATACTTAGTTATATACTTGTACACTCGTAGTACTCTACTTCGACATAATAAGTACCTAATATTATCTATGCGAAGTGTGAATATGGCTCAGTAGAAGAACGTGCGAGTTTCCGCACCCGAGTTAGAATCCAGCTGGCCCCGCACCACTGACTTCCTGACATGCCGGTTTCATCACGATGTTTTCCCTCACCTTTTATAGAGCGATTGTTAAATCCGCACATAGCCTAAGAATGTCATTGGTCAAGGGGCAAGCAGGATTTGAATTCCAGTGCATCGGTTCGGAAGTCACACGAGTTTCCGCGGAGCCACACTCGCTCCTTGAAAATACATCACACATCACTAATACACTAGACAAATGAGTCATTTTGCGCTATAATCAGGAAAGTGTAATTAATAATAATAAACACCTGCCCCATGTGATTTTGAAAAGTTTCGTAAGTGTTATTCTAAATTGATATAAAACGGCTAAGACTCAAGGTTAAACGTCGATTACTCCGACCAGGTTTCGGACATTTCAGAAGTCCTTCTTCTAGAAGTCTGAGATCAAGCCGCGACGTACGCCGCTTCGACGTTTAACCGTGAGTCTTAGCCGTTTTACATCAATTACCTGCCTCATAGCTCTTGGAACTAGTAACCCGTGAGCGATAACTCAACTCGTATCGATAAGAAACAAAGTACGGTTACTACTACGCGTGTTAACAAACTAGTACGCGTGTAATAAGCACACTGGTTGAATAACAATGGAGTTATTAATAGAGCAATTTTAATTCGAGACAAAGAAGCAAATTTGAGAAAAATACGTTATAAGGGTGGTCAGAAAAAATTAAATGGATGATGATTTACTTGTGGTATGTCTCTTGTATGCGGGAGATCGTCTGAGTAGGTACCACTGCTTTGCCAGATATTCTGCCACCAAGCAGTAGTGCGCAAGCATTACTATGTTACGGTTTGAAGGGCATTGTACCCAGCGAAATTACTGGGCATATGAGACTTAATATGTGATGTCTTGGGGTGACGATGAGCGCAATTCAGTGAGACCGTCTGGGTAGGTACCACTGCTTTGCCAGTTATTCTGTGTATTGCCACCATGCAGTAGTGCGTACGCATTACTGTGTTAGAAAGGGCATTGTAGCCAGCGAAATTACTGGACATATGAGACTTAATATTTCATTTCTTGGGGTGATGAGCGCAATTCAGTGCTACGCAGGGCTTTTTATAGTATTTAAAGTTCTGGGTGGCACTGCAATTGTTATGAACAGGCATGGCGCTTACCATTAGGCGAACGACTTGCTCGTCTCACTATGTCAAGTAATTTTTTCAGATAGGTATACGCTAATCGTATCACTCTGTGCTATTACTGAAATGATTGTGAGATGACGATATCATAATAAAAACAATTTTATTATACGTTCAGTTAAAAAGTAGGTACTAATGACACGAAGCAAAAATAATATTCATTTCAAAAATTATTCAATTTACCAACAAAAAAGTATAAGGCATTTCTTGATAATAAAGAATCAGGCAGCCAGATCAATTCAATCAGTTTTAAGACTCAATAGTCAATTTTTATCTCGTCCCACTAGACCAATTACAAGACAGGTAGATCACAAAATTAGATTTAAAAAATACATAGATTAAATACTTGCTCATATGGCACAATCAAAAGGATGCATCAGATAACACAGGTAGACGCGAATGTTTATATAACAGACGCACGTGGGAACCTCAGTGAAGACGCCGACACTTTACGTAGAAAATACTTAGCGAGGCATAGATCAGAGGCTGCAGAAGTGCCAAGGTTGGTCCATGAATTTTCACGACTTACTAATACGACTGGGGTGGTCTAAGTATTAGTTTGATATAAATTTGAGCGCAAATGGAATATAAAAACTTACTTTGTATCGTTTGTCATTGTTTTTAGGTACGGTAATGTATATTTTTATCGCTCATAGATATTTGGCCACTATATAATATCGCCTGATGTTAAGTGGCGATGTATGGTCACGTACCTACACGGGTCTGGTACACTTGCAAAGTACTTGTCTAACAAGTTCTCTCCATTCTAATATGAGTTCGGATGTTTTTATCAATGCACAATTAAATACCTACTGAATGAGGGCCACAATTCAATTAAATTTAAGAGAAAATATATATTTTAACAGAGTTCAAAAAAGGAGGAGGTTATGTTTCTCTTTGTATTTTTTTCCACTATATACCTATTTTTTTTTTGTTTCGCCAACTGTGGACCGATTTCAAAAATTCTTTTGCGTTCAGCTCAGTATAGCTACGAAGTAGTCCCATATAAATTACATTGATATTTGACCATGGACTTCGAAGATACATTGAAGTCGGTTTTTTTTTTGGTAAAATGTATACTTGGTTAAATGACGTTACTTAAACATTACAATCTTACTCATGCTTTTAGAATTACCATTTAGTCATAAGTATTGCCCATAATTACGTTACGGGTATTAATTAGTAATATACCTCAGTTTGGTAATATAGGACGCCTCATGTAATTACTAATTAGTTATAGTAATTCAATTAATGTAAATTGGAAATAAAATTGATTTGTAATTGATATTACTTATAATGGTATGGTTAGAGAAAGCAAGTTAATATCCCTAATTATATTGCTGATGATTTGACGATACTTTTGTCTTAATTACAATCATTTACTATCTAAGTAATAAGTATCAGTTATTATTTTTTGTGGGAGGATAGGTATGCAACTTGGGCGTAAATTATACTATGAATTTTACAAAGAGTTTTATAGTAAAACTAGCGACCCGCCCCGGCTTCGCACGGTTATTATACATACAAACCTTCCTCTTCAATCACTCTATCTATTAAAAAAATCAAAATCCGTTGCGTAGTTTTAAAGATTTAAGCATACATAGGGATATAGGGACAGAGAAAGCGACTTTGTTTTATACTATGTAGTGATAGTGAAGTAATTAATACTAATTTATACCTGTTTTAGTAAATTTGGTATACGTCTTAAGTCTTAAATAATAAATATGTCCATATTCCTTCGAAAAAATGCTGAGTAATCAAATACTCTCTTAATTTTTCGTACTTAACTGATTTTCTTGTGTTAAAATAGGTACATCGTAATGTCTCTCTGCACTAATTCCATAATCTTTGCCAGTTCGCCGGCTTCGCAGACTAAAGATACTTTCCGGCTCCTTAATTCAGAACGCAACATGTTTGCATCGTAAAGATAACTTGCATGCTGTCATGCAACATCCACTTGAGCTGGGGTTACTATGCTTTAGTTTTTCTTAGGACAGTGACCTTTTTAATACTGTTTAGCCGTTGTCGTAGTCGACACTTCTCAATTCTCTTTTAGCGAATCGGGCGATGATAATAATAAACAACAATGACGACAAATATTTTTATACAGCCTTTTGTGAGATAACGATAAAAGCAAGGTCGCGCCTGACTTTAGTCATAAAATAGACAAAGTCAAATATCATTTATTAAATAGGCACAAAAGTGCACTTTCAAAGGTCATTATTTTAAAAGTCTTTTAAAGCAAACAACCGTTACGTATTGGAGTAGACGGATTCTTGAGCGGAGACCGCGGATCGGCAAACGTAGTGTAGGACGCCCACCGGCCAGGTGGAGCGACGACTTGTGTAAGGCGACTGGCAGAAACTGGATGAGAAGAGCCGAAGACCGGGCTCAGCGGCGTTCAGAGGCCATGTCCAGCAGTGGACGACTGTGGGCTGATTTTGATGATGATTAGGTATAAAACACTTACAATTTAACTCTGGAACTTCTTTCCTTTTTCTTTCCTTGTATTTTTATATTGCGTTTTTTACTTACATATTCGAATTTTAAATTGCAATGGCCTTTAAGCCACTGCACTGCAATCATCATCTTTTTAGTACCAAATCAATTGTTCAGAGTTTGATTAGAACGACTAAGATTTTCGAACATTACCTGTATGTGTCCTGATTTCTTTAATGTCGTGGCAACCCTACCTCTAACTTAAGCGATGTTAAGTAATTCTACTTAAGTACTTAACGTTAAATTTCTTACTTTAATACTAGATATAGATAATAGAACACATTTCGTTAATTACTCACAGGTGGCAATGCGGTTAAGATGTTCAGATTTCGTGAGCAGATGTTTCGAATTGTTAAAAATAGTGTAATCTCGGGTTTTCTAGAAATTGTTGACATTTGGACTTTAGGAATGCTTTTAGGAAAGCCCAAGTGACGGCGCCGTCAAAAAAACACTATGAGACTCTATGAGAAAAGGCCCGTATCGAAGAGTAGGAACGAAATTGGCTGATGATGATGAAGTGACGGCGTCGATACTTCCATAATGTACGAGTAAGGTTTCTATCGTAAGATTTGTAAGCGACAAAGTCTCAGGTTATGGCATATCTTCTCTACTCTCAAAAAATGTCTTGTGCTCGAATTATGTTTGTTATTCGTTGGGATTATTAATAGCTAATACTAAAAAAGAAAAGACTAAAGAAAAAACAAAAGCGAAAGACAAAAGACCTACGGGAGCTACAAGTTGATGCCTGGCAGCAACTTGCACTGGATCGAAAGAAGTGGCATTCTTTAGTATCGGAGGCCAAGACACACTTTGGATCGCTGCGCCAGCATAGATAGATAGCTAATACTAATAGGTAAACTTATTAACTCCGCATAGACCAACTCGCAGTATGTATTGTACAATATTGTACATATGAACCTTCCGTAAAAAAATCCTTAAATGACAGATGAAGCCGTACCAAATTCCGTTGCGTGTGTAATGTGGTGCGTTGGTCTGGCGGGATCGCCATGTAATGTGGTGGTTTCTGGTCCATTGAAACTACGTGTTTAGTTGATCCATCTTTACTGGTGAACTCCTATATTCAGAAAAGCCATCGTACCTTAATGCTATAACTACTTATACTATGTCTTAATGTAGTCTGTGATTATCTAGTAAACACTTGTACATGCTTATTGCTTACTCTCCACTACATGACATACAAAGCTAGCTGATCAGCACAATATACACCTACGTGATATAAAGTGCAAACGCCTACCACATCTTCCCCTTTTTTTAAAATAATTTAATAATACAAAATATTATAAAATTATTACTAAACTTAGAATAACATTTTCAACTATAAACAAACGCCTACCACATCATTACAATATTCATAATTTTTAACTACTAAGTTATACCTACAGATCGCTTCTCATATAATATCTTATAATAATCTTTCTTCGGCGAAATACAATAGATTCTTTTAAAATTATTTAAATCATTATCTTTACATATTTTTAAAATACATCTCGTTTTACAAACAATATGTTTATCCTGACTATCTATAGTCGGCGTCATACAACTTAAACCTTTCGTCTTATATATTATATAATTCTCTTGTACTTTGATGTTTTCATCATTCCTCTTCAACAAAAAATCCTTCAACATTTCCCGTAATTCTCTTCTACGTTTGTCGCAACTTTCTTTATTAATATAATTACATTTTTCTTTGACATCAACATCCCTTTTCATCTCATTAATTTCATTATCAATTTTCATCACACATTTCTTTAACTTTTTCCGATCGCATATTTGTTTAACATCATCACCTCTTTTTATCTTTATGTCATCACCTTTCATCACTTTAACATCATTTTTATCTTTCATCAAACGAATATATTTCCTTACATTTTGTTCTTTCGAAACATCTACGCATTTCTTTGTCTTACTACTTAATTTTTTCTTAAAATCCATAAACTTATCAGACTTCTTTCATTCTTCTTTAATTATTAAATCCTTTATTTCTTTCGATTTTTCTACCTTTCTAACTGTCTCAGGTTGACCAAGCCTGGGTGTATTGAAACACAACATCGTCATATTGGACGTCACACACTTCGATTTTTTATCTTCTGTGAAAACCGAACCTACATTTCCTCTATCGCGCTGCAACACAAAATTACCTTCTTCCTTACTAACATTCAAATCTATTGAGCTACTATTCTGTTTATTACTCGTACAATTTAATTGACTAATATTATTAGGAAAGAAAACCATGTCAAACTTCACTACTTCACTAATATTACTGTTATTTAAAGTGCGCGGAACTATTGGCTGCGTTTGCTGATCACGCAAAACATAAGCGCTGCTCGGAATTTGCTGCATAGACAAGGGCACGTTACATAATAATTGCTGATCTTTATAATTTCTCTCGTTTGTATTGATATAATTTTTACGTGAGATATTATAATACCTTTGACCTAAACGATTGCTATAAGACTTATGAAAACTGTTAACTTGATATGAATTTTCAAAAGATGACATAATGGCCTCTTCATCTAATGCTAACTGAATGGCCTCTGACAATGATTTTACCTGTCTACATGAAATAATAGTACCGATACGCGAGCTATTCAAACCTTTTGCAAAAACATTTACAGCCAGTTTTTCATTGACTGGGTGCAATATTTTTACCTTCTCTTGATTTCCATCAGATTGTACTAGTGTTAATTCTGTTAATATGCCTGCAATCTCTGATCCAAAAGCATTTATTAATCTGTTGCGTTGTTTACAATTTAATAACTTATTTTTTAATGCGACTGGACATTTCTTCGTAACTAAAAATTCTCTCATATCACGTAATAAACTATCGACATCAGCATAATGCCTGTTTAAACAAAATTTTGCACTTCTTGTCAACCTCGTTTTTAGTACAAAATTAATTAAAAATTGTTTTGAGTCTTCAAAAATCATTTCACTATAAAATTCTATGCTGTCGATGAGCGATTTTGTGTCTTGCTCTTGTCCCGTCATTACAGGTAACAAGGCGATGGCCGTTTCTAGGTCAAAATCTTCCATTTTTATTAATTACTTATTATACAAAAATACTATTACAAAAATCTATCAATATGATAATATATGAACATCATCTAAACTTCTTCCCATCAATCAACTTTCATTCATAAAAAAAATATACCTACAAAAATAGTAGTACTCACATCTTTCGTTACAACACGCAGCAAAATCACGCTCCTAAAAAAAAAATTGTCGTCCGAACCGTCTGCGGCTGGGATGCTCTGATGAGGTCAGCATGACAGCATACTAGTCCTTGGAGACGGTGCTCGATGCTATCCTTTTCTCTCTTCGCTCTTCTTAATATATCTTCTTAACAGCATCATTATTCATCCTTCATAGTATTTTTCTTCTTTATTCTCTTTTCTTCATCTTCATAATATTTCGCTTCATAGTGAGGATGTATCTTCTTGTTCATTCTATTCTTCATCATATAATGTATCTTCTATCTTCAAACTTAATCTTCACCGCACAATTTTCTATCTTCAATTAATATCTTAATATTACTCTTCTACCTTCATTGGTTTATGCTTCGTAACATGAATCTTCATTTTTCATAGTGGATTTCATTAATACCATTTAATTTCTTCTTAAAAACTCTTCAATCTTCATTTTTCGTAAATTCTTCTTATTTATTTTTCTTCATTATTGCTTCCATATATTTTCCAAAACTCGAATTGACAGGTCACAAGAACTGCGATGCGTTGGCCTTAGACTGGCAGGGTCAGGAACTGCGATGTAATGTAGTCCTTCGGTCTAGCAGGTCAGGAACTGCGATGCGTTGGCCTCGGACTGGCAGGGTCGGGAACTGCGATGTAAAGTGGTCCGTCGGCAGGGTCGCCATGTAATGTGGTGGTTTCTGGTCCATTGAAACTACGTGTTTAGTTGATCCATCTTTACTGGTGAACTCCTATATTCAGAAAAGCCATCGTACCTTAATGCTATAACTACTTATACTATGTCTTAATGTAGTCTGTGATTATCTAGTAAACACTTGTACATGCTTATTGCTTACTCTCCACTACATGACATACAAAGCTAGCTGATCAGCACAATATACACCTACGTGATATAAAGTGCAAACGCCTACCACACGTGGTTTAGAAGAAAGCTGTAAAACAGAAATGAGGACGCGAATAGCGAATTTGTTTTTAACTATTTAAAGATTAGAGATACGAGTATAACTACTTGGTCAGAACGCATTACCATTTAAGCAATCCTGAAGATTAGTGCTTATTGCTGTAAAACAACGACGCGCCATGAGAACGACGTGATTTCAAGCGTGACACTGGGCGGAAGAAATGCTTGAAAGGAACTTTCTCTATATTTCAAAACTTCTGATGTCCAGATTTTGCAGATCTAAGTTACAGGTAATCCTAGTTAGGGGCCAGGATCTATGTTTACTTGTGGTAGGTCTCTCAAATGCGGGAGGCCGTCTTGGTAGGTACCACAGCTTTGCCAGTTATTCTGCCGCCAAGCAGTAATGCGCAAGCTTTACTGTGTTCCGGCTTGAAGGGCATTAAAGCAATCGAAAGTACTGGGTATATGAGACTTAATAACTGATGTCTCAGGGTGATGAGCGCAATGCAGTGCTACGCAGTACTTTTTATGGTATTTAAAGTTCTGGGTGGCACTGCAATTGTATGGGCAAGCATGACGCGTACCACTATGCGAACGAATTGGTCGCTTCATCACTGTTCCATAAAAAAAATGTGATTGTAGGGCGTAAAAAAGAAAAAATCTATCAACTTTTTCATACCACCGAAATTTGCCAGCTATTTCAATCAAAATAACCGTTCACCAAATAGTTTGTGGTATCAAGCGGAAACCGCGAATGCTACCAATATGAAATCACTCCTCCCCTTGACCTATTAGCGTTTATGAACGCGATATCAGCAATGCGCTACTGGATATTGGGTGGGCAGTTACAGGCGATAAGTTAGACCGAGTTTGTAATGGCCATTGGGTAGGTCAGGCCTCGTCTACTACATCATCAATATGTATTAGATTAATACACATTGATGGTGTAGAGTAGACGAGGATCACGACCCGTACTCAGCCTGACACACCTACAACGAGCGTAGTTTTTCTAATGCCCGATACATTTAGAGTTTTAGCGCTATATTCGATCAGAAAACTTAGAAAGCCAATCTGCTAGTCTGTGGACTACAGAAATAGAAGCAGATTTAAAAAGAGACATAATGGCAGCAATAGTATGAAAATCGAAGAAAGCGTCCATCCTTTGACGATAAAGACGTAATAGTATGACGGCATTTATCTATCGGTCTCTCGGAAGTATGTACATATGATAATCTAAGTCCTATTTCCAGCGTGCAAAGTTTTATTTTAGGTCCTAACATTCATCCATATCTTTATCAGGTCACCGATCACTCGTACCTCCTAACCCTAATAATTTGATTATCAAAGTGGGTCACATACAGTCCCCAGGTGAACCTTTACTAATACTATTATTGATTCTGTGCCTGTATGCAGGATGTTAACCGCGGGATACTCCGCTAACCCGGCAGGTAATTGGCGAGCTGTCAAAACATCGGACTGCAAAGGATTCAACAGTACCTAATGACAATAAAATAATTTGAATTAAATTGGCTGTCTACTCGAAGAAAAGGCAAGATGAGAATAGCAAACTTTAAATAATTTACCAAGCGGCCTTGTGCGGTTTAATAACAAGATAACCTACGAAACTGATTCCACTGGTACACTGTGATGACCCCAAAAGTCTAGTAACTTCGAAAAATTAACAGACGTCCTAACTCGAACTTGGTATCTTTTTCTAAAGGACTTCACTAGTGTTTTCATGTTGCAGGAAACAAATGAAGCTTTGAAACTACTTACGTCTTTGCCAAGTGCACCGCATTAACTCCTAGATAACAAGATATTTTAGGTAACTAGTCCGTAGATGATGCTGCACGCAAAATGTTAACGGCGCGGCGATACGAAATTACAAATACATGCACTTCGTTAACCCGCCGATATAATTAAAGTATCATCGCTCAACATCAGGCGAGATGGCGGTGAAACGCAAGCCTATTATAGAATTAAAAAAAAAAGTGTTATAGCAAGCACGGTTAGGGCGAAACATCCCCTTTAGATTTGAAGAAAGTGCAACTGGCCCATTCTTAAAAAATGGCCTGCGGGCCAGAATTTGAGAGGGCGAGATGTACCCTAAGCCAATTATTTAACATTTTTCCTAAGGGGCATGGTGTTAAATAATTTAATAGTAGTCACGTGCAATTTAATCTCAAGATAATCTACAAAGCTCGAAACAATTTTGGGGTCATTACAGTGTATCGAACACTGTAGAATGTGATGACCCCAAAATTTAAGCTGAAACAACTTTGCCAGTGTTTGTATTTCGCAAAAATAAATGAAACTCTGAAACTACTCTTTGACACAGCATTTAATCCGAAGTATTCTAGCTATATAGGTCACTGTACCCCAGGTGATCCTGCTTGCAGGATGTGAACAGCAGGGCACGCAGTCCGCTAAACCGGCAGGTAATTGGCGCGCTGTCAAAACATCCGACACGCAGGCCCGCGACCTGTCGGATTAACCGTATCCGCTAAGGAGCGTAGGGTTTAACGGCGAATACGACTCAAAAATAATTTAAAATTAATTTGAGAGTTGAAAGGCTTGACTGGAGCGGGTTTCAGAGACTTGAGAGTTCCATAAAATTTGACAGCCTCTGTGGTGTAGTGGTTGGTCTGGTTGGTTCACATCTTATAAACCACTGAGGTTGCGGGTTCACTTCCCGCGACGGAGAAAATGTTTGTGCATAGAAAAAAGCTCAATCATTTTTTTCGTGTCTACGTGTCGTGTGACCGTGGTCCTCATAGCTCCTGGTTCCCTAGATACAGGAAATCTTAGTTAGGGGCCAGAATCTATGTAGGTTATCGTTTTGGTTCAATGATAGAGTAAGTAGACTGGGCATATTATGAGACTTGCTACGAAGTACTTTTTATGGTATAAAAGATTGGGTGGCACTGCAATTGTTATGGGCAGGCGTAGCGCTTACCATCAGGCAAACGACTTGCTCGACTCATCATTCAGTTCATAAAAAAAGGTAGATATATACAGCATAGTTTTCGTTCGTGCCCATAACAATAGATACCTAGTTATCTATATATATACGATTACGTAGATATTTACTTACGTAGATGTAATTATCCTCCATTTTTTTACAGCAGAGTCCGTTGAGACTTGGTCACAAATTCATATCTACTTAGGTCGTAATCATAAGATTTCATGTTTAAATTAAAGTAACGAGACGAGAAAGGACGTACGGCGTATGGTAAGCGCCGTTCCTGCATAATTAAATCTACGATTTCAAATTGAGATATTTAGAGTATCTCTTCATAAGTATTTGATCTGATAAGTAGGTATACCTACCTCTATATATATATATATATATATATATATATATATATATATATATATATATATATAAGTAGGTATACCTACCTCTATCTATATATAGGTATATAGGTACGTCTGTTGTCTCTTTTCTGTAGAAGTGTAACATTATCAGACGATGATGACATACCCGCATCAAACATCTTAAATCTTGTATCTATCTGGTTAAATTTGGTATTTACAGGTAGGTTTCTCGTATGCGAGAGGCCGGCTGGGTGGGTACCACCGCTTTGCCAGTTATTCAGCCGCCAAGCAGTAGTACGGAAGCATTACTGTGTTCCGGTTTGAAGGGTATTGGAGCCAGCGAAATTACTGGGCATTATGAGACTCAACTCAGGGTGACGAGCGCAATGCAGCGCCGCACGATTTTGCAAAACAAAGTTCTGGGTGGTGCTGTTATTCTTATGGGCAGGCGTATTGCTTACCATCAGGCAGACGATCAGTTCGTCTCGTCATTCAGTAAATTAATAAAAAAAATTGGTACCTAACTAGGTACACCTTGATAGCAAGGTCTAGGTCTATAAAATTCCTTCCTGCATTCTAAAATCAAAAAACTGAAAGGTCACAGAGTCACAGACCAATGCACAGTAGGTAACCTACTATCAATCATTTCTAGGTAAAAATATATTAGACTTAGAGCCAATAATTTATGTAGATATATTTAGAGCTATTGTGTCAGGGCGACTGGCGCAGTTAGCTGCGCTGCGCAGCAGCATTACAATAAAAGGTTCTGAAGGCGCTGCAATTGTCATGGGCAGGCGTGTTGCTTACCATCAGGTGTACGACTTGCTCGTTTCACAACTTAGTTACATAAACAAGAAAGTAACAGATTAAAAAAATGTGAATAATCTGTGAATAATCCTACCCATTTGCAGGGGATCCTACAAATATATTGGGTCAAAGAGCTTGTTATGTATATGTTATGGACGAATTTTTAACAAATGATGTTTTGTTTAATACAGTATTGTTTTAATAACTAGTTCAGGGCAAAGTCACACATAGGTACTACGAGCGAAGCGAGGAGGAGTGTTAGGTTACTGGTGCACCACTACGCGTGAGCCGAGCGAGCGAAACGAGCGTGCCGCGGCAGCGGCCGGCGATGCGCCAGAAGAAGAATAAGCCTAAGTCATATTTATGTACGATATTCTTTTCTTATTTTGTAATATGTACTATTATTTATTCTGTAGCAAAACCTAATTTAGATAGGTGCACATCACAACAAACACAGCATCATAACTACACTGTTGATGAATTTGATGTTTCATGGTTATGTATTTTTTTTAATTAATCTTTGACATTTTCTGTACTAATTATATGCATGGGACATTTTATTTCAATCTATTTAAATAATGTATTATTATGAAAATTTGTATGCCAAAAATGGTGAGACACGCAGAACTCTAAAAACATTTGTAAACTTTATTATGACCGTGTTTCCTACAAATAAATATCATTTCATTTCATTGTTCCACACACCATCATGTAACAAAAATCCAACACCCCAATATCCCGTTCTTGAAACGCTACATGACTGGACAATGCGTTCTCTGTCCGTGTTGAACAGACGGACAGACTGCTGGACATGTGCTAATGTGTATGTGTGAATGTTGATAAGATGATGCTTGTGAATGTGTGAGAAGATTTTTTAAATATACTATGTATAGAATAGAATATATACTTAATAGAACACTTTTTTGATAACTGTGTAAAAAACTTATATATTGTTAGTTGGTAAGCGCATAGTTAACTTGAGAAGGGTTGCACCGATATGGCAATTTTGATAATAGTCTGAATTAGGTTTCTAAAGTTGACTGGAGAATTAAGAAATTCTAGAAAAACTAAGTGTTTTTTTTCTCTTGAATTTTTGTATAAACAGAACGACGTCTGTCAGGTCAGCTAGTAATATATAAAAATTATTATAAATATTTAAGTAGATATACAGAATATAATAATAGAGGGCTTTGGCAATGGTTGAAGAGTTTAGTTGTTGCAGTGACACCTATTTAGAATTTTTTTTAATGGTTATAGGTGGTATATGATGGTACATCACACAGTTAGTAATAAGTATATATATATTATGTCAAAAGGTGGAAAGATGACTTGATTAAGGGCAATTCTTGGGGCAATGCTGCCGAAGTAAGTAGAATTCTTAAATGCCAGAAAAGAGCGATCAGAATTATAAATGGTCTACGAAAGCGCATGTCTGCTAAAAAACATTTTATAATATGTAAAATTATGACGGTTATATCATTGTATATTTTCAACATTCTTGTAAAAATACACAGCGAGAAAAATAATTTGACTAAAAAGATGGACATGCACAACTACAACCTACGAAATAAAGGAAAGCTATTTCAACCGACGACTAGACTAACCAAAGTACAGAAACAGGGTAAATATAATAAAAAAGTGATGTACAACAAACTGCCTATTGCCCTCACTCGGTTAAATTTATTAGATTTGAAAAGGAAAATAAAGAAATTTTTTTAAGGAAACCCTTTTTACTCGCTGAATGAGTTTATGCTGATGCGACTGACAGAATCCTCATTTTTATATGAGAATGAAAAAATGTGCCAAAATTTACTAACTTATACTGACAGTAGTCAGGTGGAACTATTTTAATATTAATATAAAATAAATACATAATTCTGGGTGACATATTTCATGAAATTTAAGTTATAAATTACCAATAATTATATCTATTAATTACTAATAATATGAAATGAAATTTAAATTGTAACTTTACTTTTATTATAATTATTATGACTTGCCTTGTATAACGGACTTAGTTATATGGCCAATAAAGAATTCTATTCTATTCTATTCAAAAAAAAAGGCACAGAATAGCCAGAGATAAAGATCAATGGTGCCTACTGGAGGAGGCCTCTGTCCATGATGATTGTGAAAATGATACTGGTGTCACAGATACATAAATGTAAACTTAAAATGAAACAATAAAGGCTATTTTTATTTATTTATTATTTTACAGATTAGGTTTCACTCATTCAACGCACTTGTTCATAATATTTGGTTTTTATGTTTTGTGTTCCAAGTTGAAATTTCTCACATTAGAATTATTATTAGAAATCTTTTTTCACTATCCAATACAAAATTGATGCTTAATAAATAATCCACACTGTAAATCAATTCTCAATTTTTGTTTGTTTAAAACCACTAGAAATGAATGGAAGTTAGGCCTTTGCCCTGCAATAGTGCGATATGGGGTGAACATAATAAATTTAAATTAATATGCAAGTATAGTGGATGACTTAAACCTACCAACTGCAGTCCTAGATAAGTGTGATATCTAAAGGAATATCCCTTCACTATGCAGCACTCTTATCAAAGATCGTGTGTGTAGTCACCTACCTACCACCCTTTCTGAGAGATCCAAGAGAGAATTTTATGATGAATGATAAATGATGAGTGATGATGATAATTAATATGATCAATAGTAGTTTGCTGGCTCTTGATAAAATGGTTTAATAGATATTATTCAAGAGTTGTTAAAGAAAAATTTATCACAAGCTGAAACTAAATATTAGTTTATTTTATCATAATCTTTGAATAATAAAATAAGTAACTACATAACTAGGTATTATTTAATTTTTCTTAAAAAAATAGAACTTCTAATTCTACAGTTTTGATTTTAAAAACGTTTTACCTAGATAATTGTGACCTCTATGTCAAAGTTAAAATGAAATGGGTAGGTCTTTAACATACCTACCTGGTTGATAGTTGAGATTTTCAAACCAATACGGTTTTGAAACTACAGGCCGTCAGAACAAAAAGTAAATAATTCTCACGATTAAATCTGACCTTACTATGTTTTCGTAAACATAAATTAGCAGTTAAAATAAAAATACGTACCGATAAACAATATAGCGAAGTCTAGTAATATTTTCCGCAAAATGAACTTGGATTCGCGGTCCATAGTGATTGTGTGGTTACGGGAGTTTGTCTTTCGCTCGTTTCTGTCCATTGTTTATTACAAAACGTATTCAAAATGCGATAAAAATCACTTTCACTGCGATACCGGTACGTTCGCGAAATATGTCAAAATAACTGACAACGGCACACGTCAAGCACCAAGCGCATGCGCGCGCAAACTGAATTGGTTTCGTTCGAAAACTATGTTCGGAAACGTGTTCGGTCTCGCACGGCTCCGCTTGTGGCTTCGCGGAGTCCGCGGCCCGCCTTAGCCTGTAGTTTAGCCACGTTTAGCTCTATCGGTACTATTAAGTATTCTGTGGCTCTATTTTCATTCTTCACGATTGCAAATGTTTTTATTGCTATAGCTAATTTAGGAACTTATGAGAATACGGTACTTATAGATAGATAAACTTACCATAAGATCAACAGTTTTATACAGCAATGGTTCACGAGATAAACAATTAAAAAAAACATTGAATGACTACATCAATACCTAGCTTAGGAGGTTAAAAAGTTTGCGGAATGACAAGAATAGAAGATGAAATTAATCCCAATTTACTTTTTTCTTTTCAATAGATATACTCTCCCTGACTTTAAATAATTAATAGGTACTTCTATGAAATCGCCAGGTAGGTAGGTGCCATAACAGAATACACTAAGTACAGGTATTCTAGACTATTGATCTAAGTAATAATAACTACTTCATTTTTGTTTAATTTCTGTTGCTTAATTTTTGACAGACATTTTTCTAAAAAAATAGTCTCTTACTCGGTTAATAAAAAATAGTCTCAACACATAGCGCCATCTGTTGACAGGGTGGCAGACTGATCGTATCACAGGCTATAGCTTAGCCTGCCTACTATTTATTTAAACCGGCGCCTTCTTTCTTGTTATAAGCCAGCGTGGCGCTTACCATTCCGGGAATGATATGCTCGTTTCAATAATAAGTTCCACAAAAATTACATTATATCACTCATGGAAGCACTCGAAATAATTAAATGTTATCCTGACTTCAAAAGTCAAGATATAAATGAATGGTAATATTATATTCACTCGTGGTAGGTCTCTCGTATGCGGGGGGCCTTCTGGGTAGGTACCACCGCTTTGCCAGTTATTCTGCCGCCAAGCAGTAGTTCGCAAGCAATACTGTTTTCTGGTTTGAAGGGCATTGTAGCCAGCAAAATCAATGGCCATATGAAACTTAATATTTGTTGTCTCAGGGTGATGAGCGCAATACAGTGGTACTGAGTAGACTTTTATGGTATTTAAAGTTCTGAATGACACTGCGATTGTTATGGGCAGGCTTGGCGCTAACCACCAGGCGAACGACTTGCTGATCTCATTACTTAGAATTAGCAGTGCCAAAATTACATAACAGTTACGGAAGCAAAAAAATGTAAAAACCTGCATGACCTCGTACACTTATGTAAAGATATCTCAGCATTGCGATGTCATAGCGCTATGAAACATACACGAGATTTTAAGTTATTATGTAAGCTATCAAACACTGAAAACATTAATCTAAATATCACAACACTATACAATATCCATATGACTATACCCCGTAATTACATTATATTTTTAGACTTGATGAGGGCACGGGCTAAGTGCAAAATTCGCACGAAGCCATATAATAAGAAAAAAACCTGTCTAGTTGGGTCACATGTTTTAGAACGAAGCTTATGATTTTAGCAGACTACAGTGTTGCCAACTCTACCATATTTTTGCGTATTTCTACGTACCTACTTAAGGCCTTTTTTGCACATCTAGAAACTGCAGTCCCCGAATCTACGTACTTTAAACAAATAATCAAATTAACAAAATAACATTAAGCTGATTAGGTTGAATCGGATCTTATACAAAAAATATTTAAACAATCCGTTTCATTCTTTTTTCTGTTTTATTCTACCACCAATATGCGAAATCATATTGGCTATTTCATAGATCACCTGGAGAATCATGTAAATCGAACATTGATCCCGATTGCTTTCAATTTTAAATAAGAAATTAGCATCTTTTAAACTGAAATATTGATAATTTTTAGCGATCGTGATTGGAATAGGGTTTAGAAAGCGGACTTTGACCAATGACAGTTTCAAACAAAGGTTCTGTTTGAAACTGTCATTGACTTTGACTAGAAAAGTTCGACAATTCCACAAAGAAATATCGACAATACCGATCACAAGACATGTTTGAAAGCAAATTCGGTATCCGTGTTCGAGTTAGATTGATTCTGTTCTGCTGTGATTATATATTTCTAACATTATTCTTATTCAAATGTCTCTTCTTCATCTCACATAAGCTTAATTTAATTAAGGATTTGAATTATACCTTCCAAACTTGCTCAAATTTTTCAGTAAACGAAGAAACAACTGACGCATAATAAATAATCCTATTACACTTATTATTATTCTTTATTGCATTTTCAATGTAGAAGTAAACAATTTATTCAATATTTTATTCGTTTACGAAAATATATGGGAGCATTTAAATTTGCCGTTAAGTTGAAAATCCTAAAGTAAATGAAGTTAACATATAAAGTACGTAGAACTTCTAACTTTTCATATTAAAATTTCCTAATTCTACGTTATTTTCTAGTCTGCTTATGTCTTTTCCATAATCCGAGTTGGCAACACTGTTACAAAGACAATACAAAGAAAAAATTAAAAGGGCGGGAAAACTTCTAACATTTTTTTCTAAGTGAAAGATTAATATAGCCCCAAAGTGAATTTTAAAATAATAATCTTATTAAAACATGGATTTATCAGAAATTGGTAGAGTAGCCAGTAGAAATAGAATGTACGCTGATGTTGGAAAGGTCGGGGAAAAATTTTCCCTCGTAACTGCGAACGTTGTCAAGCTAAGGGTACATAATATTTCATATTACCTACTTACGTTTTTAATAACTACGTAGGTACTAAACGTAAGTACCTACTTATACATTTGCCCGCGACTTCGTACGCGTAGTGAAGTAATTTATCCTACTTGCGACCATTTTCCGTCCCACCTTATTTCTTTCTTTCTTTTCCCTTCTCTCCCGTTACCGTTCCCATCACATCCCGCTACAGTCCTATCCCGTTACCGTATATATCTTTATATAAGTATCTTTAATAATAGTTATTATCTTCTATACATCTTTATATCTTTCAATCATCATCATCATCATCAGCCCATCACGTTCCCACTGCTAGGACACGGGCCTTCTCTCATAGAGAGAATAAGGGCCATAATACACCACGCTGGCCCAGTGCGTGTTGGTGGATGTCACATATCCTTGAATTTTTGTGATAAACTCTTGGATATGCCGGTTTCCTCACGATGTTTTCCTTCGCCGTTTTTAGAGCTAGTGTTAAATCCGCATGTAACTGAGAAAATCAGTGGTGCGAGGCCAGCGGGATTCGAACTTGGGTGTGTCGGATCGAAAGTCGCACGTTCTCCCACTGATCCACACTCGCTCTAATCGCATCGCATCTTTAATAATTGTTATTTCATTTGCGGAGCATATCACATGGATTTTATGGTTTATTAATGGTTTTTCTTTTGAAATAATGTTTTGAATTTTGATCAAACGTTTTTATGTAGAATGTATTATATACAAAATGTATGGTAGGTATATTTTACGTGTATATTTATCACGTGAATATAAATAAAAAATTGGTAAAAAGTCATACATTAGTTAACCCGGCCCGGTCGGGCGGCCACAGGTGGCGCAGGACACGGCGTACTGGGACCTGAAGGAGGAGTTAGAGGACAAGAAGCGCAAATGCGAGCGTCTGCAACAGAACATGTTGGACCTGCAGATGCAGCACGAGGAGCTCTCCACGCGCCACCAGGACGAGCTGCGCAGCCGCCCCGAGACGCTCAACAAGTACGCCCACATACACACAGCGTGGAGCGCAACCACGAGCGTCTGCACCCATATGGGGAAACGTCTTTGAGCAATATGAATAATAATAAAAATATTTATTTATTTATTCTTTTAGGAAAACTACAGCATAATGTATAATGTAGGTATAAATGTATGGACAGGTTGATAACTTATAAAAGTTTCCACAGATGAACACAATACATGAATACAGTCTATAAAACTTAAATATGTAATACTGTAAAATATATTACCAGATTCTTATCATGAATCATCTGCATCAATTGCATCAAGTGGCTATATGTTATACGATCCTATGTTAAATAAGTATGTAAGTAACTACGAGCTTTGGATTAACTTTCATCAATGCCAAAATGTTTCTGTACATATACATTTCGAAGATATAGTGTTTACCACGGAATAGAAAATCAAGGTGTTTACCATTGAATGTCAATGTCTTTGGAGTAGGTTTGATTAAAGTTTCTACATGATCTAGGTATAAAAGAATTTTGTTTATAGTTGGTGTGACAGGTAGGGATATGAAGGTGAATAATATGAAGTTACGCCGTAGCGTCGTTCTGTTGGGGACCTCAAGGCCGATTGCAGATAGTAAGGCAGGAGTGTCAACTCTGCAGTTCATGATGTTGTGCAGGAAAGTCAAGTCTGTAGCTTCACGCCGCTTATCTAACGGTAGTAAGTGGTGGTGCTTGCAATTTTCTGAATAATTTGTGGGTAGGTAATAATATTTTAAATTTGAAATTTAGATGTCTTAGAAACTTTTTTGTAATATTTCAATGCGGTTGATATAGGTTTCGTACTTTGGATTCCATACTTGAGTTAATGTGTTCATCTTTTTTTCATAAAGTTAATAGTTTTGGCGTACGAGCGCCGCAAAGTGTGTGTGTCCAACGCGCGTGTTGGAGAACACTTTGACTTATTTTACGATAAAAAGCTATATACAAAATAAAATTTGCGGGCTCGTACGCCAAAACAATTGACTTTATAAAAAAAGGTAAATACATTTATTGCAGGTAACTGTCTCTATTTTCATTTTGTATATAACTTTTTATCGTAAAATAAGTCGGAAAGGAGGTATCGTCAAAAAACTGCTTTTAGGCGCCATTTTTTCAATAATTTATATTATATATTTATTATTTTTGCCGCTCGCGCAACGTCGCAATTCGGAAGTGGAGTACACGAGGTGGCAAAGTCGAAATTCGGAAAGAGCAGATCAAAATCTATAAAGTTACCAATTTTCAAAACTTTCGGAAAACTTTCCAGGTAACCACTAATTTTCGAATCAAATGACTGTACTAATTCTTAATGATCTAAAACGTGACAGGCTGGAAAGCACGCGCGCCATCTGCGACGTCCTGGAGGAGAACTTAGGGCGCGTGCGCGGCACACTGCAGCGCTGCGCTGCCGACCGCGCCGCTCTCTGCGCCGGTTACACGCGCGCCGCCGCCGCGGTCGACGCCGCGCGCGCCGAGCACGCACGGCGCACCGCCGCCGCCGCCGCAGAAGCGCGCGCGCTCCGCGATCAGCGTGAGTACCGGCCCCCGCCCCGACCTCCCGGTCCCCCGACCACGCGAGCTCACCGCCCCGCCCCGCTCCGCCCGCAGAGAGGTTGAGCTCCGAGCGCTGCGCGCAGCTGGAGGCGTGCGCGGCTGCCGCGTGCCAGCAAAGCGATGCGGCGGTGAGCGCGGCTCGCGCCCAGCTCGCCGCGGCCGCCGGCGACGCGGAGCGCCTGCGCGAGCAGCGGGACGCGCTCGCCGAGCGGCTCGCCCGCAGCAACGCGCGGCTCGAAGAGGTGAGTGCAGGCCGGCCACCACGCCGCCCCACGAGTCGATCGGCTCATCACGCCCGCCGCGCTCGCACCTTGCAGATGGAGCGCACGGCGAGCGAGCTGCGGGAGGAGCTGAAGCGCGCGGTCGCCGAGTTCGCAGCGCAGAGCGAGCGCGCCAGGAGCGCCAGCTCGGAGCTGGAGCGGGAGTGAGTGACGTCTATCCGCCACGCGCCGCGCGAGCCGCGCCGCCGCCGGTCACGGCACGGCGCGCGTTGCGCGTTCACTGAGTATCTACCTAGTTATGTATGATGATGCGATACTTTTTAAAGGTTTAAGTAGTAGTCGAACGTCTAGATCTTACACAACAGATTATTACCAAAATGTTAATTAACGGAAAGTAATTTTAAATTTATGTGCCTTAACTTATGGAGTGCCTCAGGGTAGCTTTAGTTTTACCGGCGTAGTTTTTTTTGTGATTTCGAAAATTAACTGGCTGACACTTCGACAGATTGTTTTTGACGGAATTACCGTCCCTTACAGCGAAATTAAAGAATTTACGTCTCATAATCGATCGATGTCTCTCTGGGGACCTCATTTGGCCGCGGCATACATTTTACAAGTAGTGACTACTAGCTTTAAAATGTATGCCGCTGCTGCTTCTCCGTAATTTCTTAGCCACTGCCACTAAAGTCGCGCTCGCACAATCTCTTCTGCTCCCTTTCCTTTATAAGCTTACGTTGACGCCTGCTACCTCGACATACGGTTTTCAAAATCTCCGGGCTAACCGAACGGGCGATTGGGTGGGAGCGGGGCGCGATGTGGCTGACTGTTTTCGCGAATATTCTTTCGTCGGTGTCTATAAGTTTCGTTATTATTATATTGACTACCATGGCCCGCTGACTCCCATGCTGACTTCTATTCTCTCCTAATATTAAGCTTTCCAAGTTGTACGTCCTCAAATAACGAACGCTCGAAAAGGACTGATATGGGAATTGCTTACAACGTACCTATAAATAATATACTACTCACCAAAAAAATATTGTAAATTCTTATCTATACTCTATACATATAATAAAATCGTAGAACTAAAAAATCTGTACATGGAAGATATTCTAAAAAAAACAACCAGGGCGACTTAAAATAAGTAACTGAACATATTTAAACAGTTTTTAAAATATTTGTTTGTTTGTCTGTTTGTTCCTGAAAGAAACCTGCTTGAGCGTTAAACTACAAATACGATCCTGCATGGAGTACTGTAGCCATCTATGGGGTGGGTCAGCCGAATACCAACTGGCAGCTCGGGAATCATTAAAACGTTGCCCAATTAATTTTATAAATAACAATGTGCTGGTGGAGAAGAAACTGACAAGTCTTAAACACGGACGGAAACTTGGGTGTCTGTCGCTCTTCTATCGACAGCACTTCGGTAAGAATTGCTCTGACCGATCCCTTTTTCTCCTTTCCACTTAAGGACTTCCAGGCGAGGAGAGTCGTTTCACCGGACGTACTTAATGTCTCACCGACCGGTACGAAGCGGTTCGGTCGATCGGTTAAAGAGTAGAACGCTCTACCAGCTTTTTGTTTCCAAATAGCTACAAAGTCTAGACTTCTAGTGTGAATAGGCATCTCATCTCATGGGCAACCATGCTCCATCTTCGCTTTTCATCAGGCGAGATGTCATCAAACAAGTGCCCATTTACCAATTTTAAAAAATATAAGTAGTCGACGCGAACGTAGTAGGGACATTTCTCTCTACAAAAAAAGACTACATCAGCATTAAACCATAATCCACGCGAACGAAGTCGCGGGCAACAGCTAGTGGGAAATAAACTTTAACCGTGAATTTTACTCATTATCAATAATATTTTAGTTTTCCCGTACCAAAGCAATTTCATAAGGTCATAATGTGTACGGTTTCTTGATGCCGTAGGTACAGCTTGGATGATGAATAAAAGATATAAGTAAAAATAGAAAATATTATATTGTAGAACAGACTAGTTGATAATTGATGAGAACGCGTGATTGATGAGAAGGTCGGTTGCGAACTGGTGAATTCAGGCTGCGGGCGCGTAAACTGCACTTGCAGCAGAACGCAGAGTTCAATGTACGGTTTGCTCCGTACATAATGAGCCCTGAGCCCGCACCGGGCGGGCACGCGGTGCGGGGCGGTGCGGTGAGGCAGCGCGCGCGTGTTGCAGGGCGGGCGCGGCGGGCGAGCTGCGCGCGGCGCTGGCGGGCGCAGAGGCGCGCGGCGAGGCTTCAGCGCGCGAGGCGGCGCGGCTCGGCGCGGCGCTGGCGGCCGCGGCGGCCGAGCGCGACGCACTGCACGCCCAGTACCAGGTGACGACACCGACGCGACGTTCGTGTGCTCAACGAGGCCCCTCGCCTACACCACGGACGTGGTGTGTGAATTCGACGTATCGTTGCAGGACTCCCGATCGACGGCCGATGATTTAAAACGAGATTCGCAGCGCCTAAGTGAGAAGTACGAAAAGTTGCTAAAGCGAGTCGACGACAAGGATCAGGTAACTGACAAAGGTCATTGAATCCGGTTGGATCACTGCGGTAGAGTATAGATCCACCGTTTCAAGAACCGAAACGTTTTTCTACGCGCAGAGTATTCGGTCCCTGGAGGCGAAAGCGAGTGAACTGCGGCGCGAGAACGAAGCGCGCGCGGCCGAGGCCGCGAGCCTTGCCGAGCGGCTGGAACGCGCCACCACTGAGTGTGACGAGGCCCGCGCGGCGATTGAGCGCGCGACCGAGCGTGCAGCCGCCGAGCGCGACGAGCGCGACGTGGCTCGCGCGGTGGCAGAGCGTGCGGCCGCCGAGTGCGTCGTGGCTTGCGCGGCAGTCAAGCGGGCGGCTGCTGAGCGTGACGAGGCCCGCGCGGCGGCCGAGCGCGCGGCCTCCGAGCGTAACGAGGCCCGCGCGGCGGTCGAGCGTGCGGCCACTGAGCGCGACGAGGCCCGCGCGGCGGCAGAGCGTGCGGCCACCGAGTGCGTCGTGGCTTGCGCGGCAGTCAAGCGTGCGGCCGCCGAGCGCGACGAGGCTCGCTCGGCGGCCGAGCGTGCGGCCGCTGAGCGCGACGAAACTCGTGCAGTGGCCGAGCGAGCGGCCGAGTGCGCCGCCACCGCCGCCACCGAGCGCGCTGCTGACGCCGAGCGCGCGCTTGCCGACTGCGAGAAGCAAAGGTGCCCGCAGCGCGCCCCATCGCGAGTCCGACTTCCGCGTCCCCCGCTCACCTTTCTCCATCGTACGCAGGGTGGCGAACGCGGCCGCGGTGGCCAGCTTTGAGCGCGAGCTGGCGGAGCGCGCCGGAACCATCACGCAGCTGATGCGCGACGTGGCGGCCGAGACAGACGCGCGCGCTCGCGGCGACGCCGCGCTGAAAGCCGCGCACCGAGAGCTGGACGCCGCGCGTCGTGAGCGCGACGCGCTCGTAGTTGACCTGCGCCGCCTCGAAGCCGCCGCTGGGGTGAGCCCGCACCCCTCACCCCGCACCCCGCGCCCGCGCCCCGGTTGCTCATCCACTCGTGTCTCGTTTCAGAACAGCCAACGGGAGGTGGCCGAGCAGCTGAAGATCATCCAGGACATGAGGAGCGAGAAGGTAGGTGGCCGCTCCGGAGACGAGCGCAGGCGGGACGTCAGCTGGATGGAGCTGGTGGGCTAGTGACAGCCTTTCGTGTCCTCAGGGCCGGCTCCAGGAAGCGATCCACGGCATGCAGTACAAGATCGACAACATCCAGGAGATGGTGCGCGAGCGCCCCGCGGCCGCCGCCGCCGCCGCCGCGCGCCGCGAGCCGCCCGAGCACGACGACAACGCGATGCCGGCGCCGCCGAAGCGGCTGCGACAGGTCTTATAATGGATTTTAAATGCATTTCGCACTTTCTATACCGTAGATTTTGAAAAAAAAACAGCTCGCTCTTATTATTATAAATTTCATTTCAATTGATTTTAAAAACCTACCTAATTTAAAGAACTAAAAAAACTAACTAACTAACTAAAAATATATCAAACTAAACATTTATACAAAAAAATATTTGGTGGCAAAATTTTAGGACCCTCAGGGTCTCAGATAAAGTATCCAGCCTTTTGGCTGTATACTCGAAAATGTGTGCTGCAGTTTCACTAATAATATTATTAGGTATTATATTGAAGTTCATATTTTCAGCCATGCATTTGTATTTTTGGTGATCGTGGGACTTCCCAATACCAACTTCAGAAACTTTGCTGAAAAAATTGATACGCTATGACGGGGTCTCAAATCGAATGTTCGATTTGGCAGAAAGCGTCTGCGCAACCGGCCACAGGCGAGTCCTCGACGGCGCCCGCGCCTAAACCGCGCGAGGTGGACGCGACGCGCTATAATTTCTTCAGCAACGATAGCTCGGAGAGCTCGCTTGACGTGAGTATCGACAGAACGCGCTGCGCCGCACCGGGAGGGGCGCCAGGCGGAGCGGGGACTCACGTGTGCTCTGTGCTCGCAGATGGTGGAGGTGAGCCGGCGGTTCGAGGCGATGTCGCGCGTCGCGCCCAAGCCGCCGGCGCCGGCGCAGTCGAGACGCGAAACTACGGCGCCCGTTCGTAGGTTTTTCAAGACCAAGCGGCCAGGTGCTACAACCAAGAAACCGAACTGAGCGACGCGACGTGACGACATGCCACCGCGCCCGATGATTTTATTTTACCTAGATTATTTTGTAATTTTTAGTTAATTTCGTGTGTAAAAAAGTGTGGATAAAAGTTTTTTGTTGTAACCGTCAATTTTCGGATTTTTCGTTTCAAATGTCGATGATTTGTTCTCTCATTCCTTTGAATTAAATTTAAAATGTTATTTGGCCTATTCATTTTATTTGTAACTTGTTTTAGTCAAATTAATTTTATTTTAGTTTGGTAGGTACATGCCTACGGTGATCTTTCCGTTCACTGCTTGCATACATTCCTACATTTTCGTAAACTGGTACAGTTACCTGCAGGGGAAGTCTAACTCAAACTCCGATCCCGATCACAGAGGAGGATCGGCTGGAGTCTGGCTGGAGGGTTATTAAAAATTATGAATTGCAAATTACAAAACTCTTCTATTCGTAATTAAATTACTTAAAATAAATGTAAATATATACATAGTGGATTGATTATCTTAGTCATTCGTGATCTCGTGAACCATTGTTAGAGCAGTAAACTGTTGCTATTGTAAGTAGTAGGTAGTGGTAGTAGTAAGTATTTCTTACTAGTCTGCTATTATAGTGCATAAGCCTTGATCATTATGAAGTGTTGATCTGCCGAACCTGAAAAAATCTTAAGTATTTAAAAAATGACAACCTTTAACTAATTAATAGAGATTTCATTGTAATTGTGTTTTAATTTCAAAGTCACCAATATGTGGTTATGGAAGAAACTTCGAGTAAACAGCCAAATAAAAAAGGCTGGATATTTTGTTTGAGGAAAGAAATGAAATAGGTAGGTACCTAATTGTTATTTTTGTTAATGACTGGTGATAAATCAGGTATTTAATAACTGATTAGGTATCTATGTATACATTATCTTACATAAATTATATATGTAGAGCTTTTTGAATTCATGAGACTCAAGTTTCAAAGTCATCAATTAATCAAATGGTAGTTTATTGCACCGCCATCTGTTATATCTCGTATTATGATATGGTGAGCATTGCTAAGTGAGACAGAGCTTTTATAAGTCTACCTGACAAGCTAGTAGTAGTAAAAACTAACAGATGGCGCTTAAATAAGAAATTTATTGCAGCGCCATCTATGTCTCTCGTATCATGATAATGGTGAGTATAGTGAGACAGAGCTTGTATACCTGTCCAGCTAGTCGTAGTAAAAACAAACAGATAGCGCTACAATAAGAAAAAGCGTTCCTAGCATAGAACAACGCATAATGCTTGCTTAGATACATATATAATATAAAAGTGCGAAAATTCCTAACTTTGTTTGTTACCGTTCGTTTCACGACTGAAGTGATCTTGATGAAATTTGGTACCTACCGATAGTAATTTAAATGTAATTATTCTTTCTAATTCTTGTTTTATAAATGAGGGGAGGCCTTCGCCCACCACTGGGACAACACGAAACAGGCTGACAGTAACAATATATGAGAAATGAGCTTAGTACAAAAAACCTGTAGGTAACTATCATACCTATTTTAATGTTGTTTTCGTTTTTGCACTTGACACTTTACCTAGTACCTATTAACCTATAGATAATTCTTCTACTTCATAGTACTTTGAGTTACTGGTTACCTACCGTATTTTACGTTTGTCTTTGAGTGCAATTAAGTGTTGTTGACGTTGTTGCCCAAGGTGCTAGGTCACTCGGTATGCGAGAGGTCGTCTCGGTTGGTACCACCACTTTGTCAGTTATTCTGCCACCAAGCAATAGTGCGCAAGCGCTAATGTGTCCTGGTTTGAAGTGCATAGTAGGTACATAGCCAGCAAATTTTTTTGGGCATATGAGACTATTAATATCTGATGGTTCTCGGATGGACTCGGGGTGATGAGTGCAATGCAGTGCTATACCTTTCGCTGTACTTTTGATGGTATTAAAAGTTTTGTGTGGCACTGCAATTGTTATGGGGAGGCGTGGCGCCATCAGGCGAACGACTTGCTCGTCTTATTCCTCAGTTCCTTAAAACTATTAAGTGTAGGGAAACGGTAAACTAAGGAAAGGTAACAATATAGGTAGGTAGAGAAGGTAGGTAGGTACCTACCTACATAATTGTATTTATAGAATAGAATTGAGTAGAAAAAATCTTTTTTGTATATTAAATTAAAGAAATAGACAATAACACAGTCCTTAACTATGGTGGTACAATGGGCGGTCTTATCGCTTGAAGCGATCTCTTCCAGACAAACTTTGGATGGACAGTATCGGAAGAAAAAGTAGACGGTACAACAAAATTTGTTAATTATAACTTAATACCTACCTACATAATCATACATACATGCCATATGCATTATGCATTATGCATTGCATATTTATGCATCTATCCAGACCAAGTTACCTTCGTTTAGGTACTTTTTACTTAAAAGACTTCACCTTGAGAGAGCACCACCAACGAGCAAAGTTTGCTTTCCTTGCAGGTAATCCTGCTGGCTCAGGCTGGTTATCTTACGAACTGACGTGTTTGCTCTTCCGAGTTTGATGACGGATTACGGTAAGCACAAGAACTTAGCCGAGTGTGATGCTTCTTTTCTTTACGTGTCAGATAGGTACCCATAGTAGGTAGGTACCTACTTTTTTTCGCTTGAGTAGAGTTTTCTTACAAAATTAGAGTAGGTATACCTTACCTAAATAGGTTGAGTATACCTTACCTTAAACGAATAATTATTAATGATTAATTTGAATAAAATAATGTAAAATGATAAATTTCACTGCATAGTACAAAAAAAAAGTCGCATTCTCTGTCCCTATGTCCCTATGTATGCTTAAATCTTTAAAACTACGCAACGGATTTTGATGCGGTTTTTTTTAATAGATAGAGTGATTGAAGAGGAAGGTTTATATGTATTATAACCGTGCGAAGCCGGGGCGGGTCGCTAGTATGTATATAAAGTACACATATATAGTAAAACAGTATATAAAGTAGTAGGTATAGTAAAATTATTTATAAAATTATATGTAATATGTATATAAGTAAGTAAATTAAAATACCTATTATTATGTGAATCGTAATTATATAGAAGACAAAGATGATTGGAATATTCAACTTCTACAAAGTTGGAGCATTTTAGCTATCTATAGGCCTTTTATGGTCCATGGGTTGTCCAATTGCTTCTCCTTGTATGTAGTTAGTATAGTTGTAGTAAGTAGAGTGTAGTTTGTTTTCAGTAATAAAGGCAATCACCCGTAAAAAAAAAACTTCTATAAAGTATCGACAAACGAGTATCGTACAAAGTATCCTGCGTTCGAATCCCGACTAGGCCCTGCACCAATGACTTATAGTTAAGTGCAGATTTTGCACGCTCGCTCTAAAACGGTGAAGGAAACCATGGTGATGAAACCCGTTTACGCGCTTTGGAGTGGTAGGCTCTGGCCGTGGTTGTAGGTAATACCATGTATTCTGTGGTAATAGGTACAACCCACCGAACAAGCCATGACGTCAAGCGACCTAGTCGTGTTTCGGGATGATGTTCGGTGAACCATCGGGGAGACGGGTCTGAGCAGCCACTCAACTGCCATCTCTCTCTAGATCTATGTGCTTCATCTTAGGCCACATCATCGCTTCACATCAGGCGAGATAGTGGCCAAACATGGATTTATTAAGCGTAAAAATAAAGTAGCCAACTGGTACATAAGAAAAAAAAAAACATTGTAGAATCCAAAAAAATTGTAACAAAATCTCTAAATAAAAATACCCCTCAGTTTCTTACCGTATCTTCTGAGTAGGTAGTGTTTTTCTTTCCGATAGGTACGGTGGTAGAGTCATGGTGATAATTTGACGTTCATAAGTGCGTCTGTGATGCCAAAACTGAATAAAGAAATATAGATTGATTGATTGTATTGCACACCCTTAAATAGGGTATGTTATAACACCTAGAGATTACCTAGGTACCTATATTCTGGCAATAAAAGTTTTTGATTTACTAGCTGGTCCCTGCAGTTTTCCGGGGGGGTAAAAAGTAAACTATGTCTTTTTCCAGGATCTAAAGTACCTAAATACCAAATTTCATCAAAATCCGTCTAGTAGTTTTTGAGTAAATGAGTATCAAACATCCATTCTCACAAACTTTCGCTTTTATAATATTACTTAGTTGGATGAAAAAAGTAGTTTTTTTTTTTCGTTCTAAAGATCTGTTTTTCGGAAGATGTGTCCGAAGATGGAGCACATAGATATAGGAGGAAGATGGTAGTTTAGAGACTCGTCTCCCTGATGATTCACCAAACATCTTCCTGACGCGACTGCACCGTGGTGGAAAGATATGTTAGAGAAGTGATAAAAAAGACGATTCAGCCTGTCATAGATTTTTTATGGTACTGTGAGACGTAAGTTTTTCACCTGGTGGTAAGCGCCACGTCTGTCCATAACAATTGCAGTGCCATACAGAAAATCAAATGCCATAACAGCATTAAGTCTCATATTCCCATCAGACAATGCCCTTAAAATCGGAACACAGTAGGTAGGTAATATTTACGCACCATTACTTTTCAAGACCGGTTAAAGCGACGTTTTTAACACGTTGAACGCCATGACGGACACCATGTGGCTGACATTAATTTTTCCACCGGGGCCACACCAATAAATCAATAATCGATCAAAAATCGTAGAGGTGTTTTTTTGCAAATATGATCAGGAAATAATTCAAAAATAATGGGCGACTTAGGAATACAGTGATTTACTAATTATTTTCCGAGATGTCAAATGGCAGACACCAGTGTCCGTCGCGGCCTGCAAGAACGGCTAACCGTCTTTCTATGCGCGGGCGCCGCGCGGGTCACGCTGTCGGCTACCCCAGCGCTGCGCCGCCCGCACCTGCGTGCCCCGGTGAGATAAAATAAAATATGTAGCGTTTATATACACTCATATTGAAAAAGTAACACTATACAAAGAGTAAATTTTAGTAATTTTGAGTAAAGGTAGTTTCTTACGTAAATTAGCTACTGAACCCTTTACTTATTTTTTTGATAAGTACTTGGCTGAAAACGATTATAATTTTAAAAATGTTAAAAAAATAATCTACTTATTTTAAAAGTAATGACATTTGGACGGACCTACAACATTTTTGGAAACAACTTGTTGAAAAGACCATAAATCCTAAGTCCTTTTGAATTTTTTTGTGCCAATTGGTCAGTTTGTACAGTGGGGCCACGCGGGTCACTTGCCTTAGTAAAAACAGTCAAAACGCTGTCCGTCGGCCATCCAGAGACTTCTAAAGTGATCGAGGACTTGTGGACACACCATGTCCGACGCGGCCCCCTGAACCCGACATACTGGCGGACACACCGTGTCCGACGCGGCCCACTGGGCTAAACATGGTGTTCGTTCGTGGCGTTTAACGTGTTAAAACCCTGTCATAACGTCGCATTAGCTTTTTTAAAACACAGTGCATATGCACTGTGCACAAACAATTGTCCCGTTTGCGGGAATCTAACCAGCAAACTCTGTGGTATGAGATTTGAGTCAACCTGCTTAGTCACTAAGCCACAGAAGCTAACGTATCTGAGTTAGTTAAGAACAGTAGTTAAGTAAAATAGGAATAAAAATGCATAAGCGCAAGTCGCGTTGGAAATAACGCAGACAAAAAAACTCACTTCAAATTACTCCTAGAACTAAAACAATAGATTTTAAGGATGCCACAAAATAAAAAGTGGCAAGAAAAGAGGGGCTTTAAAGCCATTACAAAAAACGTATCTAGAAAGTAATTAAACAGTGAGCGTGATATTTTAAATGAATAAACCTACCAACAGTTACCTACATTGTGAGTAATGTCCTACTCAAGCAAGACCAGCCCCCTACCCATATCTCCCTCAAGCGCCAATCGTATATCGTGTTGAGCTCAAATTAAGGTATAGCTTCACTGCGACTAATCTGATACGATGTAATTATTGTCGATTTAGGCAAGAAATCGAATTAATCTCATTCATTTATACCAAAATATGATAACTTCAAGTTGAGATAAACTTAATAGGACAATATATGGCATCATAAGACATTGTCGCAGTGGATTTACACCCTAATTTGAGCTCAACACGATATACGATTGGCGCATGAGGGACATATGGGTACGGGGGCAGATTCGCGTCCGCCTTTGCTTTCGCGCCTAGCGCGCTAGGACTAGACCTAGAAAAGAAATAACAAAAGTAAAAAAACTAAAAGTATTTATTAAATTGTCACAAAAAAAGCACTTTTATACGTCAAATATAATACAAATCAATTAACATACGTTAAAACTATAACTTAAGATACTTGACTTTGTAAAAAAGAAGGTACCTATAGTAAAGCGCTAACGCCACCAACATCCCTAACATAGAGAATTCAAAACCGGGGCATGTATCCCTCTGAGGCAACCATAGAGATCTCAACTATCCGGTTTTTTACCCTATGGATGTCTACCCATTTCTTTCCCATACTCAGATTGAAGTCCAGGCTCAGAAAATAAATGCGGAAACTGACTCTACCAGCAAAGAATACCATCAGTGCTTCGGAAATACACCCGCTGGAGAAGATAGCACCAAGAAACTCTGCGTAGATGTCTCTATTTTCAACACTTTAAAATGTCTTGAAATATAACAATGAACAATTAAGTATAGGTAACTTAAAATTTTAACAAAATATCAAATAAGAAATGCGAGTGAGATGTCCCATAGTCATAGCAAAGAATACTTTAACCATTAGGTACTTAGTCATAGTATCAGTAATAGAAAAATATAAATAGGTAAGTAATTTATAAATAGGTATGACAGTAGCAGTTAGGAGTGACCAGACTAGACTAGTCTGGTCACTCTGACGCAAGCAGCGCCCGTTCACGAGTGTGACTTGTGGACCAGCCATCACCCCCTCAACAATATGGAAGGATCAATGAATTTAGGTACCTACTCACATAAGCCTTTCTGCCCTTTCTAAACGTATTACGCCTCCGTGCGTCCAAACATAAAACATTACAAAGCCCGAATAAAGTAAAATAGATATTCCACGAAAAGAACATAAAACAAAACGCGCAACTCCGAACAAAACGTCCACAAACAAAATCGCCACAGAATTTCAATATAACAACAAACAAAGGGCGAATTCCTTCATCAGCGATACAATGCCTACCGCCTACATACAAATATCTAACAGCGAGACTCCAATTTAAATAACAAGCTCGCAAAGCTGAAAAACAAGCCGTAACCGAAGTTGGGAATAAATTAGCAACCCCCTTACCCCCCTTTACCCCAATGTGTACATTGTGCAAAATATTATTTGCCTTTGCCAGACAATAATAGGATCTAATGCCCCGCCCTGACATGTTAGCTTTACCCGGCTCCGCCCCAGACGATCCCGCTTCTGATTGGCTGGGATCGTGTCCCATCTCTGTCTTTCAGAAGTGCAGTCCTTTTCCCTCGTATAGCTTTTCCTTCAACGCCCGGGGGGTAAATGTTATGGTAGGCAACATATACGAGGCTTTTCTGAGATCCGCGAGCATTGTCAAGCTTCGTTTCGAATATTTTTCACGCGCGTTTTATTTGAAGATATCCCACCTGAATGGAGTGCTAGAATTCGCTTTATGAGATTTTTTTCAGTGGAACCGTGACGAGTCCCTTAGATTAAGGGATGTCGCGTGCTCTGTAAACAGTTGCCTTTGCGAGAATGTAGAGATTTTATTACTTTTTCGTTTGAGATTCGTTTTGCGTTTGAGGTCGAAAGCTCATTTCGATGTCTTTGGATAAGGAATGTTTTAGATTGGATTGAATGATTGGGTTTATTTGATGGTTAGCTTAGTTAGGTATACAAATGATCACTTTGATATAGGGATAAGCAGGCCGATAATAATACTAAGTAGTTACAATACCTATAAGTACTAATTCTAGGTAGAAGATATTACGATAATACTTACCTACCTACTACGGTCGTTTCGAATGTTTTGATTTTGACCTAGTTATTTGAAAAATATTTGGTTATAAGAAAATAATTACTGTAAGTAAAGTAAAATATTATGACTGAATGTGGTTTTGTCTAAGTAAAAAATGTCTGACGAAAACGGAGATCAATAAAACAAAACCATTAGTCACAATTGAAAAACAAAAACGGCGCAATTCCAACTCAAAATAAATACCGCAACAAAGTTGAATCGATGAGCTCCGAGCGGCCTAATAATTATTAGTCGGCGGCCTGAAATTCATGCACAAAGCTCCGACCCGCAGTAATAATAACGACAATTGTTGTGTTTACTGGAACGTAAACGCAGCCCCCGGGCCGGGGGCGGCTGGGGGCGGGGCCGGGCGCGGCCCCCGCGCGCGCCGGGGCGAAGCGCCAGTCCGCGTCGCGCCACGCGCCTCAACGCACCTCTGACATGTGACCGAAAGCATGGAAGATTGTGATCTAGCCCAATACCGCGAAATGATCATCGACGGTGACTTGCCCTTAGACCTTCGCCCGCCGCCCCGGCTTTATCTACCTCACTATCTCCGCAACGACACGGAGCCAGAATACCCTCAAGACGATACGTATGTGTCCGTAGACGAGGACACGCCAGACTTGCCGCCGCCTTCGAGCGATTCCGAAAGATACGACGCTCCCAGTCCGACGGACACCAAAGAATCCTTACCGAAGAAACCAAAGTCCAAATCCTCGTCGCAGCTCATCAAACCGCCTTACTCCTACATAGCACTCATTACGATGGCCATACTCCAATCCCCGCACAAAAAGTTGACCCTAAGCGGGATCTGTGAGTTTATCATGACCAGATTCCCGTATTATCGGGAAAAGTTTCCAGCGTGGCAGAACTCGATCAGACACAATTTGAGTCTGAACGACTGTTTTATTAAAATCCCGCGGGAACCGGGAAATCCCGGAAAGGGGAATTACTGGACACTGGACCCTCTTGCGGAAGACATGTTTGACAATGGAAGCTTTTTGAGGCGTCGGAAGCGGTATAAGAGGCCGGCGCCGTCGCTGCAGCACGCGCATGCAGTTGTAGCGATGCTGGCGAGGGAAGCGTATGCTCCATTGCTTCCCCTGCCATGTTATCTTCCTCCTGGACCATTGCTCTCGCTGCCGCGTCCACCGCCGGCCACCTTGCGCCCCGTGCCGTTGCCTCCCAGAGTCTCAGAAACAACTGAGCCGCGTTGCAAGAGATCCCGCAACGGGTTCTCGATTGAATCCATCATTGGATCCCAGGAGTCAGTCGTGGAGCCGCGACGTAGCGCCTTCTCTCCGCTCCATCAAGGTAACAGCCCTCCCGACGACTGGGCCAGGTGAATGTACCTCAACGGGTGTGTTTCCTCCCCACCCCCGTTTTGAAAACCCCGTCGGAACAGGTCTCGTGACTGATGTGTTTTGTAGGAAGAGGTGACTTTGTAAAAGTGGTGACAACTTTTAAGGAACTATAAGGTACATACTGATTGACCAAATTGTAGAGTTACCATGTTTTTAATGCCATAAAATAAAAATGTAAGTATAAATAACAAAATGAATTACTGAATGCATGTATCCGTATTTAAGTTGTTTTGTTTGCATCATCATATTTATAATAATTCTAAAGGTGACAGCACACAGCCGCCGGCGTGACGCGACCGCGGCTCGGCGTGGCGTTAGCGTTTTGTTTTCCGACCGCGTCACGCCCGCGCCCGTTGTTTGCGGGGGCCTTAAATACTAAGATTCGTCCGTCACTAATTTTAATAGGAAAATAATAATGCTGTATAATTCTATATAAGTAATTTATCAAAAAAAAATGGCAGATTTGTTACATAAACATAAAACAGCTAATGCATAGAATAACAATCAATAGCATTACATTTATTATAAATTAATCAAAATATAGGTATATAATTAAGAGCAGAATATAATTATATTTTTTTGAGTGAGTTAATGTCAATCTTTCTCATTCATTTCCTATTTCACAAAAAAACTTAATTACCCTACCTACCTTTAACCTTTTCTTCACAATAAACTCAAACATGAAAAATGCAATTTCTGATAAACAATTCCGTTGAAAATATTAATATATAAATTTTGTTAAATGTTCATATAACATATTGTGTTTAAATTTATATAAATAAATTAAATGCCTATAGAAAGATATTATAAACTATACTACGCCAAATATAATATATAATGATGCTAATCTGCCACTTTTTTAGCAAATTAAATTTGAAAATAATCTAGTCATGCCTTGTACAAAGTAGTAATAATATGTAAGGTTTAATGTACATACGTATAATACTTTTTGTAATTATATAGTTAGTTATGCAATATGTAGTGTATAGGTATATAAGAGTTGACAAGCTAAATTCTATCCAGGTAATCAGTAAATTTTTACCTTTTTCCGTGTTGGAATAAATTAATAGTTAATTTTCTTTGGAGTGGTAGGCTCTGGCCGTGGTTGTAATACCACCCACCGAATAAAGCCATGCCGTCAAGTGACCTAGTCGTGTTTCGGGATGATGTTCGGTGAACCATCGGGGAGACGGGTCTGAGCAGCCCGCTCAACTGCCGTCTCTCTCTAGCTCTATGTGCTCCATCTTAGGCCACATCATTGCTTCACATCAGGCGAGATAGTGGCCAAACATAGATCTATTAAGCGTAAAAAAAAATGATTTATATTCAGTTGTTTAAAAATCATGAAATTGATGAGTTAAATATAATGGACATCACAACGTATTTTTTTTAATTAGAAGCAACTGCACAATAATAAATAAATCTTGATTTCATTCACTTATACAATTTTATCTCATTTATAAAAATCTTTATGGTACATTTTTAGTAACGTTGAATGCATTGATAAAGAAAATTATTATTATTATGATTCCACGGAAACGGATCATTATAATTTACATACAGTGGTTAATAATTTGACATTTTTAACTAAACTTGTGTACTGCATTTTATTTTAACAATGGAAGAACAATAGAATGATGACTCCACATACAAAATTATTTAATAACAACTTTTTCCCGCGACTTCGTCCGCGTGAACGACAGAGGAAGCCATATTCGTATTCCAAGACCATCTTAGCAAGAGCTCCCCAGTATATGAGAGTGCGTACTCGTCAAGCTATATCTTCGTAGTCACACAACACATATTGATGTAACATACCCTATAAAATCTAAGTTAGAACGAGTGCTACCAAACCCTGTTCAGCAGTTTTCAAATCTATAGATAACAAACAAACAAACATTCTAAAAGCCGTGGATTCGTGTCCCTCTAAAAAGTAGATCCCAGTTGGTTTTTCAGAAATATCTTCAATTTACACAATTGGCTCAGTTTCATTTTTATAATGGTACATATAGAATATAGAATAGATTGGTTGTCACTTTGACACCCAAATAGAACGGGTTAAAAGAAAATAATTTTCTTGCTTAAATAGATATTTGGTCACTATCTCGTCGACAGTCGATGTTAAGCGACGACGTTGCCAAACAGTGAGCACATAGATAATAAATATACGGCAGTTTAAGCTCAAACCTCGTTTCCCAGATGATTCACCAGACATAATCCCGAACCACTACTAGGTCTCGTAACGGCATGACTTTTTTCGGTGGGTGCATGGCGTTACAATCGCGGCCGGAGTCTAATTTCCTAATGATAATATCTAAAACATTGCGTTTATTGAACATGGACGGGTTTTTGCATCCGATTTTTAAGTGCTCGGTTTGTAAAGGACACCAAATCTTTTTGCGTTAACTGCATTATTCACCTAGATTGTATGTTGTTGCAAAATGGCGGTTTGTTTATAGCGATGAATGCACTCATCTTAGCTTTAGTGCACCAAATCCAAGCTCATTATTCTTGCCATTGCGGTATAGAGTGTGAGTTTTTTGGATCCCATTTTAACGTTTGGAAAACTCTATATGTATTTCTGACAACAAATAAAATATTATATAACCTTAAACCGGTTACAGTAGTTTAAGGGTTGATGATTTGTTTAGCTTAGAGATCCCTGTTAGGGGTAAATCTCTTAGCAGTGATCCCTAAGATAAAAAGTCACCTGTTTATTATTGTGCACGTATCGCAATTCGGCTACTACGATTGTCTTCAACATGTCTAAATAATATTTAAACAAACAAGTCTAAACGATTGGATAGAGTATTTAAACATGTTTATGTAAGTCATGCAAATCGGCATACCACTCACCCGACCAATGCCACGAATGGTTCAAATGTGTATCTGTAGGCCTACTCAGTCGACAGCCTTTTCGTAATCTTTGTCTGCAAAATAAATAGAACGCGTATTATTTTTTCGCGGACTTGTCCAGTTTCAGTGACCAATGCCACAAATGGTTCATATATAATATCTGTGCCATTTGTGGTGCTTATACTCCACCTTAATGGCCTGACACCGGACTTTTTCGTAACATTGTCCGCGAAAACATTACACCGCGGATATTTTTTCGCGGACTTTCCAATTGCAATTTCTTTTTGTCGCATTATTTGTGTCATATTTTCGCGCACTAAAAATTACGTTCACAGATATATTCGTATGGACATTCAATCGAAACAAAACACATTCTTTAATTTTTTTTAATTATCTTTTTAGTTAATGCCGTTTTATTTATGATATTTTTAGTAATAATAAAAATGACTCAAACGTTTTTTATTAGTATTTTCAAAATAATCTTATATATTGACATATAAAGGATATCAGGCAAACGACTAGCTCGTCTCGTCAATCAGTAACAAAAAAAAACATGGTCCAAAATAGCGTTTTTTACTTTGATATCGTAATGTCTACAGAGTAAGAATTGTGTCCCTGGCTTTTATGTTATTTTGCGCACTTACATGTAAACTTGCTTGGCCAAATATTTATAAGAACTAAGTATTCCTACTTTCTTTTATCTTTCAACATAGAATCGTGAATTCGTGAAAGCATTTTCATATGAGCATATCGTACCTAATTTATTTGGTCGAATACAAGTAAGGACAAACTCAACATTAAAAATAAATATTAAGTGTACAGGCACGCAAGTATTTATAATTAATTAGCCAAATTGTATTTCAAGCATATTATGCAGTAACAAGTCTCCTTTTGAAATGACTTAAAAGCATTGTAATAAATCTGTAATTTAATGTTATGTAGTATATTTTTGTGTAACATAAGGTGTAAGTAAATAAAAAAGTATAATATGCAGCAATTTCAGATATTTTATTCATGTGACCCATAAATTATATTATTAGTCGTCAGATTTTTTTTGCGATACTCAGAGTATCAATTACTACCTGGATCTAAGAAAATGAGTCGATCCATCTTTCAGTTAATTACACATTTAAAATTACTACAATTATTGGGTTTAACAGGTCATTTACAGCCTTATCACACTGGCCAATTTGCGAGCGATTTTACGGAACGAGTTCGCTGCGTTCCTTAATATTTTACGCTCGCACTCAACCGCCACTAGCGAGGCCTAAAATTCCGTTTTGGTGGATATATCATTCTGTATTTTGGTAGTGACTGTCCAAAAGACACCGCGAGAACGCGGCGAATTCGCGACGTGTTCGCTGCGAGTGTGCGGTGTTTTCGTCGCGAGGGCGCGGCGTTTGCCGCATCGTAGTGTGACAAGACTCTTACAATGTAAGATACATTTCTGTTCTCTGTTTCTATTTGTATCTGTTTTACAATGTAGGTTGTCTGGAAGAGATCGCTTTGAGCGATAAGACCACCCATTGAAACACTTTATTTTTTAAGTTTGTTATTTTTCATTTTTTTATTATGTTTTCTGGTGGTGAAACAAAGAGTTATCTAATCTAATCTTACTTACCTAAGGTTTGTAATTGTGAATGGGATTTTGAGCATTTAGCAATTGTACCTCGCGCCAAACTTGATGGCGGCTGACTGGCGTATCACGTGATCTGCGCAGATACAATTTTGTATGCGATTTTGTTACTGCGCAGGTCACGTGGTGCGTCTGTCAGCCGCCATTAAGTTTGACGCGATTTATACCTATCATAGTTTCATGTATGTAAATACAATAAGGATACCGAAACCCTTTTGCTTCTGAAGTTATTTATTTCATCGCTTATTTATATTTCAGTATAATCTGTCCAATTATACTAGTCGAAGTATGTACAGTCGAAACAATGACTTGCCGAAATATATTTTTTCGAAGTAAGTGTCGTGTCGAAATAAAGAACTTTCGAAGTTCAGAGGGACACTGTCATTTGATAAGTTCCTAACATTAGATATTAAAAAATGACAGTTTTCTAGCATCGTGTGAGGCAACGCTGTATCAACAACGTCAACTCTTGGATTACGGAGCGTCGCCTTATCAAGGCGTGATAACCTGACTTTACCTGACAGACGCGAATTAGCATACCATGCTAACCGGTTTTGGGTGGTCTAGTAGATATTGTTTAAACTTTGGCGATTGAAACACATATTATATTATTGGATGTACATAATATACTAGCTTTTTCCCGCGACTTCGTCTGCGTGGATGATAAGGAAGCCTCTCTATCTTGTCGTTAAAGTATCTAGATTTTGAATTTTTTTCATCTTTAGCACAGAATACTAAGGGACAGAAGCATCACTCCGCAAAGAAATTTAAACCAATAGCGACTCTTGCTGTGACGCAATAAAATTCAATTCAGCTCGCGTAGCGCTGCATACCTACCCGTCATATTAACCTACAGAGCGCCTCTCTTTCTATCGCATAGCTCTTATCTCTTCTGACGCGGCACATGTAACGACGCGCGACTATTATATAAATAGGTTTTATTTATGAGACGAGCAAGTCGTTTGCTTGATAGTAAGCGCCACGCCTGCCCATAACAATTGCAGTACCACCTAGAACCTTTAATACCGTAAAAAGTATTGCGTAGCACTGCATTGCGCTCATCACCCCGAGACATCAGATAGGTATTAGTCTTTAGTCTTATATGCCCAGTAATTTCGCTGGCTACAATGCCCTTCATATCTGAACATAGTAATTCAATTCAATTTGATTCATTTATTAATAATTCAGACATATCAGTAAAAATGCAAGTTCATAAAAATGTTAGTAAGTAATGAATCAATTTGTTTTTTAATGCTTGCACACTACTGCTTGGCGGCAGAAGAACTGGCAAAGCTGGGGTTCCTACCCAGATGGCATACGAGAGATCTACCACGAGTTTACGCCCGCGAGGGTTCCTGGCCCAAAAAATCTGGTATTACAATGCATATCGGGTACAGCTAGTTAAAACGATAATATTATTACAGCGATCTGTATACTACCAGGTATTGAAATTAACATAAATAAACTTGGTTATTTGCAATTTTAAAATAAACGGTATATAAATAAGTATTTATTTTGCATCAAACATCTGTTTATACAATAAAACAATGCGATAACAATAAGAAACAATAATTAAAACCTTGATCTACACTTGTTCAAACAAACTGTACATCTTCACTAAAAAATAAAGATAATAAACATGCAGTCTGTGTCTATTTATCCCAGAGAGTTTTTTTCATGTAACTGAATGACGAGACGAGCTGGTCGTTTGCCTGATGGTAAGCAATACACCAGCCCATAACAATAACAGCACCACCCAGAACTTTGTTTTGCAAAATCCTGCGTGGCGCTGTACTGCGCTTGTCACCCTGAGACAATTAGCTGTTGAGTCTCATAATGCCCAGTAATTTCGCTAGCTACAATTCCCTTCAAGCCGGAACACAGTAATGCTTGCACACTACTGTTTGGTGGCAGAATAACTGGGAAAGCTGTGGTATCTACCCAGACAGTAAAAAAAATATCTAATTAGTTAATGATGTTGTCACTTGAAAAATCATAGCCAATCTAAATAGAGCCTTCCTTCAATGTTTCCATAATAATCCCATGTCACAGTTACAAAACATTTAATCAGAAGGCAAACTTACACAATCCAATGTTAGTTTTGTAGTTTGTTTTGTTTTTAATTGCCACACCGGTCGTAGAGCAACGACTGATAGTGGTGACAAGATCGACGAGATCTTTTGGAAAAACAAACAGTTGTTGTTCTAGTTTTAGTTATTCTGTGAGAGATTTCACAATTTTTTCTTTATTTGACTGAGTGAAAAATGCAAGCAAGTCGTTCGCCTGATGGTAAGCGCCTGCCCATAACATTTTAACAGAAGTGCTAGGTCGTTAGACCTGCGTATGTCCTATTTATAACAAGCTGTATCCCGCGATTATTCTGTGAGAGATTTCATAGTGAAAAATGCAAGCAGGTCGTTCGCCTGATGGTAAGCGCCTGCCCATAACGTTTTAACAGAAATACTAGGTCGTTAGACCTGCGTATGCCCTATTTATAACTAGGTGTATTCCGCGATTTTCCATAATAAAATTAGCCTATGTCCTTGTCTAGAACCTCAGGTACCTATATCACAAATTTCATCAAAATCAGTTTAGTCGTTTTTGCGTGCTTGAGTAACAAACATCTGTCCATCCATCCATCCTCACAAAACCTTCGCATTTATAATATTAATTAGTAGGATATATAAAGTTTGTGATGGCGGTTTCACCCGCGGCCGCGTAGACAATTTTCCGGGTGGGTAAGTATGTATTTTATATGACAAATTTCATCAAAATCCGTTTAGTCGTTTTGCCTGATTGACTACAACCATTCATATCTCCGCACAAAATTTCGCATTTATATAATTAGTAGGATAAGATAGGATATTAGGATTAGAATTAGGATAGCCTACACCATGAATCCTCCTATCCGTACTGTGACGTTTATCACAACACGCCTGTCCCGAGATTTATGACGAATGTCACAATGTTTAGGAAACTAGCGCAAGCACACAATGAAGATTATTCAACAAAATTACTCCTCGTTGGTAGACGAGTACAATCGCTTGCAAAAGTTGTTACATTTTAACGTGGGCTTTTTTGGTAAATAATGTAAAAATAGTAGCTATGTAACTCATTTAAAGAGGATACTAGTAAATCATTATTTTGATGCCTTTATATGCTTTACGAAGATTGTGAAAATATGTAAATAATAATAATAAAAAAGGCCAGGGGCAACTTTGTGGCGAGTTGAGTAGTGCGTGGCAACACTGAGCCTACCCCGATATTCTCCCTGAGGTCTCTACTTGTTGGACTCATGTCCCCGCGCAAGCCTTCCTAATAAGGACGAGTGTATAACCCGTGAGAAAGAGCGACATAATAATGATATAATTCATTTATTTCAGGCTATAACGCAGTTACAAAATAAAAGCATCAGGGGCCCATAAAAATATATACTTTACAGACTAATATACAATATAATTTATATACCTACTCTAAAACTACGATTAAGGACGATTTGAGAGCGAGTGTCGCTCAGCGTGAAGTCGTGCGCCTTTCGATCCGACGCACCTGGGTTCGATTCCGGCTCGGCCCTGCACCAATGACTTATAGTTAAGTGCAGATTTTGCATGCTCGCTCTAATAAGGAAAAGCATCGTGATGCAACCCGCTTTGGTGTGGTAGGCTCTGGCCGTGGTTGTAATACCACTCACCGAACAAAGCCATGCCATCAAGCGACCTAGTCGTGTTTCGGGATGATGTTCGGTGAACCATCAGGGAGTCGGGTCTGAACAGCAGCTCAACTGCCGTGCCTCTCTAGATCTATGTGCTCCATCTTAGGCCACATCATCGCTTCACATCAGGCGAGATAGTAGCCATACATAGATCTAATAAGGGTAAAAAAAAGGAATTAAATTCGGCTTCGCCTCCCTAAAGCACCGGAATACTATGCCTTCAGTACTATGCCTTCACCTTAAGTAGCTTTTTAATTTGAGCTTATTATTAGCAACGAGATCATCTAGGTCAGAAGATCCCGTTAGATATATCACAGGTCATAATATAATGATATGTTCTGCTACCTGATAACAGTTTTCTCTGTCACTGTACTTAAGCACGTCAAATAAAAGGTGCTCAGTTTATTTTTTCAGTCAAAAACTGTGTTGTTAAGTGTTGTTTGTTTTTTTCTCTGTATTTGTAACTCCGGTTGTGAAATAGTACATTAATTGCGAAAACGACTGTGAAAAATATAAGTTAATATGTTTGTTCATCTTCATGGCCTTACAAAATTCTTTTCTAGATACAATTTTATGAGAATGACTCTATCGTAGATTTTATTACTGACTAGCTGTTGCCCGCGACTTCGTACGCGTAGTGAAGTAATCTTATCTGTTCCCGACAATTTTCCATCTCACCCTTCCTCCACTTCTATTGCGATCCTGTCCCCATCCTATCCCTTAACTGTCCCGCTCCTATCCAGATCACGTCTTTTTCCTATACCATTATCATCCCGCTTCTATCTCCATTATATCCCGTTACCGACCCCTCCTAACCCGGAACCGCCCCCTCATATCCCGTCACCATCCTCCTCCAATCCTGTTAACGTCCCTCTCGTATCCCGTAACCGTCGCGCTCCTGTCTCGATCTCGTCCTATCTCGTTGTAGCCTTCTATTTTGTCGAAGCAATGCAGTGCTACGCAGTACTTTTTATGTTATTAAAAGTTTGGGTGGTACTGCAATTGTAATGGGCGGGCGTGGCGCTTTCCAACAGGCAAACGATTTGCTCGTCTCATTATTAGATCAGAAACTTGGATGTTGTGAAAATCCACAGAGCCGCAGTTTCTATGCTTTTAACATACACTGATTTGAAATGATAATATTTATTCTCAGTTCTTTGACAGGTGTCTACAAATCGCAGTTGCTAAGTGCAAAATATAATATACATTTATAAACGACGAGGCCGCTTGTTACAATGTTACAAAATACACATGCGTTGTAATGGATCGGCAAATATGCCATTATTCACATTGACTACTCACTGTGTAATTATAATTTAAAACAGCGTTAATTGTAATTAATTAATTACATATATAAGTATCTAATGGACACCACTTGTATACCTACCTATAATTTTTTTTATTTTATAAAATGTTTTAAGTTCATTAGTTTAGTTTGTTTATAATAGGTTCTTTAAATTTCCATTAGTAAATAGTGTAAAATCTCATTTAAACAAAACCTGCATCGTCGTTTATTGTCGAAAAACTGTTTTTATTCCCTTTTCCTTACAACCGCCATCTTATAAGTAGAAAATCCGAGCCAGAGTGGCGCGAGTGTTGCCAGTCGTAAGAAACACAAAAAATACCTCAAAAGCGAGTTGGATTATTTAGAATTTGTAAAGTGATATTCAATAACAATACCAGTTCATTTCGTCCATATTCATTTACATGACATGATCATTGTTTAAATGCCAGAGTAATCGATTAAGCTATCAATAGTTAATTATATTCAGTCTATATCGTCCGATTGCAGGGCAAAGCCCTCCGTACTTTCCTTCCGTTTCTCGCGGTCTTGAAATAGAATGGGCCAATCTATCAGGAATGTATCTAGCTCGTCTCGCCATCTCCGTCTTGGTCTGCCGCGTTGTCTGCGTCCATTGTTGGGAACCCATTCGGTTGTTCTTTTGGCCCGAAGTTCGACAGACATGCGGCTGAAATAGGTAACAGTAAAATTATTATATAACTTTTTTAATATTTCTTTAATTCGTGGATAAGTTATGATAACAAAGTAGTAATGTATTTTTTTTTTCTTTTTTTACGCTTAATAGATCCATGTTTGGCCACTATCTCGCCTGATGTGAAGCGATGATGTGGCCTAAGATGAAACACATAGATCTAGAGAGAGACGGCAGTTGAGCGGCTGCTCAGACCCGTCTCCCCGATGGTTCACCGAACATCATCCCGAAACACGACTAGGTCGTTTGACGGTATGGCTTTGTTCGGTGGGTGGTATTACAACCACGGCCAGAGCCTACCACTCCAAAGCGCGTAAGCGGGTTTCATAACGATGTTTTCCTTCACCGTTTTGGAGCGAGCGTGCAAAATCTGCACTTCAACATACGCTCAACGATCACAGTCGTAAATCCTGGCCCCTAACTAAGACTCCCTTCCTATATTTAGGGAACCAGGTAAAGGTACATTACGTAGGTACGTTTTTTGTGAAATTGAGTAATGAGACGAGCAAGTCGTTCGCCTGGTGGTAAGCGCCACGCCCGCCCATAACAACTACAGTGCCATCCAGAACTTTTAATACCATAAAATTACTGTGTAAATAGCACTGCATTGCGCTCATCACCCCGAGACTTCAGATATTAAGTCACATACTTATGCCCAGTAATTTCGGTGACTATCATGTCCTTCAAACCGGAACACTGTACTACGAGGACCATGGACCGTACAACACCCAGACAAGAAACAAATGCTTGCGCTTTTTTTCTGAGAACGTTTGTCCCGTTGCGGGATTCGACCCCCAACCTCAGTGCATGAGATTTGAACCAATCTACCCAACCTCTACACCACAGAGGCTGACAATATAAATCGACTTCAATAGACGCCTAATATAAATTATGTACCTAGTCACGTCTCCATCACACTTTCATAGATATCGCAAAATAAACTAAACATTTCTCTATTGCTAAGTAAACATTTGCAAATATCGTGCTAAGACAACAGTGGTATCTTATAACAATGTTGCAACAATAATAATTTAATTAGCCGTGTTTGTACAAACCAGTCTAGTACAAATTCTATGATAAGTTGTGTGTATTTAGTTCATACAATGATGCAGTATGTACTTTGCAAATCATTTAGCAAATTGTATGACTGTTACGAGTTTGTATGCTGTCTTAAGGCTGGACCACACCGAATCCGGTTGCAGTCCGGTCCGGTGCAGACGCGTTTGTGAGGACTAGTAAAGTATGAAATTCTACGAAAGACGTCACACTGTATGCAGTCAGTTTGCAGTACGTTACAGTAGCTGTGCGAGTGCTACACATAGAATGTGCGTACTAGCAAAGAATACTAACTAATTACGTACCTACGAGGGTCAAACTGAAAGTTCTTAGAAAATCAAAAACTGATTAAACCAAGTAGTTAGTTATTACTATTATTATATCTTTTCAAAATAGTATCCGTTCACGTCAATACATCGCTGCATCCGATGCAACGACTGAGACAAGCACTTTGCCCACTCGTCCTTAGGGGTCTCTTCGACGGCCTTTTGAAATGCTGCCACAGTTTCCTCAGCGTCCATAAAGCGTTTTCCTTTAAGTTTTTCTTTTATTTTTGGGAATAAATAAAAATCACATGGTGCGAGATCGGGACTATACGGCGGATGACCCAGTAATTCCACGTTTGACGTCGCCAAATAGTCGATCGTTCGCCTGGTGGTGTGCGACGAGGCGTTGTCGTGGTGAAGGAGGATTCTACTGCGAGGTCGTTTCTCCCGAACTTTTTCCAAGACAAATGGCAAACAATTGTTAGTATACCACTCCGCAGAAACTGTTTTTCGATCCTCTAAAGCAATTGTCACGAAATGACCTGTCCTTCCGAAGAACGACGCTACCATCTTTTTTTCACGCTTCGACCTCTCTTCACTTTAGTTGGCAACACCTCGGAAGGAAACACCCACTGAGCAGACTGTCTTTTGGTTTCGGGATCATGACAGTAAATCCAGCTTTCGTCACCCGTAAGTATCTATGTCGAACACAGCATTTAAGTCACCTCCGTTAAATCTTTCAAGCATTTCACGGCACCAATCAACACGATGGAGTTTTTGGGCCTCGGTCAAAATATGAGGTATCCATCGCGCACAAAGCTTCCTGACCGCTACATCTTCATGGAGTATTTTGTGCACTTGACTCATACAGATGCCTAAGCTTGTCCGAATTTGCTGATAGGTCACTCTTTTGTCAGTCTCCATCATACGACGCACAGCACAGATGTTATCTTCGGTCGTCGCCGTAGCCCTTTACACCCGAAAGAAAAAAGTTGCAAACATTTAGGAAAAAGTTATTTGGGGGGATTTCTAGGAGTATAAGGAAGCTAGGAAAAATGCAGAAAAAAACCCAGAATTTTCAGTTTTCCTGAAAAGGTGCCCTCACGATCGTGACACTTAGGTATAAGCTACAAGTCTCACAATAGTGAGTGTTATCTTAAAAATTTAATTTTTCTTTAAAAAAACAACGAATTAAGTATTTATTATTATATATTTATTTGAATAACTTATTCATTAATAAGTTTTTATCATTTAACAATAAATTAAACCTCTTTCTAACTAATTCTGTAACAAAAATCAGTAAAATTTCAAAATTATCAAAGTCAACCTCTGACAAACTTAAAGTACCTAATAGAATAACAATTATTTTCATTTTTAGGAAAAAAAGAGGTCACTTATCATTTTAATTTATGGTAGAGAGAAGCAAAACCACATAGCTTGAAAAATTGTAACTACATATTATGGTTTGAGGTGATAAAATTGGAAACAGTTTTGGTTTCGAGAAAGACACAGGTAACCACCACACTTGGAACATTTAATCTTTGATCGGCTATGGCTTCCCTCCATCATGTAAGACCTTGGTGCCTTCATGTCATCAAGCACAGCCAGGTGATCATATCCATCATATATTTTGCCCTGTGATGGGCGTATTGGTCTGTATTGCCTATTAGGCGGTGGCTCGTTTTCAGAATCGACGTCTATGTCGTCGCGGCGGTCTTTTTCTGGAAAACTAGTTAGAAGTGTCAGCAACACTGAAACGATAATCCAGCTGTGTCAGAATTTCCTTTCTCGGGTAATCATTTGCTAGGCAATCATTTTTGTATCAGCATCGGCCAGTGAAAGGTATCATCTACTCATCTATAGAATAATAGGATGGAACTTTTTCCACTTTGTTGCAGGTATCCTGAACCCGTTTGATATATCGGTTGCACCTTCCAAAGTGGGTTGTTGGACTCAGTTTCAGTTGGCTGACCGTGATCAACTACACGAAGAACATTGCGTAAAGTTATAAATCGGTCGCGAACTGTTTTGTCGGCAATAAGTCCAATCTTCATTTTAGCTCGCCAGTACATCGGCATTCGTGGGTATGGAAGATATCCCATGAGAATATGCACACCAAACACTTTAGCTATTTCAGTTTTAAGTTCTAGGCCAGTCTTTCACATGTGATATAAGTTTGTACACCGAGCAGTATCCTCATAGAAACTTTCATCAAAATAATCATGAAGATATTCGGATGGTGTACGAACTGGGTTTTTTGGTACACTTAGTAGTCATGTGGCTTATCGGTAAAAGGAATAATATTCTTCCAGGAGTCTCCATGACCATATTGCTGCTGATCCCGTCGATTCGCCGTAGTACGAAAACGTCCTCTTCGTGATTGCACTCGCTGCAAAGTAGTACCACGAGAACTCCCTCTGCTTTCAATTTGCCGCGAAGTAGTACTAGGACAGTGTCTCCTATTTAGGGTCGTTATCTGACTTAGAGGTTTGGGTTCTATTTCATCGCCTGAACCCTCAGAATTCTCGTTCTCGCTACAATTTCAGTGAGAATACGCGGCCCTGATTCTGAATCTTCTTCGTCGTGGAATTCTTCGATGTCTGACTCAGTTCCATCGCCAAGGAATTCGAAGAAACGGTCATCAGATATAGGAAGCACTAAAACAAACAACTTCTTAGCCAAAATACCAACTTTTAATCAATAAACAAAAAACTAAGTTGAAATCAATTTATAGGGTTATGACCGAAGGGCCACGACCGTGCTACTTGAAGTTTAGGTACAATTTATTTGTTACTTACAAAACAAAATAGCAAAAATAGTTAATAGTTCATTTGATTAATGTGTATATAATAAAATTAAACAAAAACAATAGTCAAAATATAACAATAATCAGTAAAACACAATACTTACACGTGTCGCCGGTCGGATCAAAATACACAGCCATCTTTAACCTCTGATTGACACAAACTAACAACCCATTCCACGACTCGGGCGCCACTACGCGCAAGTTTACATTCAATTTGCCGCCAAATCGTAAAACAAATGACAATTGAATGAAATTCATACTCAATAATATTGGCAAAGAGGCCATTTTCAAAATTTAAGTTATTTTTTTATTTATTTTGTTTACAAGTGGCCAGTTAAAAACAAAACTAAACACTTTCAAACTCACTTTTTTCACTTTCTTTTTTCTATCTTTTGTTTAAAAACTTTCAGTTTGACCCTCGTACTAGTACGAGCACTACTAGTAACAGACGAAAAACTAACCGCACGCACGCAGGTGCGGGACGGGCGCGTGCAATGTAGTTACAGCGCGAGTGACGTAGTATTCAACGGGCTTCCTTATTGGACGTCACACCGACCGGGAGCACGCGAACTGCGGAGCGGAACTTGTACAGTCCTGTGTGACGCTCTACGGACTACACCTGCACTGCAATTGAAGTGCACTGCACCGGACTGTGCTTGGTGTGCTCCAGCCTTTATAGTGCAACAAGGTTTTGAATGAAAACGGCCAAGTCGGAATTAACAATTGAACGTCGATCTTCCTCATATCATGGCCAGTCCTGGTGTCGCAGTTACCAGTCACCGCAGTACCTTACGAAGACCTCCGACGTGGTCTAACGACTGTTATCCTAAGCCAACAACCGGGACTGACGGACAATTTAACGTGCCCGAAGCACGGTAGCGCTCAGATAATCTAAGTAGTGACCGCAGCTAGTACATCTGTGTAGGGCGAGTAGTGAGCACGGTCATTTCGTTATGAATCGTCGCCAAAGATGAAACACATACCTATAGATATAGGAAGACGGCAGTTCAGTTTTCAATCAACAACGGTGCAACTGCCAGGATCTTGGGGATGCTGTCTACTGGTAGTAGGCTCGAACATTTGTGCTATCAATGTAAGGTCCTATGCCTGTTAATCTTCTATAGGATTTAATTTCGGGGAACGTGCACAGGCACTTCACGACCTGATTCCACCCTCCCCGTTCCATCTTAGAACGAGCAGAAATTCGGCCAAATATCACACGTATATAGTAGACATTCCGCCAACTTGTAAATGCGTACTGTTAAGAAATGGAACTCTTTGCCGTCTTCTCTGATGCCTGATAACTATAATTTGGGTATCTTCACCCAAGTTATCAGAGGTAAGAGTGTATAGGTATCTTATAAATCTACGTGCTCCATTTTTAGCCACATCCTCGTTATGAATTTTACCAAGCCTCTTTGGTGTAGTGGTTGGGCAGGTTGGCTGAAATCTCATACATCACCGAAGCCGTGGGTTCGTTTCCAGCGACGGGATGAAAGTTTGCACAGAAAAAAGAAAGTATTTGTTTTGTGCCTGGGTGTTCTGGGACCATGATCCTGGTTCCCTAGATAGGGCTTCCTAATTAGGAGCCAGAATCTATGTCTAAGATCGTTGGGCGTATTTATGTATTATTATTTATGTAAATTTTCCTTTTTCAAGCTGACTAGACGATGAAAATATTGTGTCAATTGTCGTTCTAAATAAAATTTTAATCCAGTGATGCAAACATAAGGATCATAACAAACCGGACTTCCTACTGTTTCGGGAAAAAAATTATAGTATGACAGTTTTGTATCGCAATCCCTTGCACCTGAATTTTCAAAATCTATGCAGAACGTATAAAGCCTTATTATAGACGCCAGAGATAACAAATTCCTATATCTCAGTTTTGCTTCCAAAATCATACCATATAAGTCATGGCTCGCACGTTCAGAAACATTAGTGTGCATACATTTTAATACCATGTCAAATTCACTATTTTTACATTCGCCTCTTTTAATGCGCCTTGTTATTGAAATCGCTAGAGCGACATGGTACTTCAAGGTAAAGTATGCATGTATTATATCATCATACGCACAATTTGAGTGAACAGCACGCGTTGGTTAGTTTTAACAATGGCAGTTCACGTTTTGTCGGTACAAAGATTTGGAAATAGAATATTTAAATGTGCAGAAGTGACATTACGACACGCGGCACAAAATATACCTAGGTATACTCGTATTAAAAAATATTGTGCATGACTCTATTAATCACTATAAATAAATGTTCTGGGTGGCATTGCAATTTTTATGGGCAGGCCTGGCGCTTACCATCAGGTGAACGACTTGTGCGTCTCATGACTCAGTTTCATAAACACAAAGGAGTTAATACGAAAAGTTATAAAGGACTTTTAGAGACACGACCTTCAGCAATGAAGAATACGACTAAGAAGAAGTTAAAACTACCTCACATGATGACATAATAATTATAATCCTTACTAATATTATAAATGCTAACTCTGTCTGTCTGTCTATCTATCGCGCTTTCACGCCAAAACGACTGAACCGATTTAAATAAGACAAACCTGTTTAAGGTTTATAAGGTGTTAGATATTTATGAAAAGTTGTAAAATTTATAAAAAAAAAAAAGAAATTTGGTACACAGTCTAGAGCCTGAGAAAGCACATTGGCTACTTTTTTATTTTTTATTTACTTTTATGGAAAATTGTCGGGAACAGGTTAGATAACTTCATTACTCGAACGAAGTCGCGGGCAACGGCTAGTAGTAGATATGTATGCATATCCTTCGTATAGGTACCTCTCAAATAGGTATTATTTCTGTCCTCACAGAGACAAGTCCCCATCTACCCTACCTACTCACCATTCCTACGCCCCTATAACTCCAAATCATCAGTCCAACTGTGAATGGTAACATCACCATTATGACGTCAGCATTCATGTGGAGTGGCCGCCACTCGAACACATGGGTCCGGGTTCGATTCCCATTCTGTTTGGAGATGTTTTGTCGTAAGTGGGATTTAATAGCTATTGTTAGTTTGCAAGTTGTGTGTTATGGAATATTATTGAGTTAGGGCGCAAGTGCGTTGACGAGTCTTGAAAGAATGTCACTTTTTCTAGTTTTTACTCGTGGAAGATCTCTCGTATGTGGGAGGGCGTCTGGGTGCTTTACTAGATGCGTTACCACCGCTTTGCCAGTTATTCTGCCGCCAAGCAGTAGCGCGGAAGCACTACTGTGTTTCGGTTTGAAGGGCATTGTAGCCAGCAAAATTACTGGGTATATGGGACTTAATATTTGATGTCTCAGTGATGAGCGCAACGCAGTGCATCACAGTTATTTTAACGATTAAAAGTTCTGGGTCGCACTGCAATTGTTATGGGCAGGCGTGGCGCTTACCATCAGGTGAACGACTTGTTCGTCTCATTACTCAATACCATTAAAACAAAAACAAAAAGCTTTGGTAATCACGTGATTTTTGTTACATCAATTTGACATTTGTTACAGAAATGACGTAACAAAAAAAAATTTTACTCTGTATTTATTTTTATTTAATTGTGGTGATAAGAGGGCTGGTTCATTTCTTGCTCGAAGATTAGCGATAGCCATTCAACGTGGGAATGCAGCCAGTAGTCTTGACACCAACTGTACTTATGTATATAATTTGATGATATTATATTTTTTATATATTTTTAAGGTTATTAGACTTTTTGTAAATTGTATTGGGAGTGTAAAATAAACAATTTGGAAATAGCTATTCTATAATATATTTTATGTATTTTATTTATTGTTATCTTTAATTCATCATCATCAGCCTATGTCAGCCACAGCTGGACATCGGCCTTTCTCTAGGACCAGTCTCGATAGAGTCAAAGACTTTCTCATAGAAAACTGCTAAATGGTGTTTAGATAATATATTTTTAGTAATTTGGATGTTTATCACTTTGTTTTCCGAAAAAAATAGTCTACAGATGCTAGACACAGAGACCGATGATACTCTTCGGTCTTCCGTATTTTCTTTTTTTTTTACGCTTTATAGTTCTATGTTTGGCCACTATCTCGCCTGATGTGAAGCGATGATGTGGCCTAAGATGGAGCACATAGATCTAGAAAGAGACGGCAGTTGAGGGGCTGCTCATACCCGTCTCCCCGATGGATCACCGAACATCATTCCGAAACTCGACTAGGTCGCTTGACGGCATGGCTTTGTTCGGTGGGTGGTATTACAACCACGGCCAGAGCCTACCACTCCAAAGCGCGTAAGCGGGTTTCATCACTATGTTTTCCTTCACCGTTTTAGAGCAAGCGTGCAAAATCTGCACTTAACTATAAGTCATTGGTGCAGGGCCGAGTCGGGATTCTAACCCAGGTGCGTCTGATCGAAAGGCGCATGAGTTCCCGCTGAGCCACACTCGCTCTATAATTTGCCTCATTGTTTGGATGTGGTATATGGTGCCGTATCCTCCTCGAAACCCGGCCTGCTCTGGAGGCTGAAACTCATCGCCCACCTTCCGTCTCCATCATCAGATCAGTTGGCTGTCACCATAATATTGCTTTGGCTTTGACAAGTATGCAAAATTTCAACACCGTAGGACAAGAGGAAGTGGTTCTGATTCAGCTTGCAAGATTTGACCCAAACAAACAAACACTGCAAGTTAAATAAAAGCTTGTATTAATGTTTCATCAGAGAGACGATCATATGAAAGGATAAACTCATGAGAGCATAAGTATAAATAAATAAATAATATATTATATATTTACACTTAACGCTTTGACAATAGATGTCTACACTTATAACTACAAACTAGGAAATATTTGTAGTAGGTATTTATACCCTTCAGCATTGAAACGAACCTCCGATCAATGCTTAGAGGAATGAAATCAAGTCGATCTCAAATTGTTTTGCAAATGTCCACAAGGGATGTTTATTAGATTTGCACAGCGGCCCTTTATCCCTTCCTTTGTTGTTTATATTATGTAGTAGATATAGTGATGTGTAGGTATTCATGTACGTCAGTATATCTTGTTATTATTTTTAAGTATTTCTCTTTTTGAGTACTTACCTTTTATTATGTTTGTATGACCTTTTACTTTTCCATTTTCCGAGTGTAGGTCCTTTGTCCCCGTAGGCCTTGTCCCCGCCACGGGGACAACACGACGTCATTAAGTTTTCGTACCATTGTCCCCTTTACGAAAATACAGCCAGGTTAGTTATGTTAGAACTGTGAACACACAGCGCGAGCCGAGCGAGCGAAGTGAGCGTGCCGCGGCAGCGGCCGGCAAAGTGCCAGAAACTAGTTTTTCCATATAAAGTTTACTTTACTATATCAACGGAAACCGAGTAAGGGGACATCGGGACGTCTGTCCTCGTTCAACGGGGACACGGCTTACGGGGACAACGGACCTACATCATTTTCCGCAGTACGCCAAGGTTAACTGGAAGATAATGCTTACTAGCATTAAGTTCGCCTATGTACTTACAAATTTGTTTGTGCAATAAGGAATTTTCTATCTACCTTCGCCGCTGGTGTGTTGTTTTGTTTGTGTTACGGCTTTCTTATTGATACCTATCGATGTATATCGATGTATCGATGTACATTTACTGCGACAGGAATCGTTTCAATGAGAACATAAACATATAACAATAATTTTGATTGGGATTCGTTGGGGGTTCTAATCTAATTAAGTGACCTAGTTAAAAAGTTGGGTTGTTCTGAAACAAATGAGGAAAGAAAATGGCCTAAAAATAAATGTAGTGTCACGTGTATGTATATGTTCCCTACCTCCTAACTACCCTGTGTATTTGGGAGTTTAAGTGAGAAGGCAGAGTTCGTGCAACAAATTTATTAAGGCGGTAAGCTCGGCCAGAGGGGTCACAAGAGTGGGTTTCGAGCGACATACATTAGGTACGCTGATTCTATTTTCCTTCACTGGTCCAGTACTATCCTGAAGGCGGCCGCAGATGTAGGTGGGCGCTCGTCGTGAAGACCAGGATCAGGGTTGCAGCTCCTGCTTTGCTTCCATCTGGACTGTACAGCAAGCAGAAGCTGCAACCCTGATCCTGGTCTTCACGACGAGCGCCCACCTACATCTGCGGCCGCCTTCAGGATAGTACTACAACATATACAACATATACAATATAACATATACATACACGTGACACTGGCGCCCAACGTGGGGCGCCAGTGTCACGTGTATGGGTTCCCTACCTCCTAACTACCCTGTGTATTTGGGAGTTTAAGTGAGAAGGCAGAGTTCGTGCAACAAATTTATTAAGGCGGTAAGCTCGGCCAGAGGGGTCACAAGTGTGGGTTTCGAGCGACATACATTAGGTACGCTGATTCTATTTTCCTTCACTGGTCCAGTACTATCCTGAAGGCGGCCGCAGATGTAGGTGGGCGCTCGTCGTGAAGACCAGGATCAGGGTTGCAGCTTCTGCTTGCTGTACAGTCCAGATGGAAGCAAAGCAGGATGGTGATGGTGGGTTCGGTTATGTAACCAATAATTTCGGAGTCCGATCTTTGAACCCTGGAACGCGCCATTAAAAAAAAAGTGTTAAGGCCTGTCCCAGTACTTCTGTGAGCGCCCACGGCAACCGCAGATGGAAAGCACTAGGAAAGTAGTGGTGTTGCCGTGGATGTTCACAATCAGAAACGGAGATTACAATAATGATTGTGAGATAAAAAACAAAAGGATATACTACATTAAATTATTTTGTGAAAATGCGAGGGTGGAAATAAAATGAAGTGAAAAGAAATGAAGAGAGTGAATAAGCCACTTGCATAGAAAACCATTCTCTACTGTAGCAATAATATGTAAATGATGGATTTAAATGGTTACTACGAAATGGTTATTACTTTATAAAGAATTGCTAAAAAATCCCAAGCAAAGAAAAGAAACTACGTTAAGTCACACAATCTACCTATCATTTAGAAAAATGTGCACCACTTACCCAATCTGGGGTTGAAAATCACACCTACCACATATATTTAGGTTTCGAGGAACGCTAAGTGACGACAACTAATAAATTTCGGTTACGAACACAATAAAAAAAGGGTATTGCGAACGTATTAGAGACCGAGCATCAAAGTGACGTGCGTTCGAAATGAAAGATATCGGGCGTCTGTGGGCCGGGCGGCGACCAGTGCGGCGCCGGCGCACGGCCGGTGTGCCTGCGCAGCGTACTATACATTAAACTGTGACTCCACCGATGACGCAAGATTGCGCGATGCGGAGAACAATAGATTCGTCCATTGGACGTTTTAAAATGCTACTTTCAATATATAACGTGTTGATGATGTATTAAATTATTATTTAGTAAGTAGTTTTTAAGTTTAATTATAAATATTTAGTTAAATGTAAATAATTTCGTAGGTATTTAAGCTTCTAATTTAAGATTAATATACCTTACGATGACTTAGAAATATACATGTACGTATAAAACGTTACATTACCCCCCTCGTCACGAAAAGGGTTTTATTCTTAAATAAAACCCGTCTAAAAACTTTCGACAGCAATTAACATTACACATTCATATTATCACCTAACATTCAACCTTTCAAAATTCACCTAATAATCATACAAGCAACGAGATCATAACAATATGATGATCTCGACGCATTCTTTCGTAGACAGGGCACCTGTGATATATTGCACAGTTGACCAATATTAATTGCAAGATGGTAAAACAACTAGTGGGATATTGACATTCTATCTACGTACATGAAACAAAACAATGAAAACAACAAACAATGAAAACAATATCTATCGAAAATTATTATTATTGACAAGTTTTAAGTCATAATAATAATTTAATGTCGTCATAATAATAATTTAGTTTTAATGTCGTAATATACACCTCTAATCCGAACTTCATATTCCAATTCCGAGTTTTGAAGAGACAGATACCTAATAGATAACATGGTAACCTTTGAGAATAAACCAGTTGGACAAGTGGTGACAAGTAAAAGTTAAAAAAACACACGTTCTCCGCTCTGTTACAAATTTAATTACTGAACGTATGGTTTTTTTAATATTAGTAAAATCAGCAAAAATTAAGACAAGTTAGTAACAAAAGATAAAAAACAATTGCTACTAATGTGTACAGCTTCGGTATAACAAGAACAAAAGAAAAAATTGAAATTTAAAAAAAATTACTAAAATTTTTCAAGCGCCATTTTAGGCACCAAAAATAAAAATTATAAAATTCTGCGATTAAGTGATAACAATAAGTAATAGGACTAATAACGATTATGAATTACAAAATATATTAATTTTTAGACTTACGTACACTTTAGTAACTGTAAAACCAAAAAATAAAAATTACGTTTTACAAAAAAAACCACAAACACACACTAACTACAACCAAGAAGAAAGATAGAATCAGGTATGTATGTTTACCACGTATAGGGGCGCCAGTGTCACGCACATTTTTCTAAATGATAGGTAGATTGTGTGACTTAACGTAGTTTCTTTTCTTTGCTTGGGATTTTTTAGCAATTCTTTATAAAGTAATAACCATTTCGTAGTAACCATTTAAATCCATCATTTACATATTATTGCTACAGTAGATAATGGTTTTCTATGCAAGTGGCTTATTCACTCTCTTCATTTCTTTTCACTTCATTTTATTTCCACCCTCGCATTTTCACAAAATAATTTAATGTAGTATATCCTTTTGTTTTTTATCTCACAATCATTATTGTAATCTCCGTTTCTGATTGTGAACATCCACGGCAACACCACTACTTTCCTAGTGCTTTCCATCTGCGGTTGCCGTGGGCGCTCACAGAAGTACTGGGACAGGCCTTAACACTTTTTTTTTAATGGCGCGTTCCAGGGTTCAAAGATCGGACTCCGAAATTATTGGTTACATAACCGAACCCACCATCACCATCCTGCTTTGCTTCCATCTGGACTGTACAGCAAGCAGAAGCTGCAACCCTGATCCTGGTCTTCACGACGAGCGCCCACCTACATCTGCGGCCGCCTTCAGGATAGTACTGGACCAGTGAAGGAAAATAGAATCAGCGTACCTAATGTATGTCGCTCGAAACCCACACTTGTGACCCCTCTGGCCGAGCTTACCGCCTTAATAAATTTGTTGCACGAACTCTGCCTTCTCACTTAAACTCCCAAATACACAGGGTAGTTAGGAGGTAGGGAACCCATACACGTGACAGTAGGTACCTATATCTATATACTCTGTGAGTTATTGTGTAAAAAAATAAATAGATAGTAATAAAATAATATATATACAAACACAGATACAAAAAACGGACAGAGACTAATAAATATGACAACTCCAACTTGTTTTTTTAGTCGTTTAGTTAGCGACTCGCACTCGCGGCTTACACGCCTGGCACTCGCGGCGTGTCTTGAACAGTCACAAAACAAGAGTATAATTTGTCAGTAAGCATCAGATTGGATTCCAACTAGTTAACACTGCTGTTGGCCTTATTTCTGAGAAGGAAACGAAAGCGGCAACAACGAGTTAGTTTAATTAGGAGTTCGTGGGTGTTGGAAGGTGTTCTTGGCTCATCGACAGATAGAGAGTAACTACTTTGAGCTTTTCAGCGAAATAATAACTCTAAAAATTTCGTTACAATAATTATTGTAGTAATTGTAACACTTTATTTTTTAAGTTTGTAATTTTTCTTTTGTTGTAATAAGTTCTGGTGGTGTAACAATAAAGAGTTATCTAATCTAATCTAATAACTAAAGTAAATTGTAATGTAATTCCGTTTTGATGAATATTATGGTATCGCAATTTTTTGTTTTATTTTACACTTAATAGATCTATGTTTGGCCACTATTTTGCCTGATGTGAAACGACGATGTGGCCTAAGATGGAGCACATAGATCTAGAGAGAGACGACAGTTGAGCCGCTGCTCAGACCCGTCTCCCCGATGGTTCACCGTACATCATCCCGAATCACGACTAGGAATGTAATACAATTAATTATCCTTCTTCTTCTTCGTTGATGGTCCATAACATGTGTTAATTAATTATTAATTCGTTGCAATAAATTGCGATACCATAGCATCCATCAAAACGGAATGTCAGGCATCAGGTGAGTGCGAGTGTACAATAATGAACAACAAGAATGACGTCACCGTGCTCAGGCGAACTCGTCGCGCACTCGCGGCCTGAAGCCTACTTCTGCTAAATAAATCTTTCTAGTTCCGATCTAATGTCGATCTCAGAAATGTCACAAATTGTAGTCATCTAACTTGAAAAATAACGTGAAACGTCATCTGTGTGAAAATTGAGAGTCATTAATCATAAGAACTATACATTATTAATAATAATTTACGGGTGACACTCACGTTTAAATTGGAGTAATTCATTCAACTATAGTTTCAACCACAACCAGTGGTCTTTTTCAAGGCGAGTGCGAAACGCTCGCGAACGCGTCACGCCTCGCACTGCGGGCTGCTGCACGCTCCGCTCGCTGCGTGAGCGTCGACGCTGGCTGGTGGACGTGAGTGTCACCCGTAAATTATAATTAATAATGTGTCCCAACCACGTTAATTTTCATAGAACTGTGGGATACAATAACGTATTGTTTAAATTACAATAAGACACATGTAAGTAGGATTGCACAATGCACACACAGGTAATAATAAGATAATATATAAACTAAGTTAAGAGAATTAAAGGCAGAATATATTTGGTCATCGAGAGTTTTAGTTATTCCTTAGATAGTCCCTTCATTGGTGACCCCGGACAGTGAACACGCAAATCAAAAGTTGACAATATACGACGTTAGCGAATCGGTCTGTTTGGCCTCCCACAAGCGGGTCTCACCAGACAGATTGAGAATGCGCACATAACGGCGATATTGCAACTATAGGAATCAAACAACAAACTACGAAAAGTTAATACGAAAGAAGTTTCGCGTCGATACCAATATGTTTTCATCCAACCAACCATTGCTTGCACCCCTGGCCAGTAATGTGTCCAACGCGGCTAGCCAGTCTACGCAGACAAGTGACGGCAAGATACAAGTCATAGTGACACCAGGTTCTCCGCCTAGCGACAACCCTACTGGTGAAGTGGCGACAGTAGCGGGTAAGATTATCGAGAACTTCGCCTCTGGTGAGGTAGCCCATGTCACGAGCGCGAGTTCTGCAGGCAACAACTTTTTAATACCCGAGTTATTGGCAAGTATTAACCAATTATCTTTGGAAGTAGCTGAACTACGCAAAAATCAGATAAATAATTACCGTCAGAGTCATCAAACGTTTCGAAGTCCACAATATAACCGATATCAAAATCGTTCAAAGTCAAGATCACGAGGACCGCGGACTCCAAACGATCCGGACTGGCTGTGCTGGATCCATTACAAATATGGAAAGTTTGCAAGAAATTGTGTGCAACCATGTGCTTGGAAACAACCATCGGAAAACTAGAACGAGTGTTGTCAAGGGCGGATGTCAGCACTATCCTTCCATCAAACCGCCTGTGCGTTATCGACTGCAAAAGTCGGTTACGTTTCTTAGTGGACACTGGCGCCAATATCTCAGTTTTACCCAAAATGAAAAATTCGATACCTCAGGATACTAAATACAAATTATTCGCAGCAAACGGCACTCCAATTACTACGTACGGCGAAAAGACAATGGAGTTAGACTTTCAAATGCGACGAACATACCGATGGACTTTTATAGTTGCGGGAGTCAAGCAACCGATATTAGGAGCTGACTTTCTAGAATACCACAATATGTTGATCGACTTGCGCAATAAAAGACTAATTGACGGAGTTACCGGATTACGGACTACAGGTTCAATCACGCGAACTGATGTACCTACAGTCAGAACAGTGGACATACGGTCTCCATACGCAGACATTATAGAGATGTATCCCGATATTACTAGACCAGTATCAGCGAAGTTTGCTCCGAAACATAACGTAACTCATCAAATTGTAACCGAAGGTCATCCAGTGCATTCAAAATGCCGTCCATTGTCAGCAGATAAATACAATAAAGTTAAGCACGAGATACAAAGTATGCTGACCGCAGGAATTCGCAGACCATCAAAAAGTGCTTGGTCAAGTCCATTGCATGTAACAACAAAGAAAAATGGTGACATACGCTTATGTGGAGATTATCGTAAATTGAATGCAATTACGAAACCAGACCGTTACCCTTTACCAAGATTGCTTGACTTTGTCCATTTACTACCAGGAAAAACCATATTTTCTAGGATAGATCTTAAGAGAGCCTATAATCAAATTCCTGTCGAAGATCCAGAAAAAACGGCCGTGTGCACTCCATTTGGTCTTTTTGAGTTCCCTAGAATGCCTTTTGGATTACGAAATGCAGGTCAAACTTTCATGAGATTTCTAAATTCAGTATTGTCAGATCTCGATTTTGTCTTCAGTTACGTTGACGATATTCTTGTTGTATCATCATCAGACACGGAGCACAGAGAACATCTGAAGAAACTATTTGAAAAACTAGATCAAAACGGCATAACTATAAATTTAGACAAATGTGATTTTGGCAAGCAAGAAGTTGAATTTTTGGGCCATTCAGTATCCAATAATGGAGTTCGTCCGTTACCAGAAAAAGTTAGAGCAATTGACGAATTTCCTAGACCAAGAACGTTAAAAGAATTGCGAAGATTTCTCGGAATGATAAATTTTTATAGGAAAAACATCCCACAAGCTGCAACGCATCAAGCTGAATTAAATAAGTATTTATGTGGAAATGTAAAAGATAGTTCTGAAATCGAATGGACAGAAACAGCGATAGAAGCGTTCAATCAATGTAAAGCTAGTTTAAAAAACGCCGTTACATTGAGTCCTCCTTCGCCTGAGTGTCAATTAGCTTTGATGACAGATGCCTCACAAACTAGTGTCGGGGCTGTTTTACAACAACTACAAAATGAAACATGGAAACCTTTAGCATTTTTTTCAAAAGCCTTGAGCAGTACCCAGAGAAACTACAGTACATACGACCGGGAACTTCTAGCGATATACATGGCAATCACATATTTTCAAGATGAAATTGAAGGAAGAGAATTGATTGTGTACACCGACCATAAACCATTATGTTACGCATTTCATAGCAATAAGACGACAACGAAAGAAAAAATATCGCCTAGAAGATTACGACATCTGAATTACATATCTCAGTTTACGACGAATATTCGACATCTAGCTGGATCGCGGAATCCGGTGGCAGATGCGCTATCTAGAATAGAAGAGATCAATTGTCCATCTACAGTAGATTGGGAAGAGATGGCGCGCCAGCAAGAACAGGATTTAGAACTAGATAATCTATTGAACAGCTCAAATAGGAAATGGAAGAAAGTAGACATTGGCCAAACAGTATTATGGTGTGAGAGTTCAACGGGTAAACAACGTCCATATGTGCCGATATCACTTCGCAAAAGAGTGTTCGACACTATGCATAACGTGACACACCCAGGGATCAGAACAACTAGGAAATTGTTAACTGCGACATATTTCTGGCCAAGTATGAACAGAGATGCAGGCGAATGGGCTAAAAAGTGCGTTTCCTGTCAACGAAGCAAAGTAATCAAACATAACAAGACGCCACTGGTGGAATTCCCTGAGTCAACAAGATTTCAACACGTGCACTTAGACATTGTGGGGCCATTACCCATTTCAGACAGTAAAAGATACATTGTTACTATGATAGACAGATCTACAAGATGGCCAGAAGCGATAGCAGTGCCAGAAATTACCGCCAATAGCGTTGCAAAAGAATTTTTTAATAATTGGATCTCAAGGTTTGGTTGCCCTTTAAGGATAACTACAGATCAAGGAAGACAATTCGAATCTAATTTATTTTCAGCTTTAGCTAAAATTATGGGTATCCAAAAAATTCGAACAACAAGTTACCATCCACAATCAAATGGCATGGTAGAAAGATGGCATCGCACACTGAAAACAGCGCTCATAGCACGGGATAATACCAAAGACTGGTCATCAGAGTTGCCAATCGTGTTACTTGGTTTAAGAACTGCCATGAGGAGCGATAGTAACGTTAGTCCAGCTCAAATGTTATATGGAATGAGTTTGCGACTCCCTGGAGAATTTTTGGAGCAGAAAACGCAACAAAATTCGCCAAATGAGTTCGTGCGTCAATTAAGTGAATCCATGGAAACATTACGTCCCGTGCCAGCAACAGCACACTCGTCAGAAAAGCCGTTCATTCATAAAAGTATGGCAAAGTGTGAATACGTTTTTGTACGAACAGATTCAGTAAAAAAACCGTTGACAGCACCATATGAGGGACCATTCAAGATATTAGAAAAACATGAAAAATATTTCAAAGTCCAATTACACAATCGAACAGCTGTAATCTCAATCGACCGACTCAAGCCAGCGTTCCAATTACAAGACGTCAGCAGCGAGGGCAATGATCCACCGAATGCTGAGTCAAAGGATCACACGGTGTCAGCGAACATGAAGACAATGAGACCGACTCGTGCCGCGCGCGTGGTGCGATTTGCATTGTGAATTTAGTAGTCAGTTATCAGGTTTTATTTTCTTGTTTAAGGTTAATATATATTTTTGTTTGTTTTGTAAATTCTAAGTTCCTATGTTTTTTTCTTTTAAAAGGGGGGAATAATGTGGGATACAATAACGTATTGTTTAAATTACAATAAGACACATGTAAGTAGGATTGCACAATGCACACACAGGTAATAATAAGATAATATATAAACTAAGTTAAGAGAATTAAAGGCAGAATATATTTGGTCATCGAGAGTTTTAGTTATTCCTTAGATAGTCCCTTCAGAACTATAGAGTTAGCTTCGTCCTAAGTTCGCAGCGTGCAAGCCGCAAGTTCGCCGCGTTAAAACGCTGGGAACGCGTTCGCGAATCGCTAGTGTGATAACGCTGTAAAAGTGACAAATAATATGATTCACTAGAGAACAATGTAAGACATACAAATTAATCTTGAATAGGTATTTTACATATGATTTCAAATGTGTTTAGAATATATAATACCTTTTTTGGAGTCAGTATGAAGATTGAAAAGTACCTATCACCTACATTAAAAAAAATAATATATATAAAAATGCCTTTTTATTTCCTGATAATAAAAAAATAGCTAAAATAAGTTATTGTTAGTATAAGTTATAAAATCATCTTTATATATTTATTGATTAAACTTATACAATTTTATAAAATCACCTACATTACCATGCATATATTACCGAAATATTACCTACATACTATATATTATTTTTCAGATATATTACCTACTTAATTATATTATAATGCCAGTTTAATTACTACCGGTTCAAATTTTTATGGGTATTTTAAAAATAACTTAGCTTTTTAGCTATAAGTGATTTACTCTGTTCCGAAGTTTATATTGTCATTAATAAACTTCTACAGTAGCGCCTACTATTTATTCATAAGCCGTTAAACTTTAATTGAAGACGATTCGCGCTCCCATTGTACCCTACTAATATCACAATATCGCCGTCAAAATTAAGAGTCCCAGAGACTGTCTAGATGAATTAAATGAATCTTACTTACCCCTATTCACTCCCCATAAAATCCAAAGAAAAATCGTCTTTGACAAAACTGCTTAGAGTTGAAGTTCGATTACAGTCTCCACTGACAAAAGAACTGCGTTTGATCGCGGTATTATCCACACAATAGTGTTCCACAGAGAAGATTCGTTGACAAATTGTTGATGAACTAATCTGAGTCTTGTGTTAGTTAAAATAGGGGTGGTTTTGATGGTGGTCGGAGCATAATATCACCACAGGGGTTCGGGAAGCCTACCCTCGTAGTGACGCCCCGCGAAGTAAGCTATGATCTGTTTCTGGATTGTCTTGTGGCTGGTAGTGTCGGAAATATGGCAATTCACTTAAATATCTGACAAGTTGTAGCTATTTTTATACTCGAGTGCAGAGTGCGTTAGTGTGAATTACGTAGAGCTGCAACCGAATTGCACTCTGAATGTGTTGAAATTTTAAAAGCATTATTATTACCCTTTATATTTAGAGAAATACTCAGTTTTCTAAAAAGAAAAAAAATACGGCTTGGTGATACCGTAGCTGAATTAGACAAAGCCCTTCTCACGCCTAGGGAATGGTCGTAATTTTTAAAAATACTTACTTATTTTCTACACCTATTGTTTTGGTTAATTGGCCATATAACCGTTTTTCTACATAATTCTTTAAACTCTCTATAATTCTTTAATCATTAGACTCTCGAACAAGATCCAGAGCCAGTCAGTCAGTCCAGACAGAGTCAGTCAGTCTTTCTCGATAGCTATATACAATCTAAGAAAATTCAAATGTTGAGTGAACTGGTACTATCTTGGCAAGCGTGCTAGATCGTCGACCGCATCGTCGCTTACCATGAGATGACATAGTGGTCAAATGAAAGCTAATTAGAAGTATAAAACAAAACAGAACACGTTTTGAAATACTATCGTCAGCTCTAGACACATCGTCAAAATCACTAATTCCGACTTGCACTGCAACGCAGATTAGAGCCCATGAATAGGAGTAATGAAATAAATATTTTGCCGGTGGGGCAAATTCGATAACGCCCGGGCGCGCAAACTCCCAATTTGACGCAACCCGGCCATTTGGCGAAACGCCTGGATTGTCCTCGGGTAAGGACCGTAACATTATTCTCTATGGCGTGTGATTGTGCGGAAACTAACTACCGGACTTTTTTATATGAGGTTTTGTGTAATGTATCTCTGTTAGTTATAGAGAGCAAGTCAAGTAGGCAGTATTTATTATCGGTTCAGTTCACTATGTTTTGGATGTTGAATAAAAATTACAATAGGGGATCGGACAGTAATCGAAAAAAAATTTAAAATGTAGTTAGAACGAATGTTTGTCGAATTCGAAAGATTATTCAATCAATATTTTTGTAAAATAATATTAATTTATATTTTTAAATCAATAAATAAAATCTAATAATTCTGTTATTTTTTATCTGTTCCGAAACACCAACACAGTGCATGACGTCATTTCAAAGTAAATACCGTGTGCGAAGCTTGTGTTTATTTTATATTTTTGCAAAACGATATGTTTTTCATGCCATGACGACCCTAATGTCTTTAAAATTCACAAATATGTGACAAATATGACAAGCTCTACGAAAGCAAACTTGCAAAGTAAATCACTTTGCAAGTTTGCGTTCGTAGAGCTTGTCGTTTTGTTGGCCAGCGCGTGACGTCATACGTCTGAAGTGACCTTTTGCGCGGCAATATTTAAAACATAACATTTAAACATAATTTTAGGTACGTTTAGTTAATTAAAATACTTTATTTAATTAAAATATTATTTTTCATGGCATATACACATGATGATTAATTTTAAACATTTTCTGAAAAGTTGTAGGATCCCCTATTGTTTGGGTCGTAGCAGCAGATATAAGATATCTTCAGCTTATGGATGAATTTTATGAACGTACAGGGTTCTTCTACTACATAAATAAAAATTAGATATTGTTCGTTGAGCGCATCACTTGATAACGGCTGTATCGATTCGATTTTTTTCTATGTTTGTTATAGTACGAATTAGGTTTTATGCATAGAAATATTGGAAGTTACCCGGAATCCCGGGAAAAAACTGAAAGTTCTTTCTCGCGTGGGTAAAACTGTGGGCCGGAGCTAGTAGATAATAATGCTTTCCTCTTTCGACCAGTCAGCCGTCCCAAGTACCGCTGGAAAGACGAAGTGGAGAAGGACTTGTGTGAGCTCCAGGTCGAAGAATGGCAGGAGTTGGCGCATGACAGACGGAAAGAGACGACGAAGACGGAGAGTGTGCGACGGAATCTCCTTTCTACCATCGGACAACAAGACGTGCGGAAACTCAGCATCCGTTTATGGTAAACATTCCTCCTGCCAGAACAAAGCGTTTCGCTTCATTTTTCATAACGCGAACAGCTATGGAATGGAACACCTTACCAGCGTCTCTGTTTCCCGATTCTTATAATTTAGGTGTCTTCAAGTCCCGAGTGAATCCGTATCTTCTAGGCAAGCATGATCCATCGTCGACCGCGTCGTCACTTTCCATCAAGTGAGACTGCGGTCAAATGCTTGCCTATCAGGGAATAAAAAAAAAACACACTAAACTGGCATCTTATATGGTCGGAGGCCAAGACTCACTTTGGGTCACTGCGCCACCCTAGTAAGTTAGTTTTTTCCTCTTTAGATCGTATCGCACCACAAATATTTCAAGATAAGGGGATATTCACACGGCACTTTTTTAATGTTCTTGCTACGATGAGCTACGGCTCGTAGCAATATCGTAGACGGAGACATAAACATATAGAGGTATTTCATATTTTATCCCCATTGACCCATGGGTCACTTTAGTTGTTACAATTACTATTATTATGTGTTTTCGAGTATTATGAACCCTCATTAAAACTAAATAAATAAAAAAACGTATTTATTTAGTTTTATGAGTGTTCATAATAGGTACTCGAAAATACTTGAAACGACCCTATGAAATTTCTTTAATAATTCTGTGCTCTACTAGTTCAGATTTTAGCTGTCCAGGAACAACGAGGCCCTACGGCACCCAGATATAAACATAATACTTGCGCTTTAAGGTATTTAAAGAAATAAATTAACATAAATCCATTTCTAAACATTACCTTTAAGGAAATAGCAAACATAAGGGCGACGACACACTGCCGATTCCCACCGGGTCACTCCAATCCAATGCTTATCCGACAAAAATCTGCTAAACTGTTGACTTTGCAAACTAAAATGGTACAAATAAGATTTCAATGAGTGCTCCGGGCGACGGTAGAGGGTTAAGTTTAATATGGGGTTGAATTAGTGGGGTGACAGGACGTAATAAAGTGTTTGGTAATTTTGGGCGTTCGTCTATTTGATCCCGGTTTAATTTATTTTCTGGTAAGTTGAAAGAAGCCTTTTGTGAGTTGAGCTCTTGGTGAGTTGCTTAAAATCTGAGATGCCCTGCGCCCGGTACAGTTAGAAAAGTATACATCATTATTTGCAGTAGTGTTTTGTAGTGCAGCATTATTTTTATTCTTATCATCACTTAATTGCAACGGATCTTGGTAATCCTCCAATTACGTTGTAAATAACTGATAATACCGACATGTAATTAGTGCGATTCCTGTCGCCGCGAGCGTGTTTGCAGTTCGCACTGCAATGTCACGTGTCTGCAGTTCGCACTGCAAAGTCGCGTGTCTGCGCTCGGCCTTATGATTAGAATTGTAATGATGTGAGATGAAATAATAAAGTAGCGTGAATTTGATTTTAGTCAATATAAACAAAGGTTTATGTAGAGATAAGAAATAGAACGAGTGTGGCTCAGTGGGAGAACCTACGACTTTCAATCTGACGCACCCGAGTTCGAACCCGCTGGCCCCTCACCACTGACCTTCATAATTTATGTGCGCATCTAACACTCGCTCTAAAAACGGTGAAGGAAAACATCATGAAGAAAGCGGCATGTTACGAGAATTCATCTCAAAAATTCGAGGACATGTGACTTCCACCAACCAGCACTGGGAGGAGGGGCACACAACGTAATGGGCTGATGTTGATGGTGAGAAAGGTCTACCTAGAAATATAGGTAAAATAGGAAAAATATAGCAGATTTTCTTAAAAATACAAAATGCATTTTTTTTTAATGGACGGGGTGATGAGACGAGCAAGTCGTTCGCCTGATGGAAGCGCCACGGCTGCCCATGACAATTGCAGTGCCACCCAGAACCTTTAATACCATAAACAGTACTACTATGTATGCACTGTGTGTGCATTGCACTCATCACCCCGAGACATCAGGAGTTTTTTAATCTGTTAATCATATTTTTAGGGCATCAATGACAGTTGAGTTTGACATTGTCATGGATTTATAGGATTCGTCAGCAACAAATTTAATCAAAACTGATAAAAATAACTGAGACAGTCGAAACATAATAATTTCATCCCCTAGCTCTTGATAAACAACAAATTACATACCAACGTCAACAAAACACTTCGCAAGCAGCCAAGTGAGAAGTTGTAATCTAGCACTTTGATGTGTCGGCCACGTGGCGCGATCGCTGTGCGATCATCGACGCCTTTTCATTAGATGCAAACACTTATTGAATGTTGCGCATAGGGATTGCAATCCCGCACCTCATTCAATCCCGCGGGATTGATATGCGGGATTACTCAATCCCACATCTTTGAAATTATGTTATAAAATCAAATTGAAATTACAGACTTTTGTATAAAATTCAACTTTTATTAAACATTTCTTACATTAAGCAACGTAAATTATTTCTTTTTTATTAATTAAGTATAAGTAATTAGTAATCTGTTTTCTCAGATTCATCTTTAAATGTTTGGCATAGTTTTGTTTAATATTACAATTACTCTTAACAACAGTTTTATATTTTTATTTCTGTCTTATTCATATTATAACTAATAATCAAATCACAATTTTCTCTTAGATGCTATGACTATAATACCAACCTATGGTGATAACTTTCTTAAGAAGCAAATTGCTCGCTCTGAAGGAGCAAATGGCATTTATTGTATCATCTCCGAGCCTGCTTCTGAGTGAACTGCAAATATATCCTGATGCTGAAAACGCTCTCTCGGCTTCTACGTTAGTAGGCTGAAGCGTCAGGATATATTCATAGGCGAACGTCAGGTACGGCAACGTCGCGCTCGTGTTACTCGCGATTTACGCGAAAGTTTTAGCGCCAAATTTTTTTATTTGCTGGATCCGCATATCCGCGCTTTAAAGGTGCGGGATCCAGCACATTAATAAAAGCAGCGGGATCCCGCGACAAAGCGTGATCCCATTTTGCAGGATTGCAATCCCTAGTTGCGCAGTGTGTGCGGGACTTTATATAGTTAAGTGATATTGAAACATGAGCTTTAGAACAACCATATTTGATTGCTTTTTACTTTCATCGAAGAATAGAATGGAATAGAATAGAATAACTCTTTATTATAACACCATGATATGTGTATATATCTATATGTGGAAACTGCTAAATAGTGTTAAGATAATTGTTTTATTAGTAACTTAGATATATATCATTGTAAGTTTTCAGAAAAAAATGATACGGAAACAATTAAAACTAAAATAACAATTAACTCGAAGGTTCTTTTACAAAGTTTTAAATTTACATGAGGTACACAATTAAAAAATTAAGCTTTTTGTAACAATGTGGTGAGACGAACGGGTCGTTCACCTATTGGTAAGCAATACTTTGCAATATCCTGCGCAAGCACTGCTCTCGTCACCCTGAGGCAATATAATAGCATTACGCTTGAAACAGCGCATTTTAAACCAAATAAATCCTACCTTAAGGCGGTTCGTTTTTCATACACAATTCAACCAAGATCAACTGTTCACTGAATAGTAGAATTGCCTAAATTGTTGTGTACTGAACTATTTACGGGTAGCTGTTTAAGCAAAATCAATAAAATTTTACAATTTATTATCAGATTTTAATATCAGACTACATTAACTTTGAAGCGTCTAAATGAAAAGATCAACTTTATTAATAAAGTAATTAAAACCTCAGTTTAGAATAAGTGACGCCATCTAGCGAGACAAGAGATGTAGGCGACCTTAACGAACTACCTTAAACAGTGGGATACGTAGATAGGTACGGTATATTAGTAGGTAGGTATATCTAATTTTTATTACTTTTATTTAGCGGAAAACCTCAAACGGCGCAAATATACAAATCTCGACCGAGGTTGCATGTTTGTGCCGTTTGAGGTAGAAACATTACGACCGTGGGGGCCGAGCACCATAGTTAGGGACTTGGCAAAACGTCTGGTGGAGGCGACGTGTGACCAGAACGCTGGCTCATATTTGGGTCAGAAAATCAGCATTGCCATTCAGCGTGGCAATGCGGCCAGCGTTCTGGGCACTTTCCCTTCCACCATAGGCATTTTAGAATAATTTTATTATATTTTGTATATATATTTAAGTTATTTTGTATATATATTTAATCAACTTTATATCATAATATTTTTAATACTGATATTTAAATTGACGACATTTTGACATTAATTAAAATTGACTTAAAATAATCTGACAATTTGAATTTCATTTAATCATAGTTTTTGAAATTATGTTATTGCTATGGTAGAATGTTAGGAATTATCTGTATTTGTCATATCCGGCAACAATCCAGCAATAAGAATTTGTTTGGATTTGATTTGGGTGTCTATGCGTTTTCAATACAACTCATTAGCTTTAGCTTTGACGTTGCAGATCTACACCTTTATAAAGGCTTATACACACTAGCAGTCTGGCTCAAACGTGGCATAATCTCACTCCTGCTATGCGCCGAGTGCGCTCGAGAGTGTGTCATCAGTCTGAAAGGCACTATTTTCGTACGTTGCAGACGGGCGATTGTGACTAAAAACATCATGAAGAAAGCGGCATGCTACGAGAATTCACTTTGACTAAAAGCATCATGAAGAAAGCGGCATGCTACGAGAATTCACTTTGACTAAAAGCATCATGAAGAAAGCGGCATGCTACGAGAATTCACTTTGACTAAAAACATCATGAAGAAAGCGGCATGCTACGAGAATTCACTTTGACTAAAAGCATCATGAAGAAAGCGGCATGTTACGAGAATTCATCTTGACTAAAAACATCATGAAGAAAGCGGCATGCTACGAGAATTCACTTTGACTAAAAACATCATGAAGAAAGCGGCATGCTACGAGAATTCACTTTGACTAAAAGCATCATGAAGAAAGCGGCATGTTACGAGAATTCATCTTGACTAAAAACATCATGAAGAAAGCGGCATGCTACGAGAATTCATCTTGACTAAAAACATCATGAAGAAAGCGGCATGTTACGAGAATTCATCTTGACTAAAAACATCATGAAGAAAGCGGCATGTTACGAGCATTCATCTTGACTAAATACATCATGAAGAAAGCGGCATGTTACGAGAATTCATCTTGACTAAAAACATCATGAAGAAAGCGGCATGTTACGAGAATTCATCTTGACTAAAAACATCATGAAGAAAGCGGCATGTTACGAGCATTCATCTTGACTAAATATATCATGAAGAAAGCGGCATGTTACGAGAATTCATCTCAAAAATTCAAGGACATGTGACATCCACCAACCAGCACTGGGGGCCACACAACTTAATGGGCTGATTTTGATGGTAAGAAAATTCTATAGGGGAAAATAGGGGAAAAAGCGGATTTTCTTATATAAACAATTTTTTTTATAGAACTGATTGATGAGACGAGCAAGTCGTTCGCCTGATGGTAAGCGCCACGCCTGCCCATAACAATTGCAGATTGTTGTGACTAAAAAGTTGCTGTTCTAAACGATTTCGACGCAATTTAATTTACATTATTTCTTATTCTATTTATATGAAGCATTAATGAATGCCAAGCGCAAAACTCAAACTTTTGGGTTTTTTTTCGGAAAGAAAAGTACGACCACCGGCTGGGACTTGAACCCGCATCTCAATCTTCCCTCAGTGCGGGAAGCGCTCTACCAGTTGAGCTACGGTGGTCACCAACTCTAGTGTCGAATTTACATTATGTTTTGGAACGGAAAGAGATTTACAGCGTCTACTGAAGGTACCTAGTGAGTCCACATGGACATCTGCAAACTTAAGACATAATAATATAGCTAATGGCCGATGTGTTGCCTATCCGTCAATTAAAGAAGCTAACGTTTAATTTCGTTCAGAAAAATCTAGGCTCGTATTTTATTTTTAACCGACTTCAATGTTGAAAAGATTCTCTATTCAACTGAATTTTTATTTATGTTTGTTACCTCAGTACTCCGTCGTTCATGAACCAATTTAGAAAATTATTTTTGCGTTGGGTTCAATATAGCTACGAAGTGGTCCATTTAAATTTCATCGATATTTGACCTTGGACTTCGAAGATACATTGAAGTCGGTTTTTTTGTTTTTAAAAATGTATACTAGTCTACTTAGTATATAAAATACAAACACAAAAATGCTTTATTGCACACCATAACAAAGAATAACTTAATTAAATTAAATTTAAGAGCGAGTGTGGCTCAGCGGGGACTCGTGTGCCTTTCGATCCGACACACCTGGGTTCGAATCCCGACTCGGCCCTGCGCCAATGACTTATAGTTAAGTGCAGATTTTGCACGCTCGCTCTAAAACGGTGAAGGAAAACATCGTGATGAAACCCGCTTACGCGCTTTGGAGTGGTAGGCTCTGGCCGTGATTTTAATACCACCCACCGAACAAAGCCATGCCATCAAGCGACCTAGTCGTGTTTCGAGATGTTCGGTGAACCATCGGGGAGACGGGTGTCAACTGCCGTCTCTCTCTAGATCTTTGTGACCCATCTTAGGCCACATCATCGCTTCACATCAGGCGAGATAGTGGCCAAACATAAACCTATTAAGCTTAAAAAAAAAATTCAAAATATACAGGAATGGTCTTACAAACTACAGTACAATAGGCGGACTTATCGCTGAAAGCGATCTATTCCAGTCAATCTTCAATCAAAGAACTAACGGAGTGAGAGAGGTGCAAATAAATCAAAATAAAAATAGTTAAAAAATATACTTACTTATTTATTTATGTTTACCCAGTTTTAATTGTCAATAGAAAAATTTTAATACATAAAATCTTTCTAAACCACATTTTATCTTCCAGTCTACAAAAGCCAACCACATCCACGCAGAACTAGCTGGATCCGGTTTATTTGCGCTTATATTGTGTGGACACAATACTTCAGAGGGATCATGTCGCCGCTTCGGCCGGAAGGACGAACCGTGTGTGTAGAGCCTTATACTAAGACTTGGTTCTTGAACATATATAACTATGCCGATATGAAGTTAGCCTTCTTGTAGCTGGAGGTTTTGTGATCAAGTTATATACTTAAGTAGTTTACGTTACACGCAGAAGATGCTCTTTCAAGTTTTTTTAACCGACTTCAAAAAAGGAGGAGGTTCTCTGTTCGATTGTTTTTTTTATGTTTGTTACCTCAGAGATCCGTCATTTATGAACCGATTTGAAAAATTCTTTTTGCGTCGGGTTCAGTATAGCTACGAAGTGGTCCCATATAAAATTCATCGATATGTGACCTTGGACTTCGAAGATACATTGAAGTCGGTTTTTGTTTTTTTCTAAATAATAATTATTTAAGTTAGGTATATTTCTCTTCTCTCGTGTGGGTATGTGGCCAAGCCTGGTGTCGGAGTTTTAAAACCACCCTAAGGCCTCCAACATGGCCGTCATTATGACAACAACCGGGACCGACAGCTTACAGTAGCGCACATATGTAAATACCACACATATGGTCACCCTTCCAAGTTGTGACCGCTGCGAACTGTTGTGTGGCACCTCTTGGTTGTTATAAGAAAAACAACTTTTAGGCACACACAAACATTTATATTTGTTTCCACAATTTTTAACACACACGGACTACTTCCCGCACTCCACAGTATCAGAAAATAGTTTTGCAGCTATTCTACCAGACTGCTTATTCCAGGCTGACCGGCAGGCCTAGGGCCAGGTCTGTAGTCAGGTCGCTTGAGAGCGATTAAGGAAAACAGCCTTGAATACTAAAATTTACCAGTTTATATAGGGAGGCATATTGCTGACAGCGATTTAATTAGTGTTGGGGGTTCGCCCCTAGGTCAGCTATATTGCGATGTGTAACAGAACGTTGCTTATCCTAGAAGATCTGTTACGAACGGCTAGCCGAGCTACACTTCGAGCGCTACTTTATTATAATAAATCTTCTAAAGTCACAAGATGATGTGAAAGGGAAGAGTTACGAATGCGAAGGTTTGAGTGTATAATACTAGTGTTAGTAGTACATGTGTTAGCAGTAGTGCGCAAGCATTACTGTGTTTTTTTTTACAATAGATACGTCTACGTTTGACTACCATATCGCCCGGTGTTCCGGTTTGAAGGGCATTGTAGCCAGCGAAATTACTGGGCATTATGAGACTCAACAGCTAATTGTCTCAGGGTGACGAGCACAGTGCAGCGCCGCGCAGGATTTTGCAAAACAAAGTTCTGGGTGGTGCTGTTATTGTTATAGGCTGGCGTATTGCTTACCATCAGGCAAACGACCAGCTAGTCTCGTCATTCAGTTACAAAAAAAAACCTACCTGTTCAAAGCTAGGGCAAATCATCATCATCATCAGCCCTTACGTTCCCACTGCTGGGACACGGGTTTCTCTCATAGAGATAGTATGGCCCATAATCCACCACGCTGGCCCAGTAAGGGTTGGTGGATGTCACATGTTCTAGAATTTTGTGATTAATTCTTGGACATGCCGGTTTTCTCACGTTGTTTTCCTTCACCGTTTTGAGTGCAAGTGTTAAATTCGCACATACCTTAATAAAGTCATTATCGATTTGCATCATCTTGGCGACTAGATAGGCCGTTACGGATCGTTTATGTAAACTTTTTATACTTCTATAACTAATACTAACTATTTATTGAATGATTTATTTTGACATATTTATTATTTTATGAATAATCAAAATTTATTGAATTCATTGTTTTTTTTTTTTACCCCTTATAGATCTATGTTTGGCCACTATCTCGCCTGATGTGAAGCGATGATGTGGCCTAAGATGGAGCACATAGATCTAGAGAGAGACGGCAGTTGAGCGGCTGCTCAGACCCGTCTCCCCGATGGTTCATCGAACATCATCCCGAAACATGACTAGGTCGCTTGACGGCATGGCTTTGTTTAATATTATTGAATTGACAAAATGACATAATTTAACATGAAATATGTATAAAGAGAAAGTCAGCAACACCAACATTTTTTTTTATGATTATATGGGCTCACGTTTGACAACAACTTGCCTGATGGTAAGCGTAGTTGCGGTCTAAGGTGGAGCACGTTTGCCCATGAGATGCCTATTCACTGTTGTCTTAAAGAGACCCAGGTTGTAATTGGAAGGAAATAAGTTTTCTGGTAAAGAATTCCACTCCTTAGCAGTACGTACAATGAAAGAGTCAGGGAAGCGCTTAGCCCGTAAGTTAATACTAACAAAATGGATTGCAATTATCTGAAAATTAATAAATGAATTGAATAACTAACTATGATATATGAATATGTTTCAACACTGCTGGAACCCGCTGTTGACTTAACCCGATTACGGATCAGGTTGGGAATATTCAATGAAAATCTAAAATCAAAACAAAAACCCAGATTCTTAAAGCCTCTAAAATCTACCCACCCATAAGAAACTCCACAGCTATTCTCTAACTCACCGGGTGTGTTTGACTATGTGATTTCCACCCCCTCAGAGGGCAGATGAGTGCGCAGTAAGCTCAATCGCAAACTCTCAGCGCTCAGCGCTCAGCGTCCTGCTGCGGATCAATGAGAGGAGTTAAATTAATAAACATTGCTGAATGTGGTACGAAAGAATTAGAATTTAAAAAACCAGGCTAATTATAAAAGCATAATCATAATCATTAATTGATAAATTAAATTACACTGTCACACGCCTTCTATAAAATAACATAAAATTTGAACTAGGTATATATACTCGTACTTACCTAGTTTGAATTTAGTTATTTTATAAATTAATAAATTATATATCGTGTAATAATATTTTATTAATTTATTATTAATAAATGTCATTCAACAATAAAAGACAACACACAAACAATAATAATAGATATTGTACTATAGGTATATGTAGGTACTATATCTACAAAAATGTTGTTTAATTAACTTTTAAACATATTATATGTAACTGAATGACGAGACGAGCTGGTCGTTTGCGTGATGGTAAGCAATACGCCAGCCCATAACAATAACAGCACCACCAGAACTTTGTTTTGCAAAATCCTGCGCGGCACTGCACTGCGCTCGTCACCCTGAGACTTGAGCTGTTGAGTCTCATAATGCCCAGTAATTTCGCTGGCTACAATGCCCTTCCGGAACACAGTAATGCTGAATGTGGTACGAAATAATTAGAATTAAAAAAACCGGGTTAGTTCTAAAACATAATCATAATAATCACAATCATTAATTAATAATTACACTGTTACACGTCATCTATAAAATATTATAAAATTCAAATTAAGTATTTAAATTAATAAATTTTATTCAATAGATAATAGAAGACAACACACAAACAATAATAATAGATATTGTACTATATATTATGTACTATATCTGTATTACAAAAGGAAATATCAATAGTCAAGTAGATGCTGATTTACTGTCTTATTTTTTGTAGCAGCCTATTAAAAAAAATATATATTCTTCTGTGCAAACTGAGCAAAGGTCTCCTCCTATAATATCTAAAGGTAGCTTTATACATAGGTAGTTAATTTACCTAAACTTAAAGCAATCAGTTAAAACAAATAATGTATACTCATTTCAAGCAAAATATAGAAACAAATTTTATTTTTTTTCATTCCAAATTACAATTATATAAGCATATTCCAGTACAAAATGCAATAATATTATAATGTGATTGTTAAGTCGGCGACAAATGAAGCGCACGGCGTCGGGCTATAACTGAGTAATAACTGTTAACTCCCGAATAATGAATATTATCACCCCCCTCCTTTAAGTCCATGTTCAGATTCACATACTGCAGAATTTTATTATGAAAATTAACATGTTTGGACACATTATTAATAATAATATAATTCACGGGTGACACGAAAGTGCGAGCGGAGCGTGTAGCAGCCCGCAGTGCGCGGCGCGACGCGTTCGCGAGCGTTCCGCACTCGCCTTGAAAAAGACTATAGTTATAACTACGAGTATAGTTGGACGACTCCAAGTTAAACGTAAATTATTATTAATAATACTGCAGAATTCTTTTGGTTTTCTCGTATCCGTGAGGTACCACTGTTTTGTTTGCAAGTTAACCTGCTTGCAGAGGTGCTCAAACATTGCTGTGTTCCGGTTTAAAGGGCATTGTAACCAGCAAAATTATTAAAATTACTGGAGCGCAATGCAATGCAGGGTGCTACCTCTTAATTTATATGGTACTAGCTGTACCCGTTATACGTTGCAATGCCATGTACCTAATAGATTTTTGGGCCAAAAATACTCGCTGGCGTACACAGAAGAACCTACCAAATTTTCATCACAATCGGATAATGGTTTAGGAACGCATAGAGGACAAACATACAAACATTCGTTTTTATTTATATAGGTTAAAAGTTCTGGCACTGCAATTGTTACAGACAAGGGTGGTGCTTACCGTTAGGCAAATGACGTTTATCTCTCAGTTGCATAAAAATGTGGTCAAAGAATATTTCTAAGAACAATTCTTTCCACAGCAGAATACCAAGTAGCTGTATCCGAACGTGCAGAATTAAAATGGAGCCCGAGAATCCGCCTGGTTTTTAATTGAAATATTTATAATTGCGAAGGCTTTCAAATCTTTAATATAGCTGCCATGGAATATGAATACACCGTTCCTCTAACGCAATTATTGTTTTTGCTTCAGGGATGAGTTTAATGGAATTTCTACGGAATGAAGGTCAATTTACGAACCGAGATGTAATTGGAAGATGAATTTAATTGGTGTGACGCCTGACGACATTATGTGTTAAAATCTGTAGTATTATTCAGCTTTTTAATTTCTTTCTTATGTATACATAGAATATTTTTAGAATTTGTATAAAAACATATACAATAATATAAATTTTGAAAAAAAAAACAAAAACCGACTTCAATGTATCTTCGAAGTCCAAGGTCACATATCGATGAAATTTATATGGGACCACTTCGTAGCTATACTGAACCCGACGCAAAAAGAATTTTTAAATCAGTTCATAAATGACGGAGTTCTCAGGTAACAAACATAAAAAAAGTACAATCGAACAGAGAACCTCCTCCTTATTATAGTATTTTTAACCGACTTAAAGTCGGTTAAAGATACTATAAAAAAAACTAAAACTAGAGTCCGCCGGCAGCGGGGCAGAGCCCAAGCTACGGGTAGTTAGAGCTGCAGAGTAAGAACCTCCTGACAATTCGTGTAGGTACTACTACCTACTATCATAAATTGTTATTAGAAGTAAGTAATAGAATGCGACACCCAAGACAAACCTGTTAAAGGTTTATACGGTGTTAGAAATATAAGAAAAGTTATAAAATTTATACAAATAAATAAAAAGCACACAAATACAGGGGTCTAGGCTCCGAATATGATTTTGCCCCATTCGGTGTCGAGACCCTTGGTCCGTGGGGTCCTAGCGCTATAAAGCTTTTAAAAGAAATAGCAAAAAGGTTAGTCGGCATTACAGGAAACCGAAGAGCTGGCAGCTACCTCGGACAAAGAATTTGTCTAGCTATTCAAAGGGGGAACGCTGCCAGTATCTTCGGAACCTTGCCTAAAGAGACTCCTTTTAATAATATATTTAAGTATTATATTTTTTAGGCTTTTTAGTTTTAGATTCATGTTGTTAATTGGTATTTTAATTTAGATATTAATAAAATAAAAATAAATAAATTAATAATAATAAAAAAAAGTACGTGTCGTGTCGAGGAGTACTGCCTTCTGGGTTCTGCCTTCTAGCGAGAGCCCCTTATTATTATTGTTATTATATAGCCATAATTTTACTAAACATTTTATAAAGTCATTAAATCCATTTCCAAATTTAAGAACGGGCGCGGGCGGTAGAATCTATGGTATTACTTTTCATAGTAAAAAGTGTATGGTACCTTTACTATAAACTATCTCCAACTACAGTTTGGTACCTTTTTTATAGTACCGAGTGATGAGAAGAGCTGGTTGTTGCCTGATAGTAAGCACCACGCCTGCCCATAACAATTTTAACAACCTGTTTTAGTAACATAAGTACAATACCATAGAACAGTGTCACCTTCACCGTATGCCTTCCTATATAAATAAATAAATAAAATAAATAAATAACTCCCAACGATCACATACATAGATCCAGGCCCCTAACTAGGATTCCCTGTATCTAGGAAATCAAAAATATGAGGACCATGGTCCCACAACACCCAGAAACGAAACAAATGCTTGCGCTTTTTTTTCTGTGCACATACATTTGTCCCGTCGCGGGAACCGAACCCGCAACCTCAGTGATGTATAAGATTTGAGCCAACCTGCCCAACCACTACACCACAGAGGCTGTCATATATATATAATTATATGTACCTATTTTTGTGACAGTGTTATCAACAGTTCTTTAGGTATTTTAACTTTTTTTAATTGAAAATACAGTACTCTATTTTATATTTTTCGTCAACGGTTTTCTATTTTTTCTTAAAAGTTAATAAGTTTAAATAGTGCGTAATTACGGCACGAGAAATAGAACACGATATTTCATATCGCCCATTACGATATCATTCGATCCTTCAAAATAAATCGTCCTAAACAATTTTCTCCTAATCTCACCCCTAAAGCTTCAACCTCCAAACAAACACATCATTTTTAACAGCAAATTGAACACCAATTATCGCGACACCATCTCAATATTACATCACTTTGTGTTGCCGCCACGTGTCTACTGCACGACGATATTGCTTTTTTATTTGCCTGCTCGACCCCTTGAAAACTTGTCAACATGTTTCAATACTACCCTACAAACTTACACTAGCACCCCTATAGTGTCCTTACTTCTTACTTTCACCTCTACGTCAAACACAATAAGAGTAACGTTAGAATTTTTTGAGGGTAGGCGTAATTTTGCGGGTAGTTGTGTTTTGAGTTTGCTCAACGGATATTAGGACACAGAGTGGATAACTATTTGAGAATGATGTTCGTTCCCATGGAAATCGTATTAGATTCTGATGTTTTTGAATTTTCCGCTGCTGCGAGCTTCAAGGATAAGCTGTGAAAGCTAGGACTTCAAACAGAGGGTGAAACGTTCATTTGTACTCATAATACGCATAACAGTAATACCTGCGCTCCGTAGATTCAACCGCGGTTTCTCGGTATGAAAAATATCCTACATTATAATATGTTAATTCAACGTTTATGCTATATCCTTTCTAAATTTCATGAAAATCCGTGAAGAGGTAACAAACACACTTACATAGGTACAAACTTACGCATTTATAAAATTAGTCTCATATCATAATATAAACAAATGAAAAACAATCAATTTATTTACGTTTGACGTTTACTTGAGTGATTTATTGATCCATGAATTTAGTTTCAGAAAACAAAACGTTTGTTTTATTATTTTCAAAATAGAAATAATAATTAGGCTATTTAAGGTCCACTAGCTTCCCACACTAGGATTCCCTGTGTCGTGGCACACTAGTCCCTTTACTATTTTGTCTCTTTCAGTCTAGACTCAGTTCTGATTTCAGTTTATAAATACGATTCTTCGCCATCGTCTCACGGTGACTAGCGCAATGCAATGCCGTGCAGTCTTGGTGTTGCTGCAACATTATGATGCTTCTTATCAAGTATAAATACTTTTCAATTTGACATCTGAAGGATATTTACAATTTTTAGATCCACAAACTAGCGATTGTAATTGCGATAGCGATCGCGACTCATTTTTGAAAGATATTTAAGAGAACGTTATACTCATTTAATGTTCTTAAATTGCTAATAATTAAAAATTACCACATGTAAACCTGGCAGTAACAAAACGCATTATTTGTACAGCTATTTGACTTCTTTCACTTAAGTAATACATTTGTTCTTATAGCAATTGTGATTAAACAACTTAAACTTTGCCATTTGATAATTATTTTTTTGAAATACAAGAACCGACTTCAAGACTAAGCTTATATTTTTTTTATTGATGTATTTTCAAAAAGTGCTGAATCAATTTCGATAAAATGTATATGGAACTACCTCTGAAGTATGATCTACCAAACAAAAAAAGAATCATCAAAATCAATTCATAATCGGAATAATCGCGTAACAAATATACAAAAAAACATACCGTCGAATTGAGAACCTCATCGTTTCTTTGAAGTCGGTTAAAAAATAGCATCACGATCATAATCATATCCCTTTAAAAGGTAACGCGATTAGATGTAAAAGTTAAGCAGTAAGCCCCTTGCTTGTCTAGTTGTACAAAAATAAATGTGGAACGCGCTTCGCTGCCAAGTCATTTCTAAAGTACTGTTTTCCCACGAATTGAGGATAAAGAAAAACATTCAAAGAATTTAAGACAACCGGACTTATAAAAGGACATTCTTCATTAGAAAAGTGAGCGTCCTTAAGAATGTGAGGTCTATTCTTTCAACTTGGCATCGCACGGCTTTGTCTATAGGATAGAGCCTTAATGAAATACCGCCTTGATGAAGCTTGGATCTTTTTTAAGGAAAATATGGCGGGAAGTCTTTTTAATACCTTTTTTGTCGCCTTGAGTTTTTAATTTCAGCGCTGGTTCATGCATTTTCATAAGGGAAATGAATGCTGGAATGTGCTTGTGAAATTATTTTTTTGTTGAGTATTTGGTGGTGGTTGTTTTATTTTTTTATGGATATAAACTGGTAAACTGGTAAGCGTCTGGATAGGTACCACAGCTTTGGCAGTTATTCTACCGCCAAGCAGTAGTGCGCAAGGCTTTGTAGCCAGCGAAATAATAGGGCATATGAGAATTCATATCTGCTGTATTGGAGTGATGAGCGCAATGCAGTGCTGCGCAGTGCTTTTTATGGTATTAAAATGGTACTGCGATTATTATGGGCAGGCGCGGCGCTTACAATCAGGCGAACGACTTGCTCGTCTTATCACTCAGTTCCATAAAAAAAGCCACCCTCGCTCTCAAACAAAAGAGTATTTTATCGCAGTGTATGATATTATAGACATTTTGACAGCCTCTGTGGTGTAGTGGTTGGGTATGTTGGCTCAAATCTCATACACCACTGCGGTTGCGGGTTCGATTCCCGCGACGGGACAAATGTTTGTGCACGGAAATAAAAAAGCGCAAGCGTTTGTTTCGTGTCTGGGTGTTGTGGGACCATGGTCCTCATAGTTCCTGGTTCCCTAGATACAGGGAATCCTAGTTAGGGGTCAGGATCTATGTATGTGATCGTTGGCCGTTATTTAATTTAATTTAATAATTTAATAGATTTAATAAACCCAGCGTACCTACTACAGTAGATAGGTATCCATCAGTCGTGACAAGAGGATCCCGTATCGAATCGGGCCGCTAAGTGATTTGTCCGCTCGCATGCATTATTGATGTGCAACTGGCGGGGTTCCCGGCACTGCAAACTGTGCCCTGTATCTATAGGTAGGTGTTTGTAGGACGACCTGCCTATAGGTATTTGTGTATGGATTACAGCAATGATTTGAATTGCGAAGGATTTAGAGAAAGTGTCTAAAATAGTTAAAATATCTTAACCGTTGACATATATCTACATCCTTACAAACTTATGCATTTAATATTAGTAGAATAGTAGCAAGTATCCTTTTCTCGCCATGTCGGAGGCCTTAGGGCGGTCTAATAACTCCAACACCAGGTTTGCCCACCCACATGAAAGAAGGAAAAGCTGAGGGAAGATTGGGGACCCAAATAGTGGAAAATTGTAGTGTCACAGGCAGTAACATTTGTTAAGTATTATAATCACTTTGAAAATGAGAAAAAATGAAATAACTCTTTATTGAAACACATACATAAAATTATTAATAATAAAAATAACGTAACCAAAGTGTAACGATTGGCGGTCTTATCGCTTAAAGCGATCTCTTTCAGACAACCGTGCAGGGAGAGGAATAACGCAAACATAATGGACGGTGGTTTTCAATATCTCAATACACTTACATAAACCAATTACATAAAATACACACTAATAAAATAGTAAATAATCTTAATACATACAATACAATTAAAATATAATAAACATACATAAACATTAAAATAAATATATATTAAATACATTACAATAACAGGATAAAGATGATTGTAGCTATAGCGAATGGTAAAAGTCAGTCACCGAGTTCCACGTGTCTTGGTGTAGTGGTTATGCAGGTTGGTTAAAATTACATACACCATTGGGGTAACGGGTTCGATTCCCGCGATGGGACATCAATTTATGCGCATAAACAATAATAAGCGCAAGCATTTGTTTTGTGATACCAGAGCCGCATCAGTTTATTTTTTACGCTTAATAGATCTATATTTGGCCACTATCTCACCTGATGTGAAGCGATGATGTGGCCTAAGATGGAGCACATAGATCTAGAGAGAGACGGCAGTTGAGCGGCTGACCCGTCTCCCGGATGGTTCACCGAACATCATCCCGAAACACGACTAGGTCGCTAGACGGCATGGCTTTATTCGGTGGGTGGTATTCCAACCACGGCCAGAGCCCACCACTTCAAAGTAAGGATAATAAAGGGTATACTAATAAAAAAGGATATACCTACTAACAATTCTGTCAGCTCACCCCTCTAATATAATTCAACAAGCATTTTACAATTCAATATCCCACTATTTATGAACCTCAAGAAAAGAAAATTAAATTAATTTAGAATCCAGTCACTCTTACATAAAGCAAGTTTCCAATAGTGGTAGCTTGGCAAACTCATGACATAAGTATGTTTTATTCATTCATACTCGACTTCCTAGGAATTTAATGAGTACCTAAACGATAAAGATAGAGTGGATAGATAATAATGTTAGGATCATTAGCATTCGCAGTTAAGCAGCTGCTATTAATAAGCTGCTAAGTTTATATTAGCACTAGCTGTTGCCCGCGACTTCGTACGCGTAGTAAAGTAATCTAACCTGCAGGACAAGTAGGGTTCTTACCGATCGATATATTTGGCATAACGATAACGTCTTGTTTAAATAACGTTTGTCAATTTAAGAACAAAATATTTTTATTGAGAAAATTAAATGAATGAAATGAACGAAATGAAAGCATTAATCAAATTAATTGTAGTTGCGAAATTAGATGAATGCTAAAATTCGTCATTTAGCACGCGATGTACAGCAGCATACATGCATCTTAATTCCCGCATGATTGTGAACTGCGGCGATCTTCTATTGCTAATGCTGTTGCGATTCATCATCATCATCATCATCAGCCTGTAGTTGTCCACTGCTGGACATAGGCTTCTCCTAATGAACGCCACTGAGCCCGGTCTTCGGCTCTAGTCATCCAGTTTCTTTCGTCACTCCATCTGGCCGGTGGGTGCACACTACGCTTGCTGATTCACTCACACTCAAGGACACTTCTACTCCTGCGGTTGTCCGTCCTTCATGAGATGTGACCAGCCCATTGTCACTTCAGCTTGCTAATCCTATGGGCTATGTCAACCGACCGACCAACTTTGGTTCTCTGTCGGATTACCTCGTTGCGGATCTTATCATTCAGAGAAACTCGGAGCATAGCTGTTGCGATTGTCAATCACATTTATTTATGTGATTTCGCATGAAATTGTGAATTCTCAACTGCGAAATTTCATATTAGAAATTAGCATTGCATAGCAAGTAGCACGCTAACGAGTAACATTTCACCTGCTATTGAAATTAATGAAAAATAACAATAACTTCCATCACTGATAGACTTTTATTATGTACCTGCCTAAAAATTATCTTAGTAACACCATCCATATATATTTTTGTTTACATTCCTCCACATCTGGGTTGTCTGGAAGAGATCGTTTTGAGCGACAAGACTGCCCTTTGTGACACCAATACTAAGTAAATTGTTATTTCAATTTTTAATTGTTTTTGGATTGTGGTGTTACAATAAAGGGTTATTCTATTATGTTCTAAACTTGATATTTACAAACGAAATTCCTTTGGTTCAACTAGGTGGAAATATGTGTACCTACTTTGTGAGAGGATAATAGTACGTCTCTATCATTTCAATACCATTGTTCCAAAGGTTGACTGGAAAAGATCGTTTTTAGTTAGTTCTAGTACCTACCTGCGAAAAAAAAGAAGTTGTTCGGCGATAGTTTTTGTAATTAGGTAATTAGGCTTAGAGAAGGAGAACGGTTATTAAGCGTAAAAACGTCCACAATGCGTTTCAGTTTTCAACCGTCCATAAAGCATTCATGTTGTGGTGGCGCAATAAAATTCAATTCAGCTTGCGTAGCGCTGCATACCTACCAGTCATTAACCTAGAGAGCGCCTCTCTTTCTATCGCATAGTTCTTATCTCTTCTGACGCGACACGTGTAAAGACGAGCGACCCGCCGTCGGTGTCCGGCTATGTACTTGTAGCTTCGTACCTACAGTGCGGAGTGCGCTATGCCTGCTATCTCTCCACTCCTGGCTTATTTTCATCAAAACCCTCCCACAAAACCTCTGTTTACAAAAACACTCTTTTATCGATCGCATACATCCACCACATTGTCTTCCTACGGAACCACGCACGCCCAATTGCGCGCAGTTCGGTGCAACTCCTATTCAATTTGAATCGAGACAAGCGGGGGCGACTGGGGGTGGTTGGAGTGGTCCCTGGGGTGGGGGCAGGCTGACTGACGACGCCGCGCTGATGGTTAAATCGTGTTCGATTCGCACCTGCTTCAGAACGGAGCGGAAGTGGCTTCTCTTTGAGACATTATGCCAGCTTTGTGAATCGCCGGCTGAATGCGAAGGCTGTATTTGCCAGAAAGTTGACGTAAAAGTTCATCAATTAATTATAAGGTTTTCTGATATTTTATTAATCTTGATAGGTTTTTTTATTTATACACACAACAAACTCAAATACAGAGAAATATCTATATCTAAACTAAAATAGCTTAAATAACTTAAATATATATACAAAATAACTTAAATATATGTACAAAATATAATAAAATTATTCTAAAAGGCCTATGGTGGAGGGGAAAGTGCCCAGAACGCTGACGCTGAATGGCAATGCTGATTTTTTTTACCCAAATATGAACCAGCATTCTGGTCACACGTTCGTCGTAAAACTTAAAAACGTGTTCAAGATATTGTAGAGTCGAAAAAGAGATCCACCAAATATTGACTAATATTTTATTATCATGTTGGTAACACGTCCACTGTGGGGTGACAAATTCAAATGCCTACTGAAGTCAGCATCATGATAGACCTTGATTGGCATATAGTGCTAGAAGACAAAATTGTTTCAATGTAAAGCAGAGTCTTCACTATTATTATTGCAGTAATACAGCACATATGCTTTCGATGAATATAAAACTTATTATTATTTTACATGTACAGGTACTCGACGCAAAATAAAAGAAAAAATACATCGGTTGACACTGGCATACACGTCAAAATAATATATTGCCAAAAACAAAAAAAAAATTAAGCAACGGCGGGAAAATGGCCTAAATTTATTTTATTACACTGAACAGTTCTCGTAAATAAACAATTTTTTAAATTCCATAATTTGAAAGAATGAAAAAACATTTATTTGATGAGCACCAGTCATAACACTAACAAAAAGTAAAGAAAACATAATTACAAAAAGAAAAAATAAATATATAATCAGTATAAAGAGATAACTAAGCTGAAATGACTACTATGTGGTGCCAAATAATTTCTTAGAAACGGCAGGAATGGCACGATTGAAGAACACTTCAAGTAGAGCAACAGTGCCAGAAATCTCACTGCAGAAGGCAAGATAGTTTCTTGAGTTTCGTGACACCGCAGAATCGTCACTACAAACTGTCGTCTCACGGCGCATCCGCGGCCGCAAGTTTCCTGCGCTGACACTGGCACTGGCTGAAAGTTGCGAAGCGAATCCGAAAAGAAGTTGGGTCACTGGTTTCATAAGTTGGCGGGAAATGTGCATTTTATTTTTTTTCCATACAGAAAATGTTTTAGGCCAAAGTGGTTTTCGTTCCATGTCAGGGTAAAATTTACATTCAAATGGGTACCTACACAAATTGTAAAGAAGATGTTTAGGTAGGTATAAGTTTATTGCTACACCCTAATACTACAGTGTCTAGGCCGATAATTATGTAACATAAATTTACATAAATAATAAATATAATGTATGCTATTAACATTTTCAACATAAAAATTAGTCCATTAACTTTTTTTTGCTTTAGCTTCGTCAATATCAGAATCAGCATTTATTACCTATAGGTATTGATTCATCTATTTTTAATTTTGATATTCTTAGGTATCTTTTAAATCTAGGTAATAGATATACTGACCTAGGTTTAAAAAGGCTAATTATACGAAAGCTATTAAAATATTTAGACCTGTAAAAATCAGTCGACAAATCCAGCGGTAGGTTAGTAACTGCAGTACAGGGTCCAAGATGTCGTTTATTTACATTAATCGATACAGAACTTGGTCGAAAAGTAGGTCATACCAAGTTACTTAATTTTCATTTTCTTACCTCTCTACCATTAAACGTCGACCTAAATTCAAAAATATTCATAATTTAATTAGTTTTCATGAGAAAATCAGATTTCATTTCATATTATTTTCTCCTCTAAATTCATTATGCATTTACGGTTTTGCAGGCAATTGTTTTAATCCGATACCGAGCGTGGCCCGATGTGGAATGAAATAATTTAATAGCCCCCCTATCCCCCTCCCGGATCCAAGATGGCGGCGGGGCGGGGCGAGGGGTGGGGCCAGCCGCCTCATTTGAATTTCGAACGCAAGCTTTCCGAACGTGTGTTCGAACCGGTTTTCGGCCAATTAATTTCGGTATAATTCGGTTTCTGCATTCTGTCTGTTTCGGGCTTTATTGTTATTTAATTGGCGGTTTAAAATAGGGTTGATAGTGTTGAAAGGAATTATTTTTTATGGAATGTATTGGGGTGCATTATTCATGTTATAATATGATTATGTAGATGTAGGAATAAATGTGGCATGATAATACCTAAAACATCATAAAAAGTATTCACCCGGTTTGGTGAAGAAAATAAAATATACTGTAGATATGTATAAATAGGTATGCATAAAATGCATATTTTTTATATTAGGTAGGTAAGTACCTACATATATCCACTTTTCTAATCTCTATGAAATGAAATGAAATCATTTATTTGCAATACAACATGTATTGCAAATAATTACACGGTACATACATTAAAGATGTTAATTTAAATATGATTAGACCCGAAACACATAGTCAATTATAAGTGACATGCAAATATTAAATACATAAAATAACAGTTTAATAAAATTTATAAGTAAATTACATTCGGAATTATATTATTATTATTATTCTGTGTTTTATATTTAATTTCATTTTTCAATTTTGTTTTAGGTTAGTTTAGTTTTTATCATTCTATATATTTGTACATAATTGTTAATTCATTCGGAATTACATTATTATTATATTTAATTTACAATCTAGCTACGAAACCAAAAAAATATGCGCTGATTTCACAAATGGAGTGTCAAACGATTAATTGCAGGTAAACTCAGTACCATTACAGTTAGAAATAATTAAATTTTCAATAATTTTCTAAGAGCTGTAGTTTTTGTGAATAAATAAAATAAAATAAAATCAGTGGTCATTTGTTTTTTTTAATCTATCAACTTATAATGGTAACCTGTCTTGGTGGGAGAGTTGAGAATACCCCGCAAAACCTTCATTTAATTACGTCAATCTTAATTTTATTCTTCTCATTTTTATCTAAACTTACTTTATAAAGTTTAAATAAAACGGCTAAGACTCACGTAGTTTGTCGAATTAGTCCCTAACCTAGGTCGACTAATTCGACAAACAAAATCAAACTCACGAAAACTTTCATACTTAACATACTTTACCGCTAGAAAGAAGCTCACTTCTAATAACAAGCTAACTTCATCAATTAAGCATATCAACGCACCTAAATATACAGGATTCTTGTGATTTTATATAAGAAAATAATATTGTTCGGGTGGGGATTGAAACTGCGTCTAGGAAATACCCTAAGTCTAAGAAACTGCTCGAGAAACGTAGCCTAGCCTCCTATTACCTACGATCACGCTTTTACAAACAGAACTTAGTTAAGTAGGTAAATATGTTGAAGGCGCCGTACGTAGCCGTAGGCCTATTCTGTATTATGGAAGAAGAAAAATGATATTGTTCGGGCATTGAACCTGCGTCTTCGGAATAACGTCCCGACGCTTAAACCATTGCGCCACCGAGCCAACTACTCGAGCGACCTAGCCAAGCCTCCTGAGATATTCATCACGCTTTTACAAGCAACTATTTTGAAGGCACTGTACGTACCCGTAGGCACTATTCTGTAAAGCAACATAAGTACATCACACCCTTAAAGCCTAAAAAGTCACTAATCCCACCACCTCGCGAAAGCCGCAATTCCTAAAGCAGCCTAAAGCCTATGGCTACACAGCATTGAGAACTTCCACAATATTATGTGGAGTGGTGTAATGCCGACACAAAGGCTCTGCTCTCTCGGTAAATAACGCTTTGTTCCGGAGACGACAAATTTTGACAATCACTAGCTCACTCGCCTATAGCGGGGGACGCAAAGAGTAGGGACGCTTGGAAAAACAGATATGTCATTCGATGTTCCGGTTTATTTTTCAGTCGAAGAAAACCTCTCCAAATGCCCTGAGTATATCGTCGCTCATGGCGATAATTAATGTGATACGGTCCAGATATTTGAGATGACGCGCTATCAAAATAAGTATTTGGCTCGTAATTTAAAATACTCTACTAAAGACATTTCTTGATAAATAAATACAAGCTCAATTAAAAAATAAAATAAAAAACCCAGCGTGGTAGGAAAAAAGTTCCAGTCAACTTTCTATAGGTACACCCAATTCTTAATCTTTGCCATATTTCCCTGTGTGAGTGCCCGGGAGGGCGAGGGTGGCAGGGTAGGGTGGAAACCGGGGATGCGCCCCTCCAGTCCAATGTTGACAATTGATGGATATCTCTTGTCTTCTAAAGCCAGGATTAATGCGCTGTCTTCGCGCAGCCAACAATGGTTCCTGAAGGATTATGCTCTTGAAAGCGCGAAGACCTCGGGACGATTTGAAATGTTTGCGACAATGGTTGATGGAAAGCGGTGATTATTTTCCACGGACGCCTCGCAGCTTTGTGGGATTAACTTTTTTTGGTAAAAGGAGGTTTGTTGGCTGAGGATTTTCTGTGTCAGGTAGGTGATAGGATTTGACGATAAGAATATAGAGTTCAAACATTTCGTAGTCGATTTACTATTTCGGATTTTACGGTGGAGAGTCAAAATCGATGAATTTTGTCATTATAAACGTACTTACCTAGTGATTATCTTTGGTTTGATACTATTTATTAAAACTTGTGTTCAAAGTTCAAAAGTTCTTTATTTAATTTTGGCATCACAGACGCAACTAATACAATGGACTTTACCACCGTACCGGAAAAGAACCATAGGTAAGGTAGGTATAGTACCTATACTTTTTAACCGACTTCAAAAAAGGAGGAGGTTCTCTGTTCGATTGTATTTTTTTTTATGTTTGTTACCTCAGAACTCCGTCATTTATGAACCGATTTGGAAAATTCTTTTTGCGTTGGTTTCAGTATAGCTACGAAGTGGTCGCATATAAATTTCATCGATATGTGACCTTGGACTTCGAAGATAAATTGAAGTCGGTTTTTGTTTTTTTCTAAAAATTAATTCATTAGAATATTTTTACACGCATGTTTAATTTTTTCTCTATGTTTGCATTAGGTATAGTATATACAAACTTTGTAATTGCTATAATAACGAGCTCTGAAGGAAATTACCTAGCATATTTTACCATAGTTTTCCATTCGAACCATTTTTTGACAAGACCTTTGGTTTTCGGTTCGGTTTTAATAGGATCAGCCCCCCCAGGATTCCCCCTACCCATATGTCCCTCAAGCGCCAATCTTAAGGTATAGCATCTGAACGGGGCACGGCTTGGTTCGGGCTGAAGAAAAAGGCTTCCAGTTATTCTTGCTTCGAGGTACTTTACTCTTCTTGTTTACAAGTGGACTGTCTGATTGTAACTGACTGACCTCGTTGACAATTGCTCTATTTATAGCTAAAATTCGTACCCGGCAATCGCCCCCAGTCACAAGGAGCGACGCACTAGTCTCCACCAATAGCAGAGCCGCGATAAGTCCGTCCCTGTCTATCATGACCTTGAAGTTTTTTTCGAATATTTCCTATCTCTTTCTATTTCTTTTGTATCATTGGTTTCTCGCTCTAACTGGGGATTTTCCATGCGTTTTGGCTCTACTATTGGTGAAGGACGAAAGTAAAACAACCTAGCTATACATATATTATCCTAGGCCTTAGCTAAGTAATATTCAACTTTATTTCTTATGCTATAAATCTTATCTAAGTTACTAACAATGCAAAGTCATTATGTTAAACTAATTAAAGTTATTCTACGTTGCTAACAGCTTCACTGCGAGTAATAAGATACGGTCTAGTTATTGCCGATTCAGACAAGAAAACGAATTAATCTCATTCATTTAAACCAAAATACGATAACTACAAGTTGAGACAAACTTAATGGGACAATATATGGCATCATAAGATATTGTCGTAGTGAATCTACACCTTTAATCTGATCTCAACACGATATAGGTACGATTGGCGCTTGAGGGAGATATGGGTACGGGGGCTGGTTTACAGTCAATGTCTCTCATAAAAACTAAGTATAGACACCATACTTATCTACCTATAGATACCTACATATGACATAACAGACGAGATTTAACTTGTCTAAATTCACAGATCATATGAACGTCACAGTGAAAGCCATAATGCGAACCCTTTTCAAAATATTCTGTCGGAACTCAAGTTGTGAAAAATGAAAAGAAAAACAAAAAAAACTTACTTTTTCCTTAAAAATATGTATTAGTTACAAATTAATTTATTTTATTATTTTTATTCTGATGTTTATTTCAGTTTCGTATTTTAATTTTGACTTTGATTTTAGTTTAAATTTAATTTTCATTTTGATTTTAATGTTAATATTAATGTTATGTTGTAATTGTATTTGTAAATTTGTAAATTTGTTTGTTGTCCCGAAATAAATAAAATAAATAAAAAATAAAATAAATTTATTAAATCAGAACCATTTTACAATATAACTAGCGACCCGCCCCGGCTTCGCACGGTTATTATACATATAAACCTTCCTCTTCAATCACTCTAACTATTAAAAAAAACTGCATCAAAATCCGTTGCATAGTTTTAAAGATTTAAGCATACATAGGGATATAGGGACAGAGAAAGCGACTATGTTTTATACTATGTAGTGATGATACGTAAGACAGTCTTAGATTTGTAGCCATGCATCAGTTTTCGTTAAATATACAGCTACAGTATCCATTAACCCAAAAGCACCATGGTGGTAGGCACCAACCAGCACTCTGTTCCCTTCTTACAGTCAACTGTGCTGCCATCTGGAAAAACATAAATGCATAATTGAATAGTTATAACAACAGGCGACCAAAGCTGGCGCTTACATCAGCCAACGATTTAGTCTGGCCATTCAACGAGGTAACGTCGCCAGTTTTTTGGGCACCTTACCCGCAGACTGTGACCTAAATTCTGTTTTTATTTTACTTTAAATTGAATTTTTAATTTCATTGTAGATTAGTTTAGTCATTAGGGGCGTCCCTTAATTACGTGGGCGATTTTGGCGATTTTTAGACCCCTGGTGAGATGTCGTGTGATTTGACTCGACAACCCCCTAATCCCTTAATCTCACATGAGATTTTTCAAAGTGTGTATTTTTTTGTGTAAATACTTTAAATTTCGTACGCCGCAGCGTTTGTCGAGTTGCGCGTTTGGCTGGTCGGTGGCGGATAAACAATCGAGGGGCTACTGTGCTACTTTGTGGCGTTCGCATAACCACGATAAATATTATATTATCGTGTTGGATTTAGCCATATTTTAGTGGAATGACATGTTTTATTTAATATTACTCAGTTTTCTCGCAATATTACACTGTTTCTTGCGAAAAAAATTACGTGATATTTGCCGAGGGGGGCCTCGCCCCCACGTGAGATTGGGTGAGATTCACCTCGACTCCTTTCCCCCCTAAACGCCTGTAATTAATGGACGCCCCCTTAGTTTAGTCAGTCATCTTCACTGTATAATATATTTGTAAATAGATCTAATACTTTTTTACTTTTCAATGCTCGTAATGTGTGGCATAGGTATAATATGCTAAGAACAAGAGAACCTTCAGAGCTTAAATTGAAATTGGTTTTTAAACTATAAAGGAAAACTATCTTCTTCTTCTTCTTTCTCCTGGCCAATCCAATCTGCCCCCCGATTCAGAACCTCACGATAACGTATACGGAATCGATTCGACTATTTTCGATGTCGTTTTGTAGGTTCCTTTTCGAGCTATTATGTCCCGAAAATTTAATACGGTTTCGTTTACAATATCAGTATCGATTACATTTTGCATTCACGGAATTTGTTTTGTGTGTAATGTTTTGCATCGTAAGATATGAAACCGAATCGGTCGACGAGTGGTCGGGAAGTTCTGAATCGGCCCGCTGGTCCCAATGTATTTCGGGTCAGCCCTCCTAGTACTTCTGCGCCACACCGTACGGTTGTGGGTTGTCTCTTCTTTCGTGTTTGTGTATTGTCATGTTTTATTCATTGTAACCAGGTCCTTGGTGGTCGTCCACGGCCTCTTCTTTTATCTTTTACAGTCATTACTCTTCTAGTCATATGGTCATCATCTCGTCTCATCAGGTGTCCGTACCAGCGTAGGCGGTTTTCCCTAAGTTTATCGTGTATCTGTGCAACTTTAAAAGTACCGCGGATGTATTCGTTTCTTATTTTATCTGTTCTATAGGAAAATAATATTCAGCCACATTATTGAAAAAACAATTTAAAGAAAAAGAGGCCACATACAAAATGAATTGTTCCCGAGAGAGAACTATAGACCGAAGTCTACACGGGTGAAACCGTGTAGCGCAGCTAATATACATACAAATATGTTTATTGTATCTACACCAAACAAAAAGAATCAGTAGATGATAGTAACTTTAAAACGTTTTTTTTTATGTAACTGAATGACGAGAGGAGCTGGTCGTTTGCCTGATGGTAAGCAATACGCCAGCCCATAACAATAACAGCACCACCCAGAATTTTGTTTTGCAAAATCCTGCGCGGCGCTGCACTGCGCTCGTCACCCTGAGACAATTAGCTGTTGAGTCTCATAATGCCCAGTAATTTCGCTGGCTACAATGCCCTTCAAGCCGGAACACAGTAATGCTTGCGCACTATTGCTTGGCGGCTGAATAGCTGGCAAAGCGGTGGTACCTACCCAGACGGCCTCTCGCAGACGAGAAACCTACCACCAGTAAAACTTTAAAACTGAAACGCAATGAAAATATATAGTGTAATCCCGCTGAATATTATGTAGGTTGTCGTTAGAATAATATAATATGTATGGGGGTTGATTGTAAATGTAAAATTAATTAAAATTAAAATATATATATGCATAAGTAATCCCTCCGCTTTTTTTATTACCTACCCCTGAACTGTGACTTCATCATCAGCCCGTAGTCGTCCACTGCTGGTGAACTGTGGCTGTAAGCTTACTATTATAAACTAAATAAATAAATTAACTACAGAAAGTAGATTTAAAATGTGTGTGAAAAATATTTTAATGAAATAAGCAATACTATACAGATAGTAATTACATAGAAGACAAAGATGCATGGAACATTCCGCTTCTGCCAAGTTGCCAACTGGCACATAAGAAACATAATATTGTCAAAAACAAACAAGATATTGTAACAAAAGTTCTAAAAAAAATGCCCCTCAGTTTTTTGCCGTATCTTCTGAGTAGTGGTTCTTTTTCCGATACGGTGGTACGGAGTCATTATAATAATTGACGTTCATAAGTGCGTCGGTGATGCCAAAACTGAATAAATAACTTTTGAACTTTGAAACTTTGAATAAACTAAAGCACGATGACCCCTAAAAGTGGTATCTTACAGTCAACCTTAGGATGAAGTTAACTAATAGAGTGAGAGAGGCAGAAGTTTAAAAAAAAAAACATCCGTGTAATGTTAGGAAATGTCCAATGTATGGATTCAAAATAAAAAAAAGAAATAATTGTTAATTGGTTTGAAAATTAAATAGTATTATTTTATTAATTATATTCTAGTTACCTTATCATTTTCTAGCTATTCAAGAATAGGAAACTCGACACACATGCGTTTGATGGTAAAAGCAAATAATACTAACTTGGTAAAAGTAAATGTAGGACCTAGTTTTAGTAGGTACTTTTAACCTATAAATTATTCTGTGCGATAAATACGTGATAAAAATTGTTGGTCCTAAAAATATATAGTTATCAATAAAAACTCGTGTGTATTCCAATGGGTCAAATTAGGTAAAAAGCCGGCTAAGTGCGAGTCGGCTCGCGCATGAAGGGTTCCGTACCATTATCTATGAAAACGGCAAAAAAATCATGTCTGTTGTATAGGAGCCCCTTTAAATATTTATTTTATTCTGTTTTTTAAGATTTGTTGTTATAGCGGCAATAGAAATACATTTGTGAAAATTTCAACTGTCCTATCACGGTTCATGAGATACAGCCTGGTGACAGACGGATAGACAGACAGACAGACGGACGGACAGCGGAGTCTTAGTAATAGGGTCCCGTTTTACTCTTTGGGTACAGGACCCTAAAAAAATCAATAAGAACTGGTTTCTATTCATATGGGAGAAATTAGGTAAAAAAAACGGTACTCACCTAATTTCTGAGCCAAAGTAAAAGTGGCAAAAACTGCTAACAACACGAAAAGGAAGGTGAAATTCATCTTGCTTCGTTCAGAACTCTGTAATACGGATGTATAAGATTTCCTTTTTATAGTAACTATGAAGTACCTACCTATGTAGTTAGTTACGCTAATAAATTGAATAACCAATTATTATGCGGAGTATTTTATTGAAGATAAGGCTTATATGAAATATCATGACGGATTGAACGTTTGATGCCCTTGAACTAACCATTAGTTCAGCCACAGAATAATTAATAGTTATTGTAGTGGTTCAGCTAGAATATAGAATAGAATAGAATAACTCTTTATTATAACACCAAAATACAGATATAGTTAAAAACTAAAATAACAACTAACTTAATAATAGTGTCACAATGGGCGGTCTTATCGCTCAAAGCGATCTCTTCCAGCAAACCACGAGTGAAGGAATGTAGACAAAAATATATATGGACGGTGTTACTTTAAGATAATTTTGTTATATAATATAATATACCTACATAAACCAAAGTCTTTACATAAAAAACATAACATAATATTAAAATATATATAATAAATACTTTTACATAAAATATACAAGTAAATAAAACATACGGAATATTCTACTTTGAAATTTGTAAGATTCAATATACAATATAGGTACAATGCTTAAAATTGTATATTGACTTTTTTATGTAGCTGAATGACGAGACGAGCTTGTCGTGCCTGATGGTAAGCAATACGCCAGCCCATAACAATAACAGCACCACTCAGAACTTTGTTTTGTAAAATCCTGCGCGGCACTGCACTGCCTTCGTCACCCTGAGAAAATTAGCTGTTGAGTCTCATAATGCCCAGTAATGTAATCGCTGGCTATAATGCCCTTCAAACCGGAACATAGTAATGCTTGCGCACTACTGCTTGGCGGCTGAGTAGCTGGCACAGCGGTGGTGCCTATTACCCAGACGGCATCTCGCATACGAGAAACCTAACACCAGTAGAAACCTAAAATCCACCACCACCAGTAGAAAAGGGATATTGTGTTTAAACAGCTATTCCAATGATTTAAATGATATTTTTTACATCAATTTTATATCATGGATTCGTAATTATCGATTAGCCTTAGATCGATTTACCACTACCCTATAATTTCTTCAAAGTGAGATGTCCATGTAAAGACATATACTTAAAAAAAAAATTTCACTTAAGAACTAATATTTATTACTACCTAAACCACTGCGCATGCAATATCTAGTATTTCCCTCTATTTACCTTCGTCCTTCATTAGTGCCTCCGTCTATGTCAGACTTTTCGTGGGTCCGATAGTCAGCACAGAATACGAAGGGACAGAAGCATCACTCCGCAAAGAAATTTAAACAAATAGCGACTCTTGCTATGACGCAATAAAATTCAATTCAGCTCGCGTAGCGCTGCATACTTACCAGTCATATTAACCTACACATCGCCTCTCTTTCTATCGCATAGCTCTTATCTCTTCTGACGCGGGACGTGTAACGACGCGCGACCCGCCGTCGGTGTCCGGCTATGTACTTGTAGCTTTGTACGTACAGTGCGGAGTGCGCTAGGCCTGTAGTCAGTCTAATTTTATCACCGACATATTTTGTCATCTATTTTTAACCGACTTGAAAAAAAGGAAGAGGTTCTCTATTCGATTGTAGGTGTTTTATTTATTTTTGTTTACCTCAGAACTCCGTCATTTATGAACCGAATTGGAAAATTCTTTTTGCGTTGGGTTCAGTATAGCTACGAAGTGGCCCCATATGATTTCATCGATATTTGGCCTTGGACTTCGAAGATATATTGAAGTCGGTTTTATTTTATAAAATGTATACTTATGTTACCGACTTTTTTTAGGACATGTGCGTTGCAATATGAAACTCCGTATGTTCCATTTTCACAGCCAAAAAAATCGAAGACCGATTGTCAGGCGTGGGTGGGCGGTCTTATCTGAACTTCAAACGTCCTCCAGACGCTGGCCACTGGTAATATCCGTCCCAAAGAAATATTTTTTCCCAAAAGCAATCTGTCGCGACGTGGGTAATGAATTTAGAGGGTTAATGGCGGGTCGGTATTGACCACCCCCTACGAAGATTGGTTGAGGCGGTACAGAACAGTAGGTAGTTGTAGAGTAAGGAAATAGTGATAAAACTAACTAAACTTTTATAGAGCTATAGGATGGTACAAAGACAGGCTTTAAAACTTTTTTTTTTTATGTAACTGAATGAAGAGACGAGCTGGTCGTTTGCCTGATGGTAAGCAATACGCCAGCCCATATCAATAACAGCACCACAGAGAACTTAGTTTTGCAAAATCCTACTTACAACGACCAACACAGAGACTTTTACAAGAATGCAAAATTCCAACTCCGTAGGACAAGAGGAATTGGTTCTGATTCAGCTTGCACGATTTGACCCCAACAAATAATAAACATTGCAAGTCAAATAAAAGCTTTTAAAAAGTAATAAAATATTAATAATTTCATTATATTTTGTATATATATTGAAGTTATATTGTATATATATTTAAGTTATGTATATATATATATATATATATATATATATATATATATATATATATATATATATATATATATATATATATATATATATATATATATATATATATATATATATATGTTAGTTTAGTTTTAGATATTTCTCTGTTTTTGAGTTTGTTGTGTAAAAAGTATAGTTTTGGGAGTTTTATGCTAAAAAGGATGCTTATTTTAATAACTTGTCACTGGAAACATGCTTCTGATTATCTCATATACCTATGTTGTCTATAGTGTTTAATTTGGCAGTGTTGTATGATTTATCTAGTCATTCATTAGTCGGTTGGCACAGCGACAGTTGCTTCTGACAATAAAAGCTATTTCTAGATTTAACTAGATTATTTTAGGTTCCACAAACGATGGCAGTTATACCTACTACATATTTCTTTTTAAAAATTGTCGTGAAACCTACAATTAAAAAGCTCTTTATTGTATAGCAGTTTACAAAATGAAATAATAATAGCACAAATTTCCTTACTTTGCTGATGGTAGTAGGTAGAATGGGCGGTCTTATCGCTTAGAACGATCTCTTCCAGACAAACTTTGAATGGACAGTATCGAAAAAAGGAGTAGACGGCGGTGTAAAACGCAACTATTATAAACGATAGGAACTTCCCTTAATAAAATTCCACTATTCTCACTTTTAAAAACACTTATTATTTCACACTGTAAAAATCACACTCATAACTACTCATTTGTCATTTGAAATACAGAAATTGTTGAAAGGGAATGGTTTTGCTACATTTTTGCATACCTACTGGAGCGAGTGTGGCTTAGCGGCAATTCCGAACAAAGCCATGCCGTCAAGCGACCTACTCGTGTATCGGGAAGATGTTCGGTGAACCATCGAGGAGACGGCTCTGAGCAGCTGCTCAACTGCCGTATCTCTCTAGATCTATCTGCTCCATCTTAGGCCACATCATTGCTTCACATCAGGCGAGATAGTGGTTAAACACAACCGTACAGTTCGATCGCCGTCGACAGAATGCCCCAACCTCCGAGTGACTCTTCTGAAAAATACTTCCAACGGAAACGTCGCAGAGTCAACATAGCGACTATTCCCAACCAAAACAAAATTTATAAATTCAGTGTTGCTAGTGCAAAATAAATCCTAAAATAATTCAAAAATTAATATTGAAATTTATTCTAAAACAACTGACTTTATTTTGAAACCTTACACTAGATTATCATAATACCTACCTACTATTACGCACCAGACTAATAAGAGCAAAAAACATACTACAACTAAAACAATAGCATAACAAAAGAAGCAGTCAAGATTCCCAGCACGTTGGGGCATCCATGTCCACTATGTAGGGGGTTGTTAGGGGTGAAGAGAGGGTCAGCGGGAAGGAGGGGGTACATTAGCGCGTGTAGTCGCGGGATAGCAATATAGCGATGGCCGGCGGCTCATTTAATCACGCGAAGGAATTTGCGGGGATAAGACGACCGTTAATGCTCAAGAGTGTGGACAAGGCTTTGATGGGCTGGAACGTCGTCCAATGCTAATATCTCCGCATTGGAAAGCGATTGAAAGAAGGAAGCTTAGAAGGTAGTGAAGGAAGTCATTAAGATTTACATAATCAACAAATATATAATAATCATAATAATTATTTTTTAGAAAAAAACAAAAACCGACTTCAATGTATCTTCGAAGTCCAAGGTCACATATCGATGAAATTTATATGGGACCACTTCGTAGCTATACTGAACCCAACGCAAATAATTTTCCAAATCGGTTTATAAATGACGAAGTTCTGAGGTAACAAATATAAAAAAAAAAACATCCGAATAGAGAACCTCCTCCTTTTTTGAAGTCGGTTAAAAAATGCTCTGTTCGACGGAACATCATAAAAATAAGTGTTTCATTTTCACTTGTTCGTTCCGCGCGGGGTTGTCAGGATAGAAAAAATGAGATAATGATACAAAAATACGGGATAAGCCTAACTTCTGGTTAATCACATTCATAATCTCGCTATCTTTTTTAACCGACGACCTAAAAAAGGAGGAGATTCTCAATTCGATTGTATTTTTGTAATGTTTGTTACCTCAGAACTACATTGGGTTCAGTATAGCTATGAAGTGGTCCCATATAACTTTCATTGATCGATATAATTCGACCTTGGACTTCGAAGATACATCAGAATTTTAGGCTAGGCCTCACGTAATTTGTCGATTAGTCGACCTAGTTTTTAAGTATGCCCGGTGCTCTTCATCAGAGACGAGCTTAAGCTGTGATATCGCGACCTAGGTCGACTAGTTCAACAAACTACGTGAGTCCTGGTCGTTTTATTAAATATTTATAGGCGCTAGTTTGTTTACCACTCTTAAAATTTAATAGCTACCTTAAGTCTGGTATACTGTTGGTGGGTTTCTCATATGCGAGAGGCCGTTTGGGTGGGTGGGTACCACCGCTTTACCAGCTATTTTACTGTCAAGCAGTAGCGCTGCTTGCGCACTGTGTTCCGGACTGAAGGGCATAGTAGCCAGCGTAATTACTGGGCATTAAAGACTGCTAATTGTCTCAGGGTGACGAGCGCAGTGCAGCGTCGCGCAGGTTTCTTTTTTAAGTTCTGGTTGGTGCTTTTACTGTTATGGGCAGGAGTATTTCTTACCATCAGGCAAACGACCAGCCCGTCTCATTCTACTAATATTATAAACGCGAAAGTTTGTAAGAATGTATGGATGTTATTATATATTATAGTTATTTAATTTGTCATGGTTAAATTAATTAATTCGAATAATTACAAATTTACTTATTTATTAATCTCTGGTAATTGTAATTGTATTAATTATATAATGTGTGTTTAATAGTATTATTTTTAATTTTTTAATTGTATTAATGTTATATTATTTGCACGCCAAATTGGCAAAGTACGGAATAGTTCTGAATCTGATTGTATAACATCTCCTTGGTACCTGTATTTTATGCAAATAAATGAATCTTGAATCTTGTATGTTTGTTACTCTTCACGCAAAAACTCCTGAATGGATTTTGATGAAATTTGGTATGTAGGTACTTTAGGATTGGGAATAGTACATAGGCTACTTTTTATCCCGGGAAACTGCGGGTGGAACCGCGGGGCGCAGCTAGTCACTTAATAAAAAAAAGTCCTTTTCCACACATGCCCAGCTAGTGGCTGACAAAAGGAGCGCGGACTGTACGCTTATTGGACGAGTCAATAATGTTCCGTCCGAGGGACAAATGCCCGGACTGACAACATATTTGTACATATAGCACCAATAACGATGTCAACGATAATGTTGGCTCGTCAACGGGATGTGATTTGGGTTTTGTTTGTCATTTATCTGCAATGCACGAAGCGCTTTGTTCTTGGTCAGTGTAAACCAAGAAGTGTTTCTAGGTGTTACAATTAAACTCTCTGCGTCGATCGAATATACCAGCTTCTTTAGAGTGCTTTTTGAGCGAAATTACCAGCGAAATCATCATATCAAATTGCGATTTTTACGCTAGAATTTCCACTTACGTATCAGATTAGCATCCTTTGGTAGCAGTTTTTATGACCGCTCTTTTACCGTCCAAGCTGTTCGCCTTTGGAATGCATTGCCCGTGCCTATACGATGTGCGCCTTCACTGCAGGTGTTCAAAGAGAAAGTGAAGAAGTTCTACCTCGAATATTGCTGATGTTTCTTTGTTTACTTTGTTGCTACATATATTTTGTAAGTAGTTATATGTAATACTGTGTACCTAGTATATGCATGTTTATGTAGGCATACTCGTATAATGTTGTTATTGTATTTAACCTATAATTTTAGTATTGTAGTTTATTTTATTGACAATTTTTATTTTATTTTATTGTAGACCCCGTCTTAATTCCTCTCCATACAAAGGTTGCCTGGAAGAAAGCGATAAGGCCGCCCATTGTGATACTTTATTTAATTGTATTTTTATAATGTTTTGTAATCATGGCGTCAAAAAATTACACCAAATTAGTCAATTGCATTCGTGCAAAGACTTCGAAGCCGGAGCAGGTCGCTAGTACTACTTCCTCCTACTAATATTGTAAATGGGAAAGTTTGTGAGGAGGGAGTGATGGATGGATGTTTGTTACTCAATCACGCAAAAACTACTCAACGGATTTTGATAAAATTTAGTATGTAGGTACCTGAGGTCTTGGCAAAGAAAGGCTACCTGTCAAATCAATCAATCAAAAGTTCTTTATTTCAATTTTGGCATGACAGACGCACTTATGAACGTCAATTATTACAATGACTACCACCGTATCGGAAAAAGAACCTCAGAAGATACGGCAAGAAACTGAGGGGCATATTTTTTAGAACTTTTGTTACAATATTTTATGTTTGTTTTTGACAATATTATTTTTCTTATGTGCCAGTTGGCTACCTGGCAGAAGCGGAATGTACCATGCATCTTTGTCTCCTATGTAATTACTAACTGCTTTTTTCATTAGAATATTTTTCACACTCAATTTGAATCTACTTTCTGTGAGCTCCGTTATACATTTTGGAATTTTATTGTCATCCCGGGAAACCGCGGATGAAACCACGAGAAACAGCCAGTAATATATAAACCAACGTTCCTTCTGAACATTCCATTCATTCACTCATTAAATTCAAACATTCATTTTCAGTAGCAAATCAGTTGGGATAGATACGACAAAGAGAAGAATCATTTTCCATGCATCCAACCTCCTAAAATCTTTACTGCATGCATTGTATCTATAGTTCTACATATTATACCTTTTAAACTGTCTGTATTCACAGCGCTGCAAACATTTTAAGACGAAAAAGTATTACGAGCTGCGGCCGACGGAACATTTTTCTGAGTAACAAAGCGAATATTGGAGAGGCTCCACAAAGGCCACGCGGCGGAGGCTTTGTAGGGTTGTAGTAGGAGGCTATCGATGAGGAAATAATATTTTGAAATAGGCACGTATTTAGGAACTCTTAAACTGTGGATTCGATATTATTAAGCTATTGCATAGCTTCTATCGCGGGCCTTGGCGTGGAGACCGAATCCAGAAATTCCGTAACGAAAATAACCTAACACCCCCCACTCCGAATGCTATGCAATAGCTTTAACGCGGCAGTCTCCGAGTGCCACACGTCTTTTTTATTTTCATAATCTGTATAATAAGCAGGTATATCAAATAAATGAACAATCTTTGTCATTTATGTAATTGAATGACGAGACGAGTTGGTCGATTTCCTGATGATAAGCAATACGCCAGCCCATAACAATAACAGCACCACCCAGAATTTTGTTTTGCAAATCCTGCGCGGCGTTGCACCGCGCTCGTCACCCTGAGACAATTAGCTATTGAGTCTCACAATGCCCAGTAATTTTGCTTTCTACAATGCCCTTCAAACTGGAACACAGTAATGCGTTCACCTTTCCATCAATGCTTCCAGGAATATAAAACGATACTAAAACGAAAGTGTTTTTGCGCGCGGGTGAAACCACGGTGCGTGGCTAGTGTTAAATAAATGGTGGTTATTACTAAAATGGTAATTTTATTGATAGATACATCTGACCAAAAATAAACTCTATTCTATATATTTAGAAAATTCTCAAAGTCCCGGAATGTCCCGGAATTTTGACCCTGGGCTGTCTCGTGTCCTAGGACTTGTGTTGAGACTGCTCAAACTCTAGTGGGAGCATGTGCGACTTTCGATCCGACGCACCCGCATTCGAATCCCACTGTCCACGCACCACTCGCTTTCTTAAGTTATGTGCGGATTTAACACTCGATCTAAAAACGGCGAAGGAAAACATCGTTACGAAACCGGCATGACCTAGAATTTATCACAAAAATTCAAGAAAATGTGACATCCACCAACCCGCACAGGACCAGCGTGATGGAGTATGGCACATACTCTCTCTATGAGCGCCCGTGTCCCAGCAGTGGGAACGTGATGGGCTGATGATGATACGTGTTCAGCATTAAAATTGGTTTCAGATTATGTGATAATATAATGGTTTTTAAGCTAATCACGTGATAATTGTGTGACCATGGGACCAAGATCCTCGTAGTTCCTGGTTCCCTAGATACAGGGAATCCTAGTTAGGGGCCAGGATCTATGTATTTATTTATATATTATTTCCTTTTCTCCATTCTAAGTTCACAAAGAAAGAACTTCCGAAGACCGATGGCAAAGCTACAACCTAGATACTATCTTACCGTCCCCGGCAGATATAATTGCTGATTTTATCCATAGTAGCAGGTAGTAGTAGATTTATTCCGAGTAGTCCTCAAATGTCACGCAGATTCATTAAACAACAGATTTTAACCGACCTCCAAAAAAGAAGGAGGTTCTCAATTAGATTGTATTTTACCACATTTTACCACGTTTTTATTAAGTCACTTTCTTGTTTGTCTGTCTGTCTGTCTGTCGTTCCGGGTGGAATCTTGCAAATCAAATTTCGAGCACTTCCCGATTAGCTATCCGGCTGAAACTTTTCTCATCACAACTCGATGACAATGTATTCTAAATCCATAAAAACGTGATTTTAAATTATTTTTTTAATCTATTACGCATATTTTTAAATTCTTTTTATCGTAAAATGTATAGTTTTAATTTCATCGACCGTATCATCCCATCCCTACTTACTGACTCAGCTCCACCAAGTGCCCTATACTTACATACGTAGGTACATGTAATTGTCCGTAAGTACATTTTTCTTTGAGGTTACTCTCTATTAAACGCTCAAGTCAAATAGTAAGTAGGTACCTTTCCACAAAGGTGTACGGGATCAAAGGCGGGTTAATTGTTCCTCAAATTATTATGAATTTCACAAAGTCAAAGGGCAATGGGATTTTGCGAGGGTTGTAATTATTGCAGGTGGGTTGAGAATGGACGTTGAGGGTACATGTGGGATCAAAGAAGATTGGAAGTAGACTATCTAAAACAAGAATATCAATTTTGCAATCAAACAGTTTCTTTTTTATTGCCCAAAATGAGGACAGCTCCCGTACTCAATGGTCCCTCAAGCGCCAATCGTATATCATGTTGAGCTCAAATAAAATATATTATTATGTAGCTACTAGCTGCGCCCCGCGGTTCCACCCGCGGTTTCCCGGGATAAAAAGTGGTATCAAAATCTTTCGTGAAAGAGTAACAAACATACATCCATACATCCTTACAAACTCTCGCGTTTATAATATTACTATGATTAGTAGGATATAGCTTCACTGCGACTAATGAGATACAGTCTAATTATTGTCGATTCAGGCAAAAAATCGGATTAATCTCATTAATTGACACCAATTAAAATACGATAACTACAAGTTGAGATACAATTTGTATGGTATCACAAGACTTTGCCGCTGTACAGGCTCAACAGAGGCCTATTGCGAGGGACAGAGTTCTTAAGGCTACACTATACTGTTCTGTTTTTAGTATAAGTAACTGTTATCCTAATGTAAGTACCGGAAATATGTTTTGGAACAAAATAAATAATTAATTATTTTTTTTTTTTACACTTAATAGATCTATGTTTGGCCACTATCTCGCCTGATGTGAAGCGATGATGTGGCCTAAGATGGAGCACATAGATCTAGAGAGAGACGGCAGTTGAGCGGCTGCTCAGACCCGTTTCCCTGGCTTTGTTCGGTGGGTGGTATTACAACCACGGCCAGAGCCTACCACTCCAAAGCGCGTAAGCGGGTTTCATCACGATGTTTTCCTTCACCGTTTTAGAGCGAGCGTACAAAATCTGCACTTAATTATAAGAATAATTTATTACCGCAATGTCGTACGACATTGCGGCCAATCGTACACCAGTGGGTACAGGATCAGGTAAATATACTACCGATATCTTATCACAGAATAAAATAAATTATACATTGATAATTTCATTTCATTTTACTTATTCAGATAAAATACAATCCATTTTGTTAGTAAAATCAAATTAAAATTTAGTAAATCTAGTAAATCTAAATAATTTTCATGAATAATATGTCATTATTATAATTTTCATTATAACAATGACATTGATATGATTAATAAATATTATTATAATTATTATTTGGGGGCCCGATTTAACAACTTTGTTTGTACGACAGCAGTTGTTAACCCTTACTAAAATCAAAATGTAATAACCGAGTTTCCCATAGTAAAATTTCATAATCCTTTGTAACGGACATGCCCCAGTGTAAATATTTATCTATCTACGTCATGTGCGCGGGATTTTGGTGGATTATTGTTGCTCTACAAGATAGATTTACGTAAGACGGTTTTATACTCATCGGCATCGCGAGATCGAGTTCTTTACGATAAAATGGCTCGGATTTCAATGGTTTAAAATAGATTTTTTTTATGGAATGAGGCGAGCATGTCGTTTCCTTGATGTTAAGCGCCACGCCTGCCAAAATTTATACAATTAAATCCAGAACTTTTATAAACAACACTTCGTAGCACTGCATTGCGCTCATCACCCCGAGACATCAGATATTAAGTCTCATATGCCCAGTCATCTTGCTGGCTACAAATGCCCTTCAAACCGGAACACAGTAATGCTTGCGCACTACTGCTTGGCGGCATAATAACTGGCAAAGCGGTGGTACTCATCCAGACGGCCTCTACGAGAAACCTTTACTTTGAATTAAATATAAAGTCTCCATGACTTTATCTACTATGTAAATAGTTAGGTTTTGCATCTACGTTACCATTGACGTAATCTACAGATGTGCTACAAGTACCTAAGTAGTTGTTTTTTCCGAAACGGAATTTCGTGAATTCTAGCCTACGCTAAGTAAAGTCGCTAACAACTTTTACTTTGTTGAGTAAATTTTTGTGTTCTCATATGTGTGTGTGGCCAGCCCTGGTGTCGGAGTATTATACCAACTGAAGCCTCAGAACCTGAAGGAGGTTCTCGATTCAATTGTTTTTTTTTAAGTTTGTTACTTCAGAACTCCGTCATTTATAAACTGATTTGGAAAATTATTTTTGAATTGGGTTCAGTATAACCACAGGTATAACTTCAAGTTCAAGTGGTTCCATACAGTTTAACATAGGATTTCAAACGTTCAAAGTCAAAGTCAAATATCATTTATTAAATAAACACAAAAGTGCACTTTTAAAGGTCATAAACACGTGATACAAATAAAATATGTTAAAAATTGTAACTTATGTTAACATGACTTTGAAAAAAAGGTAGGTAAGTATGTTTACCCATTTCTTTCCTATACTCAAATTGAAGTCTGAGTGCTGAAAAGAAATGCGAAAACTGACTCTACCAGTGCTTCGGAAATACGCCCGCTAGAGAAGATAGCACCAAACTCTGCGGGGATGTTCATTAGAATTGAAGTCGATTTTTTTTGTTATAAAATGATCTGGGTGGTGGTTTTCCAAAACGGAATTTGTAAATTCTAGCCTGCGCTTAGTAGAGTCGCTAATAACTCCTACTTTGTTGAGTAAATGCTTTCAGTAATCTCTCAAGCTCCATCCATACGGAACTCTTACCATATTGAACATTAATCTTCGAAAATATAAACAATATTTCACTCCAAATCCTCCTAAACCATTGATTTTATTTACATCATAAAATCATAACCAATAACGATTCCACCATTATGCGGTATTAGCCCCCGCACGCCATCTGTCGACAATCGGACACCCTGTATACAAAGGAACTTACTTCACAAAATCATTCAAAATTGAACCTTAACTCAAGGTCATAAGTGTCCCGTTACATAAAGAAATCCTCGAAATATCTTGCTAAATTGATCCAACTGTACGAAATTGAGCTCTAAGTCAAAGCAGTAAGTACGTCTTTTTACAACGGTTATTTCGCGGCCAATTTCAAAGATTTGATCTAATTTGAGCTCTATGTATTTGGAGTAAGGGTGAAAAGATGCTTGGGAGGGTTGCGGGTAAGTTGGTAGTGCTTAAGTCAAGCTGGGTGGTGAACGATGATCGCGGGTGGTCATTACCAGATGCGATGACACCACTTGCGACGGTAAAATGGTGCTGACGCAGTTTGTGCTGGTAACTTTGTTAGTTAATTTTTTTTGGAACTAATTGATGAGACGATCAAGTCAGCCACGCCTGTCCATAACAATTGCAGTGCTACCCAGAACTTTTAATACCAATAAAAGCATCGAGTAGCATTGCATTGCGCTCATCGCCCCGAGACATCAGATTTATTAAGTCTCATATGCTCAGTAATTTCGCTGGATACAATGCCCTTCAAACCGGAACGCAGTTGCGCACTACTGCTTGGCGTCAGAATAACTGGTCCCTACCCAGACAGACTCCCGCATACGAGAGACCTGCCACGTGTAAACCTTGTTTTGTGTACATATATTGTGAATAGGTAAGAATAACTTTAATTAAAGGACAATTAAGACATGGTCCTCGACTGACTCTGAAATAAGGACAAGTCGGCGCTGACTTGGTACTTTATACTTGGTACTAGCAGGCCTAGCGCACTCCGCACTGTAGGTGCGAAGCTAAAACTACATAGCCGGACACCGACAGCGGGTCTCGCGTCGTTACACGTGGCTCGTGAGAAGAGATAAGAGCTATGCGATAGAAAGAGAGGCGCTCTGTAGGTTAATATGACTGGTAGGTATGCAGCGCTACGCGAGCTGAATTGAATTTTATTGCGTCATAGCAAAAGTCGCTATTTGTTTAAATTTAAATTGCAGTGCCACCCACAACTTTATATACCGTAACAGCACTGCGTAGAACTGCATTGCGCTCACCACCCAAAACATCAGATATTAAGTCACATACGAGTATGCCCATTAAAGTCGCTGTAATAAATATTACATGACGATAATGCTTGCGCACTACTGACTGCTTGGCGGCAGAATAACTGGCAATACAGTTGTATCCAGCCAAGGTAGTTCCATATAAATTTCACCGATATTCGACCTTGGACTACGAAGATACATATTCGATTTGAAGTTTTTTTGTTATAAAATTAATTATGAGTAAGTATTAAAGGTTAGGTACTTGTTAAAGAGTGCTTTTTTAATGTCAGTTGGCTTGCGTTTGACCACTATGTCACCAGATGGTAAGCGACGATGCGGTCGACGATCTAGCACGTTTGCCAAGATAGTACCTGTTTTCTCAAGACTTGAAGAGTCCTAGATTGTAGCTATCGGAAAAGACTGACTCCGGCAGGGAGTTCCACTCGTTAGCAGTGCGCATAATAAAAGTGGAAGCGAAGCGCTTTGTGCTCGCAGGAGGCATGTCCACCATCAAACGGTGGCGTGTTGCCGTATGTCTTGTATTCCGATGATGAAACGGGGATGGGGGAATTAGTTGGTGCCATTCCGACTACTGTAAACAAACAGAAAATAAAACTAAAAAAGTAAACTCAAACAGTCGGCAGCATTTTAGCACCCCTATAAAATGCAAACCGATGATCGCTGCACTATAATCCGATTCATTAAACACTTGCGAGACAAGTGTCCTGACGAACGAGGAAATGTAATAGGATTATGTTTTATTCAAGTTCATATCAATGAAAGGATTTAGGATAGTAGACAATATAAACGTAGCTGGGTTTATGTAAGTGTTGCACGTGCTAATAATTTCGAGTTCGCCAAACACGAGTTAAAAATGTACTAGCACGTTCTAGTTAGAAAGAAAGAAGTCAGTCTTATTCCCGATACTTACAATCTGGGAATCTTCAAATCTCGAGTGAATAGAGTACTTGGCAAGCGTGCTACATCCTCGACCGCATCGTGGCTTACCATCAGGTGAGATAGTGGTCAAACACAAGCCAATAATGAATAAAAAAGTAAGAAAAAACTTTGACAGACAGATATATTATTTATTTATATATATATATTTTATGTGTCACTTAGTCGTCCTTTTTTACTTTTTATTTACACCGCCGACCTCTCTCACTCCTTTAGTTCTTTCCATCCAAAGGTTGGAAGAGATCGCTTTTAGCGATAAGTCCGCCCGTTGTACTATAGTTTTTAAGAAAATTTCGTGTACCTTGTTTATTTTTTGTTTGGTGTACAATAAAGCATTAATTATTTATTTATTTATTTATTTATTTAAAGAAAAGGAACAAACAAAAAAAATGTTAACAGCCACATATTATATATGTATTTGGAAGCGCTGATGCCTTTATTACAAGTATACGCCTAGCTTAGGCATCTGAGGCTCAACAACTGCTAGTTTGTGGCAAATAAATAATATTACTATTATTATATTAATAAACAAAAACAAAGATGGCATAGTGGTGCCAAATGGGGTTTTGGCTCAGCACAGATGCCTAGTGTCATTAATTGACACCAGACGCTGGCTGGTTGTTAGCAAAACTCCAAGGTTGATATTATTTAACTCTTTCCCTTAGTATTCTGTGATTTAACCCAGTATAACAGTTACTGATTTGTACCAAGTTTAATTTGAAACAAAATCCCCATCAAAATAAATCATCAGCAATATGTCAAATATTCATTTGTATCTATTTAATTTGGCGATCTAATAAAAGTATTATAATCTCATAAGTTTCTGCACCATCATGCCCCAACCGTTTAGCGGCGATGGGGTCGATTTTAACACAATGGGCTTCAAATGCAGGGACCGTTTTCGGTTAAATATCTAGCGGTATAAAATGTGCTAGATATTTCAAAAACACCTTTCGGTAAGACTATTGATTCATTTCATTGGTAGCTTTAAAGCATATTTATTTTAATGAATCGAAAAATCCGATTGAGACATTGATAAAGGATGCTGCAGTTAAGCGAGAAAATTCAAGTAGGTTATATACTTAAGGAGTAACTTAATAGGTAGTATACATAGACACTTTTGATTTTGCTCGATTAAATATTAAGACGAAGAAGTCTACAGACTTAAATTATAAGTTCGCGAGCATATATTATTATATGCATCAGCGATATAACAAAATACCGGAATTAGAACGTCGTCGTCATAACGTTGCAACAGTACTGTTACGGTCTAGTATAGTATATACCTATATATATATTCTACTATATAATATATATAGTAGAAAATAGGCGTCGCAGGATTCAAGCTCTTTGGAAAGATATGCACCGCAATTTAAAGGTTATGCAAACCTCGATCCAAAGTTGCAAAGTTTGGTGGTTTATTACCAGTCAATGGGTCGAATAGACCAAAGCGTGGTGTCATAGCAGACCATAAATAAAGGTATTATTTGATATCCCATCCTTTATTGAAATGATTATTTCAACTAACTAGGTTTAGCCCGTATGTTACATATTGTGTGGTATTGATTATAACTCTTTACTTCGTTAGTTTCACGTAAGGCAGGCATATTTCATTGCTGTGATGTTGTACCTACTAACTTAGAAATTTACAATACGCAAAACCTTTAAATCTAGTAGTTAGGTAAGTAGGTACTAACCTGTCACTAGAATAGGCACTTAGGTAAGTACTTTTCTTTCACACTTGGTTATAATATTTATCAATAATATATATGACCACCCAACGATCCTGGCCCCTTACTAGTACTCGCTGTATCTAGGAAACCAGGAACTATCAAGACCATGGTTCTACAACACCCAGACATGAAACAAAGGCTTGCGCTGAGCCGAACTCGCTACCTCAGTGTACGAGATTTGAGCCAAACTGCCCAACCACTACACCACAGAGGCCGATATCCAATATTATTAGGATTTAATATGAAAATTGAGTAGGATAATAGGTAATGTTTAGCGACACGGCAGTTCAATGTGTGGTCATTTCGTTGGTCACCGTCAAAGATTAATGCTCCATGGTCACCGTGGGAAGTAATAAATAATTCCCTTTGCATTGTCAAATCACAGCTTAGGGGCTTAATTATGGAATCGTAGTTTAAAATGCAACTAAGAAATATGTCACGAATAAAATGAAATTCTAGGTCGTTGACCTGAGACAAAGTGACAAAAAGAATACTTTTCTCGATGACTGTAGGAAATTTTTCGTAGGCATAAACTCATGGGTGCCGAGATGGGAAGGTGCCGATATGGGACTAAACCAAAAAAATGGCTTTTTTAAGTATAAATAATAAACTAATATATAATTTCCACTGCGCTGGTAAGTAGGTATATAGGTATACCTAACACAACACGAGTGCATGGTTCGTAATATATTTAGTATGTATTAGATATAGGTATAATACAATTGTGAAGCATTTCAAAATTAAATTTAAACGCTCCACTTGGATTAAACAATACAAGTATTGGCGCCAAAATCAGGGTGCGTTTCCCGCCACTTGAACATCTGCGCTATTTTTTATTTGGTCAGCATAGCCGCGTGGGTAAGTAATTTTATCATTCTGCCAGTCGTAAATACTTATATTATGTTTTATTGATATTTTAAGACGAAAAATTCCCACTTGCTCAAATTAATAAAGAAATATGTACTTACGTCGTAAAACTTTAAATAAATTATTAGTTGGTGTCATTGGTTGTATTAGGTATGTTGCTAAGTAGTTGATTTACTTCATCTTCATCAGTAAAAAACATCCTATAGTAAATTCCTACGTAAATGTTGCGTTTTTTTTTATAAAGTTTTGTTTGTAGCGGCGAGGTATTCAGTCACCCGAGATTGTTGCTACCGAAAATGGAGTAACACAAAACATATTTTTAGCTGCATTCCTACTCTACCTATTTCGGCACTTTGCCCCACGAGGACACATGAAACATAATATTTTTAATCTACTTCAAAAAGGAGGAGGTTTACAATTCGACGGTAGGTTTTTTAAAATTTTTTTTGGGGGTTTGTTACACGATTACTCCGCCAATTATGAATTGATTTCGATGATTCTTTTTCTGATTGGTAGGTCATACTTCAGAAGTGGTCCCATATAAATTTTATCGAAATTCATTCAGCACTTTTTGAAAAAAAATAGCAAAAACAAAAAATATAAGTTTAATCTTCAAGTCGGTTCTTGTTTTTTTTTGTAACCGAATTTCTAAAGGTGGAGGTTTGTATTCGACTGCTTCATCTGCTTCACCCAGGGTTGACTTCCGGCGAGGGAACTCCTCAACGGTGAATAGTACAGACACAACATTTTGTAAATGGATTTAACCATAATAGCCTGTTCTAAATTCCATCATGACATGGCTGATACACCCATGATTGATTTCTGGCGAGAACTCCTAAACAGAGAATAGGGCAGACATGACTTTTTTTGTACATGTATTTAATTGTGATAGCCTGTTTTAAACTTCGTCATGATGTGGCTGCTAGATCATAAAAGCTTGTCTTTAAAAACTTTTTAAATTAATTTAATTAAAACTTGTTTTGCACTAAAAAGGGTACCTAAAATAAATTATTTTTCAAAAAAAACTAAACTAACTTCAAAACCACAAACAGGCACTCAAAAGTGATAAATAAATTAATATAATTATCATAAGCGCTATATACCCACTCATATATATAAGTCGGTGCCAGCCAAGTCTAAAAGGTGGTAGATAGATACTACCTACAAGTAGTACCTACTTACTATATACATATCTTGTATTTATCTGCTACCTATTAGACTTGGCTGGCACCAACTTTAAATATATGAGTGGGTATATAGCGCTTATGATAATTATATTAATTTATTTTTCACTTTTGAGTGCCTATTTGTGGTTTTGAAGTCGGTTTAGTTCTTTTGAAAAATAATTTATTCTAGTTAGCGTCATAACGTAACGACTAACGCCATCTGTTAATCGAGTAGTTTATTAAAATTCTGCATATTCTTGAACTGAAATATACTTTCTGAACGAAATGTGTTACGTCACAGCTAGCTTTGACAATGACATTTCACAAATTGACATTGACAACAATTATTTGAGGTTATCACGATTTTATAATAATTTATTTTGTGATTTCAAACAAAAATCATGTGTAAATAGCTATTAGTTGGCATTAATTTATTATAATCGTATAAAAAAATGTGGCAAATACTACAGATACAGTCGTGCCACTCAATGCGGCAAAGGTAAAGTCTTAACAATAACCCAAACGTACCTTAATCTATTTTAATAAATAACTATTAATTCCTGAAATAAATGCCACTGTGTACTCTTGTTACAGATTGCTGTGTTCAAAACCCAACGTCTATTTTACAAACTTGGTTAAAAACAAGCCTTCTAATGTAGTAAAAAGGTACTTTAGTGAAGTGAAGACGTCTTCAGATAAAAGTGCCAAGTCCGGGTTGTTACTGCTCTGCAGCCCTTGGAAGCTGTGTACAGGAGTCAGTTTAGGTCTCGCTGCCCGTCTGTTGTACAATAATGGCCCGGCGTATTGTAAAGCAGTTCAGCATTCAAGGATAATACAGCGAAGGCCAAACATCCACGATGACAGTGCTAAGTTTGACTGGAAGCTGCTATTAGACTATTTAAAGCCTCATAAGTGGTTACTAGTAGCTGCTGTAGGTGTAAGTATAGAGATTTCATTAATATAGTATTAAAATAGCAAAACTATTAATTTTTTCAAGTTTTACGGCATATACTTGAAGTTTTATCACCTGTAGTCAGTCTACGTTTTTTCTTTTCCAGTAATCAATTCGGTATGTCTAATAAATTACCTTGACCAAATTGAAACGAAATTGCTAGAAATATGCACTATCATAACAAGTTCTTTAATCTAATCATTCTAATTATCTATTTTATTACAGTCGGCTCTAGCTGTAGCATTCCTTAACGTCTACATTCCTGCTATGCTGGGTGTTGTTGTAAATGTACTCGCCAATCTGAAGAACAATCCTGGAGCTGATTTTATGGAGGAAATCACGGGACCAGCTTTTAAACTTGTCTGCTTGTATATGGGACAGGTAATCATTGTTTCTTTGTTGTAAAACAGAACGAGCACAAAGAAACTTCTACCAAAACACATAGACCTATATATATCTGAGAGTGAACAAGTACTTACTGGGTAAGCATGCTACATGTTCGACCACATCGTCACTTCCCATCAGGTGAGATTGTGGTCAAGCGCTGAACCAGTCTGATCTAAAAAAAAAACTACAATACCTATGGCTCTAAATAAACATTGACATGATAAAATTTTTTTTTTGGGTCAATTTTTAACATATAGGGGGTCATATACCACCCACCGAACAAAGCCATGCCGTCAAGCGACCTAGTCTTGCTTTGGGATAATGTTCGGTGAACCAACGGGGAGACGGTTCTCAACAGCCGCTCAACTACCATCTCTCTCTAGATCTATGTGCTCCATCTTAGGCCACATTATCGCTTCACATCAGGCGAGATGTGACATAGATCGCATAACATAGATCTATTAAGTGTAAAAAAAATAAAAAAAATATATGTATGTGTAATATGAAACCAAAACACCTAATATTTTTATACTATTTAGTTAAATTCTTGTTACCGAAATGATCAGTTTTAAATTTATTGAAATCTATTTACTTATTGACCCTAAAAATAATTAATTAAATATTTTTAACCATCAGAGAGTGCTGTTGATTAAAACAGTTTAAGAACTGTCTTAATGTTGGGACTTTTTTAATGCAATTGAGTGATGCGACGAAAACCTCGTTCACATGATCGTAAACAACTCGTTTGGCATAACAGTTGCCGCACCACCGATAACTTTGGTTTATTATACATACATATTGACAGCCTCGGTGGTGTAGTGGTTGGGCAGGTTGGCTCAAATCTCATACATCACTGAGGTTGCGGGTTCGACTCCCGCGACGGGACAAATGTTTGTGCACAGAAAAAAAGCACAAGCATTTGTTTCGTGTCTGGGTGTTGTGGGACCATGGTCCTCATAGTTCCTGATTCCCTAGATACAGGGAATCCCAGGATCTGTGTATGTGATCGTTGGGCGTTATTTATTATTATTCATATTATATCATATGCCCATGAATGATATTTATATCTCTTGTACGCTTGAAAAGTGAAGAGTATTTATTTATTTATACTTTAGCACAAAACAGTTTGTACATGGAGGACTTAATGCTAGATAGCATTTTCTACCAGTCATCCAAGACGTGCAAGAAAAAATGGTAGCGGTGCAGTAAAGTGTGTTATAGGAAATATTAAACCATATAAACTTAATATATACATAATAGGTATAGGCATATTATGCAAGCCTAATTATAAAATATATACTTAAATATATACATAATAAATATATACTTAAGTCATTACATAAATAAAAAGACATATAGCAGCAATAATAAATGACTATGTCAATGGGTTAGGATAGGATTATAGATCTAGTAGCAGGGAGGAGAAGAGGAACTGAAAGAAGAAACGTTTTAAGGGTTGCAATCTATCTGGTACACCTTTTTGATGAAATGTTCACGAGTTTGTCGCTTGAATGCTTCTTTAGAGGTCGCTTTTTTGATACTCAACGGTAATGCATTCCACAGTCTTACAGCAGCAATGGTAAAAGAGTTGTCACGAAAAGATGTTTGGTGTGAAGGGGTAGAGAGAAGTAAATTACTGGAGGATCTCAGTTTACGCTCGTGATTGTCGGTGAGGTATGAGAAGGTGAGGTATGAGGTATGGGAAGTATTAACTTACAAGTTATGTTAACTTTCTTCCAGGCAGCCTTCACATTCTTCTACATTCACCTGCTATCTCAAGTCGGAGAGAAAGTAGCGTCTCAAATGAAACAAGACATGTTTATCTCGATCCTAAGACAGGATATGTCATTTTTTGATCAGGAGAGAACAGGAGAGATTGTAAATAGGTAAGCATGTTAAATATAACCTTCCTTGCTTTTTTTCTCGTGTGGTTACCCTACCTACCCTATAACGGAAGAAGAAATTCGACACTCGAGTTGGTGCCCACCGTAGCTCAATTGGTAGAGCGTCCCGCGCTGAGGGAATATTGGGTTGTGGGTTCGAGTCCCAGCCGGTGGTCGAATTTTTTCTTCCCGAAAAACCTTGTTTGAGTATTTGAAAACTTTAAACAGTGATTTATTTTTTCAATTATTTAAATTCATATTAATCAGAGCTCTTCGCAGTTTAACATTTCATGTGATTTTTAAATTTTCCGTAACATTCACAAAAATTTTAGTCAAAATTAAAATAAATGAGGAGCTCATTTTTAATTAAATATTTCTGTCATTCCGCCACTTGGCATTCATTACAAATATGTTCCCTTACTATTGTTTTTTTTTTCCCACCAACCGACTGAGGCTTCGAGCAATCGGCGCTAAATTGACTGACTGATTAAACCTTTAAATACTGGTGATAAAACGTCAGCCCATAACAATAACAGCACCACCCAAAACATTGTTTTGCAAAATCCTGTGCGGCGCTGCACTGCGCTAGTCACCCTGAAACAATTAGCTGTTGCGACAAACATAAACTATTGTAACAAAAGTTCTAAAAAAAGAATGCCCCTTAACTTCAACTTAAACTTCTTATATATGGCTCCTGCGGGGTTTCCACAATTTCGCCAATGTCACTTGGATAGATCGGTAATAAACGATGGAGATTGATCGGTGTTTGGTCGGTGCTTATGTAGTGATCAATTCTCTTAACTTCCCAAATCTTACGTGTATTTACCTGAAATAGATACCACAAGAAAAACGTACAAAAGACGGCACAAATAGACATAAACTTATTTACTGTATAAGAAAGTATAATATAAAAAATCATAATTACAAAAATGTATATAAACTACTACAACTTAATTTTGTTAATAACTATACATTTATATAAAACATTTACTACTGGGGTAAAAACGAGAGACAAAACACAACAAAGGTTAGTAGGACGAGGAAAGTCAGGAGGAAGCATATCGTATAGAGAACAGCGAAGTGTTGGACAGTCAAAAAAGATGTGATCTGCAGAACCCTCGTCAAGGCCACATTCACAGATTGAGTGATTACGAATTCTAATTTTAGCTAAAAATACAGGAGTGCAAGAGTGACCCAGTCGCAGGCGGCAAATTGTGGATGTAGCTGCTTTGTTCATTTTCTTAAACTTAAAAAACCAAGGTTTTGTAGGGATAGTCGGTTGAAGTTGACCATAAAATTTACCCTTAGTTATCCTCGAGATGAATGCCCCTTAGTTTCTTGCCGTATCTTCTGAGTAGTGGTTCTTTTTCCGATACGGTGGTAGTCATTGTAATAATTGACGTTCATAAGTGCGTTTGTCACAACAAAATAGAAATAAAGAACTTTTGAACTTTGAGTATCATAATGCTTTACTGGCTTTTTAATTAGGTTTCCAATGTATAGTTTTTTTTTCCAGGTTAACAGTAGACGTACAAGACTTCAAAAGCTCGTTCAAGCAGACCATCTCAGGCGGTCTCCGGGCGATCACTCAGATCGTCGGCTCAGCTGTCAGTTTGCTCGTCATTTCTCCACATTTGACGGGCTTGACCTTGATTTGCGTACCATCTGTAGTGATTGGTGGAACTTTTATTGGGTCGCTATTGAGGAAATTGTCTAGGGAAGTTCAAAATCAGGTTCGTTCTTTGTTGATTATATTATTTATTATAGACTTTTTTCACACGTGTAAGACAAAGAGAAACAGCTAGTCAGAGTTTAAATTTAACAACATACAATTCTCCGGGCAACGTTTCCATTTTTTAACCGACTTAAAAAATGGAGATGATTCTCAATTCGATTGTTTTTTTTTTTATGTTCGTTACCTCAGAACTCCGTCATTTATAAACCGATTTGAAAAAATTGCGTTGGGTTCAGTATAGCTATGAAGTGGTCCCATATAAACCTCAAAGATACATCAGAATTGAAGTCGGTTTTTTTTATTTAAATATATACCTTTATCTACTTGTTCTATCCATAAATACACAAATCGCCTTTAAAAATTTAAAAAAGAAATTGCCGTTCTCAAGTGATGCAACCAACGACCAACGTTTAATTTTTATTTATATAAATATGTAAAATATGTTATGTTTATTATTTTGTGTATTTGATTGCAGATAGAAAAGGCAACGTTAGTAGCCGAAGAGGCTATATCGAACATGCGAACGGTGCGAGCGTTCGCCGGGGAAGAGAACGAAGCGCGAATGTTCGGCGAGGAGTGTGATGCGGCGGCTGAGCTTGCCATGGAACTCGGGTTGGGCGTGGGACTGTTCCAAGCTGGGACTAATCTGTTTCTAAATGGGTAAGTAATATAAAGAAAGAACAAAAACAAGTTTTTTTTTATGTTTGTTGCCTCAGAACTCCGTCATTTATGAACCGATTTGGAAAATTCTTTTAGCGTTGGGTTCAATATAGCTACAAAGTGGTCCCATATTTCATCGATATTTGACCTTGGACTTCGAAGATATATTGAAGTCGGTTTTTTTTTAAATAAAACGTTTTCTTGTTTTCAAGACGTCAACAAATTCGTAATCGGAACCGCAGATTAAAATGAGCCCAAACACTAGTAGTTTAGAATTCGTTAAGAAGTTCCATTGCCCACCTTCCGTCTCTATCATCAGATCAGCTGGCTGTCACCATAATATTGAATTGTCATCAAACTTTATTTATTTGGGTTAACAGACAGTTACTTCTAAGAAACTTAATTATAACTATATTAGCATGCATAGTGGTGTAAGAGTAACCCACATCGTTAATCGCTAGTTATCTATCATCATCAGCCCATCACGTTCCCACTGCTAGGACACGGGCCTTCTCTCACAGAGAGAGAATGGGCCATAATCCACCACGCTGGCCCAGTGCGGGTTGGTGGATGTCACATGTCCTCGACTTTTTGTGAAAAATTCTTGGACATGCCGGTTTCCTCACGATGTTTTCCCTTCACCGTTTTTAGAGCGAGTGTTAAATCCGCACATAACTTAAGAAAGTCAGTGGTGCGGGGCCAGCGGGATTCGAACTCGGGTGCGTCGGATCGAAAGTCGCACGAGCTCCCACTGAGCCACACTCGCTCTAGTAGAGTTATCTATGCAGTGTTAAATGTAACAGTATCAAAAGTTAATAATACACTCGAGAGCAATGAATCCGGGTCACTTAAAGAATCCTAAAAATCTCGGAAACTAAAAATGCTAGGTTAATGCAATAAATTGTATTTAATAGACAATGTAATACTCCTTAAATGAAGGTATTAAAACTTCTTAGTTATTGTAAAGTTATATCATAAAAAAATCAAATTTGAAAAAGGGCCACTTTCGAAGATGGAACTACGAAATTACAGCATTTGGTTTTGCTTTTGTTTGTAATCTGTCATTTATGTGGGTACATAAACCATGTTGATAGTGCTCTATATTCATTATTCAAGCTGAAATTATGTCGCTTACGCCTGAAGAATGCACCAGAATACTTACAATGCTGGAAACCGGCCGGAGTCAGCGCGATACAGCCAGGACTGTCGGTGTGTCGCTGTCAACAGTACAAAGAGTTCTCCGACGTTACGAAGAAACTGGTTCTAACCTACTCAGACCAGGAACGGGCAGAACCAGGTGTACCACAGCACGAGAAGACCGATACTTGGTGAACACCATGCTTCGAAATCGCTTTCTCACAGGAACTGAACTCACCAATCAGTTTCGACGCCTCGGAGGAAGTAACCCAAGTGCATGGACAGTAAGACGTCGGCTTGCTGAATCTAACTTAAAACCCCTTAGACCTGCAAACGGCCCTAAACTGGAGCGTGGGCATCGTATTTCGAGACTAAGATATGCCCAGAGCCACGTAAATTGGAGTATTGAAGATTGGTCAAAAGTTATGTTCTCCGACGAATCAAAATTTATGCTCTACAAGCACGATGGAAGACACAGAGTGTATCGAAGACCAGGGGAAAGATTCAAGCAAGCATGCATCGAAGAAAAAGTAGCCTACGGTGGTGGGTCTGTACTTGTGTGGGCCGGAATTTCTTCTGAAAGTCGCACAGAGCTGTTGATCATAGAAAACGGCTCTTTAACTAGCGTAAGATATGTGGAAGAAATCCTCAATGATCACGTTGGTCCATTTATGGTCAATTTAGGTGAGGATGCTATATTTATGCATGACAATGCCCGACCTCATACAGGTAGGATTGTGAATGACTACCTTCAAGAGATGAACATTACTCGTATGGAGTGGCCAGCGCGCAGCCCGGATATCAACCCGATCGAGCATGCTTGGGACGAGCTAGGCAGATGCGTAAAACAACGAAACCCTCCCCCAATCACGCTTCGTGAGCTCAAAATTGCTCTCACAGAGGAATGGGAGAATATTCCCCAAAATCGTATAAGGAACTTGGTGTACAGCATGCCAAACCGCGTAAACGCAGTAATGGAAGCACGAGGAGGCAATACGAAGTATTAAAATTCAAGAAAATCGTAATAAAGTTCAAAAATTTCATGTTTCCTATTTTTGTTTTAAGGAGAGATCAGCAGTTTTTTTCTTTATGTAATTTTGTGTTAATAAAATGTATGGTGACTCATATTTTTTTTACTTTCATTTAAGGAGTATTACATTGTCTATTAAATACAATTTATTGCATTAACCTATCATTTTTAGTTTCCGAGATTTTTAACATTCTTTAAGTGACCCGGATTCATTGCTCTCGAGTGTATTAATTACAAAATATCAGTCATCAGGAGTGAAGACATACTCCGTCACACGATGTGCCTAATTTCAAGTTAACATTTGGTTTCTTAGTAAGTTTTAATACTTTTTTTTTTTACGTTTGATAGATCCATGTTTGGCCACTATCTCGCCTGATGTGAAGCGATGATGTGGCCTAAGATGAAACACATAGATCTAGAGAGAGACGGCAGTTGAGCGGCTGCTCAGACCCGTCTCCCCGATTCACCGAACATCATCCCGAAACACGACTAGGTCGCTTGACGGCATGGCTTTGTTCGGTGGGTGGTATTACAACCACGGCCAGAGCCTACCACTTCAAAGCGCGTAAGCGGGTTTCATACTTAAAGTTATCCAAGGGTATGGCTAAACAGAATAAGTTTGTTTATCTTGAGTCGCCGGACAATTCCTCAACGACTTGCCTTCTATAAGAGAATGCAGAAAGGGCAAATATATCCAATGAGTTTGACAAGAATATTAAATTTGTACTCCAAAGGATAGAGTAAGTGGTTCTGATTCAACTTGCAAGATTTGACCCAAACATTGCAAGCTAATCTGGGTGTCTTTAAGACAAGAGTGAACAGGTTTCTTCTAGGCGAGCGTACTACATCTTTGACCGCATCGTCACTTAACAACAGGTGAGATAGCGGTCAAACGCAAGCCTATACTTGCCTATAGCTTGTAAAAAACATACTATATGGATTGTGGTAGGTTTCTTACTGGTGGTAGGTTTCTCGTATGCGAGACGCCGTCTGGGTGGGTACCACTGCTTTGCCAGTTATTCAACCGCCAAGCAGTAGTGCGCAAGCATTACTGTGTTCCGGTTTTAAGGGCATTGTAGCCAGCGAAATTACTGGGCATTATGAGACTCAACAGCTAATTGTCTCAGGGTGACGAGCGCAGTTCAGTGCCGCGCAGGATTTTGCAAAACAAAGTTCTGGGTGGTGCTGCTATTGTTATGGGCTGGCGTATTGCTTACCATCAGGCAAACGACCAGCTCGCCTCGTCATTCAGGTACATAAAAAAAAAATTGTTCCAGTATGGTCCTAGCCACGATGTTCCTGGGTGGCCATCTGATGTCTTCCGGACAGATGTCCGCGGGCGATGTGATGGCGTTTCTAGTAAATGCGCAGACGGTGCAGCGCTCCGTGGCTCAACTGTCGCTTCTCTTTGGAGCGGTGGTGAAGGGCGTAAGCGCGGGGGGAAGGGTGTTTGAGGTACGTAGTATATAAAATATTACCAAGGTACAGAAGCATGACTCCGCAAAGAAATTTAAACAATTAGCGATTCTTGCTACGACCCCATAAAGTTCAATTTAGCTCGTGAGGCAATAGCTCTTTACTTTTAAGAGGATATGGCACAGCCGCGGCCAGTGAGCACTAGGTATTTGAATAATGGTTTACGGTCTCGCAGAAAATGCGTAAATTAAATAAAATAAATTAACTAAATAATAATAATGATAATAATTTAACTAAATTCGTATTAATTTCAGATTTTTGTTAAAATAGCGTTTCGGGAGAAAACGTTTCTACCACACTAAATCTCAACCAAATTTGGTAATTTTGGTCTCAATTTCTTAAACGGATAATAAACTAGGTTTGTAGGTTTTCTTTTTTCTTAGTTTATGTTTATTTTTAACAGCTTCCAAACTTCAAAAAAAATTTTCGAGTAAATATCGAGTTTTTTGGGTCCATTTATTCAAATTCTATAGGAATTATCGAAAAAATCAAAACCTACAAACCTCAATAATGGTAACATCTCTTACATGTCCAAATTTCATCGTATTTGGTTAATGTTTAGGGGTAGAAAAACGTTTTCTCTTTTTGTATGAAAATTTCAGCGTGCCGTTCCCTCTTAATTCATATGCCCAGAAATTTTGCAGGCTACGGGTACAACGATGTTTTCTTTAACCGCTTTTAGAGCGTTGAATCTGTTTAATAGGGGATCGGACAGTAATCGAGAAAAAAATCTTAAATGTAGTTAGAACGAATGTACGTCGAACCAGAAAGATCATCCAATCAATATTTATGTGAAATAAAAATGATTTATATTTTTAAAACAATAAATAAAATGTAAAATTCTGACATTTTTAATCTGTTCTTCATCTCAAACGAAAAAACAATCACAGCGCATGACGTCCCCAAACTTCACAAGACGTATTTAAATATCTTTTATTTCGAAGAGTTTGTCGTTTTTTACCTTCATATGACGTCACCAGTTTTGAGGTGACCTTTTGCGCGGCAATATTTGAAACATAATATTTAAACATTGTTTGAGGTACTTTTAGAGCGTTATTTAATTAAAATAGTATTTTTCATGGCTATATATACTTATTACAGTTAATTTAAAACACTTTCTGAAAATTTGTCCGATCCCCTATTGGTGTGGGGCCAGCGGGAGTCGAACTCCGGCGAGTCGGTTTAAAAGTAGCACGAGTTCCCGCTGAGCCACATACTCTCGCCTCTGCGAAAAACAAAAGTCTCGTTTTGTAAAACAACCAAATTGTAAACTCATTATAAATATAAACGGCTGCACTCACGTTATGATTGTGTCGGAATAACTCCGAACAGTTTCGGACAATAAGGATGTCCTTCTTCCGGGAGTTTACGCTTTGGATTCGCGGCGCAGACGTGAGTGTAGCTGTTTATTATAATGAATATTTCGACTCACGATAGTTTCCAAACTTTAAATTGTAAACTGCTAATTTTAACATGTTTTGTTATGTTTTGTTATAGTACATAAACAAAGAACCCACAATGGACACGTCAGGGACTAAAACCATCAAGTACCACGAGTTCCACGGCGACATCGAGTTTAAGGACGTCACGTTCGCGTACCCAACTAGACCTGACGCCGTCAGTATCTTTCTTTATATGCATTTTAATTATTTTTTGTCATCCTCTGTGGTGTAGTGGTTTGGCAGGTTGGGTCACTCATACACCGCGGAGGTTGCGGGTTAGACTCCCGTGACGGAAGAAATGTTTGTGCACAGAAAAAAGCGCAAGCATTTGTTTCGTGTCTGGGTGTTGTGGGACCATGGTCCTCGTTGTTTATGTTTCTCTAGATACAAGGAATCCTAGTTAGAGGCCAGGGTCTATGTGTGTGATCGTTGGGCGTATTTATTTATTTTTATTTATTTATTTATAATAAAAAATGTGTGACGGCCATGTATTTTTATACGGTGGCCATCTTGTTTTCAAAAATGGCCTAAGATTTTCAGAATGGATAGTTTGTGAGGATGGATGGATATATGTTTGTTTCTCCATCATGCAAAAACTACTGCACAGTTTTTGAAAAAATTAGGAATTGAATTTTGAAAATTTGAATTTGGTTCTTTATATTCTGGAAAAAGACAGGCTACTTTTTATTACGGGAAACTGCGGGTGAACCCGCGGAGCGCTGTTAGTGAATAATAAAAAAATACAGTGATAGTTAAAGTGCAATCCATTTTCGTTTCAGATAATCCTCAAAAACTTCAACTTGAAAATACCAGCGGGCAAAATGATAGCCATAGTTGGGACTTCCGGCAATGGAAAATCGACCATAACTAATTTATTAGAAAGGTATGTTTTTAAGTAGAAATTGTGTTTCTGGTACACGCGCCTTCTCTCATAGAGAGAGTATGGGCCATAATCTACCACGCTGGCCCAGTGCGGTTAGTGCATGTCACATGTCCTTGAATCTTTGTTATTAATTCTTGGACATGCCGGTTTCCTCACGAATTTTTCCTTCACCGTTTTTAGAGCTAGTGTTAAATCCGCACATAACTTAGGCCGTGTTCAGAAATGGGTAAATGTTCACGAGTGAATACTTGTCAGTTAATCTCAGTGATATGCCAAGTTAAAAATTAACTAACGCCTTTCTGAACGGGCATCGAGTAATACAATAAGCCAGCCAATCAAAACCAATCATTTTCAAGACCGAGATTTCCCGCGCTTTTGTTTATCAGATTTAACTGCGTTATTTCGGCTAATATCGGAATTTTACCGTATATTTTACACGAATCGCTTATTTTATTTGTATGTACAAAAAATCTATGCAAAAATATTGACTTGACTTCTTGTTTTATGGCTTCTGTGTCTTAATGACACAATTCTGCCAATGTCCGTTCCATGCTAGTTTCATAAACGTTATAGAGTTGTTGTTTGTCTATTAAGAATTTGGCCGGTGATTGTCTGAGGGAGAATCTGTCCGAATTTACAAATCCACATTGATTTACCTAAAACAATAGAGACAACACAACTAAGACAAAACACAATGTTAGTATCTACATAATTGAATAAATAATATGATTAATAAATAATTAATAAAAAACAATTATGAATATATAGTGAAAAAGTATATAATAAAGTTTATAATTTAATTTTATGGGTATCAATAAATTTACACAAAATATAGTTAATGAGAGGGGAAAATGTAAGGGACAGAAGAGTTTTAAAAGACGTAGGACGTGGGATGTCGGGAGGGAGGATGTCATAGAGAGAGGGGCGCAGTTTGGGGCAGTTAAAAAATATGTGATCTACGTGTCCCTCGTCCAGACCACATTCACACAATGAATGATCCCTGATCCTTATTTTGGCTAGGTGCACTGGAGTACATGCATGACCTAAGCGTAAACGACAGATAGTAGAGGTGGTCTTTTTACTAGATTTATGGAATTTAAAAAACCAAGGAACTTTCGGAATGTTGGGTTGAATGTCTGCATAATATTTACCCTTAAGCTTTTTAGACGCATTCCAATAATTCGACCAAGCATCGTGGAGGTAGTTCTTAGGGAGTAGGCAGAGATCATGTGAATACACTTTATAATGTTCCAAAGAGCCGGTCTGAGCAGCGATTTTTGCGCAGGAATCGGCAGATTCGTTACCAGGGATACCAGAGTGTCCTGGAATCCAGGCAAGGACAATGCCGACTCCAGCATTATGACAATCAAAAAGAGATTGCCTGATTTTAAGAATCAGAGGAAAACGGGAAATATTACGGAATGGGTTCGAAAGGATAGATTGCAAACAACTTTTTGAGTCTGAAAAAATGATAGAATTGTTTAAATTATGCGATTTGGCGTAGATAATGGCTTCCAAGAGGGCGAGAGCTTCTCCAGTAAAGATCGAAGACAAAGGAGGACATTTAAAGCTCAAGCATATTCTGGAGGAAGGCAACCATACAGCTGCACCAACAACACTGTCGGTAGACAACTTGGATGCGTCTGTAAATATGTAGTGCCAGTCCTTAAATTGGGTATTAATACGGTCATTAAACGTAGTTCTTGCGTCGGCAGAAACTTTATCTATGCCAAAATCTAACACAATGTTGGGTTGGAAAATAAGACACTCATAAGGAGTTAAATACAATGGATTCTTTGGGAACTGGAAGACAGGAACAGGAAGTTTGGTAAATTTAATATAACTTTGTAGAAGACAAGGAATGTTTTCAGAATCACGTAAGTCGCAAAGGTGTAAAAGAAAGTTCAATTTTGGGAGAATGGGGTGGTTAGAGTTCTGTATTAATTTAAACATGAATCTATCAGAAAGGAACTGTCTACGCAAGTTAAGCGGAGGTTCACCGCACTCAATCTGCAGAGCATTTATAGGCGTCGATTTCATGGCCCCGATGATAATACGCAAGCACTTCGACTGGATTTTAAAAATTTTGTCTTGTCCCGATTTGTTGCAGAGATTCAAAAGAAACGATCCATAATCAAAATGGCTACGAACTATGGCATTATATAGCAGTTTTTGGGAGTAAGGGTGAGATCCCCACCAGACACCAGAAAGACACCTGAGGATATTGATGCTTTTCTCTGATTTTGCCGCGATGTAATCGAAATGAGGAGTACCCGACATCCTAGAATCTAGCATTATGCCTAGAAATTTGGTGTGGTTTACTTGCGGGATAACTTCTTCACCAATAAACAGTTCAATCTGAGGAATCATTCGTTTTTTAGTAAATACTACCACTGAACTTTTACTTGCTGATAAGGATAGTCCATGGGAGTGCAACCAATCACCAAGGTATGATAGAGCTGGGTTCAACCGGTTACCAGCCTCCTCTATTGTCTTCACTTTAACATATAAGGCTAAATCGTCGGCATATTGTAAGACTTCGCAAAAAGAGTTAACTGAAAGTTCTAAATCATATGTGTATAGGCTATACAGCAGTGGACTCAGAACCGAGCCTTGCGGCAAGCCTCTCCAAACGGTTTTTGGGGAAAGAAAATGAGGGCTAGATTTTATAATTACACATCGTTCCATCAACATATTGCATACAAATCGAACTAGCTTCACAGGTACACTCAGCTGAATCATTTTATTCCTGAGCACTGGAAGTAAGACACAGTCATATGCTGATGCAATATCAAGGAATACAGCTACAAGAGACTTTTTCTCCCTAAAAGAGATATGGATGTCAGTGGTTAAAAGACTTAGGCTATCCATGGTGCTTGAACCTTTTCTAAATCCAAACTGAGACTTGGCAAGAATGGACTTGTTTTCAACAAACCATTCCAAACGTTGTTTAATAAGGTGTTCAGTGATTTTAGCTAACACAGATGATAGTGCTATTGGTCTCCGGCTACTTGGATCTGAAGGATCCTTCCCTGGTTTTAGCAGTGGTATTATTATTTGTGTTTTCCACTGGTCAGGTATAATGCCATAATCAAAGAAATAATTGATAAGGTTTAAGAAAACTTGCTTACATTTGTCAGAGGCCTTAATAATAAAGGAATATGGAATTCCATCTATACCTGGAGATGAGTCTGTAAGTCCATCAAGTGCAGGCGCCAATTCATTAAAAGAAAAAGGACAGTCAAAAGAATTATGGAATGGAAGAAGAGATGGAGGAGAGGGAAAGGAATCTACTGTAGGGACAAATGGGGAGGCCAGTTTGTCTGAGAAGGGTTCTAACCAAGATGTGGGGTCATTTGCTGAAATATTCTGAATATTACAGGAGCCCCTAAAACGCCTAATCTGTTTCCAGACTAACGAAGAAGGGGTTTTTGGAGATAAATTTTCACAAAAACTTATCCAGCCATGTTTTTTCCTTTTTGAGGTAAGCTTTCTAAACCTAGCCGATGCTCTTTGAAATATCAAAAAATTCCCTTCAGTCATAGCATTGTTATATTGTTTTTCTGCTTCCTTCCGTTCCACAGCCGCCTTCGTACAATCAGAGTTCCACCATGGAGTTGATATGATACATTTTCTAGTGGGTTTTTTAATAGGTATGTGGAGGTCCGCTGCGGATAAGATGTTCTCTACAAACAAATTATATGACACAAGAGGGTCAATATCCAGTGGAAATATAGAGGAGCAATCAAGTTTCATATCCAAAGAAGTTGAGTAGGAAGACCAGTTAGCAGAAGAAAGTTTGTATTTTAAAGAAGGAGAGGGATTGCAGTAAGGGGATACTTTATTAGGAATAGAAAGAATGATAGGGAAATGGTCGCTGCCATATGTGAGGGGTAGAACTTTCCAAGTTAAAAGGGAAGAAAGTGAGGGAGACACGAGAGAAAGATCAACTACACTTCTTGGGTCTTGGGATGGTCGTACTCTACGTGTAGGCGAACCATCATTGAGCACACAAAGATCAACGTCGTTAAAGACATCCAGAAGAGAGTGGCCAAATAAATCTGAGTGACTAGATCCCCACAAAGAGTGGTGAGCGTTGAAATCACCCATGAGTATCACAGGTGAAGGAATAGATGTGAGGAGAAGGAGTATGTCGGGAATAAGAGAAGAATTAGGATGAGGGATATAGATTGAAACAAAGGAGATATCTAAGGATCTGATACCAACTATGTTGATATCAGAAGGGTAGGGGGGGAAGGAGATTTGGGAGAAGGTCAGGGAGCGCTTTATTAGTAAAGCACTTCCTGCATACCCGTCAGCCCTGTCGTCCCGAAGACAGGAGTAACCAGGAACCCGAAATTGGGTTCCGGGAACCAACCATGTCTCCGAGACAGCAATGACTGACGGGTGGAATTTCGTAATCAAGTGGACCAGCTCATGCTTCTTTCGACGCATGCTCTGGGTGTTCCACTGGAGAACGATTAATGGATCCATGATGAGATGATAATGCGACTAACTGAGTGAGTTTGGAGGCAACGTTGGACGGTAATGGGTGGGGGTTCATTAGGATGATGTTGATGATTAGGGTTAATAAAGTTTCTATCATATTTTCGTTTTGTGGGGATACCTCCATGGGTTGGATTGTGCCAATCGCACAACCATTTGGTAAAGTTGATGCAGGGGTAGAAACAATTTTTTGGTGTGCGGTTTTGTCATATGATTTCCCTAGTGGGGTTTTAGCATGGGGTTTGGCATATACAGTTTTGGCATATGAACGACCGGGATGGGAGCGAGAGGCTGTGGAAGGGAAAAAGGTATAAGTAGAGGTGGATGAGCTAGGAGGGGGCATGTCCTGTGAAATTTCTGCATAGGTGCGAGACACTTTGGGGAACTGAGCAGCAGCCTCCTCATAAGAGATACTGTCTTGAGCCATAACAGCTTTGATTGATTTTTGTCTGGCCTGTTCCGGGCAGCTTCTGCTAGTAGCAAAGTGCTGTCCCGAACAGTTCAGACAGACAGAATCCTTTTCTGAGACTTCACATGTGTCACCTGTGTGTTCCTTGGTGCAGCGGAAACACCTGGGCTTAGATCGGCATTGAGCTTTGGTATGTCCATATCTACAGCATGAGAAGCATTGGATGGTGGGATACTGATATAATTCCACTGGTAGGGAGGTGTAAAATGAATAGACCCTTGAGGGAAGAACTTGGCCTTGGAATGTCACAACAACAGTTTGGGTAGGAATCCAAGTTGTTTTACCTTCTTCAATATTTTTCCTGCTCAGACGTCTTGCTTTGAGTACCTTACCACATCCTGCGGGGAGCTCCAGTGATTCTACAAAATCTGTCATGGACATGTCTGTGGGAACTCTGCGAATGAGACCCATACGAGTGATATTGTACGTTGGTATGACAGCTGTATATTTGCACATAGACAAAACTGGGAAAACTAGGAACTTATTTGCATCCTCAGCAGAGGTAAACTCAACCGAAATTTTATTTCTTCCTACCCTCTTTACTCCTTCCATACATACATTGGATACTTTGTGATTTTTCAGGAATTGGCCAAACTTAATAGGTCTTATAGTAGTGCCGACAGATTGGTCTGGTTCTACGCGGGACACATGGACCACATATGGACCTTTGTCAAGGTTGGTGTATGACAACGAGCCGACGACTAATGACGCGTCGGTGTAAACCATCTCGATCGAAGGAACAAATAACTCCGGGGAGGTTATAGGTTTCTTGGCCGGAGGTTGTACCTCAGACTCCAAACGACGCTTAGATGCGGACGGGGGATTTGATACCTCCATGATCTCCATGGGGTCCGGCGGATCCGGCGGGGCCGGGTCCAAAGCCATGGTTGAGGTTAGATTAACCCCAACCACGGTTGAATGTAAAAACACTAAAACTAACTACTGACTTAAATCTTACCAACACCTGGTGGACAACACAAATATAGATCAATCAAAATGTTGACAAATTAATGAATTTTAAACACAATTCTCTCTCACGTGTTACTCGCTATCACTTACGAACGCAGAATCTGCAAAAATATTGCAAAATGTAAAGGAAAATGACAACTGACAACTATTACCTGACAGGTGAGAATCGTAACCCGCTTTTATATCGGTGAATATTTTCACCTGTCAGGTGAACTTTTACTCTCCCCAATTGGTTTTCTGAACGGCTCAGGGTAAATGTCAAAGTTCACCTGAGTCATTTCTGAACGGCGTTAGGGTAATAATTACATTAACTGGGTGATTTCTGAACGCGGCCTTAAGAAAGTCAGGGGCCAGCGGGATTCGAACTCGGGTGCGTCGGATCGAAAGTCGCACATGTTCCCAATGAGCCATACTTACTCTCAAAAGTGTCACCGCTTTGCCAGTTATTCAGCCGCCAAGCAGTAGTGCGCAAGCATTACTGTGTTCCGGGCATTGTAGCCAGTGAAATTACTGGGCATTATGAGACTCAACAGCTAATTGTCTCAGGGTGACGAGCGCAGTGCAGCACCGCGCAGGGTTTTGCAAAACAAAGTTCTGGATGGTGCTGTTATTGTTATGGGCTGGCGTACCACCCACCGAACAAAGCCATGCCGTCAAGCGACCTAGTCCTGTTTCGGGATGATGTTCGGTGAACCATCGGGGAGAGCAGCCGCTCAACTGCCTCTCTAGATCTATGTGCTGCATCTTAGGCCACATCATCACTTCACATCAGGTGGAATAGTGGCCAAACATAAATCTATTAAGCATAAAAAAAAGTTATCTGTTTCAGATTCTATGACGTAAAAGAAGGTTCGATCACAATAGACGGAGTCAACGTCAAAGATATGGACGCCACGTGGCTCCGCGGGAGAGCGATAGGTCTCATCAGCCAGGAACCGGTTCTGTTCGCCACTTCGGTCAGAGAAAACATACGGTATGGAAGGCCAGACGCCAGCGATTTAGAGGTAAGGAGGAATATTCTTGTTAAAGCATTTTTTTTTCTATTTAATATGTCGGCAAACAAGCAGATGGCTCGCCTGATGGTAAGCGGTTACCGTCGCCTATGGACATCTGCAGCACCAGAGGCATTGCTGATGCGTTGCCGACCCTTAAGGACTCTATTAATTCCCCTTTTAAAGGACTCTATGTTGTAGCTCAAAGGAAATACCGACAAAGGTCGTAATACTAGCAGTGTACTAGCCGTGTGTCTATCTATTAATTTTCTATGGCTTGCCGGTTCTACCTAGTTTCATGCCCATTCTACCTAATTTCTTGCCGGCTTGATCTATTTTGTTGCCGGTTCTACCCAATTTCATGCTGGTTCTTTACAATTTCTCGCTGGTTATACCACAGAATACTAAGGGACAGAAGCATCACTCCGCAAAGAAATTTAAACGAATAGCGACTCTTGCTATGACGCAATAAAATTCAATTTAGCTCGCGTAGCGCTGCATACCTACCAGTCATATTAGAGCGCCTCTCTTTCTATCGCATGGCTCTTATCTCTTCTGACGCGGCACATGTAACGAGGCGCGACCCGCCGTCGGTGTCCGGCTATGTACTTGTAGCCCTTCCTACAGTGCGGAGTCCGCTAGGCCTGGTTATACCCTGTTTCTTGCCAGCTCTATCCAGTTTCCTGCTACTTCCTACTAACATCCTGCCATGCCGTCAAGCGACCTAGTCGTGTTTTGGATGATGTTCGGTGAACCATCGGGGAGACGGGTCTGAGCAGCCGCTCAACTGCCTTATTTCTCTAGATCTATGTGCTCCATCTTAGGCCACATCATCGTTTCACATCAGGCAAGATAGTAGGCAAACATAGATCTATCAAGCGTAAAAAGAAAAATACTTCCATCCAGTTATTTGCCGGTTCTATCCCGTTTTTTAGCCGGTGCTACCCTGTTTCTAGCCAGTTTCCCGAGTTAATTGCCGGTTCTACCCAGTTTCTTGTCAGTTCCACCTAATTACATGCAGGTCCTTCCCATTTTCTTACCGGTGATATCCTGTTTCTGGCTGGTTCTACCCAGTTTCTTGTGGGTTCTACCTAGTTTTTGCCAATTCCACCCAATTTTATGCAGGTCCTATTGCCATCCATTGACATAAATACGTTTGAATTGAATAAAGAATTATTAAACTCACAACGTTGAACTTTTTCTTACTTACCCACTTTTTCTTTAAACCTCTTTTCAGGTGATACAAGCTGCGATAACAGCGAACGCCGACGAGTTCGTCAGGGGCTTCCCCGAAGGTTACGACACCCTTGTAGGAGAAAGGGGGATGGCCCTAAGTGGGGGGCAGAAGCAAAGAATTGCCATCGCCAGGGCTGTGTTGAAGAACCCTCCTGTTATGATACTGGATGAAGCCACCAGGTATAAGATTTACTTGTTTTAGGTTTTGTCGTATGCGAGAGGCCGTTTTCACCAACGCTTTGCCCGTTATTCTGCCGCCATTTATAATAAATTATAAATTTTCTTAATTATTGCCTGAATTCTTTTTCTTTATATAACTGAATGACGAGACGAGCTGGTCGTTTGCCTGATGGTGAGCAATACGCCAGCCCATAATAATAACAGCACCACCCAGAACTATGTTTTGCAAAATCCTACGCGGTGCTGCACTGCGCTCGTCACCCTGAGACAATTAGCTGTTGAGTCTCATAATGCTCAGTAATTTCGCTGGCTACAATGCTCTTCAAAACCGGAACACAGTAATACTTGCGCACTACTGCTTGGCGGCTGAATAACTGGCAAAATGGTGGTACTCACCCAGACGGCCTCTCGCATACGAGAAACCTACCACCAGTTACATAAAAAAAGTGCGTGATGGGAAATATTAAATATTCTTAATTATTGCCTAAATAGTTGCTTTAAGAGAGTGAAAGTGAAAAATTAATTGTCTCTTTTTAATTCCAGTGCCTTAGACTCTGCGAGTGAGAAGGTCGTCCAAATGGCGCTTGAAACGGCCTCCAAAGGCAGGACAGTGCTAGTAATCGCACACAGACTCTCTACTATCATTAATGCTGATTTGATAGTCGTATTGAATAGAGGGCAGATTGTGGAGGTAAGTTTTTTTTTATGAATCCGTATTTTTTTATTAGGGTTCCGTACCCAAAGGCTAAAACGGGACCCTATTACTAAGGCTTTGCTGTCCGTCTGTCTGTCTGTCTGTCTGTCAGTCACCAGGTCCCCAATTCACTATGACAACTTTGCGATTACTTGCTTCGAAATCACGTCGATTCCTTCATTAATAAACGACATCTCTATTCATATATTCATATATATGACGCGTCATAGACAATACAAATTTCGCAGATGTCGTTTATTAATGAAGGAATCGACGTTTCCTCGAAGCAAGGAATCGCCAAGTTGTCATAGTGAATTAGGGTCCTGGCTGTATCTCATGAACCGTGATAGTTTCCGCTATTACAACAAATTAAAAAACTGAATCTAATAAATATTTAATGGGTCCCAAACAACAAACGTGTTTTTTTTGCCGTTATTATAGATAATGGTACGGAACCCTTCGTGCGCGAGTTCGACTCGCACTTGGCCGGTTTTATTTATTTATTTAATCTCTATTCCAGGCAACATTAGATAAGTTACAGATGTAATTAAATAATTTTACGGCCCATATAAAAAAAAAACCTTAGAACTAACATACATACGTTTTAATTTTAACCCCCGACTCAAAAAGGAGGGTGTTAAAAGTTTGACCACTATGTGTGTCTGTCTGTGACACCGTAGCTCTTAAACAGGTGAACGGATTTGGACGCGGTTCTTTTTGCGGTTTCATATGCCCAGTAATTTCGCTGGCTACAATGCCCTTCAAACCGGAACACAGTTATGCTCGCGCACAACTGCTTGATGGCAGAATAACTAGAGCATAATCATGTTTTTCCACAAATAATATAACTGATTAATTTAATGCGTTAGTGCATCATCATCAGCCCATCACGTTCCCACTGGGACACATGCTTTCTCTCATAGAGAGAGTATGGGCCATAATCCACTACGCTGGCCCACGGGTTAGAGGATGTCACATGTCTTTGAATTTTTGTGATTAATTCTTAGACATGCCGGTTTCCTCACGATGTGTTCCTTCACCGTTTTTAGAGCGAATGTTAAATCCGCACATAACTAAAGAAAGTCTGTGGTGCGGGGCCAGCGGCATTCGAACTCGGGTGCGTCGGATCTAAAGTCGCACGTGCTCCCACTGAGCCACATTCGCCCTTTACGTTAGTGCATGCTTAGCTAAAATCTAAGATTCCCTGCCTTAGCAATTTCATCTTTCTTCGATCTGAATATTTTTTCTAATATCTTTATGGAACTGATTAATTGACGAGCAAGTCGTTTGCCTGATGATAAGCGCCACGCCTGCCTATAACAATTACACTGCCACCCTGTACATTTTTTATTTTTTTATGTAACTGAATGACGAGACGAGCTGGTCGTTTGCCTGATGGTAAGCAATACGCCAGCCCATAACTATAACAGCACCACCCAGAACTTTGTTTTGCAAAATCCTGTGCGGCGCTGTACTGTGCTCGTCACCCTGAGACAATTAGCTGTTGAGTCTCATTATGCCCAGTAATTTTGCTGGCGACAATGCCCTTCAAGCCGGAACACAGTAATGCTTGCGCATTACTGCTTGGCGGCTGAATAACTGGCAAAGCGGTGGTACCCACCCAGACGGCTTCTCGCATACGATAAACCTACCACAAGTTTATATTTATTTATTTAATCTTATTTCAGGCAACATTAAAATAAGTTACAGATGTTATTTATTTATTCTACGGCCCATATAAATATATAACTTAGAACGAACATACATATAATTTATATAAAAATATTTATGTGACACGTTATGTCGGCGACGTGTGACGCAACTGCGCGGTGTCAGCTTGCGGTGTCAGCGGCGACGCTTGCAGCCGTCCTCTGAATCGTCGAAACACGACACCGTTAGACCAGAGTTCCTCTCTCATGTAAGAATCTTTCGTTATTTTAATTTATTTTTCAGATGGGAACCCACAATCAATTGAAGAAACAGAAGGGATTTTACTGGAACCTAATCAAACAGCAAGATCAAGACTCGGACAACGGATCTGGAACTTTATGAGGGTGATATTAGAGCACAATTTTATTTGTAACGTAGTACAATTCTATTTATTAAAGTTTCGGTATTGTAGGATGAGTTCTGATAGGTCGATGAAACGGTTTCTGAACATGAGTTATTAATTGACATTATTTCACGAGGGAGCAAAGTAGTATGTTTTTAGCGGTGCCGCTGAAACAATAGAGCGATTTTTTACATCTTGAGTGACTTATAATAAATCACGTCTATATTTAAGAATTCGAATCGCATAAATAAACCACTTTACTCCCTTGTGACAGTGCAGTGCCAGGATTTTGCAAAACCAAAGTTCTGTGGTGCTACATCTGTCTATAGGCTGGCGTGTTGCTTACCATCAGGCGAACGACCGGCTCGTCTCACTCAATACAAAAAAAAACAAAACTATCAGTGTTCATCCTATAGTGTCTATGACATTAGTAACCTAACTACGGGTTTAGGGGAAAAAGTAGGTGATAGTAGACAATTTTTTTTTTAATTTTGAAGTGGTAGTCTGTGACCGTGGTTGTAATACCACCCACCGAACAAAGCCATGCCGTCAAGCGACCTAATCGTGTTTCGGGATGATGTTCGGTGAACCATCGGGGAGCAGGGTCTGAGCAGCCGCTCAACTGCCGTCTCTCTCTAGATCTATGTGCTCCATCGTAGGCCACATCATCGCTTCACATCAGGCGAGATAGTGGCCACATAGATCTATAAGGCGTAAAAAAAAAGTTATTATATTTAATAGCAAATACCCAGTGATCACTAAATAGTTCATAACTAATTAACCCATGGAGTTAAAAATAGATTCTGGGCCTTTTTCACCAACCTACCAATAACTGTTCGTTAGCATAATCGGATCTTATAACTGTTCAAGAGGTAAAATTTGTGTCACCACCTGTCAATAGTGTTCATTGACAGGATGAACAAAGATAAAGGAAAAAAGGCGCAGCTTACACATCAGAATACATAGGCTACTTTTTACCCTGGGAAACCGCGGGTGAAACCGGAGGGCGCAGTTAGTAACTAAATATTATGAAGATCGAATAAAATTACCAATAAAAATACATAATTATTTACAGTTTATGTATTTACGTCACTGGCAACCGGCCGCGACTTTGACATAATTAAATATAGCTATTTTACCACAGAATACTAAGGGACAGAAACATCAGTCCGCAAAGAAATTCAAACAAATAGCGACATTTGCTATGACGCAATAAAATTCAATTCAGCTCGCGTAGCGCTGCATACCTACCAGTCATATTAGAGCGCCTCTCTTTCTATCGCATGGCTCTTATCTCTTCTGACGCGGCACGTGTAACGACGCGCGACCCGCCGTCGGTGTCCGGCTATGTACTTGTAGCTTCGTACCTACAGTGCGGAGTGCGCTAGGCCTGGTGTTACTCAGGAATAGTGTAGCTTTCTATCTTTCTTTCATTCGATCAGTGATAGAATTTTCAAAATCGGGCCAGTAGTTCCAGACATAACCTCCTACAAACATACAATTTTACCTCTTTATAATATTAGTATAGATTTGACAAATTGAGAAACGGCAATGATTGTCGAAACAGTGATTAACAGAAATAGGGGATCGGACAGTAATTGAAAAAAAATCTAAAATGTAATTAAAACGAACGTTTGTGGAATCCGAAAGATCATTCGATCAATATTTTTGTAAAATAATAATAGTTTATAGAAAATGTCCTTAAACTTCACAAAAATGCATAAATCACTTTGCAAGTTTGCTTTCTTAAAGCTAGTAGTTTCGTTTGCCTGCGTGTGATGTCATACGTCCTGAGGTGACCTTTTGCGCGGCAATATTTGAAACAACATTTAAACATAGTCTTAGGTACTTTAAGGCTTTATTTAGTTAAAATATTTTTTCATGGCTATATATATTATATACATGATGGTTAATTTTACTTTACTTTCTGAAAAGTTGTCCGATCCTCTATTGTAGAAAACGAAATTTTGATCTTAAAGTTACCTTTAGCTTAAATGACCAATAGTTTATTAGGTTGGTGAAAGAGCCCCATAACCCAGTAAACGCACGATTAGCATTTTGCTTCCTTTAACCATTATATTCTTTGGTCAGTTAACAAACTCCTTAAAGAGAGAGGGTCACGTTAACCAAAAATAGGACAGAATAGTCTCCTAATAGTAATTATTGTATACTCTTTTACCACCTTTTTATTAAGTCACTTGTCTGTCTATCCGTCGTTTCGGGTGGAATCTTGCACTTTAGAATCTTCTAGAATCTTTCGAGCACTTCCCGATTAGTTATCCGGCTGAATCTTTCAGGGTAGCTCATAACTGGATGACAATGCATTCTGAATCCATTTATTAGCATGCAATGCCGACCTAACCTCAATAGGTGAATAGAAACGGGTTTTTTTAGATTTTTTTTTTCTGTTAGTTTCTTGTTTGTGTCGTACCAATGTAACTTGCTCGTGATTAGTATTAAGGAGAATTATTTATTTAAGCATATATTGCTTATGCTTCCATAGGAATGAATATTTAGCTCAATCGCAGTAGTTAATTAGCATGCCACGGAAATTAAATATATATTTTGGTATAAACTGTACGAGTGCGTTTAATAAAGCGTACTTGATGATTTGATAAATAGCATAAAAGGACATTGTGATTTTTCTTGTATCTGACAGATAGGCAATACTATCTGATAGATAAAAGATTTTACCAACTTGATAATCAATATCAATATCCGTAGAAACCAACTAAATCAACTTTTTCTTTTAGCTGGCAGATAGTCAACACTATCTGAAAGATAAAAGATTTTACCATCTTGATAATCAATATCAATAGGTATCCGTAGAAACCAATTAAACCAACTTATCTTTTATCTGACAGATAGTCAACACTATCTGATAGATAAAATATTTTACCAACTTGATAATCAATATCATTATCCGTAGAAACAAACCCGTTATGTTTTCTTATTTTAGAAAATTGTTAAGCATGTGTTGAATAAATAAATGACTGTTATAAAGTTTACTGTTTTATTTGCATTGTTCATCTGTGGTTTCATTTTGTTGACAGCCTCTGTGGTGTAGTGGTTAAGCAGATTGGCTCAAATCTCATACACCGACAACCGCGGGTTCGATTCCCGCGACGGGACTAATGTTTGTGCAAAGATAAAAAAGCGCAAGCATTTTTTCATGTCTGGGTGTTGTGGGACCATGGCCCTCATAGTTCCTGGTTCCCTAGATACAGATAATCCTAGTGAGGGGCCAGGATTTATGTATGTGATAGTTGGGCGTATTAATTTATTTATTTTCCAATCTTAGTAATTCTGGACGTTTCATGTTTTCAAATACTGACTGGAACCCAATGTTCTGAACTTTACTAGCCATCCATATCTCTTGGTTTGTTCTTTAATCCAAAGATGTTAAAGCCTCCTTGTAATTTATGCTTGACTAGTAAGTACTTCTCAGCTAAATAATATAATTAATTTTTAGAAAAAAACAAAAACCGACTTCAGTATCTTCGAAGTCCAAGGTCACATATCGATGAAATTTATATGGGACCACTTCGTAGCTATTCTGAACCCGACGCAATAAGAATTTTTCAAATCGGTTTATAAATGACGGAGTTCTGAGGTAACAAACATAAAAAAAAAACAATCGAACAGAGAACCTCCTCCTTTTTTGAAGTCGATTAATAAGAAGTCATTCTTACTATGGCCACAGTATACTTACTACATCTCGTACTACATACTATGGCTGTGTTATGGCGCCAGACGTGGGAACTTCTTTTAATTTATGCCCGCCTGTCACATATGTTAAATTATTATTATGTATGTTTATAATTGGTATATATTATTGTATATATTTAATATAGATAATAGTATATATTATTATAGTTTGTACTCTTTGTACATACATTTGTTTATTATGTCATTTATGTTGACACCCCCGTCTCTTACAGTTTCTTTAAGTCCTCTCCATCTAAAGGTTGTCTGGAAGAGATCGCTTCGAGCGATAAGACCGCCCATTGTAACACTATAGTTTTAAGTTTGTTATTGTACTTTTTGTTATTATGTTTTCTGGTGGTGAAACAATAAAGAGTTATCTAATCTAATCTAATCTAAAAAAAAAATATTAGTTTTAGATAATTATAAATAAGATTCAAGGAAAATTATTTATTGCGTACAATACATGATCACCAAAATTGTATTTACAACGAAACTCCAATAACACTGAAGAAGTATTTACAATTACTGTAATAATTATATCTATCTACTTTATTTTCTATAATTTATATTTATTTACAAAAAGATAACAAACTTTAGAATTTAACGTACCTGTTTCACAAACTCTGATTTTCTATAAAGGTGTCACCATAGATAAATAAAATTAATCACTACGTTCTCGGTGTCACCATCATTAAGATTAGAAGATCAGGTGGCCTTTTTAGACCTGCTGTTATTTCATAACTTATCTGTCATATCTGATATTAAAGAAACTTTACGTTAAATTGCGAGCGAGTGTGGCTCAGTGGGAGCTCGTGCGACTTTCGATCCGACGCACCCGAGTTCGAACCCACTGGCCCCGCACCACTGACTTTCTTAAGTTATGTGCGGATTTAACACTCGCTTTAAAAACGGTGAAGGACAACATCGTGAGGAAACCGGCATGTCCAAGAGTTTTTCACAAAAAGACAAGGACATGTGACATCCACCAACCCGCACTGGGCCAGCGTGGTGGATTATGGCCCATTCTTTCTCTATGAGAGAAGGCCCGTGTCCCAGCAGTGGGAACGTGATGGGCTGATGATGATGATGATGACGATAAAAGATACTTGTAGTCACAAATATCTTTAAAAATATCTTTAATGTTTACACGTGGGCAAATAAATTGTTTCAATTTCGGCAAATCCTTGTAGTTTCTACTAGGGGCCTATATATTACATAATAGTGTTTTATTAACCTTGTTTGAGGGAGAATTTATTAAACTTTTCGATAAACATACAAGATAAACTGGTTAGTTTTTTTTATACACAACACCACCATCCCTCACAGTTTCTTTGAGTCCTCTCCATCCAAAGGTTGTCTGGAAGAGATCGCTATAAGCGATAAGACCGCCCATTGTAACACCTTAGCTTTAAGTATTGTTTTGTAAATAATTCATGTTGTTGTATGACAATAAAGCGTTATCTAATCTAATCTAATCTATGAACCCTTTTAGAGTCTCTCCAAAAGGGTTGTTTTTGACATCCACTTTTCGGCCCCAGTGGGGAACATTAGCAAGAATTTTACATTTTGTCCCCCATTTTATACAAGTTTAGAAGTGGGGTCACCGATGCGATAATATATACTTGTTGTCCCCCACTTAAACTTTTAAGTGGGGGACACTAACGCGTTAATATAATCAGAGTTTGTGAAACAGGGCTAGTATACTGGTATTTATAATGCCACAAACTTATCTGGCCCAGTGACAGCGTCACTGTCTATGAAATTCCACTGCTACTTTACCATTTTCTTCTGATTTTCGTCCAGTTTTAGTCACCGGGTCAGTTAAGTTGGTGGCACTCTATCGTATTGACTAGTGTCTCTATAAACTATGGTTTTACCATAGATAGGTAATATAATGATAATTACAAGAAGTTAACAGATCAAAGTAACTTGGTACCGACATGTGCATAACTTGTTTGGGACGGGTGTCACCCTGTGGTGACACCGTTTTATTCTCCATCCATTGTTAAGAGAAACTGTAGTACAAAAGCGGTTAAGAATGAATACTTTGAAACATATTTTATTATGATACTTATGAATCTTTCCTCCATCATTAATTTCGTCATCGCCATTGCATTTTGTCTAACAAACACTACACACACTTCCTTACAAACTATCTTATTACTTTTCTAAGCCTACCCTCAATTCCATATTTTTTAGATAGTGTTTGTAAAAAGTATAAGTAAATGTATAATTTGTATTGATTACAAACAATAATATAATAATGATTGTAAATTTGATAATCAAGCTTTAACGTTTTAATAACTTTACGTTTTAGCACAGAATACTAAGGGACAGAAGCATCACTCCGCAAAGAAATTTAAACAAATAGCGACTCTTGCTATGACGCAATACAATTCAATTCAGCTCGCGTAGCGCTGCATACCTACCAGTCATATTAACCTACAGAGCGCCTCTCTGTCTATCGAATAGCTCTTATATCTTCTGACGCGGCACGTGTAACGACACGCGACCCGCCGTCGGTGTCCGGCTATGCACTTGTAGCTTCGTACCTACAGTACGGAGTGCGCTAGGCCTGGTTTTGGTAACAGCAATGTTGATTTTTAAAAAATAATGTATGTATTAAATACTAACTTATTCATATTTATCCATGTACCAAGTTACATCGATCAATACCTAACATATTATAATTATTACCTTAGTTTAATTTCTGAGAAATTTATTAATTTTCATTAATTTAAACATTTTATTTAAATTCCTATATTTACGTTAAATCTAAAGATTTATACAATGGAAGTCGTAAAATGGATTATAACAAAGATGTACTCACTCGCTCACGAGATATATACACTTACTATAGTAAACTCAGAGTTTAAATAGATTAGCTCATTAAATTAGCATTTTGTTAAAAAAAACAGCATTAAGGTTCAATTTTTGGACCCCCTGAGCGGGTATTTCAGATGGTGCCTCTTTATTCAAGGATAAGGGTTTAACTGAAATGTAAGTTTAAAATATGTTTGGTTGTCTATTAAAAATGTTTTTTTTTTATTTTACATTTACTCTAATTGACTTTGACGGATTTCAAGTTCTGAAAAAGTATTTCGTTAATTTTTGGTGAATTTGACAACAATTTTGGCGCTGAAGTATTAAAGATTAAAGTCGATTAATGATTTTTAATATTACATACAATGGTCACGAAGATCTAAATAATATTATTAATAATAGTGTGAATCACACCACCGCATTTAATGAAACTGTTCACTTCTAACTGATCAACTTTTGTTCAAGCTCAAAATACGCTACAAAACTAAGCAAGCTGTGTTGAATTCTGAATGATCACTCAAACGGAACGGATAGCACTAGAGCGAGTGTGGCTCAGTGGGAGCACGTGCGAGTTTCGATCCGACGTACCCGAGTTTTAACTCCGCTGGCCCCGCACCACTGTCATTCTAAAGTTATGTGCGGATTTTAACACTGGCTCTAAAAACGGTCAAGGAAAACGTCATGAGGAAACCGACATGTCCAAGAATTTATCACAAAATTCATTCATTCAGGACATGTGACATCCACCAACCCGCATAGAGCCACCTTGATGGATGCTCAAACTCTCTAGGATGGAAGGCCCGAGTCCCAGCAGTGGGAACGTGATGGGCTGATGATGATGATGATGAAACACCGTTCAAAGTTGTTGCTCTCGCTAAGCAAGCAAACAAAAGTAGTTCAGATTTCCAGACTGAACATTTTATTTCACTCAATGCGGTTAACTGTCCAATGAGTCAATATCTGTACATATCGTGCATTCTAAGATTACAATGTTACTGTAATTTTAAATCACCTAATATTATTACGTCATTATAATTTTGTAACTCTTTCCTAAACTTATTATTACCTTATTATTATAATAATTCAATGCGCATCTTAAAGATAATGAATATAGATTTGGTACTTTGGATGACTATTGTTCACAAATTACTGAAAGGTTTCATCCTAAGCAAGATGGTACTGTGTCTAATTAAATTCTTGGTTCCCTGGTTGAAATGTGATTTGCGTTGAAAAATCTAACTAAGGGTTTGATTCAGAGTTGAAAACCAGTTATTCTCAGTATTTTGAAAATGAATTTATGGTATCGCTATTCATACTTTCAATCTAATGGCTTATTTGGTCTCAATAAATCTACACACAATCAAACCGAATAAATCTTAGGTACAAAAATAATAATTTATTGAAAGTTAATTTTGATTTACGAAAATTTAGGTATATAAAAAAAACAAACAGGTTTAAAGTAAATAAGTTTCAAACTTACGCTATAACGAATTTTTATCCTGTTAAGACGGGTGTCACCCTGGATGCCCCATGGACCTCTGAAGATGACAAGTTTTCTTTCTATCAAACATTGTCTACAAAATTTTGGCAGTCATACAATTAGTAGATAGGTAATAATATTGTCCCCTTACTGCAAAAACCAAATAAGTGCGATTTTTAACAAAACTGAGTTAGGAATACCATTAGAATCTCCTCTTTAAGATCTTCATACTAATTTTAAAATGTTAAAAGCGTTAAAAAGCGCACTTAGTTGGTTTTTGCATTAAGGGTACGATATTTTAACTTACTAGTACCTAAAGCTTTAAATTTTTACATACATCAATAAAAAATCAACATAATACATTTGAAATTAACAAGTAAAAATAGCATTTTTGCATTTATAAGCTAATCAATTTTGACAGTTCATCTGACAGTTCCCGATCGTATGCAGATTAAATGGGACCATAACCTAGCCCTAACGAGTATCATTACGTCTACCCCAAGTCCTGTCATCGCAGACCGAAGTGCACCATCACAGATGCGAGGAGCAGGAGGCAGGTGACGCTGGAAGTTATGCCGTGGATAGCGCTCGTGTTTCGACGGAGGATGGCGGCCATCTTGTTACCTGAAACGAGGTGATTGCAAGTTAAGAGCAAGAGGTTAAGTACTACTTGTCATAACAAGTTTGACATTTTGGTAATCGTCTTGCATTCTGACGGTTTGTAAATTGGTCGACTTGCATTCTGATATTTTGTGAGTTTGTCGGCTTGCATTATGACATTTTGTGACTTGTTCGACTTTCATTCTGATTATTTGTATCATGGTCGGCTGCATTCTTAGAGTTTGTGACTTGGGCTGACTTAGTCGACTTGCATTCTGACATTTTGTATCTTGGTCGACTTGCATTCTGACAATTTGTAAGGTAGTCAATGTTTTTCTTGTACAACCTTTTTAATTTCGTGTAAGCTAGGTACATAGATACATGTCATGAAGATGTGACAAAATTAGATCTGAACCAAGATATTACAATGAACTCAAGTTATAGAGAAGTGTGGAGAACTTAGCGGAACCAAATTGACTGCAGTGGGCCCAGTTCAGACTGAGTTCAGTAATCCTACAGTGAGTACAGATTTCTATTTTTACTTACTGCCTTCCGAAACAAAGACATGTATCGACGCTGGCTCCGTGTTACTCGCACTGCAGGTGTAGTTCCCTGAATCCTTCAGCGTGGCGCCTCTCACAGTGAGCCGAGACTGAGTCCGCGCCCCCGGTTCGGTCTCCACTGTGATGCCGCCACGGGTGGCGTCATAGTTGATCATCCGATCGTTGTGGTACCAGAACACGTATTGAGGTGGTGTTGGACTCTGGAATTGAAAATTTAATAATTTTAGTATGTACTAATTATTAATGAAAGTTGTAATAGTAAGGAAACGTAACTATAAATCATAAAATATAATAATACCAATTGGAAACATAATTAGCTAACCAGGTATCCAACCCACACTTTTTTTGGCACAGGCAATATCTCGTAGAGAGAGATAGAGAGAAGAAGAGAGAAAAAGTATGGCCTGTAATTCAACATGACAGTCCACTGCTTCTTTGATTCAATAACTCTTTGGGCTAACGTAACATATCTATTAATTTTGTAATTCTTGAACATCAAAATTCACGATGTTTTCCTTCACCGTGTTAAGTGTAAAACTGGAAAATCTACGTACACATAATCATTGATCAGCCACTTCAGAGAAAACCAGTCTCTTGAAGCCTAATTGGACGAACAGTTTGAAGTACAAACGATATTGTAAAACTGTAGGAATATTAATTTTGGCAGATGAGATTCAAACGCTGCGCTGCCGTCGGTACGTCGGATGAAAAGTCACACGACGTAAGTACCGTTCGACCACAATTTAGTTAATAGGTAGGTATATTTACATATTTTCCTCTCTTATCAAAATATTAATTAAGATGCGACAGGGGCCCAAAAGGGACGCTTCGCTCAGGAAGTTACTTAATTTATGAAGTAAATAAACAGAAATTTGCATTTTGTTCGCAAACTTGTAGCCGGAGGGTATTCGGTATGACTTTTAAATTGCAGAATAAAATTACAATAGCCAAATGTTTTGTTGATAACGTTCAAACTGATGCTCTGGCATTCAAAACTCTTAATTGAGTTTTGAATGAGAGACCAGAGGGCTATACGGACGAAACGTTTTGCTATCCCACGTTCATCATACGAACGGCCAAGGAATGGAATGCATTGCCATTGTCTGTGTTTTCTAACTACAAACTGGGAGTTTTCAAATCGAGAGTGAAAAGGTATCTTCTAGGCGAGCGTGTTACATCTTAGACCACATCATCGCTTACCATCAGCTGAGATACCTATTGCTCAAAGGTAACCTATAAGTATAAAAAAATAAAAGAAATTGGGTCGTCCATAGAGAATATCTACAGGGTGTTCTTGAGAAGAGTGTCGATGGCCAAACCCTAAACCGGAGAAATAGAGAACATTGGTGGAACCAGAGCAAGTCTCTTTTTCAAGAGGGTATACCTCCAGGTAAGTAAGTGCGTCCTAGCTCGTAAGTACCAACTGGATATGGAAGTGTCCTCAAATGATTAACAGGTATATAAATAGGTAGGTACACGTAACAATAGGCATAACAATAACCAAAGTTATTACCCTATTTCAATAGCTTTCCAAACAAATCCTTTTTCGATAAAATAAAAGCACACCGTAAATTTCAGACCAGGGAGACAATTCTCGGTCAGACGAGATTATCTCTACAATAGATATATTCTTTATTGTACCTACACTGTCAGAACCTTTACACCGTGGATTATCAAGTAGATACATATACAAAGGCGAGCTTAACTCTAAAGAGAGTTTTCTTCCAGCAAACCAAATGTAAAATGAATTAACTACACTACATGTTTAGTTCAGTTTTGAGATGAATTTCCGCAACGTCACGCCTGATTCCATTATATTAAAAATATTATATTAAACATTAAACAATGACGTTTACGAGGGTAAATATGAAACACGGTTATAACTCAAACGAATAAAAAAAAATAGGATTTGACCTTAGTGGAAAGTATTGTACTATATTCTTTATTTATAGGAAGAAATTTACAATTGTCACAAAAAAAAGAAAGAAACTATTAATAAGATTTAGATATTTCTTTGTTATCAAATTTCTTAAATAAAAGGAACTTTCTTTTTAATAAAACAATGTACCTAAACTATGTGCAACTAGAAATTTATATACAAGTGGTGACCATGCGGCAAGGTGCCAAGAATGCTGGCTGCATTCCCGCGGTGAATGGCTAAAGCTAATCTTTGAGCCAGGAATGAGCCAGCCCTTTTGTCACCTGCAGCTTCGACAAGACGTGGGCAATTTTTTTTTATATAAATGTTTGGTGCCCGGACCCCATGGACCAAAGGTTTCGACACCAAGCGGCGCAAAAATGTAATCACTGCAGAGTGAAGCATATTTCCGCCGCTTGGCGGCTCGGCAGCCTCCGCCGCGGCTCCGGCCTTTGACACCGATCCACTGAGGTGAGAAGGAGCCAACGTATCGACGCAAGTTGCGTCCCATACGAGGGCTCGACCACGCTCCTAGGGGATCAGCGTCATGCCGTCCGGACGCTTACCATCATCGCGAACGACCCCCACCGGTTCTAGCACCGAAGGGATGTTGATGGTGGCAAGTGTCCGTTTGATGATGTCGTTTATGGAGCCGTGGCGGGAGAATCTGCCAGCACTTTTCTGGCAAAAAGTCCATGAAGTCCGTCCCTGTCGACGTCGCTGCCACATGGACACCGATGCCGCTCCACAATTGCCGCACCCAGTCGCAGACCGACGGCAATGCGGAAGCTGCCATCGTCGAGCCTTCCTTGTACTATTAATCAGATAAAATATGGTCATATAGACTTTAGCCTGCCCATAAGGGCAAATTAAAAAAAGAGAGACATCCGAGGACGACGATCCGACTCCGATCTCTACGTAGAGATCTCCACTGAGCGAGAATTACCTCCCAGACATCCTTACGAGTATTTGTTTCAACACACCTACTTTGCCTAAAAATGTATGAAGTTTTTATTAGCCTGCGAAATTTTTTACGACCCAGAATAATAACCGTAAAAAACCGCTTGTTTTATTAAGGTACGATCCTGTAATTTTATGTTCCTGTTACTGTTAGAGCCTTCCTTGGTTCCTGGTTTACTGCCTGCTGATTCATTTGAGACAATACTCCTTTACGGGTTGAATGCTAGTAAGAGGTATCTATAGGAAGTTGGATGGCGTTACGATTTTGCTTGGCTTCGTTTATTAGAGGAATAAAAAGTTTAATCAAGTTAGAATAAGCAGGGTTGGTCTAAAGTTACAGGTACAATCGTAAAGTAGGGTTAAGCGGCTTATTCAATCCCATCCGAGTTAAGCACCAGGATATAAGTAGGTACAAGAGTTGGTAGATAAAGCTTCCATTTGATTTCGGTTCTGACGTATCTTGATGGAATATCCTGGTAAAAAAATAGAAAATTAATCGATTTATATTTTTAATTAAATGAAATGTTTATTATCACTAGATTGTAGGTTTTATGGGTGTTACAGATTTATAAATTCGTAATAATCGACTTGATGTTTTTAATAATCGATTAAACATTTTTAAACTTCCCTAATATACACAATAATATTAAAAAATGCGAACGTAACTCTGTCTGTCGGTTTGTTACCTTTTTACGACTAAACTGCCGTAGAGACGTGACTTAGGTATAGGTTAAAAATCGATAATTAATCGATGCTTTAGTAATCGATTTTTAACGTTCCTAATATCCACACTAATATTAAAAATGTGTAAGTAGCTCTGTCTGTTTGTTTCTTTCACGACTAAACGGCCCAACGGATTAAATTTGGCAATCGGAGGCTATCTCTGTGCCAAATTTCATCGGTTCGCTGTTGCTGTAGCGTTCGGCTATAGCCCGTAGAATGACAGGATATTTTTCATCCTACTATAACAGGTGGTTCCTGAGGGCTTGCGATATATTTAACTAAATACCTACCATGCGTACCTACCTACCTACGAAAGCGCGGGCAACCTCTAGTAAGGATTCTCTTTCACGACGACGACGCTTTCTCCATCCTTCATTATATTTGTTAGCGCCATCTAGCGCATGTATTCCAAACTAGTAGTTAATTCTGTTTATTAAGTCATAACGACGTTAAGTTGACGCGAGTATGACACCCAATTAGTCCTTTTTGAATGGACATACATAATCGCGAAGTTTGCGCAAGGTTCAGCAATCCCCCGCCGCTAACCACCAAGAAAAATGTATCGACTTCACATTGATCCGCGCTCGCGACACCAATACAGCAGTTTCAGATATCTGCTCCCATTCCCGCCTTTTAGCCACCGCCGTGGCACCATCCGGGAACCTCAGGACTCACGCAGCGAACCAGCTCATCGAGGATTACCAGGTGTGTCTATTGTGTTGCCTCTTTTCCTCAATCTTGTGTCTACTCTATTTTCCGCTAAAACCGGTCCTTCGAAGCATAAAACCATGTAAGGAATAATCCGCCTAGCGGTTCCCGTATCGCATCTGGGAGTAGCGACAGCAATATTATTTACCTGCCAAATATGCTGATTGTGCACCAAAATATGTTCATTAAAATATTTCATATGAACCACCTGTTATTACATGTTCGCGGCGTTGGGGTGGCCCAATGGCCACCCCCGCCGCACCTTAACCTACCGAGAGATGCTCTTATACGTTGAGTGCTAAAAACAGACCAAATTTGGTGCACAATCTGTGTTTTTTGTGAACGGTTAAAAATTATCCATTTTTAAATACGACGCCATCAGTACCTGTCAATGATGCTCACCTTCTCCACAATACAGATGAGGTGTATGACGCTGCCGAGGTCCACGTGGTGCTCCCCCGAGCCCAGGATGAAGGCTTCCGGCACCACGATCTGCAGCCGGACGTAATGCGACACGATGCCCGTCCGGGTTGACACCTGGAATAAGAAGAAATATCATCTGAGAATAGTCAGTTACAAGTATAGTTAGATACGCTATAGCTAGAACGATTTCTCAACGCCAATTTTGCACGCTCGCCCTAAAAACGGTATCTACCATGAATTTCATGTACAGTGGCTTCTAGGTTCAAAGTATCTCTGTGGTGTAGTGACACCAGAGACATGTGCAGGTAGGGTCGCAGTACCTAGGTTTAGACTGAGTAAAACGAATAAGTCTTTCATGGGCAATTGTGTACGTTATTACAATAAAATTCCAAAATATATAACGGAGCTCACAGAAAGTAGATTCAAATTAAGTGTGAAAAATATTCTAATGAAAAAGACATACTATACAGTTAGTAATTACATAGGAGACAAAGATGCATGGAACATTCCACTTCTGCCACGTAGCCAACTGGCACATAAGAAGAATAATATTGTCAAAAACAAACATAAAATATAGTAACAGAACGGACGCACTTATGAACGTCAAATTATCACAATGACTCTACCACCGTATCGGAAAAAGAACCACTACTCAGAAGATACGGCAAGAAACTGAGGGGCATTTTTTTTTTTAGAGATTTTGTTACAATTTTTTGGGATTTTACAATGTTATGTTTCTTATGTGCCAGTTGGTTACTTTGCAGAAGTGGAATGTTCCAAGCATCTTTGTCTTCTATGTAATTACGAACAGTGTAGTATGCTTTTCTCATTAGAACATTCTTAACGCGTAATTTGAATTTAATTTTTTTTTTCTAATTTTGAAAAATCAGATAAACTACTGAGGATGCGGGTTCGATTCCCGCAACGAGACAAATGTTTGTGCACAGAAAAATAGCGCAAGCATTTGTTTCGTGGCTATGTGTTGTAGGACCATGGTCCTCGTAGTTCCTGGGTCACTAGATACAGGGAATCCAGGATTTTTTTTAATTTCTTTCTCTGCGCTTTCTGGCCGGGCCCGCGAGCTATGGTCCCTAACATAACTAGGGGTTTTGGGAATTAGAGAATCCTGGTCAGGGGGTATGTGATCGTTGGGTATATTTATGTATTATGTACATTTATTAGAATCAGAATCAGAAATCTTTATTGTATAATTGTGTAGGTACATAAAAATAGGTCTTAAATATTTACAAATGTTACAATAGTTTATCCATTTTGGACGTACAATATAATCACTACATAGTATAAAACAAAGTCGCTTACTCTGTCCCTATATCCCTATGTATGCTTAAATCTTAAAACTATGCAACGGATTTTGATGCGGTTTTTTTAATAGATAGAGTGATTGAAGAGGAAGTTTTATATATGTATAATAACCGTGCGAAGCCGGGGCGGGTCGCTAGTGTTGAATAAAAAAGAAAAAAATAAAATTTACACTTAAACGGAAATACACTTATTTCTAAATTTAGGTATCATATCATATAATTATTGTTGGGTGTTACTCAAATAGTTCCAAACCGCTGTATGTAAATTGCAAAATAGTTGGAACCACTGAAAAATATAACTTTTCAGCAGGCTTGGTTTATAAAAAGTACCTACAATAAATATATATCAAGTACATAATAAAAAACATAACGTTACTAAGCTTCTTCTACAATTTTTAAAAACGTACTTTGTTTGTGTACGGAACGAACTTTGGCTCTCCCAGAAAGCACCCTCTTACTTACCTAATAAGGTTTAAACTCCCAAAGCATTTCATGTAAATTAAAGCTGACGTAAGTGCTGAATTTCAGTTAAAAAAGCAGCCGTTTGTGTTTACGTAGGACGGTCCGCTTTTTAACCTTTTTGAAAACGTTGAAGTTGCTGGCTCTTCTACAAATTAGAATTCGGGAGGTGTTATTTTAACCTGGGAAGGTTAATTGGAATATATAAATATAGAATACGATTGAAATAAAATACTGTGGGTGGGGTTTCATAATGGTCGGAGGGTGTCTACGATGTGAATGCGAGAGGTGAAATAAAAATGATATAATAAATTTTTAGAAATAAACAAAAACCGACTTCAATGTATCTTCGAAGTCGAAGGTCAAATATAGATGAAATTTATATGGGACCACTTCGTAGCTATACTGAACCCAACGCAAAAATAATTTTCCAAATCGGTTCATAAATGTAATGTATGTTCGGAGATAACAAACATTAAAAAATACAATTGAACAGAAAACCCTCTCCTGTTTTGAAGTCGGTTAAAAATATTATAAATATTTCAAATAACTGATTAGGTTACTGAAAGGTTCAGTTCAAAAGCTTAAAGTTTAAAGTTACCGTTTTATGTGTACCTGAGTGTTTTAATTAAAAATGTGTCTTCTTAATGGTTAGATGTTTCAGTAGAAGTGATGTGATGGTATGAAGCTATAATATCCTTGTTAATGTAAGTAAATATATTATCTAAATGTGGAAAATACATACATTTTTACTGGTGGTAGGTTTCTCGTATGCGAGAGGCCGTCTGGGTGGGTACCACCGCTTTGCCAGTTATTCAGCCGCCAAGCAGTTGTGCGAAAGCATTGCTGTGTTCCGGTTTGAAGGACATTGTAGCCAGTGAAATTACTGGGCATTATGAGACTCAACAGCTAATTGTCTCAGGGTGCCGAGCGCAGTGCAGCGCCGTGCAGGATTTTGCAAAACAAACTTCTGGGTGGTGCTGTTACTGTTATGGGCTAGCGTATTGCTTACCATCAGGCAAACGACCAGCTCGTCTCGTCAGTCAGTAACATAAAAAAAAATACAGTGTAATACAAGTTTATGGTAGTACGAATGTTTTATTTGTTTCAGTTGCTATTTAGGTATGTACCTTTGAAGCTAATAATATCGTAAACCTAAAGGGGTTAAGCTGAAAACCAGCGTCTGTGGCCATGGACATCGGACATTTACAATTTGGAATTTTATTTGTACGTTTTTACAATAAAATTCCAAAATAACGGAGCTCACAGAAAGTAGATTCAAATTGAGTGTGAGAAATATTCTAATGAAAAAAGCAGACTACACAGTTAGTATTTACATAGAAGACAAAGATGCATGGAACATTCCGCTTCTGCCAAGTAGCCAACTGGCACATAAGAAGAATAATATTGTCAAAAACAAACAAAATATTGTAACAATAGTTCTAAAAAACAATGCCCCTCAGTTTCTTGCCGTATCTTCTGAGTAGTGGTTCTTTTTCCGATACGGTGGTAGTCATTGTAATAATTGACGTTTATAAGTGCGTCTGTGACGACAAAATTGAAATAAAGAACTTTTGAATTGAATTGATTTTTGTGCTGAGATATAGTCCCTTTTAGCACCACAAACTTTCTCTGTGCATGTATTTCGTATTGTCTTGTTTTGTTATATTCTTTCTCTGTCGTTGTATTTTTATCTTACGTGTGTGTTTTCATTTATTTCTCTGTGGTTGTCGAATAAATGTGTTTCTTTCTTTCTTTCTTTTTTTTTTAGGCTTAATTCATCTATGTTTGGCCACTATCTCGCCTGATGTGAAGTGATGATGTGGCCTAAGATGGAGCACATAGATCTAGAGAGAGACGGCAGTTGAGTGGCTGCTCAGACCCGTCTCCTCGATGGTTCACCGAACATCATCCCGAACCACGACTAGGTGGTCGCTTGACGGCATGGCTTTGTTCGGTGGGTGGTACTACAACCACGTCCAAAGCGCGTAAGCGGGTTTCATCACGATGTTTTCCTTCACCGTTTTAGAGCGAGCGTGCAAAATCTGCACTTAACTATAAGTCATTGGTGCAGGGCCGAGTCGGAATTCGAACCCAGGTGCGTAAGGTGTAATTTAAAAAATAAATAAAAAAGAATCACGCATAAAGCTATGTGCCAAAGCAAGGCTCATTTATAAGCAATTTCGTCGTTCTAATATACCCTTATACATAGGCAGGAAAGTATATACCTAAACCTATTTCCAATATTACCTATAAAATAGCACTTAATGAAATAACTCGCTTCTATTAAACGCTGATGACGCCCTAAACACGGTTAAACACCTCGAAGTTTATTTACACACACCCAAAATCAATTTACCCAAACACCGTTGCGTGTTGGAACGGTGCAGAAATTATGTTACCCAACATTGAAAACAGTCTCCCGCTCAACTATTCCTATTAAGGGGCTCATTCGGGAGGCACTGATAATGCTCCCGAAAAGTGCTCCACGCACCGAATATCGGCTATTGACTCCGAAATTACGCACACAATCAACTGTGCATTACTCCATTAGGCCTTTAAGTAGGGTAGTATGGACAGTAAGGGTAATCGGGCTAACTTACAAAGCGCGAGCCGTAGGACAAAAGTATCTAGAGCAGACTGGAGTCGCTAGAGCGTTTCCTATTGACTTGGTCATTAATATTATTGTCAAAAAACAAACATAAAATATTGTAACAAAAGTTCTAAAAAACAATGCCCCTCAGTTTCTTGCCGTATCTTCTGAGTAGTGGTTCTTTTTCCGATACGGTGGTAGAGTCATTGTAATAATTGACGTTCATAAGTGCGTCTGTGATGCCAAAATTGAATAAAGAACTTTTGTTCTCTGAATATAGATAATTTAACCTGCATATTTTGGGCTTATGAATCGATAAGCTCAACTGCATTTATATATGCTGATTAGGTGGCTGTTGTGATCACTCTTTGCACTTATAGAACTGTTCAAACTTATAGGCAAGACCCGCGCAGAATCTGAAGAAAATTCTTTGATCTGAAGCGCTCTTACTGTTTATATAGCGAGCGTTAAGTAAAGCAGCATTCCCTCGCAGGCTTCCCAAACGACCTCCCGATACAGAAAATCATTTTCCTTATGTAAATAAGGTAATACAATCTACATACAACATTGCCTTTTGTTTTTAAAAGATTCAACCGTGAGAGATGCTGCTCCAGCTATTTTTATTCCTTTTCCGTTATAACGATTCCCGATACCATTATCCGTTGTCGTTAAACGTTATATTGGTGCCGAAAACCGGGAAAATGGTTTCGGCAACGCAATTAAGTTGTCAGTTTAGTTGTGATTTTGTGTTTGATGTTGATACGACATGTTGACATGTCCGGGTTAACATGTTAGGGTTGTTGACAAGGGTTTTAAGTATCATACATAATTTAAATAATTATAATGTACTAAATATTAATTATGAATAGGTAAGAAATAAACACATCCCATTATAAAAACGATCTTGATAATTTTGGACTTTGATATGTATATTTTTGATATTTGTGTAGGTATATGTTAGCCGTTTGACATTACTTTCCTATATACCTATATAGCCTTATAAGCGACACTATCGGCCGATACAATAATACAGAGTGTGTTATTTTTTTAAAATCAATGTTTTAGATTCCTAGCTGGGAAAATAGGTATTTCAAAAATCCAATAATGCAGTTTTAGTTCTCATCAAAATCAGCCCGAGACTCCTTTGAGCATTTTACACTATTCCTCTACGCCCTCTTGAAACATTCACACATTTGCCACGACCGAAACTCGTCCATTCTTTTACAGGTTCTATGCCTTTGCAATTGTTTTTGTCTTTTGTTAACTGTGTATCGAAGCAAGATCAAGTGCTTAACGTCAAGCGTACTAAAGGGGGTCGGACAACTTTTCAAAAAGTGTTAAAAATAAACCATAATGTATATATATATAGCCATGGAAAATAATATTATAGGTAAATAAGTAAAGTCTTAAAAGTACCTTAAAGTATGTTTAAATGTTACGTTTCAAATATTGCCGCTCAAAAGGTCACCTCAGTACGTATGACTTCACATGCTTGCGAACGAAACGACAAGCAAACTTGCAAAGTGATTTATACGTTTATGTGATGTTTGAAGACTCATCATGGCACGTAAGACATATCGTTTTGATTTAGATAAAAAACAAAAATATAAAATGGACACAGACTTCGCACACGGTATTTACTTTAAAATGATGTTATATACTGTGTTGGTGTTTCGGAGCAGATAAAAAAAGTCATAATTATTAGATTTTATTTATTGATTTAAAAATATAAATTATTATTAATTTACACATTTTTTTTATTTATTTAAATCAGAAACTTTATGTAACATGGGTGATTAAGGTAATATCTAAAACTATTTTAAAAGCTACTTAAGCTAATTAGGTTACATAACAAGATAGGTTGTTCTTTAGGCTTTTTAGAGGGCTTTTGAGACAGGGGTCCAAATATTAAGCCGCTAGGCTTAATATTCTACCCCTGTCTTCTAAACTAGGTGTGTAATACACCTGTATCTTAGAAGCCAGTATCCTACCTTCCGTGGTGGACAGAGCTGAATGATTTTTTGCAAGAGAATTATATTGAACCTAACTACTAACTTAACCTATTTAAACAATGATTTTTTTATTTAATTTGTACTTTCTATTGGTTATATTTAACTACATAGAAAGAAACACACTATTGTAACACTTTAGTTTTTAAGTTTGTTATTTTTCTTTTTGTTATTATGTTTTCTGGTGGTGAGAACAATAAAGAGTTATATAATCTAATCTAAAGTAAATATCCTTATTTAATATAAAAACTTGCAAAAATTATTGTAGGGTATATGTGTGAGTTTAAAGAGATGTAGGTATTGTGTGAATTTGTGTGGAATGAAGTGTGATGTGATATTGATTGAATGATCTTTCGGATTCGACAAACATTCGTTCTAACTACAGTTTAGATTATTTTTCGAGTACTGTCCGATCCCTATTATTAAAGCTAGCTAAAAAAAAAATTTTTTTTATTTATCCCACTACTTACTTAATATTATAAACGCGAAAGTTTGTAAGAATGGATGTATGGATGTACCTTTGTTACTCTTTCACGCAAAAACTACTGAATGGATTTTGATGAAATTTGGTATGGAGATAGCTTATACCCTAGATTAACACATAGGCCACTTTTTATCCCGGGAAACCGCGGGTGAAACCACAGGGCGCAGCTAGTAAGTAAATATTTGAAATCATGTTCGAGAACATTTTTAAATTTTTCAATAATATTTTTAAATTTAAAACGTCTGTGTGCTTACTTCTATCAAAGACTAAAACTGAGATCGACTCATGTCATCACCGTTGCTAAAAAAGAGAAAATAAATTGTGGTTTCAATTTCATCGAAATCGATTTAGGAGTCTGGATTAACCTAATCTAGATCACAGCTAAAAATCCAGTGTAAGTGAATGCCGTAACCTACAATAGGTTACGCGCGGTCCCACGAAACAATCAGGCGGTTACGTGACTAGAATTTAGATGGTTTACCATAACGTGCGTTTGCTCTGTATTAATATGTATGTTATTTATTATATGTATTGTATAGTAAGTATAAGTAGTTAAATGAATTATTATATTAAGTAATATGTAAATATTTGTCGTTAATAGTATATTATTTAGTTATGTATGATTGTTTTATATCATTATTGTTTATATTAATTATTTGCTGTGCACCACCGTCTATTCTTTTAACATTTGTCCAATCCATCCAAAGGTTGTCTGTAAGAGATTGCTTTATGCGATAAGACCGCCAATTATATTACCCTAGTTAAGATTTATATTTTTCTCATGTAGTTGTAAATGTTTGTGGTATGCAATAAAGTGTAATTGTATTGTATTGTATTGTATTGTATTGCTCTGTGATATGTACATGTATGTGTTGACTGTAGCCAACAGTTAAGAATACAGTTTAGTCCCATATCATAGCCACAGTTTGATATCTTGCTTCTTTTAAATAGATTTTGAAAAAAATCGTGAGTGTTGTTCATAATTGATATGAATACTAAAAAGTATGCTTTTTAACCCCCGACGCAAAAGGATGTTATAAGTTTGATCACTATGTGTGTCTGTCTGTGGCACCGTAGCTCTTAAACAGACTTTAAAAAGAAGGAGGTTCTCAATTCGACGGTATGTTTTTTGTATTTTTTTTTACTCTTAGTAGATCCATGTTTGGCCACTATCTCGCCTGATGTCAAGCGATGATGTGCGGTGCAGCACGGTGCGCAACGGTGGTTGAAGTATCTCTAGCTCAGAGTTTAAGGTCCAAAAATCAAGTGTAAGTAAATATAGCCTACAATACGTTACACGCGCGGTCCCACGAAACAATCAGGCAGTTACGTGACGGAAATGTAGATTGTTTACCATAATGTACTTTCTACTAGTGAGGGTTAACTCAGCTGCTTAGGTTAACTCAGAGCTGGTTGAAATAGATGACAATCAATTAGATTGAATGAGCTTATTTGTAATTGAGCTGAAAGTATGACTCGAGCTGAGGTTCAAACTCGGTGTGTTCAATTCAGGTTATTTGAAGATATTATTATTAGAATCTTTATGAATTTCATTCACTCAAATACTAAAAATTCTTTAGAGAATCTATTGATGTCATTACTTACTATATTGAAAACATTTTACTCGTTGTAGGTCTCTCGTATGCGGGTGGCCGTCTGGGTAGGTACCACAGCTTTGCCAGTGATTCTGCAGCAGTAGTGCGCAAGCATTACTGTGTTCCGGTTTGAAGGCGAAATTTCTGGGCATATGAGACTTAATATCCGATGTGTCGGAAACATGAGTGCAATGCAGTGCTACGCAGTACTTTTTATGGTGTTAAAAGTTCTGGGAGGCACTACAATTGTTATGGGTAGGCCTGGTGCTTACCATCAGACGAATGACTAACTCGTCTCATAGCTCAATTCCAAAAAATAAAAAATTGAAATCTGCCAGTCACGACAAATAAAATTCTAACAACTACAATTCTTAATTGAATCGAATCAATCAAGTCCATTAACTGCATCGAATCGAAATAAGTATTGTTTCCGATTCAGGTCAAATAGAGATATGTACATATTGACATAGTTAAGTGATTACACTCCACTCTCTCTGATCCATAAATTGACACAAAGACTGATCATATAACACTTAATGACCGAGCTACGCGAATTCCGTAAACTCGCATAATATGCGATACGATATGATTTTTCTTTTCGACTGAGCTGGGAATAAACTGTGCTAGATTTAAGATGCTTTTATTAATTGAAGTTCTGTTGAATAGTGCTATAATTTTTTTTTTTTAGCTCAGTTGCTGTAATTGAGTTGCCCTTGTCTTTAGTGTAATATACCTACCTGATCGAAATAGTTCAAAAACACAGGTGACCTTTCCCTTTTCACTTTATGACATAAAACATTGAGGCAACTAACCGAGAGGTGTCCTTACAACATTTCTCCTTAATATACGAGCGCAGTGCAGCGCCGCGCAGGATTTTGTAAAACAAAGTTCTGAGTGTTGCTGTTATTGTTATGGGCTGGCGTATTGCTTGCTATCAGGCAAACGACCAGCTCTTTTCGTCATTCAGTTATATAAAAAAAAAACTTCACTGCAAATAACAAAGCGATATTGTAATTAACCGGGTTAAGAGCACTCTCTTCCTCTGTTCATAAAAGTGGTTCTATGGTGTAGCATTATATAGGTACGGCATATGTAGGGATATATAAGGTGAAAACCACTAATGTTCCGTGACTGAAGGGGGCAGTATAGGCAGTCAAGTGGTTCTTTTGGTCTCTGGACAATGTAGGTAATATGTATTCAAGATGAGTTTCTGAAACTCACGACATTTTTTTTATGACGCCGGAGAAGGGTAAGGGATCATTTTATATGTAAATCTAGTAACGGAATTTAACCTTGATCCTATAAGATAGGATCTTAGGTACAAAACTAAAACTACGTTTGTATCTAGGAGGAGATACTGGTCGAAATAAAGGATTTAAGAAAAAAAATGTCTATAGGTATACACTCGAGAGCAATGAATCCGGGTCACTTAAAGAATCCTAAAAATCTCGGAAACTAAAAATGCTAGGTTAATGCAATAAATTGTATTTAATAGACAATGTAATACTCCTTAAATGAAGGTATTAAAACTTCTTAGTTATTGTAAAGTTATATCATAAAAAAATCAAATTTGAAAAAGGGCCACTTTCGAAGATGGAACTACGAAATTACAGCATTTGGTTTTGCTTTTGTTTGTAATCTGTCATTTATGTGGGTACATAAACCATGTTGATAGTGCTCTATATTCATTATTCAAGCTGAAATTATGTCGCTTACGCCTGAAGAATGCACCAGAATACTTACAATGCTGGAAACCGGCCGGAGTCAGCGCGATACAGCCAGGACTGTCGGTGTGTCGCTGTCAACAGTACAAAGAGTTCTCCGACGTTACGAAGAAACTGGTTCTAACCTACGCAGACCAGGAACGGGCAGAACCAGGTGTACCACAGCACGAGAAGACCGATACTTGGTGAACACCATGCTTCGAAATCGCTTTCTCACAGGAACTGAACTCACCAATCAGTTTCGACGCCTCGGAGGAAGTAACCCAAGTGCATGGACAGTAAGACGTCGGCTTGCTGAATCTAACTTAAAACCCCTTAGACCTGCAAACGGCCCTAAACTGGAGCGTGGGCATCGTATTTCGAGACTAAGATATGCCCAGAGCCACGTAAATTGGAGTATTGAAGATTGGTCAAAAGTTATGTTCTCCGACGAATCAAAATTTATGCTCTACAAGCACGATGGAAGACACAGAGTGTATCGAAGACCAGGGGAAAGATTCAAGCAAGCATGCATCGAAGAAAAAGTAGCCTACGGTGGTGGGTCTGTACTTGTGTGGGCCGGAATTTCTTCTGAAAGTCGCACAGAGCTGGTGATCATAGAAAACGGCTCTTTAACTAGCGTAAGATATGTGGAAGAAATCCTCAATGATCACGTTGGTCCATTTATGGTCAATTTAGGTGAGGATGCTATATTTATGCATGACAATGCCCGACCTCATACAGGTAGGATTGTGAATGACTACCTTCAAGAGATGAACATTACTCGTATGGAGTGGCCAGCGCGCAGCCCGGATATCAACCCGATCGAGCATGCTTGGGACGAGCTAGGCAGATGCGTAAAACAACGAAACCCTCCCCCAATCACGCTTCGTGAGCTCAAAATTGCTCTCACAGAGGAATGGGAGAATATTCCCCAAAATCGTATAAGGAACTTGGTGTACAGCATGCCAAACCGCGTAAACGCAGTAATGGAAGCACGAGGAGGCAATACGAAGTATTAAAATTCAAGAAAATCGTAATAAAGTTCAAAAATTTCATGTTTCCTATTTTTGTTTTAAGGAGAGATCAGCAGTTTTTTTCTTTATGTAATTTTGTGTTAATAAAATGTATGGTGACTCATATTTTTTTTACTTTCATTTAAGGAGTATTACATTGTCTATTAAATACAATTTATTGCATTAACCTATCATTTTTAGTTTCCGAGATTTTTAACATTCTTTAAGTGACCCGGATTCATTGCTCTCGAGTGTATATTTCTATCTATTATCTATACCTATGTATTTATGTCACGAGTATTTTACCTTAGGTTTTCGAGAAATAGTTGTACTTGAGTACATCAGCTGTTGTTTTCCAAGGACTGGGATTTGAAATTTCTGGGTTACATAAACATTGACACCATCCAGCACCCGGGAGCGAAAAATATAGGTAAGTATATAGTGAAAAATGTATACTGGTTTGGCAAGTTGGCTCTAATCTCATACACCACTGAGATGGCAGGTTCGATTCCCGCGGTGGGACAAATGTTTTATGCACAGAAAAAAAAGCGCAAGCATATATTATTTGTTTCGTGTCAGGGTGTTGTGGGACCAGGGTCCTCGTAGTTCCTGGTTCTCTAGACACAGGGAATCCTAATTAGGGGCCAGGATCTATGTATGTGATCGTTGGGTGTAATTATTTGGGCATTATGAGACTCAACAGCTAATTGTCTCAGGGTGACGAGTGCAGTACAGCGCCGTGCCGGAATTCTGTTCAACAATGTTCTGGGTGGTCCTGTTATTGTTATGGGCTGGCGTATTGCTTACCATCAGGCAAACGGCCAGCTCGTCTCGTCATTCAGTTACGAAAAAATATCTTTATTGCTTTCTAAGCTTCTCGTCAGTGATCAGAGGTCAGATTCAAAATACTGCCTGATCTTTAATTTAAAAACTTCAGCTTCACACCACGTTCAATATTTAAAAATTCGGTTTACGTCTCTCGCAGACAATAAATATTTTTCACAAAGGCCGACGACGGAACGACTCGGATCATCGTTAATTAAATGTTCGTATTGAATTCCGGCAGGATTACGTTTCGGCTTCATTGAATTCGATTTATCGGATAAATAAAATAAATACAATCCATTCGATAAAGTTTCACGAACAGATGTTGTTTTGTTTTTGTCAAATAACGCGTATTATCCAAAAATTTCGTTGCGAGCTGGGATTGAACTGAGTTTGGGATGAACTCCAGCGATCGTAGTGACACGTCAAATGTTAATTAATTAATTATATATGCTGATAAATGTTGGACATTTGATAATTTTGAACGGTAAGTAATAATACGATTTAGATACTTAATCAAATAAAATGTTATAATAATTTTTTGAAAGGTAATAACTTGATTTTACATCTTTTATTAACTACCTACTTATGTATAAATTTAAATAATTAGGGTGAAGAAAAATAATATGGCTCGGGCACATATGTATATCATGAAGTCTGAAATAAATGATTTTATTGTTATTATTTTTACTAATATATAAAGAAAAGATTTTTATTTTCTAACCCATACTGTCCCACTGCTGGGCAAAGGTCTCCCTCATCTCTTTCCACGCATCCCGATCCCCCGCTATGTCAAGCCATTTCTCTTGGAATGCCACGATATCATCTCGCTAGCGTTTTCTCGGCCTCTATCGGCGCCGTTGCCCATCTTCTGGCACCCACTGCGTGACAATCCGAGCCCAAGCCCGAGGTGGGCTCGGAAAAGAAACATGATAGTTTTTTATTGCAGGCACGTGTAATTATTTTTATTATTACAATAAGAACGGCACAAACCATTTGAATGTAGTGGACATTGTATTGTCATTCAACTTAAGGGTAAGTGGCCCACAGACTAGTGGGACAAGCTAACCACTTATTTCCTCAAAAGACAAAGTCATGCGATCTTTGTTAATTCTTCAAATTGTCTGAATCGTAATACTATAATTGATAATGTCCTACTTGATATTACAAATGCAAGTTTGTGAGGCGATGGATGGAAGTTTGTTACTTAATCACGTAAAAATTACTGGACAGATGTTAATGAAATTTGGTACGTAGATATTTTCGTTCCTGGAAAAGAACATAGGCTACTTTTTATCCCGAGAAACTGCGGCTGAAACCGCGGGGCGCAGCTAGTATACCATATATTGATTAAATATACCGGAATGCTAATACCTTGAACAATTTTGGCGCGTGAATCTAGTTTATATGAGCTTTTGTAACAGCATACTGGCTGTTTCACGCTCGAATGATGCCAGAAATTTGTCTAAAAAATAGCTACTGTTTGAAAAAGGTCTAACATCCGAGATATGTGTGTCACAAAATACCGATGCATGATTTCGTCCTCTCATAGGCATCGGTTCATGCTTGGACTTGCCTGCGACTATCTTGTCCCCATGATTTCAAAAATTTGAAGAACTCCCGTAGGCGAAATCATGCAATGGTATTTCAAAAGTGACACATCTCGGTTATACCTTCTTCAGACAGTAGTCTGGCTGTCGTGTGGCAGCTATATACCGCACCTGATGAGTCTTAAACAGGCGAAACAGATACACAATCCTACCTAGTTAAAAAAAAATGGTATTAGAAAAAGCCCACTAAAACCTAAGTGAATTTTTCTCACCCTAATTAATATTTAACTTTTTTTCTCGTTTGTTTTGTGTTTTAGAGGAAAAAATTGTATGTTCGAAAAGGACACGGCTGTTGATACTCATTTATACATTATATTTAAGACCATTTTTTGTACACAGTGAACAATAAAGTATATTCTAATCTATTCTATTAACATGTGCATGGTCGTTGAAACTTTTGGCATTTGAATATCTATTTGCCTAGAGTTTGAATTGCTAATTCGAATTGTGTAAAAACTAGCTGATGCGATTAGTATACATTAACATTCCCAAGCGGCATAATCGCTAGCTGATAGACGCGATTAGTGTTATAAGGTACCGTTCTTTTGTACTACCTTACCAAGGCGATAGTCGCTTAAGCGAAAAAGCCTTTTTCATCCCATCTATTCGAAAAGGACGACTTGGTTCGCCTTTATGTGCACCCAAAGGTGGTGTTTTCTATAAGAAACTTTTAGCGGGCAGTAATGAGTTTTTAATCCTCTTTATAAGTGCGCCGCAATTATCTTTGCCGCGCACTTTTTGAATTTGGAACATCTTAGTGTTCAGCACCAAAGAAATCGAACGCAAATATTGTTTGAATAAAGACTGGCTGGTACGACGGCCCATAGTCACAAATGTAAATATAAGTTGTTAGTTGTTTTAATAAAGGATACTATTTAATTTCAATTTAGTTGTTACTCTATGTTTTATTAAATAATAATATTACAATAAAATATGAGGCGCTTTTATTTTCTCATAGTGGGTGATGAAAAGTAGAGTGTATCACTCGGGCGCAAAATATATTTTTGGCTCGGGTGACGTACTTTGAATCCCTCGCTACGCTCGGGATTCTACTCTAGAATCCCTCACTTCGCTCTGGATTCAAAAAAGCGCCCTCGCCGTAAAAATATTATTTTGCTCCCTTATGATACAATCTACTATTGTACTACCTTACCAAGGCGATAGTCGCTTAAGCGAAAAAGCCTTTTAAAACCCGATGAAAAAATATAATTTCTGACACCGTTTCAAATTTCACCACCTACCTAAGTATAATGTTAACAGGCTGGGGAAAATGTTCGCGCCATACTGGAGCGCGGATGAGGTATTTTAATTATTAAAGATTCCGGAAAAAAGCCTGATTTTCCATCCTGTAGGGACCTTGGTATATTAAATATCATGTGACATATATATATGTGACTAGATTTTAATTATAATCATTCACAAAGGCTGACGAAACTCCTATGATCTTTAATTAATATATAATCGTATTGAATATCGTCAGGATTACGTTACAGCTTCATAAAACTCATTTAATAAAAAAAATACCCGATCTTTTGTGTTGTTTACCAAACGCTTGGCGCGTTTTTGGGTTCCGTACATAAAAGTTAAAAGTAAACCTTCATGATAAACATCTGTTACTGCTCTATTCATGAAGTTTTCCATACGTATTCGAATAAGTGATCAGACTTAGGTATCTAGTTTAAACTTTACTTCGAAATAAGCAAGCGAAATTTTGGTAGGTAGGTTAACTCAGTCCATAACAAAAATTAAAAAAGTTGGAACTAAAAAATCCTTTGCAGGCCACTCTAAATTAATGTCAAAAATATGTCAAATATTTTTGTACGTACACAGAAGTATTAATTTTGAGAATGGATTTAGATCAATGACTCGATAAAACAGTTTTAAAGCTTCTATATTTGCAAACAAAACGTGGTGGTTGGGTGTTATTATAAATCCTGCATCGCGCAAACGAAGTTCGCTGGACAGATAAGACCTAAGATTTTCAATAATTAGAAAGAAGAAAAATGATATTGCCCGGGCAGGAATCGGACCTGCATCTTCGGAATACCGTCCCGACGCCTTAACCACTGGGTCACCGAGCCAACTGCTCAAGCAACCAAATTTCTTATATCGTCTTATGGGGACGATTCTACGTCATCTGTCGTCAATGTTTTCATTGTTTATTTCTTCTTCCTGATTATTTAAAATCTTAAGATTTTCGCCTAGCATGCGCTAATGCATTTAATATCAAAAAAGATAAGACCTATACAGGTTCCAGGTAGATTCTATCGAACAGCTGCCCCCGGGCCAACAGCACTTGGCTCAGTCAGAAGATCTTCCTTATTAAATCGAGTCGCTTTTACAGTGTATACCTACCTATTCCCACTCACCCACCCAACCCTCCATAATGGTGACCTCAACGCGATGCCAGTCGGATGTAAGAAGAAAGAAAGAAACGTTTATTTGAATGTCGGAGTAGCTAATAGCAATACTCAGAGTATTGCATCCTCGCGTCACAACTTCGACTCACACTTGGCAAGGTTTTTAAACGTAGGGGATGGCTAGACATATTGTTAGCCAGAGTTTAAAATAATAAATGTGTATTTTTTAATAAAAAGAACAAAGAAACTGCGTATATAAAGTTTCCCGTGCAAAAAACAATATACATACCTACGCTAAATGTATTCGCTTACCATTTTTTGTCTGGCCTTTTCAACGTAAATAAAATCTGTTTCAGCTTTTTATTATATGATCCTGAATTTTATTATTAAAAGAGAAAGAGATTGAGCTTAATTTTTTTTTGTTTAAAGATCTTTGTTTAATAAATATTTAACGCTCAACGATCACACATCCTGATCCCTGAATATCTAGGGAATCTAGAAATTATGAGGACCATGGTCCCACAAGACTCAGACACGAAGCAAATGCTTGCGCTGTTCTTTCTGTGGACAAACATTTGTTCCGTCGCGAGAAAACCCGCAACGTAGATAGTGTAGATTTGAACTTGCCCAACCACTACACCGCAGAGAGGCTGTGTTAAGCGCAGATATGACTGAAGATGAAGCACACACATCTATAGGAAGGATGTGTGAAGACTTAATTGGCTACAATATGTTAAAAAAGAAATCACGTCGAATGACGCTGTTCATAATAATACAATAATGATCGAATTTCACGTATAGGTAAGTTCATTTAACAATTATCAAATGAACCTACCTATACTTGAAGTTCAATCATTATTATTATAGTATTGGTAAAGTTAATTATAATTAATAAAATTATGTTACAGTGGCACCCAGAACTTCGTTTTCCAAAATGTTGTGTTCAAATGCAATGTTTCACATAATGCCCAGTTATTTTGTTTGAAACAGTGCCCGTTAAACCGGAACATACTAATGTATGCACACTACTGCTCGGTATACGTTTGGTACAGCTGGAGTATTGTTTGAGTACCGCAGAAATCTCTTCATCGAGATTTCGTAATTTTCTCTTTATATCATTAATAGGTATACATTGTTTCGAAAAATCAAATAGAAAACCTCTCGAATAACAACAAACTTTAAAACATATTTTATAGAGTAAAATAACGAGATAATAAAGTTATAAAACTGCGTATTATGTTATGTTAATTGCTTATATTTTTTGCTCTAAAACTGCGTATTATGTTATGTTAATTGCCTATTTCGTCTGGGTTTTGATATTAAAAAATTTTATATTCATATTTTATACTTACCTAGTTATATGTTTATTCAAAAATATCGCTGAAGATTTTTTGACTGGTTATATAAAAATCAATAGACATGTAATATTATTCAGAAAATATTCTGAAAAGTTCTATGACAATTCAGAGCAGTGGCAGAGGGTTGAGCTTGAACCTCGATCTGCCAGAGAGCTGGAGTGTACTTAATAAGTGTTAAGGTTACTGATCGTATAGTAAGTAAGTATATTCAAATTGCGTATAATAGATATTCTAATGAAAAGAGCATACTATACAGTATACAGTTAGTAATTACATAGAAGATAAAGATGCATGGACATTCTGCTTCTGCCAAGTAGCTAACTAGCACATAAGAAAGATAATATTGTCAAAACAAATATAAAATATTGTTATAAAAGTTGTAATAAACAAGTATACATTTTACCAAATAAATTATTTTTCAAAAAAAACTAAACCGACTTCAAAACCACAAATGGCACTCAAAAGTAAAAAATAAATTAATATAATTATCATAAGCGCTACCCACTCATATATTTGAAGTCGGTGCCAGCCACGTGTAATAGGTAGCAGATAAATACTATGTATATAGTAAGTACTACTTGTAGGTAGTATCTATCTACTACCTTTTAGACTTGGCTGGCACCGACTTCAAATATATGAGTGGGTAGCGCTTATGATAATTATATTAATTTATTTTTTACTTTTGAGTGCCATTTGTGGTTTTGAAGTCGGTTTAGTTCTTTTTTGAAAAATAATTTATTTTACCCTTTTTAGTGAAAAACAAGTTTTAATTAAATTAATTCAAAAAGTTTTTAAAGACAAGCTTTTATGATCTAGAAGCCACATCATGACGAAGTTTAAAACGGGCTATCACAATGAAATGCATGTACAAAAAAATTTCATGTCTGTCCTATATCTCTGTTGAAGAGTTCCCTCGCCGGAAGTCAATCCTGGGTGTATCTGCCATGTCATGATGGAATTTAGAACAGGCTATTATGGTTAAATCCATTTACGAAATGTTGTGTCTGTACTATTCACCGTTGAGGAGTTCCCTCACCGGAAGTCAACCCTGGGTGAAGCAGGTGAAGCAGTCGAATACAAAACCTCCACCTTAAGAAAGTTTGGTTACGAAAAAAACAAGAACCGACTTGAAGATTAAACTTATATTTTTTGTTTTTGCTATTTTTTTCAAAAACTACTGAATGAATTTCGATAAAATTTATATGGGACCACCTTTGAAGTATTACCTACCAATCAAAAAAAGAATCATCGAAATCAATGCATAATTGACGGAGTAATCGCGTAACAAACACACAAAAAAAAAATAAAAAAACATACCGTCCAATTGTAAACCTCCTCCTTTTTGAAGTCGGTTAAAAAAAAACGTTTTCTATAAACATATCTTCGAAGTTCAAGGTCAAATATCGATGAAATTTATATAGGACCTTGAAGTAAACCCAACATAAAAAATATTTTTCAAAATCGGTATATAAATGACGGAGTTCTGGGGTAACAAATAATAATAATAAAAAAAAAACCTTCCAATCGAGCGCCTCTTCCTTTTTTTGAAGTCTGTAAAAACAGGATATCTCTGTATGTCGCTAGCTCGGATCTTCTATATTTGAAAATGTAAAGAGTGATCTTACCTGGCATTCATAGGTGCCGTTGTCTCTTTTCTGGACGAACTTGATCTGTAACGTCCAGTCTTCTGATCCTTCTCCATGCAAGACCTGGAAGCATAATGTTCTGGTAAGATATTGAAAGCATATTTTTTACAACATGTTCCTACCTGTATGCTAGTTTATGTAAACCGACTCATTAGTCCAATAATTAGGACACCTCCGCATCAAGTGAAATTCATCGACATAGTCAATTACACCATGATAGCACGAAATCCAATTCCGGAACGTTGAACCTCAAATGATCGTATTGTTAATTTCGGATATAGTCCTCTAAATAAACCGCATTTTGTGCTGAAACAGGTACCATAGAATAATTCAACAGTAGCCTATATTAACACAAAATTCTTGAGGGGCCGTATATCGGTAAGCTCTCTAGCAAGCCACGGTAATGAACGGTAAGTGACTGAGCGAAGATATACGCAAAGTGGCTGGAACGACGGACAGTATGGGCAAACTTGCTACTGTGGAACATCCATAATTTTCATCCATAATTCGGTACTTTTAAAGTTAAAGTTAAGGCTACTAGGTAATTGTAATTTTAAACAATAAAGATTTATTTATTTATTTAAATGTCTATTCCATTTTGTGGAAATCTGAACTCTATGCCGTCACATGTAGGTATATAGTTCAGATTTGAAAAACATTATTAAGGTACAAGCTGATACGAAGTTAACACCATCTTTAATGTTGTTGATGCCATGACTTTTTCCAGTGATTAGTCCTGCAAACCACTGGCCAAAGTCATCAGTAAAAGCCTGCGCTCACCAACGACACGGCGCAGAATGGCACGGCAAAGTCCTCATTGGAATGTCGAATGACGGATCAGGAATCTTTGGGAATGCCGAAGGAAAGTTTTGCTTAACTGACATCGCAAAAAAAGTTGCTGAATGTTATGTTTTAAGATGTGTAACAATCACGTCAATACATATTACCTACTATATTTTTTTGTAAGTAGTAGGTATTAAAATAATCTAAATTTTGATGTTCATTTGTTTGTACATACTTTGGGAAAGACATTATTAACACAACGCTAAAGCAACAGGTAGAGTTTTCACTTATCTACAATGTAACTTTTTAAATAAATAAAATTATTTTTATTTATTTATTACATATTATTTATTTATTATTGAATATAATTTATTATTATTTACTATTTACTATTTGTATTTGTAATACGTATAATAATAATAATAATAAAACATTTATTTATTTTCTCTCACAAAGGTATTTTCTTATAGGTACGTAGGGATTTAAGACTAAAGCTAAGACTTACTACCTAACGTTGTGAGAGACTGGTGCCTGAGGTAGCGTCTATAGAACCTGTATTACAGGTCACAAGTGCCCTCCCGCGGTTCGGTATAAAGATTACGTACTGGTATACTGCGTCGGATCACATTCGTTAGCATTTGGAGGGTTTAATTTTGCGGCTGACCAAATACAGGCCAATTTACGGGAACGGTCCACTATGTATTTTAATAAGCTTAACGTACAGGTGTTTATTTTGGGTGACGTTTCGAAGGCGTAAATTAGGCTAAAGCATGAAATGTCAATTATTTAAAGCCAACTGTAAATGATCCGAAAATAAAGTTCGGGTCTCTATAAATAAACTTTCGGTAGTGATGTTAAATGTGATGAGCAGTAGGTATGAGAGCGAGTGTGGCTCAGCGGGAACTCGTGCTACTTACGATCCGACGCACCAGAGTTCGAATCCCACTGGCCCTACACTAATGAATTTCTAATGGGATTTTATGCTCGCTCTAAAAATGGTAAAGGAAAACATCGGGATAAAACCGGCATGTCTAAGAATTAATCACATAAATTCAAGGACATGTGACATCCCGCACTGGGTCAGCGTGGTCACCCACACTTTTTTTGTGAGAAGGCCCGTATTTCAGCAGTGGGAAAGTTAACCTGAGGATGATGATGAGTAGGTATTGACAGGTGAAACAGCTTTCACAACTGTCAAACTTTTACGAATATTTTTTTTGTCAAAGATTTGATTCGACATTTTTTAGAATTATAGGCTCGATGTTCGATGAACCATCAGAGAGATCTGAGCAGTCTAGTCAGTAAGTGTTCTATCTCGAGCCACATGATCGCTTACCAAAACACCAAAACATAAATCACAATAAAAAATGACTTTACTGGAGATGATAGAGCCCGGTAATGAGATATTATCACCAGTCAACATGAATATGTCTCAAAATTATGGTGGTGGAAGATAAAATTTTATGTTTCAAGTTTTATGAGAGGGTTATAAAATGATTATGCTCACCTGAAACCTCTCATCGTTCGTATATGTGAACTTGCCAGAGCTCAGGATATGCCAGTCTCGTTTTCTGATCCATGACACTTGCTGCAACATAATAAATATTTTGGAAATTGTTCGATTTTGACATCGATTGTGGGTACATATTATCTAGAACAAAGTAAAAAAAATATATTTCATTTTCATATATAAATATTTTTTCATAAAACTATTTTTTTAATAAATACATATATTTTTTTCATAAAAATATATTTAATTTTTCATAAAAATATTTTTATTTTTCACTACGAAGATGCATAGTCTTGAGCATTGAGATAAGGTTGCATGTCTGTCAATCTAGTATAGGATACATTTCGGGGAAACTGCACGGGAACTCCACGACCTGATTCCGCCCTCCCCCTTTCGTCACAGGACGAGCAGAAAATTAGCCAAATATCGCCCTTACACAGTAGACATTCCGCCAATTCGTTCAAAGCGTTGGTTCCACGTTTATAGTGCGCATTGCTAAGAAATGGAACCCTTTGCCGTCTTCTGTTTCCTGATAACTATGATCTTCTAGATCTACGTGCTTCATCTTCGGTCACATCCTCGCTTAACAACAGGCGAGATGGTAAAGGTCAAACGTAGATCTATCATACATAAAAAAATTATACCTTATAGTTTTTTTATAGGCAGTTATTGTATCTAAAAGTATAGATAACTTTATTGTAAAGAAGTTCAGGCACTTTAATAACTTTCTATAATTACTTTTTGTTGGAGGTCACGACCCGACCAGACTTGGTTTCGATCGATTCTTGAACAATAAATTTCCGAGGGCAGAAACGGGGAATATCACACAAAAATAATAGTGATCTTTTTGTTCGGATTATTATACACTCGAGAGCAATGAATCCGGGTCACTTAAAGAATCCTAAAAATCTCGGAAACTAAAAATGCTAGGTTAATGCAATAAATTGTATTTAATAGACAATGTAATACTCCTTAAATGAAGGTATTAAAACTTCTTAGTTATTGTAAAGTTATATCATAAAAAAATCAAATTTGAAAAAGGGCCACTTTCGAAGATGGAACTACGAAATTACAGCATTTGGTTTTGCTTTTGTTTGTAATCTGTCATTTATGTGGGTACATAAACCATGTTGATAGTGCTCTATATTCATTATTCAAGCTGAAATTATGTCGCTTACGCCTGAAGAATGCACCAGAATACTTACAATGCTGGAAACCGGCCGGAGTCAGCGCGATACAGCCAGGACTGTCGGTGTGTCGCTGTCAACAGTACAAAGAGTTCTCCGACGTTACGAAGAAACTGGTTCTAACCTACGCAGACCAGGAACGGGCAGAACCAGGTGTACCACAGCACGAGAAGACCGATACTTGGTGAACACCATGCTTCGAAATCGCTTTCTCACAGGAACTGAACTCACCAATCAGTTTCGACGCCTCGGAGGAAGTAACCCAAGTGCATGGACAGTAAGACGTCGGCTTGCTGAATCTAACTTAAAACCCCTTAGACCTGCAAACGGCTCTAAACTGGAGCGTGGGCATCGTATTTCGAGACTAAGATATGCCCAGAGCCACGTAAATTGGAGTATTGAAGATTGGTCAAAAGTTATGTTCTCCGACGAATCAAAATTTATGCTCTACAAGCACCATGGAAGACACAGAGTGTATCGAAGACCAGGAGAAAGATTCAAGCAAGCATGCATCGAAGAAAAAGTAGCCTACGGTGGTGGGTCTGTACTTGTGTGGGCCGGAATTTCTTCTGAAAGTCGCACAGAGCTGGTGATCATAGAAAACGGCTCTTTAACTAGCGTAAGATATGTGGAAGAAATCCTCAATGATCACGTTGGTCCATTTATGGTCAATTTAGGTGAGGATGCTATATTTATGCATGACAATGCCCGACCTCATACAGGTAGGATTGTGAATGACTACTTTCAAGAGATGAACATTACTCGTATGGAGTGGCCAGCGCGCAGCCCGGATATCAACCCGATCGAGCATGCTTGGGACGAGCTAGGCAGATGCGTAAAACAACGAAACCCTCCCCCAATCACGCTTCGTGAGCTCAAAATTGCTCTCACAGAGGAATGGGAGAATATTCCCCAAAATCGTATAAGGAACTTGGTGTACAGCATGCCAAACCGCGTAAACGCAGTAATGGAAGCACGAGGAGGCAATACGAAGTATTAAAATTCAAGAAAATCGTAATAAAGTTCAAAAATTTCATGTTTCCTATTTTTGTTTTAAGGAGAGATCAGCAGTTTTTTTCTTTATGTAATTTTGTGTTAATAAAATGTATGGTGACTCATATTTTTTTTACTTTCATTTAAGGAGTATTACATTGTCTATTAAATACAATTTATTGCATTAACCTATCATTTTTAGTTTCCGAGATTTTTAACATTCTTTAAGTGACCCGGATTCATTGCTCTCGAGTGTATTATAACAAACAATAATAATAATAAATAGTAATTAACGCATCAGTGACCTAAACGTTAGAATTGATGAACAAGTATTTTTCTAAAAAAATTCCTAAGTTCATCGTAGATTTGAGGTATGATATGTATCCTAGGAGCTTTTCGTTAATTTGGTCAATGTTTATTTGAGGTAGGCTACCTCACAATCTATGTTAGTGATAAAATTATTAAGCTAAAGGAATATGATACAAATCCTATGGTATTGGCCATATATATTATGGTATATAATATGTTATATGGCTACACAGTTTTTTCGCATGCAACGTCGTTTGGTATCGACACCTATATACCGGTATTTTATTCATTTACCGGTAAAAACAGGTGTATCGTTATTTTTTAGTTATCAGTATCGGCCTCTGTCGTCTAGAGCCTACTAAAAGTAAATTTCTAGTACTATCTTCTTCCTACTCGGGCACTCTTTTCAGAGTGGTCGTGGTGTAAAAGATGGTGCATGCGGTGGTTCTTCAGTGTCGTGGTTCTCCTTAGCGAGGGCTACTACTATCGCAATGCTTCCCCATTTCTGGAGGTGGCATTCGTGGCATTGCGAGTACACTGGACTATGGTGGATCATATTCTGGACTAGTAGTATACTTACGCCTCTTTCACTAAGATGGCCCACTAAACAGTGCAGGTAGGCAGTTCCGCCTAACTGCGCAGTGATATTGCTGACGGAGTTGTTGGCTGTGACGTCAGAGGCTGGTTGAACGCCGCCGCGCCAGCCGCGCGCTCGGGAGGTGCCGTGGTGACCTGAAGATGGAAAATATGTCGATAAAATTGCTATAAGTTCATATTTTCCGACATTTAATGTAAAAGATACAATAAAATAGAATAGAAAACACTATTGCACTTAAGAAGGAATTACATTTCGAATATATTTTCTTATGAAAAGTACAATAGGCGCTTATCGCTAACCAGCGATCTCTTCCAGAGACCCGTATGCTATAGAGAGACAATATTTTATAGACGATAGTGTGCAGACATTACTACGTAGGTATGTAGGTTGTTGTAAAAATATAAAATTAGAGCTCTGTGACGTCTTTCTTATTTTTTAAATAGCTGCACCCCGCGATTTCCCGGGATAAAAAGGGTATAAGCCCTCAACATTCCAAATTTCACTCAAATCCGTTCAGCCCTTGCGACATGAAGAGGAAACAAACACACAGTAACACACATTTACACAACTAACACACATACAATAATAGTACCTGGGTGACCGAGCTTTCCTCGGTTTTTTTGAACACGCCATCTATTGTCAAGTAGCTTTAGTATTCCTATGTCGGTAAAGCAGTTTAGATGTTGTTTAAGCTGATGGCCTTAGTTGCCAAAGCTTTAAAAAAATAATAGTATTACTACTCGCCAATAGACGTCAAGATTTCTTATTTTTCAAGCTTAAAAAAAAGTATTTCTACTCGCCAATACATGTTTAAAACATGGATAAAACTACGTTTTCTAAAAATGTAAAATAAATCGTTGGAGCCGTTTCCGAGATTCAGATTATATCTCTATATCTATGTTGCGTGTATCTGTCTTGAATAAATGTATTTTCTTTCTTTCTTTTCTTTCTTTAAATATATATATATATATATATTTTGTTTAACAAGCAGACGGCCCGCCTGATGGTAAGCGGTTACCGTCGCCTATGGACATCTGCAGCAACAGAGGCATTGCTGATGCGTTGCCGACCCTTAAGGACTCTATTAATTCCCCTTTTAAATGACTCTATGTTGTAGCTCAAAGGAAACACCGACGAAGGTAGGTCGTTCCACATCTTACAAGTGCGAGGAAGGAAAGTGCGAGTGAAGCGTGTGGTGTGGGAAGTCCAGTTTTGTAAGATGTGGGGGTGAGCTTTTTGACGATGGCGAGATGTGCGATGGAAAAATTGGGAAGGCGGAAGCAGATCAAAAAGCTCTTCAGAACATTCCCCATTATAATTATTCATATATATATATATATATATATATATATATATATATTATAGTATGTTTTATATATATACACGCATTGCTCGTTTAATGGTATTAATAGCAGATTAGATAAGATGATTAGATAACTAGGTATAACTTAGGTTTTCGATTTCTTCAAGATCATGGTGGTTAGATGCAGATTAGAAGAAAAAAAACCTATACGATACTATAGAATACGAGTTTGTGGCGTGACTCATCGTATAAGTGGTCTCACTACCAACTTTTTGCTAGAATCAACGATTATAACTTAACTTAAACAAGGTTTTTCGGTTTAAAGAAAAAATACGACCACCAGCTGGGACTCGAACCCGCAACCCAATTTTTCCTTAGCGCGGGGCTTTTTTTCGTTATGAAAACGGACCGTTTTTTCGTTACGAAAACGGGGCTTTTAAATTTGAGTTTTTCGCTTGGCGTTCGTTAATGCTTCATATAAATATAATAACGTTACTTATGTCTTACATTCGCTTAAAATTGCTTAAATTTTAGTTACTCGGTCCGGAATGTGATGGAAATTCTAAGGAGTCCGGAACAAAAGGCAGTTAAAAATAAAAGTCAAAACCGAGTCTTTGTTCACCGAAAGCACCTCTACGTTTGTGCTGGAAATCGATACGCCAAGAAAATTTAAATATGAAAATTCTGCCTTTTTCACAAATTGTCAGAAATTTCTACGAGGATCTTTTAAACTGGCAACCTTATATGTGAAAGGAGTTGGTGTAGATTCTCATCTTTTATAATCATATTGGGTTCAACACATTTGGAACGTTTAGCCTCATCTGTCATTGTTAACCTTTACTTGGCAAAAGTATCTATCTAAATCTATCCTACTTATATATATATGATATAATATATAATATTATAAACGCGAAAGTTTGTAAGAATGGATGTATGGATGTATGGATGTACCTTTGTTACTCTTTCACGCAAAAACTACTTAATGGATTTTGATGAAATTTGGTATGGAGATAGCTTATATCCTGGATTAACACATAGGCTACTTTTTGTCCTGGGAGACCGCGGGTGAAACCGCAGGGCGCAGCTAGTACTATTATAAAAATGAAACTGAGCTAATTCTGTACATTGAAGATATTTTTGAACAAGTATACATACATTACATTACTTTTTCTGTCAGACGTGGTCTCTTGTGACAAGAGGGATGAATTAATTAGTAAATTTAATATTTTGGCCCCAAATCTTAAAATCCTAAACAAAGAATCGCTTCGTCTTCTAGGTGCTCCGGTATTAGAAAATTCATTTTCTGGTTTCATCGACGAACAACGCCAAAAATTTGTTGAAACTACTGATCGTCTTCTGAAAATTCATTCACATGTTGCTTTCCACATTATTCGGTTTTGCCTTTTTGTTCCAAAATTTACCTATGTTCTTCCAGTATACATACATATTATAAAAAAAAACCGACTTAAATGTATCTTCGAAGTCCAAGGTCCAATCGGTTTACAATCGAATTGAGAACCTCCTTTGTTTTTTGAAGTCGGTTTAAAACCAACTGGGTCGACTATTTAGTACATAGTAGTGTTCATATTCACGAAACTACGGTTTTTAGAATTTTTGTCTGTTTGTTTGTATGTTTGTTATCTATAGGCTCGGAAATCGCTGAACGGTTTTTAATGTGGTTTTCAGGGTTTGGTAGCATTAGTTATAACGTCAATGTTACAACAAAATCCGTTGGGTGACTACAAAGATACACCTTGAACTCTTCGTAGTACGTGCTTTCATATACTGGGGAGGTTTTACTAAGATAGTCTTAGAACACAAAGGTATGAACTGTCTGAACTTCCTCTGCCGTTTAGGTAGACGAAGTCGCGGGGAAAATCTAGTTATAAAATATAGCTAACAATAATATAGTACAGGAGAATGTGCTTAAGAACTGCACAATCTGATTCCCCCATCACCATTTTACCATAGGTCAACCAGACGATCGACACGACGTCACCGCCCATACAATCTGGGTGTGTTCAAATCAAGAGTGAACAAGTACTAACTGAGTAAGCGTGCTACATCTTCGACCACACTCACCCTCTCGCGTCCCATCAGGTGAGATCGTGGTCAAACGCTGACCCAGTCAGATATATAAAATAGAAAAAATATACCTAAATATTATGGAATTTTCGATCAATTTCCGTTTTACTGGATTTGTGAAATCGGTCAATCAGAATATAACTAAAATCAGGATATATATTATTATTCAGTTTACGATTTTGTAAAATCTATTTTCTAGTTTTAGCTGTAATTAAGGTAACCGCAGACAGCCGGCGTGACACGAATTAATAATTAATAATACGAATGAATAATTAATTTAATATTTGTACACTAATTATATTGTTATATAAATTAAATGGATCAAAGAAAAACACAATGAAATAAAACTGAAAACAGTATGCATGTAAACACAACTTAAAATCCAGCAAAAAAATACAGATCACGACACTGAATCCTACTAATATTAAAAATGCGAAAGTTTGGGAGGATGGATAAATGGATAGATGAAATTTGGTGAAATTCATATTCATATTCATTTATTTGGTGTGTTTCTTATGGTCCTTGAAAAGGACACAGGTTAATTTTTATTTCGGAAAACCGCAGGTAACACTGCAGGGAACAATATTTTCAATTAACTTAAAAAACGGACGAGGAATTCGACGGTATGTTTTTTTTGTATGTTACGCGATTGCTCCGCCAATTTGTATTATCATTTTTTGACTGACATTGCAATTATAAATCCTTTTATTATTGTTATTTATAATTTAGTCAATGTCATTGTTGTTTATTGTAATGTAATAATTAACTTGTGACCATGTCTGTATGCCAGTATGGCGGAACTAGAGGAACTATCCGTTAATAACAACTACATATGTATATATCTAGATTCGCAGACTAATAAATCATTGTATCATCATTGTATCAATTATGAATTGATTTTGATGATTTTTTTGTGTTTGGTTGGTCATATTTCAGAAGTGGTCCCATGTACATTTTATCAAAATTGATTAAGCACTTTAATAAAAAATAACGAAAACAAAAAATATAAGTTTAGTCTTGAAGTCGGTTCTTGTATTTTTCTTAAAATTATTTATTTTTTACATATTAGGTTCCATATGTCCTTTTCTACGACACATCATCAAATACTTTCAGTAGTTTTTGCGTGATTGAGTAATAAACATACATCCATCCACCCATCCAGCCATCCATCCTCACAAACTTTTGCATTTATATTAATACGATAGGGCTTACGAATATATTCACTGCATAAACCATCGTTGAATAGAAAATTGGGTTAAGATTAAATCGACGTCGGTTGGTGCTGATGAAAAGGAATTCGTTCAGAGAGATAATAACTTCGGCCTCGCTTAGTGATTAAACTGTCGAATTTGGAGGTTCGAAATAAATCGATTAGCTTGCGTTTTGGTCCTCTCTGGTTCTAGATAGATACTTATTTAGAAGTAAACGGCCATTTGAGGAGTGCGGAAATGGTCCGAATTGGAATGGACCTTGGACTGTTTCCCGTGCCGATTTATTCATCTATTCATATGTCGAGAGAGAGGGTAGCTCAGTAGGAACACGTGGGACTTTCGATCCGACGCACCCAAGTTCAAATTTAATACTCGCTCTAAAACCGGTGAAGGGAAACATAGTGAGGAAACCGGCATCTTCAAGTATTTATCAAACAAGTCAAGGGCATGTGACATCGATCAACCCGCACTAGGCCAGCGTGGTAGATTATGGTAGATTATTATTATCTCTTTCTACGAGGAAAAGGCCCAGCAGTGGGAACGTAATGGGTTGATGATGATACATATGTCACAGGCCTTAGCGGCCAAACCATGAAGAATCGACTTTTTTTCAAAGCTATGTATTTTATTCAACAAACTGTAAAAAAAAAGTTCTAAAGAAAATGCCTCCGAGATTCTTGCTGTATTTTCTGGGTATTGGCATAGGAATAGACAATATTTACAAATACTTTACAATGTCGTTGTGATAAATTAACATTCATAAGTGCGTCTCTGTCTATATTGGAAAAATACTTTTGAACTTTGACCTTTAACCTTTTGTCCTAAATAACAACAATCTTGAAATAATTAAATAATATGTATTTATTTTAATGTATATGTAAGTTTATTATTTTTTAAATACCGTGTATAGGTATTTAGATTAGTCACGCACACTCACCACTCACGTGATACACACGCGTGTTACGTGTTACGTGATCACTTACGCGCTTTGGAGTGGTAGGCTCTAGCCGTGGTTGTAATACCACCCACCGAACAAAGCCATGCCGTCAAGCGACCTAGTCGTGTTTCGGGATGATTTTCGGTGAACCATCGGGGAGACGGGTCTGAGCAGCCGCTCAACTGCCGTCTCTCTAGATCTATGTGCTCCATCTAAGGCCACATCATCGCTTCATATCAAGTGAGATAGAGGTCAAACATAGATCCATTAAGCGTAATAAAATAAAGATTATTTACTATTTTATTAGTATGTATTTTATGTAATTAGTTTATGTAAGTGCATTAAGATATTGAAAACTATGCACGGTTATCTGGAAGAGATCGCGTTTAGCGATAAGACCGCCAATTGTTACACTACCAATAAGCTTTTATTGATAGCTTTTTTTTATTATCTGTGTGTGTTTCAATCAGTCCCTTAGTATTTTGTGGTTTCAATAAAGAGTTATTTCATTTTCAATGAACATCGGTCAACGGAACCATATTTTGCACGAGGTCTATAACTCTCTCACTTTTTTGTTCTTGTTGCAATTGATAGATGTGAAAGCACACGGCAATTACTAACGGAAGAGACTGGTGTGAGTGGCAGAAAATAAACTAAAAAAGCTTAAAACCGATAGTTTGCTCAGACCATCTCTTTTGAATGTTTCAATGTTGACGATTGAAGCATCTCACCAATAACAAATGAAATGGAGCTCGTATGTTCTCTTTACTTTTTCAGTTGTGGAGAGGCTGTGGATGTTTGTGCACAATAAAACGCAAGGATTTTTTTGTGTTTGGATGTTTTGGGACCATGGAATTTATAAACAAGGTTTTTCGGAAAGAAAAAATACGACCACCGGCTGGGACTTGAACCGGCATCTCAATTTTCTCGTAGTGCGGAAGCGCTCTACCAATTGAGCTACGGTGGTCACTAATTCGAGTGTCGAATTTTTTCTTCCATTATTTAACCGTCTTAAGGGTGACGTGTATGCCATCTATTAAGTTTGGAGTGAACCTTTTTCTCAACGAGCAAGATTAATGTTGCAATTAAATACTTGCATGGAATACTGCATGGAATTTTTGCTAGGGATCGGTCCCAGTATTTTCTTGTTCTTCTGTGTACAAACATTGTGTCTCGTACCAGGAATCGACCCACATTCTCCGAGGTAATGAGATATGGGCTGACTCGCCCAACCACTACCACAGCCTGCCATGGCTTGTAACCAACAAGAGGTAACAAGAATAAAATAGGCCTCCTATTATCATCTGGTTTCTTTTCGGTACGTGGTAGTTTTCTTGGTAATACGGCTTTCTGTTTGTGCGTCTATGTATTTGCCTAAATTGAATAAATAAATTGTGAACTTGAACTTTGATAAGCACTTTCTCTTTCCTCCAAGATATTGAGATTCAGAGTCAGATTCAGATTATTTATTGCTTCCATAGGCAGTATAAAGTTAAATTTATTAAACGTACAAAGTCTCATATATCCTCGTCGGGCACAGCAACATTAGAAGAGAGGAGGATGCAATTATTGGCATTTCAAGGTCAATGGTTAATTATTTGCAATTTTTATTTTCTTTTTTTTTATCAATGTTAGTCACATTTTTTTAGTTTTCTTATTAAGCAGTTAATAATATTTGTGTTTGTATTATTATTGATTCGTTATTATTTACACCAATTAACTGTATTTTTAACCGACTTCAAAAAGGAGGAGGTTCTCTGTTCGATTGTATTTTTTTATCATTTTTATTCTATGTTTGTTACCTCAGAAGTCCGTCATTTATGAACCGATTTGAAAAATTCTTTCGTCAAAGCGTTGGGTTCAGTATAGCTACGAAGTGGTTCCATATAATTTTCATCGATATTTGACCTTGGACTTCGAAGATACATTGAAGTCGGTTTTTGTTTTTTTCTAAAAATTAATTATAAAGTTTATATACCAATGAACTGTATATGTTGTATTGCACTGTTTTGTATTGTGTTGTATTATATTGTATTGTTGAGAGAAGTCGCAGCAACGAAAACTTGCTGATGTAGTCACCACTTACGTATATCTCCGGTGGAGGATGTGAATAGCGGCAGCATGCAGAACACAGCTGCCGCCAGCTGTATGCCCAATCCGCCAGCCACTCGCCATCTCATCTGGAACAAAATGACACCTCATTTTAATACAAAGGCGTATTACTATCGGCATTCTAGGTATCAGGCCAAGAGTAGCACCTCTCTCTTATCAAGGTGCTATAGAACGCGACTAACTTATTATAATAAATATAGAGGCACGCACTTGTTTACCAAAAACATGCCGTATGACGCATTCCTACTGCAGCACTTTCTTGTTATAAACATATAGACGAGGGCAACATTTTTTTTTTTCCGTTCACTCATAAGTAGTCAAAATCATGGACGGTTGAAGCAGGCCTATGATGTTGTGCTATATCCTCCTCACTGGGAGTATTTCATTTCTATGTGTGGAAACTTGTAATTGGCCTTCTGTATATTTATTTAAGCACTTCTACTTTAAAACCTAGCTGTAAGATTCCCAAAAAATAATAAATATAAATATATTTATTTTGTTTCCTTATTAGTTTTTTTAACTTTATGATGCACACTTCGTAACTTTCTTTTACCGTAACTGGTAGAAAATGCTTTAGCATTAAGTTCTCTTTTTGTACATTACTTGTAATAGTGTAAAGAATTAAATAAAATCAAGGACGGTTGGAGCAGGCCTACTATGATGGCCATTATAAGACTCAACAGCTAATTGTCTCAGTGTGACGATCGCAGTGCAAAACAAAGTTCTGGGTGTTGCTGTTGTTGTTATGGGCTGGCGAATTTCTTACCATCAGGCAAACGACAAGCTCGTCTCGTCATTCAGTTACATAAAAAAAATATTGAGAAGAAACTTCGAGCAAAGAGCAAACCCATAGCAAAAATATGTACCCAACAAAAATAAGCGGTTATAAATTTCAACTGAAATAAACAGTTGAAATTCTAGAACCATGGGCTATTTGCACCAATAAATTACACCGTAAGCACCACTGCCTGCCGGCAGAAACCTCTAATTTATTTCAATGATTTTCTATTTTATACTCGTATTTCGCGTGATTTAAGTGCAGTACTTACTTATTATATAGTGAGCGAGTGTGGCTCAATGGGAGTATGTGCGACTTTCGATCTGACACACCCGAGTTCGAATCCCGCTGGCCTCGTTTCACTGACTTTCTTAAGTTATGTGCGGATTTTAGCACTCGCTCTAAAAAAGGTGAAAGCAAACACCGTGAGAAAACCGCATCCCTAAGAATTTATCACAAAAATTCAGTGACATCCACCAACCCGCACTGGGCCAGAGTGGAGGACTATGGATTATACTCTATCTATAAGAGAAGACCCGTGTCCCAGCAGTGGGAACGTGATATGCTGATGATGATGATGATGACTTACTCATTTTGTAATATTTTTTCTATGTAGTTGTTGCCATTTGCAAAAAAAGTCTACCTAATTAAGACATACCCTAAAACGCTATCCTTATTTTTTATGGATTTGAGTATTTAGATGAGCTTGTCGTTCATCTGATTGTAAGAGCCACGTTTGCCTATAACAATTGCAATACCACCCGTATTTTTAATAACGTAAATTTATAGCATTTGCGCTCATCACCCCGAGGCATCAAATATTAAGTCTCATATGTCCAGTGATTTCGCTGGCTACAATGCCAAAACAGTAATGCTTGCACACTACTGTTTGATGGCAAAGCGGTAAACTGAAAAACTGGCAAAGCGGTGGTACCTAAACAGATGGCTTCCCGCAACGAGAGAACTACAGTGAACGAAATATTTCTTTTCGTTCACTGGAGAACTAACCTTGATTGGCGGAGACAACCCCGATCCATAAGGAACAATGTTCCCGATAGAATATTGCAACTTGCAACTTTCTGATCGTTCTCTAACGCGGTCAGCCATACATTCTCAGCTAGTATTCAGGTCGATAGCTACAGCTACCTAGCTACTTGTATGTGCTTTAGGTATTTTAAATGAAAGGTTTATCACGGACGACCGCAGGCGGCTGATCAAAGGCTGCCTAATCGTTCGTTCAATCGGGTTGGGTCAGTCTCCACTAGTAAGTCCTGTGGCTTTGTCTGCGGTTTGTTGTCATGGTGAATGAAAGGGATGCTTAGGGTTTCACTTAGGAACGAAATTATTAAGTTTCATTGACAAGCTTTTTTACAAGCTTTTATTTAACTTGTAATGTGTGCATTATTGTCAAAATTCAATGACGATGTAATATTATGGTGACAGCCAGCTGATCTGACGATGGAGACGGAGGTTGGGCAATGAAACTTCTTGACGGATAATCGTAAACTATCATTTTAATCTGGTTGCGGTTCCGATTACGAATTTGTTAAAAACTTGTCTTGAAAAATATGTATTTAGCCAAAAACCTTGTGTTTATGAAAAAAAAAATCTAAATTTATGATATTGCTACCAAAGGCAAGGACAAAATGACAGACAGATGAACGACAGTAATCGAGCTCCATTTAGACCTTTCGGACACGGTTCCCTTGAACGGACAGTGCTGATCAAGACAAAGTGATACTTGACGTCGACTCAGCAGAAATACTTATAGGTACTTACTGACCTGCCCCCCCTACTCATATGTCTCTCAAGCGCCAATCGTATATCGTGTTGAGCTCAGATTAAGGTGTAGACTGACTGCGACAATGTCTTATGATGCCATTTATTGTCTCATTAAGTTTATCTCAACTTGTAGTCATCTTATTTTGGTATAAATGAATGAGAATAATTCGATTTCTTGCCTAAACCGACAATAATTAGACCGTATCTTATTAGTCGCAGTGACGCTATACCTTAATTCGAGCTCAACACGATATACGATTGGCGCTTGAGGGACATGTGGGTATAGGGGCTGATGTAGGTATGCCGACTCCGTACCTTTACGGAAGTCTCGATACGTCGAAAAAGAGTTGCGGCAAAATTGAATCTTCGCCCCTCTGATGCGAGGTCGGAACGGCTTGCGATTAAAATAAACTTTGTAGACAACTTTCATTTGCACGGCTTTACCAATCGAGTTCAATGTCTTTCATATTACTTTATGTATTTATCTATTCATTATGGAGCGCCAAACAGGATACAGGCAAAAAAAACATTATCCTACTAATCGTCGTACTAATATTATAAACGCGAAAGTTTGTAAGAATGTATGGATGTATGTTTGTTACTCTTTCACACAAAAACTACTGAATGGATTTTGATGAAATTTAGTATGAACGTAGCTTATACCCTGGATAAACGCATAGGCTACTTTTTATCTTGGGAAACCGCGGGTGAAACCGCAGGGCGCAGCTAGCAATAGAGTATAAGTAAAAAGGTTTGACCTAGACAGTAGCACTGCATTGTGCTCATCACTCCGAGACATCAGATATTAAGTCTCATATGCCCAATAATTTCGCCGGCTACAATGCCCTTAAAAACAGAACACAGTAATGCTTCCGCACTACTGCTTGGCAGAATAACTGACAAAGCTGTGGTACCTACCCAGACGGCCTCCCGCATACGAGAAACCTAACACGAGTAAAAACTATAAAGTGTGGCCATATAAGCAAAATATTTTAGCACTTTTACTTTTAATTTTTTTCACACAACAGATCGAACCCAACCATAATAATACACCCGATATTCTCAGTAACTTCACGACGCGACGGAGGTAAATGAATATGTGGGTAAAAGTACAGCGCAGAATTGGATCTTGGTCCGAATCGTCCGATATGAGGTCGGAGCGTCCGATTGAATTTCAGCACTTTATTTCTGCTTCCGGCTCAAAGATAGCGGGAGTCGCAGTCGTCTGAATTGACCTTTGCTTGACGTTATTGCTGGGTACAAATAATATTACAGAAAGTTTCCTCAAAAATCTCCGCGGGCCAGTATCAGCTTAGACGTAAGAAGCATAAGCTTTTACAAGCTTTTAGTTAACTTTCAATGTTAGTTTATTTTGCAAGTTAAATCAAAACCACTTCCCCTTATCCTACGGAGGGTAAGTTTTTGAACAGGGATCCCTATGGTAACTGTTCTAACCATTAAAGATAGAACAATGTGTTGTTATAAATTCATCTAGAGTTTCCCAAACGAATGAAAACTAATTATTTGGATTAAAAAAAAACTCTATATAACTCAATATGTAGGTATAACATTCTACTAATATTACAAACGCGAAAGTTTGTAAGAATGGATGTATGGATGGATGTACCTTTGTTACTCTTTCACGCAAAAACTACTGAATAGATTTTGATGAAACTTTACAATAATAGAGCTTACACATCACAATAACACATAGGCTTTTTATCCTGGGAAACCGCGGGTGAAACCTCAGGGCGCAGCTAGTAATCAATATAACATAATGATGAACTTTTGAACAAAGATTCATATAGCAACTATAATAACCGTTAGAGATAGAACAATGTGTTGTTAGTAATCCAAAGTTTTCCAAAGGCATATAAAAACAACATTTTTGGGTTTTTGTAACATTTTTTGCCAATTTTTTTTAATTTTATGCCAAAAATCGATAAAATGTCCAAAAATTATATTTTCACTGAAATGAATGATAAGGAACGAAGCAATAAGCTGATAAGGCCTAATAACAGTGAGTTGGAATTCAGTTTGTGACTCGGCATTCTTATAATTGGGACGAAAACTTTTTCTACTTAAATCACAATTCACTGGTATCCGTCTTTTTTCTTCCTTGTGTCCCTTTGTTTCAGCCATTTTTGAGTTTGAAAACTTTTATCAAGTTCAAGGCTCAAATGCTTAAGTGAATGTCATTTTCCCAAAGAAAAGCTTAATGTTCTTTCCCGGTCTTCCTAATTGTGTCTGTGAAATTTGACGCAAGGACTACAAAGGTTTCCTATTAGGCGTGATTAGAATTAAAATCAGTCAAGCAAAACGTCTCCGAGACAAAGAAGGAAGGAGGCTAGGGACAGGCACTTGTATGTACAAGGACTAACTAGAGCTTACTAGATACAGTTAATTTAGTTAATGGACGAACAACAGAACAGTGCCATTCAATATATTGCCATTCAATACGACATACGGAGCTCTATGTTTAGGCCTTGAATTTCTGTTTAGACGGACAAAAACAAAAAATCCGTAATAGGTTAAAAAAATAATCTAAAAGCCACGTTTTTACGAATTTAGAATGCATTGTCATCGAGATATGAGCTAACCTGAAAGTTTCAGTCGGATAGCTAATCGAGAAGTGCTCGAAATTCGAGTAGCAAGATTCCACCCGGAAAGACAGACCGACAGACGAACAAGAAAGTGACTTAATAAGTTGGGCTTAAATGTGCATTTATTGGACCCGCAAGTATGTTCTAACATTTAGGTTCGTTTAAAAAATACAATACAACACCAAATGCTTTATTGTACACCAAACAAAAAGAATCAGTAGGTACATGAAAACAACTTACAATCTAAAGTACAATGGCTGGACTTATCGCTAAGAGCGATCCATCCAGTCAACCTTTGGATAGAGTTAAATCACATATGGAGATAGAATGGGGGGAATAAGGCTCTAAGGGATACATTTTGCCCTTGAGATATAAGACCAGAGACGATAAGCTTGTGATTCCGTTAAATATTTGATATCAACACGATATCGATTCCAATGCACAGCGGCCTAATGATCAAAATAATTATCGAGTAAAGTACTCAATAACCACCGATTAAGGATCGTAATCATATCAGTAATAAAACTTAACAAGTTTCTGATTCTTCAAAAAGTCATTAACTTTTTAAACTAATGAGGAAACCGAACCATGTATCGCCATGAATGTTAATATTGCCTTAGAAACGGTTCCTATTTAAGCCGATAAATAAATAAAAAAAATATCAATTACCTAGATATATCCTACCAACTGTGTGTTTCACCCGAAGTTCCCCGGGATAAGTGTTATTTTCCAGGACTTAAAGTGAACACACCAAATTTCATCAAAATCCGTCGAGTAGAGTAGGCGTGCAGGAAAGCTAGCGACGCTGTCTCGAACACTAAGCAAGTCTGGCAAGCTTACTCATGTCATGGGTCCGTCCGTGTGTAACGGACTGCCAACGAACATCACTGAAGCACCTAATATCGAGTGTTTCAAAATCAGTTGAAACGATGGCTTATCGACCAAACCTTTTATAGGTTTGATGAATTATTTTTATGAATTTTATATTATTATGAATATTGTATTAATTTATTTTACTATATGTACCAAATCATATTATCTAATTGTAATTTAATATTACTATTTTTTTGTATAATTTGACATTGGTGAACTAATCAGTAATGATTTAATTTTATTATATAATTTTTGACGTATATTTTATATTGAATAAATGACTATTGACTATTGACTACTGTAGTTTTTGCGGGGTTGAGCAACAAACATCCATCCATTCACTCTAACAAACTGGCATTTATAATATTGGAAGAATACTTCTGTCTAACATTACTTTAAAGCACAATCATAACTAGCGAAAAACTCAAACAAGGTTTTTCGGGAAATAAAAATTCAACCACCGGCTGGGACTCGAACCAGCAACCCAATCTTCCCTCAGCGCGGGACGCTCTACCAATTGAGCTACGGTGGGCGCCAACTTGAGTATCGAATTTCTTCTTCCGTTATTTAACATATCTTTATTATCATCATATATTTATTTGACATTTATTAAAAAAAAAAAATTTTTCAAAGTGTCAATTTTGACTGTGTATGGACTAAGTCAGAAATAAATAATTTGAATTTCAATATATAATAATCGTAATAATCATAATCTTTCTACCACATGAAATTTGATTTATATGATGTTTTATTAGAACCAACGGTTTATGAACAAAAACGTACAAAGTCCCAAAATAAACGCTGATCCCTTTCTTCCTCGCAACCCCGCACTAACCAAATGAGGAGTAATCACTCTAACCGTCTTAAACAAAACAAAAAACTAAAGGCAATCGATCTCAAGGGCAAAACACATTCGCTCAATCTTTACAAACCAGAAGATTTAGTGTATTTGCGAATGTAGCACGCAACTATGTTATATCCAATTGGGCATGGAAGAAATATTGGGGCTGTTGCTTGATTTACTACTAGAAAACGAAGCAAAATCGAAATTACGCTTAGTAGCGATATCTATGTGTCTCTGTGGTAGTGGTTGGGCAAGATGGCTCAAATCTCATACACCAGTGAGGTTGCGAGTTCAATTCCTGTGACTGAACAAATTGCACATTAAAAAAGAGAGCATTTGTTTCGTGTCTAGGTGTTGTGGGACCTCAAAGTTCAAAAATTCTTTATTCAATTTTGTCGTCACAGACGCACTTATGAACGTCAATTATTACAATGACTTTACCACCGTATCGGAAAAAGACTCAGAAGATACGGCAATAAACTGAGGGGCATTTTTTTAGAACATTTGTTACAATATTTTATGTTTGTTTTTGAGAATATTATATTTCTTTTGTGCCAGTTGGCTACTAGGTAGAAGCGGAATGTTCCATGCATCTTTGTCTTCTATGTAATTACTAACTGTATATGTGACCGAAAAAAAAAACTGTAACATATCTGATACTAGCTAGCAAAACGTTGAAGATATGAAAAAATACTCGTAGAGAAAAAGCTGGAATAATATTTATGTACTAATAAAAAAAACTTTCTGTTAGTGATACACTTATAGCGCACAAACTAGTGAACCTATTTATATGAAATTTGATATATCAAGTCGTAGAATCAATAAGAGAAGTTAAGGGTAAGGTACTAAACAGCTTTTTGGGAAATACATTACTAGACCTAATTCCTTGCGAAGTTATGGATCGCAACTAGTAACAGAATACAAATATATACATACGAGTACGTATTTTTTAAAATAAGCATACATTTACTTTCATAGCTTTTTCACTACAAATAAATTCTGTTATTAAAAAAATAACATTTCGCACTAATATGATAAATGCGAAAGTTTGTATGTAGGTAAGCGTTTGTTACTTCTTTACGCTGTAATGGCTCAAAGGATTTGAGTGATCTACGGGTGAAACCGCGGGCCGCAGTACTGCATTTATTCTTATTGATTAATGCGTTCCTCATACGTTGATGGCAAAGAAGCGCTCCCTTAAAATAGCAATAATAAAAATCGCTACCAAAGCCATTTTGATAGGCAATTGTGACAACAAAGGTAGGGCAGGTCTTTGATCATCGAAGCCTTATGAGTCGTACGATCGAAGGCTTATTATGACGGGGCAAAGCCGGAGGAGGGGCAAGTAATTAAATTTTTTATTACAGTCGTGCGTTGTTGAATTTATTTATTACTGTAATAAAAGGGTGCGGAAGTTGGGATGTTTTGTGGTTGGATTGAGTGGGTTTTGATCGGATTTTGAGGGGTCGATTACACTGGTGTATTATTAGAGGTCAAACAACAGACTAATTTTATATATTTTTTGGTCCATGGTATAGAAATCGTCATCATCATCATCAGCTTGTTGTCGTCCACTGCTGGACATAGGTAGGCCTCTCCTTATGAACGCCACTGAGCTCGGACTTCGGCTCTTCTCATCCAGTTTCTACCTTTCGCAGGGCGCCGCTCCATCAAGGTGTTTATAAACAGCAAAATGTATGTGTTTTCTCGTCTAGAGATCGTTTAGAGGTAGCAAGATATATAAAGGAAATGAATGTCGTTGTAGCCAGCGAAATAACAGAGCATTATAAGGCGAGCTATTGTCTCAGGGCTGGTGTTGCAACTGTTAGGGGCAGGCGTGTTTGTTACTATCAAGCGAAAGATCTGATCGTTACGTCACAAAATTATTTAAAAATAGGGACGGAGTGACAGAGAATACTTTATGGTTAAATAAACTTACCTACCTAAAGTGACGTTCAACCATAATTATAGGAGTTGCTGCATCGTCGTGGTCCAAGAGTAAAAGTAACATAAAATTTGCTGTAGTGGTTAACAGTTAAACACTAACATTATAAGTATTTAACGACTTGTTAAATCAGACAAAAAATACTATTCTGTTTATTCTCACACACCTAGTAAAAGATTTTTACCATTCGCTATACTCGTAGCTACAATGATCTTTATTCTGTTATTGTAATGTATTTAATATATATTTATTTTAATGTTTATGTATGTTCTATGTTTAAGGTGAATAATAAAGTGTTTATCTATTTATCTATGTTTGTTATATTTTAATTGTATTGTATGTATTAAATATTATTTACAATTTTATACTGTGTATTGTGTGTAATTGGTTTATGTAAGTGTAAAAAGAAATTGGAAACTACCGTCCATTATTATTGCATTACACTTCCTGCACGGTTGTCTGGAAGAGATCGTATTTAGCGATAAGACCGCCAATTGTTACACTTTTGTAAAGTTGTTTTTTTATCAATAATTTTATATGTGTGTGTTTCAATAACGAGTTATAATAATAATAATTCTTTCCATAGTTATTATATAATCATTAAAAAATTAAAACAAAAAATAAAAATGTAAATTTACTGACTAATTAAAACTAAAATAAATACCATGTAATAATTCAGGTGGCAATAGCCACCCATCGTCTGTAGGTTGTCATCAGCATGACGCGGTCCATCAGACTTTTAATAATCATTTATATTTTTTCCATGAATAATGTAACCCAATATTGCTCTTCATTAACGGTCATCGTTAATAATTGTTACCAAGCCATAATAATCATTTTCAGGCATTCAGGCCACAAAACAATTATATCCGACGAGGAAATTGGCCGATAGCTCTATTAATATTAACGGTCGGCCAATAAACAGACGTTTATTTTGTAGTAATCAAATAATTGAAAAGAGCGAGTGTGGCTCAGTCAGAACAGTCAGAACGTGCGACTTTCAATTCGACGCACCCGAGTTCAAATCCCGTCGGCCTCGCACCACTGACTTTCTTATGTTATTTACGGCTTTAACATTCGCTCTAAAGACGGTGAAGGAAAATATCATGAGGAAACCGGCATGTCCAAGAATTCATCACAAAACAAGGACTTGTGACATCCACCAACCCGCACTAGGCCAGCGTGATGGATTATGCTTTCTTACGCCCAAACTCTCTCTATGAGAAAAGTACCGTATCCCAGCAGTAGAAACGTGATGGGCTGATGACGATGATGATAAATCAAGTAATTGTTGGATTATAAAACGCATTCTTGTTACAACAAAAGCGTAAGTCAGTTCGCGCCAAGCGCTCGCCGCGACCGCACGTACTCCGTGATGATGAGCGTCTGTACCGCTCGAACACCGGTCGAGTGTCTCGACTTATTCTCGTGAGTGCAGCCGTTTAGTAAACAATAATATGAACAAAAGCGTTAGTATTATTTCGCATCTGCATAAGTAATCATCTTCTTCTTTCGTGTGGGTGTGTGGCCAACCCTGGTGTCGGAGTTTTTAGACCGCTCGAAGGCCCTCGACATGACCTAACGACTGTGTCCTAAGACAATGTCTGGACCGATGTCCTAACGTGCCCTCCGAAGCACGGTAGTGCTCAGATGTAAATACCACACAAACGGTCACCAATCCAAGTTGTGACCGCTGCGAACGTTGCGTAACCTAGAAGATCTGCTATGAACGGCAAAGCCAGCTACGCTACGACCGCTACCATTGCATAAGCAATTATAGTGACGCACTACTACTTCGTGGTAGGTTGGTCATATGCGAGAGGCCGTCTTGGTTGGTACAAAACAGTGTTTGGCAGTTATACTGCCGACAAGTAGAAGTGCGCCAGCATTACTGTGTTCTCGTTTGAAGGACATTGTATCAAGAAAAATTACGAAGGGTGACGAGCGCGGTACAGTGCCGTGCTGGTCTTTAGAAAAATACTAAGTGCTGCGGCAACCTGCGCAGGCGTGCACTTACCTTCAGATGAACCACCACCTTCTAGTCTCATCATTCAATTACATAAAAAAATTAACAAGGTTTAAGATTTAGAAATAAGAAGCAGAAATGTCATAAATCGCTAGAAAGCTTTCCCTTAACTGTCTGTCCGTCTGTCACCAGGCTGTATCTCATGAACTGTAATAGCTAGACAGTTGACAACAAATACTAAAACAGAATAAAAAAATAGTTAAGTATGTCTACCATACAACAGACATGATGTTTTTTTGCTGATTTTATAGATTACGGAAGCCCTTCGTGCGCGAGCCGTCTCGCACTCGGCCGGTTTTTTAATTTAATGAGAAAAAGCTAAGGATGATCGATAAAATTATAAAAATATATTATAAAAATATCTATGCTGACATCGATAGCTCAACATCGATGGTCGACGTTTATCGTACACAAAAAAATCGAAGTTTGTCAACATAGATATTTTTTTAAACACATTGATAGAATTATTATTCTATATTAGTTAAAACATCGATGGTCACCGATCATTCCTAGAATGAGCTAACACGACGGGAAACCATGATTTAAAATGGCTCTTAATTAGCCAAACAGAGTTTAAAATAAAACAAAAAACGACAGGAAATCCGTTTACGAGTGCCGAATAAAATTTACGTATCGAGTCAAATCGGACCGCCTTTTCCAAGTCTGTTTAAAACAAAGCGATCAGATTGGAAATCGGACGGCTCAGCAGCTTTTTGAAAGTTAAATTGGCGGGAGATAGGTCGTTAGCATTCGAATAAAAAAACAGCTGTTCGGCAAGTTGGTATAATTAATTAATTAAGTTCACTAAAGAACATTTTTGCTGCTGCTTTTAGTTCTCAAATATTCAGTAACATAAATAAATACTTTTGTTTATATATAGATAGACCAAAGTTTAGCCAATATATCAAAGGCCCGTATACAATGCAAATTTCTTACCGGTTGCATACCTGACAAAATATATGGAGAATATATGGAGTCTTCTAAAACCGTGGTAGGTCTGTCGTATGCGGTAGGCCGTCTGAGTAGGTACCACAGTTTTGCCAGTTATTCTGCTGCTAAGCAGTAGTGCGCAGGAAGTACTGTGTTCCAGTTTGAAGGGCATTGTAGCCAGCCAAGTTACTGGGCATATGAGACTTAATATCTTATGTCTCGGGGAGATGACCGCAATACAGTGCTACGCAGTGCTTTTTGGGCGCTACTGTAATTGTTATCGGCAGGCGAGGCGCTTACCATCAGGCAAACTTGCCCGTCACAATATTAAAAAAAAATTTAGGTGCTGGCAAACAGCCCTTCATGCCACATCTCAAACTTCCACCTTGTATAAAAATTTATGTTTTCAAAGTTCAATATATTTTTATTCAATAAAGACAACACATACGCACTTATGAACGTCAATTAATCATCACCAACGTATCTGAAAAAGAACCTCTAACCAGGGCCCCAATTCATTATGACAACTTGGCGAAATCACGTCGATTCCTTGCTTCGAAATCACGTCGATTCCTTCATTAATAAACGACATCTCTATGACGCATTTATATATTCATATATATGACGCGCCATAGAGAATACACATTTCGCAGATGTCGTTTATTAATGAAGCAATCGACGTTTCCTTGAAGCAAGGAATCGCCAAGTTGTCATAGTGAATTAGGGCCCAGAAGATACGGCAAAAAATCAAGGGGTTAAATTTGATTTTGGGGAATCTATACTATTGTCCTCTCTCCCAAGGTTAAAAACCTGGGTGGCACTATTATGTCATTACATAAAAAAATGTAGGCAAAGATCAGTTTCAAAAATAAGCTTAAAACATATCAGCTCCACGGTCTATTGTTCGTTGCTCACATTTCGTTAAAATTTTAACGTCTGAGCAGATTCTGTAAGAATGAGGGTATTTCCCATATGATTGTAGGCACAGATTACATCGGCCGGGAGATAGGCCCCTTAATAATATTTTATGAAGAAATATTGAGCCATAGCCGAGCGGAGAAGTGGCCCAAGGTACGACCTAGAAGCGGGGAAAATTAATTATTTACCGAATTTGCTATGACTACAAAAACGATTCACACCTAGACAAGCGGAAAGTCCGAATTTTCACTCTTCAACAGAAAAGGGCCAAATAAAATGATAAACGTCAAATTATTATATATATCTATACCTATCATATATTCTTGAATTTTGAAAGCGCGCATCTAGCTTTCACATGTAGCAGAGAGAAATTCCCCTCTATGGCGTATCCATATACTTACTTTACATAGCGTCTACGTTGAATGTTTTCTATTGTCAAATTTGTTCAGTGTAAAGGCTAATAATTGCCTAACGTTTGCGTTATTTATAGAGTATTTACTGGTGGTAGGTTTCTCGTATGTGAAAGGCCGTCTGGGTGGGTACCACCGCTTTGCCAGTTATTCAGCCGCCAAGCAGTAGTGCGCAAGCATTACTGAGTTCCGGTTTAAAGGGCATTGTAGCCAGCGAAATTACTGGGCATTATGAGACTCAACAGCTAATTATCTTAGGGTGACAAGCGCAGTGCAGCGCCGTGCAGGATTTTGCAAAACAAAGTTCTGGTTGGTGCTGTTATTTTTATGGGCTGGCGTATTGCTTACCATCTGGCAAACGACCAGCTCGTCTCGTCACTAAGTTACATAAAAAAAAAGTGACACGGTATATGGGGGAGATTATTTGGTTGACTATCTGACCACTTAACAAGTATTGAAATATCAACTCTAATACAAATGCATACCTATTCATTGGACGATAAACTGTTTCCAAAGCAAGCAAAGTAATCGGAAATACAATAACGGTTGTCGTTGATTAAAATGACAGGTCGTTAAAAGGGTTAAAATAATAGAAGAAAAAATTCCACCCTCGGCTTGGAGACCACCGTAGCTCAATTGCGCAGAGCACTTCCCGTACTGAGGGAAGATTGAGATGTCGCCGGTGATCGTATGTTTTATTTGTTTAAGGTCAATTGAAAACCCGAAATACCTTGTTTGAGTTCGTTAAAAAATAGTACAAAGACGACTTCTACTGGAGGAACAAAATGAAGAACGAAAAATACTCAATTCGCTCCCGCCCGTCACTTAACCCACACCGATTCCGATACGCTCGAGCGATGTCCACTGATTGAACTTAATAAATGGATATTGAGACAGCAAACACGAACAGATAGACTCATGTTGTTCAGGATATACGCCTGTTTGGATTAATTTAGGTACCTACTGATTTATCTTAGCCTGTCCAAGATATTGTTTGAGGTTGTTCGAGAAAATTCCCTAAAAGGTTTTACTTTAAAAACAGTTTAATTTTAACCGACTTTTAAAAAGAAGGAGGTTATCTATTCGACTGTATTTTTTATGTTTGTTAGCTCAGAATTCCATCGATATTTGACCTCGGACTTTGAAGATACATTGAAGTCGTTTTGTTTTTATGATAAAATGTATATGAATGTACTTGTTAAATTGGCCTTTTTTACAAGTAGATTATTTATTAAGGATGTCGAAAAATCGCCAAAACCGCCTCAGTTATCGTTTCAGGGTGACGAGTGCATGCAGTGCTGAGCCAAGGGTGATTATGAAAAAAAAGTTCTGAGTGGTGCTGATCTTGAAATGAACTACATCGTTCCCGTACGTAGATAATGTCTTCATAAAATTTAAACGTAAGTTTTTATTTTCATTACTTCTTTTCATTTTAATTAAAATACTAGCTACGCCCCGCGGTTATGATAATAAAAAGTACAGGGTGTAAGCTATCTCCGTTCCGAATTTCACTCAAATCTAATGTGAAGAAGTAACAAACACACTTACATACAAACTTTCGCATTTATACTTGTAATATATCGTATATAACGGTGAAGGGAAACATCGTGAGGAAACCGGCATGTCGAAGAAGAATCACGAAAATTCATGGACATATGACATCCACCAACCCGCACTGGGCCAGCGTGGATTATGGCCCATACTCTCTCTATGAGAGAAGGCTCGTGTCCCAGCAGTGGGGACGTGATTGGCTGATGATGATGATGATGATGCTTATGATGATGATGACTTGGACTCTTAATATTAGAGTGATTAGGACTAGGTATGAATATGATTAGGTCGTCGTGTCGTGATGAAACCCGCTTACGCGCTTTGGAGTGGTAGGCTCTGGCCGTGGTTGTAATACCACCCACTGACAAAGCCAAGCGTCAAGCGACTTAGTCGTGTTTCGGGATGATTTTTTTTAAATATAATAAAAAATTTATTGTTCAGAACGTACAACAAATTACAAAAACAAGAATGTGCATCATTAGATATAGTCAAGTATCTAATTTAAACTGTAAAGCGTGACCCATACAAAGTCTAATGGACCATGACTGTTGTACAAAAACGGTTTTTCGGTGAACCATCGGGAAGACGGGTCTGTGCAGCCGCTCAACTGCCGTCTCTCTCTAGATCTATGTGCTCCATCATAGGCCACATCATCGCTTCATATAAGGCGAGATAGTGGCCAAACATAGATCTATTAAGCGTAAAAAAGGTAGTAATAAAAATCGCGAAATTTAGTTTCCTAAACAAGTGTTTCTTAGATAAATGTTCCTTAGATATTTACTTGTAATCTCGCATTGAGAAAACAAATACTAACAGTATCGAGTAATTTATCACAAAATTAATACAGATTTATTTGTTACCAAATAGAAGTTGAATTATCTGTGTTTGTGGAGTTGCTGGCGCTGTCAATACAAGATAAAGTATTAGAATCGTTATTGGCTCCGCAAAAATTGGTTAGGTACAATATTTGGAGTATTTGACTATAAATAAAGTCTTGATTGCTGATTTGCTAATTTCGCAAATGACAAAAGACTGTCACGTTTTTTTTTCAGATCCTTCATAATGCGAACGGCCAAAGAGTGGAACTCTCTGCCGGCATCTGTGTTTCCGGATAGCTATAATCTGTGAAATAAATCTGTAATCTGTAATACGAGTAAATCTGCATAATCTTCAAAAGAAGGGTGAAAAGGGTCCTTAGGTAGGCAACGCACCAGTAATGCCCCGAGTTTTGCAGGTGTCCATAGGTGACGGTAACCGCTTACCATCCAAGCGGGCCGTCTGCTTGTTTGCCTATAAGTCATATAAAAAATAAAACATCTGGGTGTCTTTAAGACAAGAGTGAACAGGTTTGTTCTAGGCGAGCGTGCTACATCTTCGACCGCATCGTCACTTAACAACAGGTGAGATAGCGATCAAACGCAAGCCTATAAATAATAAAAAAAAAATAAAGAAACGTTTTAGCGCAAAGAACTGCCGCTCGATATCGGTTCCGTACATTTGTATGTGTATGTACAATATAATACATTTAATAACAAAAAACCGACTTCAATTCTGATGACACCTTGCAGCCATACTGGAACTAGCACAAAAATTTCCGTATCAGTTTATCAGTGACGGAGTTCTGAGGTAACAAGTATAAAAAAAGTACAATAGAATTGAGAACTCGGTTAATGATAACAAAATAACGCTTCGTTTACATAACAAAGACAATAAACGTCGATTGTAAAAATCTCCGTAATGGACCCAATTTCAGCCCTTTTAAAATTAATGGTACATTTGTTACAAAAAATGTTGCGTAATGTCGGAACCCGGACGTCACAAAAATTATTATTCTGTTACTGATATTATGTTGTTGTTTGACATTTTGTTAATTTTATACTTTTTTTATGTAACTGAATGACGAGACGAGCTGGTCGTTTGCCTGATGGTAAGCAATACGCCAGCCCATAACAATAACAGCACCACCCAGAACTATGTTTTGCAAAATCCTGCGCGGCGCTGCACTGCGCTCGTCACCCTGAGACAATTAGCTCTTGAGTCTCATAATGCTCAGTAATTTCACTGGCTACAATGCCCTTCAAACCGGAACACAGTAATACTCGCGCACTACTGCTTGGCGGCTGAATAACTGGCAAAGCGGACTTAACAGTTCTTTGTTATATTTCGAGACATTTAAAAAGAGTTGATAAAAGAGACATCTCCGCAGAGTTTGTTGGTGCTATCTCCTCAAGCGGGCGTATTTCCGAAGCACTGGTAGAGTCAGTTTGCGCATTTATTTTCTGAGCCCGGGCTCACTTCAATCTAAGTATGGAAAAAAAATAGACATGCATACATTTTTTTTTCAAAGTCAAGTTATCTTAAATTACAGTTTTATCGTATTTTAATTGATTTGTATTGTGTATATATGACGTTTAAAAGTGATTTTTTGTGCCTATTTAATATATATATTTTTTATGTAACTGAATGACGAGACGAGCTGGTCGTTTGCCTGATGGTAAGCAATACGCCAGCCCATAACATTAACAACACCACCCAGAACTATGTTTTGCAAAATCCTGCGCGGCGCTGTACTGCGCTTGTCACCCTGAGACAAGTAGCTGTTGAGTCTCATAATGCCGAGCAATTTCGCTGGCTATAATGCCCTTCAAACCGGAACACAGTAATGCTTGCGTACTACTGCTTGGCGGCTAAATAACTGGCAAATAATATATATTATTATGACTATGACTGTTGTCGTTTGTTGAACGGCTAAATTCAAAGGGGTGGTTATAATTAAGGTTTTTTGAGAACAGTCGATAAGGTATTGATAAGTAAGCAAAGTAAGATAATAAATGTGTCATCATCATCTTCAGCCCATCACGTTCATACATTATTTTTGAATTATGTTTGACTGGAGATAACTATCTCCTGACACTCATTGTATTTATTTTCTTTAACGTTTAAATAAAATCCTATTCTACTAATTTTATAAATGCGAACGTTTGTCTGCAATACTTGTCCAACAACTGCTAAATTATATATCGTAATATATGTGTCTATTAATCATATCATATCTGTTTGTATATCAAACTATACAAACAGATATGATATATAATGATATATATAATATTTATCGTATTTTATATTCATTTTATTTATTTAATCCTTATTTCAGGCAACATTAAAATAAGTTACAGATGTTATTTACTTATTCTATAGCCCATATAAATAAATACCGTAGTACTATTATACATATAATTTATATTAAAATATTTATGTGACACGTTTTGTCGGCGACGATTATATACCGATATAGGGATACCGTTGTTCTACCACTATTATTTATAACTGTAAACTTGTTTCCTGTTATGGTGATCAATAAAGTATTATTGTATTGTATTGTATTGTATTGTATGTGAGGAAGGATAGAAGTTGTTTGATACTCAATCATGTTAAAACTAATGCACGGATTTTGATGAAATTACACTAGGGCGTATGTAACGGGTGTCCCAAAATTAACGAAAGATTTGAATTTGCTGCCATTTGTGCAGTAAATTGTTGGAAAAAATACATAAAAAACAAATCGACAAAGAAGTTAGTAATAATTAATTTTTAGAAAATAACAAAAACCGGCTTCAATGTATCTTCGAAGTCCAAGCTCAAATATCGATGAAATCTATATGGGACTATTTCGTAGCTATACTAAACATAACGCAAAAAGATTTTTTCTAATCGGTTTATAAATGACGGAGTTCTGAGGTAACAACAATAAAAAAAAGATAAAAGAAAAAAAAATACAATCGAACAGAGAACCTTCTCCTTTTTGAAGTCGGTTAAAAATGGAGCGTTACACGATACAACAACTTGTTTTAATTATTCAATAATATCTAAAAAAAAAACAGTTTTTTTTTCAGCGGTATTACGCTATATATTATCATTGCGTTTTAGATTTTTGCCAGTTTCAAACATATATTGCCACAAAATATAATGTTAAGAGACAAAAATGTAAATCCAGACGTAGCAAGTGTTCAACGCTGAAAACTAAGCTCTCAGAGCTTATTCCAACGATGGATTGAGTCGTTTTTAAACGGAGATTATCCGACTAATATCGAGAGAGTAACTTAATCCGAGCGAGTTCCGCTAAGTACGCTTTTACGCTCTACTTCCGGTTACTTTTAATTTGGCAGGATTATCGGGGACGGAGAGGAAGTGATGACGAAAGTGTCATTTAAATTATTCTTTGAGAAATGACGCTGTTTTAGTTGAATGGCCTCTTTCTTGCAGAGTATAATAAAATATTTAAGACAAAAAGAATGTCTTAAGAATTGTGAGGCGACTTTTGCCGATTTTTCCTGTCACACTTTAAAAACAATTCTTTGTTGGCATTGAGGTCTTACACTATAGAGGGATAATTACGAAGTTTTCCGACCTAAAATAGGATAGCGCTATACAACAGGCTCTTATAAAGAACGAGGTAGAACTATTATCATATTGTCTCTATCGCGTAACCCATTTTCTTAACATTGGCCATGACATGTTAAGTCAAAATAGTGGCCCGGCAGGGTCGGCTTGAGGTTTTTTAATTTGTGTTGTGGTATTTTTTATTATTTTTAAGTGAATCATTGTGAATGTGTACTAGAAACAATTTAGAATTAAATGTGAAAAAATATTCGGGTGTTCCATTCATGGTGAAGTGAAAATTGTACTGAAAGATTAAGTTTTCCAACGTTTGTGTTTTTCTTGTGTTTATTGATGTTTTTCGGTAACTATAATTTATGTGGATGTAACTATAGATCGGGTTCGACAATTAGAACCTGCATTTGGCTTGATATATTCAGTTTTCGGTGTTATTTTGTTAAAACAACATTGACCAGTTTCGTGTGTCAGTGTGGCCATCGTATAAACATTTCAGTTCCCATTACGTCGGGTAACAAATTGCATATTTGTGTAAAATGTTAAATGTATTAAAATTGTGCATTCTTCGACCATTTAATTAAGATATAGGTAATAAAAGTAGTTAATGATTATAGTTTTTATTTAATTTGAAATTAAAAAGTTAAAGTTTAGTAAGAAGAGAGTAGAATTGTTTTAATAGTAAAGGCATTCGCCTCTTATGTAAGAACATATGTTGTAAATAAGTTCTTATTTTGTGTAATAAATTTATCTTACAGGTCCTTGCTGTCGATTACTATGGCCAATCATCCAATTCTATTGATGGATCACAATCCTACAATAAAAATGTAAGCAACGAATCTCGGATTTCTAATCCTAATTAACGCCACATAGTGAGAACGAGTTCATGAACATAGACTTCATCATCATGTGAACGTCAAGGCTGTTCAGGACACAAAAGGACAAACCGTTTCGGGTTAGTGTAGTGAATTGACAGTTATGTATAGTTAGTGCTATCCAATACGGTGGTATGGTCAATGTAATAATTGACTTTCATAAGTACGTCTGTGATCTACTCCGACAGTATGACATTTAACTGAGATACTATGCTATTTAGAATACTTCAAGTGTTTTTTTTTAACATTGTGTTTATCTATCTAACTATATCCTAAGTATCAGTTGTGCTGCAGTCTTGTAAATTATGTCAAAATACTAGTTCTTCTATTGTAAATTTTACCTGTATGGAAATAATTAATGTATGTATATTGTATAAATGTGTCATATATTTTATTTGATTATTTTATTTACCTGACTGGTTTAATCCCAGATAAAACCTGGTTAACAACAAAATATTAATGATTGCATAAGAAGCATACCGTAAGGAAATGTAGTTACCGCAATGTCATTCGAGCTCTGAGTTGTATCGCCGCCACTATAGCTTCAGAAAGTCGTAGGTAGTTGGTCTGTAAAAGGTAGAAAATCTATACTATTATTCTGTGGCCACGCTAGAATGTATTCATTACTCGGCCACCTAAAAGAGACCTTCACCTTTTGATCTGTTTACAGGAGTCTATCATAAAAAGTAATTTCTAGATTTTTCGACAACATATGCATATTCCCTATTTCCCTATTCTTCACTCTGGGGTACAGAATAGTACAGATGTCCTACCTTTTACAGACCAACCACGAACTTCTGAAGTTATAGTGGCTGCAATGCAACGCAGAACACGTTATATTTTCATTCAAGCGAATGGGAGAATTTTTCATAGGTATGGTAAACACTCCAAAATTACTGTCAAAAAACTATTGCTTTCCAAAAGTGTTACGCTGTCGAGGACTCTATAGTGTCATTCCTCAATGTTTGTTGGATTTATAAGCCGTCACTTTGTCGTCACAGAGATAGGAAAGCAGGCATTTTGTGGCAAAATAAAATGACGCTGAGTGTAATCTTGAAATATGTAGTTCCTTGAACTTACAATATACTGCTTTCACCTGCCTTTACCAATCTTTTATATGCATCTCTAATTCATTCTTTGTCACGACCCATCACCAGTAAGATTTAGTTTCTTTGAGTTTTTTTTATGGAATGAGTGATGAGACGAGCAAGTCGTTCGCCTGATGGTAAGTGCCACGCCTGCCCATAACAATAGCAGTGTCATACAGAACTTTTAATGCCATAAAAATCTCTGCGTAGCACTACATTGCGCTCATCACGGATTCTCTGTATCTAGGGAACCAGGAACTACGAGGACCACAAGATGGTCCTACAACACCCAGATACGAAACACATGCCTATGCATTTTTTTCTGTGCACAAACATTTGTCCCATCGCGGGAATTGTAACCGCAACCTCAGCGCTGAGATTTGAGTCATCCTGCCTAACCACTACTCCACAGAGGCTGTCAGTAAAACACTACTTGTAACATTGCACCTCAACCTGTCGTAAAAAGTTCAACATCATCATCATCATCAGCCCACATCAGTCCACTGCTGGACATAGGCCTCTCCCATAGCACGCCACTGAGCTCAACCTTCGGCTTTCCTTCTCCAGTCGCTACCAGCAACCCTACGTGTATCGTCGCTCTATCTAGTCGCAGGGCATCATACACTACGTTTGCCGATCTCCACTCTAGAACACGTCTACCACAGAGGTCGTAAAAATTGTTTGTATAGGTATCAAATTACTTCATTCGCTTTAATTTAAACAAATTTACGTAGCAATCCAGCCGTTACATAACGAATAACGTAAATCTACTGTAACAGCTTTGATCCCGTTCCCGATAAATAAATTCAAAGCGTCGAAAGGGACCGCAAAGTCAATGCGTCCCAATTTTGGGGATCAGCAAGGCATTTTTAATAATCCCCGCTTTTATATTACGTAACTTTGTACGGAACCTGTGATTGATGGCACGAAAAGTTAGATTATACGTCATGCTCGCGTGTGATAACGATCTCGTTATTTTTAAGGGATTTTTAGAATATTTAGAAAAACTCATATTGGATTATAGTTTTAGGGTATTTAGGCCCTAGTGACTCGTATGACTCTTTAATACAAAGGCCACAGATAATGAATAAACTGGTGTAATACTGCCCTTTGGGCAAAATGTTTTTAGTCAAATTTTACTTCCCAAAAAACTTATCGTCCTAGTTTTATATCCCAAATAAATCTTTAGCAAATTTACATTACGTATTTTATTCAGTTGGTCTAATGATCATTTGTCATCATTTTACTTTGTCAAATTTTATTACGTCAAATGTTCAACATAATATGTTTACTTGTACCACATATGACTAGTTCAGGGCAAAGTCATACATAAGTGCGACGACGAGCGAAGCGAGGAGTCGTGTTAGTTTACTGGTACGTGCGAGCCGAGCGAGCGAAGCGAGCGTTCCGCGGTAGCAGTTGGCGGTGCGCCAGAAGAAGAAAAAGCTAAAATCATATTAGGTATGTGCGAAGAATTAAGCGAGGAGTGCAGTTAAATTAGTGTCTTATCACTAGTTTAGGTTAGTACCTATAAATAAAAAGTCTTCTGTTTTTGTCAGGCATTTTATATGGCTATTAATAGTTAGGACTTCCTAGGTTATGGGTTTCAAAAGTATTAATTAATTTTGACATAAGGAGAAGTAATAGTAGTGGTAGTGATGTTATGGGTACTGACTATTAGTAATAAATAGCACTATGATGTAACATTTTATGATATTCAAAATTAGGTTTACGGATGTTATGGGAATAAATAGGGAATCGTCCCACAACACCCAGACAAAACAAATGGGTTTTTTTTTGCACTTAATAGATCTATGTTTGGCCACTATCTCGCCTGATGTGAAGCGATGATGTGGCCTAAGATGGAGCACATAGATCTAGAGAGAGACGGCAGTTGAGCGGCTACTCAGACCCGTCTCCTCGATGGTTCACCGAACATCATCCCGAAATACGACTAGGTCGCTTGACGGCATGGCTTTGTTCGGTGGGTGGTATTACAACCACGGCCAGAGCCTACCACTCCAAAGCGCGTAAGCGGTTTCATCACGATTTTTTCCTTCACCGTTTTAGAGCGAGCGTACAAAATCTGCACTTATCTATAAGTAATTGGGTTTTTTGGTTGCGCTTTTTTTTCTGCTTTGCACAAAAATTTGTCCCGTCGCGAAGATTTGAGTCGACCTGCCCAACCACTACACCACAGAGGACATTATGATCCATCAAGTTTGTTTTTCATTTGAATCCTTAAATAGGTACAAATAATAAATTTAATCTCGCTTTCAATTTCATCCCAATGGTTTGTAAGCAAATAATGCCAATTAAATGAATGACCCGATGCTTTTACAATTCCATGAACTGGAAAATGTTATTAAAACACGATAATAATAAATCATTTTTGCTTTCTGTAATTTTAATTTGCCTCCGGTATACAGAGAGAACGAAATTCAAATAGAAAACAGCGTATTTTCAGGAATACGTTTAATTTATCTAAGGTAGTAGGAACCTTAAGTCTTAATGATGTAATTCGTCGGGCTTTTACCACCGCTAACTACGCGGCTGTACTGGAACCGCAAGGCCTCGTACGCGACGATGGTAAAAGACCCGACGGAATGACACTTATTCCTTGGAAGATGGGACGGCCTTTGATATGGGACGCAACTTGTGTAGATACCCTAGCGCCGTCTCATCTTCCCGTGACCCAAAACAAGGCTGGCGCAGCCGCTGAAGGAGCGGAGAACTTCAAAAGGCGCAAGTATAGTAGCCTAGATAGTGGCTACATTTTTGAACCTTTTGGGGTCGAGACGCTAGGACCGTGGGGACCGGGGGCGCATACAGTTTTCAAAGATACATCAAAACTTCTTGCCGAAGCAACGCGTGACCAAAATGCTGGCCTATATTTTGGCCAAAGGATAAGCATTGCCATTGAACGTGGCAATGCTGCCAGCATTTTGGGGTTTTTAAATGATTATTTTAATTTGTTTTTTGTGTTTTTTAATTATCTGTGTTTCAATAAAGAATTCCAAGGTAGTAGGAACTATGTAATTATTTACTTAATGTTTTTATAATGGAGTGACGAGCACGTCGTTCTTAAAATAACTTTAAATACAATTTCCTTCGTCGGTATTTCCTTTGAGGTACAACATGGAGTCCTTTAAAAGGGGAAATAATAGAGTACTTAAGGGTCGGCAACGCATCAGCAATGACTCTGGTGCTGCAGATGTCTATAGGCGACGGTAACCGCTTACCATCAGGTGGGCCGTCTGCTTGTTTGCCGACATATTAAATAAAATTAAAATAAAACAAATAATCAATATTATACTCATTACTTTTTATTTACAGCGCCGACCTCTCTCACTCCATTAGTTCTTTCCATCCAAAGGTTGACTGGAAGAGATCACTTTTAGCGATAAGTCCGCCCGTTATATTAGTTTGTAAGAGTATTTCGTGTACCTTGTTAATTTCTTGTTTGGTGTACAATAAAGCATCAATTATTATTATTATTCTTATTAATTTGATAATCTAGCAATATATTTTTATACTTAGACGAAGTCCTCTCCTCTAAATTGCATGCCCGACAGCTTACCCTTACTGAACTGTCTACAACTTGACCACCTACTATACCTACCTACATTAATTAATAAATAAACTAAACTCAGTGACCTTATTACCTTCTCTAGTGTCATTTTACATAAATCTTTCAAAACTCTATGCGTAGAGCTGACATAAACATTTCTGAATACATTTTTCGAGATACCCATTTCGAGGAATACTTATTTTGCGCGATTCAAGCTTCGGCGCGGCTGTCATCTCGTCTCTACATAATGCGATTTGAACTTAGATAACATGACGTTCATATCTCTAGATCTGAAATCGAAAAAGTTTGGTGGTAGAGCCACGGTAGAGCTGAGCCATGTTTCGTTGAGGATTAACGGAGGTTGTGGATTTAGTAAGCTTTTATTAAGATTGTCAGTATCAGCTTTTGTATTGAACTGACTGATGAGGCGAACAAGTCGTCTGATAATAAGCGCAACGCGTACCCATAACAATTACAGTGCCACCCAGAACTTTTAATATTAATAAAAAAAACCGGCCAAGTGCGATTCGAACTCGCGCACGAAGGGTTCCGTACCATTATCTATAAAAACGGCAAAAAAACAGGTTTGCTGTATGGGAGTCCCCTTAAATATTTATTTTATTCTGTTTTTTAGTATTTTTTTGTTATAGCGGCAACAGAAACACATCATCTGTGAAAATTTCAACTGTCTTACTATCACAGCTCATGAAATACAGCCTGGTGACAGACAGACAGACGGACGGACGGACAGCGGAGTCTTACTAATAGGGTCCCGTTTTACCCTTTGGATATAGAACTCTAAAAAGCACTTCGTGGCACTGCATTGCGCTCATCACCCCGAGACATCAGATATTAAGTCTCATATAGTCATTTCGTTTGCAAAAAATTATGCCGCATCTCGGGAAAATGTTTCGTCCGTATCAATGATAGAAGATGTCTGGAAGAGATCGCTATAAGCGATTAGACCGCCCAATGTAACACTTTAGCTTTAAGTATTGTTTTGTAATTATTTCATGTTGTTGTGTGATAATAAAGCTTTATCTAAACTAACCTAATCTAATCTAATCTAATCTAATGATATTTTTGATAACGCATGTGTATCATGAAAATATCCATACTAATGTAAGTCTTGTTCTATTTTGGTGACCAGAAGATTTGATTATTCCGTTTAAATTTACTGTTGGTATCTGCCCCCTACCCATATGTTCTTCAAGCGCCAATCGTATATCGTGTTCAGCTCAAATTAGGGTATAGCTTCACTGCGGCTAATGAGATGCGGTCCAATTATTGTCAATTCAGGCAAGAAATTGAATTAATTTCATTAATTTACACCAAAATACGATAACTACAAGTTGAGACAAACTTAATGGGACAATATATGGTATCATAAGACATTGTCGCAGTGATTTTGAAAGTATGCTAACTGACTTTTACTACTGACACACTAACATACATATACTTACACACACACACACCCCCTCACACACCCTCACCCTCACATGCACACACCTACAAATACACCCCCACCAACACGTACATACCCATACATACGCGCGTACGTATCCCTTTCCTTCTACTTAATGTTAAGTTTAATAATTGTTAGCTTAATTTAAAACAAATACATTTAAATATTTTTGTACTACATAATAATTTTACCTACATAATAGTTTGTAACCAGCACATTTTTTTGGGAGAAGCCACTGGCTCTCGAAACACAGTTTAAACTAGTTCGAGAGCCTATGGATTCAATACTACTCTGTAGAAATATCTATTATGTCACAATAAATAATTATTTTTTTTATTTTTTTTATTTTACACTATAATCTGAGCTCAACACGATATACAATTGTCGCTTGAGGGAGATATGTGTACGGGTGCTGAATGTTTATACTTGACTGCTCCATTGTTCTTATTGTTTAAGCTCTCTGCACTCGCCACTAGATGCGCGACCATGTGAGAGGGTTTAAGAGATAAGAAGAGTTATTGATTTTCAGCGCGTGGGTTTAGTTAGCTTTGGCCAACCTATATTTAAACCTTCTACATTTATATCGAAGACGAGCGAGTGTGGCTCAGTGAGAACACGTGCAACTTTCGATCCGACGCACCTGAGTTCGAATCCCGCTGGCCCCGTACCACTGACCTTCTTAAGTTATGTGCGGATTTAACACTCGCTCTAAAAAAGGTGAAGGAAAACATCGTGGGAAACCAGCATGTCCAAGAATCAATCACAAAAATTCATACAAGTGACGTCCACCAACTTGCACTGGGCCAGCGTGGTAAATTATGGCCCATACTCTCTCTATGAGAGAAGGCCTTTGTCCCAGCAGTGGCAACGTGATGGGCTGATGATGAATTCACATTGTTTTGTCGCGCAACCACTATCATTTTATATGTAACTGCAATAAGACCAGTAAGTCGTTCGCCTGATGGTAAGCGTCACGCCCGCCCATAACAATTGCAGTGCCATCCTGTACTTTTAAATCATAAAAACACTGCGTAGCACTGCACAGCGATCATCTCCCCGAGACATCAAATATTAAATCTTATATGCCCAGTAATTTCTCTGGCTACAATACCCTTCAAACTAATAATGCGCACAATAGCACACTACTGCTTGGTGGCAAAATAACTGGCAAAACTGAGGTACCTACAACAAAATGACTGGGCATTATGAGATGATTAAGAGATATTGTCTCGGAGTGACGAACACAGTCCAGTGCCGCGGAGGACTTAGCATAAATGTTCTGGGTGATGCTGCATCTATTGTGGGCAGACGTGTTGATTACTATCAGATGACCTGCTCGTCTCGACTCTTAATTACAAAAACAAGTATACGTTCTATCAAACAAAAAAAACGACTTTAATGTATCTTCGAAGTCCACGGTCAAATATCGATGAAATGTATATGGGACCACTTTGTAGCTATACGAACCCAACGCAAAAAGAATTTTCCAAATCGGTTCATGAATGACGGAGTAATGTGGTAACAAACATTAAAAAAAATACAATCGAATAGAGAACCTTCTCCTTTTTGAAGTCAGTTAAAAAGTAGAGTAAAGTAGTATTTTATTCGCTTTTTTAGATGAAAAGCCCGCAGAAATCTGCTTCTGATTAGGTACGTGCTGGTGATAAAGACACAGAATACCTACGAGTGTTGACGGTAAAGATCTGCTATTTATTGGCATCCTGCGTCACGACCTGACCTGCGACCACGTCGTAAAAATACAGTAAATTCGACGTTGTCAGTTGGAAACGTAATGGTAGATTTCATCTTTTTTGTTATAGGTACAAGCTGACCGAACGTGAAAAAAGTTACATTTTAATCCTTACCCTCGGGGACTTATATTAGGTGCATCATTACACATCAAAGATAAACCAAATTTCAAAAGAACATTAATTATGCCCGCTGATTGGCTAATTTATATCGTATTTTGTCTATGTTCAAATCTTTAACGATTGACAGGTTGAGCGTCAGCAGAGCCTGTAATAATTTGGTTGTAAATACGGCGCTATAACTTAACAGAAGACGAAAGCGAAAATCGCGAGCGAAATCTACCCAAAATCCAATAAAAACGTAATATAACAGAATGACAATAAAATGTCAGAACTGCTCTTTATTCATGACCTAATCCTGGTGTTTGTGGCAAAACGAATTGAGATGCGAGAATAATAGTGAACTGTATTCTGGTTTGGTAATCTGATCTAATCAACATGTTTCTTGAATATCCTATCGATACTTATATTATAAAGAGGTAAAGTTGTAAGTATTTATGTTTGTAAGGGTAATCTCTGGAACTACTGAACCGATGATAAAAATTCTATGTCGTAATACAGGATTTAAATACCCGTGGTAGGTCTCTCTTATGCGGGAGGCCGTTAGGGCACTACGGCTTGCTACATATTTCTAAATACTAAGGGACAGAAGCATCACTCCGCAAAGAAATTTAAACAAATAGCGACTCTTGTTATGACGCAATAAAATTCAATTCAGCTCGTGTAGCGCTGCATACCTACCAGTCATATTAACCTACAGAGCGCATCTCTTTCTATCGCATAGCTCTTATCTCTTCTGACGCGGCACGTGTAACGACGCGCGACCCGCCGTCGGTGTCCGGCTATGTACTTGTAGCTTCGTACCTTCAGTGCGGAGTGCGCTAGGCCTGATAGTAGGTAAAAGTATGGCGCAGGTTGGTATCGATACTTGATGCCTTAAAGCACACAACACACCTACAGCAGCAAGCATTTTACTTCGCATAGTTAACCCAGCACTGACCATCAGTACCTATTCCTTTATACAGAACATATATTATGTATTTGTATAGGCGTACTAGCTCGTTTCTATACTATGGTTTTAGGAGACCAACTCCTTTGTATTCTATGGTTTTACGAGAATCGTCTGACGCTTCACTAATTGTACTAAAAGATCAATAAAACCAGATTGGGGAGGTGTTTTGGAAATTAAGATTTATGCGTCTCTAATTGGAGGGAAACTGGGGCAGGATTGATTTGGTTTAAAATGGTGTTTGGTAGACTGGTTTACGTTTATGGCGGGGCGTGATTTTGACTCGAGTGGATATAAAACAATGTATATAATTATATGAACGTGTATATAAGTATCTAGCTGGCATGACTTTTCGGAACATTTGCTGCAGGTTTACCACCATCTCTTACACCAGTTTATTTTAAGCTTACTTCCGTTTTCCGTACCAAGTCCTAAAAAAAAGCGTACTTTGATATTGTAATGTTGAGAAGTTTTGGTGACGTCATCGTAAACCATTCATTCAAGTGTTTTTTGACATCTAACACTTCGCAGGAACAAAAACATTATTGTTACATGAAGCTCATGGTACGAATCAGAGTGAGTTTCAAATAAAACGTTCCTGTAGTATGATTGTCTTGTAAAAGTTGGTGGTAAGCCCCCTGACATCGCGTAATATTTCATTGTATTAAATTTGTTATACCTACACAGGGTGGATATTTTAGATGCGATTGATAGTTAGACAATATGAGAAATAGAGCTATTATACATATATGAAGGTGTTAGGAGGCATGATCTCGGTTTACGAGAATTAAGAATATTTGAATTATACTTTTTTTAAATCTGTTGTCTGTCTTTTTATGTTTTAAATAAAACCGATTGAGTTTTCAAAAATATTACGACGCCGTGTATTATTACACCAACGAAGTTACAAATAAAGATCAATGCTTGCAAAGGAATGTATTTTTGAAAATTAAACGAAATAGCAAGATAACCTCTTTGCTCTATTTCTCATAGTTTTGGATTTATATTCATTGCGTAAAGATATTTTCATTGCGTTTTAGATTTGAGATGAATTTCCGCAACGTCACGTCTGATTCCATTACATTGCGGGTCTGTGTAGTGCGTGTATTGTCCTTTTTCTTTCTTTCTGACTTCTTTCTATTGACGTCTACTTAGTTTTAAGACGCCAAACTCCAACACTACCCTATTTGACTTCGGTAGTATAGGTTTTAATATAAGATTACAATAAAACACTTTGTAGTGCAAAAATATAAATAATTATTCACAAGACCATCTTTCGAGTCGGTATCCAGCAAACGAATGGCGTACTGAATCACGTTGTCCTACGACCACACTTTAGTCCGTACAACAACTTATTTAAGAATCCATAATTATTAATGAAGGTAGATAATATTTATAAAATAAGTCAATTGAACATCATTAAATACGGGAAATGATAAATACAAGTACCCGCACGTTAACATTTCTTTCTGACTTCTTTCTTTAGTATAATTCACAAGAAATAATTTTTGTAGCTCAATTTCACACTTCTGTACTAATCTGGCTTATTCTTCAGATTTTCGCTACATTTCCTTTTGCTCCCAAGTACATCGTAATAATTCATTTTCGTACCAGTTCTCCAAAAATTCTTAACATAATTCGTGATAGCAAAACACGAGAGACCCCTACAGGCACGTGGAGTTTCCTCGTTGTGAAGGAGTGCGATCCCTCACCCGAGAAATTACTGCGAAAATATTGCGCTGTAAAATACAAACTTCATGCTTAACAGGATTTACAGTTGGTGGAGAGTTTTTGTTATACATTTTTGGGTGTAAGCATGAAAAGTTAGCTTCGTGATACGCTCAATATAACAGCGATAATTATTATTAATTAGCCTGGTATACGAAGTGAGAAGAAATAAAATCGATATTCTGACTACAATAGATTTTTTTATTGATTCAAAAATTCGCCTAAAAGGCGCCACGTGCCGCTCACGTGCTGTAGTGTTGACGACGGGGACCGCGCTTGCACTACTGCCGGCACGGGTTTTTCATCATCACCGCTGAAAACGTCATCGCCGAAAGTCCCGTCGCACACTATGCTTACTGGTTTTTTTTTTTATGTAATTGAATGACGAGACGAGCTGGTCGTTTGCCTGATGGTAAACAATACGCCAGCCCATAAAAATAACAGCACCACCCAGAACTTTGTTTTGCAAAGTCCTACGCGAAAAATTAATTATAATAATTCCTGCAAAATACTGTGTCACAATCTAAGACTACCTATCACATTCTGTGTCGAGGTAGCATTAAGAAGTGGTATACATCTACATATATCGTACACAATTTCATTGCGTTTTAGAACATAAACACTGCTAAGTAAACATAACAGTGTCACCGAAACAAAAAATGTGAAGTTACTCCGGTAGGTACATAAAGCCGACGCTGCCTATAACTCTCGGACCCGCGTAAGGGGGCGTAAAATTTTGATAACATTGCCGTCTTGGTGACGTCATAAAGCAGGATAAACTAGAATTATGATACGGCTTTATATTAAAGTTGATGTAATGAGCGTGTTACCGGGAAGTATGAAAGGTTTTTTATAGCAAATTGATAAAGACATAACATTCTGACTTGATTTAAACAACAACCAGAAGGCCAATTGAACGTTAAACGAATTTAAACTAATTTGTGAATTGAAGAAAAATTGGCATTCTGCTCGTGATAATTTCAGTGTAGTCTCAATATGATGTCAGTATAGTCTCTGAATGTCATATCTTTGAAACCTCTCCTTCACGTCAAATTGACATCTTTGTGTTAGCGGAATACCTATGTTTGAATTTTGTTCAACTTTCGGCGAATTACAATAACATTTGCAACGTTTGACGTTATTTGTCAGGTTAGCAAAAGACGATTTGTGACATTACACTAGATCGGAACTGGAGCTTAACAAAATTTATTTAGCAGAATTAGGCGTATCTGTATTGCAATTGACAAGAGAGAATCGAAGTGCAGGGCCTCAATTTCTCGAGATACTTTTACGTTTTTACGTCATTGTTGTTTTATTGTAATGTACTAAATAACTTGTGACCATGTCTGTATGCCAGTATGGCGGAACTAGAGGAACTATCCGTTTATAACAACTACTTAAGTATATACCTAGATTCGCAGACTAATAAATCATTGTATCATTGTTTTTTATGGAACTGAGTAATTGATGAGCAGGTCGTTCGCCTGTTGGTAAGCGCCTCGCCTGCCCATAATAATTGCAGTGTCAACCAGAACTTTCACGCAATACCATAAAATGTACTGCGTGGTGCAATGCCGTGCACCCCGAGATTTCAGATATTAAGTCTCATATGCCCCGTAATTTCACTGGCTATAACGCCCTTCAAACTGAAACACAGCTTGCATACAACTGCTTGGCGGCAGAATAACTGGCAAAGCGGTGGTGCCTACCCAAAGGGCTTCCCGCATACGAGTGACGTTTTACCGGCCGACGAGTGAATGACTATTTAACAATATAAGGTTACCTATCTCATTTTTGTATTTATTCGTAATAGATTCGAAAATTATTAAGACACAAAAATTATCAATAAGTTCCTATCCACCTTCAATCTGAATTTCCAAAAATAGACGCATTTGCATATTTTTATATTCCATGACTTAATTATCACTAATAACAGTTAGAAACGTCCGGCAGTTAAAGAGGGTTCTATAGAAAATTTTCAGGAAAGTGGACTTTAGAACAGGGTACACATAAACGACCATCGCGACTGAAGTGGATGCAAGCTCCTCACGTCAAGCACATTGTTTTGATGGGTGTGATTTAATAATTTACTCAAAGTAACTATTAATTACGTTTATTATGTACCTACCTACAAAATTATCTTTTTTTTAATTATTATTTATAGGCTTGCGTTTGACCGCTATCTCACCTGTTGTTAACTGACGATGCCGTCGAAGATGTACCACGCTCGCCTAGAAGAAACCTGTCTTAGCAACACCGTCCATATATATATATATATATGGACGGTGTTGCTAAGACAGGTTTCTTCTAGGCGAGCTATATTTATATATATATATATATATATATATATATATATATATATATATATATATATATATATTATATATATTATATATATATATATATTTATATATATATATATATATATGTAAACAAAATATATATATATATATATTTTGTTTACATTCTTCCGCTTCTGAATTGTCTGGAACAGATCGCTTTGAGTGAGAAGACCGCCCATTGTGACACTTTAATTATTTATCTATTGCGGTGTTCTAATAAAGAGTAATGTGATGTTATGTAAATATATTAGTATATATGTGTACCTATATAGAATACACTACTTAATTATTCTGAAATCTATGATTATCAGCTAATTTAAGATGCCAACCATTGCCAATTTCAATAAATTGCGTATAAATGTAAAGTTAACTATTTTTCACAAAAATTGTCAAGGTAAATCAATAGTCAAAATAATAAAGTGAAATGCCAGTAAATTTGTTATATCGGTTAGTAGAGGGTTAAAGTATGCGCAGAGCAAGACAGAACAATAATTGCGAGTATCCATTGCTTTCGCTTCGTAGTCGCCCCGATCGCTCAGATATACCCTAACGACTGAACACGTTTGTAAGCAACTCGAAACTGTCAGCTTAAGCTTTTAATGATCCAATTTGCACAGCGTTTTGTTGAAAATAGCGTCTTAAATCGGGGTTTTAACGTCAGCGTTTTAGAAAGCGTCCAAAATGGCTAGAGTGTATGGGACTTTACTACCTTACTAGACTTAGTTACGGTTTGGGAATGGAATAAAGAACGGTGCACGGCATGGAATAATTTATTTGTATCATGAGACTTCCTTGTGATTTCTCCCCTGCCCCTTTTTGCCATCTTTCCTCCAGCAACATTTTAATTAAATTAGATAGAGAGATAGATAAACACGTAATTGTTAAAAACCTTAGGTAAAAATAGGTACATGAAAATCAAGTACAATTCACAGTAATCAACATAACAATAGGCGATCTTATCGCTCAAAGCGATCTCTTCCATACACCTTTTAAACAGAAAGGACTAACATAGTTACCTGTTAGATTAGATCATACTATGATTAAATTAACATATGATTAGATTAAATTAGATTAGATTAACTAACTCTTTATTATTAAACCACCTAAGATAGGAGCAGGTCATTTGCCTCTTGGTAAGCAACACGTCTGCCCTTAATACACGCAGCACAACCCAGAACATTGATACAATACCCTTGCATGTATTGAGGAGAAAAGGCAGCCGAGCTCTCCATTGGTCAAATCTCAAAAGATTAAAAAAACACACATCTAATATAAAAAAAAATTCAAAAAAATTAAACGTTTGAAAACATTATGAAACTCTGAATATGCGAGGTCAAACTCGCAGTTGGCCAGTTTTATTTCCAGACGGGTGCCCAATCTCTTAGATCTTCAAAGCACTCAATGTTGAAGACTTTTGGGAACGCAAATGGAAAAATGGTGTATTGACAGATGAAAATAAGAAAAGATGTATATATAAAGATGTATAGGCTTGCTTGTCTTTCTTTGTGTCACCCGCAGTGTATCCCTGCAGGGGACAGTGTATCTTATCTCTTACATTTAATGTACTTTAATGTAGGACCTTACAATTTTTGATGAAACTACAATAATTGTTAAAGCTTTAATTTTGCAGCTTCAATTTATATATTCATTATAGCCCATCACGTTCCCACTGCTGGGACACGGGTCTTCTCTCATAGAGAGAGTATGGGCCATAATCCACCACGCTTGCCCAGTGCGAGTTGGTGGATGTCAAATGTCCTTAAATTTTTGTGATTAATTCTTGGACATGCCGGTTTCCTCACGATGTTTTCCATCACCGTTTTTAGAGCTAGTGTTAAATCCGCAGATAACTTAAGAAAATCTGTGGTGCGAGGCCAGCGAGATTCACACTCGGGTGTGTCGGATCGAAAGTTGCACGTGCTCCCACTGAGCCACACTCGCCCGCAATTTATATATTGATAACCTGGATCCGGAATAACTTTTATGTTCTAAATGCACATCTAATTAAATTTTATTTAGTGATGAATGTGTTAATTATTAAAAATTATCATCATCATCATCATCATCAGCCCATTACGTTCCCACTGCTGGGACTCGGACCTTCCCTCGTAGAGAGAGTATGGGCCATAATCCACCACGCTGGCCCAGTGCGGGTTGATGGATGTCACATGTCCTTGAATTTTTGTGATTAATTCTTGAACATGCCGGTTTCCTCACGATGTTTTCCTTCACCGTTCTTCGAGCGAGTGTTAATTCCGCACATAACTTAAGAAAGTCAGTGGTGCGGGGCCAGCGAGGTTCGAACTCGGGTGCGTCGGATCGAAAGTCGCATGTGCTCCCACTGAGCCAAACTCGCTCTGAAATTATAATGCTAAAAATTATAATTATGTTTGATTACGTAAACTTTAAAATTGTTCGCCAGAGAATTAAAGTTACCGACATAGCTCAGCGGATTTGCAAGCTGAAGTGGCAGTGGCTGGTCATATTTGCCGCAGAACCGACAACCGCTGGAGTAGGCGTGTTCTAGAGTGGAGACCGCGAATCGGCAAACGGAGTGTAGGACGCCCTGCGACTAGATGGAGCGACGATATACGCAGGGTTGCTGGTAGAAATCGGTTCAGCCGTTTTTTATGTTTTATAGGTTTTTTGTATCGGGGGTTTCGCTTGTACGTGTAAGTGGACGGTCCACGGGCCACGTGACTCTGCGCCACTACCAAAAACCAGCTTTACAGACAGTAAACCTAGCTTTACATTTAAAGCCAGCTTTCCATGGCAGCGGAAACCCATGTAGCTTTGCTTCTTTCCGCTGACTTTAAGGCCTTAAGCCGGGGATTATTCTGCCGTCGTCGGCGTTCAGTGCAAATTATTTTATTGTACATTTTTCAAAACTCTTTTGGGACTTAATCCAGGCGATATTCTTGGTTGTTCACTTTTAAGCATAACAGTTTAAGAGCTGGCGGTAGTTATAAGAATAAGTCATTTATTTCAGGCAAACGACAAATTACATGACTAACAGTACAATCACAGGCCCATAAAATATGTACCTTACAGGGGTGTCCCTCTGAACTTCGATAGTTCTTTATTTCGACATGACACTTACTTGGAAAAAATATAGTTCGAAAAGTCATTGTTTCAACTAAACATAATTCGAGAAATGAATTATTTCGAGACATTATTTATATTGATTATAAAAATCACTACAAATGATAATATATTCTATGATATGAATAAGGCACTTAATAATGTCCAAGCTGGGCAAAAGTTATTAAATAAGTTTATCTTAATTAAAATTAACATACATTTCACAGTCAAAATGAAAGTCTGATATTTTATTTGCTTGGAATTTTGACGTCAGCTCCTAGTCTAAAGCGTTAATAACGCTGCTCTCGTCGTTTCCAAAATTAATTTTAATGAGGTAAAGTTGGGGAGAGCTTAACAAAAAATGGCGGATTATGCATTTTGTAAAGTAAAAAGTTTAGGGTAGACTTTGCAAAGCTGCGATGGCCAGCAAACTTGTGTGGGTCTGAACCACGGAAAAACTACACACGCTACTTTAGCATCGGTGATCAACCATTTGCTTTTCTTAAGCTAAATGCAGAGACTGGACGCGATTTAATCGAATGAACGCGCTATTGTGTTGCCGCGATTGAAAAGTGCCCAATGTGAATGATAAAAATAGCAATCGCTAATATGCGCGATGTTGATGCTTGATGGCAAAAGCGCCAATCGCAGTTGCTAAAAGTAGCCTAATATATAATTTTCATATGTTTGATGTATTCGTTAATATTAAGAAGAATATCGCACATCAATATGATTTTGGCTTATTATTTTTCTTCTCGTTATTATCGGTTTAACTTATTTGTAAGGACTACTTTGATAGTTGGACAACAACAAAACAACAAAAGCTTTTTTCTTCCTGAATGTCCTATTTAATACGTTGGAAAATAGCAATACGTAACATTTTGAAATTACTGGGCATATGAGACTTAATATTTGTTTTTTCGTTGTTATGAGCGCAATGCTGTGCTGCGCAGTACTTTTATGGTAATAAAAGTTTTGGATGGCACTGCAATTCTCATAGGCAGGCGTGGCCCTTATCATCAGTAGAACAATTTACTCGTATCAATAGTCAGTTCCATAAAAAAACTATTTATAACTGTGCAACCAAGTTCTTGCAATGTCATAAATCCGCAAATTCAGAAATCTACCTAGTCGACCGGCTCTTACCACCTTTTTATGTTACAGCCATGTCACGGTAAAAGTAGAAAAATATTTTGTTTATTACTGAAGTAAACATTGTAAAGGTAATGGAGAGTTATGGGAGTTTGGAATTCCGCAGCTTTACTAATTTTTCTGCCGTACCGTACGTTGTTACTGATTTGTATTCTGTGGACGTTGCCTGGTAATTAAAAATGAGTAGTATTCGCGAGGGAATATAAGAAAGGAACACCTAGGTACAATGTACCAGAGAAAATACCTAGTACTATTGTAAAAGATATTTATTATGATCATTATTTATAATTTACGGCGTCGAGAAAATTTACTTCATGAAATAAAAAGCCATTTCGGTAATTCGGTACCTAGAAATGTTTCGCAAAAACTCAAGCGACTTCTTCAAAAATATTTTCAGTAGGCAGTCTTTCAACGGTTTTTTTTATTGGCTAGCAATTGACCACTATTTAACCTGATGGTAAGCGAAGATGTGGTCGACGATGTTGCCAAGATAGTACATGTTCTTTCGAGATTTGAAGATTCCTAGATTTATAAGTATCGGGAAAGACTGACCCCGGCAGGGAGTTCCACTCGTTAGCGGTGTGCATAATGAAAGAACTAACTTCTTTTTAACCTTAATTGTCAAGGATAATGAATAACCTCAATAAAACTTTCACGCGACAAAAACAACTTCCACAAAAATTCCAAAAGATGGTATTATTGATTAGTTTGGCTTAGTTTTTTTTCCATATTTAGTTTTGGTGGCTTATTAACTATTTGTGTTCGAAATCATGCACTTCTTAGCAACTGACTCAAAGTTGCAAAACATGATTTCTCAAGTTCTCTCACGATCTCTCGTTTGTAAGTTACTGCAAATTTCACCAATTTACTGAACACAAGGGCAGGGTGAGGTACTTAAAGAATATTCAATTGAAATTATAAATGTGTAGTGCACACTTGACGCTGGCTGAATACAAATAAAAAAGTATAATAGGAGCGGAGACTTTTTTTTAAATTTTGGCTTTGTACGTTGTGTTCATTTAGCGTTAAGTATTATTAAAGTATTTATTTCAGGCAATATTAAAGTACAACAAAGTGAAATTTACAGAGGCCCATAGAATATAAACCTTACAGATTAACATACATACAAAAATATAACATTACATTAAATAAACCACACACACTACTTCACAGGGTTCGAAAATTCCGCTCTTTCCCTGTATATCCGGTATACTAGTATGTAGGGGTCTACAGGCCAGAAGTCAGAATTCAGGAACAGTTCCTTATGCATCGCTGGAACTTGGAGCCTATATTATCAAATAATATTTGATTGTATATGAATAAAATACTATTTTAATAAAACTTATTTTTTTTTTATATTTCAAATAGTTAAGCGCCGTTGGCACCAAGAAGAACCCTCCATACCTATGATAGGACTTGCTCAGGATTGCAAAACGTGGCAACGCACGAGGGGGGCCTTTATCCTTTGGGTGCCCAAATTAAAAAGAAAAGAAATACAAAAACAAACAAACACAACGAAACAAAGTTCTGGATGGTTCTGTTATTGTTATGTGTTGGCGTAATGCTTACCATCAAACAAATGACCAGCTCATCTCGTTATCCAGTTACATAAAAAAGATACATGTAATTGACGTAGTTAGTGATATTTACTATTATTATGCTGATAGGTGTTCTCGCCGATATTATTTAATTCAATTTTGAAAATATTAAAATTTCTAATATTGTCAAAATTGATATATTGCATCTCCTTAGACTGTCTTACTTTAACAGAAAGGGTAGCCACCCTTGAAGCCTTAAATTTTAACGTTACTCTGTATATTTTGATAGTACAAAATATTATTAAGAACGTAAAGAAACCTTAAAAGTAGAAACTGTTAATACCACAACCATAATAAGCATTACTGTATTTGACAACAGTGTTATAGATTTTGCTGATACAAATAATTTACAATGCTTGCTTATTAATTAGCTTTAATATAAAGAAGCCAATAAAGTGGTTTACGAAAGAAACGTAAGCAAGGTTAATGCTATTGTAAAACTATAACAAGATTTTATCGCGGAGTCTGAGTAAAAGTAAACAAAGAAAAATGTTATAGAAACTGGCCCGTGGTTTATAATTATTTGGATCAGTATGCCAATCAAAAGTTCCGCCAGAACAAAGCGTTTCGCTTCAACTTTCATAATGCGAAAAGCTAAGGAATGGAACACCTTACCAGCGTCTCTGTTTTTAACCGGCTTAAAAAAAGGAGAAGGTTCTCTATTCGATTGTATTTATTTATGTTTGTTACCTCAGAACTCCGTCATTCATGAACTGATTTGGAAAATTCTTTTTGCGTTGGGTTGAGTATAGCTACGAAGTGGTCCCATATAAATTTCTCGACAGGACTTCGAAGATACATTGAAGTCGATTTTTTTGTTTGACAAAACGTATACTTGTCCGATTCTTATAATGTAGGTGTCTTCAAGTCCAGAGTAAATCGGTATCTTCTAGGCAGGGATGATCCATCGTCGACCGCGTCATCACTTTCCATCAAGTGAGACTGCGGTCAAATGCTTGCCTATCAGGTAATAAAAAAAGTTCAAAGTTCTTTATTCAATTTTGACGTCACAACGCACTTAAAGACGATCGTCAATTATTACAATGATTTTACCATCGTATTGGAAAAAGAAGCAGTTCCCAGACGATACGGCAAGAAACTTTTTTGTTTAGAACTTTTGGTACAGTAGTGTGTTGGTAATATGATTATATGATAAAATGATTATGTTTCTTAAGTGCTAGTTGGCTACTTGGCAGAAGCGGAACGTTATATGCATCTTTGTCTTTTAAAATAAGTAAATTACTTTTAAATAACTTAAATTACATCTTTAACTTATCTAATGTTAAGGTTTGGAAACTATCGTGAGTCGAAATATTCATTGTAAATATAAACGGCTACACTCAAATTATTATTGTCACGTTATCTAATATTGCCTGAAATAACGTTTTAATAATAAATAAATAAATAATTTACAACTGATAGTTTATTACATTTTTTTCAATAGTTTTAAAACGCAATTTGAATTTACTTTCTGTAAGGTCCGGTGTAAAATACACTAGAGCATTTGATCAAGGAAAACGTGGGCATTATTCCAAAAATCTTATTTCTTTTATCAGAGAGTAAATGCTAACCACTTAAAAGTGCCAAATACTTATTACATCAATGAATTTAAAGGTCTTTAAATGTTCTTTGTTTCACTAAATTCAGGGAAAATGTTAAAAATAACAAATTTCTTGTGTAATTCGTCACTCGTAAAGAAGAAAGAACTGGACCGAATTCAAAGCGTTTGTAATTTTTTTCTGCCCCGTTCGAGCATTGGTGAAACAGTCTACAGAGGCGTAATTTTTATTTGAGTAATGACGCAGTTGTAAAATGTAGTAACCATTACTTGGTTATAAAATAAAATCCCTTTTTTGGTATTTCCACTGAGCTATTAAAAGTCCAAAAACTTAATAGGTGTAAAGGATCGGCCAGCATCGCCAGCGCTTCTGGCGTTCCAGATTTCCATTAAATGATGAAGTCCTACAATATCAATAATTTGTCCCTTTATTATTAACGCTAAATAAAATGTTTCACAATTACTTATAGGTTTTATTGATGAACAAAACAATAATCAAAACTGAAACTAATCTTAATAATGTATGAACAGCTTGCAATTGGCTGATCCGATTTTTATTACAATGGATATTAACATACTGGTTAAAATCTTTCTTTATCTCCTAAGAAAAATAATTATTTACTTTCAGAGAAAATATAACTTACAAAATAATTACTTAAGTATAAAATATTAAGTGTCGTTAAGCGCAATATCACTAATGTCTTGTGAGAGTTGGCGGTGCATTATTACGCTTCTATCGCGTTGTTAACTCTTATTTTCTTCGCTTTCTGAGTTATGGCTCTGTAGTGGCCTCGTAAAATTCCGTTCTTTTGTGGGGCCTAATGAGAATGTCACTTTTTATGTTTGTTTTATTGACGACTATTAAATTTTCTTTTAATAAGCCAAGGAAAGCCGTGAAATGAGGGCGTTTCATTGAGGACTCTACTAAGTTTGAAATCTAAAATGGCACCATGTCAATTAGATATTTCCAAGTAATAAAACTACCGGAGGGTTCAATAGTGATACTACCAGAGCCGTCCTAGTTTTAATTGATTTTATTTTGTATCAAACTGTTTACAAAATACTTTAAGTTCAATAAACATTATTATAATCCAGATATTTATTTTTCTTCTTAAGTATAGGTTTTTCACAATATTTCTATAAAAAAAATATAAACAAAAATGTTATAAAAAACCTAAACCTAGAGTGCCACCGGCAGCGGGGCAGGGCCCAAATTACCGGTGGTTAAGGCTGCCGCTTGAGATGTTTTTTTTAATGTTTGGCCCCTATATCGCCTGATGTGAAGCGATGATGTGGTCTAAGATGGGGCACATAGATCTAGAGAGAGACGGCAGTTGAGCGGCTGCTCAGACCCGTCTCCCCAATGGTTCATCGAACATCATCCCGAAACAAGACTTGGTCGCTTGACGACATGGCTTTGGTTCTGTGGGTGGTATAACAACCACGGCCAGAGCCTACCACTCCAAAGCGCAAAAGCGGGTTTCATCACGATATTTTCCTTCACCGTTTTAGAGCGAGCGTGCAAAATCTTCTTAACTATAAGTCATTGGTGCAGGATGTAACTGGAAAAAGCACTTTTATTATAATTATTACTATAAGTCAATTTCCTTTACTGCTGCCTGCCCAATATATATACTAGCAACCACTAACAAAATCTTATTGACCTACATTCTAGTTCTCCACAAATAAGCCCAACTGTTTGCATAAGGTGTATGACGTAAACAATCATAGCAAACCAAATTATCGCATAGTTCGGGCCTAATCCCGAGCAAATACAACCTTATTCGCTATACACACAGTTAGAGCAAACAAGGGCAAGGGGTAACTATAATGCTGGAATCACTGCCTTTCGCATGACCAATATTTTATTCAGAAGAAACTCAGACGTCGACTTTGTGTTTGGAAGGATGTGTGTCATCATCATCATCATCAGCCCATCACGTTTCCACTGTTGGGACACGGGCCTTCTCTCATAAAGAGAGTATGGGCCATAATCCATCACGCTGGCCCAGTGCGGGTTGGCGGATGTTACATGTCCTAGAATTTTTGTGATAAGTTCTTGGATATGCCGGTTTCTTCACGATGTTTTCCTTCACCGTTTTAGAGCTAGTGTTAAATCCTCGCATAACGGTGCGCGGCCAGCAAGATTCGAACTCGGCTGTGTCGGATTGAAAGTCGCACGTTCTCCCACTGATCCACACTCGCTCTATGATGTGGATGTGTGTAATTGTGCGCTAAAATTATACCAAACTTCCTAACCTAAATTCTACTTCCTACTAATCACCATCATCAGCCAGTACGAGTCCACTGCTGGACATAGGTCTCTCCCAATGCATGCCACTGAGCCCGATCTTCATGTAGTTACTGCCAGCCACTTTACGCACGTCGTTGCTCCATCTGGAGGGCGTCCTACACTACGTTTGCCTAAAGCGTTTGTAGGGGTTTCTCTGAAGGGTCGAATCCGCAACGACGTGGTCCAACAGAGAACCAAAGTAACCGACAGCTCACCGAATAAGCTGAAGTGGCAATGGGCCGGTGACATATGGCGGAGAACCGATAACCGATAGAGTAAACGAGTTATAATATTGGAGACCACGTTTAGGTTGCTTCCTACTAATAGGTATTAACTAATGTTCATTGTTTTAAATTGGTCTTAACCTTAGGTACACCTTTGAAAGATAAGAATGAATAATAATTGGTTGTATGTACCTATTATTATAGACGTCTGCTGCTGCTATCTGCAGTCGGCTACCAACTCGTACCTTTACCATAGTAGTTTTTAAACTATCGCGAATTGTATTCATATTTTATCATAATATCCGGTCTTTTCACGCACAATTTTGATTTTAAAATTTTTTTATTTAATTTAATTTTTATTTTAATTTTACAATTGTGCGCGAAAAGACTCGATATTATCATAAAACTCGTATGTTTACCCTTTGACAATAAAATAAAATAAAAAATATAACATTTATAATATTACATATAAATATATTTTTTTTATTTGTGATAAATCTACGTTTGACCACCATCTCGCCTGATGATAAGCGACGATGTGGCCGAAGATGGAGCACGTAGATTTAGAAGATACCTATTCACTCTAGCCTTGAAGACGTCCAAATTATAGTTTTCAGGAAACGAGAAGACGGCAAGGAGTTCCATTCCTTAGCAGTACGCACTATTATATTTATTAAATCGACTAGGACTCACGTAGTTTGTCGAATTAGTCGACCTAGGTTTCGAGCATATCCGATGCTTCTCATCAGGGCGATTTATGATATTAGTAGGCTAGGACAGGATTTATCTTGACTTCGTCTTCCGAGATTTATCTTTGACCATGTAGTAGCCCTGCTACGCCTCACCAGTCGCACAAGTATTCACAGTTGTAAAAGAAAGATATAGGCATCTCTTTCCTATACTGACTCGGTATCGTTACCCAGTTTCAAGCTCATTTCTTGTCTGTGCGCGCGCACCGACTGCACAAGTGCATAATTCGACGAGCGCAGAATAAAATAAAATCATGCTTAAAGGAAGGCATGAAGAACAACAGAAGAAATGTGGTCAAGAAAATTAAGGAAATATGAAGAGAATTTGCAAGAAACACGACGACGCCGCCGTAGTTAGCGGATCATTTGTTCCAGCGATTAAGATGACATTGCAATTTTAATCTCGTTGTATTCTTCGAGATAATATTCCGATCGTTGGCTAATTAGCTCGATCTCATAAGCTTATTGACACGTATTCGTGCCAAACAATTGCGTAACAGCACAGTGATCTAAGCACATTCCGTTCTTTATACGATGTTAAAACTTGCCTACCCACATTTTATTCATATTTAGCTTTTTTAATATAAACATTTTCTTTACAATAGTAAAGTTATTTTCAAAACATCTTGAGTTCGTTAGTGAATATGCCATAGACGACACGCATCAAGAGACTCCCGCCGTGTAACCAACGACGAAGAACGACATCACCGGCTCCGTCGAGACCGCTTCTTCCGATCCATACCATTCGGAACTATTACTTGTTCCTGGCGAAGTCGAGCCGGAGGCAGCTGAATATGGTAATAACGTAGGCACTCGCGGACGGTAGTGCACGGCTATTTGTTCCCGAAAAATATACTTACCTCTTTCGAAGGCACCTACTTTAAACCCGGAGATTGAAGTCATACTTGTGGAGACCTGCCGGCTTCGCGACAAACGATTGCTCGGATGACAAGATCAGCTTAGTAGGCCTCATAAAAATAAGTCCTGGTATAACTGAGGTAGTTCGTACCTTATATGATGCCGAGAAACTTATCGCCGATTCCAAAAACATACTCATCGATCAGTCATCATACTACTGGTTGATAAAGCCCTGACGGAACCTTTTAACATTATTTTAAGTGATGTAGTCAAATAAATTCAACAGAATCTTCGTCTAGCTCCTACTAGAAAGGCCCATCGATTCGACCGCGACAGCAGTGGGTCGGTCGAATTCGCTCGCAACATCGAGTGCCATCGCCGGTGGGCAGCTAGTGACGACAGACGTACCCGAGCCACGGCCGGCGAGCCCGCCACGCTTCCGCCGCACCGCCAGCCTGCGCAAAGGCAGCATACCCTCCGCAGAAGAAACAACATTTTGCCAAAGCGTGGCGCTTATTGAAATAATTATAATGATTTTATTTTTAATAGTGTGTTGGGATACTCTATTCCGTTTAATGAAATTCCAGAACACATAAATGAAGTATAATATATGTTATAGTGGATATATTCGGCATGCCCGTGAACCGCAGAATGATTATAATATACAACAAAGAAATTCTGGCTGCCACATCATTCAATTATTACCTCCTGAGTTTTTACTATAGTTGATTTTCATATTTACTGCGACTCCATCAGCATATTTATCAACTTTTAGCAAACGCCCGCGACTTCGTTTGCGTCGATATAAGTAATAAAATATAGCCCATATCACTCAGGGATAGTGTAGCTTTTTATCAGTGAAAGAATTTTATTGGTGGATAACTACTGATAAGTAGTTCCTATAAACGTAAATTTTTACAACTTTACCTCTTTCTAACATTAGTACCTATAGATATAGTTGGATTTCAAAATTTCGAACCAATACAGATTTGTATTGTTTTTTTGATAATAGATATCACTCCTAATTATGTAGGCTACAGGCAGGAGGATGCAAAGTAAACCAAAATGCTTTTGGTTCTAAATTTAATTAAATATAAAAATTACATTTTAAGTTTCCTACATGCTAAATAACCTAATGGGTGACAACGGTTCGATGTGAGAACCAGAAGTGACGGTGTGGGGGAAAGCTATATAATGTTAAAAGTCAGAAAGAGAGGGCATGATGTGCTGCGTCAGCGCCTCGTGACTCGCTCCTGCGGGCAGTTGGTATGCACCACGACGTCATACGTAACATCTCCCTCCCGAAGATCAGCAACTATTGGCGGGCTTTGGCTGACAGAGTTGCTGATACGCTGCAGTGGGATAAACAACCCTTACATGGCTGGGGTCAATTGCCTTATCTTCCGCTATCTGTGCATAGGTATGTGTCCGGCGATGTATTCGGATTCCACGATTCGATTCCCTTTTGTAGTAATATTCATTACAATTCGACGAATGACGACACTGTAATGGGTGTTGTAGAGTGATATAACTTGAAACTTGATTTTGTAATTTGGAATATACTTTAGTTGTGATAATGGTGAACTCGGCTGTGGTGAGATAGACTTTTCTTTTCTGGGTGCAGGATATCTTCATCGGTTTATTATTTCCTGAGTAAGAGTAACGGAGTCAGCCACTCAGCGTGCAGGATAAGATATGTTCTTGCTTCGTGATTAGCTGGTGCACGAAGTGTGAGTCATGATGAATCTCCCGGCTGGTTTTCTTCTCGCAGAAATACCATGAGATTTGGACTTCGGACATTCTGTCTCTATGTACATAGAATCGATACTAATGGTTGCACATACTACATAGGATAGGAAAGGTATAAAGGGTAGGAGAAGTTAAATTTTAAAAGGAACAATCGACAATTTATAAAAATTGTAATTCAAAGGTAATTTAGGTAAATAGGCGATCAAATCGCTGAATCTAATTAGAAAACTGTTTCGAAGTCGAGTAGATACCTATATTATTCTTAACTAACCTAACTATTAGTCCTAAGTATAGTTAAACTGAAGATTGCTAACGCTAACTACTTTACTAGTACTTATCGAATGATGTGTGCTCGATGCACGAATAAATGCTGGATGAACCAGCTAATATATTTCATCCGATAAGAATTACCTACTTACTATCTCGTAAAATTAAAAGGAATTTTGCCATATGTGCAAAATAATAAAAGTTAGGTACTATCAATTAGTTTCCCTATTGCTATAACGATCTAAGACTTTTACTACTTGTACCTACTACTTACGTGGTTGTTTCTAATAAAATAAGTAACCTGCCTATTTTATCTAAAAAGGGAGAATGCCAAGACATGCATTCCTCAGACAGCTGATATGACTAAGTTAAAGTGTTCTTATGTTCCTTGAGTACTTTGATGGCATTATTATACATAATTTAACATACTGTGAGTTTAATCAATTAATAGAAGGCCTAAAATTTAAAAATGTAAATTAGGCTTTACATGAGTTGGCTTAAAAAGTATAATAGTTCTATATATTTTTAAAATTATTCTGCTTCTTATCAATTTTATATATGTAGGTAATATGTATACGGATATAGTTTATATAAAGCTATAGTTTATAAAGATCATAGTAAAAAAAAGGGTTAAATAACATTTTATAGGGTCACGGTCACGAGTATTGAAAAGTCAAGTTATCAGTTTCATTCGTATTTGGCGGCATTTATAAAAACTATGTAAGTATATATAGATACAAATAAGAAGGTACTAAAAATATAGGCAATAGGAATCTTTAGTGTAGTCCGTTTTAATATATTCTTACCAATTAAGAGATATACTACGACAAAGAAATGAAGTTAAAATGAGAATGATGTTGAGTACTAATTACTATTAGTACAGTACTAATTGTGTAAAGTGAACTTGAGAAAAATCTAGGTGGTGATCTGTAACTATGGTCAAAAGGTCATCATGATATGTGAAAACAAAAGTACTTAGAAAGAGCATGACCTATGCTCTCAATGCTAACTCTTTTTCTTAGAAAATATGCTTGAGCATATTTGAAGAAATCATTAGCAATAGCTTTTTATGTGTAGTTGGTAGAAAAGTACATTTCCTACTTTCGTTTTTGATCACATGAGGTTCATGGCTGAACTTTTGAACTTGTCACAATTCATAAAAATTATAATTCTATACTTATTGAATGATCTATAGAAACACAATGTAAAAATCAGTCGGGCTGCCTAGTAGGTACTTCAATTTTACTTTGGCTATTCTATACATTCGAAAATAATTATTATATTTAAATTTTGTTTCGGAATAGATGTACCTACCCATTTTATTACTCTTAAAATATAACTAATGAGATTAAAAAGTATAAGACAGATTACATTATTATCTGATACAAGTTGCAATTCCGAGAGTTTAATAAAAGAATGAAACTGCTCACATTCTGAGTCACTAATGCAACAATGTCTTATTCTGTAAGTCGATATTTGATTCCCCTTGTTTTAATATGTCATAACCAGTCACATTCCGTCGACATAATACCTAATGAAAGCTATAGGTAAAGATGTCATGTTACCTTATTCACTAGATTCCGAGAAATATGGCACGGTTATAGAATAATTATATTAACGAGCTTCGTGATAAATTGTTAATACTTATAGATATACATTCGATGTTAGAGTTTTGTGATAATTATAGAGGACAATGGGGTAAAAGAATCTCGTACCTTGGGATATATATATATATAACTTTAGTTTCACAGTAATTAAGGGGTCCGAGATTATAAGATCATATATATTTTATTAAATTTTATTAAATATTAATATAATTTATATCTTAATAATAAATTAATTAATAAAATACTAAAGATAAATATCTGCTAAGTTCAGAATCTGTACGTGTCTGTACCATGAAGTCTGGTGGTAAAAAGGTCTCTATTTCTCTACTCCGGAAGGGTACGTTAGGGCGAAATAGGATTCACAAATTTTCGTGAAGTACCTGGCATATTAAATTGTGATTACTGTGAGCAAAGAATCTAGGCACGAAGAGTGAAACTTTTCCTATTAAGATTAAATTAAAATTTCAATAATTTAATTTCGTTGATGTTATAAGGTGGTTTTCCTCCTTATAATTCCTATCTATAATTTTGTAGGGGAGCAATAAATATTCATATAATTAATAATATCTATATAGCCATAGTTTTTATAAAATTAAATATAAAAATGTATATAAAGTGTAAAATGTAGTTTAAAGTAATATAAATCCTCACATCAAAAGAGCCAAATAAAGCGAGATTTAAAGCGATTTCGTCTCGTTGATAAAATTAAATTAAAATTATTAATTAACGATTGTGTAATGCCATCCCAGTTCTCTGGTATTCCGTGTGAATTATCAGTTGTGCGCCGGATTCGGTTACTTCCCAGTTTTAAAGGGTCAAGTTGCTAGCAGCGAATATAACATTCTATGCATTTGTCTAACTAACCAGGCTCACTACGACAAAAACCTATTTTTTTCTAAAGTCTTCTAAAATCTAACACATTTCTATTTTTATAATTCCTATGATATATAATTCTTATACCCTAGGGAACCTCGATTGCCTTGATTGGAAAATCTTGGATACTTATGTGTAACACATTGAAATATAAAAATCACCTATATTTAAAGGGAGAGCAACCATAGTATTCATCTAAGGTACTCACATGTGCATTTTGGTATCTCTGCAGTATCAATGTCTGGATACACCTCCTGGTCCGTAGCACTGTAGATTCGAAGAATACTCGAAGGCCAAACTAGCGACCCTATTTTCGAGTATCCTACCGACTGCGCCAATTATGTAGGCTACAGGCAGGAGGATGCAAAGTAAACCAAAATGCTTTTGGTTCTAAATTTAATTAAATATAAAAATTACATTTTAAGTTTCCTACATGCTAAATAACCTAATGGGTGACAACGGTTCGATGTGAGAACCAGAAGTGACGGTGTGGGGGAAAGCTATATAATGTTAAAAGTCAGAAAGAGAGGGCATGATGTGCTGCGTCAGCGCCTCGTGACTCGCTCCTGCGGGCAGTTGGTATGCACCACGACGTCATACGTAACATCCTACATAATATGTAGGTAAATAAAAGCTTGATTGCATTTGTAAATTTAATTTGCAAAATATTAAATATTAATCTGCGTAGTGCCCCATCCCTGCCAACTTGCGTCGGGTGCGGGCGACCCGACGCAAGCGCCCCGACTCAAGGTCGTATCAGCGCCGAGCTGACTATGTAAGTTCAATAATAACACCGCACTTACGTCTTATATTTTTTTTTTTTAAATGTATGATAAGACGAGCATGTCGTTCGTCTGATAGTAAACGTCACGCCTACCCATAACAATTGCAGTGCCACTTAGAATCTTTAATCCCATAAAAAGTACTGCGCGAAACTATTAGCATTACGCTCATCACCCCTAGATATCAGATTTTGAAGTTTCATATGCTCAGTAATTTCACTGGCTGCAATGCCCTTCAAACCAGAACACAGTAATGCTTGAGCACTACTGCGTGGCGGCAGAATGACTGGTAAAGCGGTGATACCTACCCAAACGGCCTCTCGCATTCGGGAGACCTACCACGAGTGGATATAATACTTAGTTTGGGAATTATTAAGCCAAGACCTTTTCGTTACGGTGCACATTTCTGCCCTGGTACCCTTACCTTTTTGATGTGAATTTAAAGACATTTTGTGTCAAAACAAAACCGCCTACATTTTTCGTTGTAGTACCTATAGGTACCCATAAATTAACTATGATTTTGCGTAAAAACATATTCATCGACTGGTATCCCTAAAATGCGTATAACCCTACCTAATGAAATGATAGGACATTCCGTGTTGTCATTTTACAGAAACATGCACTACAATTCGTATGGCTTATTTATTTATTTATTAAATTACAATTGTAAACTTACAGGCAAACCAAAGCGTTTACATTGTCATAAGTACCAGATACAAGACATTTAGAGATGCTACTAATAGGGTCAGCATTTATGTCAGCATTTTGGACATCGTTCATATTCGTTCGTTTTCGTTCGTATATATGATATTTATTCGTATGTATCGATAGTTATGATCTTTAAACACAAACATCGGATATGATATATTGCAAAAATCACTGGAAAACGTGATAAATGTTAATAAAATCAAGCCATAGATTACGAGACTGCGGACCACGAATATAAAATATATTCTATGAAACAAGAACTTAAGTAGGTACGAAACGTTATATTTGGGATATTTCGCTGTTTGACTTTTACAGTCCAAAATAGAACAAGTAACCATGTTTTAGTACGTCACCAATAAAATAACAATATCCAACCACATTTATAACACTTCACAAACGAATTAAATTTCCAAAAATATACTGTGAACTTATTTCATGAAAATATTATTTGACTCAACATTAAACTCACACAGATGGAAAGTCTCAAAATGATCGCATACGCAACGTGAGATAGAATATTATTATGTGCCTCGTTCTCCCCTAACTATGTGATCATGCACAAATACAATACAATACAATAACACTTTATTGCACACCAAAATAAATACAAAATAGAAAAAGAAAAAATAGGAAATAATAATGACAATATACATTAATTTGAGGTACAATGGGCGGCCTTATGGCTTAGAGCGATTTCTTCCAGACAACCATTGGATGGATAAAACAGGTATGAGAGACATCTCGTTCTGTTATTATTATTATTATCGTACTGACTGCTCAGGTATACTCTGTTCCAGACTAAATTCCGAATGAGTATCCGGAACAATCGTTTTCGGTAAAAAAGTCTCTAACGCTAAAACAAGAAATACAGCATTTAAAGGAAATGCGTTCCGATTAGTGGGCAATTATATTTGATATTTTTATTTTGTATCAATAAACTAAGTGTCTATAAAGTTTAGATTGGCTGAAAAAAAAAAAAATTTTTTTTTATTATGCAGAACATTTCAAATGGACGAAGATTTTAGAAGGGTGACAAAGCTGGTTTTGGTCAAAAACACAAGGTGGTTTCATGGCTAATATACTTAGATAGATCTCCAAGAAGCATACTTTTTTAGTTCTTATAAAAAGCAGCCATAGAAAGTACTTACGATTATTTAACCAACATTTCAAATGAATCAATTAGCTTACAATTGTTGAGTAGAAAATTAGTTATGTTGTTAGCCTTAGCGACGGCAAAGAACGTAAATACTATCACTAGCAAAAATCTCTAATATTAATACAGTAGTAGGTATATCATTATATCAGATTTGGTAATTTGTTTATTGGTTATTGGTCGAGCTCAACCTGTTTGAAATTTACCATTTTCATCAGAAACAGTGCTTGCCCAGCCGCCACATTATAATTCCTTCCACCTCGGTCGCTTCTAGTGTTGCCATAAGCGTCGATGTCATTCGGAAGACTGCCGGTTAGCCTGACGGTCAGTAGTTCTTTTATTCTTTTCACTAATGTCTATAACATATTGACGATAGATTCGACTTCCAATTTGTTAAATCGTTAATCTTGGAATTTGTTTTTTATTAAATTTTTAAGTATTTTCTGTACATAAAATGAAGCTGTTCATAATAAGAACCATACCTAATAAGAAATCAGTATTTTTTTCTACAACTTATCTTATTATTTGCTCGCAACATTGATTATACTCTCTGAACATCTACATGGTCAAAGATAAATCTCGGAAGACGAAGTCAAGATAATTAGATGATCAAACGAACTTACCTGAAGTGAAGTTCGATCCTTAATTATCTTGACTTCGTCGAAGAGATTTAAGTTCCCTCCCTTCCCTTATTTATTATTTCAACCCTTACTGTCAATGTTGCTCTTTCTCTAAAAATAATGAGCTTGAAACTGGGTAACGATACCGAGTCAGTATAGGAAAGAGATGCCTATATCTTTCTTTTACAACTGTGAATACTTGTGCGACTGGTGAGGCGTAGCAGGGCTACTACATGGTCAAAGATAAATCTCTTCGACGAAGTCAAGATAATTAAGGATCGAACTTCACTTCAGGTAAGTTCGTTTGATCATCTAATTAATAACGTCATCAAAATTTATAATTAACGTCTCTACAAGAATCACGTAACTGAAGGGTACGAAGTTTTCAACACACCTTTACTCCCGAACTCATAATTCTCTTTGACTGCAACTCAAATATCAGTAACTAACTCAAACTCAGCGTAGCTCAGTAAATAGTGAGCTACGAGTTATGAGTGAGTTAGCATAGTAACAGTAATATAATACAATTGTGATAATAACCATTGAAGAATGGATCATTTACCGTAAGTACGGAATCGATATCACCTAATTATTATGTGGTAATAATATATGAAGAGCTCTTTTGTATTCTACCACAGAATACTAAGGGACAGAAGCATAAGTCCGCAAAGAAATTTAAACAAATAACGACTCTTACTATATAGCAGATAACTGCTAGGCGAGCTACGCTACGAGCGCTAGTATTTTGCTAAAAAATATCTAATTTTAAATAGTTAGTAGGTTTGTTCCACTTGCCCTAACGTGAAATGGCGTTTTAATTTCGGGATAAGGGTCAATATTATTACAAAAAAAGTTTACACAAGGTTTAAAAGCGAGTCCACGTGGCGCTAGTGAACTTTTTCTTTTCTTTTTTTTGAGAGGAGTTTTGTCTTTATTCACAATGTCACTCCCGTAATTACAACTCAAACTACTAAACAGGTTTCATTCTTATCAAATAAAGTTTTAACAGCATCTTGGCCTCATATTGGAACTTGGTGAAGCCAAGATCAAAGAAAACTAACTTTTACTAACGTATGCTGTTACAACTCCCCACATCAACACTATTAGGCAATAATGCCCGTCGTTGGGCTTCGTTCCGTACACATTCAGTCAACACGTGATGCACATCTTCATTAAGTGTTTACCTGGAATGTCCGAAGCGAAGTCAGAGCAACGCCACGACATAATTCCTACTCATTTCTCCAATATCAAACCATGGGTAACGGGGAAGCTCGCATTGTATTGTCTTGTACCAGATTCCCTTAGACCGGGAACGCTCATCGAAGTATTCTTGCCAGCTATCTCGACACATCTCTTTGAATTTGCCTAGAGGCAAATATGTCGAGACCACAGAATAACAAGGGACAGAAGCATCACTCCGCAAAGAAATTTAAACAAATAGCGACTCTCGCTATGACGCAATAAAATTCAATTCAGCTCACGTAGCGCTGCATACCTACCAGTCATATTAACCTCCAGAGCGCCTCTCTTTCTATCGCATAGGTCTTATCTTTTCTGACGCGGCACGTGTAACGACGCGCGACCCACCGTCGGTGTACGGCTATGTACTTGTAGCTTCGTACCTACAGTGCGGAGTGCGCTAGGCCTGGTTCTACTTACCTACATATTCATATAGATAGGTAATTAATGTGTCTGAAAAGTTTATTTCTTGTACAGTATTTTATATGTAACTGAATGACGAGACGAGCTGGTCGTTTACCCGATGGTAAGCAATACGCCAGCCCATAATAATAACAGCACCACCCAGAACTTTGTTTGTAACTTTGTTATGAAAATTCCTGCGCGATGCTGCACTGCACTCGTCACCCTGAGACAATTAGCTGTTGAGTCTCATAATGCCCAGTATTTCGCTGGCTACAATGCCCTACAAACCGGAACACGGTAATGCTTGCGCACTACTGCTTGGCGGCTGAATAACTGGTAAAGTACTGTTTTACTGACGAGTTTGATAGGTATTTAGTTCTTTCACCCGCGGTTTCTCGGGATAAAAAGTAGCCTATGGCCTCTTCCAAAACCTAAACCTGCACACAAAATTTCATCAAAATCCGTATAGCACATAACGTGTCAGCATAAATCGTTTATGATTGGTCTATGATGATTAAGTTCGATGCGTTCTGAATTACGCACGATTCATTGTTTTTATTTTATTTTATTAAAGTATTAGATGTTTTTCTCGTGGTAGGTCTCTCGTATGCAGGAGGCCGTCTGGTAGGTACCACAGTTTTGCCAGTTATTCAGCCGCCAAGCAGTAGTACGCAAGCATTACTGTATTCCGGTTTGAAGGGCATTGTAGCCCGCGAAATTACTGGGCATATGATACTTAATATCTAATGTCTCGGGGTGATGAGCGCAATGCGCAGTACTTTTTATGGTATTAAAAGTTTTGGGTGGCACTGCATTTGTTATGGGCAGATTGGCGGTTACCATCAGGCGAACGACGTGTTCGTCTCATCACTGAGTTCCATTAAAAAAAACTGCCAGTAGTTAAACGCATGGCGTGTAGCCGGTGCCAAAGCTATCGAAATAAGTTAGTTCTCTTTGGCAAACTTGCGCAGTTTGTACGAGTCGGTGTTAGTAAGCGCAGCCAGTTGGAAAAGTTGTTAAACTACAATATTTTAACACCTGCACTGTGCAATAGAAGAAACTTTGTGTTGCGTTACTTTTTATAAATTGTAACTAGTTTTTAATTCTAATTGTAAATGTGTAAAGTTTGTTTGAAATACTTTCATATTTTTTACAAGCTTTTATTTAACGTACAATATTTCATTGTTTGGGTCAAATCTTGCAAGTTGAATCAGAAGCATTTCCTCTTATCCTACGGCGTTGAAGTTTTGCATACTTGTCAAAGTCCGATGACAATGAAATATTATGGGGACAGCCAGCTTATCCGATGATGGAGCCGGAGGATGGGCAATGGAACTCCTTGACGGATAATCGTATCTAAAGGGCTCATTTTAATCGGTTTTGTTAAAAGCTTGTCTTAAAAATGTATTCTTCAACAAAACATTTTGTTCCTGTATTTGTTTACTCGTGTGTGTCGTCTTTTCTGCAGATTTACCCAAGTTACCTAAACACAATTCAGAGATTTTGTTTGAGTTTGTGTAAGGCATTTAGGCCTTCAATCCACTTTTAACCGACTTCAAATAATTAATTTTTAGAAAAAAACAAAAACCGACTTCAATGTATCTTCGAAGTCCAAAGTCACATATCGATGAAATTTATATGGGACCACTTCGGAGCTATACTGAACCCAACGCAAAAAGAATTTTCCAAATCGGTTCACAAATGACTTCAGTAGTGAATTCAGTAGTTTTTGCGTGAAAGAGTAACAAAGGTACATCCATACATCCATTCCTACAAACTTTCGCGTTTATAATATTACTAGCTGCGCCCTGCGGTTTCACCCGCGGTTTCCCGGGCGCCTATGTGTAATTCTGATGTGTAAGCTATTTTATTGTAAAGCTTCATCAAAATCCATTCAGTAGTTTTTGCGTGAAAGAGTAACAAAGGTACATCCATACATCCATTCTTACCTATTCACTCTAGCCTTGAAGACGCCCAAATTATAGTTTTCAGGAAACAGAGAAGACGGCAAGGAATTCCATGCCTTAGCAGTACGCACTATAAACGTGGAACCAAAACGCTTCGTTCGAGTTGGCGGAATGTCTACTATATAGGGATGATATTTGGCCGACTTTCTGCTCGTACTATTCTGCCGCAGTAGTGCTCAAGCATTACTGTGTTCCGGTTTGAAGGGCATTGTAGCCAGCGAAATTACTGGGCATTATGGGACTTAAAGAGCTAATTGTCTTAGGATGACGAGCGCATTGCAGTGCCGCGAAAGATTTTGCAAAACTAATTGTTATACATAGGCAGGCGTATTGTTTACCATCAGGTGAAGGCCCTGTTAGTCTCGTTAATCAGTTACATTAACAGAAACTGCGTAATTTTATTTAACGACAAATATTTCAAAGTGAAACTCTCATTCCTCACTCCAGTTTCTCAACAATAATTGTTATTTCTTTCCCGAATAGCAGATGTTATCGTCCCATCGATTTCATTTTAACAATATTTTATGTTTGGCAAAGTACCGTCATTATGTCCCTGCCCAAACGGGCAAAACAAGCCATTGTCGAGGCAATTCCGCGCATAATTTATTTAGTTCAGTCATAATCAATACCTAACCTAAATTTTAACCGCAAGGTACAACATAACAGTAAGGGCGACGCCGTCAACGCGACGTGCCCTTTGCCGTGACATTGATGGAAAGTTTGTCTTGATTTCTAGACACATTTTATTTGATGAAGTTACCTTATATACGTTAAAGCAGGCCTAGCGCACTCCGCACTGTAGGTATGAAGCTACAAGTACATAGCCGGACACCGTCGGCGGGGTGGCGCGTCTTTACACGTGCCGCGTCAGAAGAGATAAGAGCTATGCGATAAAAAGAGAGACGCTCTGTAGGTTAATATGATTGGTAGGTATGCAGCGCTACGCGAACTGTATTGAATTTTATTGCGTCATAGTTAGAGTCGCTATTTGTTTACATTTCTTTTCGGAGTGATGCTTCTGTCCCTTAGTACTGTGGTTATAGCTTAGAACTATTTTTAGCCGACTTTTAACCAAGGTTCTCAATTCGATTGTATTTTTTTTCTTTTCTGTTTGTTACCTCGAAACTTAGTCATTTATAACTGATTTGGAAAATTCAAGCTTTAACATGGTCCCATATAAGACGAAGGACTTCAAAGATACATCAGGGTTTTTTTGTTATTAATGTATTTCCTTAACCAGTACCCGCATCTTGCGTCATTTTTTTTAATACAAAAGAAATAACAGTACCTAGTTGTTTCCTGTGAACGAGATGCATGAGCTAGCCGGCCCAATACAAAAAGCATTTGTGTCTGTAACCGAACCTAAACGGGGTAACCGACCTATTAATCCATAATTCCCCACACATGTATATATACTATATATCCTGCAAACCCGTATATTGTCCTTTTTTGTCTCACTATACATAATTATTATCTATCTGAACAAATTTTTTTGTAGGAAATAACTTAAACAATTTATATAGGGAGACTTATAATTGGCTGTTTTAGTGTAACCTTTTAAATATTATTACTATTTTATCTTATCATTATGCTGTTGGTTGCTTCTAAATAAATAAAATTAAATAAATAAATACCTCCCCCATTTAGCATTCATTTACCTAACTTAACTAATTTATTTATATCAGAACGTAATATACTTTTGAATTAATATATCTACATGGATGTCTTACATCGCCTGGCAATTTAGTTGTACGTACAACAAAGAAGCTATTATTTTTTTCCGACACCATTCAGCTTGTCTGGCATCGCAACCTTCGTTACACGTTTTTAATAAAGACTTTCCTCAAAATAACGATCATAAATCAGTTTTGGTGGAATAATTTTGTACACCCTCTAATTGCTTATAAGAAAAGCAACAGTTCTCGTTTCTTAATTTATTGATTCCATTATTTTGGCTTCTCAATCCGGTTCTCTGGATCTTTACTCGTGGTAGGTCTTTTGTATGCGAGAATGCGTTTGGGTTGGTATCACCGGTTAGCCAGTTATTCAGCCGCCAAGCGGTAGTGTGCAAGCATTACTGTGTTCCGGTTGAAGGGCATTGTAGCCAGTAAAATAACAGGACAAAATAATATGGCACGTTATTTATACTACGACAAAATTTAAACGTGGCAACACTGCACATTTTTTTTCGTCCTCTCTCTGTTTTTTTACAACTTTACTTGACGAGTGTGATCAAATTAATTCATTAAAATAAGGCTAATTCGAGTTTTCAAAAATAATAATAAGATTTGTTTTACATAGTGCCCAAACATTTTATTCAGTGTCTTTATTAGCCTTTTTTTTACTAGCAACTGCGTTTGCGATATTAATATAATAAAAAAACAGCCTATGTCACTCAGGGATAGTGTAGCTTTATATCGTGAGAGAATTTGCAAAATCGGATCAGTAGTTCCAGAGATTACCCCCTACAAACATACATACAAACGATTTTACCTCTCTATAATATTGGTATAGATTTATTAATTACGACTTAGATATTGTCAATACAGTACATATTCCCATCATGTTTTAAACTTAAGTACTTACCTAATTAGAAGCCAGCAAATTGTGGAAGATGAATAAATACTTTTATTATTATTATTATTAGTTTGGTGGTACAACAGCTTACAAATAGTTTAGTAAATAATAATAATAAAGAATATGAAGGGAAATGTTATAATGTATGTATAAGAAATTCTTCTATAGTAGTATAATAATATACTAAAATAATAATTCATAGTATAATAATTAATTTAGATTTATTTAGTCTTGCATTATACGGGGTCGTTGAAATTACGATATAGCAACACCGAACAAAGTGAAAAAAAAAAGTTTTTTGTGTGGAATCGTCGTATTTCGCGTAAGTGTCCTTACTGCATAAGTCATTGCTCAGTGCTCACCTCTATTCCATCGCCCTTGTGACGGATATCCATAAATATGTTAATTTTGTTAAACTGCAGCCTGATGGGGACTTTGTATCAGCGGTAATAAAATGATTTTCATAACAACGTTCATTACGAAATTAAACCAAAATACATTGGATTATTTGGCATGAATTTTGCAAAGTAGGTTAATGTTAGCAAACTATTGAATAACTAGCTTTGCACTGCGGCTTCACCCGCGGGGCGCAGTAAAAAGTAGCCTATGTTCTATTCGAGCACTAGAACCTACACACCAAATTCCATCGAAATCTGTTCAGTAGACTGATTGCGTAACAAACATCCATCCATCCATCCTCACAAAATTTCGTATTTATCATGTTAGTGGAACAGGATTCATTCAGGAAAAAAATCGAAAGCATTTGTTTCGTGTCTGGGTGTTGTGGGACCATGGTCCTCATAATTCCTGGTTCCTTAGATACAGGGAATCCTAGTTAGGGGCCAGGATCTATGTATGTGATCGTTGGGCGCTATTTATTTATTTTTTATTTTATTGTATAATACCCCTATTATTTGCTTGTCTTGTAAGAGCGAGTGTGGCTCAGTGGGAGAACGTGCGACTTTCGCTCCGACGCACCCGAGTTCGAATCCCGCTGGTCTCGCACCACTGACTTTCTTAAGTTATGTGCGGATTTAACACTCGCTTTAAAAACGGTGAAGGAAAACATCGTGAGGAAACCGGCATGTCCAAGAATTTATCACAAAAATTCAAGGACATGTGACATCCACTAACCCAGCGTGGTGGATTATGGCCCATACTCTCTCTATGAGAGAAGGCCCGTATCCCAGCAGTGGGAACGTGATGGGCTGATGATGATGATTTGCTTGTCAGAGGAGATGTATTGATTGTGTTGAAAACTAGGTGTTGACACATCTGTATCTTGGCAGTTAGCTTCTTCCCAGTTTTGTCCTGGCTCTTGTACAAAGGTAAATTAAATTGAGTGGAATTAACAATAATATCAGTTTTAAATTAATTAATGGGCAAATGCCTTTATTATTGAAAACAACTCTACATTCTACTTACTGTAACTAACCAACTACTTACAAGGGAGAAGCAATTAGACAACCCACAGACCATTAATGGCCTATAGATAGCTCAAATGCTCCAACCCACTACCAGTGCGTGGTACCTCAATTAATAAATTAATTAATTACAATAATATAACAATTTAAGAATTGATAAAATTACTCAAGTTTATTAATTCTTACATTGTAATATTATTGTAAATTATAGCAAATGTATAATTAGGTTAAGCTTTGTATTACAGTAGGTGAGTGATTAGATAAATATCGTACATGTTCAACAAATGGAAACAGGAATTATTTCCAGAGAAGGCAAAGCATAATTATTGTTTAAAAAAAACCGGCCAAGTGCGAGTCCGAATCGCGCACGAAGGGTTCTGTACCATTTGCTATAAAAACGGCAAAAAATCACGTTTATTGTATGAGAGCCTCCATAATTATTTAATATATTCTGGTTTTTAAACGACTTCAAAAAAGGAGAAAGTTCTCTATTCGATTGTATTATTTTTATGTTTGTTACCGCAGCACTCCGTCGTTCATGAACCGATTTGGAAAATTATATATAACCGATTTGGAAAGTTATATAGTACAACAATAGCAACATAAATACATATATCATCTGTGAAATTTCAACTATCTAACTATCACGGTTCATGAGATGCAGCCTGGTGACAGACGAATAGATGGACAGACAGCGGAGTCTTAGTAATAGGGTCCCGTTTTACCCTTTGGGTACTAATAAACCAATGTACCAGCGTTTATTTTGTGCGCTATGGTGATGTGTTAGGGTGTGTAAGGGTATGTGAGGTTGTAGATATATTTAAGTGTGAGGATGATAATGTGTATAGTGCATAGTAGTTCCAATTACTGTCTACTTGTCTAGGCGTCACGTGTAGTTGTCACGCTTTGTTAGTGCCAAAATGAACTTATCAAACTAATGCCTCATCAAACTAATGGTGCATTAAGTAACAGATATGTGACGTCATAATCCCCATCGTGACAGACGGGTCTTTGGCGAATGGAGAACACGTGTCAATGAAGATACTGTCTCTTGATGATAATGGCCAATGATAGATACCACGTCTGAATAGCATTGTTGAATTGACAATAACTGACAAGCTTTATGTATTATCTATTTAGCGCAAGGTGTAAACTCGTGGTAGGTCTCTAGTATCGGTTTCGGTTTGAAGGGCATTGTAGCCAGTGAAATTACCGGCCTTGTGAGACAATATCTGATGTTTCGGGGTATTTTTTTTTTTAGCCTAATAGAATAGTTTGGCCACTATCTCGCTTGATGTGTAGCGATGATGTGGCCTAAGATGGAGCACATAGATCTAGAGACAGACGGCAGTTGAGCGGCTGCTCAGACCCGTCTCTCCTATGGTTCACCGAACATCATCCCGAAACACAACTAGGTCGCTTGACGGCATGGCTTTGACTTTTTTTTTGGCTTTTGGTAATGAGCGCAATCCAAAGTTCTTGGTGTCAATGAAATTGTTATGGGCAGGCGTGGCGCTTACCATCAGGCAAACGTCTTGATCGTCTCATCGCTAGAAGCTCAGCAAGTACCTTGACTTGGCCTACGAGGTAACCGCCATGTCGGATGTTGACTCGACGATCATTGTCCCGATAGTTGTATCAACGAACGGCCTTATAGCGAAGAACCTGGACCAACAACTCAAGAGGCTCTCGCTAGACGGTTGGATCAAGGATCAGATATACTCCTTGACACGGCACGGCGTATAGTCAAGAGGTTCCTCACTGCAGCCCTAACCACCGGTAGTTTGGGCCCTGCCCCACTGCCAGCGGCCAACTAGGTTTAGGTTTTTATAGCATTTTTGTATTATGAAAAACGTATGGGTACAAGGCACCTACTATAATAGTTGTTAGCATACAAGCTAGACGCATCTAAGAAGAAAAATAAATTTCTGAAAATCAATAACATAGTTTTATTAACTTACAAAAACTAAAACCTTAGAAAATTATATTGGATCAAATATCTCCAATGAATAGGAATAGAATAGAAAAGAATAGAATATACTTTATTTGCTTGAATGTGAGTACAATACAGATGTTATATATAATTATTAGTAACTGTCACATTTCGCCAATTTAATGGCATGCAAAATCTTATTATAAGGATTGAGAAATCTTATTATATTTCCAAATTTATTATTCATGCATCATGCTCATGCAACAAACAGATATAAATAATACAATATTAATACTACTTAATCACAAAAGGCAATACAAAATTATATCAAATTTATATCAGATTAAATTAAAGTAGTCATCCAGTGAGTAAAAACTGTGATGCAGCAGCCAGGCTCTTAGCTTTTATTTAAATCTAGCAATAGGCATTTGTTTAATATGTTGAGGTAATTTATTATATATCTTTATCGACATTGACAAACTACTTCTCTGGTAAAGCGCAGTTCTGTAAGCATAACTATCCACTAATCTTTCTCTGTTCCTTGTATTACGAGGAAAAACTTCACTTGCTTTTGAATACATATAACCATGTTGTTTAACGTAGTTTAGTTATTTACAAAATTCTAAAATCCAGCAAATCCAGTCGTTTAAAGCGAACTAGTAACGTCTAAAACCCATGCCCGGCAATTTCACCTTGATTCCCACTTGATGACTTCTCATTCCCATACCGATACGACCAACTTACAAAGACCCCAGCCGCTGTTTTGCTGAAATAAATGAAGTTACTGATTTAGACAGAGTCGGTGGACGTTAAAGCTCAATTTAAAGTGGTTGTGGTATCGCTAAGCAAGTATTGATTGTTATAGAAGATAGGCTTAAATAGAATGTCGGTTGTAGTTGTTTATTTGTAGTATTTAATTGGTTCTGCTTTGAACAATAATATTTGTTAACTAATTGACGTGAGGTTATCGGCTATTTGATTGCCACAGGCAGGACAGTATTGTCAACAAGCAGTTTGTCTACGCGCAAAGCCTAATACTTAAAAAAAACTGTTCTCCTCTAACTTGGCCTTGTCTATACTTTTCAATACATTCGTCCTTTATAACCAACTAGCGACCCGCCCCGGCTTCGCACGGTTATTATACATATAAACCTTCCTCTTCAATCACTCTATCTATTAAAAAAAACCGCATCAAAATCCGTTGCGTAGTTTTAAAGATTTAAGCATACATAGCGATATAGGGATATAGGGACAGAGAAAGCGACTTTGTTTTATACTATGTAGTGATTTTGCATCTTTTATTGAAAAACCACTTGAGACCTGAGAGGAGAGGAGGATTTCCACGACAGAGTTCTATTGTAGACAAATTTAATTGACCTAATGAGTACTTACATTATAATCTGACCTCACCTAGGTATATATTTTTTAAACTTGCTACCCAAAATTCGATAATGCGTGCATGAGGGTGTGTGTGAGTGTGTGTGTTTGTTTTATAACGGCATCTTGCATACGACCTAGCAGCACTAGCAGTGATAAAGTCCGAAGAAAAATATGTGTAGCTCTGCTATAAATACGGTCCAAGTCTCTTGAAAACTATATATTTCTTTCAAATACAAATTGTCCTGAAAACTATATATTTCTTTTACATACGAGTGCAGATAAATTATCCTGGAAACTAAAGATATATTTCTTAGGGTAAAATTGTTAACAGGGCGAGTGGGAGTTGCCTATGACAATTTAGGTTACTAGTTAGTGTTTTACTTGCAAAAAAATATGATTCTACCCGATTTTCTTTCGATTGTCAAGTTTATTTAGTAACTAAATGAACTAGGGGTTAAAAATACGTTCAAATAACCAACTAAAATTTAGTTGGTTCGTAAAAAGGAGGGGTTTTATAAGTTTGACCACTATGTGTGTGTGTGTGTGTGTTTGACCTCTAAAGTCACAAAACACATTGGAGTTTTGTGACTTTTATTTTATTTTTCATTATATGCCTATGTCTACTATGTGTCATAATTGTGTCTATGTTATTTGGTGTGCAATAAAGTGTTATTGTATTGTATTGTATTGTATATGGCATAGCAAGCTCTAAAAGTCAGTGGCAAGGAATTATTAATCCCCAGAATTTTGGTATATAAATCTGTGTTGCTGTAACTACAGCGTAAATTACTCTTACTTTACCCTGAAGACCAATTTCGGTCAGAACTAGGTCCGGCCAAGGGAAATAATAAATTGTTGTGAATATATGCGAGCTTTCAAAATTTTTACTAATTGCTGCCTATTTACTAGCTGTGTCGCGCGGTTTTACACAAGCCGATGAAGTTCTATCTGTTATGCCTAACTAGGATTCCCTGTATCTAGGGAACCAGGAATTATGAGGACCATGGTCCTACAGCACCCAGGCACGTAACAAATACTTGCGCTTTTTTTTTCTGTTCACAAACATTTGTCCCGTCGTGGGATCGAACCCGCAACCTCAGTGGTGTATGAGATTTGAGCCAACCTGCCCAACCACTGCAACACAAAGGCTGTCAAAAGTTACTAACACACACACAAACTTTCGCATTTATGATATTAGTGTCATGTAATCATATTTGTTTAATTTTTAAGGGTTCTGCACAATATTATTAACAATATTATGTAGGTACATAATTTTATAAGTATAAAAAATAAAATAAATTAAATGTAAAAAACAAAAATTACATAAACATACATTTTGTTGTACACCGCCGTCTACTTCTTCTTCCGATACTGTCCATCCAAAAGTTGTCTGGAAGAGATCGCTTCAAACGATAAGACCGCCCATTCTACATAGTTAAACTATATTATTGTCTATTTCTGTAAATTGTTATAGAATAATGACTTTTTGTATTTTGTATTTTGCATGTGCCTATGCCTAGTCGTGTTTCGGGATGATGTTCGGTGAACCATCGGGGAGACGGGTCTGAGCAGCCGCTCAACTGCCGTCTCTCTCTAGATCTATGTGTTTCATCTTAGGCCACATCATCGCTTCACATCAGGCGAGATAGTGGCCAAACATGGATCTATTAAGCGTAAAAAAAAACATTTTAGTATTAAAATCAATAATAATATTTTAAATTGTTTTGTGCTAGTGAATTGTATTCAAACTCTGTTCAAACTATCATTTATATTTTTTTCCAACAACTATTATACCAATAGTTTTAAAGTATGTTTATTCTAGAAAAGTCACACCCACTCGAATTCAAATTAAGCTTGATAACATTACTGACTGGAAAAGTTTAACCACAATAGATTAGCTACAGATGAATAGGTACTTGAACTTTGGCCATAGACATGAATAGCACTTCATGTTTGTCATAGGATGCATTCATGATAGCGGCTTCCGGAGAACAAGAGAGGAATGGAATCGCTGTTCGTATAGTTTTAACGCAAAATATGTTTTTAAATTATGAAGTTATTTTTTGACAAAGCGCTGTCATGTTTTTCAAATTATTAATTAAATTTTAAAAATATTATTGAGTCGATAAAATTCAATCTAGATCATCTAGATTTTAGAAATTCGACAATTGAAATCAGCGCTAGCGGTTTCAATGGTATATAAAATGAATCAAACTATAGAAATGCTAGTGTAATAAATAAATAAATGTTTAACGGCATCATACTCTAATTAATATTATAAATGTGAAAGTTTGTGGGGGTGGATGGATGTTCGTTACTTAATCACGCAAAAACTACTGAACGGATTATGACAAAATTTGGTCCTTGAAAAGGATATACGATATTTTATATCTCGAAAAACCGCGGTTGAAACCACCAGAAGCAATTAGTTTTTAACATTTAGTAATAATATTTTGTTAATAGTGTTTTTCCTTAATCTGGATATCAGTTGTTAGCACATCCAGTGCATGATGCCAATATTGTAGGGCCGTGCAAGGCTCTTCAATTCACAATTCTTGATGGCTACAAGTAAAACTTATAGGCAAATATGACATTGTCAGGCGCATCACTCTTGTAATGTAATGTTGTTGTTGTATGTTGTTTGTAATGTTGTTGTGTTGTATCCTTGTATGTATTGGAATAAAATTCATAAAATATACAAAGAAAGTCGTCTCTACGCATTTCTGTGCGCTATTAATTACAAGTCAACAAAAGTTTTGCATATAACATTATTTATTGTCCCATTGTCAGAGCCCAATACTTGTCGTTTGTTTGTCATTTCTTTATTTATCTATAAAAATATCATGTGATTATTTTGTGGACAAGAATTATTTGTGTGCACTACAACATGGATCTAAAAAAGATTTTAGGTAAGTGTGCAAGTAAGCTATTTAACTACTTTTATTTACACAATTATGTAAAAGGGTTTTACAATATTATTATAAAAGATAAAGCGTTGCTGACATTGTATTATATTTTTTTATGGTACTGGGTGATAAGGCGAGCAAGTCGTTTGCCTGATGGTAAGCGCCACGCCTGCCTATAACAATTGCAGTGCCATCCAGAACTTTTAATAGCATAAAAAGAACTGTGTAGCCTTGCATTGCGCTCAACACCCCGAGACATATCGTGTTTCGTGATGATGTTCGGTGAACCATCGGGGAGATGGGTCTGATCAGCCGCTCAACTGCCGTCTCTCTCTAGATCTATGTGCTCCATCTTAGGCCACATCATCGCTTCACATCGGGCGAGATAGTAGCCAAACATAGATGTATAAAGTGTAAAAAAAAAGACATCAGATATTAAAAAAGTATTAAATTATTAAAAAGATGCTGATATTGTATTAGGTTATTTTAATTTTATTTGACTGATTATTTTGTTTGTTGATTATTTATTTGATTGGTGACTGATTGATTTTATTTTATTTGAACTTGTGGTTTTGTTATTTCGACGAACTAATCATTATAATAACTAAATATTATTTAAGTATTTTGACTAACTTTATATATTAATGGGTATTGAATTTTCTGAAAATAAATGGATTTAATTATTTTAAGCCTTGTCTCTTAGTAGAATCATAATAACAAAATAGATTATAATATCGATAAAAATCGAGTAAAATATTTTGTCATTCTCTCCTCCGCTTATTTCATAAGGAGTTATGTGTGGATAGTACTGCAATATGTATTAAAAAAAATGATTCCGTTTCTACAGTTTACTCTGACTTTAGTGACCATGATAGTTTAAAAACTGAATACAAGTCATTTTTAACCGACTTCAAAAAAGGGGGAGATTCTCTGTTGGATTTTTTTATGTTTGTTACATCAGAACTCCGTCATTTATGAACTGATTTGAAAAAATCTTTTTGCGTTGGGCTCAGTATAGCTACGAAGTGGTTCCGTATAAATTTCATCGATATTTGACCTTGAACTTCGAAGATACATTGTAGAAGGTTTATGTTTTTTTTTCTAAAAATTAATTATAAATTTATAGTTAATTGACTTTCTTTTGACCACTAGCTCACCTGATGGTAAGTGACGATGTGGTCAACAATATAGCATGCTTGCCAAGACATTACTATATTCTGTTCGCTCGTGACATGAATATTCCTAGATTGTAACTATCGAGAAAGACTGGCTCCGGCAGGAAGTTTCACTCGTCACAATTCAAAAGTCACACTCGTCTAGGCCGGTCGGCCCATTTATGGGTCTAGAGTCTAAATGTAAATAAATATTTTCTTCTTGTTTTAGCTATTGCCATCCTGTTCACCATCATCAAGAGGTCTTCAAGCACCACCCACTGTGATATAGATGGCAGCAGTTGCACCTACACAGTCATCTGCAAAAACTACCCCGGCAGCGTTATCAACAACCCGACATGCAACGACGAGCCTAACGTCACCTTCCTCATGAAGTCTTCTACTGCCAACGTCGTCACCACCGGCTTCTTCGGATCCACAAACTTTGACTCAAGAGTTAGGATCATTCGAGCCGTCAACAGCACGTGGTCGACTCTAGGATCCTTAGCTTTCAGATACTACTCCAAAGTAAAACGCATAGACCTATCCGGAAACTATATTGCCGATATACAAGATGAAGCATTCAGAACTTTGATACCACTTAACTATTTAAATCTGTCTGATAACATCATCGCAGAATTGCATCCCAAATCATTATTGATTACAGAATCTAAGAATACGGATTTACAAACACTGGACTTGTCTAATAACAGATTATCGTTCATGTCCGATGAGATTTTGTCACACCTGCCCAATTTAATATCTCTATATTTACGAGGGAATCAGTTAAAGACCCTATCAGACAATTGCTTCGGCAACCAAAAGTATTTGATTACTTTGCAACTACAGAATAATTTCATAGAACGACTGAACATGTCTCTTATTAACTTGAAACAGTTGAAATACCTTGATTTATCGTATAATTATTTGAAAACAATATCTGGTTATGAAACAAATAGATTGCAAGCTCTAGAGAAAATAAATATTTCAAATAATGTTTTGCAGACTATTGAGAGTAATTGTTTTGTGCAATCTTCGAATCTAAAAGTCGTTGACTTGAGTTTTAACTTGATCAGTTCAACTATAGATAACATTTTGTTTGCTGCAAATAATAAACTGGAATATCTAGACTTGTACACTAATTTTATTACAAACATTGAAGGAAACAGCTTTAAGCATAACCAACTGTATTACCTTAATTTAGTAAGCAACAGAATTTCTGGGGCAATTAAAGATAACACTCTCGCTGGCTTGGCTAATATAACAAAACTGGATCTTTCGCGACAAAATTTAACGGCTGTAAATAACTATGCCTTTACAGGTATGAACATGTTACTTCAATTAAACTTGAGCAGGAATCACATCAATAATATTGAAAGTTCTGCATTTATTAACTCTTCAGTGAATATTGTAGACGTTTCTTACAACACAATATCTAAACTGAATTTCTTAAACAACACTCTGTATAATTTAACCGAGCTATATGTAAATAATAATAATATTACGGTTTTATACAAAGACACGTTCAAAAATCAAATGATATTAAAAAAACTGGACTTATCAGGTAACAACATAATATTGATTGAGAGAAACTCACTACCGTTACAAAATTTGCAATACCTATTCCTACAAAACAGTCGTTTAAATGGAGCATTAAAATGCAACATGTTAAGTCCAGCGAGGTTCTTGCGATTCTTAGATTTAAGTTACTACAATATAAGCTATATTGACAATTCGACCTTCATAGACATGCCAGTTCTTACCCGACTAAATATATCACATAATAGTATAGAAAAAATTGAGCCGGACAATTTTGAAGGGATGGACAATCTGTATAGTTTTGACATATCTTATAATAACTTAGCAGATTTGCAGTTTAATAACAGCCTATTGACGAACTTGAAAGCAGCGTATTTGAACAATAACAAGCTTACAAACATCTCTAGAATATTCCCAAGAACGTGCAAGCTACTTTACCTTGATATGTCTCACAACGGATTGTCGGATGTTTCAAATGTCGATGCGATATTGTTTCCTGACCTTCAAAATTTACATCTCTCTCACAACAATATTGAAAACTTCAACAATCCGCACACCAACACACTTGAAAACTTACTAGATCTAGAACTCTCATCCAACAATATAAAGGACATCAATTTAAGCTATTACAAAAAACTGATGATTGTAGATTTAAGCAACAATCTGCTACGTGTTATAAACAACACCTTTTTCAAAAACATAGCTTTCGTACAATCTATCGATCTGAGCCGGAACAATATCAGCGATCTGCCCCCGGGCACTTTCCAAGACATGAGGAATTTGAAATTGTTGAATTTATCATCAAATTACATATCAAAGTTGCGATACGGCAGTCTCAAAGGGCTACACAGGACGGAGTTGTTGGACGTATCGAATAACAACATCGATTCACTAGACGTTAACGTTTTCCACGAATGTACGGAACTCAAAACTCTGATAATTGATTACAATCGAATAAAGACCCTTGATATCGAGAGGTTGGTACTCGTGACACAAAGGAAACTGAAGACTTTGAGCCTCGGGGGCAATCCGATTTCATGTCAAGAGATTATACGGAACACTACACTTAACGATCTTTCGTTTTATGGAATTAATCAAATCGAAGTGACTTCAATGCATAAAATATATCACGAAGATAATGTGAGAGGGATAAAATGCGGTGATAATGAATTAACGACTACGGTTAAACTTGAAGAGACGATTCAAGCTAAAAGTGAAAGTTCTTCGTCTCTGTTATGGATTAAAGTTTGGTGTTCAATTTTGACAGTAATAGCAGTAATAGCAATTGGAGGTACAGCATTGATAAAGTGGCGCAAGAAGACTGGTGAACAAGTTTTTTATAGAGAATCGAGAGTGCACTTAAGAACCTCTTCCGATGGTTCAGAATATAATAATATGCTAAATTGAGAAGAGTAATCAGCTGACCTACATTGAAAGTACCGCATCTACATCATGGAAAAATAAACGAAATGAATTACATTTGCTTGTCTAAAACATGCATAAAAAGGAAGATTCTACATAGGTGTATTAGGTTCCATCACTTTTCAGCGTACAAATACACTTATGTAAAAATATCTATGTTCTAGAAAACAAAATGATGTCTCTACTCTGTTAATTGAGTATAAGATTTTAAATTAACTCCGAAAACTATCTCAGCTTTATTTTTCTGTGTACACATATTTTTGGATTACAATCTAGACTCAAAACTGTATGATATTTAGTTATAGGTCTGTATTGATTGTAGTTTGTTTTGTGTATATAATAAAAATAAATAAATTAAATTTGTTTGTCAATCTAAAATAATCCAGTAGATTTTAATTACGTATTTTAGTCAAACTAAATACTTTTGTGATGATTATTATTGTGACTTTCCTTAGAGAATAAATGTTTTTTCAAAACAATCTTAACGATATTTATTTTCTCTAAAAAACATTGTTAATTATTTTTTTTTATTTTATTTATTTTTTTATTTTATTTAAATTCTAACAAATTATATTGCCTTATCATAAAACTCTTAAAAAGTTAGTTATTTTTATAATGCGAGTGAATGATTTTTTTGTCATATTTATCGTTAACTGTACTATTAATAATATATGTGCATATATTATATACTTATTATTTTGGTGTGATAATAAAGAGTTATTCTTCTTCTTCTTCCAATAATTCTGTGCGTCAACTCTAGGTATTATCACAGAATACATAGCATTATTGTACACACGTCCTGTGAATCATCTGTTTATATAATTAAGTAATTAAATTGCAAAACTTTTTATCTTTTTAGACCACGCACTGTTTCGTCGTTATCGAAATTCAACGAAGTATAAATAAACAGTGATAAAAGTTTAACAAGTTTATCACCAATAAGTAACTACCATACCATACATAAACGTATAACGCTTAATTATGCCCATAGAAGAAACATAACGACTGACTTGCATGTCTCATTACTAAGTTCCAAAAAAAAAATTGTAGTCACAGTCGTACATGGGATGAGTTTTTTTGGAGGGGTTCCCACAGACCCCATCAATATACAATTTACGATTAGAAATCCATCTATTTACTTATTTTTATCTAATTTTTTTGTAGGTCTCCGAAATTACTACATAAGGTTTATTTTCAGCTATCGAAAATATGACCATGTCTCTCAATTTCGTGCAAAGCTCAAGTGGCTGCCCATTTGCCTTCGTCGGAATATTTACATCCTTTCACTTCTATATACAATATCTTGTTCAATCCCTTTACTTCCTTATATTTGAAGGAACAATTTGAGTTCTTCCATTCTTCCAATTCTTGCTCTCTTAGGTCATCAGTAAACCTCCAGCTAAAAACACCTGTACATGGGTCTACTTTTTATGACCGGTCGTATGCGGTTCAAGCTGTGCGTCTCTGGAATGCGCTTCCGATCCCAATCAGGAAAGCACAGACACTAGCTAGTTTTAAAAGTCAAGTTGAAAAACCTAAACCTTACCCTGCCTACAAGTCACTGACACTGCTGGCAATTTATTTTATTAATAGTTTCCTTGCACGTTTTTATTTTATTTATTTTAATATATATATAAAGCTATGTATAACTTTATAACTTTTAAGGAAAGTAGAAATTGTGACGCGCGAAAAAAACGCGAGAGGAAGCGGGTAGACAGATATTTCTGCCCGTTATAACATCAACAATCCACCCGCTAAAACTTTAGTATCGTCGTGATCATGGTACTTGCAAACCAAATACTTGGTAAATATCCCGTTTCTAAATCAAATTCTAGTGTCAGTGACCATGTTAGTTTAAAAACGTACATATATAGATACAGTCTAGTTATTGGTCGACATAAACATGAAAAAAATATGTTATATATACCAAAGTACGACAAATATGATTACTATGGATAAGATGGTGATGGAAGTCCAGTTATTGGTCAATATAGGCAAGAGATTATTTTAACCAATTAGAATTCACGCCGCGGATATCTTTTTTCTTTTTTTTTTCTTAATGAAGTTTCTTAATAAGACACCTCAATAACATTACGATCTAGCCTAATAATATCAAAGAAAACTAAATATATAATACTTATAAGTAATATGAGTTTAACTTAAGCTGCTAAGTAGAGTATAACCAGGCCTAGCGCACTCCGCACTTTAGGTTCGAAGTTACAAGTTCATAGCCAGACACCGACGGCGGGTCGCGCGTCGTTACACGTGTCGCGTCAGAAGAGATAAGAGCTATGAGATAGAAAGAGAGGCACACTGTGGGCTAATATGACTGGTAGGTATGCAGCGCTACGCGAGCTGAATTGAATTTAATTGCGTCATAGAAAGAGTCGCTATTTGTTTAAATTTTTTTGCGGAGTGATGCTTCTGTCGCTTAGTATTCTATGGTATAACTAAGAATGTGTCCATTAACACTTTTCTTACTGTCTCTATTAAGGCGAAGACATCTTGTGTTCCTTATGGGTAGCACTATTATCACACACTGTCACTTCACTACACTAACTAAAAAGGATTTTGCCGCGGTTATCTGTCGTTGCGAATACGATATCGCGATACCGAACGGTTTCTCATTTACACTAAGCGCTGATTTCTACTTTACAAGTTGTTGATAAACTTTTAATGGACAAGATTGCACCGACGATGCCTTCTTATTTGTCGATGGTAGATAACAAGAATAAAAAACAACATATAGAAAAGTAACAACCAAAAAGTAAAAGACAAAGTGTCACATTGGGTGGTCATATTGCGTGTGTATAGTGGATCAAAATTGAGAACCACTACTCTATCTATTTTTTGTTATTTCTTCGAGTCCTAAAATAATACTAATTTTGGTGAAAAGAACAGCGGGTACGGATAGAATAAACTTGATTGTAAAATGATTTAGTGTAAAAGTACGTGAAGGTCTTTAAATTTGGAATATTTCAACCATTTATTTCGAACATATTGTAGTACCTTTTATAGTACCTATTATAGTACCTGTTATAGTACCTGTTATAGTACCTGTTATAGTACCTGTTATAGTACCTGTTATAGTACCTGTTATAGTACTTATCATAGTGCCTGTTATAGTACCTATTATAGTAACTAATATAGTACTTATTATAGTACTTATTGTAGTACTTATCATAGTACCTGCTATAGTACCTATTATTATTATTATTAGTACTTTTACCTGTCATCATAAAAGTCTGGTTTTTCTATGTATTTATATACTTACTATATATATATATTAATATATCATGTTTTAATCGTTTAAGTTTAAAATCATTTCATTCGTCCTACTTATTATCTACTGCGCACTATCCTCTTTAAAATGTTGTTTTCCCTACCTTATATTTGTCTGGAAGAGATTGCTGCTTAGCGATAAGACAGCCTATTGTACTCATTAATTATGTATTACCAACTGTTATTATGTTTTCTTTTTAAGTGCAATAAAGTGTTATCTATCTATCTATAGTAACTGTTATAGTACTTATTATAGTACCTAATATAGTACCGACTATAGTACCTGTTATAGTACCTATTATAGTACTTATAATAGTACCTTATAGTATCAATTATAGTACCCATTATAGTGCCTGATATAGTATCTGTTATGTAACTATTATAGTAAGCTGTAGGTAGGTATTTAGAATTGGCAAATAACGGACCTTTAGTCCAGAAAACATACTTAGTGTTCGTAAATTAGTGCGGATGAAGCCGCAGGTGGCAGATACTTAGTTCACAATTTATTGGACCAACATCCCGCAATGAAAAATGATGATGCGGTCGAGGATGGAGCACTCAGATCTATAAAATAACAATTCTCTATACAAGTATTTCTGGTATTATTATAATAATGAGAATATCTCAAGGGTCCATACGAAACAGAAGCGCGAATTCAAAAGAACGGGTAATTCATTTTGCAAATGTAATATGTTAAATAAGCATAATATCAGCATGGACGTAACCAGGAGAGGGCCGATGGGGCTAATCTAAAAGCAACAAGCAACACACCTGCCCATAACAGAACATTTCACGGTGGACATTCCTTGCGAGCGAGCGAGTGTGGCTCATTGGGGGCACGTACGACTTTCGATCCGACGCGACACACCCGACTTCAAATTTCGCTGGCCCCGCACTACTGGCTTTCTTAAGTTATGTGCCGATTTAACACTCGCTCTAAAAACAGTAAAGGAAAACATTGTGAGGAAACCAGCATGTCCGAGATTAATCACAAAAATTCAAGGACATAAATATGACATCCACCAATCCGCACTGGGCAAGCGTGGTGGATTATGGCCTGTACTCTCTTTGATGTGATGAGCTGATGATGATGATGATGATGATTACTCTAGCTACTATATAAATGCTTTGCTCCACTTTTATTATGCGCACTGCTAACGAGTAGAACTCCCTGCCGGAGTCAGTGTTTTCCGATAGATACAATCTAAGAATCTTCAAGTCTCGAGTCAACAGATAATATCTTTGCAAGCGTGCTGCAACGTTGAACACATCGTCACTTATCATCACAATGGTGACATAGTGGTCAAATGATAGATGATCATAGAAGACAAAGATGCTTGGAACATTCCACTTCTACAAAGTAACCAACTGGTACATAAGAAACATAACATTGTAAAACCCCAAAAAATTGTAACAAAATCTCTAAAAAAAAAATGCCCCTCAGTTTCTTGCCGTATCTTCTGAGTAGTGGTTCTTTTTCCGATACGGTGGTAGAGTCATTGTGATAATTTGACGTTCATAAGTGCGTCTGTGATGCCAAAATGATTAAAGAGATTTTGATTGATTGATTTGATTGAATGCAAGGTAATTAACAATATAAAAAAATCTTAGTATGAAAATTTCGTGAGTTTGATTCATTATACGTGCTTGAAACCTAGGTCGTCTAATTCGACAAACTACGTGAGTCCTAGCCGTTTTATTAAATATTTATAAAAAACAATCTGGTACTTATAAAAAACATACTCGAACTTGATGTATATATTGCTTACTATTTCCTCAGTATATTGTATGAGCTAAATATATATATATATTTATGAGACGGCCTTAGCCAATTACCTAATAAAATTAGTCTAAAATACAGCAAAAATAAAGTAATAAGTAAAAATATGTCAAACAATAATTACAAGATAATAAAAATTAAATTACAGATTATTTCAGTCAAAATTAATCAAATATTATTAAAATGTCATATTAAAATGTCATATAGTATGTAGGTACTCGAGTTCATGCGTATTCATGTGTGTTCGTTGTTCATGAGTATTCGAGTCCAATTAAGTACACGCGAGTACCAGGCTCAGATCCCGAGTGCCGAATTTAGTATGGAACTTGAGTACGACTAGTTTTTTTTATGAGTACCAAAATACTCGAATACCAATAAAACCAGACTGCGTACATCACTACATACAACCACGAACTCACCCAACATTCAGAATTTATAGACTGACCCCCGAAATGAAATCCTGGGTCCGTCCACAGATATTAGTATCATTTCTGAACGCCTGAATCCAAGTGGGGTAATTTTAGAAATAGGCTGAGTGTTTTGTAGCGGTGTAAAATGGAACTGGGTGATTTTATTTTAATGGCAACTTTAAGTGTGGAATTTGGTTTGGGTACCGTTATTGTATCTTCATTACATTAGGTACAATGTAGGTCATCGTTTCGCATACCTACGTACGTACAGAGGAATGGAGAATAGTTTAGAATGGCGGAGTAGACGTGGCAGACGCGCCGCGATCATACGATTGAACAATCGTAGTCATGTCAACGGCGTAGACGGTTCATCATCATCATCAGTCCATCACGTTCCCACTGCTGGGACACGGGCCTTCTGTCATAGAGAGAGAATGGGCCATAATCCACCACGCTGGCCCAGTGCGGGTTGGTGAATGTCACATGTCCTTGAGTTTTTGTGAAAAATTCTTGGACTTAAACGGTGAAGAAGGAAACATGCCGGTTTCCTCACGATGTTTTCCTTCATCATTTTAGAGCGAGTGTTAAATCCGCACATAGCTTAAGAAAGTCAGTGGTGTGGTGTCAGCGGGATTCGAACTCGGGTGCGTCGGATCGAAAGTCGCACGAGCTCCCACTGAGCCACACTCGCTCTCTCGCGTAGACGGTTATCCGCCGGAATTCGGCAGAATGCGTTCACACGAATTCCAGTGAATATAAGCACTTCAGTGTCATAAGTGTTATAACTATGTCATTACTTATTCAGTCATCCAATCTTATTGCCTATTTAAGGGATAATTTTAAGCATTTAACCTATTAAGGGATATTTTTATCATTTATGAATAGCGTTTTTAACTATTCAAATTAGTAAGAAATGTGACGAAATTTCGTTAAGTTGATTCCGTTGTGCCTGTATTGATGTTCCATTTACTTGTGTGTGATTGGCAACAACTTTTATACAAATTGTGTTGACCAATATTCTGATCTATTCATTTCTCTGCTTACGTATATTCATAACAAAAAAAAATACTGGTGGTAGGTTTCTCGTATGCGAGAGGCCGTCTGGGTAGGTCCGCTTTGCCAGTTATTCAGCCGCCAAGCAGTAGTGCGCGAGCATTACTGTGTTCCGGTTTGAAGGGCATTGTAGCCAGCGAAATTACTGAGCATTATGAGACTCAACAGCAACAGCAGTCTTAGGGTGACGAGCGCAGTGCAGTGCCGCGCAGGATTTGCAAAACAAATTTTGGGTGGTGCTGTTATTGTTAATGGGCTGGCGGATTGCTTACCATCAGGCAAACGTCCAGATCGTCTCGTCACTCAGTTTCATAAAAAAAAACATACAATCAAGACACGTGCGAAAAAGTAGCAAGGCTTTTTTTCTGTGTTATTGGAAACTAGGCTACTAATAAAAATTTAGAGACAATAAGTGACTGTGGCTAACTGGGATATGTTGTTTTTATGAGGCAAACTAAGATTATGATGATTTGGGATGAACTCATGTTTTACAAATTACAATGTGGGAGTATTCTAGGTATTGGGAAAACCCGCGTGATAAAATAACCACTATCAAACACGGATACGCGCGTCACGACGTGGGCTGTAAGTGTGTGTCATACCGACAGTGTGCAATAATCAAAGTCCAATATCAGTTGATATATTAAATAGACACAAAAATGCAATAGACACATAATAAAAATATATTAAAAATTGTAACTTAGGTTAAAATTACTTTGAAAAAGAAGGTAAGCATGTCTCTACCCTGAAACGCAATGAAAATTTGTAGTGTAGTCCCGCTGAATATTATGTAGGTTGTTGGTAGACTAATATTATATGTATGGGGGTTGATTGCAAATGTAAAATAAATTAAAATATATATAAGTAATCCCTCCGCTTGTTTTTTGAGTCGACACCTGATGATTTCCGCAACGTCACGCCTGATTCGATTGCATTGCATATACCTAGTTGTAAATTGACAAACAGCGCTGCGTTCACATTTACGATGTGAATGTGACCACAGCAAATGCTGAATTTACTCCTTTTGCAGTCAGACTGTAGGTACATTGTTTGTGTATAGTGATGAGAAGTAGATACTAATAATTTGAAGAAGCTGTGTACCTGTTGGATATTTTATATTATTATTTTTGTGTAGCTGTGGACAAAGATGTTTGGAGGGAGATGAGGACCTTTGCCCAGCAGTGGGACATAAAAGGTTGATATAATAATATAATAATAATATTTTATTATTATTATAATACAATTTTCATAGTATTAATAATCTAATGTTTACTGACTTGTAATGAATAATCTATATCTATACTTATAATAAAACTGTAACGAAGCGGTTACTGTACATTTAAGATATATTTGAAAATCTATTTTTTTAGGAGTATATGGTAGCAACAGAACCCAAAAATACAATTTTTAAATTGTCTGTCTGTCTGTCTGTCCGGGATAAACTCAGAAACTAGGGCACTAATTTGAATGCAGTTTTTTGAAATATGTTCTGTGGAGTCCGGCGCTACACATTGGCTTTGTTTCATCAAAATCGGTCCAGTAATATTGAAGTTATGACGCAATTTAGGAAAAAATATTAATGTCCACTATAAGTTGAACCACGGAACATACCGGACCCTTTGTGCACAAGGCTCAGCTTAAACTGGTTTGTACATGGGTTGACATGATGGTATTCTAAAAAATGCTTTGTAGAGTCCTAGGCCACATAACAAACTTCCTAATCCTATCTTAATCCTAATCTATGTCTATACATATAATAAAATCGTAGAACCCAAAAAATCTGTACTTGGAAGATATTCGAAAAAAAACAGCCAGGGCGATATAAAATGAGTAACTAAACATAAAACATATTAAAACAGTTTTTAAAATTTTTGTTTGTTTGTTTGTTTGGACTTCTATAACTTAAAAACCAATGACGGGATTTTAACGGCGTTTCCACGAATATGTTTAATTAAATTCTGATTTTAATATAGGCTATCGACATTTTGAAAAATCTACTTATGGGGGGGTTAAATGGGGGCCAAGTTAGTATGGAAAAAAGTTAGTAGATTATCCTAAAATCTTGAAACTCAGAATTAGTTTATATAATTAAAAATTAACGAATACGGGTCCAATATTTTTTGATATTTAACTTCTTTAAGCGAGGAAGATAGACAAAATGTAAAATTAGTATGAATTTAAAACGCTGTTTACACTATGAAAATAAATTAAATGCATACAAGTAAAGTTATATTTAAATTAAAAATATCATGATAGAAATATAATTTCAGCGTTTTTAGTAACTCTTAGAAAACAACTCGCAAACTTTACAAGAAAAGAACCATAATTATTTCAACCTTTGAAAATTCATTTATGCAATTGAAACTAGATGGCGCTAGGGGTCGCTAAAACATGCAAACGATTTTTTTATGTAGTGCACCACACACGGTGAATATAAATAAAACACCTTTTTTAAATTTGTTTAGTTTGACGTTACCTGCTTTTTTATGGTACTGGGGATATGAATGAGACTAACAAGTCGTTCGCCTGATGGTACGGGCTACGCCTGCCCATAGCAATAGCAGTGCCACCGAGATCTGAGTCATTGTCTTGACATCAGCTGATATTGAGTCTCATATGCCCAGTAATTACGCTGGCTACAATCCCCTTCAAACAGAAACACAGTAACGCTTGCGCACTACGGCTTGGAGGCAGAACTGGCAAAACGGGGTACCTACCTAGACGGCCTTCCGCATACGAGACACCTATCACGAGTAAACTTACGCCACCGTCCTTTACTCAAACATGGTCGTTTACCTGCAAAGTGATCGATTTTTTTTTGCGACCCGGAATCCTTCAGCTAACCTCTTGAAAACCCTCATCAGACCACAATTCTGGCGGTTTTTAGGTTTTGTCAAGAGGATGATTTTGCCAAAACTTTAATGTATGATGAAGTGCCAAACAACGACTTCAACGACAAACAAACTGGTCCAGTTAACAAACGACGAATTGGTGGGGGATCGGGTGTCTATCAGGAACATGATTTTGGCAGTATGTATGTACACCGTCCATGCCAGTAACAATGAATGCTACTATTTACGGTTGCTGATACACACTGTCTGCCCGCGGCGCTACCTCATTTGCGTTTCTCACAACAGTGAACTGTTCCTCAGAACAACGATGGTATTAAACACTTTCCACAACTTTCCACGTAGCCTGCAAAGCAAGGCGCCTTCTAAATGACGACCAAAATTGGGACGTAACTAACAAAAGCAGTCGTAAGTGATGCTCACGACGTATGCGCCATTTGTTTGCTTTAATTTTGGTGTTTTGTGGGCTCTCGAGCCCAGTGCAACTGTGGAAGTCCAGCCTATAATGTTTTGAGTGACATTGAACAGGACGTTGATGTATAGGACGACGATGAGGATGGTGGCAATTCACTACCGTACCCCGAAGAGTTTTTGAACTCTTTGAGTCCATCCGGACTTCCAGCGCACTCTATTAGATTAAAAATTTGGAATACAAAATTATGCTTTTTTGAAATTAGACCCCGCCGAATTTGGTAACTTCGGGTAGGTTAGTTGTGTAACAGAACTCGGCTGAAGATACTGTCGCTAGAGACGAACCTCACTGAGGCACTGAACCTCACTGAGGTAAACTGATAGCCCGTGGCGCTGGTGAGTCAGTTTACATATATAAGTATTCATCTCTCTCATCTCGAACCACTTTCCGTTCACATTCAAACGCGTGCAGTTTTGTGTGAGCGTCAGCTTTGCAATGACAATCAATAAGTCGCAAGACCAGACTCTCTAGGCCACGGCCGTTGATCTGAGGACAGGATATTTCTCACAGAGACAGCTGTACGAACCTTCTCACGGGCGACGTGATCCCAAAGTTTTTACGTGTTTGCTCCCTGTACAGTGTGTTTTTCAAATAACATGTGTTGTACACAATCTACAAAAAAGTCTCTACATCAGCGTTAAACGAAGTCCACGCGAACGAAGTCGCGGGCAACAGCTAGTTATGAATAAATACATATATGTCTATGTCTATGTTGGTTGTTATAGCAATAAATAATTTATTATAATCTTGTTATTAAAGTGAACTTGAACAGACGCAAAAATAAGTATCACAAACGAAATCTTTTCATCTCATTAATCACAAACGAATAAAAACCCTCATCCACTAAATGTGGGACAATAAGTGACTACGATAATAAAGGGAGATAGGGAATAAAAACCGGTGTCAAAACACAGATATAAAATCTCATTTAAGCACTCCGCAAAAAATAGCAGATGCTCGCCGTGATATGAAGTTATCTCCTGCAAAACAGGGTAGCTAGGAAAAAATAGTACAAGAGCTAGCGACAAAGTTTAAGGGACTTAGTCAGTGCTTTAAACTGAAACAAAGATTTTTTGCGACCGATAAATTTAAAAGCCCTACCCAGTTATAAGACGTGGTTCCAGGTGTAGATAAACACAGGAAGATAAAAGCTATTGCTGTTTGTGCAAGCAACCGCACATTACAGACTTTCATATTTCATTTTGAAAATGTTCAATGATAGCAGAAACGAGCGAAATTAGTCATAGTAATAAATTAGTCAACCTACATCGTATTATTAAGCGAAGAGAAAAAAATTAAAGAAATAAAAATGTTTTTTGTAGCACTATACTTAACATTTATATTTAACTAAAAGTGTAATAAAATTACAAAGGAAATAGGTACTACGATGAGACTATATATAAAAGATAAATACGATGAGACTACAGATAAGTTTAATTCTATACAGATATCACGTAGAAATTGGCGCGAGCTACTTCGTCGCTAGCTCCTCGCCTAACAGCTCCGTAAGTCATCAATCATCCGCGGAACAAACGAGTCCGCAATAATTCCTTGAGTGTACACGCCACTGAAATATTATGTTTGGATAGTCCTAGTAAAAAGGAGGAAAATGCCAAATAGAATTTATACGTATTTTCGTAAAACATTAATGTGTGACGTACTCAGATAAAGTTTTGGCTGTCTACTCGAAGGTGACGTAAGGCCGTGTCCCCATAAGGCTCACGGTGCGCTGCTAATTGTCGCTGACTGACTCTGAGCGGCGTATCGGTCGACAACTCATTGTCGAGTGCGAGTAGCGTATTAGCCGCGAAACGCTTGCGAACTCTTGGGAGGGACTGATCGGGTAACGTCAGCGCGCCGCAAAACTGAGCCGCCGACCGCGAGCGTCGTTCGCTGCGACTCAGCCGCTCACTAAATGAGTCGGTAAGCGAAACGCCGCAAACTGCGTACAGTACACGCTGTATGGACACTCAATTTAAAATATATAGGTAAACTAGAGGCAAACAGCTAGCTGCTCACCGTGAGTCCAATGGGGACGACTTTACAGTAGAATGTGGAATAAACATGGTAGCTTGCAGAGTCGTATACAAATAACTTGCAGATGTCCTTGGCAAGTGCGAAGCAGTGTCATTTGCAAGACTGGAACGTCTTGCAAATGACATAAGATGTTCATGTCACAAATATACTCTCACACACACACTTTCACACACACACACACACCCTCAGACGCTTTGACAGTCGAAAATGTTTAAAGTCAAGCTCTAAAAATCTAAAACCGTTTTTGGCTATCGGTTTCATTGTAATAAGTTATGATTAAAATATTTAAGGACCTTTAGTTTTTCTAAATAAATGTTTATCAATAATAAAGAGAAGAGCATTTCAAAAGCGGAACTATTGTCAGTAATTTTAATGCAACAAAATTGAGTTCCATCACTCTACACTTCGCGCTAGAAATGATATTTGTGCAGAACTGCAAGCATTTACTGGGTATTGTGGGACTATGGTCCTGGGATGGTTCCTCGTTCCCTACTACACAAGATAGTAGACGTACGTGGATAAGAAGTACGTAATCGTTGGGCGTTATAAAATATCTTTTTATTCAATTTTGCTCTTCTCTTTAATCAAGAACTATCCAGGTGTCAATTCAATATTAATTTAAATTTAATTATTTGTAATTACAATAATTTTCCAAGTTCTTAATATTTATATTATTTTATCAAAATAGTGACTGGGCAATGCAAAATGTGTTAATGAATTAAAATTACCATTGTGATGAAGTTTGAAATGTCAGATTTTCAAGAAAATCCTAATTTTCCGGGCAACTTTTTTAGTTTTTCTTTCCGCAAAAACCTAATTCGGACTACTACGAACAATTAAATCAGAACCACTTCCTCTTATCGTACGGAGTTGAAATTCTGCATACTTGTCAAAGTCCAATGACAATGCAATATTATGATGATGCAATGACAGCCGGCTGATCTGATGATGGAAACGGAAGGTGAGCAATGGAACTCCTTGAAGGATAATCGTAAACTACAAGTGTTTGGGCTTATTTTAATCTGCTCACGGTTCCGATAACGAATTTCTTAAAAGCTTGTCTTGTAACATATATTTGTAACAAAAATCTTGTTTATATATATAGATATAGATTAATGGTGCTGGCTGTATGTTTTAAATGTGTTACGCAACTTATCGTCTACGCCCAATGCTTGAGAGCCAGCGTATAAATATGTATTTTGCCGGTTGATATATTACAATTTGGTTTTGCTTTATCGCATCTTCCACTTTTGTCAGTTTTCCTTTTATGTTCCTCTCATTTTTGCTTCTTATGGTAAAACATCAAAGGAGTAAAGTATGTTATGGATCCCCACGTTTCCTTGAAGAAATCTGTGGTATTGGTTTTGTTTTAATAATGATGGAAGAATATTAGCTACTTTTGTCCAGCAGTGGGGATTGATTAAGGGCGTAGTAATTTTATAAAAAATTATTGCATTGTTTAAGCCTAATTATTTTCAAGTCATCATTCTAATTATTGTTATAATTAAAAAAAAAAACCATTTATTATTAATTTTAAAATGCAAAAACGTCACAAAATGCTAGAAATAAAGGGTTTTTTATTTTTGGTTTTTATTTATTTATTTTTTCGTTTTATTTTATGTAACTGGTGATGAGACGAGCAACTCCTTTGCCCGATGTTAACATTTATTAATAAATTTCCCTGGCTAAAATGCCCTCTGGAACGCAGTACTGCTTGGCAGCAGAATACGCAAAGCAGTGGTACCTAGATGGTCTCCCGCATCCGAGAAACGTATCGTAAAAGTTTTCAGGGTTTGGTACCATTAGTCTCAACTTAGATTATAGGGTATGTTATATCGAAATGGGTTAGGTGACTAAGAAGATACAGCCTCTTCGTAGGACGCGCTTTCATATACTGTGGAGGTCTTGGAAAAAATACAATTAGGGGCTTTCTCTGTCGTTCACGTGGACGAAGTCGCGGGAAAAAGCTAGTTAATAGGTACATACTTTTTACTACTTGTACTTGTCTTGACTACTTGTCTAAATGATGTTTAGTTTTGAAGATTAAAACTAGATGGCGCTAGCTAAAACACGCATACGCTTGTTGCCGTAAATCGATGTGACTGGCGCCAAATTTAAATTTTGTATATTTGAAATAGTTACCAAATAGTTTTACTGCATCCTGGGCTTCAATTCACTATGACAACTTGGCAAAATCACGTCGATTCCTTCAATAATAAACGACATCTCTATGACACATTCATATAATCTAAGATTGCCATTGAGGAATGACACTATAGAGTCCTTGACAGCGTAACACTTTTGGAAAGCAATAGTTTTTTGACAGTATTTTTGGAGTGTTCACCATACCTATGAAAAATTCTCCCATTCGCTTGAATGAAAATGTAACGTGTTCTGCGTTGCATTGCAGCCACTATAACTTCAAAAGTTCGTAGTTGGTCTGTAAAAGGTAGGACATCTGTACTATTCTGTACCCCAGAGTGAAAGATAAGTACCACGATGATTTACGAATTACAGCATTAATAGAGAATATGCATGTGATGTCGATAGTGGCGGCGGCGCTACAACGCAGAACACGAACGAGATGCGATAGGTACCTACATTTTTTACGGCACGCTTCATAGTGAATGTATAAATACAATACTTAAAGCCTCATAGACAGTCTTCCGAGAAATTCCTTTGCAACAAAATCTATGAAATTCGTGCAATCATTTTAATATTTTGTTGGTAACTAGTTTTTTATCTAGGATTAAACCAGTCAGATAATAAAAATAATTAAAGTAAATACATAGATGATACATTAATACAATAAACTTCATTATTTCCATTCAGATAGAATTTATAATTAAAGAACTATAATTATTTGACATAATTTACATGACCACAGCACAACTGAAACTTAGGATATAGGTAAATAAACACAATGTTGAAATAAAAATAAAATAAATAAACAAAAAGGCCCCTAACTAGGATTCCCTGTATCTAGGGAAAAACTATGAAGACCATGGTCTCACAATACCCAGACACAAAACAAATGTTTGCGCTTTATTTCTGTTACAAAAATTTGTCCCGTAGCGGGAATCAAACCCGCAACCTCAATGCTCATAAAAAACCATATTATAAAAACCTTAAAAGTACATGAAAAAAACAACTCGAAGTATTCTAAATAGCATAGTGTCTCAAAGTTCAAAAGTTCTTTATTCAGTTTTCGCATCACAGACGCACTTATGAACGTCAGTTATTACACTGACTCTAACTATCGGAAAAAGAACCACCACCATTCGGAAGATACGCCAAAAAAGTTAGGGGCATGTTTTTTAGAACTTTTGTAACAAATTACAATATTTTATGTTTTGTTTTTGACAATATGCTCAGTTAAATATCATACTGTCGAAGCAGATCACAGACGCACTTAAGAACGCCAATTATTACAATGACAATGCCATCGCATCGGAAAAAGAATCACTACCCAGAAGATACGGCAAGAAACTGAGGGAAAATACTTAGTAGCTTCTCCAAGTACATCAATTTTAACTACTGTCATTGGGAGAGGCCTATGTCCAGCAGTGGATTCGTATAGGCTGATGATGATGATAATGATGATGATGTGCAACTGCAAAATCACAGAGATAATTCAAATTAAATAAAAACAACTAAATAATAAATCTTACATGCACTGTCGGTACTGCATCACGAACTAGTCTTGTTCGTTTTTCTTTAATTTTTAGTTCATGGTCCTTAAAATGTATTGAACATATCTTCGAATTTTTTGTTGGCTCCCAATCTCTTCTTCCAGTAGCCGCTATCCAAATATTTTTATAAGCTTGGGGAAAGCTGTAGTTTCCAAAATAAAAGCCTTAGTCATTAACTACTTTTATCATATCTTAATTAAATGGTTTATGTGTGCACAATTTTACTACATTTAAAATTTTACACAAAGATGCAATTTTTTACCCGACGTAATGGGAACTCGAATGTTTATATGATGGCCACACTGACCACAAAACTGCTCAATATTATTTTAACGAAATAATACCAAAAACTGAATATATCAAGCCAAAATCAGGGTTCAAATAGTCGAACCCGATGTGTAGTTACATCCACATAAATTATAGTTACTGAAAAACATCAATAAACACAAGAAAAACACCTACCTGTGGAAACTTAAACCGTTAATACAATTTTCGCTTCGGTTCTTGCAACCAAGAATGGAACACCCGACCATACTTTAAAATTAAATTCAAAATTGTTTCTAGTACACAAGCACAAAGATTCATAAGAAAATAATAAGAAATAACGCAACAAACATTAAAAAACCACAAGCCGACCCTGCCTGGACACTATTTTGACTTAACACGGCATGACCAATGTCAAGAAAATGGGTTACGCGATAGAGACAATATGATAATAGTTGTACCTCGTTCTTTATAAGAGCCTGTTGTATAGCGCTATCCTTTTTTAGGTCGGAAAACTTCGTAATTATCCCTCTATAGTGTAAGACCTCAATGAAGATTGCATATAATCGTATATATGACGCGTCATAGAGAATACAAATTTCGCTGATGTCGTTTAATAATGAAGGAATCGACGTTTCCTTGAAGCAAGGATTTGCCAAGTTGTCATAGTGAATTAGGGCCCTGATCGTATCCCTTGTAAGTACAAGTAGGACAAAAGAGGTAAATCCTCAAACACTACTTTAAACTTCCCATTAATATACTATATAGAGAAAATTTTCCCACAATTTTTTGTCTCCTTCGTAGCAGTAATCTTTTAACTCTGCAGCGACCTTTTACAAACAAAAACTAACAAACAGTCGTTCATCATCGCTTAAGATGCACAATGATACGGGAATGAGCCAACTGTTATAACTTAGTTCAGCTTCGAGAGAACTCGAAGTTACATGCTCCCCGGCTGAGTTAAGATTTAGTAACCCGTAAATATTTTAAGTTTCATACCTAGTAATGCTTGGATTACTTTTTTCGATTCAATTCAATATTTAATTTAATAAAGTTATTCAACCAGTTACATTAATTAAATATAAACATTAAGTAATAATTTATTCATAAATAATAAATTAACAATAAATATTTACATGTCAAAATTATTATCATCAGCCCATCACGTTCCCACTACTGCACTCCCATAGAAAGAGTATGGGCCATAATCCACCACGCTGGCCCAGTGCGGGTTGGTGAATGTCACATGTCCTTGATTTTTGTTTGATGAATTCTTGAACATGCCGCTTTCCTCACGATGTTTTCCTTCACCATTTTTAGAGTTAATACTTGAATATTAGTATTTAAACGTATTTTAGTTGGTATAGTCCGGTCAATTTATCACAATACCTCTCTACCGTATCCAAAAAGAACCATTATTTTTAACCTCCGACGCAAAAAGCAGGGGTGTTATTAGTTTGACCACTATGTGTGTCCATCTGTGTGTCTATCTGTGGACCCGTAGCTCTTAACGTAACGTAACGTAAGCGTAGGTGAACCGACTTCTATGCGGTTTTTGTTATTTGCCAATTTGCTGGTTTTCTGGCGGTGGTTCTTAGACATGTTTTATCAAAATCGGCTCAGCCGGTTTTTATCGTTTATAGTCTTTGTGTGTCAGGGTTTTCTAATTTTAGCTTACTGAAATTCTTACAGTATTTTAACCAGCATCGCTTAATATGTACAAAGATACCGAAATTAACCAACTATTATAATTATAGTAGTTTAAACTTAGTTTGAGTTCAAAGCTTTGAGAGAATCCGCTAAGAACCAAGTTACATGCTCCTTGGTTAAGTTGCGAGTCCCTTTTAACTTAGGGTTAGTCTTGAAGTTAACCCAAACAAGTACCTACCTTAGTGTGACGACGGGTTATGGAGTTGTTTGGTCGATTGCGGAAGCATGCGATGCGGTGAGCTGTCTGTTTGTTGAAAGCAGTCTCTCCGATTTTGTGGATTGGAAAATTCCGTCCGCTTTTATTTTGCTCCGTGGTACATTAGAAGTTTTTTTTATGTAGATAGATAGAATCTATCTATGGTAGATAAACCTGCCAAGTAGCCAACTGGTACATAAAAACATAATATTGTCAAAAACAAACATAAAATATTGTAACAAAAGTTCTAAAAAAATGCCCCTCAGTTTCTTGGCGGATCTTCTGAGTAGTGGTTCTTTTTCCGATACGGTGGTAGAGTCGTTGTAATAATTGAAGTCCATAAGTGCGTCTGTGATGCCAAAATTGAACAAAGAACTTTGAACTTTGAACCCCTTATTGTTAAAAACCTTAAAAAGGTACACGAAAACAAGTACATATTACAGTAATCAGCATAACAATAGGTGGTTTTATCGCTCACAGCGATCTCTTCCAGACAACCTTTAAACATAGAGGACTAACATAATTTGGAAGGACGGTGGCTTTTATGATACAACTGCAGATTAAGTTATAAATATCAATATATATAGATATGATATATGAGACATAAATATTATAATAATAACATTATATATATAGTATTGGATATAAATATTAGTATTTTATGACTTGACATAAAAAAAACTTGCCATTACAATTACAATCTAGCCTAATAAGACAAGAGAAAAGAATCGTAGTTGCTGTAGATTAATTAAGTTTAGATAACTTTTTATTGCACTAAAACTAAATGAAATTACATAACACCATACATTATTTTACATTACATACCGCCGACCTCTCTCACTCCTTTAGTTCTTTCCATCCAAAGGTTGACTGGAAGAGATCGCTTTTAGCGATAAGTCCGCCCGTTGTACTATAGTTTTAAGAAAATTTCGTGTACCTTGTTTATTTCTTGTTTGGTGTACAATAAAGCATTAATTATTATTATTATAACATTGCAAATTTGATTTAATAACCGGCTACACTTACGGGTAGTGAGAGCGCTTGCCGCGGCCGCACGTAGTCCTTGAGGATGAGCGTCTGTACCGCTCGAACACCGGTCGAGTGTCTCGACTAATACCAGGCCTAGCGCACTCCGTACTGTTGGTACGAAGCTACAAGTACATAGCCGGACACCGACGGCGGGTCGCGCGTCGTTACTCGTGCCGCGTCAGAAGAGATAAGAGCTATGCGATAGAAAGAGAGGCGCTCTGTAGGTTAATATGACTGGTAGGTATGCAGCGCTACGCGAGCTGAATTGAATTGTATTGCGTCATAGCAAGAGTCGCAATTTGTTTATATTTCTTTGCGGAGTGATGCTTCTGTCCTTTAGTATTCTGTGCTAATACTCGTGAGTGTAGCCGGTCAGTAATTCAAATTTTGAAAAATAAACTGTTTCTTTTGAAAAATATATTTAACAGTAAAAATAAAAAATTGAACTAAAAAATAAAAATTCTACAATGTGCTGTCTTATCGCTGATAAGCGATCTCTTCCAGGCAACCTTTGGATAGAGAGGATTCGTGATACGGCAGAAAACCGTAACACAAAGTATCTTAGTACGGCTACTAACGATCTAAGTTCATATTTCGCAGAACAGGATAAATTTAATAGTTTTGTATATTTTTGGCAATAAAATAGCTAACCTGCTTTTCAAATATGCTAACCTCGGTAGCGGTTACATATTTGAGCTGTTTGGTGTGTAGATTTTGGGGTCCGTGGGGACCGGGAGCTCTTCGTATTTTCAGAAGTCTGTCAGAGCGCCTGGTCGATGCGACGCGTGGCCAAAATGATGGGACTTAGCCAGTGAAATTACTGTGCATTATGAGATTCAATAGCTAATTGTCTAAGGGTGACGAGCGCAGTGCAGCGCCGCGCAGGATTTCGCAAAACAATGTTTTGGGTGTTGCTGTTATTGTTATAGGCTGGCGTATTCCTTACCACTAGTTCGTCGTTTCGTCATTCAATAATATTAAAAACACTTTTTTGGCTCATCGTATCAATATTGCAATCCAACGGGGCAATACTGCCAGCGTCTTGAGAACGCTACCAACTAAAGCATTTGGATAGCCCAAAAGATTTAATGAGATTTTAATGGTCAAGAGGTTGTCTAATTGCTTCTCCTTGTAAGTAGTTAGTTTAGTTTTAGTAAGTAGAGCGTAGAATTGTTTACAGTAATAAAGGCATATGCCCGTAGAAATAATAAATAATAAATAACGCCCAACGATCACATACATAGATCCTGACCCCTAACTAGTTTTCCCTGTATTTAGGGAACCAATAACTATGAGGACCATGGTCCCACAACACCCAGACAAGAAACAAATGCTTGTACTTTTTTTTCTGTGCACAAACATTTGTCTCGTCGTGGGAATCGAACCCGCAACCTCAGTGATGTATGAGATTTGTGCCAACCCACAACACCCAGACACGAAACAAATGCTTGTACTTTTTTTTCTGAGCACAAACATTTGCCCCGTCGTAGGAATTGAACTCGCAACCTCAGCGATGTATGAGATTTGCGCCAACCTGCCCAACCACTACACCACAGAGGCTGTCAAAATGAATGAATATTGAATTGAATAATTTAGTACTAACACGAATAATGCAAAAACTTTACCGGATACCAAGCACTGCCATCAAAAAGACAAAGTGTTTTACATGATTGTAACAAATCAAATACCTAAACAGAGAGCGGAAATCGTTTCCGTCGCGTGCATAACGGTATTAGGCCGATTATTCGATTTTGTCATGCTCTTTTTGTTACGTAACTGTAATGTTTATAGAAAGAGGTAAAATGCTATTAATCCCCGCGGAGTATTAATAGCACCAATTTTAAGAAAAATTGACTCGCTTAGTAAATTAAAGCCACTTGTCAGTGCGAGTGTAGCGCCCGTAGCGTAGGTCGCCTAGCCGTTCGTCGTAGATCTGCTATGTTAAGAGGATATGGCACAGCCGTGGCTAGTGAGCACTAGGTATTTGAATAATGGTTTACGGTCTCGCAGAAAATGCGTAAATTAAATCAAATAAATTAACTAAATAACAATAATAATAATAATTTGACTATATTCGTATTAACTTCAGATTTTTGTTAAAATTTGCGTTTCGGGAGAAAACGTTTCTACCACACTAAATCTCAACCAAATTTGGTAATTTTGGTCTCAATTTCTTAAATGGAGAATAAACTAGGTTTGTAGGTTTTCCTTTTTCTATGTTTATGTCTATTTTTAAAGTTAACAGATTCCAAACCTCAAAGAAAATTTAGAGTAAATATCGAGGTTTTTGGGTCCATTTACTCAAATTCTATAGGAATTATCGAAAAAATCAAAACGTACAAACCTCAATAATGATAACATCTCTTACATGTCTAAATTTCATCGAATTTGGTTAATGTTAAGGGGTAGAAAAACGTTTTCTCTTTTTGTATGAAAATATCAGCGTGCCGTTCCCTCTTAAGTAGAGTGTTGTCTAGCAATGTTCGCAGCGCACAACAGATGGGTGACCGTTAGTGTGGTATTTACATCTGAGCGCTACCATGCAAGTTAAGCCGTCGGTCCCAGCTGTTGTCTCAGGACAACAATCGTAAGACCATGTCGGAGGCCTCCGGGCGGTCTAAAAACTGACACCAGGGTTGGCCACATACACACGCACACACACACACACACAAAAGAAGAAGAAGTGCGAGCTTATCTCTCAGTACCACCAGACCCCCGACACTCGATACGAATTTGCCGAGCTAACTGTCTAGTACTACTACTGGCGCACCGGCCTGTCCGCACAAGTTTTGAGTATGTGCGTAATTATTGTAGGGATGTGCTAATACGAGCGCGACAAGGACAACGCCATACGTAAGCAACCTAAGTGTTTCTCTTTCACACCCACTATCGCTTGGCTGGGAGACGCGAAAAACTAAAAAATCTTCGATTCTTATTCGTGTAAGTGGTTTCTTTGCATCCATACACAGAACAATAACGAAACATTTTAAAAGAGATAGGCAGACCTCCGTCAGGTCCTGGTCAGCTCCACCGTCTTCAGCCGTTCTCCGTCTTTTTCTCAATATGTTTCGTCTATATGTGAAAGTCAAATAGTCAGCCGGCCTGCTCTACCTCTATAAAGCAGGTCGTCATCGTCATCCAAAAAGGTCATAACAACATCAATTGATAGCACATATAAAATAAACATTTGAATCTCACTCATTAGTCATTCGTAGCGAGCGGTGACAACCGAGTGACGCAAGCACGGCATTGCCCATTTTTTCATCGGTTTATTGCGGGTGACGACAAATTAGCGGGGGGGTGGGAGTGTCGCTTCTTTACGAAGTAATATTTAGTTTTCTTTGGTACTACCCAGTCTCAGTCAGTTTTTGCATTTCTTTTCTGGGCCCGGATTTCAGTTTGAGTATAGGAAAGAAATGGGTAGACATGCTTACTTTTTTTTAAAGCCATGATATCTTTAGTTACAATTTTAACGTATTTTTAATTGATTTGTATTTGATGTTTAAAAGTGCATTTTTGTGCCAATTTATTTAATAATCAATAATCTTTTGACTTTTACTTATGAAATCGATGACTTGCTACGGCGGCTACGGCGTAGCATACCTACGATCTGTAGCACGCCTACGCTATATATAGCCGAGATTTTTTGACAGAATAAGGACGAAATTGACAAGGTTATGTGAGTAATGGAAAGTATCAGGATGAGTCTCAAGTCACTTCCAATAAGCGCATAGACAAAGTTTGAAAATACGACGCAATCTCTCTTGCCTCCGTACCCACTGATCCCTCAAGCTATACCTTATGAGCTCAATCGTAGGTATATAGTGTTGAGCTCAGATTAAGGTGTCCATTCATTGCAAAAATGTCTTGTCATACCTTATACTGTCCCGTAAAAGTTTATCCTAACTTGTAGTTATCATATTATGGTGTAAATTAATGAGATTAATTTGATTGATTTTTATTAGTGGTACGTTTCTCGTAAGCGGGAGGCCGTCTGGGTAGGTACCACCGATTTACCAGTTATTCTGCCGCCAAGCAGTAAGTAGCGCAAGCGTTACTGTGTTCCGGTTTGAAGGGCTATGCAGCCAGCAAAATTACTGGGCATATGAGACTTAATATCTGATGTTTCGGAGTGAAGAGCGCAATGCAGTGCTACGCATTACTTTTTACAGTATTAAAAGTTCTGGGAGGCACTGCAATTGTTATGGACAGGCGTGGCGCTTACCATCAGACAAAATATTTGCTCTTCTCATTACTCAGTTTCATAAAAAAAAAACTTGCCTGAATCAACATGCAATAATATAGACTGCATCTCATTAATAGTAGTGAAGCTATACCTTATGAGCTCAACACGATATACGATTAGCGCTTGAAGGATCAGTGGGTACAGTGGGCTGTAACCTACACAATCACGTAGAACAAATAAACTTAATGCCCTCAAACTTTCCACACGACCAAATCTCTGACCAAATATCCGAAGTTACACGGAAATACCCGAAGATCGGTTACATAAATCACTCGATATTCATCGGTTAAATCGAGCGTGCTGATGAACTAAATAGTTGCTCTGGGATTTTGCACTTTATGGTCACGCTAACCTTAAACTTTCAGGGATATATTTATACGGGCACAGTGCCAAGAAGGTAGCCGGGCGAAGTTGAAAGAATATCTCCTTTTGAAGTAACTTTAGGGCGCGCTTAACGTAAATAGCGACTGATTGTATGCTTTGAATTTGCGCCCAATTCTTTTTGGAATAAAGCATTCACATAAGGTAGAAATACACTGTCAAAACGGTATGATAGGAAAGAAGACGCAAAACTTATCGCAGATGTTGCCACTAGCGTTAGAAGTAAATAAACATATGTCAAAATTGGAAATTTCAAAAATATGAAAACTATTGTTGACTGGAAGTGCTGGTGAAAAATGGCTTAATATAATATTACATTTAGTCAATCAAAGACAACGCTTAGACAACCAATTGCAAGGTTAAAAATCAAGACGAATAGCTGACTGATACGCACAAAAATCTAGAGTTTAATGTGTCTTCATCTTTAGATTGCTTAGCTTTTGTTTGTTAGGTATTGACTCAAAAATTGTTTGACGAATTTCGACGTTGTTTTCAGATATATAAAGTTTAGGTTTCAATTTCTTTTGTGTCGATAAATCACTGGTCTACCTGTAAAAAGGACCGTGTTTGTCTTGAAGAGCCGTAAAAGTGGCGGCGGTCTGAGCTATAATAGTGAAACAATTGGACAACGAGAATGATGGAAGAACTCTGTTTCAACACATGGGGTGTTTGATTTATAATGGTTATTTAGACAATGCAAGTTTTAAGCGTTATTTATTTACTTTATTTAACGAAAAAGAGAACCAACAGCTAATTACTACAAAAAATACAGAAAGCATAATTTAAAGAATACCAACTACAGGTTCTCACGTCTAGACACTAAATAGGTACACATATATGAAGAGTGAGACACAATGAAGTAGGATATTGAATTTAATTTATTTACAGAACCAATAAACAATTATGTACAAACACATAGAACGATAAAAACTAAGCTACCTACAACAAAATTAAAAAATGAAATTAAATATAAAACACAGAATTTAGGTCACCGTCCGCGGTCAGGGTGCCCAAAAAGCTGGCAACGTTACCTCGTTGAATGGCCAGACTAATTCGTTGGCCGAGGTAAGCGCCAGCTCTTTGGTCACCAGTTGTTTCTATGAGGCGTCTGGCCAGCTCTTTAAACATAAGCCGCGCGTTTGCCCCCCAAGGCCCCATAGTTTCAACCCCAAACGGAAGAAATATGTATCCCTCACCGAGTGATGCATATTTCATATTCATGATGCATATTGTAGGATAATATCCTACTAGTATTATTTTAGTAATATACACCTTGTTATTTCTATATATATATATAATATATATATAATAGAAAATAATACTCTCCATCCAAAGGCTGTCTGGAAGAGATCGCTATAAGCGATAAGACCACCCATTGTAACACCTTAGCTTTAAGTACTGTTTTGTAATTATTTCATGTTGTTGTGTGACAATAAAGAGTCATCTTATCTAATCTAATCTAAAAAAGAAAGTAAACATTCTGCCCCCCTACCCATATGTCCCTCAAGCACCAATCGTATATCGTGTTGAGATCGAATTAAGGTATAGCGTCACACCGACTAATAAGATACGGTCTAATTATTGTCGATTCAGGCAAGAAATCGAATTAATCACATTAATTTATACCAAAAGACGATGACTACGAGTTGAGATAAACTTAATGGGACAATATATGGCATCATAAGTCATTGTCGCAGTGAATCTACACCTTAATCTGAAGAAGTGTATGGTATACAACTGCCATACAAAGGTGTTCAGGCGTTACCAGTCATTAAAATTCATTGGCGTTACCATGGTGTGGAACCAAGAAACTCGCATCATCTAAATGGGCCTAAAGAAAGGTTCAAAAACAGAACAGAACAACAAAATTCTATTCATGTACTTCTTAAAAATCTCTTGTGTTATTCGGGCCAAGTTCAAATTTTCATAGCATTGCGTTGAGATGAATTTCCGCAATGTCACTCACGCCTGTGCCAATAGGAAATTAAAAATTTGGAAGGACTCCTTTAACTCTGAGAAATATTATAGTGTAAGTAGATTCTCGAAGTGACGCGCAATCAATTTAAGAAAAGATTTACCGTAAGCATATTTAAAATTTAAATATGCTTCACTCTGCTGTGATTACATTTTTGCGCCACTTGGTGTCGAAACCTTTGGTCCATGGGGTCCGGGCACCAAACATTTATATAAAAAAATTTGCACACGTCTTGTCGAAGCTGCACATGACAAAAGGGCTGGCTCATTCCTGGCTCAAAGATTAGCTTTAGCCATTCAACGCGGGAATGCAGCCAGCGTTCTCGGCACCTTGCCACATGGTCATCACTTGTATACAAATTTCTAGTTGTACATAGTTTAGTATCTTATTAATAGTTTCTTTTTTTTGTGACTATTGTAAATATCTTCCTAATAAATGTATATCGCACCGAATTGAAAGAAAAAAGGATTTACTCTTTGTATTGCGGTAAACGATTTGTATTTTAAACAACTTTTTAACTAAAACTTTTTGAATTAAAAAAAAACTATGCATTTGTATTTACTTTAACTATATCCTTGTCTTCTCTTGATTTTAGATGCAATTTTTATTAGAGAGATTTGTTCCTTATGATTACATAAACGATGATACAATAAACACTTTTATGATACCGATCGAAAGGGTCTTTCGATCGGTATCATAAAAGTGTTTATTGTCTACATTTGGCGGGTTCGATTCCCGGCTCTGGTAAGTGACTTTAAAAACTCTTTAAATGCAGTTATTTTTATTTCTTAAGGTAAAGAAATCTTTATTTTGAGTTAAATTTGCTAACTTAAATATTTAGGGTACTTTCCCCGGGGGTATTGGTTTGGTTTTGTGATTAATCCAGGGTATAAGCTATCTCAATTCCGAATTTCATTCAAATCCGTTCAACCGTTACGGTGTAAAGAGGGAACAAACACACTTACACACACTGACATACAAACTTTTGCATTTATAATATTAAATCTAGTGGAATCAGGCGCGACAAAAGAAACAATAAGCAGAGAGAATTTTATTAATATTATTCATATATAATTTTATTTTACAATTAATTTTAAATACTATGTACATGCGGGTATCGGTTGAGCCAACTGAATGGCCTACAGATAATTCAACCGATACCCGTCGTCCGGCAACGTGCCCAAAATGCTGGTGGCGTTGCCTCATTGAATTCATTTTACATTTACTATCTTCCCTCAACATATTACATTATTCAAAGTCAAAGTCAAAGTCTCTTTAATAATTTTTGGCATCACAGACGCACTTATGAACGTCAAATTATCACAATGACTCTACCACCGTATCGGAAAAGGAACCACTACTCAGAAGATACGGCAAGAAACTGAGGGGCATTTTTTCAACAACAACCTCCATAATATTCATCGAAATTACCCTAGATATTTTTATTGCGTTTCAGATTTATCAAACTAGCAAAGAATACTAACAACTACCACAGAATACTAAGGGACAGAAGCATCACTCCGCAAAGAAACTTAAACAAATAGCGACTCTTGCCATGACGCATTAAAATTCAATTCAGTTCGCGTAGTGCTGCATACCTACCAGTCATATCAACCTACAGAGCGCCTCTCTTTCTATCGCATAGCTCTTATCTCTTCTGACGCGGCACGTGTAATGCCGCGCGACCCGCCGTCGGTGTCCAGCTATGTACTTGTAGCTTTGTACCTACAGTGCGGAATGCGCTAGGCCTGCTAATATTTGCGTGTGTGATGAGATACGAGTCGACCTGCCCAATCTCGATACCACAGAGGCTGTCTCGTAAAGAACTTTGTCGCACTTTATATTCGCTGGCATATATCTTAGGGATGGCTGTATTAGCCCGGGACAAGTGCCAAGAAGGTAACGGAGGGTAGAAAGAGTGCCTTCCGCTCGGGAATTGTTTACATCGTGTTACTTTGAATATTTTGTGGCTTAAACAGGACTTGTAGTACAGCGGTTGCGAATGGAAGTTGAGCGCTTATGCAACCCTTCGTATCAGTATCCGAGAAAAGACCGGTCAAGTTTTTCAAATTTCGAATGACGGAATACGGAAAGAGCCATTGCGGCTCAGTAGGAAATTGTGCGACTTCCAATCCGACGCACCGGGGTTCGAATCTTTCAGATCAATTACTTTCTTAAGTTATGTGTGCATTTAGTACTTGCTCTAAAAACGGTGAAGGGAAATATCGTGAGGAAATTGGCATGTCTAAGAATCACAAAATTCAAGGATATGTGACATCCACCAACCCGCATCGGGCCAAATAGGTGGATTATGGTCCATACTCTATCCATGAGAGAAGACCTGTGTCTTTATAAGCTTACTCAATAGGTAATGGGATACCACATGTTATGGTAATATGCTTCCTTATTTGAGTATGGATACCTGACCATAAGCTTTGTGTTCGCACATGTTTTTCCTCCGTGAATATACGGTCAATTAGCCCTGTGTGAGTAGCTCCCAAAGGATTCCACAAATCAAACACACTTAATATTGGTCGCAATTTAAAGTGTCCGTCAGGATGGCCAAACCGGTCATATTTTACATCGAAATAATTATATAGAGTTGCTACTTGTTGCTACATACGTGAAATTATTGCTACCCACATCATTAAAAAGCTAAACTACTTTTTAAGGTGACGGGCCATTCTGACATCAGCATGGCTGGTCACCTATCCAGTAAGAACAAACTGCGCAAATGAAGCAAGTTTTTTTGTAACCAATAATAGCTATACATGCGTTTGACGACATCTCGCCTGATAGAAAGCAAAAATGTGAACTTAGATTGAGCACGTTTGCCCATGAGATGCTTATTCACTCTAGACACATATGTTGTAGCTGTTTGGAAACAAAGAAGCTGGTAGAGCATTCCACTCCTTGGCAGTCCGCATGATGAAACAATCCGGATAAAATAAATATCGGGGAAAATAATAAACAGATAATTTAGTAGTATTAGGTTTGTTCTGATAACTAACAACTTTCTTAGAACACGTCGCCGTCGTTCTGCCTGAGGGCTTCGAGCGTAGTTATTCAAGGATACGGATTAATCGCATCTTCATATTGATCTATCTATTGTGCTTGAAGGCTCGTCGGTATTATATTATGTCAGAAAAATAATTATACTGACAGCCTCTGTGGTGTAGTGGTTAGACAGGCTGGCTCAAATGTCATATACCTCTGAGGTTATGGGTTCGATTCCAGCGACGGGACAAATGTTTGTGCACAAAAGATAAAGCATTTGTTTCGAGTCTGGGTGTTGTGGGACCATGATCCTCATAGTTCTAGGTTTCCTAGGTACAGGGAGTCCTATTCATCAGGCCAGGATCTATGTGATCATTGAGCATATTTATTTATTTTATTTTTATATTAGCTATTCCCGCGTTTGAATAATTTTAAGATACGGTATACAAAACCTAGTCAGTAGTTGTATAGTTTCTTCCCAAAACTTGTGTAATGTAATTAAGTTTACGTGTCTAGGTTGTCTGATGAATTAAAAATCTCTATTTCGCAGAAAATGGAAAATTATTCATCTAGAGATAATACCTTTGAGAAGCCGATGTATTTTATTAATTTAAAAAATATGAAGTAATTATAATGAAAATTATATAGGTACAATGTAATTGTATAGAAAGAAAGAAAGTGAAGAAGTGTGAGAAGTGAGAAATGTGTTTATTAGTAACCATCTTATACTAAAAAAAGGTGATAAAGTTGTGGGTACATGACATTAGTTGGCCATAAAAGGACACAGCGCAGCATAAAGCGCCATTGTAGCGCGCTGATTATCAGTTGTGCCCATTTTCGTGACGAGTAGTTACAAATTAGCTTATAAGTTACTTTAAGCATTATTGTGTTCTGGTTTGAAGGGCATTGTAGCCAGCGAAATTACTGGGCATTATGGGACTTAACAGGTAATTGTCTCAGGGTGACGAGCGCAGTGCAGCGCCGCAGGATTTTGCAAAACAAAGTTCTGGGTGGTACTGTTATTGTTATGGGCTGGCGTATTGCTTACCATCAGGCAAACGACCAGCTCGTCTCGTCAGTCAGGTACATAAAAAAAAACTTACATAAGTAGATAATAAGCTTTTTCTAGTAAGAGCAGCGCTGTTTATTTTGTAAATTAATAGCAAATATTTGTATGATATAATTAATATAATATTATAGTCATAGTCTGAGATTACTGACCCTCGTCTTGTTACGGCGTGCCTCAGGGCTCTGTATTATGTCAAACATGTTTCCTTGTATGTAATATCTATTAAATGAAAATTGTGGCGAATGAAAAATATAGTTTACTAGCTCCGCCCCGCGGTTTCACCCGCGTGGTTAGCCTAGCGCGTAGTATGTCCTTTTCCACGACCTAATGCACCAAATTTCATCAAAATCCGTTGAGTATTTTTAGCGTGTCTGCGTGATTAGGTTACAAAGATCCATCCATCCATCCATCCATCCATCCTCACAAACTTTCTCATTTAAAATTAGTATATAGAATTAGTAGGATAAATATAAAGTAGGATTTAAAAGCTAAAATAAGGTAGGGTAATCTCTATTTTCGATTGTCTTTTAAATATAAACGTCAACTATATCCATTCTACCGACATACGTTCGAAACTCAACCATGTCGAAGACAAATTGTCGAATAATATAAATTTTCCTTTGCAAAAAAGTCGGAAGTAGACATAATTATGTTTGTCGATATCGTACTGTGTGCATTTGCGAGAGTTGGCCCTGGAGTGGCATTATGTCTGGTATCCACTTTTTTGTATGTATACCGAAAATTGGATACCAGACATAATGCCAACCGCCAACAAGTAACAGCCAATAAGTGTTTTTTTTATATTTTTTGTGAAAATCTCGATATGGTTTAGTAAAATATTTTCAAAATAAAAATATTTTATACAAAACTAATAGATTACAAATAACTCGATTTTACCAGAATCCCTAACTCAAGTATTGAGCTAAATCGTTTTTGCATTTATAGAAATATTGCAAGAAATCTTAGATTTAAGAATGTAAATAATGTTTTTTGTTACAATTGTGAATAGTAAAAATACAAATCGAAAATAAGAAATAAATTGAACGAAAGAAAGAAACGTTTATTTGTTACAACTTATTACACATGACAAGAAAAAAAAAACAGAATACAAAAAAAAAATTAAAAGAGATATTAAATAAAATAAATTGTTGCAAGCCGGTCTCAACTCAGCGTCAACTGGTCGTGCGACCAGCGCTGGTGTTCCGTTGAAGCTGTGAATATATAAAATAAATAAACAAAAGCCACTATATTTAGTACCTAAATTTCTCACAAAACTATAACTACAGTCTATTTGTGTAACTCAAAGCGACTCCGGCCAAGCGTTAGCAACTACAAATTAAGACGGGACGGAAACTTTACGAATTCCCGTACTGTCCCATCCCCTGTCCGTCTCACGTCCCTCGGATGTTCAATAATTCTGATTTGGGGGTCCTTACCTAATGGTAAAGAGATTAAAATGTATAGTTAGAAGAGAGACAAGTTAACCTACACGCTTACCTGGCTGTGTGTACACTGTACAGTGATATGTTTTTTTTATGGAACTGAGTGTTGAGACAAGCACCTCGTCAGCCGCCGTGATGGTAAGCACCACGCCTGCCTATAGTAATAGCGGTGACACCCAGAACTTTCAATACCATAAAAGATTTTTGTTGAAAAATATATTTTTCAAGACAAGCTTTTAACAAATTCGTAATCAAATGCGAGCAGATTAAAGTGAGCCCAAACACTACTAAGTAGTTTACGATTATACGTCAAGAAGTTGTCCACCTTCCGTCTCCATCATCAGATCAGCTGGCTGTCACCATAATATTGTATTGACATCGGACTTTGACAAGTATGCAAAATTTCAACTTCGTGGGATAAGAGGAAGTGGTTCTGATTCAACTTGCAAGATTTGACCAAAACAAATAAATAATAATAATTGTAACTTGTAAAAATTATAAATGTGTTGTGTGAATTTAATTTTAGAGGTCTTTTTACAACCGACTTTTAATTAGCTAAAATCGGAGTAATTTTTTATTTGATTACGTTGACTCTAGTTTGCAATTGTGGCTTGGTTTATTAAACAAAGCAGTAGCAGTAGTTTCGGTCCTTAAAAGTTGTTATTATCATGTCAAAATCATTTTGAATTATAAATATGTTTCATGAAATCCAATGCGATAAATATCAATTGATTTTACAGATAAGAAACTAAATATTTTATTAAAGAAGTAGCTGTTAATATAAAGGAGTGTTTCACTTTACATTTATCACGTGAACAGCAAAGTTGGGTCAACTTCACTTTCCATTATCTTCAATCAACGAATCAAAAGTAATTCGAAATACAGCATTTGCCAAAAAAGATAACGCCCCCAATAACGGCAATCTCATCAATTTTCTACGGAACACAAATCCCAAGCGGGGCAACTCAACTTGATCGCTCTTTTATTACCGCGCACCGGACCAAACTTAATACAATTTGCTACAACTGCAAATAACGAATTCTTTATAAGTTTTGGGTTGCCGCCCATTGCGCCGAAGTTTGTTCGGCCTCCTTTGATCTTATATTTATATGTTCTTGGAGTTTTTATGATGTTGCTTCTTTTTATTTTACTTCATGTCGTATTAAATGATATTAAATGAAGCGTGGCATTAATCTTAGATAGGTTTGGGAGTCTGTTGTTTTAGGGACGGGGCACCACTGTAAGGGAATTTATGAGAATTAATTTGGAATAAAATAATTCGAATAAGTGGAATATCAAAATGGGATGAAAATGTACATTGAAATGATATGTGTCTTGCAAAATGAAGAAGGTAGATAGATAAACACTTTAATATTCACGTTAAACATGGAAATTAAGTTTTTTTTTATTACCTGATATGCTAGCATTTGACCGCAGTCTCACCTGATGGAAAGTGATGACGCGGTCAACGATGGATCATGCTTGCCTAGAAGATACCAATTCACTCGGGACTTGAAGACACCTAAATTATAAGAATCGGGAATCAGAGACGCTGGTAAGGTGCTCCATTCCTTAGCTGTTCGGCCTGTTCGCATTATGAAATTTTAAGCGAAACGCTTTGTTCCGGCAGGAGGAATGTCAACCAAGTACAAGTTAAATGTTTACAATGGTGTAACAATGGGCGGTCTTATCGCTCAAAGCGATTTCTTCCAGACAATCTTTGGGTGAAGAGGAATAACGAAACATAAACGGACGGCGGTGAAAGAAATTATAATAGATATACTAAGGGCTTACACAAGATATAAAATATAATATCATATAGTATACATTATGAATACATAAATAAACTTATGTAAGTAGCTAATTTATATACATGCATATATCTCTACATACATACAAAATATTATTATAAATATAGCCGGGGATCGTGGTCAATGGCGTGCAATTGGAGAGACCTATGTCCAGCAGTGAACTGCGATAGGCTGATGATGATGATGATGATGATGAAATAAAAAATAATAACAATAATCCCAACATATATCCCGGGTCCTAACTAGGATTCCTTTTATCTAAGGAACGGGGAACTACGAGGACCATAGTGCCACAACCCCTAGATACAGATATTCCGGATAGCTATAATCTGGGTGTCTTTGAGACAAGAGTGAACAGGTTTCTTCTAGGCGAGCTGCTACATCTTCGACCGCATCGTCACTTATGAACAGGTAAAATAGCGGTCAAACGCAAGCCTATAAATAATAATAAATAAAAGAATAAATACGTTTGCATTTTGTCCTGTAGACAAGCAATTTTGTCTCGTAGTGGGAATCGAAACCGCAATCTTCGTGGTGAATGGTATATGAGCTGACTTACCAACCACTACACCAGGGCCCTAATTCACAATGACAACATGGCGATTCCTTGCTTCGAGGTCACGTCGATTCCTTCATTAATAACCAACATCTAAACATCGTATCCTCTTTGACGCGTCACAGAGATACATATATATGAATATATGAATGCGTCATAGAGATGTCGTTTATTAATGAAGGAATCGACGTGATTTTGAAGCAAGTAATCGCCAGGTTGTAATAATAAATTGAGGCCCTGAAAGGCTGTTAAATTTTGAATTATGTTCTTGAACTCTCCGAACTTTATGTGACTGAGTCAAAGTCAAAGTCAAAATCTCTTTATTCATATTTGGCATCACAGACGAACTTATGAACGTCAAATTATTACAAGACTCTACCACCGTATCGGAAAAAGAACCAGTACTCAGAAGATACGATGAGTACCAACTTTAGTAGTAGTAGTTTGATAAGTTACTTGCACTTAAATCCATTTTTAAGTTGATTTTTAAATCGTGACTTAGCTTAAGTTAGGTACAGTTTCTTGTAGAGTTTTATATTCACGAGAACTTCTATAACTTTTTAAATTCTAGTCTCCAATCAAATAAATTACAATATAAATTGAATGTCTATTCTGTTCTTGAAACGGTCGTGTTCTACGAATTTGTCACGAAATATTAAAGTTCAGAACCATTTTATTAGTTCGGGAAAAATATTTTAAGAGATAGATTTTTTTGTGAATTTTGTAACAGAATTGTTTTATTAATATTACGGGATATTTTTAATTTATTTAATACTAACTGTTACCCGTGACTTTGTCAGCGTAAGATTCGTTTTATAGTTGTTCCCTATATAACAGTTAGTTTTCCGGGATGAAAGGTCCTATTCCCGGACATACCTACGTAGTTTAGGTCCTACTTTAGGCAGTTTGTTATTTTAACCGTTGTAGGTAAAGTTAAAACTTCAAAATGTTCATACTTATTATCTATATTAAAAAGTAATTTCATCACTTATTATTGCCTAACGTAACGTTTAAGTTATTCATAAAGTGAGGTCATGCCACAAAAGGGCATCAGCACCAGCTATTAATTATTCTGCGGCACTAAGTAAAACATTACATACATATAATTGCTTATCATGATCATCTCTCCTCATGATCATCTCTCCTCTATCATCAGACCTCTCCCATATCAAGCCATTCGCCTCGACTCTGCGCCATTCGTGTCCAGGTTCGACCCGCAAATCTTACTATATGGAAGATTATGAAGATTATGGTTGTCTGGAAGAGATCGCTTTAAGCGATAAGACCGTCCATTGTACCACCATAGTTAAGGACTGTGTTATTGTCTATTTCTTTAATTTGGTATAGGTACAATAAACTATACAATAAACCCATCTTGCTTTCGAACGCCCAACGCTACGCTTGCCCTGTCTTGGCCACCATTCAGTGAGTAGTAATTGCGCAAAGTAATTGCTCATGCGGCGCATTGGTAGCGGTTACATATTTGTGTCGATTGTTGTAAAAAATTAAAAGTAATAGTGAGGTAAAAGATCTTTGTGTACACTGAAGGCCAAAATATCGCACCCTTAGTTAAAGCCCGCCGTTATAAGGTTGGCAACAAAACAGCTTTTTGTACAGCAATTTCGTTCGAAGCTGACCCTAAAAACGTTGCTTGATAAATGCAGCTTAAGCCTACTGAATTACACAAGGGAAAACCTACTTTGTTCAAAGAAGTATAAAGAGGATTTGAAAAGTATAAGTATGTACTTACAGACACAAGTTTTATGGAATTTTCTGGATAAAACTTTCGGGTGTTGGAGCAGAATTGTATAAAAATCAGTGGCGCGTGCGTACGCGAGTTTGAATGTGAGATTTTTTGCGGTCGTATAAAAAGTTGGTAGAATTCTAAACCTAGGATTATCTGCGCTTCTCCCTGTGACTAGAATATCGTTTCTATAGCCTGTTTTTGGCTTTTTAATCGCAAACAACCGCTTGAAACACCCTCAATAATGAAATGACAATATAAAATGAAATTAAATTTCAAACTCACATAATTTTAGGTAGATAATATACCTTGTTTAGGTAAAGGAGTGAAGAGTGAGTGTGGCTCAGTGGAAGCACGTGCGACTTTCGATCTGACTCACCGAGTTTGAATCAGGCGCGCCCCGCACCACTGACTTTCTTAAGTAATGTGCGGATTTAACACTCGCTCTTAAAACGGTGAAGGAAAACATCGTGAGAAAGAAAAGAAAGAAAGAAAATAAATTTATTCCGACAGATACACGCAACATTACATTAAACTATAATACCCGGAGGAAACCGGCATGTCCAAGAACTTATCACAAAAATTCAAGGACATCTGTGACATCCTTGGTGGATGTCCCGCACTGGACCAGCGTGGTGGATCATTGCCCACTCTCTCTACGAGAGAAGGCCAGTGTCCAGTAGTAGGAACGTAATGGACTGATGATGATGATGATACCTACACAATAAAAATGATTTTTGTAGTACTAGGTATACAATGGGTGTCCGCCTGCTTAAAAGAAGTATTATATTTTAGAGCGAGTGTGGCTCAGCGGGAACTCGTGCGCCTTTCGATCCGACGCACCTGGGTTCGAATCCCGACTCGGCCCTGCACCAATGACTTATAGTTAAGTGCAGATTTTGTACGCTCGTTCTAAAACGGTGAAGGAAAACATCGTGATGAAACCCGCTTACGCGCTTTGGAGTGGTAGGCTCTGGCCGTGGTTGTAATACCACCCACCAAACAAAGCCATGCCGCCAAGCGACCTAGTCATGTTTCGGGATGATCATCGGGGAGACGGGTCTGAGCAGCCGTTCAACTGCCGTCTCTCTCTAGATCTATGTGCTCCATCTTAGGCCACATCATCGTTTCACATCAGGTGAGACAGTGGCCAAACATAGATCTATAAAGAGTAAAAAAAAAAAAATATGTATTAAAAACTTCGTCACGAGGTTTCACCCTCTTTTTTCCGGGATATAAAGTAGTTCTGGAAAAGGACCTATTCAGTCCGGGAAAGCGCGGGTAACCGCGGGGCGCCGCTAGTTCTAATTATTTTAACATGTAAAACTTATCTTGTATGGCACTTATTATGTTGGTTAGATTTATATTCCAAAACACTTCATTCGAAGCTGAACTTTGTGAGCATAAAGTGCTTTTATATTTTAGTAGTGTAATCTACTTTTTATTCACTTAATTACCTTAAACAATGGAACTGTTGACCTGGTTGGAGGGTGTTTGCATTTGCATTGCTTAACGTACCTGAAAATAAATTAAAAACATTAGTATTACTATCACGCTATAATTTTCTGGCAAAAGAGTTTACTTTATTTAGTAAAGTCACAGAAGACTTAATAGTACATGTACAGAAACATGATTCTGCAAAGACATTATATAAATAGCGACTCTTGGTACGTCGCAATAAAATACAATTTAGCTCGCAGCGCTGCCTACCTGCCTCGTATATTAACCTACGCGCGCCTACCTAGAGCTACGCCACCTAGAGCGCCTCTCTTTCTATCGCGTAGCTCTTACCTCTTCTGATGCCGCCCAGTGTTCCGGAATTCCGGGATAAAAACTATCTCCATTCCGAATTTTATTCAAATACAAACATTCGCATCAATAATATTAGTGTAAATTTTCTACAACACTATTTAGTTTGTGAAATTGGGCACTGATGGCTATCACGCCATCATCCGCAATAAAACTACATTCCTAATAAACAGGATACGGTTTAAGACCCTTGTCTCATTATTTGTTACCTTCAAAATGTACGTCATACATAGCAGCCGTTAAAAATAATACGATCTCTGACCTTCCCCATTCACACGTCTCCGTTAAAAGCTGTTATGAAGACGTCTTCACCGAACTCTTTCAAACCATGGCGCGATCAATCATGTGTGGCTTTAACAACTTTGTTCCGTTAAACGGTTTGTGTTTTGACGTGGAAAGCCGTTTATCCGCTTCGCCATTCGAGGCGCGAGATAGGAGAGTAAATATGTCAAGTTTGCTTTGAGAAAAATGTTTTTAAAAGTCTCTTTAAGATATTTGCGGTGACTTAAAGCTCGAACTTTTGTAAATATGGTTTGCCTAGCAAGTTTAAGTAAATATATTATGTCTTTAGTCTACGACGAGATATCAAAAATGTCAGCTTTCGAAGAATGTATAAGCCGAACAGAACGCCGCCTTCTGGTGTTCGATAGAATCTAGCAGAAGTAGGTAGTGTCTATGAATCTGTCATTAAAGAAAAGTCTAGATCATAACTAAATTCACCGGAAAGAAGTGTTCAAAGAGTGGCGTGAACGAAAGGAGGCCTATACCTAGCAGTGTATGAATATGGGCTGATTAGTAGTTAGTAGTAGATAAAATACAATGTTATTTTTTTTTATTATTATTTATAGGCTTGCGTTTGACCGCTATCTCACCTGTTGTTAAGTGACGATGCGGTCGAAGATTTTTGATTTATTTGCAAGCAATCGTTAGTCAGAATATTGTCAGTCTTGGGTTTTCATAGTCCTTTGGTTCCCATAGCAAAGATAATTCTAGTTACTAGTATTTGTAAGTTCCAATTCCCCACAAGTTTCCCGTCTTAAGTATCGGCCAATCTGTTGCATGATTTAAACTTTTCCCAAACCACAGGGTTTCTCTGCGTCTCTGCGTCCGGTCTTCCCATCCGGTGTTTACAAAATATTTACCGATCTTAGCTAATATTAAAATCGAAACTTCAATTGGATTGTTAGTTTGTTTATACTCAAATCAATTTAAACGAGTTTTGGGATAGAAATTTTCGTGGAAGTGGTTTACATTCCATATTAATAAATTTTTCATAACAATTATATTTAGTTGATATTATTTATTATTTATTATGATATAATGATAATGTATATATATATATATACCCGATGCTGAACAATAGTCAAAGGAATACGAGTATACAAAGGTCTGCCACGTCTCATAAATGTTTCTATGTAAAATATTGCTATTTTCGCTCGTCCAAATCGTCCTGCCATCGTATTTTTCACCATTCATCAACATCGTTTATTTATTAACTAATTAGGAAGGATAAACCTATAACACTAATTAGCATGAAATATAACATTGGAGTGACAAGCATGAAATTAGAACATAAATTACCTTTTATTATTAGATGATCAACAGCTTATACAAGAGATTCAGTTACAATCTTAAGTAATCATAATATAGGCTAATGAAAGATCATCCTAATTATTACAATTATTATGTATTTTGCGCTCTCTAGCAGAGGATTCAAGTATGTATAAAGGGTGTATATGTGTGAGTCTATGTGTGTGTGTGTGTATGTGTACGTGCGCGTATGCATGTAAAGTTGGCTGTGTATAGAAGTGTATGTTTGTAGTAAATTTATATATTAATATTAATGGTTATTTGTCTCGGAGAGTTTTGAAGACTTGGAATTTAAAAGAGGTTTTTAGACAGGACTTTATTATAAGAAGTTCTAATAAAGTTCTATCCCAGTGCTATATAACATCTTTTTTAGACGATTTCTAATTGTATCGACAATAATTTTAAAGCAACAAACAAATACATATGAATCACCACAAATGCCTAATGTCTCAAGCTGCCGAGCGGCTCTTGCATGATTTAAAAGTTTACCCATCAGGAACACCCTCCTTCGAGTTTACCCAAACCCCCACGTCCGGCCTTCCCAACGGGCAGTGTTTACAAAATGTTGACCGAAATAGTTAATTTATTATTGAAGTGTAAAAGGGCCAAAGCTCGCCTCTTGAATAAATGATCGGATAAATTATTGATAACGTTTGACGATCTATTCAAAACGGTTTAGTGGAGAGCGTAAATACGAGACGAATATGTAAGTGATTAGTTTTGGCAATATTAAATTTCTGTTTATGGTATTACTGGGAAGGTAGCTGAAAGGTGCCTCAAGGTATATTTTCAAAGCACTTTGCGAACTGAACTCCGACTCCGACAGAAGACTGTTGCAGTAATTTTGATGGCATTGTTTGCTTCCAATGGGGATCGGACAACTTTTCAGAAAGTGTTTAAATTAACCTTCTTCATCTGAGAAATTAACCATAACGTATTTATATATATATATATATGAAAAATAATATTTTATGTTTCAAATATTTTTGCATTGTTTGCCGCGCAGTAGATCACCTCAGGGCGTATGACGTCACACGCTGGCAAACGAAACGACAAGCTCTACGAAAGCAAGCTTGCAAAGTGATTTATACGGTTTTGTGAAGTTTAAGGAATTTACGGTCGTCATGGCATGAAAACATATCGTTTTAATATAGATAAAAAGCGAAAAAAAACTTAACACGAGGTTCGCAAACGGTATTTACTTTGAAATAACGTCATGCAATGTTGGTGTTTCGGAACAGATAAAAATTTCACAATTGTTAGATTTTATTTATTGATTTAAAATTGATTGAATGATCTTTCGGAGTCGACAAACATTAGTTTTAACCACATTTTAGATTTTTTTCGATTGCTGCCTGATCCCCTATTATAAGTTGGATATGGCAAAAGTGAGTCTATGCTGCTAAAAGTAATTAAAAACGACTTTGTTTTTGATTGTATATTGAAAGAGTGTAATAAACCTTAGATTACCTAATAATGTATCTATGTGTATCATTTTAATCTTTGATAAAATTGTATATCTTTGATATTTAATTCTACTTTAAACTGACACAATCGAAACTTAATAAAACGATTTTGCTATATTAATCAATCAAAATCTCTTTATTCATTTTTTGAATCACATACGCACTTATAGACGTCAAATTATCACCACGACTCTACCAACGTATCGGAAAAAGTTGCTTGCGTATCGTTCACCACGGTCACCGCTTGGATGGGTGACCCTATGTGTGTTCGTCTAAGCGCTACCTTCCTTCAGAGGGCACGTTAAGCCGCCGGTCCTGGTTGTCGTCCTAGGACAACAGTCGTTAAGCCATTTCGGAGGCCTCCGGGCGGTCTATAAACTCCCACAAAGTAATACAATAATTACAAGGAGCTTGGACCTGTGCAGTAATAGGTATAAATGACAGTCATGCATGATGCATTGCCTTTTGTTGCTTGAATTATTGTACGATAATTTCGACAAAAAACCAAACCGTATATTTTGTCGAAATCACCAATAACATTGGCCAAAATAATTTATACAATCTGTCGACAGCTTTAATCGCTGATCGCTTTGTTTCATCGTTCTTTACTAGAACGAAATATTCGCTATACAATTCTATGTTATATTGTGTTTGTTTTTTTAGTTTGGGAACAGTTCAACAATTTTCCACAAACACCTCTTATTTAACAACTGAAATGGGTTTACATTAGCGCATGCTAGGCGAAAATCTGGTAGAGCTACTGGCTCGGTGGCCCAGTGGTTAAGGCGTCGGGACGGTATTCCGAAGACGCAGGTTCGATCCCTGCCCAAAAATTATCATTTTTATTCGTACATATTCGTCTAGCTTGCGCTAATGCATTCAATATCAGAAATTTGATAGGGCTTGTGTTATCATTAGAAGATGTTGCTAATTGAAATATTAGACTTGTTCGGTTGATCAATGTAAACATTGACGACAGATGGCGTAGAATTGTCCCCGTAAGACGTTAGTTAAAGCGTCGGGGCGGTATTCCGAAGACGCAGATTCGATCCCTGCCCGAGCAATATCATTTTTCTTCTTCCTAATCTTATGAATTGGTTTTTCAATGTACCTACGCAAAATTATTTTTAAGGATTTTTCGAGTAAAGGCTCTCATATTAAGCATTACTATGTGTTACGGTTTGAAGGACATTGTAGCCAGCGACTATTGAGTATTTGGGACTTAAATATTTAATTTTGATGATGGTAGATCTACTTGCGTCTGACAAAGCATTATGTTCGAAAAGTCCTCAGCGACACGGACAGCCCTCAGTTTATCTAAACCAAACGATATGGTTTTCATTTCATGACGACCCTAAAGTCCTTAAAATTCACAATAACGTGAAAATCACTTTTCAAGTTTGCTTTTGAAAAGCTTGTCGTTTTGTTTTCTTTCTTATGACGTCATAAGTGCTGTGGTGACCTTTTGCGCGGTAATAATTGAAACGAATCATTTAAACATACTTTTGGGTACTTTTAGGGATTTATTTAATTAAAATACGATTTTTCATGGCTCAAGTTGTCCAATCAAATATCATCATAGGGGATGATATTTATTTGAAGAAAATACACAACAAATCGGTGGCAAATGTAGCGTAATTTAAAAATAAACATTTTAATTTATTAAATTTTGAACAAAATCCGTATTTTCTCATAATATATCAAACTCAAGTCTCACGTACAGCCGCGAGCAAAAGCAATTTACTTGTAAGTACATAATGTTTGAAACAAGTGACTCGGGCAGGTTATAAGTCTGATAGCAATGCCGTCCATCCGTTGCGTGTAATGCTGCCCATGACATTTCAATTTCTAACTGTGCCTGTGGAAGAAAACAAAATGAGATTCGCAAGTTATCAGAAAGTAAAATGAATTAACTACTAACTTTTAGCTTCATGGCTGCCAACATTATTTAAAAAAAATATTAATAAGACATAAGACATTTATCTATTTGCAAACAAATTATATAAGGTGTAAATAATATAAAAATAGTTAAAAACAGGTAAGTTAAACATAAAAAAATAGTTATATAAATTAAATAACAATTTAATTTGTTGCAAAAAGGCCTCAGCTCAGCGTTGTGCTGGTCGTACGATCAGCGCTGTTCTTCCGTTGAGGCCGTTTGGGTGACTTTAGCGAGAATATACATTGTTAAATATTTAAATTAACAGTTGCCAATAAAAATACTATAATAATAGTTTAAAACATTTAAAACATTAATATTACCAGCGTACGAGTGATATAGATCGTGAGGGAATGTGAGAGGGTGTGTGTGGGTGTGTTTGTCTGTGAGGGTGTGAGTGATGTGTTTCCTTTTATATGGCACTAGTATCATGCCTTAATAAGTATTCTTATATACAAAAAACCGTTTTAAATTGACTCAAATTATCATTACACTTAGCCTATTTTATTTATTACTCTTACAATATCCACTGCTATTACAAAACTCTCAGGGTGTGTGTGTGTGTGTGTGTGTGAGTGAGAAAGAAAGAGAGAGCGGGCGAGAGACAGAGAGATGAATAGAATAGAATAACTCTTTATTATAACACCAAAATACAGAAATAATTAAAAACTAAAATAACAACTAACTTAATAACAGTGTCACAATGCTCAAAGCGATCTCTTCCACACAAGCCAGAAGTGAAGGAATGTAGACAACAATATATATATGGACGGTGTTACTTTAAGATAATTTTGTTATATAATATAATATATCTACATAAACCAAAGTCATTACATAAAATACATAACATGATAATAAAATATACATAATAAATACTTTAACATAACATATACAAGTAAATAAAACATAGGCAAATACAAAATAACAAAAGATAACATAAATACTAACAGTAGACGAAGCATAGGTAGCAGCTATTGTTCAAGATAGAACTGCTTAACACGATTTTTAAAGATTTCAAGAGAAGGAGCTAGTTTAATTTAAAGTGGTTAGGCGTTCCATAGTCGAACAGCTTTGACAGTGAAGGACGAATCATAAAAGGAAGTACTTTGAGCAGGCGTTGTCAACAGTAGGTTCAGAGATTAGGATAAGGTTTTTTTTACTTAGGTTAGGAGATGGTGAGAGAGAGAGTGATAAATATTTTACCACACTAATGGGTAAATGTCATTATTAAAATGCTTTCGTTCACAATGTTACTACTAACTCATAGTAAAATCAAATAATAGTAGATAACTATATAGTAGTTATATCAAAGTGTGGATTAAAAAAAATGGAAATCCACACATTAATTAAAAAAATAAGAAAAATAAATATCGATTTACATCGAATATTTTTATGAAAGAAAGAGAAAGAAACAATTATTTTATTCAGAAAAAATATTTTGCTCAGCAGCGGGACATCGCAGGCTAAAATCAACAACTACAAATTTTATATCTTGAGACTTAATATCTGATGCCTCGGGGTGATGACCGTCACGCAATGCACACAATTGTTAGGCAGTGGTGGCAATTACAATTTAGGCAACATACTTGCTTGTATCATTGTCTCTCGTCACTCAGTTATAATCAATTCTTAGAAAAAAACAAAAACCGACTTCAATGTATCTTCGAAGTCCAAGGTCAAATATCGATGAAATTTATACGGGACCACTTCGTAGCTATACCACAGAATACTAAGGGACAGAAACATCACTCCGCAAAGAAATTTAAACAAATAGCGACTCTTGCTATGACGCAATAAAATTCAATTCAGCAGCGTAGCGTAGCGCTGCATACCTACCAGTCATATTAATCTACAGAGCGCCTCTCTTTCTATCGCATAGCTCTTATCTCTTCTGACGCGGCACGTGTAACTACATACGACCCGCCGTCGGTGTCCGGCTATGTACTTGTAGCTTCGTACCTACAGTGCGGAGTGCGCTAGGCCTGGCTATACAGAACCTAACGCAATAAGAATTTTCCAAATCGTTTCATAAATGAACGGAGTTTTGAGGTAACAAACATTAAAAAAAATAATCGAACAGAGAACCTTCTTCCTTTTTGAAGTCGGTTAAAAAAATTAAAAAGCGGAGTTTCCTGCAATTACACTAATTTACTTGGACACTTCAAATCAGGCGTCGACGTTAAAGCTTGGTAGCGAAGCTGGCGCGTGTAATGCTGCCCATGACATTTCAATTTCTAACTGCCTGCGCGAGGATAATACATTGCCTGCGAAGACAAAGACTAGATGAAGTTGGTTGGAGCATGCAATCGTACTGGCTTATCTTGCCAGAGAGGTCGACACTTGAGTAATAGAATAGAAAAGCAAAGTTGCATGTTTTGTAACTGAAGGACATACATAGAAGTGAGTCAACTGTTTAAATGAGATACATATATATAGCTAGTTTATTACGGCAGCACTTGTGGGTTGGCAGCGGCATGGCAGCATCAAGGTTGGCTATGGATTTAATTTTAACAGTTTTAGGTCACTTTTAAAATATCAAAAAAATCGTGTTACAATACAATAATACTTTATTGATCACCAAAACAGAAAACAGAAGTTTATATTTACAAATAATAGTGGTAGAACAATGGGCGGCCTTATCGCTATGTGCAATTTCTTACAGTAAATCTACATTTTATAACACAAAAACCGATTTATATTCTGATGTATATCTTCGAAGTCCGAGGACAAAAATCCGAGGAAAGAAGAAAAATGATATTGCTCGGGCAGGGATCGAACCTGCGTCTTCGGAATACCGTCCCGACGCCTTAACCACTGGGCCATCGAGCCTACTGCTCGAGAAACCAAATTTCTTCTAACCTTCTTATATTGTCTTACGGGGACGATTCTTGCTAATTATTTAAAATCTTAAGATTTTTGCCTAGCATGCGCATTTGTAGCATGCATTCAATATCAAAAATTTGATTTAGATTTTTTTTAAATCGGTGTAAATGGCAGAGTATTGAGGAAACAAACATAAAAAAACACAATGGAATTAAAAAACTCCTCCGTTTTTGGAGTCAGTCAAAGGGCACAGTCAGCAAGAAAATCGAAAATACAAAAAAAAGTTGTGACAGGTCTGTATTAACCCATGTAAGCTAATGGTGTATTACCTCAGCACAAAATTAGCATGAACTGAACTGTCATGTCATGTTCTATGACTTGAACTAAAATATTTTGTAGGAAGTTTATCCATTTAGCCTCCTTTTTTTCTTTGACTGTCATTGGGATAAAGAAAGTAATCGAATCTAATCATAACACTTCTGCATCCTTCATTTTAAAAATAATGTAAAGGCTGTACTGTACGTAGTTTTTTGGAAACAGCTTCGTATAAAGGCCTCTGCACACAGTGACCGTGTTTTTTAACCGACTTTATAAAGGAGGAGTTTCTAAATTCAATTGCTTTTTTAAAATGTTTGTTACCTCAGAACTCCGTCATTAATAAACTGATTTGGAAAATTATTTGCTTAGGGTTCAATATAGCTTCAACATGGTCTCATATAAATTTCATCGACATTCGACCTTGGACTTACATACATTAGAATTAAAGTCGGTATTTATTGTTATAGTATGTATTATTTGCATACAGAGAACGCCGCGCCAAGCCAACAAAGCGCTCTGTGTGTGCATTGCCCAATACAGTTCAGTACATTACAACTAAAAACAAATTCCAACGCCGCGCTGCGGTCACGTCACGCCCGCTGTGTGGAGAGGGCTTATAACTCTTGAACTCTTGTACTCTTTGCCTCCTGCCTTCATCCTAAAGTAAATAGTAGTGTTATCTAAGAGTCAGTAAGCGAATTATTCGTTTGAAACTCTGTGTATTCTCAAATTAGGTACAACAAGATATGCTTAGAATCAACAAAGCGAGTCTAAAATACCTCACCATGCACTTGCAGACAAAGCAAAATTAATTCACGTGAATTCTTAATAAACCTTAAGCATTAAGCAACTGCTCTCAATACAAAGTCACGCTCCGCAGGTGAATTAGCAAACGAAGTAACTTTAATTTGTGCTAAGCTTCAACCGTGCTAAGCAATTTAACTTTAATTAAGCGGCATTTACGGACTGCGCAAAAAGTAGGGGTGGAATTATAATTTTAAATATAAAGTAACTGCTACACATATATGAGTTTATTATAATTTCTATATCCTGTACTAGCGACCCGCCCCGGCTTCGCACGGAAGAAGAGGAAGGTTTATATGCATGTATTATACATATAAATCTTCTTTTTGAATCATTTTGTCTATTGATGAAAATTGCATTAAAATCCGTTGCGTAGTTTAAAAGATCTAAGCGTACACACGGCGGAAAGCGACTTTGTTTTGTACTATGTAGAGATTAATGCCTACGCGTGGAATTTTTTCCGGGATAAAATGTGTTTACTATATTCCATAGATGTAATTGTTAGTTTTTTATGAAAATTAATGTGGTTTAGACACATTATTAATATTAATTTAGAAGTGACACTCACGTTTAAGTTAGAATAGTCTAACTAAAGCTACGAGGTGCGATGCATTCGCGAGCGTACCGCACTCCACATTCCGCTTCTGCTAAGTACCTACCCAACTGATACATAAGAAATATGATATTGTCAATAACAAGCATATTATTGTGACAAAAGTTCTAAAAAATATGCCCATCAATTTCTTGCCGTATCTTCTGAGTAGATGTTCTTTTGCCAATACGGTGGTCTTTGTAATAATTGACGTTCATAATTGCGTCTGCGATGCCAAAATTCAATAAATGACTTTTGAACTTTAGCTTTGAATACGCGAAAAGCGTACACAGACAGAAATCTAACAATAATGTAATAGATTTACTTGTTGTCTAATAAACATATTCATAACAATGGTATTCATAACCCACGCAAGAGAGGATCTATTGTCCTATATAGTTTACATAACAAGGTATGAGATTACACCGTAACTATCAATTATAACCCGTGGTTAGCGATAGGATAACCCATCTGGAAGTTAAGTAACAAGAGCGGGCAGGAGTAAGGCATTGTGCAGGTGAGCGTAAATTGCTGTGTTTTATCGGATATTGTGTGAAACTACCTTTAAGTATGTGATGAATAGGTACCTAATTAAACAGGCCAATATTTTGCTTACCAAAAAAATATTAAACCATCACCAAGCTTTTATATATAATCAATAATAATACATGCTATAACAAATCAACTTCAAAACTGATGTATCTTTGAAGTACAAGGTCGAATATCGATGTAATTTATATGGGACCATTTTAAAAGCTATACTGAACCCAACGCAAAAAGAATTTTCCAAATCAGTTTATGAATAACGGGATTCCGAGCTAAATTTCACTCAAATCCTTTGAGCCGTGACAGCATGTAAAAGTAACATATACTAATACACAAACTTTCGCATGTTTTTTTTTTACTATTTATAGGCTTGCTTTTGACCGCTATCTCACCTGTTGTTAAATGACGATGCGGTCGAAGATGTAGCACGCTCGACTAGAAAAAACCTGTTCACTCTTGTCTTAAAGACACCCAGATTATAGCTATCCGGAAACACAGATGCCGGCAGAGAGTTCCACTCCTTGGCCGTTCGCATTATGAAGGTCGAAGCAAAGCGCTTGGTGCGAGCAGGAGGGATGTCAACCATAAATTGATGATGGCTTGCCGTACGTCTGGTCGTCCGGTGATAGAATGGAGAAATGCATATATAATTTTAGTGTGATATATTAAGAAGATTAAAGATATAAATTCGAAATTCGTAATGTACAAACTACAGTCACAGAATACCTAATAGCAAAGAAAACTATTGCTAATAGTACTTACATACTACAGTCTAAAATTTGATTATTTTTAAGTTCAAGATTAAAATTTCTTTATTCAGTTTTTGCATCACAGACGTACTTATGAACGTCAATTATTACAATGACTCTACCACTTTTCTAGCCGTATGTTCTGAGTTGTGGTTCTTTTTCCGAAACGGTGGTAGAGTCATTGTGATAGTTGACGTCCATAAGTGCGTCTTTGATGCCAAAAATAAATAAAGTACTTTTAAACTTTAACTTGAAATTTAGAAAGAAGAAAATTTAATTTCTCGGGCAGCATTCAAAACAGTCTCAAATCAGGTTCAATTATCTATGGCTACAGTCATAGCACTGGCTTAAGAATCAGGATATTTATACAAAAAAATTGACAGCCTCTGTGGTGTAGTGGTTGGGCAGGTTGGCTCAAATCTCATACACCACTGAGGTTGCGGATTCGATTCCCGGTTCGACAAATGTTTGTGCAAAGACGTTTGTGTGACGTCACGAACGGCTAACATACTGTATACGCTCGCTCTAATAATTCGCCGCAAAAATATTTAAACGTTTAAGTTTGTAGTACCGGTATTATCAGTGTGTGCGCTGGAGCCTAAATCAGCTGTGTGAGTGTTTGTGTGCATGTCCGAGCACGGGTTAGTGAGCTATCACCGTAATTACAACAGTGTTATCAAAGATTCATAATTGTAAAAGTGGGTATTCCTATCTGGTGGGTACCTAATTTATCCTCACAGAGCAACTTTAACAACCTATTAATCGCGCCATCTAGCGTCGAGCGGTCGAACTAATACATCACATCGCTTAGATCCTTGTTTTTATATTTGAACCTCTTAACATGGCCAAGTGCAGTGGATGCGGCAAATTCTTATCGCCGTCAGGGGCCGCCACTTGTACGACATGCTCACTTAAATTCCATAAGTTATGTGTGGGGCTCCCTGATAGCACATCATTATTACCTACTGACTGGATCTGCCCTGAATGCAAAAACAAACAGCGCAAAGGCGATAATAGTAGTACTCCTGTAAAGGGCATCTGCGGGACCCTCGTACTTCCGCCCTCCTGTTCGACAGTCGAAGTACTCCCTGCCCTCCCCCCCGCCACCACGGCCTCCTCCGATGACTCGGAAGTCCGGGCCATGCGGCGTGAGCTCGCTGCGTATATGGCGGAGCAGCGCGAATTTCGCACGGAAATGCGCGCCTCCGTAGCGAACATAGTTGTAAGGATGGATGGGTTCGAGCGGAGACTAGAGGCCGTCGAGAGCGGCGAGGCGAGCGCATCTGCATCATCGGCCGAGATAGCTGAATTGCAGCAGGCGGTGGTCCAACTGAAGCTAGAACTGAATGAACGAGACCAGGAGGCTCTGCTATCCGATTTGGACATCGGCCATCTACCCGAGGAAAAAGGAGAAAATGTCCAACACACTGTCACCGTCCTGGCCGCGAAGCTGGGAGTCACTCTTAAGGACCATGACATCGTGTTCGCTGAGCGCGTCGGGGCGTTCAAGACGGGAGGCGGCGGCGGCGGTGCCGTCGACAGCAAGGCGGGCGGGCGCCCGCGTCGCGTCGTCGTGCGGCTGGCGCAGCGCCGCTTACGCGACGAGCTGCTGAGCGCAGCGCGCGTTCGTCGTAATATTACTACAGCTGACGTCGGCCTAGTAGGCCCGCCGCGACGAGTCTACCTGAACGAGCGGCTAACGCGATCAAACCGCCAGCTATTTCACCGCGTCCGCGAAGAATGTCGTAAGCGCCAGTGGCGCTACTCGTGGACAAAGAAAGGCCGCGTTTATGCACGACAAGGCGATGGCAAGCAGGCGTTTATTATTCGATCGGACGTAGACTTTTACCGTGTTTTTGGTACGGACACCGTTTGAAAACGCAGTTAATAATTTATGTACTCGTTCATTTTGTAATTATACTCGTATATTAGTAAACTATTTATGTTGTATACAATATATATTTATGAAACAGCAGCTAAGAGGAGTGAGAGGGCACATTTACACTTTTATCACACACACGCACACAAACAAATCTATTAACACCCTTAACGGAAACAAGTTGGTAATCGGCATAGCGTACCGTCCGCACTGGTTGAACGTTGACCTATTTCTTGATGCAATCTTTACATGCTTGTTTGCTGGTGGGAATGAATTATTTTATAATGATTAGGAAAAAGTTAAAAGTTGGACTGCTCAATGCTGGTTCACTGGGCACTAGGCATGATGAATTTATTGTGGCCGTGGAGAGGGTAGCTGTAGATATTATGGCCATAAATGAAACTTGGCTGAGAGACGGGCAGCAGGGCAAAGCACCTACTCTTCCAGGGTACACTTTTCGCCATGTGCCTCGCCCTAACGCAGTCCGTGGAGGACGCGGCGGAGGGGTGGGGTTCTACATCAAGCGCGGGGTAAGTGTTCGAACTTGCCCTCACCCTCCAGCAGCTTCCGTTGAACAAATGTGGTTGAGTCTAAAGGTTAATTCGAAAAAGATTATTGTAGGAACAGCGTATCGCCCTCCATGGCTCGACGTAAGTACATTTATAGACGGGTTGACCCAGTCTGTGGCCAGTTTTGCTGACTATGATCAGTTGGCTATCTTTGGTGATTTCAATATCAATATGCTCTGCTTAATGGAAAATAAAACTAAGTTACTTTTGTCTTTTTTAAATTATACTGGTCTCACACAGTTGATATCGGAGCCTACTCATTTTACAGACCACAGTGAAACTCTTATAGACTTGGTATGTACCGATGCAAAGGCTTCTTCTGTAAAGGTAGACTATATTCCAGATTTAGGTAGTCATGCACTTATATCTGTTGAATTCAACATCAAAGCTGAAAAACCTATACCGCATACTATTGTATACAGACCACTTAAAAATATCATAGTGGAACTTTTCAATAAAGATTTATATATGATTAATTGGGAGGCTTTTAATAATTCAGACAATGTAAACGACTTAGTATCAATTTTTACCAGCTACATTTTTAATATTTTTGAACTTCACGCCCCCAAAAAAACTGCATGTATTAAAATTAAATCATACCCTTGGTTAACTGACACTGTCAAAGACATGATCAGCATTCGTGATCGTTGTCATAGCAAGTACAAACTTTCTAAAGAAGACACTCATAAGAAGTCATACAAAGATATGAAACATATAGTCATTAGTGCAATTCATCAGGAAAAAAAAGTGTATTTTGATAGTCACATAAATAATAATATAAAAAACCCCAAAAAACTTTGGAAAAATCTCAAATCAACTATTATTCCCAATATAAATAATTTTGATATACCTACTTTCTGTTGTGACCCTGACATGATAAATGCTCATTTCCTTAATGTCCCTGGTAGAGACTTCGTCAATATCTCTGACCTTACTTACTTTGAATACCATAGATATGGTACATCAGTTTTTAAATTTGATACAATTAGTGTGTTTACAGTGGCAAAAATAATAAACGGACTTTCTTCTAATGCGGAAGGTGTGGATCAAATTACTTTACAAATGATTCTACTTACATTGCCAAATACTTTAGAATTAATTACTGAAATAATTAACGTTTCCCTGGTAACTTCCACTTTCCCCGATCTATGGAAAATCTCTCTTATTAAACCTATTCCTAAAAAACCTAATGTCACAACAGTAAAAGACTTACGTCCCATAAGTATCCTGCCATGTCTCTCTAAAATATTGGAGAAGGTAGTATGCAATCAACTAATAAAATACCTGGAGGATGAAGAAATCTTGCCACCGACTCAGTCAGGTTTTCGCAAAAAACGCAGCACTGCAACAGCATTAATTGATGTTGTTGATGACGTGCTTGCAGCTCAGGATCGTGGCATGGGTACGATACTGGTACTACTTGATTTTTCACGAGCATTTGATGCAATTAATATTTCCCTTCTTTTATCAAAGTTAGCATACTATGGCTTTGATACAAACACTATAAAGTGGTTCAATAGCTATTTGCACTTGAGGTCCCAATTTGTAGAGGTCTCTGGTTTGGATGGTAAAACAGCAACTTCATCACGCAAACTTAATAATAGGGGCGTCCCTCAAGGGTCAATACTTGGCCCAATTCTCTTTATACTGTACAGCGCAGACATAGTCAAAGGCATCAAACACTGTCGGTATCATATCTATGCCGACGATCTGCAGGTCTACATACATTTTTCACCGGATGATACAGACATGGCTGTAACAAAAATTAACGAGGATTTAGATAGGTTAGCAAAATGGTCTGAATCTAACTGTATGGTACTGAATCCCTTAAAGTCAAAATACTTGGTCATGGGGTCAAAAAAGCAGATCATAAATATAATGTGTCACAACCCTAGGGTTGCCATCCAGAATGAACCAATAGAGTGTGTCTCTGAAGCACGTAACTTGGGTTTGATAATGGACAGCCACCTTCGCTTTGAGAACCATGTGCAAGAGGCTGTGCGAAACTGTTTTTATAGGTTGAAGGTACTATACAAAGTCAGACCTTACCTTAGTGTAGATTTGAGGATAACACTGTGTGAATCGCTTATTCTTTCAAAGCTAAACTATGCAGATGTGGTTTATGGACCATGTCTTTTATCAAGAACTAAATGCTTGCTTCAGAGAGTACAAAATGCATGTGCACGTTTTTGCTTTACTGTGCCTGCTCGTGCACATATTACTCCCTTCCTTAATGAAGCTAACCTCATGAAGATGGAAGCTCGTAGAAAGCTTCACTTTGCTACATTGCTCTTTGGTGTCATTAAGGAGGGAAGGCCAGAATATTTGTTTCACAAATTAACTTGGGCTCATGAGAGACACAGGTACGGCACACGAGCATCATCATATTTGTTAGTCACACCTCCTCACAGGACTGTAGCTTTTCGTGGCTGTTTTAAATTTGCAGCGAGTAAGTGCTGGAACGATTTACCACCGCCGTTGCGAGCTCTGAAAGTAATTTGTACATTTAGGAGACACATGAAGCTGCATCTAATGAGATGCCAAAAAGTGTGAATCCACATTAACACAACACAAAATATTGCACCTCACCGGGTGCAGTTTCATTGTTGTCACTTACGTATTGTGTACACATAGTACATAATATGTAAATAATTACCTATTTAAGAATGCAAATAAATGTTACCTATAAATATATATATTAATTTTATAAGATCTTAGCAAGATTAGGTATTAGGTAGTTTAGTTTTAGTATAGTAAATAGATGTAGTTACCTACCTCTCACAGTCCTGGTGGTCTCGTTTATTTTTATTTTTATTTTCTTTTTGATATTGGTCCATATTTTCCAAAACATTATAGTGCGTTTGGATTTGCTTGCGCTGTCTCGACCGATTCGTCAGTATAGGTATAATAGCAGGCTTTACCCTCCAGCTTAAGCTGGTTAATTACTGTCTGCTTGCTTTGCTGCACGTTTCGAACGAGGTTTGCATAACTGTATATATATATATATATATATCACCAACCCGCACTGGGCCAGCGTGGTGGATTATGGCCCATCCTCTCTCTATGAGAGAAAGCCCGTGTCCCAGCAGTGGGAACGTGATGGGCTGATGATGATGTATATATATATATATATATATATATATATTTGTTGTGTTTTATGTTTGTTTTTTATTGAATTTTAATGTTTGTTTCTTATTGTTTTAATGTTTGTGTTTTATCTTCGTCTGATTGTTCGTGATGTCATGGGAAGGGTTCCGACTGAAAATCAGTGCTAAGGTACCTACTTAAGATACCTTAGCGTATGCTGAGTCGGAACCTTTTCCTGACATCGCGCAACATTTCACTGTATTGTTTTTATTGTTTTTGTTTTGTTTTTATTTTAGTATGTATATATTCAGTGTAATGTTGTGTGATGTCCGGAATAAATGTATTTTCTTTCTTTCTTTCTTTCAAAGAAAAAAAAGCACAAGTATTTGTTTCGTGTCTAAGTGTCGTGGGACCATGGTCCTCATACTTTCTGGTTCCCTTGATACAGGGAATCCTAGGTCCCTACCTAAAATGGTCCCGTGGTGGATCCTGGCCCCTGCCAGGATCTATGTATGTGATCGTTGGTCGTATTTATTTATTTAATAATTAATTAATATTTAATATTTAATTTCAATATGAATCATTATACAAAATATGAAACAGTCTATGAAACAGTCAGTATCCACCTTAAATAACCTCCACGAAGGATCATATATCATAATACCGCTATATAATATATCAGCTAGATAAACTAGGGCGGGCCATATATCACCTTAAACAGGGTACATTGAGATTGCGGCTTTTAATATATTGGCTGAGCGATAGCTAGCTTTATCTTGTTCAAGTTGAAACTGACGTCTTAACTAACCTTAGTGAGTTTACAAATGGGTATATCAAAAGAAAAAAAATGTTGTGGTTTAGAAGTCAAAGTTTTTTTTTTATTGGCTTTGCATGTTTTGTGCATTAAGCCAACAATGTCAAGAAATCTACTTATAATAAAAATGTAACGAGGCTGTTTCTGTACATTGAAGATATTTTTGAAAATTGATTTTTTAAGTATATTTGGAAGCGACAGAACCCAAAAATATAGTTTTTAAATATTAACAACCGAATAAAGCCATGCCGTCAAGCGACCTAGTCGTGTTTCGGGATGATTTTCGGTGAACCATCGGGGAGACGGGTCTGAGCAGCCACTCAACTGCCCTATCTCTGTAGATCTATGTGCTCCATCTAAGGCCACATCATCGCTTCACATCAGGCGAAATAGTGGCCAACCATAGATCTATTAAGCGTAAAAAAAAAAAAGTTTTGTCTGTCTGTCCGGGATAAACTCAAAAACTAAGGCACGAATTAAAATGCAGTATTTGAAATACGAGTTCGGTTACTACACATAAGCTTCATCAAAATCGGTTCAGGAATATTAAATGTATAACGCAATTTAAGAAAAAAACATATAAATCCTACTATAATATTATAAACGCGAAAGTTTGTAAGAATGGATGTATGGATGTACCTTTGTTACTCTTTCACGCAAAAACTACCGAACCAATTTTGATAAAATTTGGTATGTAGGTACTTTAGGACTTGGAATAGCACATAAGCTACTTTTCCCGGGAAACTGCGGGTGAAACCGCGGGGCGCAGCTATTCCACTATAAGTTGAATCCCGGAACATATGGTCGTGTTTTCATTCTAAAAAAGAGCCCTGCGAATTAATGTTGAAAGAAAAGTAGAGAAGTTTCTATTGTAGGTAATACAAAAACTACTGAGCTAGAATTTCTCACCAAAAAAAGATTATAACCTATCAAAACGCAACGAAAAAACTTATGAGTTTTTTTAGTTCGCTCGTTAGGGCAGGCTAAAGTCTCTAGGACCATACCGCCATGTCTTACGTAGTTTTTATTTGATAGTTAAATATTCCATTTATTATACTTTTGTTGAGAATGAGGGTCAACAGCAACAAACCGGACCCTCTGCTAGTGCTTCAATAAAGTAGTGGAACTTTATTCATACTTTCCATTTACTTTTTGGGAAAACATAAAAAGCAATGTTTTCTCTATTTTGTTTCATTTGCCTACACTCGTGTACGTTTACGAACACATAATGGTTAATATTCCACCGATATTACACTTGATCACTCGAAATAACACTTGTTTGGAAAATAAAACAAAATCGAACTGTATCACTTTTCACTTCCCGTCAAAAAGTCTGAAAGAGCTTATGAACTTGATCAATACCTAGACTAATTTGTTATTCGCCGATAAAATCGGACTAAAAGATGAAAAATTACATTTCTGGGTTGATAAATTACTTTGTCGAGCGGTGATTCTGAGGCTTGAAATTAGGGATCCAATTTAGATACCGTTTATTTAACGCGCTTGCTACGCGTCTGAAGCATACCGCCAATTTTTAAAGGCCTTTACGCAATTGTATGGTTTACACCTTTGTGATAAAGTTCATATTTGCTTCACTCAAACGCAAAATTTTCCTTAAAAAAAATGATCTTCAGCATAATTCTGCCCACCTACCCATATGTCCCTCAAGCGCCAATCGTATATCATGTTGAGCTGAAATTAAGGTATAGCTTCACTGCGACTACTGAGATACGGTCTAATTATTATCCATTCAGGCAAGAAGTCGAATTAATTTATACCAAAATACGATAACTACAAGTTGAGATAAACTTATTGGGACAATAAATGGCATCATAAGATATTGTCGCAGTGAATCTACACTTTAATTTGAGCTCTACACGATATACAATTGGTGCTTGAAGGTCATATGGGTTTGTACTGGTGGTAGGTTTCTCATATGCGGGAGGCGCTCTGGGTGGATACCACCGCTTTGCTAGTTATTCAAACGCCAAGCAGTGGTGCGCAAGCATTACTGTGTTTCGGTTTAATAGGGCATTGTAGCCAGCGAAATTACTGGGCATTTTGAGTTTTAAGAGCTAGTTGTCTCAGGATGACGAGCGCAGTGCAGTGCCGCGTAGAATTTTGCCAAACAAAGTTCTGGGTGGTGCTGCAACTGGTATGGTATTGGTGTGATACTGGTATTGCTTACCATCAGGCGAAGGACTCGCTCGTCTCGTCATTCAATTGCATAAAAATATGGGTACGGGGACAGTATACTTACTATTATTAATTCCACCAAGCAAGAACACAGCAAAATTGACATGCATCGTCTTTACTCCAGCTGACGAAGCCGGGTCATCAAATTCAAGCACGAAGCTCAAACAAAAAAATCTTCAAAATTCTTTTAAAACGCCAATTTTTCCCAGAAAGTATCTTTCAGAACATTAATTTTCGTACCTCGACTCCGGGTCTTACAAAAATAGACCCTTCCATTGAAAAATTAATGCTTAAAATCTACGGCGTAGGTTAAAAGGGCCCGACCTTTCTTTTTAATTTGAAAAATGCTTTACGCTCTCGTGCCCTTCTCAAGCGTTGCGTTAGATTATCGTTAAAATGTGGCATAAGCTTTACTGTCTTTGGATTAATGAAATGAGTAATAAGTTCATTAAAATCTTTGAGTCTCACCACAGAATACTGAGGGACAGAAGCAGCACTCCGCAAAGAAATTTAAACAAATAGCGACTCTTGCTATGACGCTATAAAATTCAATTCAGCTCGCGTAGCGCTGCATACCTACCAGTCATATTAACCTACAGAGCGCCTCTCTTTCTATCGCATAGCTCTTATCTCTTCTGACGCGGCACGTGTAACGACGCACGACCCGCCATCGGTGTCCGGTTATGTACTTGTAGCTTCGTACCTACAGTGCAGAGTGCGCTAGGCCTGGTCTCATGCAATAAGAAAGACGCTTAGGTGGAGATATAAGCGCTCTTGACGCCAAGGCCAAGTGCTACGCAATGACGAGTTAAGCGCTTTAAGGGCTGCAAACTTTAGATAATAAAGAATCCGATAGACTTACGATGTTATATGTTTTTATTTATTGATTATAGATCTAAATCTGACCACTATTCCACCTGATGTAAAGCAATAATGAAGTCAAAGATGGAGTACATATTAATATTAGAGATCAACAATATAGATGTAAAGAAAAAGGGTGAGGGATTGCTCATGCCCTCTCCTCAGATCGTTTCCCAGAAGGTTCACCGTACATCATCTCGAAACACGATTAGGCATAAATTATGATTTACACGATTTTCTTCCTTGCCTGATACTTATTTCTTATCCTATCATCTTACGATTGCACACCATTGTTTAACCATTATAGATCTAAAGGTACCTAATCATTATTTTAACTAATGTAAAACAATAATGAAGCCAAAGATGGAGCATATACTAATATTAGAGATCGATAATAAATATTTAAAGGAAAAAAAATGCATAAATAACGCTTCACACGATTTTCTTCCTTACCCTATTCAATCATCTTACAATTATGATGATAAATTGTATGAACATCGTCAAATATACCTAGTCTATGAAGGTTATTTAGATTTTTTTGTATGATTAACATTTTTGTGAATCTGAGTATAAGATTAGCATGTCGTTTGCCAGATGGTAAACGCTACGCCAGCCCATAACAATTGCAGTGCCACTCAGAATGTTTAATACCATAAAAAGCACTGCGTAGGACTGCATTGCGGGCTTCACCCTGAGACATCAGATATTAAGTCTCATATATTACCACTACATCCAATCGTACAAGGATCCGAGGCGGAGAAAGGCTCGAGGGAATTGGTTGTACGGTTCTCGCCTCAGGACGTAGCCAGGGCGGTGTCAGGTATGAAGCGAGGTAAGTCGCCGGGTCATGACTCATTAAGTGTGGAGCATCTGCGGAATGCAGGTATACACATGCCTCGTGTTCTGTCGATGCTCTATACTTTTTGTGTTAGGCATTCCTATCTGCCGGAGAACTTCATGAAAACCTTGGTTGTCCCAATTATTAAAAACAAAACGGGAGACGCCTCGGATATGAAAAACTATAGACCGATATCGCTGGCAACTATCATGACAAAGGTGTTGGATAGTCTGCTTGATCGACAATTAGCGAAAAATCTTAAGTTGCATGACGGCCAGTTCGGGTTCAGACCCGGCGTCTCTACTGAAAGTGCAATATTCTGTCTCAAGCAGACTGTCCAGTACTATAACGCGAGGGGTACACCAGTTTTTGCGTGTTTTCTCGATCTTTCCAAGGCCTTCGACCTTGTCTCCTACGAGCTGCTATGGAAAAAAATGGAATACCTAAATAGTGTACCGAAAGACATAATTAACATTTTTCAATACTGGTACAAGAACCAAAGCAACTACGTGAGACGGAGGGATTCTCTATCTGAGGAGTACCGGTTGGAGTGTGGGGTGAGGCAGGGGGGGCTTACCTCGCCCAAGCTATTTAACTTGTATGTAGATGGATTGATTGGTGAACTCAGTAATACCATGACCGGCTGCTCTATTGACGGAAAAATCGTCAATAATATAAGCTATGCTGATGACATGGTATTGCTGAGTCAGTCAATTAATGGCTTGCGCAAGCTGGTGGCAATATGTGAGCAGTATGCTGAAACCCATGGCCTCAAGTACAATGCAACCAAGAGTGAGCTAATGGTTTTTAAATCAAAAAATAAAACATACGAGAACGTACCACCTGTGTTTCTCAAGGGCACACCTCTTCAAAAAGTGACGCAGTTTAAGTACTTGGGGCACTGGGTTTCGGAGTCATTGCACGATGACGTAGAAATGGAGAGGGAACGCAGAGCATTGTCAGTCAGATGTAACATGTTGGCTCGTAGGTTTGCACGTTGTAGTATAGACGTTAAAATAGCATTATTCAGGGCTTACTACCAAACGTTCTACACGTGTAGCCTATGGGCGAACTATACATTAAAGACTTTTAATGCTCTGCGAGTCCAGTACAATAATGCGTTCAGAGAAATGTTGGGGCTCCGGCGCTTCTGCAGCGCGTCAGGTATGTTTACCGAGGCTCGGGTGGATGGCTTTTATGCTATTCTAGGCAAAAGAGCAGCCTCCCTGATGACGCGGGTGCGGGGCAGCGCCAACACTATTCTGAGCGTGTTCGCGGACCGATGGGAGGGTCCTATATTACGTCGCTGGATATGTATGCATTGTGCGTACATGTCCAGGGAAAAATGATTAAGTAGGATAACACTGTAAATACTAACATAGATATAAGAAAATTGCTACTAACAAATTATGGATGAGTCCGAAATAAATTATTTTATTATTATATATACCCATTCAAATCGAAACACAGACATGCTTGCGCACTACTGCTTGGCGGCAAACACTACTTACGGTAAAAAGTTATAGTTAAGAGTGAACGGCACGCTGAAATTTTCATACAAAAAGAGAAAACTTTTTTCTACCCCTAAACATTAACCAAATTCAATGAAATTTGGACATGTAAGAGATGTTATCATTATTGTTTCGATAATTCCTGTAGAATTTGAATAAATGGACCCAAAAAACTCGATATTTACTCGAATTTTTTTTTGAAGTTTGGAAGCTTTTAACTTTAAAAATAGACAAACTTAAAAAAAGGAAACCTAGTTTATTATCCATTTAAGAAACAGAGACCAAAATTACCAAATTTGGTTGAAATTTAGTGTGGTAGAAACGTTTTCTCCCAAAACGCTAATTTTAACAAAAATCTGAAATTGATACGAACTTAGTTAAATTATTTTTATTATTATTTAGTTAATTTATTTAATTTTATTTACGCATTTTCTGCGAGACTGTAAACCATCATTCAAATACCTAGTGCTCACTGGCCGCGGCTGTGAATTGAAATAAGATCACATTTTATAAGGTGCCACTGCAAAGTCCGTATAAACAGTTCAGATAAAGCACTTGTATTCAAATTATTGCATTGTAGCAAGTCCGTATGAACAGTTCAGATAAAGCACTTGTATTCAAATTATTGCATTGTAGCAAGTCCGTATAAACAGTTCAGATAAAGCACTTGTATTCAAATTATTGCATTGTAGCAAGTCCGTATAAACAGTTCAGATAAAGCACTTGTATTCAAATTAAGCAACACAAGACTTAACCGAGCGATTCAAATGCAGCGACGCGTTCCAACCGCATTCTGGCATTCTGAGCTAGGGCTGCCACAATTTCAGTTCTTTAGACTCCCAGAGTACGGACATTTTGATAGTTTAAAATGTTAATATATCGACATTCCAAGATCATTGTTAATATGAAGTTTTAAGATACGGAACGCTTTTGTTACTACAGTTTAGTAACTCAAGTAATAACTAAACACTAACTTTAAAATACGAGTCTTTTGTACGCGGTTGAACAAAAATCTTTAATAGCGAGGAAGAACAAGAAGGGGGGGGGGGGTAATTGAAATAAAACTACACATGTTTCTGGAATAGCAAAGAAATTCGTAGATGTGTAGTTATAAATGTTTCAATCTATAATTTATAATGATTGAATCTGTTTGAGAAGCATTGCTGTCAAATAATATATAAAATTATACTCGAGTATGCAAAAATTTTTGAATGTCAGAATCACAATTAGGTCCTATTTTCAGCTTGATAATAGAGTCTAGTGCTAGTAAAGCAGACTTGATGATTTCCTAAAAAAATGCATAGTACTAATTATATATTTCTACCTGCACTCGACGGCACCCTGAGTGCACAATTTTCTGTAGTAAATTGTACATTATCTCCTTATTATTCGAAGATAATAAAAAAGTGACTTACGAAATTTCATCAAAATTTGTTTAGTACTTTTTATGTAATTGAAATACTTACATCCAGATGTATTAAACTTACATACAGTACCCACTTTATTATTAGGATAAACTACAATTTACAAACGCCGTGTTTCGTCATTAATAGTTGAACTGGGTTTATTGATTATTCTCCAAAAACTTTCGTATCAACCCTACCATAACGCCAGCATGCCCCTTTACACTATACAATACTGTGAAGTCAGCGTTTCATTACTCGCGTTCCATCCCTCGTTCGCAACGCACACACGTCACGAGAGACTAATGTAAGCGGCAGTGGATAACTCCACGCACAATTCTCGCTGATACGCGAATTCCCGTTGATACGTATTGTGGTTGATTCACAGTTGCCGTTGATTTGCGTACGGGCGTTCTAAATGGAATTTACATTGAAATTCTGTAACAAGCGTTGTAAATATGTATGTGTAAATTACGAATCTTGGATGTAGCGATGTTCAAAGTTCAAAGTTCAAAAGTTCTTTATTCATGTTTGGCATCACAGACGCACTTATGAACGTCAATTATTACAATGACTCTACCACCGTATCGGAAAAAGAACCACTACTCAGAAGATACGGCAAGAAAGTAAGGGGCATTTTTTTTTAGAACTTTTTTTACAATATTGTATGTTTGTTTTTGACGATGTTATTTTTCTATGTGCCAATTGGCTACTTGGCAGAAGCGGAATGTTCCATGCATCTTTGTCTGCTATGTAATTATTAACTGTATAGTGTGCTTTTTTATTAGAATATTTTTCACACGCAATTTAAATCTACTTTCTGTAAGCTCCGTTGTAAATTTTGGAATTTTGTTGTAATAAATTATTTTTCAAAAAAAACTAAACCGACTTCAAAACCACAAATGGCACGATGATTTTCGATAAAATTTATATGGGACCACCTTTGAAGTATTACCTACCAATCAAAAAAAGAATCATCGAAATCAATGCATAATTGGCGGAGAAATCGCGTAACAAACACACAAAAAAAAAAAAAAAAAACATACCGTCGAATTGTAAACCTCCTCCTTTTTGAAGTCGGTTAAAAACGCTCATAATTGCCCATGAAGGACTTATTCGTTTTACTCAGTCTAAACCTAGGTACTGCAATTCTATCCTTATTTCTAGTGTTTATGTTTATTTGTCTTCATATCTATTGTGTTTATGTGTATTCATGGTTTGGCAAGGTACTGTAGTTTGCATTTTAGAGTGCGTTTGGCATGGTTGGCGACTAATTTGTGTTTTTTGCATGTGTGTTTTTGTTTGTGTTGGACCTGGCTTGGATCTATATTGAAATTTAAAACATTAAAAAACCCCGATACAAAAACCTATAAAAAGTAAAAAACGGCTGAACCAATTTTGATAAAACATGTCTAAAACCACCGCTAAAAACGTGCTTCCAAGTAAAAAAAACCGTATACAAATATCATAAACGGGAGAACCGTTTAAGAGCTTCTGTGCCACAGACAGACACACAGACTCATCAAACTTATAACACACCTCCTTTTTGCGTCGGGGGCTAAAAATAGGTAATCTGCTTACGGGTTTTTTTTATTATCATATTATTAACTGTTAAACTGTGTATCTAAATTGATCACACTTCACACTATTACACTCATTTTATAAATGTGAATGTTTGTATGTCAGTGTTTGTGTGTTAGTGTTTGATGCCTATTTACGCCGCAACGGCTAAATGGATTTTGATGAAATTTAGAATAGAGATAGCTTATAAGCTGAATTAACACATAATTATGATTTATCAGGTTTTTATTTATTTAGTAGCCGACTTCAAAAAAGGAGGAGGTTCTCAATTCGATTGTTTTTTTTTTATCTCAGAACGCCGTCGTTAATAAACCGATTTTGAAAATTTCGCCTTGGAGCTATACTGAAGCCAACGCATATAGAATTTTCCAAAACAGTTTTCATATGACGGAGTAATCGCGTAACAATCACAAAAAAAACATAGTCGAATTGAGAACACCCTCCTTTTTGAAGTCGGTTGAAAATTGAGAGAAATTTGTAACAATGAAATTTATAAGAGCCAACTTTAGCTTAAACGGTCATCAATTTAGTAGTGATTCTGTCTTCAACTTAACAATGTCGTATTTTTGTAAAAAAGACAGACTAAAAGGTTTTTTTTAACTGGATAATCATATCTGGACCATATTTCATAAGTCGCAGTAAGTCTACACCTCTATAAGACCGACCCTATTAGATTATATACGATCGTCATTTATTTGGTAGGCCATTTGGTAGGACGAAGGTATTTCATAGATAGTTTTCTTACCTACTGCATTAACATGTACAAAGTTGGAGCGCCTGCCTGTCTATTTAGTGTCCTCAATCCTTATCGCAGCACTTCCGTACCTTAGTAATAGTTTCCTGGTAGGTAGACGCTAGTGTATCGCTACACGTGGCAGGCTATGCGCCTGGGGATAGCATTTTACTATAGATAAATATTTAAATATAATAATAAACAAGTGAGTGTGGCTCCGTGGGAGCACGTGCGACTTTCGATCCGGCGCGCTCGAGTTCGAACCCCGCTGGCCCCGCACTACTAACTTTTTTAGGTTATGTGTGGATTTAACACTCGCTCTAAAACGGTGAAGGAAAACATCGTGAGGAATCCGGCATGTCCAAGAATTACAAAAATTTAAGGACATGTGACATCCACCAACCCGCACTGGGCTAGCGTGATGGATTATGGCCCATACTCTCTGTATGAGAGAAGGCCCGTGTCCCAGCAGTGGGAACGTGATGGGCTGATGATGATGATCATGATTTTTTTTATGTGATGTACTGTCTCAGAAAGACATCCCATTAACATTACAATCTAGCCTAATAAGATTAATAAGTAATTTTACTTTGACTTAAATTGCTGTGTATAGGAAGTTGGGCGATCACTCATGATGATGATGAATAAATATAATAAAGTTTTATTCATCAGAAGCCTTATTTAACATTAGGCAGTAACTAAAATATTATATTCAAACGAAAAATAACAACATTACAAAGCATAGGACTAAATTCACATAAATATTAATAATTAACAGCGGTAAACATTAAAACATAATGATGAACTTTATGTGTTTTGGTAAAGGGCATTGCAGCCTGCATTGTAATTACTGGGCATTATGAGACTTAAGAGCTAACTTTCTCAGGTGACAAGCGCAGTGCAGTGCCGCGCAGGATTTTGCACAACAGTTTTGGGAGAGCTTTAGATGCTTTTATGATACTAACAGTGTATGTAGCGCTCGTAGCGTAGCTCGCCTGGTCATTCATAACGGATTGCAAAGTTCGCAGCCGTCACAAATTTGATGGGTGAATGTTTTTGTGGTATTTACATCTGAGCGCAACCCTGCTTCGGAGGACACGTTAAGCCGTGGGTTCCAGTTGTTGTCTAAGAACAACAATTGTAAGGCCATATCGGAGGCCGTTGGGTGAAAAACTCTGACACCAGGGTTGGCTACATTCATACAAAAGAAGAAGAATGATACAAAACTATACCATAGTATATAGTTACTTTTTGGGGTTCCGTACCCAAAGGGTAAAACGGGACCCTATTACTAAGACTCCGCTGTCCGTCTGTCTGTCCATCTGTCACCAGGCTGAATATCATGAACTGTGATAGTTAAACAGTTGACATTTTCACAGATGATGTATTTCTGTTGCCGCTATAACAAATACTAAACAACAGAATAAAATAAATATTTAAGGGGGCTCCCATACAACAAACATGATTTTTTTGCCGTTTTAATAGATAATGTACGGAACCCTGCGTGCGCTAATCCGCCTCGCACTTGGCCGGATTTTTATTTTTATGACCTTTTTAATTGCCCTTGAAAAGGAAATAACTTTAAATGGAATATATCAATGTCTCGGTTTTGCGTTTCTTCGGGAGACTTTTCTTATAAACGCCATACACTGCGGAAACTGTATATATAGCGGGGAAACTGACGCGATAGACTCGCTCGTGTAAGAGGCGCCTTAAGTGCGGCAGAGCTCGCTGCATGCCGGGAGCCTGACCTTAATCCCACAACAATATGCCTCGCGGCTGCAAGAAATCTCAAATTCAAGCAGTTCACCAATATTAGTCGGGGAGAGGAATTGGATATTAAAACGAGCTGAAACGGTGTATTAATATGGAGTCTTAAAACCAATGCATAGAATTAATCCACACTAACATTTTTGTAATGCGTAAGCCTTTTTGTTAGCTTTTCACGACTAATGGCTAAATCGATTCTGATGAATTTTGGGGATAGTCTGTACCCCGGACAACGACTAAAATCAATTACTTAATTTACTAATAATTAATTTACTTCTTATTAATAATAATTTACGGGTGAAACTCACGTAAATTGGAGTAATCAAATTATAGTTTCAACCACATCCGGTGGTCTTTTTTAAGGCGAGTGCGGAATTTAAACGTGAGTGTCACCCGTAAATTATTATTAATAATGTGTCCAAACTACGTTAATTTACATAGTAAAGTTTTCAATCAATCAATTAAAAGTTCTTTATTTCAATCTCGTCTTTACAGACGCACTAATGATTGTCAATTATTACAAAGACTCTACCATCGTATCGGAAAAAGAACCACTACTCAGAAGATACGGCAAGAAACTGAGGGGCATATTTTTTAGAACTTTAAATACAATATTTTATGTTTGTTTTTGACAATATTATTTTTCTTATGTGCCAGTTGGCTACTTGGCAGAAGCGGGATGTTCCATGCATCTTTGTCGTCTATGTAATTACTAACTGTATAGTATGCTTTTTTCATTAGAATATTTTCACACTCAATTTGAATCTACTTTCTGTGAGTTCCGTTATACATAAGATTTTAAATAATTAAAAGAAAAAAAATGATATTGCTCGGGTTATTTATTTAAAATCTTAAGATTTTCGCCTAACATCGCTCGGCCCTGCCCTGACCAATGACTTTTAGTTAAGTGCAGATTTTGTAAGCTCGCTCTAAAACGGTGAAGGAAAACATCGTGATGAAACCCGCTTACGCGCTTTGGAGTTGTAGGCTCTGGCCGTGGTTGTAATACCACCCACCGAACAAAGCCATGCCGTCAAGCGACCTAGTCGTGTTTCGGGATGATGTTCGGTGAACCATCGGGGAGACGGGTCTGAGCAGCCGCTCAACTGCCGTCTCTGTGCTCCATCTTAGGCTCGCTCCACATCATCGCTTCACATCAGGCGAGATAGTGGCCAAACATAGACCTATTAAGTGTAATAAAAAAAAAAACATGCGCTAATGCATTCAATATCAGAAATCCGTTAGACATTTTGGATTTTTTTTTGTAATAACGTACACAATGGCCCATGAAGGACTTATTCGTTTCACTCAGTCTAAACCTAGGTACTGCAATTCTATCCTTATTTCTAGTGTTTATGTTGCGGTGGTCACTATTCACCTTGAATTTGTGCAGATTTTTACGAACATACATTATATTTTCATAAATTTACAAAACATTGAATTTTTGAATTGTACCAAATCTTAATTAGAATGTATTAAATAAAAAATAAGAGCGAGTGTGGCTCAGTGGGAGCTCGTGCAACTTTCGATCCGACGCACCCGAGTTCGAATCCCGCTGGCCCCACACCACTGACTTTCTTAAGTTATGTGCGGATTTAACACTCGCTCTAAAAAACGGTGAAGGAAAACATCGTGAGGAAACCGGCTTATCCAAGAATTTTTCACAAAAAGTTAAGGACATGTGACATCCACCAACCCGCACTGGGCCAGCGTGGTGGATTGTGGCCCATTCTCTCTCTATGAGAGAAGACCCGTATCCCAGCAGTGGGAACGTGATGGGCTGATGATAATGATGATGATGATGACGATGAATAAAAAATCTCTAAATGACAGTGAAAACCGAATCAAAATCCGTGCCGTGATGATCCGTGATGTGATGAATCCGTGCTGCTTTACGTTTCGACATAGCCGTCGAAAGTAAAATGAAGGGATTAGCGTATGCTAGGCGAAAATATTAAGATTATAAGTCTATAATGGTTGACGATAGATGACATAGAATCGTCCCCGTAAGATAAAAAGGGTAGAAGAAATTTGGTTGCTCGAGCAGTTGGCTCGGTGGCTCAGTGGTTAAGACGTAGGACGGTATTCAGAAGATGCAGGTTCAATCCCTGCCCCAGCAATATAATTTCATAATTTGATCTGATGATGGAGACGGAAGGTGGGCAATAAAACTCCTTGACGGATAATCGTAAAGTACTAGTGTTTGGGCTCATTTTAAACTGCTCGCGGTTCCGATTATGAATTTGTTAAAAGCAGTCTTGAAAAAAATATTTTTCAACTAAAAACTTGTCTTCTCCCTAAATGTTTAAAATCTTTAGAATGAAGGGATCCAAGACAAGGGTTGCTAGTCAAACAGAACTTTGCAACAACCAAAACTTAGATACGAAAGTAACAGCCTCTGCAATGAAACCACATCACAATTCCATAACTAGACCCCTCTACCTACTTCGCAAGCTTTAAAACTTCCCCATTATTTGCACAAACTTGCGCTGTCAGAATTCAAAATGATGAATTCACTAAGAGTTTGAACGTGGGAACGGCACCTTATTGGCCATTTGAAATTCAAATTGTAGGCAACTGCGAAGTTCCCGTTAGTTTTAGTGAATTAGGTGCAACTTCGACCATTTGTTGTTTGACGGAGTTAGTCGGGTTTTTTATTGGATCTTTTTATAACTGAGGAAGATGCGCAATTCATTCGCTTGACAAGCAACGTCACGAATAACTTTTCTAGGAAATAGCTACCAAATCACTCGTCTTCTTGGCTTAGCAGTTTCGCTAACTACAATCTCTTTTACTGACTTAATACTGACATCTTCTCTTGTAGGTTGTAGCCTGCCTTGGTGTCGGCGTGATATACCAACCGCTCGAAGGCCTCCGACATGGCCTAACGTATGCAGATACTTTCGGTCCTGGAAAAGGACATAATTATATAGGCTACTTTTTACTCTGCAAAACCCTAGGGTGAAACCGTGGGGCGCAGTTTTTTTTTATGTAACTGAATGACGAGACGAACTTGTCGTTTGCCTGATGGTAAGCAATACGCCAGCGCATAACAATAACATAACCACCCTGCTCGCTCGCTCGTCACCCTGAGACAATTAGATGTTGAGTCTCATAATACCCAGTAATTTGTTAAAGGGAGACATAAAATTTAACACTGACTTCCCCAAAGGCCTCTAACATGACCTAAAGACTGTTGTCCGAAGATAACAACTGAGACCAACGGCTCATAATGTGCCCTCCGAAGCGACGGTGCGACGGTAGCGCTCAGATGAAAATACCATACAAACGGTCACCCATCCAAGTTATGACCGCTGCATATGTCGCTTAACATAGCACATCTGTTACGAAAGGCTAGGCGAGCTACTCTACAAGCGCTACATATAACTGGTGCTATATAAAACCGTCGCACACACAATTCTTCATCCCGCACACAATTCCACCAGTCCGTTCCCAATCCTCGCTTCTTAAACCAGAGTCTGCGCCAACTCCTTGCATATTAAGTTCCGACTGTACTGGATTAAACTTAAAGAATTTATAATAGCAATAAGCGGGGGCGACAACTGGCGGCTATGTTATGAGATGCATGGACCCGTCCTTACGAGAGTTTCGGTCGCAATGCAGTACGTATATACTGGAATACTGCATCGTGTGGGTTATGCATGAATTGGGAATTCAGTGGTGTTGAATCCAATGCTATGTATAACTACACCTATCTATATTATACAGGAAGGAATATTTAATTACCATAGAGTGCAATGGGACAGCGAGAAACAGATTTTCTTCGTGGTTCCATTAATGGAAGAAAATCCCGGGACCACCAAACAACACCCGAATTATGATTGTTTCAATTTTAGTGTGGAAGATTAGGCATATCCTACTATTTTTTACTGTTACACTGCGAAAGTTTGTGAGGATGTGTTACTCAACCACGCAATAACTACTGATTGGATATTGATGAAAAATTTTGAATAGGTAAGGAATAGGAAGTAGGTTAAATAGGTATTGTTTTAAGGTATTATTGAACTGTAAATTTAAATATTAAACAATGTATATTCACGCTTAAGTCACCCAAATGGCCTCAACGGAAGACCAGCGCTGATGCAACAAATTAAATTATAATTATTTAATTTATACAACTATTTTTATGTTTAACTTACTTGTTTTTAAAAAAATATATATTACTTACACCTTATATAATTTGTTTGCAAATAAATAAATGTCTTATGTCTTATGTATTACAACCACGGACAGAGCCTTTCAATCCAAAACTCTTAGCCACTCTGAGCCATTTCACAGTAGCGACTTGCGAGCGTTTTTTACTCGGCGAGCTCGCGGCGTGCACGCTTCGAACACGCCGCGAGTGAGAGACGAGAGACGCGAGGGTTCCTTCAATATTGTACACTCTCACTCAACCGCCACTAGCGAGGCCTAACATTTCATTTTGGTGGATATGTTACAGCTAATAACTAGGTGCAGCCGGCCACATGCAGTTAAACTTAGATGTATCCCACGCAAAATTGTAATCTGTCGAAAGATTGTGAACCGTCGCGTTATTTTTCAGTAGATTATAATGTAGATTATAATCTATCGAAGTGATAGATTATAATCTACATTATATTTTATCTAATGTATATTTTCGCAGTTATTTGCAGCGAAAAACCCCAACAAGCTTGCAAATACAAGGGCCGCCGCACCCTAACCTACCGAGAGCTGCCCCTTATACGTTTGATTGGTGTGCGGCTGCACCTAGTTGCAGCCGGCTCAAACTAGGTGTAGCCGCACTTCGGCTATTCGTCGTAACATAATTATATATAATTTCGTATTCTGCTAGTGACTGTCTAAAAGACGCAGCGAGAACGCTGTGAATTCACAACGTGATCGCCGCGAGTGCGCAGCGTGTTCGCCGCGCAGACGCGCGTAGTGTGATAAGGGTCTTAGATATCAATATTTCCACGATACCTATCTACTAGTCTTTTCAGTGTGGACGGGAACAGTCTTACTCGTATGTTGTATCATATAATAGCTTAGCAAGGGACTTGCTTCGGAGCGGCCACACGCAATCTTCCAACGCCTGTGTTACGAATGATGTGCCATAGTTGGAACCCAAGGGACGTGTGTGAGCTTTCTTATAGGGATTTGCTCATGCAGACGCGTTTCGTTTAAGTTACTAGACAAGCTGCTTCACTGAACAGAAGGAAGGAAAAATTGGAATAATAGTGAGTGTTGGTTCTGTAGGACTTTGTCCTATGTACCTAAATTACTTCTGCTTCTTCTTTTGTGTGGGTGTGCGGCCAACCCTGATGTCAGAGTTTTTAGACCGCCCGAAGACCTCCAACATGGCCTATCGACTGTTGCCCTAAGACAACAACCGGGACCGACGGCTTAACGTGCTCCAAAGGACGGTAGGGCTCAGATGTAAGTACCTCACAAACGGTCATCTATCCAAGTGGTGACCGCTGCGAATGTTGCTTAACCTACCAGATCTGTCACAAACGCCTTGGCGAGCTACTCTACAAGCGCTATATTGCTGTACAGTTTCAGTCATAAATGAGCCTGTGATCTGAAAGACGATAAAACACTTAAAATGCATAAATTCTAGAACGTGAAATCACTTAGGATATGATATTAACACTTCATTTTTAACCTTAAAGTTATTATATTAAATGTTGACAGTGATATTACAATGGACGAACTTCTTCTTCTTCGTGTCGATGGTCCATATGTTAAATTTTAAAATGGTTTTAGCCCAATGCTCGGCTACTATATAAATCAAGACATAAAAAGAATAAAAACTAACAAACGTATATATTTCATTAACGGAACTATAAAAAATGAATAGCGCAAATATACAGTTCTAGTAAAATATAAATATTAAAGAAATAATTAACAACCTTAAAATGGAACAACCTGTACCTGTACCTCTGTATTCTGTGCCTATACTTAATGTCATTTCGTCCTTGTCACTCCTGAGAGTGACAAGGACGGAAATAAAGTCATCAAGATTACATTCGAGCGCTCCCGAGCGCAGCTATTGTTATGATTTTTATACATATTATAGTCAATACTACCTACTATTTTAAAGTGTACTATTTTAGAAGTAAGTAATAGAAGAGGAATGCGACACCCAAGACAAACCTGTATAAGGTTTATAAGGTGTTAGATTCATAAGAAAAGTTGTAAAATTTATACAAATAAATAAAAAAAAAAACTGCTACCCCAGGAGAAGTAGCGAATATGTGTATGTAAAGTAATGGACGAACTTATCGCTTAATATATTAAATTATATATATATATATATATATAACTAAATAGCGACTATCGTAACAAAACACTAGAAATAAGGATAGGATTGTTGTACGTTTTTATGATAATATTCCAAAATGTATAACGGAACTTAAAAAATGTAAATTTAAATTACGCATAAAGACTATTCTTAATAGGAAAAGCATACTATACGGTTCGAAATTATATAGAAGGCTATACATATATATATATGGTTGGAACATTTTACTTCTGCAAAGTAGCCAACTGGTAGCTACATAAGAAACATAACATTGTAGAAAACCAAAAAAATTGTAACAAACTCTAAACAAACGCCCTCACTTTCGTGCCGTATCTTCTGAGTATTGGTTATTTCTCTGATGCGGTGGTCATGAGTCATGGTGACATTTTGACGTTCATAAGTGCATCTGTGAAACTGAATTAAGAAATCACTCGTGGTAGGTCTCTTGTATGCGGGGGGCCTTCTGAGTAGGTACCACAGCTTTGCCAATTAGAATAACTAGCCGCCAAACAATAGTGCGCAAGCATTACTGTGTTCCGGTCTGCAGGGCATTGTAGGCAGCGATATTACTGGGCATATGAAACCTAATATCTGATGTCTCGGGGTGATGAGCGCAATGCAGCGCTACGCAATGCTTTTTACGGTATTGAAAATTCTGGGTGGCACTGCAATTGTTATGGGCAGGCGTGGCGCTTACTATCAGGCAAACGACTTGCTTGTCTCATCACTTAGTTCCATAAAAAAATATTTGATTTGATTTGAAAGCAATCTCTTACAGACAACACCAAATTCAAACAAGCCCAAAGCCCATAAATAGGCATCCTCATACCCTAATTAAATACCTCAACCAGGACCTTCTTAAATTACTTAAAGCCGACCGCACTCCATTGTGCCAAACCTTTTATCTTACACTTTTGTATCTCAATTTCCCGTTTTTTTAGGGTACCGAAGTACCTAAAGCTTAGGAGAGAACCCTTTGGGGAGCTCTGTCGTCCGTCTGCGTAGATCTATTGCGGTCGATCTCTTCTGAAATGTTTTGGTTAACTTAAATGATGATGAGACATTCCTCTTCGCTGATTTGTATTTGATGCTCGGTGGCTTTGTAATAAGGTATATTTGGTTTCTTTTATTTTACTTTGTTTAGCTTTTCTTTTGTGAGAACTGTATTGTTTACTCATGGTTAGTCTCTCGTATGCGGGAGGCCGTTTGGGTAGATTTGCCAGTTTTTCTGCCGTAGTGCGCAAGCATTACTGTGTTCTGGTATTGTAGCCAGCGAAATTACTGGGCATATGTGACTTAATATCTCGGGGCGATGGGCGCAATGCAGTGCTACACAGTACTTACTTTTTTTAGGTGGCACTGCAATTGTTATGGGCAGACGTGGCGCTTATCATTAGGCGAAGGACTTTCTCGTCTCATCATTTATTCAATAAAAAAATAAAATAAACATAAGGTATTAGCATTATTTTTTATTACTATAATTAGCTCACTTTAGGGCAGGTGGATAGGTACAAGAGTCTGGTATTGTTCAAATGGTAATTATAACTCGGCTTGTCTGTACTTTAAAATATGTGCTAAAGTTCATATATTCGGCCTTCGACTTTCATAATGTGAATGGCCAAGGAGTGGAACTCTCTGCCGGCATCTGTGTTTCCGGATAGCTATAATTTGGTTGTCATTAAGACAAGAGTGAACAGGTTTCTTCTAGGCGAGCGTGCTACATCTTCGACCGCATCGTCACATAACAACAGGTGAGATAGCGGTCAAACGCAAGCCAGTAATCAATCAAAAAACGATATAATAAAAGTACTGCTATTTATATGTATGTTTTGCATAATCGGTATCGTTATGAAAAATAAAACTGCTGATTTTTTTTATTTTATCTAGGACGCAAATTTGTTGAAATTGAGAATACAAAATAATATTTTTTTAACATTTACTATTTAAAAACAAAACGATCTAAAATAAAAAAGTCAAAGTCAAAAGATATTTATTAAATAGGCACAAAAAATTCACTTTTATACGTCATATTCATACAATGCAAATCAATTTAAAATACGTTAATAAAATACTTTGAACAAATCAATAAACTATATGAAAAAAAAAATGCTGATTTTATTATTATATCTACGAAGCACTTTTGTTGGAATTAAAAAAGTCAAAGTCAAAATATATTTATTAAATAGGTACAAAAAATGCATTATCAAACTTCATATTCACATACTGCAAATCAATTTAAAATACGTTAATAAAATACTTTGAACAAATCAATGAACTATCAAAACTACAATATACAGAGTTGCAAATCGAACACTACAAAAACTCATCTAAAGTTGTTCAAAAAATACAATCTGTAAACTTTGCAAGTCCAATATACATTCGACTAACGGAGCTACACTTTTCATACACTACCGAGCTTGTTCGCCATAAGTTTCCCAACAAATCTGTGTTCGAGTCTTACTGATATTCCATTGATACGAAAAGTTGCAAAGTTCCACAAACTTTTTATATTATTTGGCAGCTGCGAGGTTCGACAGTGAATGGGAAAAATAATATTTAAAATTGCCAAACTGTTGGTTTTCTATAAGGTCTTTAAATATTTAATTGGAATGCGAGTTTTATTCACGCGACGGTTTAAAACGCGACCAGTCTAGATTGATTTTCGATGGATTTACGATTTTCTATATTAAATTTCATTGCTGTAAAATTGATAAAGATTTATGGTATATTTTTATATAGCAATATTTTTATGGCAATATTATTTTTTCCGACTAAGCAACATATTGTTATTCCAATGGCGATCACTAGTAGGTATGTTATTCATAATTTTATTATTAAGAGCCCATTCAAAAACAGCAGAGTTGGATTGCATTAAAATAAAATGCTTGCTAATTCTTTAAATTCTTATTTCCTTTCTTCTCTTTATATTTCCTTCCTTTGCCTGGAAGAGGCCTTTTAGCGATAGAGATTGCCTTTTAGTGATAAGGCCGCCCATTGTAACACTTTCTTTAATTGTTTTTATGAAATGTCTTTAATTTAATGTTTGCAACAAAGCGTTCATCTATCTATCTATCCTTCCTGTGTGGACCTTATGACACTTAAACCTTCGAGGAAGGAGAACTGTCACATCAGCAAATAGGTTTCAGTGTACGGTTACGGTTTGAATAAAAAATCAGCAACTATAATCATTAATATATACTCTAAAATAAATATCACTAACTAAATATATAAATATAACAAATACAAAAATAAATATATATGTACTATACATAACTATAAGGAGTAAAACATGTACATAAGTACTTAATCAATAATTTTATAATAATATAATTCAAGTTCAAGCATGAATATGCGATTTCAAAATCTCCTTTCATTCAGCACAAAATACAGCCATAAAACGAGACACCATTAGCTGGCTATCTAGCCATACAAACGATGAACGATGCTCGCATTAGAACATGTTCTCCCGGACCCAGGTGTTCTGAGCGCGGGCTAATAGAACGCTATTATCCTATGATTAATTTGGTGTAATGTCTATAGAGAGAGGTTGGCGCTAGTCCTCACTACGAATAGCAAGATTACGTTACATTAAGTTATATATATTTTTTAATACCTAGGTGCTTAATTTGTTTCTCTCTCTTTGAGAGAAGGTCCGTGTTACAGCAGTAGGAAAGTGATGGGCTGATGATGATGATGAATATTTAATTTACCCGATACAATACAATACAATAACACTTTATTGCACACTAAATAACATGTACACAATTATGAAAAATAAATGAGTCACAAAATACATCGTAGTTTTGACGTACAACAGAAGGTCTTATCTTAGAGTGATTTCTTCCAGACAACCGACCCGATCTTCAAAGATGACAAGTCTATTATGTGATGCGTTAATTTTATTTATTTATTTTTTGCACAAAACAAATTACTATCGGTACAATACCATATAAAACAATAATAAACAACTGTAATTGCAATTCAAAAGCATGTACTATCAGAAAACTTAAAAATAAATAGCTACATAAAGAGCAGACAACGTTCGAGGTTTGAGGTATGAGATGCACACATCCACAAATCTACAATAAATGATACACGATATCAACATGCCACTTATTGTAGGTTTGTCGACGCATGTACCAATAAAATTAGCTGCTAATTTAATAAACTAAAACCTAAATTTAACAAAAACTTAATTACTACATAAGGAAAGATCGGTAGACACAGCACAGTTACCGCGTGTGTCAGAACCAGACGATTTTGGATGGAGGATATCTTTCACTATTTTTAAATATTGGCTATAACTGGGGCTAAAAATATATAAATCTACATTTCTTAATTGCTACTTCATTATATTGTCTAGCCATCCTGACTAGTGGGTTAAAGTAAGGTATACTGCTTTTGTATGTTAAAATGGCAGAATTTATATTAAATGAAGTAATAAAATTACTTATTTTAAAATCATCATCCACAGCCTTTCACATCCCAACGCTGGGCCTCTATCATATTTTTTTTTACGCTTAATAGATCCATGTTTGGCCACTATCTCGCCTGATGTGAAGCGGTGATGTGGCCTAAGATGAACCACCTACTAATAATATAAACGCGAAAGTTTGTAAGAATGTATGTTTGTTACTCTTTCATGCAAAAACCGGGAAACCACGGGTGACACCGCAGGTTCAGCTAGTTCTATAATAATTAAACATTTAAGCCGAGATTCCAATTCGTTGAATTAGCCGAAAATCGTACGACTATCATAAATGCGAAAATTAGTGAAGATGAATGTATGGATGTTGTCGTTAAAAACTATTTAAATGAATATAACATGTACCCTGATGATTTGGAAAAGGGCATACCTAGATTACTTTTTAAACAATGGATTACTTCAACGTTTAGTAATACTTAATTGACGTTTATAAGTGCGTCGTGCGCTGCCAAGCGGTAGTGCGCAAGCATTACTGTGTTCCTGTGGTATAGAGCGCAATGCAGTGCTAAGAAGTGCTTTTTATGACTTTAAAAGTTCTGGGTGGTACTGCAATTCTTATGGGTAGGCGTGGGGCTTACTGGTGGTAGGTTTCTCGTATGCGAGAGGCCGTCTAAGTAGGTACCACCGCTTTGCCATTTATTCAGCCACCAAGCAGTAGTGCGCAAGCATGTTCCGGTTTGAAGGGCATTGTAGCCAGTGAAATAACTGAGCATTATGAGACTCAACAGCTGATTGTCTCAGGGTGACGAGCGCAGTGCAGCGCCGCGCAGGATTTTGCAAAACAATGTTCTGGGTGGTGCTGTTATTGTTATGGGCTGGCGTATTGCTTACCAACAGGTGAAGGACTTGTTCGTCACATCACTCAGCTCCATAATTAAATAAAAAACGTGCTTGAAATTGTTAATTTTCTTTAATTTTCCACACAAATAATGTTCCTCGCTATTAGAACACGTTCTCTCCTCCCCGAGTGTTCGTTCGAGGTAATAGAGCGCCATTATCCACTGATTAAATTTACCGTAATGTTTATGAAGAGAACTTTGGTGCCAGTATTAGTGGTACGGTATGAAAGCTACATATTACATTAGTGTGAAGACAAGGACCGTGGCTAAAGATGATGTTGATGAGAAGAACGACCGTGGCTCAGTGGGAGCATGGACGATGTTAGTTATTAACCAACTTCAAAAAAAGAGAAGGTTCTCTATTCGATAGCTTTTTTATGTTTATTACCTCAGAACTCCGTCATTCATGAACCGATTTTCTTTTTGCGTTAAGTTCAGTATAGCTACAAAGTGGTCCCATATAAATTTCATCGATATTTAATTTTGACTTTGGACTTCGAAGATACATTGAAGTAGGTTTTTTTCTTTGATAAAACGTATACTTGTTTAGTTAGAGGATGTCACGACAGTTCTCGTTAAGTTCGTCATCAACTCATTACATTCCGACTGCCGGGACACGGGCCTTCTCTCATAGAGGGAGTATGGATCATTATCCGCCACGGCCCAGTGCGAGTTGGTGGATATCACATGTCCTTAAATTTTTGTGATTAATTCTTGGATCCCGCATCCTCACGATGTTTTTATTTACCTTTTTGAGAGCGAGCGTTAAATCCGCAGATAACTTAAGAAAGTCATAGGTGCGAAGCCAGCGGGATTCGGACTCAATATAAACGAAGAATTTAGTTATCTACTAATCAGGTTCTACAATAAGAATAATCAGGTCACATTCCGCTTGTTCAATAATTGGGGCACTTTTATTATGTCCGTTAAGATAAATAACAGACATTCTTATGTAGGTACTTACACAATAGTTTCATATGTTATCACAGAATACTAAGGGACAGAAGCATCACTCCACAAAGAAATTTAAACAAATAGCGACTCTTGCTATGACGCAATAAAGTTCAATTCAGCTCGCCACCAGTCATATTAACCTACAGAGCGCCTCTCTTTCTATCGCATAGCTCTTATCTCTTCTGACGCGGCACGTGCCGACGACGCGCGAACCGCTGTCGGTATCCGGCTATATACTTGTAGCTTCGTACCTACAGTGTGGAGTGCGCTAGGCCTGATATTATACGTATTGATACAATGATACAATTCTTTATTGCTTAAATATAGTAAAAAGGTGTCAAATCAGAATAAAATAGTTCAACATATTCGCCATTTCTAGCATGTTAGTATTACATACAACATATTATGTTATATGTACCTATGTTTAATACGTACAAATAGGGTCTACGAAATTTAGCGCGAGCGCGAACGCTGCTACAGCTATTAATTTAATGCTAAAACAACATTACGGCTTGTTTGATTCCTAAAACGCTATTATTGCTGCAAGAAATGTTTATTTAGCTGTGTTACCTAATTTATACTGCTGCGGGTAAGGGTTAGCCTTGATACAAGAACGAGTGTACCAGGCGTATATATTGCTAGAAGGTAAAACAACATAAATTTCGGTTGAATTTTGCGTCACGCTAGCCTTAACGATATCATCCGCCGGGCTTTTACCAGCGCTAATGTTGCAGCCGAACCGAATGGTCTAATGCGTGACGATGGTAAAAAGCCTGACGACATGACCCTTATCCCTTGGAAGTTGGGGCAGCCTCTAGTGTGAGACGCTACTTGTGTCGATACTATGGCGCCGTCACATCTTCCACGGAGACGCAGAATAAGGCAGAATAAGGCTTTTAATGGCAGTAGAAAGCGAATGTGCGTACCAAGACAAACCTACTGTGGTTTTGTGGTACTACAGAAATATGTTTTGTATAATACGTTTTGTTTAATAAATTAAAAAGAAAAAAAAAAAAAAAAGGCTGGCACGGCGGATAATTCGGCCGAGCAGCTCAAGCGACGGAAATATGCTAATCTCGGTAGCGGTTACACATTCAAGCCGTTTGGTGTGGAGACATGGGGTCCGTGGGGACCGAGAGCTCATCGTATTTTCAAAAGTCTGTCAGAGCGCCTGATCGATGCGACGCCTGACCAAAATGCTGGGACTTATTTGGTTCAACTTATCAGTATTGCAATCTAACGAGGCAATACTGCCAGCATCTTGGGTATGCTGCCAGCTGGTAGTGCGCTAGAGAATTTGGACTACCTATAGGCCTTTGATTATGATCAAGTTCAAAGGCATTTGCCCGTAAAAAAACATCAAAATGTTGTCAATGTAATTAGAAAATGATGTTGAAACGGTATTCCAAAAACGCCATTTTGATCTCTGCTAAGCAAGCGTTTCACCCAACTCTCTAGTTTAGTTTAGAGTTACAGTGCTACACCACAATGAATGCTATAATTATGCCTTTACGCTTACTTAAATTTCATGCTATTGCTATAGCGTCCTGTTTTTCTTATCTCATGCTTAAATTATTCCCTAAGTGTTATTAAACGCTATCTATCGTGGATTCAGCGCTGTAAATCTAAGTAGAATTTAGTGGGAACTATTCGCTCCGGCAATTATTTACTTAGGTAATTAATGTTAACACAACATAACGCTCTGTTTAATTCCTAATGCGCTATTATTGTTGTTAACAACGTTTATTTAACATACGGTTTCGAACTCGGTTTCGGAAACGAACTCAGCGATGCGAACAATGATTTTTACACGCTTTTAAAAAAGCTTGTAAAAATGCACACTTGCAATTTGTTTGTTTGAGGTTTGGAAAGTATCGTGAGTTGAAACATTCATTATAAATATAAACGGCTACACTCACGTTATGATTGTGCCGGAATAACTCCGACCAGGTTTCGGCCAATTGGGATGTCCTTCTTCCGGGAGTTTACGCTTTGGAATTGCGGCGCAGACTGCGCGCCTCCGCTCGTTTCTGTCGCTGCGAACGCGGCGCTAACACCGGAGCAGGCGCGGGGGGAACGAATTCGAAAACAAATTCGTAATCGGAACCGCAGGCAGATTAAAATGAGCCCAAACACTAGTAGTTTACGATTATCCGTCAAAGGGTTCCATTGCTCACCTTCCGTATCCATCAATTCATCTGTCTGTCACCATAATATTGCATTGTCATCGGACTTTGACAAGTATGAAATTCCGTACAATAAGAGGAAGTGGTTCTGATTAAACTTGAAAGATTTGACACAAACATTGCAAGAAAAAGATAACTAGGGCAATACAATTGGCGGTCTTATCGCTTAAAGCAATCTCTTACTGACAAAACAATAAAAAATTAAAACAATCATTCATAACTATATAATATACTATTAACGACAAATACATATTACTTAATATAATAATTCATATAAATATTTGACGAGTTAATTTTTAGATTGACTGTGACCGTACTTTACCAAATCCGCACTTAACCAAAGAATACCTACTAACTATACTTAGCTATAGATCCTTGATGGAAGGCCGAGACGGAATTCGTATTTAGGCGCGCCGGACCATAAGACGCACAAGTTAACACTTGACTAAACTCACTTTAAAGCCCCGGATACACTAGGGGAGCGACAAATGGAGCGACTTGTTGCGCAACATGTCTCTCAGCAACTACGTGAAATGTCTCGGGGACAATGTTGTGCGCTTTCGCTCTTGGAGCGGTAGCAAACAACATGCCCCGCGTCACGTACAATGTTGTGGGGCATGTTGCGGGACACTATGCAAAGTTGCAGCGTCACGTAATTTGAGTGTTGCGCGTCGTGTTGCGGTACAAAATGTTCCCTAGTGTATTCCGGGCTTAAATGAAACAAGTTAAGATGCTTACTCCTCACAGAAACTGGACAAATTTATGCATCTTAAGGATGAAGGTGAGATAATCTAGAATTAATTTTTAACTAAAGATAGTTATTTGGACTTTAAAGAGTTCAATATGATTAGCAAGACGATATATACCTACCACCGTAAAAGTCCATAGATTTTCTAGAAAAATTAAAAGTATTTTTGTTTTTTTTTACACTTAATAGATCTATGTTTGGCCACTATCTCGCCTGATGTGGAGCGATGATGTGGCCTAAGATTAGAATTCGCCCCCTTGCCATGTGCCTCACGATTAATTAATATAATATCGGAGCACATTGATATGTATCATTGTAGCCTGCCAAAATTTATAGAAATAGCACAAATCCTATCCTCCTTATAGAAATAGTACAAATCCTGTCAAGGTGTTATAAATGTGTCTTAATAAATAAATAGATAAATAAAAGATGGAGCTTATAGATCTAGAGAGAGACGGCAGTTGAGCGGCTGCTCAGACCCGTCTCCCCTGTTTATTCTAATCATAAATTTATACCGGACCAGCTATTGCCCCCAACCTCGTGCGCATGGTATTTGGTTGATAAAAAACTTTTAGATCCTTCTTTGGGCTATAAGGCTAACAGGCTATTTCTGTGCCACATTTCATCAAGATCAGTTTAGTGGTTTACTGAAAAGTTAACAAACAAACAAAGATGCATTAATCATCACCAGCCCATCACTTTCCCACTGCTGGGACACGGGCCTTCTCTCACAGGGAGAGTATGGGCAATAATCCAACATGCTGGGCCAGTGCGGTTCGTGGATGTCACATGTCCTTCAATTTTTGTGATTAATTCTTGGACATGCCGGTTTCTTGAAAAAGTAACTAACTAACTTAAAGAAGTCAGTGGTGCGGGGCCAGCGGGATTCGAACTCAGGTGCTTCGAATCGAAAGTGTTACGTGCTCCCACTGGCCACACTCGCTCATCATCATTCATCATCATTAGCCCATCACGTTCCCACTGCTGGGCCACGGGCCTTCTCTCATAGAGAAAGTATGCGCCATAATCCACCACGCTGGCCCAGTGCGGGTTGGTGGATGTCACATGTCCTTGACTTTTTGTGAAAAATTCTTGGACATGCCGGTTTCCTCACGATGTTTTCCTTCACCGCTTGTAGAGCGAGTGTTATATCTGCACATAACTTAAGAAAGTCAGTGGTGCGAGGCCAGCGGGATACGAACTCGGGTGCGTCGGATCGAAAGTCGTACGAGCTCCCACTGAGCCACACTCGTTCGCTCGCATTAATATTAGTATGGATTAATAACGCATTATCGTTACATCTCATATAACAATAGGGCTGTGAATCGTTATTAATAACTTGAATGTTAAAACAAGTTACAAAGTTACTTTCTCACTCTCGATCGGAATATGATCAACGAACTACTAAACTGTGTTCGAGACAGAATTATGACTGTAATGAGGAGGACATTACTAGTAATGAAAGTAGGCAGGTAATCATTCACTTTTGGTATGTTTGACAGCCTCATTGGTGTAGTGGTTGGGCAGGTTGGCTCAAATCTCATACACCACTGAGGTGGTGGGTTCGGTTCCCGTGACGGGGCCATTAGTGCACAGAAAACAATGCGCAAGCATTTGTTTCGTGCCTGGGTGTTGTAGGATCATGATCTTCGTAGTACATGGTTTCCTAGGTACAGGGAACCCAAGTAAGGGGCCAGGATCTATGTCTGTGATCGTTGGGTGTTTTAAACACTAAATGTGTAAGTGTGTTTGTTACCTCTTCACGTAACGGCTCGTCGAATTTGAGCAAAATTCGGTACGGAGATGGCTTATACCCTGTTTTAACACATAAGGTACTTTTTTCCGGGGAAACTGCGGGTGGAACCTCAGGCAGCACCTAGTTATTGATAAAATCAGACTTCATACTAAGACTTAGTTCGGATCCAGGAAAAAAGTATTTTGATTACATTTGATCTCTGTTTTAGCAAAATAAGTATTACAAATCAGCAATGAACTTCATAGTCTAGTCATTTGGTAGTTTCACGGGAGTTTTGAAAATTGGTAATTTTATAGATTTTGATGTGCTCTTTCCGAATTTCAATTTTGCCACCTCGTATTTTTGCCGCCCGCGCCGCCATATTGGAAAAATGGCTCCAAAAAGCAGTTTATTGACAATACAGCCTTTTCGACTTACTTGACGATAAAACATTATATACAAAATAAAACTAGAGACCTACAATTAATGAGTCAACTTTTTTTTCATAAAGTCAATAGTTTTGGCGTACGAGCGCAGCAAAGTGTACTCCAACGCGCGCGCAACGAGCTCTATATTGCAAATAGAATTATTATAATTTTATTTACAATAAAGAGCTTATTGATAGAACAAAAATTGCATAGCTGATGTACGCTCTGAAAATATAAAAAGTGACGAAAACACGGACGTGTGGTCTGTAGTAGGTTTAGGCCAAGTCTGGCACTACCCAGGCCCCCTCGAGGATTTGAAGGATTTCCCCTGTCACAAATCAATTGATAAAACTCAATTAAAAATTGTTTTAAGAACGGAAGTCTTCGACCATCTTAGTGTTATCACACAACGACCTTTACATTGAACAGGATCTAAAATAACCAGACCTCTAGCTAGATGTACATTCATCTATCTGAGAGCTCATTTAACATTGAACGTCACTGTATTTACTCTTTAGATAAATCATCTTATGATATTATATTAAGTACAATTAAATATGAACCTTTCAGTTGATATACATTCTCAACCAGACGTGTGTAAAACATGAAATTTTAATGTGTTTAACAAAATGATTGAAGTGACTTTATCATCAATTGATACAGGTACGAGACACAACACAATCCTCATCATCGTTAATACGTACAGCTAAGGAGTGGAACGCCCTGCCATCGTCTGTGTTTCCTATTAAATACAACCTGGGTGTGTTCAAACCAAGAGTGAATATATGCTTACTAGGCAAGCGTGCTTCATCTTCAACCACATCTTCGCTTCCCATCAGGTGAGATCGTGGTCAAACGTTGGCCGAGTCAGATGTATAAAATAAATAAATAGCTAGTTTATACCCTTTTTTGTAGGCGGGAAAATGCCGTCACACTGCCCTTCTGCCACGGGGGTGTGTGCCCACTAAAAACCCTCCCGCGAGCAGTCCTCTGCCGAGGTGGGGTGAGATGGAGTCGCGCTAGCTTTCACCATCTCGCCCCGGGGCTAGTTTATACCTTAGATTAACAAATAGGCTACTTTTTATTCCAAGAAACCGGGGGTGAGACCGCGGGTGAAATCATGGGGCGCAGCTATTTTTGGGTTTAAGATATTTATTTCTCATAAAGAATATACATTCACTTGCATGAGAAAAACAAAATTAACAGTTTCTTAGGCTAACAGTACAGGCTTAATTAACTATTTTTTAAAACATAACAATTAGTACTAAGGCTTATTTAAGTATATATTTATATATATATATACTTTTTTTTTTATTAGGGTATCTTATAAATAATATTGAACCGTTTGTTCGAATCGGCCGGTTGCCTTCTCGCAGCGCCGCGCCGCCGATATCGGCGGGTGCCTCGAGCAGGCAACTACGCTCACAGAATAAGCGCAACTGGAAGTGGCATGTAGTGGTAGTTATTTTTATAATTTAGGTTTAGGTCTAGGTTTGATTGCAAGTTGATTTTGTATATGTGTAGTATAATATTATTTTTTAGCCTCTTTGGAATATCTTATTTTTATTTGTTATAGATAGTGATATAAGCTAAATTGGTATATATATTATAAATTAATGATAGTATAATATAGGTGAAATATGCAAATGTATATATATATATATATATATATATATATACATTCCACACATATATACATATATATATCTATATATATATCTATATATATATAAATAAATATATATATACATATATACAAACATATATATTATTTATTCTTCATCACATAATGTTTCAGAAGTTTTTTAAAGGAGGTTATTGTTTTCGCTTGTTTTATATCTTTAGGTAGTTTGTTGTATAACTGGACACCTTCATACATAATACTTTTTTTACCGTAGTTAGTTCGCGGTATATGTAGTTTTATATCGTTAGCGTTTCTTAGTTTAATTTTCTGAAATTGTTGCTTTTTAGTAAATGTTATTTGTATATGTATATCTTTAGTGAGGATTTTACGGATTAATATGCAGTTCTGGTAGACGTAGGTTTGTAAAATATTTAATAGTTTCGTTTCTTTATATATTTTGGTTGTAGGTGTTAGGAAGTTATAGTTGAATAATCTCTTGATTAATTTATTTTGTGATATTTGTATCATATTTAAGTTTGTCGTAGCAGCTGTGCCCCATACCTCTACGAGATATTCAATGTGGGGTTTCACAAGTGAATTGTATATTGTGTATCGTACTTGACGAGGGAGGCATTGCACGACTCCACGTAAAACTCCCGTAAGCGACGTTAGTTTAGATTTAAGTTTAATTAAATGCGGTTTCCACGTTAAGTTGCTGTCTAAGATTAAACCAAGGTATTTTTCTTGGTATACTCTGTTTATAGCAACATTATTGATGGTCAAAGGTAAGAAATTTGGTATTTTTTTGTTTATTGCTTTAAATATAATATAATTAGTTTTAGAAATATTTATAGTGAGTAGATTGCACTGGAACCACGTACTTAGTTGATTCATATCGTACTGTGCGTCAGCTATTACAGAGTCTATTGAATTTCCAAAGTAGAATAAGCTGGTGTCATCAGCATATAGTGTAACGTCACCCCTTAGTCCAATTGTATGCATACTATTTATATATATAAGAAACAGGAGGGGTCCTAGTATGGAGCCTTGTGGTACGCCGAAAGTGATTAAACCTGATGCACTTGTAGTTTGACCTATCTTTACTACCTGTTTACGATGTGATAAATATGACTTAAATATTTCCAGTGCAGAGCCGGTAATACCGATTTCATTAAGTTTATTCAACAGCAGATTATGACTTACGGTGTCAAAGGCTTTTTTTAAGTCTATGAACACACCCAGTGCTATTTGCTTTTTATCAATGCAGAGCTTTATCTTAGTAACAATGTCAATTGAAGCTGAAAGTGTATTTGACTTGGGCCTAAAACCGTACTGCTTTTCGTATAGAAAGTTGATTGAGGTTAAAAAGGTTTCAAGTCGATTGTAAAGTACTCTTTCAAAAATCTTAGAAAGAATCGGCAGAACAGAGATAGGGCGATAATTTCCGGGGTCTGATTTACTACCAGATTTAAAGATGGGCGTTACTTTTGCATTTTTGAGGTTATCTGGAAAAGTTCCATCTTCTAAACATTTATTAATGCAGTCGGTGAGTTCCTCAAGTATTATGTTTTTTACACATTTGATGGATTTTGTGTTAATGCCGTCTATACCTGAGCTGGTGTTGGAATTAAAATTATGGATAATTTTACCTACCTCCTCCATTGTTGTTAAGGGCATTTTGTTAAAGGTGTTGGAAGAACTTCCAGTTGCGCTTACGACGGGACCAGATGTTGCGTTACCAGGAAATGTTTTTAAAATATTTTGCCTTATAAAAATGATAACGAAATAATTTTGCGCCTCTAATTGATGATAAAATGAGTTCAGTCTTTAGTTGCGTAACAATGACGTAGTAAATACGTAGTCTTGGGTGGTGACGTCATAGATATGGGTACATTTAAAACGTATCAAGGTATTTGTTACGTATAACTTTCCACTCATCTCATTGCTCTGTATATCAAGATAATATAAAATGGTTTCGTCTTCATGCGTTGTAATTCACGAGTTTGACGTAGGTACCTACTAACAATTACGTGATTCCAGTAGTGAATTCCATTCCATAATAATGGATCGAAAATTAAATGCGTCAGCAAGGCGCTTACTGTAAATTGGAGGTATGTGTACAATGTAAGGATGGAATGACTCTCTACACCTGGTGATGGTGCTTAGATGGAATGGGGATGATGCAAGTCTTGCGCAGTGTGTGCAAATCTTCCTCCGAATGCAGCCTGCAATAAAATCAATAGGCAAGCCACTAGTCGTCTGTGTCGGGTTTGCTCCTTCATTCCAACAAGAGACTCATCAGCAGTTTAAAGGACGCGATTTTTTTGTGGTCACGGCAAGTTTATTTAAGCTGTTGTAGGCTTGAACAAAATTATACCACATTATACTCAGCAAAACGCTGTTGGTATAAAATATCAAACCCATCCACGCTCCAAAATCCACAAATATTATGCGCAACACTGCCAAAGCCGCAAATGTATGACGCAGCGCATTTTCGAACAGAATCTGTTGCGTAATTTAATATAAATATCTATTTATCGTTTTTCAACAAAATGTGGAATGCATTATTACCAACTCTATGTGTGACATCATTTTGTAGTTCAGAAATTCTGACATTTATTTAGATCACTTATTCCCTTCACGCGTCCAACCCCGAACGCCCTGCATTTTTTATTACGACTTAGCTTAGAAAAACGATAGAGTTTCATTTTCCGTATAATTGTATCACGCATGTGATGTATCGTTGGAAAGCTAAAACACGGGGCTGAATAATGACGTATTAATAAAAAAAAACCAAAATTATTGAAAGAAAATAATTTTCTTGTAACTTGAGTTTTTGTTTTCAACACGAATTCTTTTCACATTACACAAAAATATTGATTCACACATTTTACATTTCGATTGCACTATTTTGAAGACTATTATCGTACGAGTCGATAACATAAATTAGTTTTGTCATAACACTCTAATAAGATTCCTATTAGCTACTTGTTTACATAACAAAAAATCGCCGCGCTTGCGCTCCACGCGATAAGTGCCGTTGTATAGTGGCGCCTGTAGTAACTCTTTACCAATCTGTGATGCGCAAACGGCGACCGCGCGTATTAGAAAATCAATTTCTTAGAATTCATATGATAAGAAACAACACTGACAATAAAATCCTGTTGCGATCCTGTAAGAGTTCCTGGATAAATTTGCCATAAACTTACCTGTGTTTCGCAGAATATAGAGTAAAATAAATACACAGTATCACTAAAAACATATTACTATTCACTGTACCGTTACTTTATAACAAAAATTTTAAAACTGCACTAAATCGGGACAACCGCCATAATGGCGGACTCGCGTAAAACTAATCGACTGCACTCGGAATAAATTTTATTTTCAATTATTTTGCGGTTGGATGTATGGAATCGAGTGTTGATATGTTGCCTTATATGACTGAACCAATGACGTCTATAGTTAGGCAGCCAATCAATAAATATAAAGTTTTTGATTGAATTAAAATGGCGAGTGCCGTTAGAGACACACATGTGTCTCTAACAGCGCTCGCCGCGGCGTCTAGGACGTTTTAGGAGATTGATGATTAAGGTTGGAAAACTATCGTGAGGCGAAATATTCATTATAAATATAAAACAGCTACACTCGCGGTTTGATTGTCTGGAGCGTCTCCCCGATGGGTCCCGAAACACGACTAGATCGTTTGACGACATGGCTTTGTTCGGTGGGTGGTATTACAACCACGGCCAGAACCTACACTCCAAAGCGCGTAAGCGTGTTTCATCACGATGTTTTCTTTCACCGTTTTAGAGCGAGCAAGCAAAATCTGCTTGGTGCAGGGTCGAGTCGGGATTCGAACCCAGATACGTCGGATCGAAAGGTGCACGAGTTCCCGCTAAGCCACACTCGCTCTAAATAATCATCCGTGTTAAATCTCATTATGCCCAGTAATTTTCTATTCTATCTATCTTTTTCAGACAACGACCAACCATGCAAAGTCCAGACCCCGATGCAAGAAATCGAAGACGCGTACCGAGCGTGTTCCTTTGGAAGGTTCCACATCAGGCTGGTCTGCGTGGCCTTCCTGGGTAGTGTAGCTGGTGTGCTGGTGACCAACACAACGTCCTACCTTCTGCCAGCTGCTGAGTGCGACCTGGATATGGACCTGCTGCAGAAGGGGATGCTAAATGCTGCGCCGTTTTTAGGTAACTTTAATCTATCATTAGTCAACCACGTAGTGCGAAAGTATTATTGATTTAATTGGGTGACTAGACGAGCTGATTGTTTACCTGATGGTAAGCACGCTTACCCATAACAGTAACAGCACCACCCAGAACTTAGTTTTGCAAAATCCTAAATCCTGCGCGGCGCTGATGCGCTCCCTGAGAAAATTAGCTGTTAAGTCTCATAACGCCCAGTACAGCATACACTACAGTGCCCTTCACACCGGAACACAGTAATGCTGAGGTGGCCGAAGATACTGATAATATATAATCAATATCTGTTCTGTAGTTTTTTGCGTGACTGTGTCATATACTATGTTTCAGCGCACTGTTAACATATGGAATATTAAAATATTTTAAAATGTAGGACCTATACACCTCTTTATTTCCAGATTAACAAACATTAATACTCAAAAACTTTCGCATTTCTGATATTAGTAGGATAGTATCGTTCGTCCAATTCCTGGCGTTACATTAGGATTAAGGTCGACAACTCAAGAACAAGCCCTGGGATTATCTAAACTACAAGTTAAATTCCTTACCTTAGTCCGGGTAGGCGAAAGGTTAGACAACTGACGAAGGTAGTGCTCGGGCAAGGGAATATGACCCGAATAGACCGCACTACCGCAAGAACCTGTGAGGATTGAAAGCTATTCAAAAGGGGTATTGCAGGTTAAACTACATATTTGAACGTGAAAAGCGGTGTTGTTATGTGAATTTGTGCTACTGATGGTAAAGTACTGGTGAAATAATATCTGCTGAGTGTGCTGCTTAACCCCTGACGAAAAAATCAGGGGTGTTATAAGTTTGACTACTAGTTGTGTCTGTCTGTGGCACCGTAGCTCTTAAATTGGTGAACCAATTTGGATGCGGCTATTTTTATTTGAAAGCAGGTTTTCTAGTGGTGGGTTTTAGACATGTTTTATCAAAATCGGTTCATCCGTTTTTTTACGTTCAATAGGTTTTTTGTGTCGGGGGTGTTTAAATTTTATATATAACCAGTATTAAATAATGCATCATGCTTTCAATGTACCACTGATGCAGCTTTATAAATGTTGTCGAAAACATATATATAATAATCATGTACTCTCCATACTATTTTATCTCAGCGGACTGATGATGATAACGATCTTATTTATTTAATACGGTTGAACCTTAAATAAAAAAATAAATAAACAAGTATTTATTAAACTTTAATTTAAGAATACCGTTTTCAGGTTATTAAGTCCTATCCTACCCTATAAGTCATAATAGGCGTTTCAAATATCAGACATGTATCAAAAATTTCATCAAGCTACACGAAATACACCCTCAATCTCAATTCCCAGACCCAACGATTTATTGCAAAATATGCCACCGACCAAGGCCGCCGCGGCAAGGTTAACCGTATTCCGCTGTCATTGAATGCCGGCTCATCTATTGACGCCATTTTTTGTAAGGGATCGTATGAATATTCAGTAGATATGATGAGTAGAGTGTGTACGAACGGAAGCTCTTGATTTGACGCACACTAGTTCGAATTCCAACTTCCCAATGATTTATGTGCGGATTTTCATATTGGCTTTAACACATTCCCTCATTATTCAATGCCAGCGACGTTTTACACGTTTTACACTTCGAGGTAGCAATCAAACAGACAAAATTTCCAAAATCTTTATTTTTAGGTATACTAGCCTTCAACTAATTCATTTTAGAAATTTGCCAAAACATATTCAATGTATAGACATAGCTTATTTACAGTTTAAGGCTGCCCGTCCACGTCAGACAAACGGTCACCGATTTTTGGTTGGTGAAAACATACGGTGTTTCATATTGCAACGCACACGTTCTATAAAAAGCTGATCACACAATAGGTTACAAATGTCTGTGAAAAAACTCAAACCAACTATCAGACCTACAAATAGTGTGACGTCGGCGGAAGCACTAAGACGGGTTATGATAGACTTTTGATGGACTGGAAAGTCTGCCCTGGAAACATGACCAACAATATGTTATGTGACAAGTATATACTAGTAGTTTATTATACCGTCCCCGTTCCGTAGAAGATAACAAATACGGCTTAAGTGGACCCGAGCATTCAATACCGGCTCATCAGCTGCGATTGATGCCCTTTTTGCGAAGGATCGTTTGAATATTCAGCCGGACGATAAATGGAGGCAGTGCCCTAGCTCGTATGTCTTTTGGGAATATGACCTCCATTTTGGTAGGGTAATGCTGCTGTTCCCAAGAAAGCCAATTTTTATTTGGCAGTAGCAACCCCTGGCTTCACGCGTGTGAATATGAATTCTACTTATATTACTAGTAGTTCACCACAACTGGACCTCGTGAGCTCTTGACCGATTTTGCTCATGTTCGAACTTAACAAGATTTTTAAGAAAAATATATTTTTCAAGACAAGCTTTTAACAAATTTGTAGAGCAGATTAAAATGAGCCCAAACACTAGTAGTTTACGATTATTCGTATGAATAATCTATTCTATTCTAAAAGTGTTTAAACACTGTAAGTGTTTTTTTTTATTTATTTTCAGCCTGGTTTGTCCCACTGCTGGGCAAAGGCCTCCCTACCCTCCTTCCACTCCTCACGTTTCTGAGCTATTGTTTGCCATTCCATCAAATAGGAGTCCAGTTCATCCCGCCATCTCTTTCTGGGCCTGCCCCGTCGTCGGGTAGCCTGGCGTGGGACCCACTCAGTTGTGATTTTGGCCCATCGCTATAAAAGTGTTTAAGCACTAATAAAATCTAACTCACACATGGTCTTATTTACTTTTCTTATTTTACTCTTTACGTCTGACAATTGGTCACCGAATTTGGTCAGTGAAAATGAAACATACTGAGTTTCATATTACAACATACACGTCTTACAAAAAGTTGGTCACAAAATAGGTGAAAAATGACGGTAAAAAAAAATCGGACTGACTATCGGATCTAAAAAAGTAGAATGACCTACTACTTAGTAAAAACTATTAAAGTATATATAATAGTTTAGTCACAACAGAATCCTACTAATATTATAAATGCAAAAGTTTGTGAGGATGGATGGATGTTTGTTACTCAATCACGCAAAAACTACTGAACGGATTGGAGGAACTTTGGTTATGTACTTTAGGTCCAGGAAGAGGACATAGGCTACTTTTTATCTCGGGAAACCGCGTTTGAAACCGCGGTAAACAGCTAGTAAATAATAGAATTACGATTCTACCCCTCAATTTACAATAGTCATTCGATAAAAGACAAAATTAAGGAGACACTTCTCAATTTGCGAGTTTTTTTTTCTAATATTCCCTGGCTATTTTAGGGATGTCTGTGACGTCACTTTTAGCTGGATTCCTGACGGATAATTTCGGAAGAAAGTTGTTTTTGAAAATCGGCTTTGGAGGCTTGTTCTGTTGCTGCATTGTGGCGGGATCCAGTCAGAGTTATGAAGTCCTGGTGTCGGCGAAGTTTATGCAAGGAATGTTGTGAGTAGCATTAATTACCAACATACCTACTGTGAGTAGCATTAATTACTCATATATTGTATCATCATCATCATCATCATCAGCCTGTACGAGTCCACTGCTGGACATAGGCCTCTCCCAATGCACGCTACTGAGCCCGATCCTCGGCTCTTCGCATGTAACTACTGCCAGCCAATTTACTGAAGACAAAACACTTTAATCAGTGCGTCCTACCCGTAATGACATACGGAACCGAAACTGACTGTGAGACTGGTTTATTAGTTTGAAATCGCACAGCGAGCTGAGGAACGAGCTATGCTTGGAGTTTCAAAGTAACCGACACAACTCACCGAATAAGTAAGCTGAATTGGCAATGGGTCGGTCACATGTCTCGAAGAACCGATGTATCATATAAATTGTATTATGGTGACTACCTAATTATCTGACTGATTCACTCTCATCACAAAACTTTCAGACTTAAAGACCTTGACAGTAAGGCATAGCCAGAACAAATACTCGAAAATGACACAAATAGCTATCTGAAAGCGGAAACTGAACCCTATGCAACCCTCTGTAGTGAAGCTAGTTCGGGACAGCCTGTCTCACCTCTATATTTGATCTGTCACAACACAATTCCAATTGCAATTTTATGTGGTACAGGGAGGTGGGACTCTTAGACACTTGACATTTGTAAATCGTAATGTATCTGTTTGGAGGAATAGAAATCATTGGCGCTCTCGAATGTACTATTCTGGTAATGTAGAAAGGTACTTTTACGCCAAGCAGTAGTGCACAAGCATAACTGTGTTCCAGTTTGAAGGGCTATGTAGGCAGCGTAAATACTGGGAATTGTGATCAGGGTGACGAGCGCAGTGCAGTGCTATGCAGGATTTTGTATTAAAAAGTTCTGGATGGTGCTGCAACTGATAAAGGTAGCCCTGCGACTCATCTCTTTACTTTGAAAAATACAACACGCAACAGTTCTCCTTGGGACATGTGGATTTTAAAGCTAAAATGTAGCATTATAAATTCAGCAAGCATGTTTCTAGCAAAGAAAATTAATTATTACTACGTATTTCTAGGTTATAAAACAAAATTCATTGTATACTATATTTTCTACATTTTAGCTTCATATAAAATTAAAATGTGTCTATGACTAACCTGAATCGTGTAATCCAAAAACCCATCCCGATCGCTTTCAATTTAAAATTTGAAAGGCATCTATTAAACTGCAATATCGATCATTTTTGGCGATCGTATCCATTGAGTATTATGTAGTGTGTCCAGGTATGGACTAGCTACAAGGTCCTTACATTAAAACTATATCTATACACAAAAACACCCCCGACAGGGCGTCAACACTCTCGCCTCTGAGTGGCAGCCATTTCGATTTTTCTTTCGCGCTAAGTACAAAAATATCTTTTGAAGATTTGGTTCCATTTGCAAAAATAGGATTGAGTTCCAGATATTTTACGGGCTATTCTCGCTATACACGTCTAGACAGTAAAATAATTCATTTTATAACAAAAAAAACTGACTTCAATTCTGATGCATCTACGAAGTCCACGGTTGAATAATGATGAAATTTATATGGGACCACCTTGTAGCTATACTGAACACAACGCAAAAAGGTATCAAAATCGGTTTATATATGACGGAATTCTAACGTGACAAACATAAAAAAGAAAACTACAATAGAATAGAGGACCTCCTCCTTTTATAAAGTTGGTTAATAAAAGGCGTCGGCAACAGTACCGAAGATATTTATTGTGACTTTTGTGTATTGAGTTAACTCAATACACAAAATTCACAATAAATATCCCGCTTCAAATATAAACTAAACGAGTAGGAAAATGGACAATACAATTCTTATTATATTTTTAAGCATAACGATTTCCAAGCGAAAACCTCAAGGTTTTTCGGGAAGAAAAAACGTCACCCTTAAGACGGTTATATAACGGAAGAAGAAATTCGACACTCGAGTTGGTGTTCACCGTAGCTCAATTGGTAGAGCGTCCCGCGCTGAGGGAATATTGGGTTGCGGGTTCAAGTCCCAGTCAGTGGTCGAATTTTTTCTTCCCTAAAAACCTTGTTTGGGCAATATCATGACTGTAACCAGACATATAATAGGGTCTGTTGTCACTTTTAAATAGTTTTACACATGAGTTCTAACAATTTGACAGTTTATATGACAGTATAAAAACACTGTTACGAATCTGAATTTATTTCATAAAAAACGACCTGTTAGCGATTTGGTGTTAGACTGTAAGCTTTTTATTGTAAACTAAATAAATAATATATCGTATTTTTTAATATGCGTTCGCGCATAGTTCATTCTGTTGAGTGGAAACTTTAAACATAGTCGTTGTTGGTACTGGCTTAAAATATTTCTAAAAAAACAAATAAGTTAAAAAGTTATTAGGTACTCTGAATTCCGGGCATTAGCTAGTTTTACAAAAGAGAAACAAAAGACGCTCACAACGATCAAGTTTAAGCAACGCATGATCAAATTCACCTATGCCTTTGTATAGTACCTACGCTATTGCTTCCCACGTAACCTCACAGCCCGCTTTACAAATTTGCCCGAGACAAGGCGAACATGATGCATCGGAATAGTAATTTCGCAAAACAAAAGGCGCTTTGGAGTGGTAGACTCTAGCCACGGTTACAATACAGAACAAAAGCAAGCCGTCAAGCGATTTAGTCGTGATTCGTGATTTTTTTATGGAAATATATGAGACGAGCAAGTCGTTTGAAATGGCTCAGTTACATTTTTGTGTAAAAAAAGAAATAAAAACTGGTCTTTAAAATAATAATAAATACAAAGCAAAGTGCTTGTGCCGATACACTAGGGCCGTCCCGCTTATACGGTACTTCAAGAGCGGCAGGAGCGGTGGCAGAAACAGCTGAGAGCCTCAAGCGGAGAAAATATGCATCTCTCGGTGAGGGATACATATTTCTTTCTTTTAGGGTCGAAACTTTGGGGCCTTGGGGAGCGAACGCGCGGCTTCTGTTTAAAAAGCTGGCCAGACGCCTAGAAACAACAGGTGACCAAAGAGCTGGCGCTTACCTCGGCCAACGAATTAGTCTGGCCATTCAACGAGGTAACGTCGCCAGCTTTTTGGGTACCTTGCCCACAGACGGTGACCTAAATTCTGTATTTTATCTTTTATTTCATTTAGTTTTTATCACTGTATATAATGTACATAATTGTTTCTGAATAACCTATGTGACCTAAATATTAATATCATTATATATTTCAGTTTTGCCACCTCAATCAGCGCCCATATCACCTTCCTCTCGGAGTTCTGCCACAAAGGCATCAGAGACCGGATGCTGATCTGCCAGTCTTCCTTCATCGCCATCGCCCAGATCATCTCACCTGCCATGGCCGTGGGCATCCTCACTCAGGACTGGGCGGTGTCGTTCTTGGATGGATACTTTGGTAAAAAATTACTTCAAGGTCTTGGATCAGTGAAGTAGTAGGATATTTAACTTTTTACCACGTAAAATTCTCCACGTGGAAGAAACCGCAGGGCGTGATTATAGGTAAATTTTGTTTTTTTTAGAACGAGTGTGGCTCAGCAGGAACTCGTGCGCCTTTTGATCCTACGCACCTGGGTTCGAATCCCGACTCGGCCGTGCACCAATGACACGCTCGCTCTAAAACGGTGAAGGAAAACATCGTGATGAAACCCGCTTACGCGCTTTGGAGTGGTAGGCTCTGGCCGTGGTTGTAATGCCACCCACCGAACAAAGCCATGCCGTCAAGCAACTTAGTCGTGGTTCGGGATGATGTTCGGTGAACCATCGGGGAGACGGGTCTGAGCAGCCGCTCAACTGCCGTCTCTCTCTAGATCTATGTGCTCCATCTTAGGCTACATCATCGCTTCACATCAGGCGAGATAGTGGCCTAACATAAATCTTTTTTTCAATTTTGTCGTCACATACGCACTTAAGAACGTCAATTATTACAATGACTCTACTACCCATACTCTAAACTATACTCTAAAATAGTATTTAACTCTTTTATAAGGTGTTTTTTCATAGAACTGAGTGATGAGTCAGGCAAGTCGTTTGCCTGATGGTAAGCGCCCCATCTGCTCATAACAACAAAATTGCAGTGCCACCCAGAACTTTTAATACCATAAAAAGCACTGAGCACTGCATTCCACTCATCACCCCTAGACATCAGATATTAAGTCTTATATGCAAAGTAATTTCACTGGCTACAATTTCCTCCAAAGTGGACCGGTGTTACATAGTGTTTTTTTAAATGGTCAACCGTTAGCAGTAAACGTTTCTCCGGCTTCAATTCACGCCATTTCTGTTTCAGTATTACACACATGGAATTTCTACCTATACACGATGTCGTTATGGTCGCTTTTCGCTTGCATTCTCTACTCGACATTGCCTGAGAGTCCGAAATATCTGGTCGCAAAGCAGAGATACGACGAGGCAAGAGACATTTTGATCAAAATGTACAAAGAGAATACTGGGAAGTCATCCGAGACTTATCCGGTAAGCGAATCCTGGGTTTCAATTTGACATAAACTCTTAGGTTGCCCCTCCACGTCAGACAATCGATCACCGACTTTTTTGTCGGTGAAAATGAAACATACGGTTTTATAATGCAACGTACACGTCCTACAAAAAGTCAATAGCAGACATATGTCGGTAAAAAAAGGGCCCACTATCGGACCTACAAAAAGTCTGACGTCGGCGGAGGAACTTAATAGTAGGTTTCTCGTATGCCGGAGGCTGTCAAGGTAAGTACCACCGCTTTGCCAGTTATTCTACCGCCAATCAGTAGTACAAAAGTATAACTGTATACTCGTATAAAGTATAGGTGGTACTTCAAATGTCAAAAGGTGTGGCGCTTACCATCAGGCGAACGACTTGCTCGTCCCATTACAGTTACAGTTTCATCAAAAAAATGCCCAGTCGTTTCGCCTGAAAGAGTCCCCAAAAAAAACCGGAACACAGTAACGTTTGCACACTACCGCTTGGTGGTTGAATACCTGGCAAAGTTGAGGCATTTCCTAAAGCGGCCTCTTGCAACAGTCCGACACTACTAAGAGATTGTCTAGATATCTAGTATATCCGGCGATTTCGCCTGTGGTTTCGCGGGGTAAAGTATCCAAGCCAACCGTCCAACAGCCATGCGGTAGTGCGCAAGCATTACTGTGTTCCAATTTGAAGGGAATTGTAGCCAGCGAAATTACTGGGCATTATGAGACTCAACAGCTAATTGTCTCAGGGTGACGAGCGCAGTGCAGCGCCGCGCAGGATTTTGCAAAACAATGGTGCTGTTATTGTTATGGGCTGGCGTATTGCTTACCATCAGGCAAACGACCAGCTCGTCTCGTCATCCAGTTACATAAAAAAATGTCATTTTTCAGGACCTAAAGTACCTACATACCAATTTTGCAACCAAACCAAATCAAATTTCAGTAGTTTTTGCGTGATCCGTCCTCACAAACTTTTGCATTATAATAAAAGTATGAGAAGGAAGGATTTACCAACGTACACAATACATGGAATTTCTTTAATCCAATATTACCCTGCGATCCCTTTCACGTGTATTTTGATCTAAAGAGTCCAAAATATCTGGTTGCAAAGCAAAAATACGACGGGGCGAGGACACTGAAAAATGTACCTACAAAGGGGATCCGGGAATTCCGGTACATTCTAGGCTATTTGAGATATTTTCAGTATGTTTATTGTGCTTGCCGACAACGTATTTTTAAAGTTTTTAAAGTCGTTACAATATCTTTGTTTAGCTCTGTAAAAGGCTGTTTTTTTAGCTCATAGTCCTTTGTAATTTTTTGTGTATAGTCATCATCATCGAGTGCCATCTTCATACTGAAGTTTGGAGGTCAGTAGGCAATATTTCTTGCAATCCCACGCTGCACTTTTGAGATCTCGGTAGCTTAGTCCAGTCCATACTTTGATGTCGTCCAACCATTTACGTCGTCGTGTATACTGCTTTATGTTAAAAAAAACAATTCAAGTGCACTTTGGAGTGCACACTGCACAGGAACTATCATGACCTCGTACTACCGTCTCCATTTCATCATAGAACAACCAGACCCACGACTATGCGACATCCATATATGGTAGACATCCCTCCTGTACCAAGCAAGCGTTTTGGTTCTATATTCATCTTACGAACAGCCAAGGAGTGGGACGTATTGCCAACGTCTGTGTTTCTTGAAAACTACAACCTGGGAGTCTTCAAATCGAGAGTGAACAGGTATTTTCTAGGCAAGCGTGTTACATCTTAGACCATATCATCGCTTATTAACATCACGTGAGATAGTGGTCAAACGCTAGGCTTGCGTTATTAGTAAAAAAAAAAACAATTTCACTTGAACGAACAAAACAAAGCGGATAGCATCTCGCTAAGCAACAACTCAGGCATAACAATAGCGGTGGCGTTATGTTTGTTTGAGTGAACGGAGGGCCAATGTCAAGCGGATGTGACGGCCGGTCGGCATAGCATGATATAAATGTGTGCGTGTGGTTTATGAACGAACGAGCGGACCGGCATAGCTTGAGTGCTTTGCATTAGGCGACGCGTTGTCCACCTTTATTATTCGTTTAAGCAATTTAAATTTGATTGGTATCAATTACCAAAAATTAATCAATACAATTTTTTTTATGGGCCTGTTTCGTCTCACAGCTGGGCAAAGGCCTCCCTTACCTCTTTTCATGACCCTCTGTCCATTCTCCGTCTATCCTCAGTCCCTCTGTCTAGCAATACAATTATTAGAAGGCAATTATTGTAGGTAGATATGTCTTAATAAAAGCCTAATTTATTTATTTTTAGAACTTTGTGTATGAAGTTTTGATTATTTTTTTACCCACAACCGAAAATGTAGAAGGGCCTTTGGGATAAGAGGTTTGAATTTTTTGCTTGTGTGTTTCTATGCTTGTGCACATTTCTAGGTACCACATATATCTTCGAAATAATATGGTAATAATCCACTAGGGCCCGCTGCAAAACGTTCTTATGTCGTGGGGTTTTTCAAAATGTTTATATTGTCAATTGTTGACCTAAAAGATCCTAAGAGAGCTCCATCACTTTTGATCGAACATCTATTTGTTCATCTGTCAAAGTTCTTTATAGTGCCACAGCTTATTTGACTTGGTGAAATAAATGGAACTAATGACAAAAAAAACATACCGTCGAATTAAGAACCTCCTCCTTAAAGTCGGTTAAAAACTTAAAACACCACAGCGAAAATATAAGTTCCATAAAAAAAACTTAACAACTTGTCCGTTTATTTTCCAGTATAAAGATATCTGGAAAAACATTCCAAAACCAGAAAAGCCGGAGCTAAGCAAAGGTTTCCAGAAACAGATAGCGGAGGGATTGCGGAACGCAAAGCCGTTGTTCCACAGACCTCTGATTGTGTATGTTACCATGCTTGGATCGATGTCTTGTTGTTTGGTAGCTATGTAAGTATTTCTTTGTCTTTATTTATCTATCTAAGATCTTGAACGAATAATAACATTTTTGTCGAACAAGACAAGCTTAACAAATTCGTAATCGGAACCGCAAGCAGATTAAAATAAGCCCAAACACTAGTAGTTTACGATTATCCATCAAGGAGTTCCATTGCCCACCTTCCGTCTCCATCATCAGATCAGCTGGCTGTTATCATAATATTTAATTGTCATCAGACTTTGACAAGTATGCAAAATTTCAACTTCATAGAATAAGAAGAGGAAAAAGAAGAGGTTCTGATTCAACTTGCAAGATTTTACCCAAACAAACATTGCAAGTTAAATAAAACTTTTACAAAAGGGCGGACGGAATCTCGCTAAGGAACAACTGAAGCATAGCAATGGCGGTGGCGTTATATTTGTTGAGTGGACGGAGGGCAGATGTCAAGCCGATATGACGGCCGATCGGCATAGCATGATGTAAATGTGTGCGTGATGCTTATGTACGAACGAGCGGACTGGCATAGGTTACATAAGCGCTTCACTTTTGATTTTGGCTTTTTAGGGTTTCGTACCCAAAGGGTAAAACGGGACCCCCGTCTGTCTGTCCGTCTGTCACCAGGCTGTATCTCATGAACCGTGATAAACAGTTGAAATTTTCACAGATGATGTATTTCTGTTGCCGCTATAACAACGAATACTAAAAAAAGAATTAAATAAATATTTAAGGGGACTCCCATACAACGGACATGTTTTTTTGCCGTTTTTATAGATAATGGTACGGAACCCTTCGTGCACGAGTCCGACTCGCACTTGTTTTTAACCGACTTTAAAAAAAGAGGAGGTTCTCTGTTTGATTTTATTTTTTATTATGTGTGTTACCTAAGACCTCCGTCATTCATGAACCGATTTGAAAAATTTTGCGTTGGGTTCAGTACAGCTACAAAGTGGTCCCATAAAAATTTCATCGATATTTGACCTTGGACTTCGAAGATACATTGAAGTCGGTTTTTTGTTTGATAAAACGTACCTATACCTACTTGTTACGGTATTAAGTTTTAAGTGGCACTGCAGTTGTTATGGACAGACGTGGCGCTTACCAACAGGTGAATGACTTGCTTGTCTCATTATTCGATACAAAAATAAAACGTATGTAACTATTTCCAGATATAACATAGTGCGCCTCTGGTTCCCGCAGCTATCTACGATAGTGGAACACTATAAAATAGACGCAGACAACGACTTGTGTGTAATGCTTGACACTTATACCAGCGACCTGAAACTGGCTAAAAGTAATGCGACCGCTTCGGATGTCTGCGTGCCAGTAAGTTATTTATGAGTTACGACGTCCTTCTTAAATTGTTTTCATGATAACCTCCATAAAATGATATGTATGTCGCAGGGATATGATAAAAACAGAGGTTTGGTCAATTCCCTAAGTGTGTTGACCTAATCACGGAGGATGTTAAAATAACAACACGATTTCATAATTTCCCTAAACAACATCTAGTGATTTGAACAAATACCTGTCGCAGGGAAATGAGGATACCAGGCATTTCACGAAATCCCTAGAAATACGACGTACAACTTTAATAAATTTTTTATATATGTTACGGCTAATAGCCGAAGTGCGGTTACACCTAGTTTTAGCCGGCTACAACTAGGTGCAGCCGGCCACATGCGGTTAAACTTAGATGTACCCTAGTTATCTTCGTTTGGAACTCGGTGTAGCTTTCATCATAACGGCTAGAACTAGGTGCAGCCGCACACCAATGATGAATCGATAAATTAGGCGTTCATAAGTCCGTGGTGTCAACATGAATGTAGAGATTTTAATTTGATTTGATTTGAAAGAATAAGTTTCTTACTCGTTCGTTAACTGGTTTAATACCAACTATAAATCTAAAGTCTGAGGCAGAGGACTACAGCTATCGGGCAAGTGCCAACTGCCCTCGATCATGTCGAAATTTTATTATTTTTATTATTAGGTTCCCCACTACCTACGCCATAAACTGAATGTGGGGAGCGAATTAGAGCCCGCATTCCAGAATTCCCTATTTCTCGGATATAGCTTTTTACGATTTCGGCAAACACTTGAGCCGAAAGCTCGCTAAGAATACGTTTATGCTTATAGACATACAAAAATATATCCACTGCGACAATAGGTCCATCGTGATTCGCGCTCTCCAATGAGGTCGAGGGGAGGAAGCCTCAACTTGACCTCAATGAAGGACCGAGAGGAAGTGCTCAGAATATAATCTGGTTCTACAGTCCTATAGTCAAGCACTACAAATCTCTAGTGAAATTACTGGGAATTTGAGACTTATGTATGTAAAGCGAATGTCTGTTTGAAGAGACAAGTGCAGTGCGGCAAACGAATTTGTAATCGAAAGTATGACAACAGCAATATAGTCATCAGGTGCCATCTTCATACTGAAGTTTGGAGGTCATCATCATCATCATCAACCCATCACGTTCCCACTACTGGGACACGGGCCTTCTCTCATAGAGAGAGCATGGGCCTTTTTGGCCAGCGTGGTGGACCACGCTGGCCCAATGCGGGTTGGTGGATGTCACATGTCCTTGATCTTTTGTAATGAATTCGTGTGGAGGTCAGTAGGCAATATTAAGACAGCAATATAGTAAAAAGCATAAATCAAAACTGACTGATTGATTGGCTTACTTATTACAAAACTTATATTTATATAAGGAATACAATCTTGATATTTAGAACGACTGTTTTTCTTAGTTTCTACGAAGCAAATAAAGATATTCTGTTTTATTTGGTTAGAAATGTTGGTACATAATCCCAACTTTAGCGAGCTCTCGGTAAAAACTTATTGCTAGGTTTACAAATAGAGTAGGAATTAAGCTTTTTAAGGTCCACTAGTACCCACACTAGGATTCCCTGTGTCTTGTGTGGAAAGCCTACCTATAACTATCTATAATTTGTGCTGAAAGTAACTACGCCTACATAGATGTCAAGACATTTAATTAATCTCACGATATTTTATAACTTTGGCCAGATGTGATCGTCTAGAATTTATAATATTATGGACCCTTTACGTTGTGTAAATTTTACGTTGTGTAACTTAATAAGTTTAATCAACTAGAATAAGTTTAAGAAAATGTACTTTTCTAATACTCATAGAAATCTATGAATAAAAGAACCGTCGCTATAAAATAACCGCAATAATAATGAATCGAATAAAACATATTAATCAAAGAATCGTAATCATAATTCAGATTATATGCACGAGTAATAGAGCTGTAACTAAAATCAAACACATTCAAACAAGAAACCAAATAAATCCACTGAAATAGGAAAACAAATGAACATCAAATTTAGAAAGACTTAAATCATGCAACTTAGCTGAGAATTCAGGAAACAGCTACTGCCAGCCGCGTCCTTTTCTTTCTTCATGGCCATATTTCCCCATTACTTTATATACAATATATACATTTATTATGAATAAAATTAAGTATGTAATACAAGGTTGAATAAATTTATGAAATAAAAGACTGTGTTACTTAAAATAATATTGGTAATTAAAGAAAACACTTTACATAAAACTACACGTTCATCAGCGGCGGCTACATCTAAAAGAAATAGAAACGGGGGAGAGGAATTTAGATCTTTTAGGATCTATAAATAGGAACCCTAAGCGACTTGAATAACGTAAGGCTCCCATCCAGCCTAGCACCTTACTCCAATAACCAAACAGAATCCGTCGTAAGTTCGACTTAAGGCGCCTCTAATGAATTTAACTCACAAACCTTCACACTTTTACTGATCACAGATTCATTCATCGCTTCAATTAATCACAGATTGATTCAGTCATACATTTCAGACATTCATTTTTTGATTGTTGTTTTATATTAAGTTATTATTATTATTTGACCCTATTCTAATTTATGACCATACAATTCCAGACGACTCGAACTAACCCTAAGGAATGTTATGGTCCTTCTTGTAGTGTGTGTACCTAGTGTGTGTGTCGAGTCTAGATAGGTCGCGCATTCAACGGCTGCTGTGTGGCAGTGTGAACTCTAAATCTAAATCTAGACTCTGTGTTTTCCTGGCTAGCTCTCCCTCCTGCTGTAGCGAGAGTCCAACAAAGCGTCCGTTTTTCCCGTTTCTTCGTGTTATAGGTTACTGCCGAGTAATTTTTTTAATATTTTTTTAATTAAATTTTTAAATTCTTATATGAATCTTGAATCTCCACTAAGAGTCCGAATAAATCTTCAACAAGAATCCTTGTTATGTAATAATTTCTGCTTTTTTGATGTTGTGAGGTATATGTACACGCGTATCTTTATATCTCGTTCAATATGATTGTATAATTCCATTGTGTATCCATGTATTAATAGTAATACAGTATTTTACAATCCGAAATATATATAAACTCCAACAATGATAATAAAATACTTCAAATCCTTGTATAAAACGCCAACAATTAATCCTTATTATGTTATGTTATATGATGCTGTCTTATATCTCGTTCAATACGACTGTATACTTTCATGGTAACACATTATTTATGATCCAAAATAAATATAAACTCCAACAATGAAAATTAAAGTGCTTCAACTCCTTAAATAAATCTCCAACAATTGTTAGGGTTTGTAAATTTGTGGCTGTTAATCGATATTAAATTGATATTACAATTTGTATGATTAATCGACTCGATCATTCTAGCACTCATTGTTATTTTACTCTGGCAACTATTTTAATAAAACTTAAGTCTCGGCTGTCATTTTTGTCTATGGCGGCAACACATCACAGAGCGGAGCTTTCCCGCCAGAAAAATGGCGGGAGATGACTCTGCAGGTGATTGGTTGAGGTGATGGACCAATGGCAGTTTGAGCTGTGAGAGGACTTTTGGAAATGTAACATTGGTCGGTGGCACAGTCTCTCGGCGTTTTTGGTGCAAGAAGCATTAGTGATTATGAGATTGTGTGTTGAGTGTTAATAAAGTAAATAAGTTGTTATTTTAACGTTCTATTCTTTAACTCCACGGAACCCGGAGCAGTGTCGATTTTACATCTCAGAAGTGTGAAGACTACCTTTGTAACGTAAGTATCACGCCCTATTATAATCAATCAGGAAAAGATGTCGTTTTAATTGTGTTGCTTTTAAATTCGTTGTTTTGCATAAACCTGAGACAAGTGCATAATATCTTTTTCGACAAAACGAATCAGTATTTTCTATGCGGAAAAATAGGTTTGTTGCTTATTGGATATGGTTACTTTTTAATGTTATTTAAAATATATGCATTATGAATTAATAGTGTGAATCGCATGTTATACCTTCTGTACCTACACTTTTGGGTGCAAAGCCATACTTGATTCTACTTCTTGCTACTTCATACAGGCTTTTTTTTTGTTCATAACTATATCTACCTACCTTAGCTAAGGCTACAATGGTTTTATTCTATTAGTATCTTTTGACTTTTGAGACTTAGTTTATACTTTATTGAAATAAAACAACACATAAAAAAAACTGTTTGTTAACGATTTTTCTTTTCTTTGCGTTGCTTTGCAACGCGACATTTTCAGACAATGGATGAGCCGAGTCGCAGGAGTCGAGAAAGAGATCGGATCAGTCGAAGACACACCCATTGGCAGGATTCGTCGTACGGTTTCTCGAAGAAGCTGTGTCCAGACTCTCAGCAGACTACCGAGCTACGTGAAAGGAGCCGCGACCACTGAACGGAGGACGACCATCGAGCACAGCAATATGAAGAAACCCAGAACCACGTGTCAGCGCGGGACAATACCAAAGGTCACGTAGCCTTTTATTTTCTAAAAAAAAAAAGATGTCGTAGATATTCTTGATTATATGAGAGATGGTTTTGCATCACAACCTCCTACTCAAGGCACACATTAATCTCAAACAATTGATCATAAAAATATACTACCTAACCTTGATCCCTCTACTAAAACTCAACGTATTGATGTGTGGTTGAATAAAGTTAATGAATGTGCCTCGGTATACGGTTGGGACGATAGAACCACTTTGCTATGCATAAACTTCAAGGTCTGGCTAAAACTTGGTACAAGGGGCTAAATTCAATTTTTCACTTGGAAAGAATGGCAAGAGAAACTATTAAACGCGTTCCCCTTCGAACAGAATTATGGCCAGGTCTTGCAGGTGTTAAGAAGAAAAAGTAATTTTAATGAACCAATAGAGGTTTACTAAAACAAAAAGTTGGCACTCCTCAATCAATGTGACATTGTAGCGAAACACGCGGTAGATTGAGTCATTCATGGTATTAGTGATCGTACCTTAAGATCCGGTGCTCTGGCGTTGCGTTGTTTAGAACCTGATCAAATCTTACGATATTTAGTCAGCAATAAAGAGTCAAACCAATCAATAGTGGTCCGTTCTAGTTTCAAGAACCGAAATGCTGATAGTCTCAATAGCAGTCATAGCTTGAAGCCTAAGTTAGGAATAAGATCTAATTTTCCAACTGGATGTTTTAACTGCAAAGAGGCAGGTCACAGTTTTTTGTATTGTCTCAAACCTATCGCAAGGTGTTCGAAGTGTGACATGGTTGGTCATACATCTGATAGTTGCCGTCGCACTGAAAAACCAGACAACTCTAAAGCTGTGACTGTACAAAAACAATGCGCATCGATTTTATGAGTCAACAGTTTAGTCCTAATCCAAATGCAAAGTTAACGTCTTTTGTAGATTTTGGCCGTGATGTCACTTTAATATAATAATCAGTGACTTACGGTTTAGGTTTGTCTCATAATAACATATCATCAGCTATGAAAGGATTCGGGAACGGGATGGTAGTCATTAGAGGAATTATCACTGGATTTGAGCATTGATGAAGTTAATGCGAAAGTTGTATGCAAGGTTGTGAACGACTGTTTATTAGACAAACCATTATTAATAGGCCAGTCTTACACAGAGCAGCCCCATATTATTACGTACAAGAATGCGACTAAGTTGCAGTTTCTCGACATAGGTAATGAATTGCAAAATCCCGATGTTGACGGAATTATTCAATCAAGGTTAGATCAGGTAGTGTCCTTGAGCTTTATGGTGCAGCCACTGTTAGATTACAGGTCGAGCCATATCTTACTGGTAGTGTTCTGGTAAAAAAAAAAATAGTGTAGCAGGGTGACCTAATAGTCAATATACTGTATTTTAGGCGTTTATCCTGTAAAGTGTTGGTCTCATATATCGATGAGCCAACCATGATCGTATAGATTTTGTGAATAAAATAAAGAGCGTACAAAACTTCCCACGGCCTGAAAACTGGCACAATGTTCGCCAGTTTCTTGGATTGGCAAGCTATTTTCGAAAATTAATTAAAGACTTTGCCTCATTATCTTTCCCACTTAATATGTTACTTAAGGCGCTGGTTGGGAGTAGGGTGAAAGTCAGGAGCGAGTTCTCGAAAATCTTAAAGCCAGGTTGACACTCGGGCCTATACTTGCGATATATAATCCTGCAGCAGAAACCGAGCTACACACTGACGCAAGTAGGGTAAAGATTGGTGGCATACTTGTTCAGCGTACAGTGCCAACTGAGCCGTTTTGCCCAGTACTTTATTATAGTAAGCAAACTTCACCAGAAGAAAAGAATTTTCACTTCTATGAGTTAGAGACGCTAGCGGTTGTTTTCTTTTTGCGAAAATTTAGTCTACTTGCTGGGTAAAGAATTTAAAATTTAACAGATTGTAGTGCACTGCGCTCGACGTTCATAAAGCGAGACTTTATCCTAAGAATTGCCCGCTGGTGGCTGACCTTTTAAGAGTTTTATTGTTCTATCGATAATAGAACAGGCACAAAAATGAGAAACACCGATGCATTATCTCGAAATCCCGTGTCTGATAATATGGAAGCTCTCGTGGATTAATTTCCGACTGTCATGACCATCTATCAGTGTTGACGATTGGCTGCATACACTTCAACTTGGAGACTCAGAGTTGAATAGGATCCGAAATATCTTATGCAGCGATCTTGATGAAAAAGACTCAAATACATAAATGAGAATTACGTCATATAAGGCAATAAATTGTTTCGCTGTATAGGTGGCGACAAAGACAATCTCCAATGGGTAGTGCCTAAGGGTGTAAGGTGGCAACTGTGTCATATGAATCACATTGGTTATTTTGGCACCGAGAAAACCTTAGAAAAAAATTAAAAAAAAAAATACCTATTGGTTCGCCAAGATGACCAAATTTGTAAAAAAAACACGTACCTAAACGCTTGTATTGTGTGTAATGTGCTTTCAAAAAAAATAACTCTAGCACTCGTGAGGGCCTGCGCCACCCTATTGCAAAGATAGAGGTCCCGTTTCATACCCTACACATAAACAACCTTGGGCCTTTCGTAAAGTCTAATAGAGGTCATACTCATTTACTTGTGTATGCATTCACTAAGTTCTGTTTCATTGTCAGAAACACTAACACCCAAAATGTTGTCAGAGCATTGGATGATATAATCTACACATTCATAGTACCTGGTCACCTTGTAAGTGATGGTGGTAGCTGTTCTACCTTTACGCGTTTAGCAAGTTTGCTCTTGATAGTTTTCAGCATACTTTGAACGCAGTCGCTAGCCCCAGGTCCAACGGCCAAGTAGAACGGTATAATCGTACCATTCTTGACTCTCTCAAAGCGTTGAACTTGAATCATGGCGACAAAGAATGGGACAGTCACTTGGGTAAGATTCAGTGGGGACTTAATAATACTCTCCAGAAAACAACGGGTAGGACTCCGTCGGAAGTGATGTTTGGTACCCACATGAATGTAGAGATTAACCCAATTTTCAACGAAATCACCGATGAAACTCGTGAACGTAGCAAACTCTATACATACTCGATCAAGTTACAGATAGGATAGATAGAGGACAGATTAAACAGAAGGAGAAATATGATGAAGGAAGGAAACCAGCGCGAACTTATAAGGAGAACGATTTGATTAAACTAACCGAAACATGTTTTAGCAATCATGATAAAGGCAAAAATCTCATGCCTGCATATGTATACCCTTATCGGGTTGATGAAGTTTTGGCAAACGATCGGTATAAGGTGGCTCCTGTCCCAGGGCTAGAGTCCACACGAAATAAACGCCCATCAGTTGTTGCCGCGGATCGCATGAGACCGTGGATTCACATTGCTGCTTTAGAAGTTCATGAAAATGGCTCTGATACAAACTGTTCTGATGATAGCGATTAACTGTTAAGCACTTTATCTGTTTCTATATTTACTTTGATTTTCTAAGAGGCATGTTACTACAGTTGTTTTCCTGTATTGTTTCAGATCAGTCACGAGAATCGATCGGTTCGTGATCTGATGAAGCCAGAAGTCATCCAACTGCGTCATCACAAGTAATCGATCGTCTTGTGTATGCCAGCTGGGCGTTGTCACACACGGGTAATCGATCGTCCCGTGTGTGCTCGATAGTCAAGCAAGAGTGAATCGATCACTCTTGTCTTGATAAGCTTTATGCCTAAGTCGTTTCAATGCACCGTCACGAGTAATCGATCGTCTCGTGTACGGTTAAGATCAAGCACGTGCCTGAATCGATCAGTCCGTGTTTTGATCCGTTCGACTTCGATGTTATTTGCTTATGAAATTGTAAATTATTTTCCTGGAGACCCAAAATCGATTGTATGGGCCCATGATGGTTTATCCTGTAGATTGTGATTGGTTGATATATGTTTACTTTCCCCAATTATCAGTCACGAGAATCGATCGGTTCGTGATCTGATAAAGCCAGAAGTCGTCCAACTGCGTCATCACAAGTAATCGATCGTCTTGTGTATGGCAGCTGGGCGTTGTCACGCACGGGTAATCGATCGTCCCGTGTGTGCTCGATAGTCAAGCACAAAAGTGAATCGATCACTCTTGTCTTGATAAACTTTATGCCCAAGTCGTTTCAATGCACCGTCACGAGTAATCGATCGTCTCGTGTACGGTTAAAAATCAAGCACGTGCCTGAATCGATCAGTCCGTGTTTTGATGCGTTCGACTTCGATGTTATTATTTGCTTATGAAATTCTAAAGACCCAAAACCGATTGTACGGGCCCATGATAGTTTAACCTGTAGATCGTGATTGGTTGATATATGCTTACTTTCCCCAATTGTAAGTAATAATGTAAATTTTTGTTGTATATCTAGTTACATAGTATACAGTATAAAGTATATATTGTAGAGAATGTATCAGTTCATTTATACCAATGTAAATAATGAAGTTTTTGTTTTATTATTTATTTAATGAAACTGTATAAATAATCAAAGGTGATGTTATTTCATTCGTTTTATTTATGTACAGTAGGTAAATTTGATATGAACAGTTACTGTAAGTAGACTTAAATGTAAGACTATTGTTAGTTCAAATTAATTTTATAGTTTTCGTTTTTAAATTTATTGTGTACATTTTTGATAATAAGAAATTGTGTGACTGACCAGGTTTTCGGATTGTTAGGGTTCCACCTGGGGCCGTGTGCAGGGACGCACACGTTTTCAGGATGGTCGATTGTTAGGGTTTGTAAATTTGTGGCTGTTAATCGATATTAAATTGATATTACAATTTGTATGATTAATCGACTCGATCATTCTAGCACTCATTGTTATTTTACTCTGGCAACTATTTTAATAAAACTTAAGTCTCGGCTGTCATTTTTGTCTATGGCGGCAACACATCACAGAGCGGAGCTTTCCCGCCAGAAAAATGGCGGGAGATGACTCTGCAGGTGATTGGTTGAGGTGATGGACCAATGGCAGTTTGAGCTGTGAGAGGACTTTTGGAAATGTAACATTGGTCGGTGGCACAGTCTCTCGGCGTTTTTGGTGCAAGAAGCATTAGTGATTATGAGATTGTGTGTTGAGTGTTAATAAAGTAAATAAGTTGTTATTTTAACGTTCTATTCTTTAACTCCACGGAACCCGGAGCAGTGTCGATTTTACACAATAGTCTTATTATGTAGTAATATCTGCTTGCAAATATCTAATAAAATTGACGAATTTTAGTTGTGTTGATTTAAACATTTTCGATTATGGAAAGTTTCATTCAATTATTAGAATAGAGAGATTAAAGTGACCTAGCTAAAGTAATAAATTTTGTGACGTTTGAAATGAACACTTTCCCATACATGCATACAATCACAATCTCACTCCCCTATTAATATCCTTAAGATAATAACTGTAAATTCTACCCTTGAGATAAAAGGACAAAACGTTGACACTCCCGGCTGCTACTTTCATAACCTGGAAGGAGTAAATAGACCCCTATCTAACACATATATATATAGAGAAAGTCAACGTAGTCGAATCGAAGCCATTGTACGATGTATCGCTAAACTGAAAACTTAATAAAATAAGTTAGCTTCCCTAAATATAATATAAATATTAATATATAAAAATACTCCCATTTTATCACTGACTGATAAATCAAACACTGCATCTATTTATTACTTCACTGATAAAATTAAGTAGCGCATTTGCTCACTCGCGACGATATTTAACTCTACGTGGGTCATTTTTAACAACGGTAATCAGAATCACGATAGACTCTGCTTAATCGCGCACGCGTATCTCGACCCAATAAAAGACAATCTCACCGCTTAGAAGATTCTGAACTTGCGACCGTATTCAGACCTCTTCCCGCTCACCCGTCCCAAACCTGACTGCCAAATCTATTTCTACCTTCCCACCTCCTTTCCTGGGGTTTTTTAAACAAATCAATTCCAATACTTAGTAAGTCTCACGCCTGTCAAATCCTTAAAACATACATTAACTCAAAATTTATAGCGTCTGGAGAAAACAGCACAAAAAAAACAACTGCACTCACTTCAATATGTGTTTAAAGTATTCGTTGTACATTTTTTTTTTTTAGCCGACACTCTGGCACCGTGACCTTTTGTGACTAGGGTTGAACCAATTACGGTTTTAGTGTGTAATTTCAATTTGTGTATGAGAATCAAGGTACATTATATATTTTTAATTGATGTAACATGCATACCATTGCCGTTGATCATTATTTCGATATGAAATAACCTGACATTAATATTCTGAAAGTAAACATAACATTTCCTTGAATATCATTACTATTAAAGCTTCAAGTATTAGTATAAAAGTTATATGAATGTTACTAGCTTTAAGATTAAATGGATAATACTTAAACTTGAAAATCATAATAGATTAGCGATTCAAAATTAAATATAAGTAAGGTCGATCACAATTGTATCGAATTATTACTATCGATATTACTTTCAGATTATAATTATTTATATGGTAACAAAAATATTTCAATCAAAACATACATAATCGTAAGATTTATTTACTGTTCTTAAAGTCTTGACAACCCTTAAAATCAATATCCGTGTTAAACGAAACCCCATAAACAAATCCCTTATCGTGCTGTGAGATACTTAAGATTATGAGAGCAAAGCAGTTTTGAGAAATGATTTCTTTAACTCAAATAAATATGTCAACATACGGCGTCACACTTCAGATTTCTAAACAAGCCAATATGGTTTATTATTTTTACAATCGATTCGTATGAGGTCAACTCTATTTTAACCTTTATTCTTTAGTGGTTATGGCTATAGAATGAAACCATAGGCCGCAATTCATTTGCTATTTGTATAGAAATCTCCATAAAGCTGTCTTTCTGTAGTTCAAAATTTATTTTAAAACCCCATTAAACACTCAAGGACTAATACAGATAAGTTACTCTTATGTCTGAACAAAAAGTCACATAAACCAAATGGTAGGTACATGGAACGAACGGTATGTGTACATGACGTTGGTTACACTTGGGACACTAGTCTCTTTCTTTAATTAATCTATATTAATAGCTAGAAGCAGAACCTAATAGATACCTATGAGCTAAAAGAAAAGTATATTATATTTTAAGTTCTCAGTGATTTTCTAAATTCCCACGAGTAAACGGGATAATCCCGGCTGTTTGACATATGAAGAGAAAGCTGTACAATTACACAAGCGACTTGAAAACTCTGAACAACTCGACCGCCTCGGATGCCTGCGTTCCAGTAGGTTAGGATTAGTTTCCAAAGTTTGGGAGAAACTTTGTTTAGTATTGTGTAAGACAGTATTGTAGATTCTAACAAAATCAAATAACCTATGCCTAAGACGTATCTTGACTTAAGTGTTACGTGGCAAGAGCTTCTTCCCTTTGGCTACATCACGTTTGGTAAATTTAGAAACTGTTACACACTGCAATATTGCTGACCCATGGGTGAAACCCCAACTCCTAATTAAATCGCTATCAGCAATATACCTCTCTATATAAACTGGTAATTTTTAGAATTCTAGACTTTTTTCCTTAATCGCTTTCGAGCCACCTGACTACGGACCCGGCCCTCGGCCTGCTGGTCCGCCTGGAATAAGCACTCAGGTGGAATTGCTGCCAAAAGTATATTTTTATACTGTGAAGTACGGGAAGTAGTCCCTATTCGTGTGTGTTACTTATAAGTTAATTGTGGTAATAATATGTGCGTGTGTGACTAAAAGTTGTTTTTTTATAACAACCAATAGGTGCCACACAACAGAATGCAGCAGTGGCGCGGAAGATTTTGTAAAACAAAGTTCCGGGTGGTGCTGCAACTGTTGTGGGCAGGCGTGTTACTTGCCATTAGGTGAATGGCCTCCCTATTTTGTCACATTTTTTTAAAGTAATTGATTTATGTGACTAGCAAGTCGTTCGGCTGATGGTAAGCGTTAAGTCTAACTAAAGTCATTAAACTCATATGCCCAGTAATTTCGCTTCTTTGAAAATATTTCGTTTGGTAAACTATGAGGAATACCTACCGAATAAATACTACCCTTAGGTACTGTCCAAATTGTACATGGCACGCGAGACGTAGGTCTCTAACTCTAATCAAATAACGCGGCTTGTTGTCAAATATAGTTCAGAACGGGAATTTCGCCAAGTAGATTAGAGCCATGACTGGCAGAGAAATACATCTCGACGTTTAAAGATTGATTGTTCAATTATGTTACGTTTAAAGATTGATTATTAAAAAAAACCACCAATTATATCACCTTTCCTATTATGCTGACTATTATTTTCCTTTAATTGGTGTTCAGTAAAATAAATATTGTATATTTTTGGTAACAGGTCAAAGCTGGTACGGAAACATATGTCAACAGCATGATTATCGGCATTGTCTGTCTCACGCAGTTTTTCATCACAGGAGTGTTGGTCAACAAGCTAGGGAAGAAAGTGCTCCAAGTGACTGCTGGACTTATAGGTCAGTAAAACAAATCGTTTTGGCAATAAAGGTTTTTTGGCAACATAGGATATTCTTCTCTATATAATCCTAATAAGTGTAAATAATTTTGCAATGAACAGGTAGTGGAGTGACTGACTGAATTCCGACACACTGTTCTTAGATAAAACGCTATTACTAACTAATCGTACTCCGATATAACTTTTGGTGTTAACTTTTGGGTCCGATATAACTTTTGGGGTCCTCGGGTGGTATTAATGAAACACTGTCACTTCGGCACTAAGGTGTAATCATAATTAATAATTACAAAGCATACACAGAGAGAAAGAGGACTTAACACTACTTAAAATCAAAAGAATCTACAATAGGGGATCGGACAACTTTTCAGAAAGTGTTTTAAATTAACAACAATGAATATATATAGCCATGAAAAATACTATTTTAATTAAATAACGATCTAAAAGTACCTAAAACTATGTTTAAATATTATGTTTCAAATATTGCCGCGCAAAAGGTCACCTCAAAACTTGTGATGTCATATGTAGGTAAAGAACGACAAAGTCTTCGAAATAAAATTGCAAAGAGATTCTAATACGTTTTGTGAAGTTTGGGGACTATATTGTAGAAATGGAACTAAAAAGTCAGCAAAAATACATTTTATGAAAAGCCAAAACGACTATATTAAATAAACAGAAGCTTGACTCACGGCATTTGCCTACAAATGACGTCATGCGCTGTGATTGTTGTTTCGTTTGAGATGAAGAACAGATTAAAAATGTCAGAATTATTTATTGATTTAAAAATATAAATCATTATTATTTCACAAAAATATTGATTGAATAATCTTTCTGGTTCGACGAACATTCGTTCTAACTACATTTTAGATTTTTTCTCGATTACTGTCCGATCCCCTATTATTGTGGCGGAAATTTTACCGGCCGGGCAGAGACTGACATCTGTCAGTGTGACGCGGGCTGCTAATGGTCGTTCGACATTTAGCCAATCACAGCCCAGGAACGTTCCGTTTCTGTGTAGTGGCGGAGTACTTGTATGCCGCCACAAACATCATCATCTGACATGCTAAAAGCTGACTTGACTTAACTAAGACACTGCTATTTATAATTTATTCTACTCCGACAGTAGGTTACATAGACCGTTCCCCTTTTTCTTGCAGAAACTCTTGTCGCAGTAATTTTTGTCAGTCTTATAAGAGCGAATCGGACATAAATAGAGGAGTCGGGTGCGGCAATTCGGCAACGTAACCTACTGTCGAAGTAGAAAGTATTCTAAATAGCATACTGTTTTAGTTCAGTCAGGTAAGCTCAAAGTATTGTCGAAGTAGAATATGATCGGAGTTTGATTAGGTCATAAAAACGTTTCGTCTAATATCAGTGTGTCGTAATTCAGGTTTCAACTGCTTTTATGTATAAAATTAAACCGTATTATATTCTCTTACCAGAATCTAAATGTTATGAAATTTTTGTTTTTTTTTGTCAATAAAACATAATGTATTTGTCGTCACAGGTATTGGGGCCACACTAGGGCTGCGATGGGCCAATTCAAAATTGGCCGTAGTAGCGTTGTTTGCAGTAGATACGGCCATATTGCAAGTAATGAAAAGCTTGAACCAAGCAATGGCTGTTGAGTACTTTCCCACAAACATCAGGTAGAAAAACAAAGATAAACACTTTATTTGCAAATACATTTTACAAGATATTAGAAAAAATGAAAAGAAAACACTTAGAAAAAAGTGTATTAACAATAGACGCAACAAAAAGAAAAGATATGTTTTAGTGTGTTTGGTACTTCTTCACGCTGTGATGGCTTAACGGGTTTGAGTGAAATTCGAAATGGAGATAGTTTATACCGTGGGTAAGCACCAAGGCTTCATTTATCCCGGAAAACCGCGGGGCGCAGCTAGTAATATTAGTAATATAATAAAATTTGTTTTGATTGACGTTTTGTGGTAATCCCGGAAATATTTAATTGCATCTTCTCTTTTTCAGATCCTTTGCGCTAGCGTGTACCATGATGTCAGGGCGCCTGGGCACTTTAATTGGTAATATAGGATTCCCCATACTTCTGGACATTGGCTGCATCATTCCATTCTTTACTATGGCTGGGCTGCTGATAGGTATGTCGTTTTAAATATTTAGTAAACTTTAACTGAAATCACTTTTAACATTAATTACTTAGTATTAAGTACTTACTAACATATATACAAAAATATAACACAATATGTTATATTTTTGTATATATGTTAGTCCGTAAGGTATATATTCTATGGGTCTCTGTATTTTTTTCTTTATTGTACATTAAAACTGCCTAAAATAAATAAATAAATAAAAATATTAATTAATTATAATGGAAGTTAAAAAATATTTGATAATTTATCCTATCCTAGTAATATGAAATGTGAAAGTTTGAGTATGTAAGAGAGGGTGTGTGTCATCATCATCATCATCATCAGCCCATTATGTTCCCACTGCTGGGACTCAGGCCTTCCCTCGTAGAGAGAGTATAGACCATAAGCCACCACGCTGGCCCAGTGCGGGTTAGTGGATGTCGCATGTCTTTGAATTTTTGTGATACATTCTTGGACATGCCGGTTTCCGCACGATGTTTTCCTTCACCGTTTTTAGAGAGAGTGTTAAATCCGCACATAACTTAAGAGAGTCAGTGGTGCGGGGCCAGTGGGATTCAAACTTGGGTGCGTCGGATCGAAAGCCACACTCGCTCGGAGGGTGTGTGTGTGCTTGTTATCCCTCAATTCCTCAGCAGCTGAACAGATTTTTAAGGCTCGAGCGTAGCTTAATATAATTACAAGCTGAATTACAACTATTGATATAGATATTAAAACTCATTATATTCTGAGAGTCAAAACAACATAATAAATAATAATACCTTTTACGTTACAAAATACAATTTAAATACCGTCAAGAACGTAGAATAATGTTAGAAATTATTGTGTTATTCTTTAATTTTTTTTCTTTGTTAATTTATTTATGGAGTCAGGAGTGCTGTGGACTCTTAATCACTTTCATATTTTTCACAAAGGTTTTCTTTTTTTTTCAGTTGTCACCATAACATCCGTATTTGTGCCGAATAAGAAGCAACCGCAATAGAAAGTAAAATACTGTTTTTTTTCTTTTTCTGGAATGGCATTGTCGTTATCCTGCGGGAACACTTCATTTTCCGATAGAAAACCAAAGTTTACTTAATTCCGTGCTTTTCAACAGCGAAACACTTAATTGTTTTTTATCTGATTTTTAGGAGTTTTTTTATTTGTTTTAATAACTATTTAAACATCCTTTTTTTAACAAACTTCTCAAATAAATAATTATGTACACCTACATACGTTGATTCCAAGCTTTAATTTTTTTATATTTTATTAATATTAATAAAAAGAGTAGGTAAGTATTATAGCGTGTTAATTTTCGGCACGCCCCTGAATCATACGATGGATTTCACAATTGTAAATTAATACAAGGGATCGCCGCCAGCGCACCGTGCCTTTCGTGCCTATACACAACCAGCTAGGTTGTGTATAAGTTTATATAATCTTATCTATCTATAAGAATACTTTGTAAAAATGTATTAAAGACTTTTTAACACAAATCAGTGGTTTCAAACATACGATTTCTTCAACTCTAACTCTTCACTCTCTAATTCAACAAACAATCATATATGTGGGCGAGATTTGTGATTATAGTTGCTGATGTTTTCTTGTCAAACCGTAACCGTACACTGAAACTTATTTGCTCATGTGACAGTTCTCTTTCCTCAAGGGTTTGCTGGAAGAAAACTCTTTTTAGGGTTAAGCTCGCTTTTGTACATATATTTTATAATCATCGATGTAAATATTACAATAGTGTACAATAAAGAATATAAGAATATAAGATATTGTAGCCACCGAAATTACTAAGTTAAATTATATATGAGACTGAACATCTGAAGTCTCGGGGTAATGAGCGCAATGCAGTGCTATGCAATATTTTTTATAAAATTAAGTTTTCGGTGGCACTGCATTGTTATGAGCAGGCGTAAAAACAGTCCCTCGACACTCCATACAAATTCGCCGAGCTAACTGTCTAGTACTACTACTGGCGCACCGGCCTGTCCGCACACGTTTTGTGTGTGTGCGTAATTTTTGTAGGGATGAGCTAATATGAATCGAGCGCGACAAGGACCACGTAAGCTAAGTGTTGCTCTTTCACACCCACTATAGCTTAGCTGGAAGACGCAAAAAAAAATCTTCGATTCATATTTGTGTAAGTGGTTTCTTTGCATCCATACACAGAACAATGACGAACCATTTTAAAAGAGATAGGCAGACCTCCGTCAGTCAGGTCAGGTTCTAGTCAGCTTCACCGTCTTCAGCCGTTCTCCGTCTTTTTCTCAATATGTTTCGTCTATATGTCAAAGTCAAATAGTCAGCCGGCTTGCTCTACCTTTGTAAAGCAGGTCGTCGTCGCCATCCAAAAAGGTCATAACAACCACAAATAACATCAATTGATCGCACATATAAAATAAACATATGAATCTCACTCATTAGTCATTCGCAGCGAGCGGTGACAACCGCACTCGGTTGTAACGCAAGCACGGCATTGCCCATTTTTTCATCGGTTTGTTGCGGGTGACGACAAATTAGCGGGGGGGGGGGAGTGTCGCTTCTTTACGTAGTAATATTTAGTTTTCTTTGGTAAAAAAACCTTCATAATAAATGTATACCCATTGGATCCCAGAAATCTCATAATATTAATCAGATAATTAAAAAAACTTTACGTGTTTGTTTAACAAGTAATTTCTTATTTCATGAATGAAACAAGATCAAGAACCTCACATTTCTAAAAAGCCGATAAGATGCAAAATATATAGTGGAAATATAAACAATGATTAATTTTTATCTTTTGCATACATATAATACCATTTTAACTAGACCTCTCATCTGCGCACTTCCGCGTATATTTTATGAACAATCAGAGCTTAACTATGGAGGAATGAAGCTCAAGACATATTGGTCTCGTAGCAAGGTCAAGATAATATTAATTATATTCGTCACAACGACAAACCAAAGATGAAATATATTATATTTTATAAGAGTAACAGCTGTGATAATGTTCAGTCGTTGTGACAAGTTGTAGAGTGCTGATATTTTTGCAATAAGATTCATTATTTATATTTTACATATTTATAAAAGGAAATGAGTGAAATCAGTTTACCGGCTTTGGCCGAAGCGGGTAAGTGATTTTTATAAGCTATTAACCGACTTCAAAAAAGAAGGTACCTCAACCTGTTTTTTAACAACAACCAATTAAAACTCATCGAATTGTGATCGTCCTTAGGTTTTCAATTCGATTGGTATGTTAATTTTATTTTGTTGTACTTTATACTGCCTGAAATAATTAATAGAATAATAATAAAAAACATTTCTAATACCTGTCTGGAATACAGTCATGTAAGCATCAATAATTAATAACAGATAAATAGATAAACACTTTATTATTCACCTTAAAAATAGATATTAAGTACAAGTTACATGTTTACAATGGGCGGTTTTATCGCTCTAGTGGTCTCTTCCAGACAACCTTTGCATGGAGAGGAATAACGAAACATAAACGGACGGATAATAAATAATAAATAAACAATAATAAATAAATTCTTTATTTATTATTATTTATATTTACACAAATTATGTAGGCTACAGGCAAGAGGATGCAAAGGAAACCAAAATGCTTTGGTTCTATATTTAATTAGGTATAAAAATTACATATTAAATTCGATGTGCGAACCAGAAGTGACGGTGCGGGGGAAAGCAAGGTTAAAAGTTAGAAAGAGAGGGCATGATGTGCTGCGTCAGCGCCTCGTGACTCGCTCCTGCGGGCAGTTGGTATGCACCACGACGTCATACGTAACACACTTATTTACAATAACTACAATTACTATAATAAATTGAATATATATACATAAAATGCATGTATAAACTTGATTTAAACGTGATTTTGCATGCTACTCGAATTTATGTCAATAAAAGTCAATCAATGTTGTTCAATAATTTTCAATTTGTAAATTTTTTAATACTCTGTAAAAATAATCAGTTGATTGATCTCAAAAATCCGTAGCTGAAGTTTGCAGTAGTATTTGATTGTCATATAAATATATATATATCAGTTAATTGACGTTATTTATAAAGTTTGTTGAAATATATTACACTTTTCAAAAATATACATTTTTGTACAACTGGTTTATGAGACCAGCATTTTTTGTTATTGTACTGAAAGATGAGACGATCAAGTCGTTTGTCTGATGGTAAGCGTCACGTCTACCTATAACAATTGTGATGCCAACCAGAACTTATAATTCCATAAAAAGCACTTCGTAGCGTTGCATTGCGCTCATCACCCCGACAAATCAGATATTAAGTCTCATATGCCCAGTAATTTCACTGGCAACAATGCCCTTCAAACTGGAACACAGTAATGCTTGCGCACTACTGCTTGGCAGCAGAATAACTGGTTAAGATGTGGTACCTACCCAGACAGCCTCCCGCATACAAGAGACCTACCTAAAGTAAAAAGCAAAAGAACGTCGTTCACATAATGATAAGCAACACGCATACCCACAAAATTTGCAGCGCCTCTCAGAGCTTTGGACAGCCATGTACTGTTCTCTTTACCTAAACATATTTAGCGAGATTTGCCAGTCTATCGGTCTTTTATCGGATATATTTCGAAGAATGTGCGTCGATATTGCACCAACTATTTCCCTCATCCCCGTTTCATCATCGGACTAAAAGACGTACGGCAACGCGCCACAGCTTCATGGCGACCATTCCTGCTGCACGCACTAAGCGCTTCGCTTCCACTTTCATCATGTGCACTGCTAGCGAATGGATCTTCCTGACAGAGTCAGTCTTTCAGTCTAACTAAATATTTTTTCATCCCATCTATTCGAAAAGGACGACTTGGTTCGCCTTTATGTGCAACCAAAGGTGGTGTTTTCTATAAGAAACTTTTAGCGGGCAGTAATGAGTTTTTAATCCTCTTTATAAGTGCGCCGCAATTATCTTTGCCGCGCACTTTTTGAATTTGGAACATCTTAGTGTTCAGCACCAAAGAAATCGAACGCAAATATTGTTTGAATAAAGACTGGCTGGTACGACGGCTCATAGTCACAAATGTAAATATAAGTTTTTAGTTGTTTTAATAAAGGATACTATTTAATTTCAATTTAGTTGTTACTCTATGTTTTATTAAATAATAATATTACAATAAAATATGAGGCGCTTTTATTTTCTCATAGTGGGTGATGAAAAGTAGAGTGTATCACTCGAGCGCAAAATATATTTTTGGCTCGGGCGACGTACTTTGAATCCCTCGCTACGTTCAGGATTCTACTAAAGAATCCCTCGCTACGCTCGGGATTCTACTATAGATTCCCTCACTTCGCTCTGGATTAAAAAAAGCGCCCTCGCCGTAAAAATATTATTTTGCTCCCTTATGATACAATCTACTATTATATAATATGCAGATGTAGGTTAAGTAGCTAGTAATGTCAGCAATTCTAAATAACTTTCTACGTGATTATTTTTCTTGTCCCGTGTGGGTGTGGCCTGGTGGCAGAATTTTTAGACCACCGCTTCCGACAGGACCTAACGACTGTTGTCCTAAGACATCAACCTGGGCTCTTATGCCCTCCGAAACAGGTTAGTGCTCAAATATAAAATACCACAAAAACGGACACCCATCTAAGTTGTGACTGCTGCGAACGTTTGTAGAAGATTTGTTACGACTGGTTAAGCGAGCTACGCTACGAGCGCTACCTAACTACGTGATTAAAATGCATACTATATTATAATAGGCATGTATTTTACATAATACTGTAATACTCACACCAAGAGGGTAACAGACATTGCGCGATACGAGTCTAAATTGCTTTCTCTTGTACCGGTGTTAGGGGATTAAATTAGATATTACTTTTAATTAAACGAAGGAACTCGTACGTCTTACCCCACTTTGTTACTTTGTTTTGCGTGATGTTATTAAATTGGTAAGGAAACTTATTTGTTAGAATTTGTTTATTTACTAAGAAGTTGTCGGCAAATTCAACTTTTGCCACACTTTTTTCTTTCTCGTGTGATTATGTGGCAAACCCCGGTGTCAAAGTTGTAGACTGTAGACCGCCCAATGGTGACATGGCCTGACGACTGTTGTCCTAAGACGACAACTGGGACTGGGTTAACGCCCTCATACGCTCGGTAGCGCTTAGGGCGCTATACCACGCGAACGGTTACCCATCACAAGTGGTGACCGCGGCAAATGTTGTATAAACAAACAGATCTGTAACAAATGTCTATAGGCAAGCTACTTATTTATTTATTTTCAAAATCCACAGCTCTTAATCTAACTAATATACTAAACATATTTTTACAACATATAGCCAATAACACAGCCTCTTTGGTGTAGTGGCTGGGTAGGTTGTTCACTGAGGTTGCGGGTTCGATTCCCGCGACGGGACATATGTTTGTGTCTATAAGGAAAATAAGCGCAAGCATTTGTTCCGTGTCTGGGTGTTGTGGGACCATGGTCCTCATACTTCCTGGTCCCCTAGATACAGGGAATCCTAGTCTATGTAGATGACCGATGGGTGTATTTAAAAATAAAAATAACGGATTTATTCTATGGTTTTTACTTATGTTTATAACGACAGTCAGAAAGAATCAAAAGGTACTTAATTATAATTAACTTAGATAATAACTAAACCTTAATAATATGGCATTTAAATGGGATATCTATATGTATTGTGTATGTGAGTGTAAATGGAGGGTGTAAGTTCACTTCACAAACTTTACGTTACTTAACGAGGGCATCTAAATTTATTTGCTAGAGAGCATTGTCTTCCAGGAAGGCATTATAAAATCTTCAAAATCACTCTAAACTATCAAGCTACGGAAGTTGATAGTTAACTAGTTTATTTAGTAGCGAGTGTGGCTCAGTAGGAGCATGTGTGACTTTCAATCCGACGCATCCGAGTTTGAATCCCGCTGGCCCCGCACCACTGACATTCTTATGTTATGTGCGGATTTAACACTCGCTCTAAAAACGGTGAAGGAAAACATCGCGCGGCATGTCCAAGAAGTAATCACAAAAATTCAAGGTCATGTCACACCCACCAACTCGCACTGGGCCAGCTGGATTATGGCCCATACTCTCAATGAGAGAAGGCCCGTGTCCCAGCAGTGGGAATGCGATGGGCTGATGATGATGATTGTTTATTTACCTCATGTATTTAATTTATCTAAAAGTATCTTTATCTATAAATAATGTACACAATGCTACGTAATTACGAGTATAATTTCGCCATATTATTTAACACTTCGCCCAAATGTCGCCACTACCGCCACCTGTCTATATTTATACATGTATATGTTTGTCTGCTAATACATTATTACATATTTGCTTAGTGATTAAACTGATATATACTACTAGACGCGTCGCGTGGGTTAACCCGCGTGGAATTCGGGTTTTAGTTGCTCTTTTAGGAAATGTTCGTTTTTCTAGGATAAAAAGTATTCTGTGTTAGATTAGATTAGATTATATAATTCTTTATTGTTAAACCAGAAAGCATAACAACATAGGGAAAAAAACAAACTTATTTTTATTTTTTTATCGGCCGAATGCCTTTATTACTAAAAACAAACTACACTCTACTTACTAAAACTAAACTAACTACGTACAAGGAGAAGCAATTGGACAACCCATAGACCATTAAAGGCCTATAGATAGCTCAAATGCTCCAACTCACTACCAGTTGGCAGCGTGCCTAAGATGCTGGCAGTATTGTCCCGTTGGATTGCAATACTGATACGTTGAGCCAAATAAGTCCCAGCATTTTGGTCACGCGTCGCATCGATCAGGCGCTTTGACAAACTTTTGAAAATACGATGAGCTCCCGGTCCCCACGGACTCAAAGTCTCCACTTAAAAATTAAATTGCTACAATGGGTGGTCCCGCTCAAAGCAATCCAGAAAATCTTTGGATGGAACAGGACTTAAAGAAACTGTAAGAGACGGGGGTGTCAACATAAATGTTAATCCAGCGAATTAGCTTTCGCCATTCCTGATTTGATCTAAATCCTTTCAGCCATTGCGGTGTGAAAAGGTAACAAACATACTTACAAACAAACAAACTAACACACTTACATACAAACTCTGCATTTATAATATTATTAAGTCTGATGTGATGTGATATGATTAAGTAAAACAGCTACTGGTATATTAAAGTTGTTAGGTATATTTTGCGCTAAATATTTTGACAGATACGTAATCAGGTTATGACTAGTTTTAACCGGCTTGAATACTAATTGTGTAACCACTGTTTGAGTCTGAAGTTATGATCAAGAATTATCATTCAACATCGGCCTTTTACGTTTCCATATAGGCCTACTTTTCCCGGAAATGTGTGGACTATAATCCACCATGCTGGCCCAGTGGGTTGTAGACGTCACATCACATGTCCTTGAATTTTGCGTGTTTATGTACCTGAATGACAAGATGCAGGTTTTTCGCCAGTGGTAATCAATACGATAATTGGTGTGTACCTAGAACTTGGTTTTGCAATGTCTTGCGCAGCACTGCACTGCGCTCGTCACCCAGACACGCTCGTTAATTCTAATTTCGCTAGCTACAACCGGAACGAAATAATTTATAATCGCAATTTTAAGATTGCCGGTGATTTCAGATCTCTGTTTCTTTAAGAGATACGAATGAGTGGCATAGATAGATAGATAAAACGTTTATTTGTTAACACAACACACATGTACGCTAAATAGCAAATTGTAAGACACTTAAACTACAAGTACGTGTGTGTTGCAGTTATGACAAATGGGCCATAAGCTCAGCGACATACCATTATATAAAGTAAGATTTATTAGCTCAACACGTTCCCACTGCTAGGACAAGGGCTTTTTTTTTTACGCTTAATAGATCTATGTTTAGCCACTATCTCGCCTGATGTGAAGCGATGATGTGGCCTAAGATGGAGCACATAGATCTAGAGAGAGACGGCAGTTGAGCGGCTGCTCAGACCCGTCTCCCCGATGGTTCACTGAACATCATCCAGAAACACGATTAGGTCGCTTGACAGCATGGCTTTGTTCGGTGGGTGGTATTACAACCACGGTCAGAGCCTACCACTCCAAAGTGCGTAAGCGGGTTTCATCACGATGTTTTCCTTCGCCGTTTTAGAGCGAGCGTGCAAAATCTGCACTTAACTATAAGTCATCGGTGCAAGGCCGGGTCGGGATTCGAACCCAGGTGCGTCGGATCGAATGGCGCACGAGTTCCCGCTGAGCCACACTCGCTCTAAATTCGTAATTTCGACGTTTACCGTTTTAACGATCAACGACGTTAGGTTTTGACAACTGTTTGAGTTCTGTCCCCCAACAAAAGTATTCTGATATATGCCTGATATTTCAACCACATTCTCGTATTTGCTCTACAACGTACGAATTTGAACAAGCAAATTGTACAGACAACAGGAATGCTACCATTGCTGTGTAAACAAGTAACTGTTTTGTTTACATGCCGTAGACTGCTTCGTTACACTGCGTTTGAGACCTACATACGAGCTGTGAGTCTTCGAGAGACGAACCTAGAATGAATAATTATATCAACTAAGCAGAATTACATACAGCTCTCTGGCTGGCAGCACCCGTTCACGAGTATGACATGTGTGTCATACTCGTGAACGGGTGCTGCTTTTGAGGACTGGTTCATTAGCCTAGGCATCCTAACTGCTTCTGTATCTACATATATAAAAACTGAAACGCAATGAAAATATATAGTGTAATCCCGCTGAATATTATGTTGGTTGTTGTTAGTTCCTAACAACAACACTCTTTGTACGACACGTGTTTCGCCGTCTGCACGAGGCATCATCAGGTGTCGACTCGCCGAACGCTAGAACGAGATTCTCGTTCTAGCGTTTTGTTGGAACTAACAACAACCAACATAATATTCAGCGGGATTACACTATATATTTTCATTGCGTTTCAGTTTTGAGATGAATTTCCGCAACGTAACGCCTGATTCCATTGCATCTACATATATACCTATTCATATATTCATACTAATAATTTAAGTGAGGAAACTGAACCGTGAGGAACCGTGAGGAAACCGGCATGTCCAAGAATTTATCACAAAAATTCAAGGACATGTGACATCCACCAACAAGCACTGGTGGATTATGGCCCATACTCTCTCTATGAGAGAAGGCCCGTGTCACAGCAGTGGGAACGTGATGGGCTGATGATGATGATGATGATGATTATAAATGAGAAAGTTTGTGAGGTCAGGATGTTTGTTACTCAATCACGCAAAAACTACTGAATGGATTTTAATGAACTTTGGTATGTATTTTTTTGGTCCTGGAAAGGGACATAGGCAACTTTTTATCCCGGGAAACTGCGGGTCAATCCGTAGGGCGCAGCAACGTATTCATAAGCCGTTTGGGTGGGTACCACCGCTTTGCCAGTTATTCAGCTGCCAAGCAGTAGTGCGCAAGCATAACTGTGTTGGGTTTGAAGGGCATTGTACCTAGCGAAATTACTGGCATTATGAGACTCAACAGCTAATTGTCTCAGGGTGACGAGCGCAGTGCAGCGCCGCGCAGGATTTTGCAAAACAAAGTTCTGCGTGGTGGTGTTATTGTTATGGGCTGGCGTATTGCTTACCATCAGGAAAACGACCAGCTCGTTTCGTCATACAGTTGCATAAAAAATAAAAAAAATCTGTTGCTGATACTATGACTATGAGACATCGCACTTCTAGTTTGACTGTTGTTATTTATAATTTATACTTCATTGTTATATTTTTAGACATTTTAAGAGTTGAAAAATGGCAGTATCTTTTCTAGCGGGTGTATTTCCAAAGCACTGGTAGAGTCAGCTTTCGCGTTTATTTTCTAAGCCCGGACTTGAATTTCATCCATTCTTCTAAATTCATGTTAACGTAAGTAATTTTTTTTAACGTATTTTTAATTGTTTTGTATTATGTGTTTCTTACGCTTAAAAGTGCATTTTTTTGTGCCTATTTAATAAATAAAAGGTTTTCACAGAAAACTAAGGACTTTTGGCGGAAAGTGAAAAGTAATACAGTTCGATTTCGTTTTATTTTCCAAACAAGTGTTATTTCGAGTGATCATGTGTAATATCGGTGGAATATTAACCATTATGTTTTCGTAAACGTGCACGAGTGTAGGCAAATGAAACAAAATAGAGAAAACATTGCTTTTTATGTTCTCCCAAAAAGTCCATGGAAAGCTTGAATAAAATTCCACCACTTTATTGAAGCACTAAGAGAGGTTCCGGCTTGTTGCTGATGACCCTCATTCTCAACAAAAGTATAATAAATGGAATATTAAACCATCAAATGAAAACTACGTAAGACATGGTGGTATGGTCCTAGAGACTTTAGCCTGCCCTAACGGGCGAATAAAAAATTATTTTTCAAAAAAAACTAAACCGACTTCAAAACCACAAATGGCACTCAAAAGTAAAAAATAAATTAATATAAATATCATAAGCGCTACCCACTCATATATTTGAAGTCGGTGCCAGCCAAGTCTAATACTTGATATTATGCAAGTCATAATACGTCTTATGGTTAGATGTAGCGTGAGAATACAAACACTGAGAGTGTAATTATACGGAAGAGAAAGGTGAACATAGGTTCAGTTTCTGGTGGTCTATGCTTTGATAGACCACCAGAACCTGAACCTATGTTCACCTTTCTCTTCCATATATAGTATATAAAATATACTTGTATATTTGGTCCATGATCGAAGTAGGTACTTTGTTCGGAAGTCGATTTTGAACCCGTTAAGAACTGCATTTCATTTACAAAGTAACTATACCAAATTTAGGATTATCATAAATAGTTTGGGAGCCAGCAACCTATGTGAGTAAGGTAGGCATTTTAGTTTGGATCTGTTAATTATAGTCAGTGCAAAATGGCATTTGATATGCAAAGCAACATAAATACATCTACCTCCATATTAATATTAATGCATAATATTTTACAATACAAGAAAAACTAATAATTATGTGAATGGCTTGCTAAACATAAACTTTAATAGGGCATTTCTCAAATAAAAATATGTACCTATATATTAATTAACTTACATAGAAACCCTGAAAATTTTATTTAAAATTAGATTTTCGATATCTTATCTCAGCTAACATCAAATATATTTTATGGTAACGGTCAGTAGTGGGGAAGGGGTCATCTTGTATGCCACCACCAGACAGTGACGTCACTTTTACGCTATTGCAATTTCTTTCTAACTACTGCATATTAAATGGCTATTCTCATTTATCATCAAATTTTGATTCTGATTTCAAATTTGACCATTATTTTATGTCTCAATAACATGAACGCTCGTAGCGTAGCTCGTCTAGCCGTTCGTAACAGATCCTCTATGTTAAGCAACGTTCGCAGCGGTCACAACTTGGATGTGTGACCGTTTGTGTGGTATTTACATCTGAGTGCTACCGTGCTTTGGAGGATAAGCCTCTGGTCCCGTTGCCTCCGTCCGTCTGGTCCGTTGCGTTGGTCTGGCCGTGGTTTGGTCTTAGGACACCAGTCGTTAGGCTATGTCAGATGCCTTCGGGCGGTCTAGTAGCTCTAACACCAACGTTGGCCACACCCACTCGAAGGAAGAAGAATAACATGAAAAATAACTTAATTTTTGATACATGTCAAATACCTATCACTAATATTAGCTTTACAACTTGAATCCTACTAATTAGTTAGCTCCTAGTCTACCCCTAGAGAAATGTAAATCCTCCATTAATCCGAGAAATCTGCGAAGGAAATTACAAGGGAATTTTGAGTAGCTTTCAAATTTAATCAGAAATAGCTTCCATATTTCAATATAAATCGGCGCCGGGCTGAAATATGTACTGAATATTTTATAGCTGATACAAATATCTTAGCTTATCCCTTGTGTATTAAGATTTAAGGCTTCAAAGAAGGCTAGAACAAACATAACACTTAAGCCACGGTGTAATAAACGTGCGTTTGGTAATACTTTAGGAAAACTTTAGGTAGCTTTAGGAACTTTTGGCGTACCTTAGATAATAAGAACGTAGGGAACGCGCAGTTTTGCGAATTTTCACAATTAATGGAAAAATAAACATATTTTAGACTTGCCTTTGACGCTATATCTAAAAAAAGCCAATTTATACAATATTGATACTTTTCGTAAAGAACCAGAAGCGATAGAGTTTTCTCTTTTTCTTAAGGCCCAAGACCAACCTAATCCAAACCAAAACCAATCTTTATCAAGGAACTTGAATTAAAGGTAGTTTTTATTGAAATTTTTCAGCAACCATAAGAAATAAGATTTAATAGTCGCTCCCTACCTTTAACTTGCATATATGCTTTATTGCAAATAGGTAGAGACGCATACTATACAGTTAGTAATTATAAAGAAGACAAAGATGCATGGAATCTTCCGCTTCTACCAAGTAGCCAACTGGTACATAAAAACATAATGTTGTCAAAAACAAACATACATATTGTATCAAAAGTTAAAAAAAAGAATGCTTCTCACTCACTTGCCGTATCTTCTGAGTAGTGGTTCTTTTTCGGATACGGTGTCATTGTAATAATTGACGTTCATAAGTGCGTTTGTGATGTCAAAATTGAATAAAGAACATATGAACTTTAAACTTTTGAGACGTAATATATCTTCATTCCTTCAACTTCTCTCACCAAATAGATTCTTCATTCGGGAAATTACCTGAAAAAAAACGCTTTATTAATCGTTATCTCCAATCGCCATTGAAGGAGAAGTATAAACATTTTAGGACGTATTATAAAATAGGGAAAAAACAGTCAAGTATACAATAGGAAATTTAATGCACACTTAATAATGCTATCACGCAATAACAAAGTTCTCGGTGACGCTGCAACATAACATGAGGAGGTAAACAACCTGTTTGGTACGACACTTAATTACATAAACAAGTATACAAATACTCTTTATTGTATACCAGTAACATAAAAAAAAAGATTACAGATAAACCTTATAACTAAGGTAGTACAATGGGCGGTCTTATCGCTTAGAGCGATCTCTTCCAGACAACCTTTAGATGGACAGTATCGGAAGAAAAGAAGTAGATGGTGGTGTACAATAATTCATAAATAAATAATACTATTAAACCATTAGATACTTATATAAATATAAATCCTAATAAATGAATAACAATATAACTATAAACTAATATATATTCATAATAAGCATAAACACAATTTTATGATAGCATTAGAAAGCAGTGTTATTGTGGGAAAGGTAGTGATTTTTGACCATGTTTTTGAAAATTGATAAAGATCAGGTAGTAAACGTTATATCAAACAAAAAAACCGACTTCAATGTATCTTCGAAGTCCAAGGTCAAATATCGATGAAACTCCTATGGGACCACTTCGTAGCTATACTGAACCCAACGCAAAAAAATCCAAATCGATTCATGAACGACGGAGTTCTGATGTCACAAACAAAAAAAAAATTACAATCGAATAGAGAACCTTCTCCTTTTTTGAAGTCAGTTGAAAAGTGCATTTTTGTGCCTATTTAATAAATGTCTTTTATCTTTTGACTTTTTACAGTAACTGTTTTTGTTCTTTACAGCTAAAGAAGCCCCAGCCAAGACCAGGCTGCCGATGCAAGAAATCAACTCCGCGTACAAGGCGAGCAAGTTTGGTTTCTTCCACATCAAGCTGCTGTCCATAGCCTTCATTGGCTTCGTGGCTGGGGTCCTGGTGACCAACACCACGTCTTACCTACTGCCAATGGCGGAGTGTGACCTGAAGATGAGCCTATTGCAGAAGGGACTGTTAAATGCTACTCCTTATATAGGTATAATTATCTTTTTTATTATTATGTGGCTCTTTCTCACGGGCTATACACCCGGTTCTTTGGAAGGCTTGCGCCTTGCGCTTGCGGGGACATGAGTCCAACGCGTAGATGCCTCTTAGAGCATTTAGTTTAGATATGTAATGGACAACACTTATCGGGGACTGTCTCATGCAATCAAAGACAGCCCCCGATAAGTGCAAGGACTATTATTGGAGATATGGAAATAACTTATGATTGGGCTATTGAGGAGAATTTTGTGTGTTAGAGTGTAAGTATGTTTGTTACCTCTTCACGCCGCAATGGCTAAACGGATTTGGATGGAACTGGACATAGCTTAAACGCTATGATACTTTTATCCCGAACAAACAACCAGTTGCCAAGGGAGCAACTATAAAACGAACTACGCGGGTGAAATCGCGCGGTGTAGCTAGTGTTATATTATCATATCATTCTCGCTGTGACTCACCCACCCTTAATCACTAGATCAATACAACATTGAATCAGCTGATTAAAGTTAAGTAAACTATGGTTGACATTCCTCCTGCCAGAACAAAGCGTTTCGCTACAACTTTCATAATGCGAACAGTCAGGGAATGGAACACCTTACTAAAAACTAATCTAGGTGTCTTCAAATCCAGAGTGAATCGGTATCTTCTAGGCAAGCATGATCCATCGTCGACCGCGTCATCACTTTCCATCAGGTGAGACAGCGGTCAAATGTTTGCCTATCAGATAATAAAAAAAAAGTTAACGGCTACACTACTGGTTCATCAAATATTACTCTGATGGGTATTGTATTAGTGGATTATCACTTAATATATAATTAATGGCCTCACACTAATACTCGTCGTATTATATATAAATGCGAAAGTTTGTGAGTATGAATGTATGTTTGTTACTCATCACGCTGTAATGTCTCAACGGATTTGAGTGAAGTTCGGAATGGACATAGCTAACCTAGTTATCGTTTTTGATTGAACAAAACATATTCTTAACCGACTCTATAAAAGAGGACGTTCTCAATTCGGTTGTGTTTTTTTATGTTTGTAACCGCAGGGCTCCGTCATTTATAAAGCGATGTAAATCGGCTAAGACTCACTGTAAAATACTCGTCGTATTATATATAAATGCGAAAGTTTGTGAGTATGACTGTATGTTTGTTACTCATCACGCTGTAATGGCTCAACGGATTTGAGTGAAATTCGAAATGGACATAGCTAACCTAGTTATCGTTTTTGATTGAACAAAACATATTCTTAACCGACTCTATAAAGAGGAGGTTCTCAATTCGGTTGTGTTTTTTTATGTTTGTAACCGCAGGGCGCCGTCATTTATAAAGCGATGTAAATCGGCTAAGACTCACTGTAAAATACTCGTCGTATTATATATAAATGCGAAAGTTTGTGAGTATGACTGTATGTTTGTTACTCATCACGCTGTAATGGCTCAACGGATTTGAGTGAAATTCGAAATGGACATAGCTAACCTAGTTATCGTTTTTGATTGAACAAAACATATTCTTAACCGACTTCATAAAAGAGGAGGTTCTCAATTCGGTTGTGTTTTTTTATGTTTGTAACCGCAGGGCTCCGTCATTTATAAACCGATGTAAATCGGCTAAGACTCACTGTAAACGTCGAAAATTACTCCAATCATGTTTCGGACATTAGAGAAGTCCTTCTTCTGGGAGTTATGAGAACTTAGCCGCTTTATATCAATTATGAGTAATAACATTCACGAAACTTCAAAATCTAACTTATAAACCGATTTAGAAAATTCTTGCGGTGGGTTCAGTGTAGCCACGTAGTGGTCCCGTATAAATTTCATCGATATTTGACCTTGTACTTCGATGTTACGTCATAATTGAAGTCTGTTTTGATTAAGTTTAAAAAGGAATTATTAAATTTTCTTCTAGACCTATAAATACCAATATATTTTTTTTTACGTCTAATAGATCTATGTTTGGCCACTATCTCGCCTGATGTGAAGCGATGATGTGGCCTAAGATGGAGCACATAGATCTAGAGAGAGACGGCAGTTGAGCGGCTGCTCAGACCCGCCTCCCCGATGGTTCACCGAACATCATCCCGAAACACGACTAGGTCGCTTGACGGCATGGCTTTGTTCGGTGGGTGGTATTACAACCACGGCCGAAGCCTACCATTCCAAAAAATGAATATAAATATCATCATCATCATCAGCCCATCACGTTCCCACTGTTGGGACACGGGCCATCTCTCATAGAGAGAGTATGGGCCATAAGTACCTAAATATCTGTATCAATTGAAATAAAAAATACTACAAAATATCTAACGCGGCCTTACGCCTTATAACTATTTATTAATCTAACGCATTGCTCTCAATCCATTACGGATCACATGATCTGATGTGTTAATTGTATCGTTATCTGATCTTAATGATTGATTGGTTTGTAGTAGATATAGAATATATGTATATTGAAATATAATGAATACCTACATAGATACCTAGTTAATTTACTCTTAACAACAAAATTATCTGGGAGAAGCCAATGGTTCTTAAAACACAGTTTTGCTAGTTCGGGAGCATTTGGATTTAATACAAACTTAATATATACAATTATACATAATTTATGTATCATGCAATCAAACATAATTTGGTATCATACAGTCATACATTATTTATGTATGATTTATGATATACTTTTATTGTTTTATGATAATTTCGCTGTAAGCCTTCCTCTAAAAAATTTAATCTCACCCGAAACTAGTGGGGGCATTTTCTCAATTCTGGAAAGATGAGTGGATTTTTTTTTCATTATAAATATCACAACTTTTTTTTTAAATTATTTATTTCATAATAGTACAAATTACAATTTATTGCGACTCTAGCCACCAAACTAGGTGTTGACACACCTGTATCTTGGCAGTTAGCTTCTTCCCAGCTTTGTTCTGGTACATATAGTTAACATAGTGTTTTTTTATGAGCCTGTTTCGTCGTTTCGTCATTTTTTAACTTTACAATCATATATCATTTATATATAATTTATGATGTTATTTTAATGTTTTATGTTTTTTTTTCCTATGATATCTACTTAATCACATCCGAATGTACAGGACGCATTTTCTCAATTTTGAAAGGATGAGTAGATTTTAATATCTTTTTTAATAATAAAACTAATGCCTGAGGAAACGTCTTTGCTATTGTTAGAGCCTAGTATTGTTCAGTTTCAGAAATTAATTACACTAAAGCATTCGCCGTAATCAACGACAGATTAACTGAACCGATGGGTCAACTCTGTCAATTATGTATGTATATCATTGATCATCGTGAGTACACAATGATTGATTGATTAATTAAGTGTTGTACTGAATCTTGATGAGGGGTGCTGTGGGATTAAATTAAAATATTTATGTTGACTGCATTTTACAAGCTTTTATTTAACTTGCAATATTTGGGTCAAATTTTGCAAGTTGAATCAAAACCACTTTATATTATAAATGCGAAGATTTGTGAGGATGGATGTTTATTAGAAAATAAAGAAATACAAGAAAAAAAATAAGGGCATTTATTTGAACTACAAAATATAGAACAAACCTTATAATGAAAAAGAACAAACAGTACCCAATCAAGCAAAAACTGCTAAACGGATTTTGATGAAATTTAAAGTGTAGGTTATCTTGGAGAACGACATGGAATATTTTTTATCCCGGAAAGCCACGAGTGAAACCATGGGGCGGAGCTATGTGTATTACTCGTATGTCGTGGCTCGTATGTATGTATGATATATAGAGCTGCACTAAGTAATTTTTTTCTCGTTTTTCTCCAGTTCCCAGTTTGACCGCAGCTCTCCTTAAAAATAAATTGGGAATGCAAATAGAGCCCAAACCACAAATCTCCGAGGCACGTCATGTCAGCTGCACTCTGGATATTCGTTTTTTAGCTCTGTGGACTGTTTGGATGCTTAAAAAGCACTTGGAAATGTTCGAAGCAATTTCGGAGGTTTATTTTACAGTCAATAATATACATAGCATATTTTTTATGGTACTTTTTGATGCGACGAGCATGTTTTTCGTAAGCGCCACGCCTGCCCATAACTAATACAGTACCACCAAAAACTTTTAATACCATAGAAAGCACTGCGTAGCACTGTATTGCGCTTATCACCCTGACGCATCAAATATTAAGTCTCATATGCCCAGTAATTTCGCTGGCTACAATGCCCTTCAAACTGGAACACAGTTGTACACAGCTTGGCGGCAGAATAACTGACAAAGCTGTGGTAAACTTACCCAGACGGCCTGAGCATACGATGTAACTTATTTCAGAACCATTTTATCATATGAAGAATTATCTAGCTAGTTTTGAAAATCACACACAAATCAGTTGAGCCATTTTGAAAATAGATGGGAACATTCTGTGTTGCGGTTTGAAGAGCATTGTAGCCAGTGCAATTACTGGGCATAGGGACTTAATATCTGATGTCTCGGGGTGATTAGCGCAATACAGTGCTACGCAGTGCTTTTTATGGCATTAAAAGTTCTGGGTGGCACTGAAATTGTTATGGGCAGGCGTGGCGCTTACTATCAGGCAAACGACTTGATTGTCTCACCACTCAGTTTTATAAAAAAAACATGCACAAACAAATACACAGTGCCTCTTACCTCAAATGCAAATACAAATACCTTCTCCATACCGTCGCGGATAAAAAGTATCTTCGGGTGTCGCCCGCTCCTATTGCTATGCCAACTGACACAATTAACATATGTAATAAATAAAACTCAAAATATATAAAATAAAAAACCTAAGTGAATAAAATTGAAACACATTTTAGGAGAAAAATAGCGATCGCCATTTTCCGACTCATTTATTTTCATAACATTAATTTCCGTGTAGCATATTTTCTAAAATGATATATTTTCCTTGTCATCATTTAAGGAAAAATGAAACCCAAATCCAGGCCGCGACCCTAAAAGCCTAGAAACGAAATGTTAACTTCAAATCGTCGACCTTTAGCTCCAATAGCACGTTCACAAACACAGTAAGCGGTTTCGCACTGCATCCGATCCGAAGCCGGAAAAATGGTGTCCACAGCTATTTCTAAGACAGGTTTTTTTATGTAATTGAATGACGAGACGAACTGCTCGTTTGCCTGATGGTAAGCAATACGCCAGCCAATAACACCACTCAGAACTTTGTTTTGCAAAATTCTGCGCGGCGCTGCACTGCGCTTGTAACCCTGAGACAATTAGCTGTTGAGTCTCATAACGTCCAGTAATTTTGCTGGCTACAATGCCCTTCAAATCGGAACACAGTGATTTTCACGCACTACAGCTTGGCGGCTGAATAACTGGCAAAGCGGTGGTACCAACCCAGACGGCCTCTCGCATACGAGAAACCTACCACCAGTAAAGGTGTTACGCACTAGATCCGAGTCCCGGCATCCGATTTCTCTCCGTCATCCGTGAGCCTCCAATTCAGAGTAGAATATTGACGGACCGAAGTAACCATTGTATTGCGTAAGTAGTTTAGAAGAAGTAGAGAAAGACGCATATGGCGACTTGGATATATACCTACCACTTATACATTACAGCGCATAAGTTTGAATGGAATTTATTCCTAATAAATTATTTTTCAAAAAAAACTAAACCGACTTCAAAATCACAAATAGGCACTCAAAAGTGAAAAATAAATTAGTATAATTATCATAAGCGCTGCCCACTCATATATTTGAAGTCGGTGCCAGCCAAGTCTATTAGGTAGCAGATAAATACTATGTATATAGTAACTATTGTACTACTGTATTGTACTGTATTGTATTGTACTACTTGTAGGTAGTATCTATCTACTACCTTTTAGACTTGGCTGGCACCGACTTCAAATATATGAGTGGGCAGCGCTTATGATAATTATATTAATTTATTTTTCACTTTTGAGTGCCTATTTGTGATTTTGAAGTCGGTTTAGTTTTTTTTGAAAAATAATTTATTTTAACCTTTTTAGTGCAAAACAAGTTTTAATTAAATTAATTTAAAAAGTTTTTAAAGACAAGCATTTATGATCTAGCAGCCACATCATGACGAAGTTTAAAACGGGCAATCATAATTAAATTTATGTACAAAAAAAATTCATGACTCTCCTATTCTCTGTTGAGGAGTTCCCTCGCCGGAAGTCATTCCTGGGTGTATCAGCCATGTCATGGTGGAATTTAGAACAGGCTATTATGGTTAAATCCATTTACAAAATGTTGTGTCTATACTATTCACCGTTGAGGAGTTCCCTCGCCGGAAGTCAACCCTGGGTGAAGCATGTGAAGCAGTCGAATACAAACCTCCACCTTTAGAAAGTCGGTTACAACAAAAACAAGAACCGACTTGAAGATTAAACTTATATTTTTTTTTGTTTTCGCTATTTTTTTCAAAAAGTGCCGAATGAATTTCGATAAAATTTATATGGGACCACCTCTGAAGTATGACCTACCAATCAAAAAAAGAATCATCGAAATCCATTCATAATTGGCGGAGTAATCGCGTAACAAACACACAAAAAAAAAATAAAAAAAAAAAATAAAAAAAAAACATACCGTCGAATTGTAAACCTCCTCCTTTTTGAAGTCGGTTAAAAATAAGGGACATTTGAGACGACCTTAGAGTGACGTGTGCAATCACAGCAATCGATAATTATCTATTATAACCAAAAGCTAGTCCATTTTTTGCTTCTTATTTCAAATTAATAGAATAATGGTGACTTTACCATTGTCAATCCGGCACCCGACTAGCGCCTTGCCTCGAGCAGTTGGGAATTCTTTATATGAAACTAGCTTTTAACCGGTAATTCACCCGCGTGGTAATACTAAAAAAACCGTGTTTTCGATACGTGATTACGATATCCCACGGGTTGCTTATTTGCTTATTTTTCCGGGATAAAAAGTAGCTTATGCTTATGCTTCACTCTACGCTATCTAGACTATATTTGCGCAAAAAATCACGTCGATCCTCAGTTGATGTGTGAAAGACGGACAAACAAACACACTTTCGCATAATAGGTGTAGGGATTCCATGCATACTGGTATAAACACTGATATATCAACTTCGTAGCGTTACTGGAACGCCTTGCTCCGGAGTGAACCACTCGGCGACAACCCGACGCCCGTACGCTTGCCGTGCGTTGACCGCGGGTTGACAACGTGCGGGACCCAAGTATAAAGCGCGCCGCCCGCGAGTCGTTTGCTTTGAAAACGTCATGTTTCCCATTATATAAATTTTGATCTATGATGTCATGCATCTCGTTGACGCCGCGCCGCCCATCAACTCGCCGACTGCGCGATGACTACCTTTAGACACTGAGTGGACGCCGAGCAGCGAGGCGTCGTTGGTCAAATGTGGAGTTATTTAATGACTTTCTTTCACGTTATGATATTATTTGCAATAAAAAATCGCCTCATTTGAGAAAAGATATATCCTAGTTTCGAAAACAAAACTACATTCTTACCCTTACTGAACAACAAATTCAGGTCGGTCGTTGACCTACAGGGCCTAAACTATGACAAACACACATGAAGCCGTGAATTTGAGGTATTCCACGAATAGCAGCACTTTTTTGAGTACCGAATTGTTTAGTTATATATTTAATATAAATAAATATTACTTTTTTATGTTTAATAGATCCATGTTTAGCCACTATCTTGCCTGATGTGAAGCGATGATGTGGCCTAAGATGAAGCACATAGATCTAGAGAGAGACGTCAGTTGAGCGGCTGCTCAGACCCGTCTCCCCGTTGGTTCACCGAACATCATCCTGAAACACGACTAGGTCGCTTGACGGCATGGCTTTGTTCGGTGGGTGGTATTACAACCACGGCCAGAGCCTACTACTCCAAAAACACATGTTAGCTGTATTTATGTGCTACAATTTTTAACTGTAAAACTAGTATATTAGCACGTGCGAATAAATACGATTGGGAGTGTAATGTCTGAAAATATTTTAATGACCTACCTAATTGGTTGTAGTAAACTTTGTCATTATAGTTATACTGTTACATTTTACTGTTCTTTAATAAAATAATGTTATTACGAACGGTATTTAAACGGTTTTTAGTTTGAAAATTGCTTTTCTCAAAGAAACAATTTTCTCTATTGTCGTTTAAAATATTTAAAATTCTTATTTACTTTTAATTCATTTGAGACGTGGTCCCATATGACAACTATGGGGCCTTGGGGGGCGAACGCGCGGCTTATGTTTAAAGAGCTGGCCAGACGCCTCATAGAAACAACAGGTGACAAAAGAGCTGGCGCTTACTTCGGCCAACGAATTAGTCTGGCCATTCAACGAGGTAACGTCGCCAGTTTTTTGGGCACCTTGCCCGCGGACTGTGACCTAAATTCTGTGTTTTATATTTAACTTCATTTTTTTTGTAGTAGGTTAATTTAGTTATATTTGTACATAATTCTTTTAATGCTGACTTGACACAAAAATTATATCTAAGTTACGATTACAGTATACTCTGCTCAATATAAACTAAGTTGTTCTTACTTAGCTAATTAAGAAGTTATCAACACCGCTCGAAAATGATGTTGTTACCATTAATTAAAAAATGAGACATCAACAAACTAAAGAGGAGTTTTATACGTAATTCTAGTTTTCATTTCAGGAAATAAAAACATTTTCTAATTAAAGCCCGAGGCCATGAACTAATTCGGAGTTTAATATCCGCAACCGTTTAGCTACAGTAGGTATAATTACTTAATTGAACAATCAAAAGTTTCTGGAAGTGAAAAGGCGTTTTTGTGCCAAACAAAACATTACGCGCGGTTTCTGGATAGTGTTAGAATGGTAACTTTTTCGGTCTATTCACAGAATACCAAGGGACAGAAGCATCACTCCGCAAAGAAATTTAAACAAATAGCGACTCTTGCTATGACGTAATAAAATTCAATTCAACTCGCGGAGCGCAGCATACCTACCAGTTATATTAACCTACAGAGCGCCTCTCTTCCTATCGCATAGCTCTTATCTCTTCCTTGGAGTGGTAGGCTCTGGCCGTGGTTGTAATACCACCCACCGAACAAAGCCATGCCGTCAAGCGACCTAGTCGTGTTTCGGGATGATGTTCGGTGAACCATCGGGGAGATGGGTCTGAGCAGCCGCTCAACTGCCGTCTCTCTCTAGATCTATGTGCTCCATCTTAGGCCACATCATCGCTTCACATCAGGCGAGATAGTGGCCAAACATAGATCTATTAAGCGTAAAAAAAAAATCTCTTCTGACGCGGCACGCGCGACCCTCCGTTGATATCCGGCTATGTACTTGTAGCTTCGTACCTACAGTGCGGAGTGCGCTAGGCCTGGTCTAATGTCCTTCTGACTCATAAAGATTGTAAACTACAGGGCTTGGCGAAATTTTGGGGTCATCGGGGTAGATAAATTTTCCTTTGTAGTGAAAAAGTGTTTTGATTTAAGGAAACATCAGGATTTTTGATAAATGTACAGTTAGGCTGAAAATTGTTATTTGTCAAAAAATTACAACATATGGCTTAATCGACCATGTTTCTCATTACTAATGTTTCCCCCAAAGTAACCCATCAACTCACTTAATTTTTAACCCTTTTAAATAAAATCTTCTGGAAATATTCTGGAGGTCCAACACAACCACACGTGGGTTGGCCAGACATCCATACGAGAAAGAGAGACAGAGCGATTACTTAAAAAAATATTTTTAATTGTTTTCAGGAATGCTGCTGTCCTCAATCGTGGCAGGTTTTTTAACTGATGCGTTTGGGAGGAAGATATTCATCGCTGTTGGATTTAGCGGTATATTCTTATTCACGCTTATCGCCGGCACGAGCCAGACGTATGAGGTGCTCATCACTGCTAAATTCTTTGAAGGACTCTTGTAAGTCATATTTATTTTACTATACGCCCAACGATCACATATATTGATCCTGGCCCTTAACTAGGATTCCCTGTATCTTGGGAACAAGGAACAACGAGGATCATAATCCCACAATACCCAGATACGAAACACATTATTATTATTATTAAGCCCATTTATTCCTTACAACTATTTACAAATATAAAACTTATAATTATACTTAATTAAAAATAAGAAACTAAAAGTTGAAAAAACTAAAAATTAAAAATGGAAAACTAGAAATTGAAAATTGAAATTTAAAAAATTGAAATTATATACCAAAAAAATCTAAAATTTAAAATTTAAAATCTTTAAATTTTTAAATTGAAAAGTAGAAATTTTTATAATAATAATCAATAATCAACAACCAGCATTCAATAATCAATAAATTAATAAAATTAAGAATTACATTTATCAATTAACATTAAACAATTAAATTAAAATTTAAAAATATGTTTAATTAAGGACCCCTCTTAGGGTAAAGGCCTCCTCCATGTCGAACCATTTATCTCTATCTTGTGCCATTGTTAACCAGTCTTTGCCCACCGCTCTGTCTATTTCATCTACCCATCTTTCTTGTGGTCGGCGAACGAAACAAATGCTTGCGCTTTTTTTGTGCACAAACATTTGTCCCGTCGCGGGAATCGAACCCGTAACATACATGGTGTTCCCCGCAACAACAATGCACTACGCCTGGGACTTCTGAACAAAAAACAATTTATTTATTTTGTGGAAATAGGAAATAAAAAATACTATTTCTGATGAGATTTGAATGATTATATTCTCTTCTATTCTATAGAAGAATTCTACATCACAAACCATATTTCCCATTTCTTTTACCATATTATGTGGTAGCCCAGTTGAGTCGTAACAACAATGGACAAAGTCATGGAAAGAGGGAAGGGAGGCCTATACCCAGCAGTAGGCCGACGCAGGCTGATAAACTAATAAAATAATATACCGTGAATCTAAATAAAGAAACTGGCATTATTCTGCCGGCCTCCCCACTGGTGCCTCAAGCGCCAATCATATGTCATGTTGAGCTCAGTTTTTTTTTATGTAACTGAATTACGAGACGAGCTGGTCGTTTGCCTGGTGGTAAGCAATACGCCAGCCCATAACAATAGCAGCACCACCCAGAACTTTGTTTTGCAAAATCCTGCGCGGCGCTGCACTGCGCTCGTCACCCTGAGACAATTAGCTGTTGAGTCTCATAATGCCCAGTAATTTCGCTGGCTACTATACACTTCAAGCCGGAACACAGTAATGCTTGCGCACTACTGCTTGGCGGTTGAATAACTGACAAAGCGGTGGTACCCACCCAGACGGCCTCTCGCATATGAGAAACCTACCACCAGTAAAATTAATTAAGGTGTAGATGTAGATTCACTGCGACAATGTCTTATGAGGTCATATTGTTCTATAAACATTTTTGTCTCAACGCATTTTGTGTTAATGAATGAGATTTATTTGATTTCTTGCCTGAATCGACTTTTAAAAAGACCGTATCTCATTAGTAGCAGTGAAGCTATACCTTAATTTGAACTTAACACGATATTATTATTAATTCATTTATTTAAAATAACAAAGACTCATTTTGTATTTAAAACTCAAATATATCCAAATTAATTAAAAAAATAAAATTAAAGAGAGCCGGCAGGCACCCAGTGCGCTGGCCATCTAGTTGCGCCGCAGTGCAAGCGCATCCAGTTTAAAAACATCTGGGTGTCCCAACGGTCCGCCAAAGTGGCCTTATATAGCTTGGCTGCAGTCAAACTTCTGGTTACATTTAGTAAACTCGTTTATAAATTCCAAACAAACATTGTCTGATGTTTTGTTCCAAACAATAAGGTTTATAACATTCCGTTGTTAAAACAAGAGATAAAGATATAATAAAAACGTTTTCATTTTGTCGTTAAAGTCGATTATCAACAATGACTAAGCACTCGTGTAAGAGCTTCTTTACACAACACGATCGCGCCGGTATCGCGGCAAAATTTCAAATCATTATCAATGTAACCGTCTAAAAATAAACCTAAACCTTTTATTATCGGACTGAGTGATGAGACGAACATCGTCAAGTTGTCTGGAAGAGATCGCTTATTAGCGATAAAACCGGTCATTATACTCATCAAATTTCTAAGTTTTATTTTTATTTGTTTTTGCTATGTTTTTGGTGTACAATAAAGCGTTATCAATCAATCAATCAATCAATCAATCGTTCGCCTGATGGTAAGCGCCACGCCTGCCCGTAACAATTGCAGTGCACTCAAAACTTTTAATACCATAAAAAGCACTGCGTAGAACTTCTTTGCGATCATCAGCCCGAGACATCAGAGATTAAGTCTCATATGCCTATAATACGCCTTCGCTGCTATAATGCTCTTTAAACCGGAAAACACTACCTAATGAGAGAGAGACTTGAGTATTTTGAAATACATTCATTGGACAAACGAAGAACTCTCATAGACCTTACTTTCCTTTTCAAAATACTAAGAAATCGAATCGATTGTCCTCAGCTTCTCAGTTGTTTCAACTTTACAGTACCTAGAAGATACTCGCGTAAGCCCATAGCCCCATTTGTCCCCCCCCCTTTCGCAAGACTGTTCTAGGATGTAATTCCCCTGTAGCCAGATTAAGCAAATCATTAAATAGCTTTAGTGGCCTCTTAGACATTAACTCCATGTCTTTATATCACTTTCGTCTGCAATTGTTGGATGCAATATGGAGTTGAAATTTTTTTATTAGGGACTTTTAAACATTATGTTTATGCCAGTCCCATCGTGGCCTTATAATTAGATAAACCAAAAAATTTACTTACATACTAGAAAAAAAAGTACAATAATAATGGTACAAATGATTAGATATGATTTACGGACTAAGACACGGAGTCACTAGTCCGTAAATCATTCTAGCGTCATTTGAGGCTGGGTTGGATAATATGCTATGTATCACACCCAAATTGGCCTCATTCACACCAATATAGTTGAAAACAATTTTTCGCTCAGTCTGATTCCGGACGCACTCCATCAGAATGTGATGCACATCTTCAGGTTTATTACATATCTCACAATAAGGTGACGTCACCTTACCCATCATATGTGCAATTAGTTGGAAAAACATATCTTGATAAAGTTAATTTAGCGTAAGCAATATTGTAACAATCGTTGGTAGACCTTTTTAAATAAATAAATAAATTAATGCTTGCGCACTACTGCTTGGTGGCAGAATAACTGGCAAAGCTGTGCACCTAACCAGACCAAACAATACTAACTATTACTTACGTACCCAGACGGCCTCTTGCATACGAGAGACCTACCACGAGTAACTGATGCAGTCTACTGATGCATCATGATTCATGATACAACACGTGTTAATAGTGCACATTTGCCCAATCCATCGAAAGATTGTCTGTAAGAGATTGCTTTATGCGATAAGGCCGCCAATTGTATTACCCTAGTTAAGATTTATATTTTTCTCATGTAATTATGTTTGTGTGCAATAAAGTGTAATTGTATTGTATTGTAATAGTGTGAATTCCCTTTAGCAGCAGTTAGAGTATCCCTTTCTTTCAGATTCGCCACATCTTTCAGTGCAGTCTTAACCCTAACATCAGAGTTTTGCCACGACGGTATCAGGGACCGCGTGCTGCTGTTCCAGGCTTCCTTCGCGGCTATAGCTCAGATAGTGATCCCGGCTATGTCTTGGGGGATATTCACTAACGACTGGAAGTACCGTCTGTTTGATGGAGCTATTGGTGAGTGTAATATAATTATAATAATAATGTAATAATGTAATAATGTAATTATATGTATAATATATATAATTTATAATATATAATATATATATTTATTATTATATATATTTATTTTTCTTATTTTATATTTATAACATATATATTTATTATATTTATTTAAATTTTTTTTTATTTATTTATATATTTTTATTTTATTTATATTTATATAATTTTTTATTTATATATAATTTATATTATTATCTGTATAATTCACAATATGTTACAAACCACGACACATGAACATTTTGAAATTCCACCGAAAATTGTAACCGAAAACCGCATCGGTAGGAATCACAGCTTTGCCAGTTATTCTGACTTCAAGCAGTAGTACGCATGCGTTACTGTGTTCCGCTTTGAAGGGCATTGTAGCCAGCGAAATTACTGGGCAAATGAGACTTAATATCTGTTGTCTCGGGGTGATGAGCACAAAGAGATTCTACACAGTGCTTTTTATGGTATTAAAAGTTTTGGGTACACTGCAGTTGTTATGGGCAGGCGTGGTGCTTACCATCAGGCGAACGATTGATTGATAACGCTTTATTCTACACCAAAAACATAACAAAAACAAATCAAAATATGTATAACTTAAAAAAAATATTAGTACATCAGGCGGTCTTATAGGCTCAGCCATTTCGAAGATATAGAATTTACTTCTCTCGTGTAAGTGTCTGGCTGACTTACTCTGGTGTTGAAGTTTTAAAGCCAAGGCCTCCGACATGGCCTAACTATTGTTGCTGGGACTGACAGCTTAACGTGCCCTCCGATGCACGGTAGCGCTTAGATGTAAATACCACACAAACGGTCACCCATCCAAGTTGTGACCGCTGCGAAAGTTGCTTAACATAGCAGATCTTTTAATGGCTAGGAGCTACGCTACGAGCTGTTACACATCGCAATATTGCTGATCTAAGGGCGAACCCCCAACACTAATTAAATCGCTGTCAGCAATATACCCCTCTATATAAACTGGTAAATTTTAGTATTCAAGGATTTTTCCTTAATCGCTCTCAAGCGACCTGACTACGGACCTGGCCCTAGGCCTGCCGGTCAGCCTGGAATAAGCAGTCAGGTAGAATAGCTGCAAAACTATTTTCTTATACTGTGAAGTGCGGGAAGTAGACCGTGTGTGTTAAAAATTGTGGAAACATATTTAAATGTTTGTGTGTGCCTAAAAGTTGTTTTTTTTATAACAACCAAAAGGTGCCACACAACAGAGCGCTACAATATGCAAATGTGCACAAACAAACAGTCCCAGCAGTAGGAACGTTATTAGCTGCATGATGATATTCTTTCGTTTCCAGTCCTTAACACATGGAACTTCTACCTGCTCATCATGTCATCCTGGTCACTGCTAGCTTGTCTGCTGTACCTCTTCCTGATACCAGAAAGTCCAAAGTTTCTGATAACCAAGAACAAGTATGATGAAGCTAGAGATATACTCATCAGAATATACAAGGAGAATACGTGGAAACCTGCGCATACGTTTCAGGTATGGTCACCTCTATTTCCTTTTTTTACTACGATTACTACTGCATATCGTCTCAACGCTGGACTGTCCAACCTTGTGATTCAGAAAGTGGTGTAAATTTTCCCCTACTTGAATTATTTCTGACTGTCTCCCACCAGTCAATGAGGACCATAAAACACAATGTAGATAAAATATTAGTCAAAAATAGAAAATTATTTCTCTTACCTATTTAAGTTCTTCCGTAGCATTTAATAAGCTAGCGAAGTCTGAGCATTCCAATATCGATCTATTCACAAGCTGTTTGGCTGCGGTGAAAACAGCCCTAACCTCATCACTATCTAATCCCAGCAATTTGTAAATGGCATTGCTTGGTGCCATCTCGCATTTCTTTTTTCTTTGTTCATTTAGTTGTAAAAACCCCTAATGTTCTTGTTAACTGATATTTGTGGAGGCTTTTATATAAAAAAAAATAAAAAAATGAATTGAATATAAAAAGCCTTTAAATAGGCTAGGCTTAGGCTTGCCTAGGCTTTTTTATATTGAACTCTCAAATTATTCTGTAACAACAGCTGTTAGTCTCCCAAACTCAATAAAATAAAATAAATAAAAATAACATATTTGTTTTTTTCTTTAAAAAAAATTATTCATTCGTACCTATTAGTTTACAATTCAATACCCTAAAAGGGGCTCATCAAAGCTAAATAAATATTTCGAACGTTACTACAACTTCACTCTACATTTATAATGAAAATAAAATTTAATCTTCCCAGAGACTTTTCAAATAAATGGCTGTACAAAAGTGACTTAAAAGCAAATTGGTATTTTATGCAAATTTCGACTTTCAGAGAGATTCAATGTATTCTAGAGTTGAGATTAAAATTGGGTATCAAATTGAACTCTATTTTATAAATTATCTGTAGGCCATTCAAATTGGGTATCAAATTGAACTCTATTTTATACTATGTACATGTCGGGGCTCAAGCGATACCCGGCATGTACATAGTATTTAATATCTTTCAGTTTAGTTTTATTCAGTTTTTAAATTATTAAGCCTTTTGTTTCGTTTGTTTTTCTGTTGCCAATATTGAATAAACTTGTTTGACGAACCGAATATAGTCAAGACGGTGAAACTTGGACACTTTCGCTGGTTAGGCCATGTAGAGCGTATGGAGGAGACCCGGACACCTAAACGTCTCCTAGAGGGAAAACCGGATGGTCGCCGAAGCCGTGGTCGACCTAAGCTAAGGTGGCTCGATGGCGTAGAGCAAGACCTGAAGACGATTGGTGTTAGAGGCTGGAGGCAGAAAACCAGAAACAGACCTGTCTGGAGACATATTCTCGACCAGTCCAAGGCCCACTCAGGGCTGTAGCGCCTTAGATGATGATAAATATTGAATAAATAAATAATAGCCGATGAAGAATTTTATGATAAAATCGATTTATAATTATTATTTGTCCAATAAATCGTATCGTAGTTGTACCTAAGACGTGAGTACACAATCGAAAAGTTGGGGCAGAATTTTTAGTTTTAAAAAGTCCACTGCTCCAAAATACAAAAATGCCGATATTTTGCCTTTCTGTAAGGAAATTATTATGCATTACACATACCTACTATAAATTATGAGAAGTGAAAGCTATTATAATTCAATTTAATAATACAACATTTCAGACGATGCCATTATAGCTGCTAGTAAACATTTATACATTTATAGGTACATTTTTATTGTTAATTATCGTGTTTTATTTTTTATTACTATGAATAATTCTTTTTATTATTACATTTTATTATAAGACCTCTTTTAAAGCCTCACAAATTATTTTTAATTTTGTTGATATTTTCTCGAATTGTGCTTTGTGCTAACTTGTGTCTAAAGTCTAAACCAAATATGCGAAATGTGTCTATGGTCCAAAATTATTGTATTCCCATGAGAAATAATAATAAAACAAGTGACAGATAAAGAAAAACAATTAAAACAACGTTTTTATTTACCTTTTGAACTTAGGTCGGCATTGCATGCTAATAGATGTATTTAAAATGCATTGTAACCGAGTTGAGAGCTACCCTGAAAGTTTCATCCGGATAATCGGGAAGTGCTCGATATTTAAGTTTCAAGATTCCAAACGAAACGAGAGACAGACAGACAAGCAAGAAAGTGACTTAATAAAAACGTGGTAGAAATAATAACGTCATACGTTACTATTATAGAACTCGTAAAATTGCCTTTTTAGAAGCACTACACTAAACAAAACTTGTATTGCTTTTTACGTCGTGATACCAAATTAATTTAACTTATATACTGTAAGACTGAAAGGCTGGTAGCAAGTTGCTAATTGCATTTTCTACGAGCAAAATAACGTGACTCTGTCGTTTGGACGTACCTAGGAAGGGTTATGGGGCCTTTTCCCCCCTTTGCTAAATAGAAATGGGTCAGATATTATTATTTACTAGCTTTTTCCCGCGACTTCATCCGCGTAGTCGACAGAAGCCCATAGTCGTTCTTTTTCCTAAACCATTTCAGAAAAGCCTCCCCAGAATATGGGAGCGCGTACTACTAAGAGGTCAAGCTGTATCTTCGTAGTAACCCAACCAAATGTAACATACCCTATAATCTAAGGTGGGACTAATGCTACCCAACCCAAAAAAACGCATTTAAATCCTTTCAGCAGTTTCCGAGTCTATAGATAACAAAGAGACAATTATTCTAAAAACCGTAAATTTGTGTTCAGTACCCTCTAAATAGTTAAATAGTTGAATTAAATAGTTGAGGGGGGTGATGGCTGGTCTACAAGTCATACTCGTGAACGGGGCTGCTTGCGGGGACTAGTCTGTTCTAGTCACTTCTACTGCTACTGTCATACCTACTTATATTTTATTTACACTTTTCTGTTACTGATACTATGACTATGGGACATCTCACTCGCATTTCTTGTTTGACATTCTATTCATTCTAATTTATACGTAATTGTTCAAGTTGTTTTCGAGACATTTTAAAAGAGCTGAAAAAAAAACATCCCCGCAGAGTTTCTTGGTGCTATCTTCTCTAGCGGGCGTAATTTCCGAAGCACTGGTAGAGTCAGTTTTCGCATTTTTTTTCAGCACTCAAACTTCAATTTCAGTATAGGAAAAAAATGGGTAAACATACTTACCTTTTTTTTCAAAGTCATGTTAACATAAGTTAAAATTTTTAACATATTTTATTTGTATCATGTGTTTATAACCTTTTATGAAAAGTGCACTTTTGTGCCTATTTAATAAATGATATTTGACTTTAACTTTGTCCATCCCAGTTGGTTTTGCAAAAATATCTTTATTGTACAGAATTGGCTCTTTTCCATTTTTATAATAGTATATAAAGAAAAATAGAAAAAAAGATGTGGATCCGGGCACCAAAGATTTATATTAAAAAAATCCCCATGGCTTGTCGAAGCCGCAGGCGATAAGAGGGCTGGCTCATCCCTGGCTCAAAGATTAGCGTTAGCCATTCAACGCGGGAATGCAGCCAGCGTTCTTGGCACCTTGCCTCATGGATACCACTTGTATATAATGTTTTTGTTGTATATATAGTTTAGTATCTTTATAATAGAGTTTATTTTTTACAATCGCAAATAGTTTTCAGAATGAAATAAAAAAGAATACTCGAATTGGGATTGACCCTGCGTCTTAAGAGTACCGTTTTGACGCTCTAACGCGGAATGTAATTCCTAAGATTTTTACCAAACATGCTTGCATCGTGCATTTAATAACAAAATTTGTCTTTTCTTTGTCGTGGTAACTAACCCATTAAAAACCTTTCGTATTTAGAGCCCAGCTTGAACTCGTTTTGATGTGACTTCATCTCCCCCTAAATTAGGTTCTGACTACGCCTCCTTCGTTTATTAGTTTACTGGGGGAGTTGTTTATTTTTGTGTTCATTTTGATGAGCTTGTGGACACTTCCCTTCCGTAGTCGTTTAAAAATGTACACTTCGTTCATCAAGTTGATGTTAGTGTGTCGTAGATTGAGCTGCAAAAGCTTTTTTCATTAGCATAGCATATTAGGATACTGAATTTTATTATGAGATGGTCAGTTTTCCCCCATTTTACTTCGAAAACTTTACGGTTTTGTGATTTTGTCGTAAATTGTTTTACTCTGAAATTTTTATCAAGATCAGTGTAATAGATTTGAAGCCGATAAAAGGATCAACATTTAGGTAGACAACTAACAATAACATACAAAAATACTGGAGATATGATACTTAATATCTGATGTCTCGGGGTGATGAGCACAATGTAGTGCTGCGCAGCGGTTTTTATGGTATTAAAGATACTTAGTGGCACTGCAGGGCAGGCCTGGCGCTTACCACCTGGCGAACGACTTGCTCGTCTCATCACTCAATTTCATAAAAAAGATAATTATACCTAAGTATAAGTAATAATAATTTGTTATCATCGATATGTATAGAGAAACCGAACTATGCTGAACTGTATCAAAAATATATTCATTTAAATTACAATTTGCTTTGTGTAAAAAACTTCTTCTGCCATTTATTTTGATATCACAATCAAACCATTCATTTTATAAATGTACAAGCTGCCCACGCGGGTCTACCCGCGGTTTCCCGGGATAAAAAGTAGCCTATGTGCTATTCCAAGTCCTAAAGTACCTACATACTAAATTACATCAAAATCGGTTCGGTAGTTTTTGCGTGAGACAGTAACAAACATCCATACATCCATACATACAAATATTAATATTAGTAAGGAAGTAAGAATAGAATTTTGCAATGATTTATTTATCTTTTTACAGTACGTAGATATATGGAAAGACAAGGTGAGACCACCGCTGACAGACTTGCAAGAGGAGCAATCGCAAAGCATTATTCACCAGATTGTCGTCGGGCTTCACAACATCAAGCCAATGTTCATGAAGCCGCTGGTAGGAAGCCTAGCGCTGATATGCTTTCTCAACTTCCTTATCATGGCTTTGTAAGTACTAGTAGAGACGCCAAGTGGTGATTTAAGCTACTTTTATCGAAGAGTTCGAATAGCACTTGGTTTTTTTTATGTAACTGAATGACGAGACGAGCTGGTCGTTTGCCTGATATACCAATATCAGCACCACCCAGAACTTTGTTTTGCAAAATCCTGCGCGGTGCGCTCGTCACCCTGAGACAATTAGCTGTTGAGTCTCATAATGTCCAGTAATTTCGCTGGCTATAATGCCCTTCAAACCGGAACACAGTAATGCTTACGCACAGTGCAAGCAGTAGCTTGGCGGCTGAATAACTGGCAAAGCAGTAGTACCTACCCAGATGGCCTCTCGCATATGAGAAATCTACCACAAGTAAATGGGTCCGCACTAATGACTTTTTAAATTCTGTGCGGATTTAAGTCGCTTGTCGCGATAAAGGAAGACATCATGAGGAAACTGGCATGTCTAAGAATCAAAGAATTCAAGGACATGACGCAATAGTCCTGCGTGGTTTGTGTTTCAACAGAGAAAACTTAATAAAGAAAAAAAGAGAGAAAAAAATAGTACATTGTTCACCGAGAGGAGAAAGTGACCGATTATCGTCGAGGGTGTCGTTTGAAGCCCGAGCCGTAGGCGAGGGCTTTAAAACACCCGAGATCGGAAATCGCACTTTCTCTCGAGTGATACATAGTGCTTTATACTACACCTACGAGGAAAATAAAAAACTAAATCTTTACTAATTGAAATTTATATTGAAATTGTTGCAGTTAGTGAAGCTTAATGTAACACTTTTTCCATTAATGTTTGTTTGAGATGTTTGCGATGTTCTTTTTTCAAATTGTTTGACACCATCCAACACACAGCTAGTGGCCAGTGTCATTTTGCGAACTTGGAGATAAAAACTCACTGTAAAAACTTTTTGGCTTTTGATATTTAGGTTACCAGCGCATAGTCTTACCCAAAATTAAAAAAGAAAAACCACGTAAGAAATGGATTTTCATACACTTTTCTCTCCCGCTCAGATGCGTTTTCTCGCCGCATATTTGTTCGATATGCAATGACGTACTTTCTACCGTAAATTTGATAAAGTATCAAGGTACTTTCCGAGCAGGTGTAGTATAAACATTTATTTTGACAAAACTGCACACGGTACAACAATGACTACAACACAATAAAACAAAAAAACTTGCTGAAAACCTCAAACGGCGCAAATATACAAATCTCGACCGAGGTTGCATGTTTGTGCCGTTTGGGGTAGAAACATTAGGACCGTGGGGGCCGAGCACCCATGAAATCTATAAGGACTTGGCAAAACGTCTGGTGGAGGCGACGTGTGACCAGAACGCTGGCTCATATATGGGTCAGAAAACCAGCATTGCCATTCAGCGTGGCAATGCGGCCAGCGTTCTGGGCATTTTCCCCTCCACCATAGGCCTTTTAGAATAATTCTATTATATTTTGTATATATAATTAAGTTATTTAAGCAATTTTAGTTAATATTTAAATATATCTCTGTATTTGAGTTTCTTGTGTATATAAATAAAATACTCAATAGTCTATTAAATCAAAACTGAAGATTAAAAAATAAAATTGCCAACTGCGACTGGAGCAATAAAACAACAAAAAACAATTAATAAATGAAATACTAGGTGCTTGTGTACGAGAATCGCTGCCGTGAACAGTGACGTCAAAAAAGGTCTGATAAAGGTTATTGATGATGAAGGTAGAGTACGTACGTAGGAAGAAGTACATCGGGCATAAGCATGAGTCTACGATTTTGTCAAGATACTATTGTAAGAACTACAACTTGGGAGTCTTCAAATCGAGAGTGAACAGGTATCTTCTAGGTAAGCGTGTTACATCTTGGACCACATCATCGCTTACCATCAGGTGAGATAGTGGTCAAACGCAAGCCTATAACCAGTAAAAAAAATAAGATCATGTGCACAATAAACCGAAGATGACCGCAATATGTACATCATCATCATCATCAGCACATTACTTTCCCATTGCTGGGACTCAGGCCTTCCCTCGTAGTGAGTATGGGCCATAATCCACCACGCTGGCAAGTTCGGGTTGGTAGATCTCAGATGTCATTAAATTTTTATGATAAATTCTTGAACATGCCAGTTTCCTCACGTTGGAAAACACCGTTTTTAGAGCGAGTGTTAATTCCGCGCATAACTTAAGAAAGTCAGTGGTGCGGGGCCAGCGGGATTCGAACTCGGGTGCGTCGGATCGAAAGTCGCACGTGCTCCCACTGAGCCACACTCGCTCATGTACATCGCAATATGTACAGCGATTTTACAAGTATACGTTTTATCGAACAACAAATACCGACTTCAATATATCTTCGAAGTCCAAGGTCAAATATCGATGAAATTTATATGAGATCACTTCGTAGCTATACTGAACCCAACGCAAAAATATTTTTCCAAATCGGTTCTTGAATGACGGAGTTCTGAGGTAACAAACAAAAAAATAAAAAATAAAATAAAAATAAAAACTTAAAAAAATACAATCGAATAGAGAACCTTCTCCTTTTCCTTTGAAGTCGGTTAAAATCAAAATGTTAGTATGAAAGTGTCGCCCGCAGTTTCTAGCCTCTTGTGGCTGTCCCGGGTGGTCCGTGCTCGTCTGGCCTTAGAAACATATCCCCCGTGTCTGATTACGGCTTCAGCGCCTAGGAACTTTTTGTCAGACATGGGTCTCGGACGTCAATATGGCAGGCCTTTGTTTCCTTCGGCTATTGTTATTAACTTGAAGAAAAGGCTTCGGATATTGTGGCCTAGTCTCAAACCACCCTATTTGTTTTGTTTAAAGCTTTGGTTGTTTGTGTTGGGAAATAATGAGCCTTAACCTAAAGTTAAATATAAGTAACGTAAGGGTTAAGCTATATATAAAATAAGTTTAGATTTCATGGATTTCTTTTCATTTCATTTACCATGTTTTTAGAGAGATTTGATCCTTATGATTAACCCTATGTTGATGCCATGAAAGCACAGGCTGTTATTTTTTCAGATTTTAGCGGGTTCTATTCCCGAGTGTGGCAAGCGAGTTTTCGAAATTATTTCTGAATGATGATTTGTTTGGAGTAATCCAACTATAGTTCGAGGCGCGAGGCGTTGTGTCCAAACCACGTTAATTTTCATAGTTAAACATGTTGTTTAAAACTTCTTGTTTAAAATTTCATCAAAAACAGTAATATTAAAAGTCCCTTCTAGTTTGATAACCTACTTCGTGTTAATTTAATAATTGTGAACACGTGTGTCAAGGGGTAACGATTAACCTTCCCAATTATACCTAACTGACGTGGTAATTAATTAATTAATAATATAACGTCACCTAATTAAATACCAGGATGTTCTGTGACCGGAGTTACAATGTTATTGATTTGCCGCATTGGACTATTTTATATATAGGTTATATGTGTCAAGTACATTTGTGTTTATTACCTGATATGCAAACATTTGACCGCTGTCTCACCTGATGGAACGTGATGACACGGTCGAAGAGGGATCATGCTTGCCTAGAAGATACCGATTCACTCGGGACTTGAAGACACCTAGTACATAAGTATCGGGAAACAGAGACGCTGGTAAGATGTTCCATTCCTTAGCTGTCCGCATTATGAAAGTTGAAGCGAAAATGATTGTTCTGGCAGGAGGAATGGCAACCATAAACGGATGCCGAGTTTCCATACGTCTTATTGTCCGATGGTAGAAAGGAGATGGAGGAATTAACTCATGTAATTTCATCGCGCACTCACCGTGATGTATCCTGTAAAATACCTACAGACTGGCAACTTTACATGCCTTAATTTACAAGTTTAGTTTTTACTAGAGCGAGTGTGGCTTATTGGGAGAACGTGCGACTTTCAATCCGACGCACCTGAGTTAGAATCCCGCTGGCACCCGCACCACTGACTTTCTTAAGTTATGTGCGGATTTAACACTAGCTCTAAAAACGGTGAAGGAAAATATCGCGAGGAAACCGGCGTATCCTAGAATTTATCATAACAATTTAAGGAGATGTGACATCCACCAACCCGCACTGGGCTAGAGAAGGCCCGTGTCCCAGCAGTGGAAACGTGATGGGCTGACGATGATGTTTTTACCAGGTGATAGATTTCTCGTATGTGATGCCGTCTGGGTTGGTAGCACCGCTTCCCCAGTTATTTTGCCAACAAGCAGTACGGCGCAAGCATTTGTGTTTTGGTTTGAAGAGTATTGTAGGGTTTTTAGGGTTCCGTACCCAAAGCGTCAAACGGGACCTAGCTCCGCGCTTTTTATATAAACTCCAGGGGTAAGAGCGAGGACCTTGGAACAGTGAGGTTCGGCAATTCGAAGTCATTTACTAAATTTGATCTGCCAATACAATTTTTTGACAGAAGTGTATGAGATCTCAAAGATTATTTAGATGGTCATTATAATTATTTTACCCCATAAAACCTACTTTTGATTATTTCAGGTGCAACATCATAAGACTCTGGTTCCCCCAACTGTCGACAATTGTTGAACATTACAAGAAGGATGACAGTCAGGATCTGTGTCAAATGTTGGACACGTACACAAACGATCTGAGAGTTATGGCTAGAAATGCCTCAGTTTCTGACATTTGCATACCGGTAAGTTAGTGCTGTTCTTCTTAAATGAAATGAAATGTATTTATTCAAAATCAATCAAAATCAAAATCTCTTTAATCATTTTGGCATCACAGACGCACTTATGAACGTCAAATTATCACAATGACTCTACCACCGTATCGGAAAAAGAACCACTACTCAGAAGATACGGCAAGAAACTGAGGGGCATTTTTTTTTAGAGATTTTGTTACAATTTTTTGGGCTTTTACAATGTTATGTTTCTTATGTACCAGTTGGTTACTTTGCAGAAGTGGAATGTTCCAAGCATCTTTGTCTTCTATGTGATTACGAACAGTGTAGTATGCTTTTCTCATTAGAACATTCTTAACGCGTAATTTGAATTTACTTTCTGTGAGCTCCGTTATACACTTTGGAATTTTATTATAAAAACGTACGCAGTTGCCCATAAAGGACTTATTCGTTTTAGTTAGTCTATACCTAGGTACAACAATCCTATCCTTATTTCTAGTGTTAATGTTATGATGGTCACTATTTACTTTGAATTTTTGTAAGTTTTTGCGAACATGCATTATATTTTCATAAATATATAAAGAAGGTAAAGTTAATATATTAACTTGCTTAAAAAAACCCCTTAACGAGTCACGTGGACCCAACTCGTAAATCGCGCGAACCGCACGCTTTTGTAATATAAAAATAGTATCTATATCCGCAGCAGAATCCCACAGCAAAATGCCATATGACATTATGCTTATGGTGTGTATTTGCATAAAATATGGTGCTTTAGGTTGTTGGACAGGTTTATAGATAAATTGTATCACATATTTTGTCAGATAAATAACTGACATGCAAAATTTTAAATTAATAAATATTAGAATCTATATAATAATTAGAATACCACAAAGTCATAAGCAATTCATTTATACAAGATGTCAATTTAGAAAATTTAGAAAAAATAATATTAATATAAAACTAAAAAAACACATTTTGTCAAATTAGAATCTAAGTAATTATAATAATGTTAACATGTCCATTGCTTATTTAAGATTCAGATAAATTATAGACATTTTTCTCATGAAACCATTGGAATAGTATTTTTTCTTAATTATTCAATGAAATTCTTAATCATTCAATTATTTAACCGATAACCGATAACCGTTGGGGTAGAAAGATTCTCGAGCGGTGACCAGGGGTCGGAAGGCGGAGCGTAGGACGGCCCCTCACAAAGTGAACCGACGACCTAGTCAGAGTCGCGGGAAGCCGCTGCATGCATACAGCGAGCAACCGCTCGTTGTGGCATCTATGGGGTAGGCCTATGTTTAGCAGTGGACGTCTTCCGGCTGATGATGATGATGATGATTCATTTATTTTATTACTATTACTTACATATACATTGGATTGACTATTTAGAGGGACATGATTCCACGGTTTTGAGAAGTTTTGTTTGTTTGTTTGTATGTTTTTTATTTATAAGTGCAGAACGGATTAAATGTGGTTTTTAGCGTTTTGTAGCATTAGTTCCAATACAAATTATAGGGCGTGTTACATGAAAATCAGCTGGGTGAATATGAAGATAAGATTAAGATTAGAGCGAGTGTGGCTCAGCGGGAACTCGTGCGCCTTTCGTTCCGACGCACCTGGGTTCGAATCCCGACTCGGCCCTGCACCAATGACTTATAGTTAAGTGCAGATTTTGCACGCTCGCTCTAAAACGGTGAAGGAAAACATAGTGATGAAACCCGCTTACGTGATTTGGAGTGGTAGGCTCTGGCTGTGGTTGTTATACCACCCACCGAACAAAGCCATGCCGTCAAGCGACCTAGTCGTGTTTCGGGATGATGTTCGGTGAACCATCGAGGAGACGGGTCTGAACAACCGCTCAACTGCCGCCTCTCTCTAGATCTATGTGCTTCATCTTAGGCCACATCATCGCTTCACATCAGGCGAGATAGTAGCCAAACATAGATCTATAAAGTGTAAAAAAAGAAAAAAAAAGATACAGGTAGACCTCCTCGTAGTACGGGCTTTCATATACTGGGGAGGTCTTGCTAAGATGAATGGTCTTGGAAAAAAATACGAATATAGGCTTCCTCTAACGTTCGCGTGGACGAAGCCACGCAAATAAGCTAGTCTTCATTGAAATAAAAACTAAACAGGATATCTTTCGGTAGAATTACTTCGACAATTATCTAGTAACATAATCTCCACTGAATTGTATAAGCCACATTAATGAGATTCATCCTGGTCGCTCCCTGTCGGGGGAGGTCTCAGTCCTCTAAATACAAGTTTCACTTAGTTCGAGAACGAGATTTATTTTATTAGGTAGACAGTTTCATTGGGATTCTAAATACATAGTTTACTTCGGTCATACTACGTAATTACAGAGGAATGGGGGTATAAACACCACAAGTACATCATGTGTAATGAACACAGCGCACATTGCGGGATGGTAAAAGTGTATTACATGTCAAATCAAAACTGGATTAAATTTCAAATTATTTTGCACATTATTATAATAGTACATTATGGTACTAGGTAATATTTAGTTTTCTTTGGTTCTAGTGTGTAATGTTGGTGATTATCGCTGATGCGCCATTGAGACCCGAGCCGTCAGGTGAGGGTCTTAAGGGAGCCGAGGACGGTAATCATCAATGCACACGTGTATCATATGACGTGTTTCAACACACTTGTGAATAAAATAACAATAAAAACTCATTTTATTTATAATCAGTTTTCCTATGCGCGCGCATTGCGATCAGCCAGACTAAAGGGATGAGGTTTTTTTTTTATTTTCCGCGCATAGGGTTTGCGCCTATTCCGCCACGTACAAAATGGCGAATTTAAAGTTTTCTTTTATAACTGAGAAAACAAAATTTATATTTGAGTGAAAGTTTTATTTATTAAACACGTACGAGTTAAAATTATTTAATTAAATAAGAAGTTGCATGAAATGAGCAAGCAATAGGAACATTAATATATTTGTTCTATTAAACACGATCTCTTTTTGAATAAAAACTTTTTTAAGAACAAAGCACCTCAACCAATAAAATTAAAAAATAATATATATAATTCACTAGTGAGTTATAGCAATGAAAAAGTCACAGTTTGATTACGGGTGTCATTCTGTGCCTAATTGCGGTGACCATAGAGCCACTTTATGAGCAAGTGTGTTGAAATAGTACATTGTACACCGAGGGGAGAAAACGATTTCTCGAGTTTCCTTTAAGCCCTCCGCTGCGCGTCGGGCTTAAACATACTCTCGAACAGAAATAGAACTTTCTCCCGAGTGATACATAGTGCTTTATACTACACCTACGAGGAAAATAAGTTAAAACAAAATTTAACGCAACGAAATAAATTGCCGCGCTTTTTTTTCGTATTGCAGAATAAGGTTGCCATCCTCATTTCATTAAAAATAGAAAACAAAAAAAAACCGCCTCTTTTCTCTAATTATTTGATATAAAACCTTTTTGAGATTTGAGGTTTGTATGTTTCCCGCCTCTTTTTTCTAATTATTTCATACAAGACCTTTTTGAGGTTTGACGTTTGTGTTTTTTTTTATGTTCGCTGCTAAAAAACAAAAGAAAGCTAGCCGGGCAGTAATGGATTTTCATACAACATTCCTGCCCTGCTTCGGAGGGCAGTAATGAAATTCCATATAACTTTTCCCGCCGCACATTTTTAAGGGAGAAATTACGAACTTTGTTACCCGTTTATGAACGAGTAATAAGACACTTTCCGAGTGGGTGTGGTATAAAAATATATAAATGATATTAAATAGAAATAGAAATAAGATTAAAATACGGAAGGTAGATGTAGATTGTTTCTGACAATAGTGTGAACAACTTCGGGCATGTTTTCGCGGTGTCTTAATGTTATTGTAATAAATAATTATATTCACTTATAAAGCAAGTTCTATCAGCCAAACATATTAATTTAGTCAAATTAACTTTCAACAAGTCATATTTTTATGGTCATAGTCGTGGCGGCCATGACAGTTGGCCATTTTTTATGAGTTAGATGTGTCAAAAACAATTTCGTATTCTGTGACGCGCACGCTATCTCTAAACTTAACTTATTTTCAGAGAATCCGTATTCGACTATCTAACTGTCATTTTTGACGTAAGTTTAAGTGAAAATACCTAATTTTAGCACCGTCCAACGATATTTAAATTTAGAGAACGCGGAAGCTAGAATACCAAATACATTAATTTAATGTTCAATTTTGGTTCAGACAATGCAACGTAGAAGCAAGCCTATTAACTATCCTAATAAGTGAAGTTTTTTCCTTATTGAAAGGGCTTGGCTTCGCATATCTTATGTATCTGCCAATGTGAAGTTAAAAATTAAAATATTATGTACATATTATACAAAAATATTATTCGGAATGTGCTTATCAAGATTTTTTATTTGAAACCAAACACGACTTATTTATCAAAATATTTTGTTTAATTTTCAAGGTGGCAATATTGGTTATATAATCCGCCATATTGGATTTAGTGTGACGTCATACACCCTAAGACACTCGCATATTTTGACACCTCATTTATTAAATTCGATAAATAGATCAGAAGCCACCAGTGCACCACATTTTTGATCATACGTACCAACATACCTTCATCTTCCGATACTGTCCATCCAAAGGTTGTCTGGAAGAGATTGCTTCAAGCGATAAGACCGCCCATTGTACTACCATAGTTAAGGACTGTGTTATTGTCTATTTCTTTAATTTGGTATACAATAAAGAGTTTTTCTATTCTATTCTATTCTCCAGACTATACCTCCCGACTTTTAAACCATATATACTCTTCCTTTTGGTTTGCAATCAGGTAAACCACCAAAAGAAAGTACTTCACCCAAAATTGCACAAAACAAGTGTACTGGAATGACTTAGAACTCATACAACTAGAGCGACCTTTCAATTTCATGAAAGAAAAAGGGCCGGCAGCGGAGTAATATACATAAGCATAGGTATACCTACATACAATGGCCACCGTAGACAAGGTACACTAGAACCCTTACTGCACTCAAGTAGAATAATCTACGATAGTGCGCAAATGACGGCCTCAGCCCGGGATTTCTAAAAACATCAGAGTTTTTCCTCAACCTCCGTACATTACCTCAAGCCCGTCATTTGGAAACCTTTTCCTTCATAGCCTCCTTTCCTTCTAAGCCACATTTAGGGTCTATCCACACTATTAAGCACACGGTTACTCGAGGTCCAATCAATCAATCAAGCACTTTATTGACTTTATTGACATATTTGTTGGATACCTGAAATTTAGCTTCTGGTTCCCAAACCAGTCGTTTTTTAACCGACTTCAAAAAGGAGAAGTGTATTTTTATTGTTGTATTTTTTTTCTTATATTCTTTATTGTACACTACTGTAATATTTACATCGGTGATTATAAACTATATATACAAAGGCGAGCTTAACCCAAAAAAGAGTTTTCTTCCAGCAAACCCTTGAGGAAAGAGAACTGTCACATGAGCAAATAGGTTTCAGTGTACGGTTACGGTTTTTTTTTTATCATTTTTTTTATGTTTGTTACCTCAGAACACCGTCATTTATAAACCGATTTAGAAAATTCTTTTTACGTTGGGCTCAGTATAACTACGAAGTGGTCCCATATAAATTTCATCAATATTTGTTCTTGGACATCGAAGATACATTGAAGTCGGTTTTTTTTTCTAAAAATTAATTATTTTTAATATATTATGTAGTTTTTGGCACTTCGTATTTTGTTTTTACACATTCTTCTATTCAGTAATAATAAAGTGTTCGAATAACGAACCGTGACTAAAAACAATATTAGGTACATTGAACATACCAAAAACGTTTGAACTTCATGAACCCATTACGTTCCCACCGCTGGGACACGGGCCATCTCCCATAAAGAAAGTATGGGTCACAATCTACCACGTCTTGGGCATTGTAGCCAGCGAAATTGCTCAGCATATGACACACAATATCTGATGTCTCGGGGTGATAAGAGCATGCGCAGTGCTACGCAGTACTGTTTATGGTGTTAAGAGTTCTGGGTAACACTGCAATTGTTATGGACAGGCGTGACGCTTATTAACAGGCAAACGACATGCTCGTCTCATTAATCAAGTCTTAAAAAAAAATATCCATGAGCTTGTGTCAATTTCTCCATGGTTTTCTTCACATTTCAGAACGAATTTAAGTCTGCATATAAAATAAAAGTCATTGGTGCGAGGCCAACCTATGCGCGATTCGAACTCCAGTACGTTGGATTGAAAGCAACACTCTCTGGCTGAGCTGCACTCGCTTTCGCAAACTTACCTATCAAAAGTTTATAGTCAAATGGATCATCTTTGATTATACTAAGCACGGACTGTGAGCAGAGTGTGGACACACCCTCGGCATAGTTTCCTTCAAAAATCTTTCATTTTCTCGGAATCCTTTTCTAAGTCAGCCTTTGCATTCCAGACGAAGAGCGGTGCGGAGACGTACATCAACAGCATTATCTTGGGATGCGTGTGCCTATTACCTTTCTTCGTGACCGGCGTTCTGGTCAACAGGGTTGGAAAGAAACCTCTTTTTATGGGTAAGGAAGTTGATTTTTGAAGATAAATTATGCGGTCTAGAAGATTTGGTATGACTAATTACAGAGTAGATAGATTATACATAATCTACAAAACCAAAAACTTCATACATAAAGGTACCATTAAAGAAACGAAAGTAACGGATTAAAAAATTAATCTAAAACTTACGTTTTTATGCACCTTTTAAGGCTAGGTCGGCATTGCATGCTACTAAAGGATTTAGATCGCATTGTCACCGAGTTGTGAGCTACCCTGAAACATTCAGCTGGATAGCTAATAGAGAAGTAATCGAAATTTGAGTTGCAAGATTCCACCCGGAACTACAGACGGACAGACAGGCAAACAAGAAAGTGACTTAAATAAAACGTGGTAATAAAAAATAACTTAAAAAACTTAATAATATTCATAGTTTATGATAATAAAACGGGACTTAATCGCGCTAATAACATTTGTTTTATTTATCTCGACGTTTCGACCAAGTTGCATTGACCATGGTCACGAGGAGACTGACATTTCTTCGAAACGATAATTCTAAATTATATTAACTATATTCGTTCTAGTAAGAATAGGTTACTTATTTGATAATTGTGCCAATTTTCTAAACTATTTGAGTTTTTTGAAAATATTTAAAATTATCGTTGCTCCAAAAACGTCAAAAAGTTCAAGTGGTAATAAATTGTTCTAGAAGTACGTGTTCTACGATGCTGAATAATATCCTAAAACTATTCCATCCTATCCTAAAACAAATCATCATCGCAATATTTCCCCGTTACTGATATTTAAAACAGCAAGCATCGTAAATAACAGCACTCGGTCTTTTAATTCAGTTAAGTGACCTACTCGTTCAATCAACGTCACCTAAATGCTTTAGGGTGCTTCGGAAAAAACAACGGAATCGACACCCCAGACCCAGCAAAACAGAATGAAGCCGGTAAAACAAAAAAGGTTGCACATTTTTTCTATCTACTTGATGAACTCTTTCTTGATCAAAACCTTTTTTTATTTAATTCTCCAGAGAGCCGCGTCCACACTTTTTTTGTGAGCGGTCTATTGCAGTTTGCTATTCTTTTTTTTTCAGTTGCTGGATTAATAAGCGTTGGCACCATCTTCGGGATTCGTTGGGCTAACACCAAGTGGGTTATAGTTGCCTTGTTTTCTACGTCAACAGCGATTGGTCAGATTTCGATGAGTCTTTGCCAAGCTATTACTGTTGAGTTCTTTCCGACTACTACAAGGTAAGTAAAATATATGTAAATGACATGCCTAATTACTATACTGTGATAAATTATTACATTGAGATTAATTATTAATTATTACCTAATTACTACATTTTCATAATGTTATTTATTTTTCATTTCATAATTTACATATTTTTAAGAAATCTTAAAACTATAATAAATAATAATGACATTATTAATTTTGACATTGCATGCATTTAAATCGCTTGAAAATATAAATTAAAAACATACTCACAATTATAGTACGGCATTTAAAAATATTTTCACACCGGAAACGGTAGAGTATTCTTGACACAAAATGTAAAAACAACCAGATAACAATATTCTGCCAATTTTTTATTTTTTTATTTTATAACTATTATTTACTAACTAAATAATTTACATATATATATATATATATACGTTAAAATATACGAACTACAAAAAACACTTTCAGTAGGCTAAATAAATAAATAATAAATTAAAACTAAATTCTATTATTAATATTATTATTTTCTATTATTAATATTATTTATTTAGTGTCACAGCACGTCAGCTGCAATATCGCTGCAACATTTTCCCATGTAAAAACATTCCCTAACAATCTTGAAAGGAGTTTCCAAAGTTCATTTGCGTGGAAATAAAACTGTCTAAGAAGATAGGGAAGTTATGCCAGAAAATACACAAGCCCTCGATAGGAGGGCCCGTTTTATAGAAACATCCTGCATCTGTTGGTTTTCCCAAGCATTTGCGATATAAATTCATTTTCATAACGAGAACGATAGAAAAAGAGGGAGAAATATAACCGCATTAATACATAATTTTATTTCGTATATAACCTCTTTTCAGCCGGCTTGATAGGGGCCAAGTTACTGCTAAATAACTATGTTTTCAGTCGTCAGGCCTTGTTGGAGGCCTTCGGGTGGTACCTCTAACACTAAAATTGCCCACACACTGACACGAGAAAAAAGGCAAAGCTGAAGTGGAGCAGTTGTTTTTTTAACTATAATATAGAAAAGTCTGGCCCAGTGTCACTGGGATCAATTAATTTATTTTTTCTTTTTATACTCCCAACGTTCACATAGTACGTTTACTCGGGTTAGGTTTCTCGTATGCCAGACGGCCTCTCCGTCTGGGTAGGTACCACAGCTTTGCCAGTTATTCTGCAGTAGTGCGCAAGCATTACTGTGTTCCGGTTTGAAGGGCAGTGTCCAGAGAAATTACTGGGCATATGAGACTTAATATCTGATGTCTCGGGGTGATGAGCGCAATCAAGTGCCACGCAGTACTTTTAATGAAATTAAAAGTTCTGGGTGGCACTGCCATTGTTAGGGGCAGGCGTGGCTCTTACCATCAGGCGAACGACTTGCTCGTCTCATCATTCAATACCATAAAAAAATTGGCCCCTCTAACTAGATAGGGACTAGGGAACTAGAATTTGCAAGGATCATGGTCCCACAACTCCCATATACAAAACAAGTCCTTGTGTTTTTTTTCTATTTATAATCATTGGTCTGTAGCGGGAATCGAACTCGCAACCTCTGAGGTGTATAAAATTATAATATGGGCAGACTTCTCCAAACACAACACCAAAACGGCTGTCTTTAGACCAAAAACATTAAAAACTAAACTGCGAAAATTATTGTCATTAGAACTATTGTCACCTCTCAGAATTATTGTCATAAAAAACCTTGGTTCTTTGTTCTCTCTACACACTACACTCATCTCTCTACACGTGCACTCATTTAAACTCCAAAAACAACTTACACATTTTAGCGCTTAGCTAAAATAGAGGAATAATTAAATTTGATTAATTATTGAATCAGTAGCTTTCAGATTGGAACGCTTAACGCTTAGAATGATCAACCGAGAAAATAGCTCCACAACTTAATTGTTTCATTTCAATTCGAACCAACTTTTAGAACAATAGCATAGGAATTAGTATAAGCCGTTCGAGTATTAAGACCAATTTACATTCATTGTATGAAGGTAATTATCTCTGTCAGTGGTTCTCAACTTTGTAATAAGAAGGCCTCTTAATGTGGCGCTCAGGTTAGGGCTACATTTCCAAACAATCGTGACCTTTTTACAAGATAATTAATTAAAAAAGGTACCCAGGATGCCAGCATTTAGGTATGATTTAGATATAAAGGAATTTTAATGACAGAATGGTTAAAATTATATAAAGACTGCTCTGAATAATAACGTGGGAGTATGTTAAGAAGGTAGTCTAATTTTTATAATAAAAAATGTTTAACATTAAATATATTTGCGAATGTCTGATAAGTACTTTCAAAAACTCTAATAGAAAATATATAAAAACCGAACTGAACAGTGATTGAAATAAAATTGTATCAAAAATTTTCATATTCATATTCATGTATTCATGCTTACATATAATGTATCAGATTGGTGTAAGAAATGGGTAATAGAATAGATACATGTGCCTTGTAAGGGCACAAGTTTTGAGTGGAGTTAGTTACTTATTGCTAGTCATTATAATTTGGTTATTTATAGTATCATCATCATTATCAGCCCATTACGTTCCCACTGCTGGGACTCGGGCCTTACCTCGTAGAGAGAGTATGGGCCATAATCCTCTACGCTGGCCCAGTGCGGGTTGGTGGATGTCACATGTCTGTGGGTCGTGAGCGATGAGATAGGTAGTAGTAGAATGAAAGTTAGGCCGAACGAAATGAAGACTTGTTATTAAATAAGAAAGATGATTTAATATAAAGAGAACAGAGACAGAAATGATAGTAAAGAAATAAAGAAGTAAGATAGGCACTACGAAAGAATAACAATAAGAAAGCGCGAGTGAATCACAGCGATGCCCGTCTCTGTCTGCCGCGTCATGCGAGCCGGCCGCGAGCCTATGACGCGCACACGGACAACGTAGCTGTGTGCGTGCGTTTGACGGAAACCAGTTGACTAAGGAGCTGGCCCAAGTTATAAACGAAAGTAATTTTATTAAATCAAAAGTGGTGGTCCAACTCATTAGGAAAGTGGTTTCCGACAAGCGTAGTAAGTGTGGCGTAGTAGGTACGCCTTGAATTTTGTGATAAATTCTTGGACATGCCGATTTCCTCACGATGTTTTCCTTCACCCGATTTTGAGCGAGTGCAGTTCAGACATCGGGCACGTGCGACTTTCGATCCGACGCATCCGTGTTCGAATCCCGCCGGCCCCGCACCACTGACTTTCTTAACTTATGTGCGGATTTATTATTTGCTCTAAAAACTGTGAAGGAAAACATCTTGAGGAAACCTGCGTTTATAGTGTTGGGACATGCATCGTATAGGTATATATAGTAATGATAGATTGTAAGTAGTTAGACATGTATGGGTAGGTTAGTAATATTCTTATAGTTTAGCTGATAGTAATAAAAATATTTTACTATTGTGTATTTATTTAAGATTTTCTTAGGTAGGCTAGATAAACTAGATATAAATAGGTTTGTCTTAAAGATAACAAAAATAGAACACTTGTCGTAACGGTAAGGATCCGACATAGAATAGTAAAATGCGACTACGACCACGTGACCTCTCAGTGTGACGTCACAAATGTCTCCATACGGTAAGGATGCGCAGTAGCATAGTAAATTATTAGAATTTTGTATATAAGTAGGAGCATTCCCCAATAAAATACGATCACGCAATCAAGAGTTTTCATTCATTGCCTAACTAGCAACCTGTACACACCACGGCACTACAATAGTATACATTTTTCAATTTAAATTATTTACTATCCATAAAATTATCATATTATTACTTAGTTCATATCCTAAAAACAGGCAAGTTAGAGAACTAATAGAAAAACTTTAACAACCACAGTTCGACCAATTTGTATCTGATCCAGTTGAATGAGCACGGTCCATAGAATAGTCATAGAATAGACGTCTGAATAGATTTAGTTTCAGATATAATAGTCTTATCTATCTATTGTGGCCTTTGAATGTAAAGACAAAGCACTATATTAATATTGTTGGGTTAAAAAAACTATTCATTACAAAACAAAATAATTAAATCCACCATTTTTACAGAATCTATACTAATATTATAAAGAGGAAAGATTTTTTTATTTGTTTGTTTGTAACGAATAGGCTCCGAAACTGCTGGACCGGTTTTAACCATTTTTTCACCAATAGAAAGCAAAATCTCAGGAAGTAGCATATGCTATAATTTTATTTTTTTTCAAAACAAATAGAAGTACTTAACAAAATTGCAATGACATAACCCAAACTTGAAAAAATTTACCTATGAAATTCATTATTAGGCATATACTTGGGGTACCAGGTGATCATAAACTTGTCATGTATATCTTAAATATGATCTAATCATCATCGTCATCATAAGTCCATCACATTCCCACTGCTGGAATACGGGCTTTCTCTCATAGAGAGAGTATGGGCTATGAACCACCAAGCTGGTCCAGTGCGGGTTGATGTATGTCACATATCCTTGAAATTTTATGATACATTTTTGAAATTGCCAGTTTTCCCAAGATGTTTTCCTTCATCATTTTAGAGCGACGGTTAAATTCGCGTATAACTTAAGAAAGGCAGTGCAGGGCCAAAAGGATTCGAACTCGGGTGTGTCGGATCGAAAGTCGCACATGCTCCCATTGAGCCACACTTGCTTCTTATAATTAGGTACAAAATATAGCGGGAATATAACCAATTTTTTACGCATAAAAAATAAAAACACAAAGCAAATGGACTTCTTTTTCTCGTTTGGATGTGTGGCCAACCCTGGTGTCGGAGTTTTTAGAGTAACGTTCGAGGCGGACATGACTTGGATGGGTGACCGTTTGTGGTGTTTACATCTGAGCGCTACCGTGCTTCGGAGGACAACTTATGCCATCGGTCCCGGTTATTGTCTTAAGACAACAGTCGTTAAGCCACGTCGGAGGCCTGCGGGTGGTCTAAAAAACAACGCCAGACGACACGCGCACACAAAAGAAGAAGAACCGTGATTTATTTTTAATTAAAGTTTGGAAACTATCGTGAGTCGAAATATTCATCACTATCACTACATAGTATAAAATAATTAATTTTTAGAAAAAACAAAAACCGACTCCAATGTATCTTCGAAGCCCAAGGTCACATATCGATGAAATTTATATGGGACCACTTCGTAGCTATACTAAACCCGACGCAAAAATAATTTTTCAAATCGGTTCATAAATGACGGAGTTCTGAGGTAACAAACATAAAAAAAAAAATACAATCGAACAGAGAACCTCCTCCTTTTTTGAAGTCGGTTAATAAAGTCGCTTTCTCTGTCCCTATATCCCTATGTATGCTTAAATCTTTAAAACTACTCAACGGGTTTTGATCTGTTTTTTTTAATAGATAGAGTGATTGAAGAGGAAGGTTTATATGTATAATAACCGTGCGAAGCCGGGGCGGGTCGCTAGTTATAAATATAAACGGTTACACTCACGTTATGATTGTGTCGGAATAACTCCGACCAGGTTTCGGACAATTAGGATGTCCTTCTTCCGGGAGCTTACTCTTTAGAGCAGCTATACTCTAAGTGTGTTCCGCGGAACCCTAGGATTCCGCGATACCTCTGTAGGGGTTCCTCAAGAATTTAGAAAAAAAATCAAAACACCTCTCTCTGGTCGAACGTTATGACTCCGCGGCCGCGCGTGTACTTGCCATGTGGTAAAGTAAGTAATAATCAGTAACTGTTACATTGTACTTTTATTATGCTTATTAATAAAGAATAAACTTTTAAAAACTATTGTTTTATTATAGGGTTCCATCAAGTATTTTGCTTCCCAAAAGGGTTTCGTCACCAAAAAAGTTTGAGAACCACTGCTTTAGAGCAACGGATCATAATGTGAGTGTAGCCGTTTATATTTATAATGAATTATTTTTAATAGTTTCATTGCGCTTATTTAGCACTATTTCATCATATTAAGCTTAATACCGCTTACATTTTTGTAGAACGATAAGCTCGCCCCATTGGCACTTTTCCTCTAAGACAAGTTAAGTGCAGATTTTGCACGCTCGCTCTAAAACGGTGAAGGAAAACATCGTGATGAAACCCGCTTACGCGCTTTGGAGTGGTAGGCTCTGGCCGTGGTTTTAATTACCACCCACCGAACAAAGCCATGCCGTCAAGCGACCTAGTCGTGTTTCGGGATGATGTTCGGTGAACCATCGGGGAGACGGGTCTGAGCAGCCGCTCAACTGCCGTCTCTCTCTAGATCTATGTGCTTCATCTTAGGCTACATCATCGCTTCACATCAGGCGAGATAGTGGCCAAACATAGATCTATTAAGGGTAAACAAAGTTAACAACTACTTTCCATTTGATTTGTATACCACAGTTGAATGGAGACGGACTAGAATAGCTCTGTCTAAAGACACCCTCTTATCTCTACATTGAACGATCGGCTTTGCGATACAATGCCATTGTCAAGACTTTGATGGAAGAATTAAAAATATGACCGTGAGTTCCGTAGGCGGATTAGAGGCTAAAAATACTAACCAGGAGTTTTTTAGGTCGATTGAAGCGTCGTTGTTTCCTTTACTACCCTATTTAACCGACTTAAAAAAGAGAAGGTTGTCTATTCAATTGTAATTTCTTTTTTAATTTTATTTTTTATGTTTGGAGTTCTGTGGTAGAACTCCGTCATTCATGAACCGATTTGGAAACTTCTTTTTGCGTTGGGTTCAGTATAGCTACAAAGTGGTCCCAAATACATTTCACAGATATTTGACCTTGGACTTTGAAGCTATATTGAAGTCGGTTTTTTTGTTTGATAAAACGTATACTTGTAGTAATTTTATTAACCGACTTCAAAAAAGGGGGGGTTCTATGTCCCACTGTATATTTTTTTTATGTATGTTTACCGATTTCTCAGCCAACTGTTGACCGATTTCAAAAATTCTTTTTGCGTTTAATATAATTTTTATCGATATTTGACTTTGGACTTCAAACATACAATGATCTTGTCAAATAAAACTAATAAGTAATATGAGTTTAATATAAGCTGTTAAGTAGAGTAAAAACTAAGAATGTGTCCATTAACACTTTTTTACTGTCTCTATCAAGGCGAAGACAATGTGTTTTTATTATTCACGGGTAGCATTACTAGACTACAATACAATGTCACTTCACTACACTAACTCATAAAGTTTTGTCCGTTTGAGTCTTCTCACTATGTCTGTGCTGTCAAGGAGCTGCGCCTCGCATAGCCTCGACGTTCACGTAGTAATGAAGTCTCCGTTCATGAGCTTCGGCGAACTTTTTGATTACACTAGTGACGAGGTCCACTTTCAGGTCCCGATGGAGGTCGTCATTTCTAATGTACCACGGAGCGCTAACAATACTCCTGAGTACTTTGTTTTTAACCGACTTCAAAAAAGGAGGAGGTTCTCTGTTCGATTGTATTTTTTTTTTATTTTTTTTTTTATGTTTGTTACCTCAGCACTCCGTCATTTATGAACCGATTTGAAAAAATATTTTTGCGTCAGGTTCAGTATAGCTACGAAGTGGCCCCATATAAATTTCATCGATATGTGACCTTGGACTTCGAAGATACATTGAAGTCGGTTTTTGTTTTTTTCTAAAAATTAATTATGGAATCGTTGGATGATGATGCTTTGATTTGTAGATACACAGTCGGATACCATAAGTCCAAAATTTCACAAAAAAGAATATGACAAATCTATAGTAATATAGGACATATCTAAATTTTTATCATAATATACAAATGAAATACGGAAAACCCCATTCCAAGCCCCGGGTGTCGATAGTAAACTTCGTAAACTAATATTCGATAGGGTTTTGTAACCGACGTCATGTACACATAACGTTCGTTACATGTACCTACCATTTGGTTTATGTGACTTTTTGTTCAGACATAAGAGTAACTTATCTGTATTAGTCCTTGAGTGTTTAATGGGGTTTTAAAATAAATTTTGAACTACAGAAAGACAGCTTTATGGAGATTTCTATACAAATAGCAAATGAATTGCGGCCTATGGTTTCATTCTATAGCCATAACCACTAAAGAATAAAGGTTAAAATAGAGTTGACCTCATACGAATCGATTGTAAAAATAATAAACCATATTGGCTTGTTTAGAAATCTGAAGTGTGACGCCGTATGTTGACATATTTATTTGAGTTAAAGAAATCACTTCTCAAAACTGCTTTGCTCGCATAATCTTAAGTATCTCACAGCACGATAAGGGATTTGTTTATGGGGTTTCGTTTAACACGGATATTGATTTTAAGGGTTGTCAAGACTTTAAGAACAGTAAATAAATCTTACGATTATGTATGTTTTGATTGAAATATTTTTGTTACCATATAAATAATTATAATCTGAAAGTAATATCGATAGTAATAATTCGATACAATTGTGATCGACCTTACTTATATTTAATTTTGAATCGCTAATCTATTATGATTTTCAAGTATAAGTATTATCCATTTAATCTTAAAGCTAGTAACATTCATATAACTTTTATATTAATACTTGAAGCTTTAATAGTAATGATATTCAGGGAAATGTTATGTTTATAATTGGTTCAACCCTAGTCACAAAATGTCACGGCGCCTGAGTGTTGGCTAGAAAAAAATGTACAACGAATACTTTAAACACATATTGAAGCGAGTGCAGTTGTTTTTTGTGCTGTTTTCTCCAGACGCTATAAATTTTGAGTTAATGTATGTTTTAAGGATTTGACAGGCGTGAGACTTACTAAGTATTGAAATGGATTTGTTTAAAAAACCCAGGAAAGGAGGTGGGAATGTAGAAATAGATTGGGCAGTCAGGATTGGGACGGGTCAGCGGGAAGAGGTCTGAACACGGTCGCAAGTTCAGAATCTTCTAGGCGGTGAGATTTTCTTTTTGTTAAATATCGTCGCGAGTGAACAGATGCGCTACTTATTTTTATCAGTGAAGTAATAAATAGATGCAGTGTTTGATTTATGTAGAGCCAGTGATAAAATGGGAGTATTTTTAATATATTAATATTTATATTATATTTAGGGAAGCTAACGTATTTTATTAAGTTTTCAGTTTAGCGATACATCGAACAACGGCTTCGCTTCGACTACGTTGACTTTCTTTATATATATTAGTGTTAGCTAGGGGTCTATTTACTCCTTCCAGGTTATGAAATTAGCAGCCGGGAGTGTCAACGTTTTGTCCTTTTATTTCAAGGGTAGATATTACAGTTATTATCTTAGGGATATTAATAGGGGAGTGATATTGTGATTGTATGCATGTATGGGAAAGTGTTCATTTCAAACGTCACAAAATTTATTACTTTAGCTAGGATACTTTAATCTCTCTATTCTAATAATTGAATGAAACTTTCCATAATCATAAATATTTAAATCAACACAACTAAAGTTCGTCAATTTTATTAGATATTTGCAAACAGATATTACTACATAATAAGACTATTGTTGGAGATTTATTTAAGGAGTTGAAGCACTTTAATTTTCATTGTTGGAGTTTATATTTATTTTGGATCATAAATAATGTGTTACCATGAAAGTATACAGTCGTACTGAACGAGATATAAGACAGCATCATATAACATAACATAATAAGGATTAATTGTTGGCGTTTTATTCAAGGATTTGGAGTATTTTAATATCATTGTTGGAGTTTATATATATTTCGGATTGTAAAATACTGTATTACTATTAATACATGGATACACAAAGGAATTATACAATCATATTGAACGAGATATAAAGATACACGTGTACAGTAAACGGACAAAAGTGCAGTAGCACCTTAAAGTCGATAATCGCCCACACGGTGTAACCCCGCGCATGCTGCATATTTTATCTCTGTGTGTATAATGTCCTTACGCACACAACAAAACGTCATACGGTATAACTATAAGGAGGTGCAGTTCGTCAGATGCATGTGGTAAACATTAGAAAAAGATAACAGTATATACTCGCTTTCTTCTTAGTGAGTTATCCGGTTTTTACGCCAAGCCGACCCAAAACAATAGCTTAAATTCGTTTACTTAATAAATGTGACAATGGTGGAGTGGCGTAAGTAGTAAACTCTTATACGATGGTCAATAAGGGTATGGGATCAATCCTGAGTGCCGTGATCACTTTTTGGTATTTATTATTAAGTTTAAATCCCTGTTAATATAACAAACTATAAGTTGCAGCCTTTGTTAAACATGAATTAAAATAGTCGTTCATAAGGGAACATTTATTAAAATCCAAGTTAAAAAACATTTTGTAATTTAATAATTAATAACCTACTTATGATAAACATTTATTTACTTATAGTTTTTAAAAGAAATAGAAACCAATACATCTCTTATTACCTGGTTATTTAAGGTTTATATAAGCTTAAAATATTCATTTTCTCAAGGAAAAGAGGTTTGAAGCTTAACCCCTTATAACCATAAACTACAAATTTTTCTTTAAAAAATCATTCAAATTTACCTACTAACTATTACTATTACTAACTATGACTTAAAAGTTTTATCATCGATAAATATTGTAGTAGTCTTCCAGTTAAAATCCATATATTCTCGAGCAAAACGCAATCATTCCTGTTTATATGCCTTCGCGTCAAACATGATTTCTTATCAGGTATTCGGTGATGTAATCCTTCGGCATGGAGTCCGCGGTGGACAGTGCGCAATTACGTTTCCACTTATTGTTCTGTATTCGTTTCATATTGTTGCACCATATAACGTCGCTGAGACTGGTTGATAACCAGAGGGCTTCCACTCCATACACAGACTGCCTTCCTCGTTGTGTCGTTTTACCTAACGACTCACAGTATTTCTCTAAAACAGAGTAATCTTTATTATATTAGAACACTTTTAAACTAGCAATTTACACCACAACGCAACTATAATAATATCATCACATAATCTATTATAACTTACACATAAGCCGGTTTCATTGGAAATTTGAGATATATTAAGTCGATTTTTCTATAAAAGGCCACTATATTTGCCCTTTCATCGATATTTCTATTTGCTTGCATTTGTAATAATAACTATCAAACGAAACAACACCAGTAACAATAAATCTACCGCTCGCAACAAAGTTCACCAACCGACAAGTTCACTATTCTATTGCAGCTTGTTTCAAATCTACCTTCATCTTTTGAGAAACTGGTTAAAACATTGAAATAAAGAAACAACACCACATTGATGACATTTCAAACAAAATTCTAAAAACTAAAATGTAAAAATGATTTATAGTACGAGAGGATTCGAACCGACGTGTCGCGTATCATGATTTATGATAATTAAACACTGTGCTAAACCACTGAGCCGGACTGACACTTATCGCATGTTTCGAAATTAAAAGTTATTAACTTGAAAAGTTTACGACAGGAAGACGATTGATAATCTCGCTCTTTGATTGGTTCATAATGAAAGAATACATTGTATGGGTGTGTGTGTGCCTGCAAACGCTTTGTAGAAGAAGGTCATTAGTGCGATTTACTTTGATGCTATTGCTTTGTGAGACTGCTACTGGATTTTTGACCGCCACTGTACATACATCTCACAACATCAAATATCAGAAACTATTACATAACAAGGATTCTTGTTGGAGATTTATTCGGACTCTTATTGGAGATTCAAGATTCATATAAGAATTTAAAAATTTAATTAAAAATAAATTAAAAAATTACTCACATGCACTAGATAACTCACTCGACGGTGACAAGATGTCGGCAGTAACCTATAACACGAAGAGACCAAGATCGGACGCTTGTTGAACTCTCGGCCAACAGGGGGGGAGAGCTAGCCAGGAAAACTCAGAGTCTAGTTTAGATCTAGAGTTCACACTGCCACACAGCAGCCGCTGAATGCGCGACCTATCTAGACTCGACACACACACTAGGTACACACACTACAAGAAGGACCATAACATTCCTTAGGGTTAGTTCGAGTCGTCTGGAATTGTATGGTCATAAATTAGAATAGGGTCAAATAATAATAATAACTTAATATAAAACAACAATCAAAAAATGAATGTCTGAAATGTATGACTGACTGTGAGCGATGAATAAATCTGTGATCAGTAAAAGTGTGAAGGTTTGTGAGTTAAGTTCATTAGAGGCGCGTTAGGTCGAACTTACGACGGATTCTGTTTGGTTATTGGAGTAAGGTGCTAGGCTGGATGGGAGCCTTACGTTATTCAAGTCGCTTAGGGTTCCTATTTAAAGATCCTAAAAGATCTAAATTCCTCTCCCCCGTTTCTATTTCTTTTAGATGTAGCCGCCGCTGACGAACGTGTAGTTTTATGTAAAGTGTTTTCTTTAATTACCAATATTATTTTAAGTAACACAGTCTTTTATTTCATAAATTTATTCAACCTTGTATTACATACTTAATTTTATTCATAATAAATGTATATATTGTATATAAAGTAATGGGGAAATATGGCCATGAAGAAAGAAAAGGACGCGGCTGGCAGTAGCTGTTTCCTGAATTCTCAGCTGAGTTGCATGATTTAAGTCTTTCTAAATTTGATGTTCATTTGTTTTCTTATTTCACTGAATTTATTTGGTTTCTTGTTTGAATGTGGTTGTTTTTAGTTACAGCTCTATTACTCGTGCATATAATCTGAATTATGATTACGATTCTTTTAATTAATATGTTTTATACGATTCATTATTACTGCTGTTATTTTATGACGATGGTTCTTTTATTTATAGATTTCTATGAGTATTAGAAAAGTACTATTTTCTTAAACTTATTCTAGTTGATTAAACTTATTAAATTGCACAACGAAAACTTTACACAACGTAAAGGGTCCATAATAGTATAAATTCTAGACGATCACATCTGGCCAAAGTTATAAAATATCGTGAGATTAATTAGATGTCTTGACATCTATGTAAGCGTAGTTACTTTCAGCACAAATTATAGATAGATATAGGTAGGCTTTTCCACAGTGATGCCGTGACCGTAGGATTAATGCGTCATTAAAAATTGAATCATTTTGATTCAATTACGCATATAAGAACTTGAGTTACTATGGAGGTTAGTAATATAGAAAACCGTTAACGTAGTTTTGATGTCTTTGCATTTTTAGAATTTGAATAACGTTTTAGATACGTAGAAATTTATTTAGGTAGTTTTATTTAATTTTAATTATTGAAATCAAGATTAACTTAAAGTGGTATATTATTTTTATAATGTTTTTATTAAGATAATTAACATGGTAAGAGGTTTATTTTCTTTTAGTAATCAAATGCCAATAATAAGTAAAAAGATGGATAGTTGGATAGTAATTCAGATAAATACCTGATTAAATAGATGACAAAATGAGTAGAATAAGAATAAGAAGAAATTTATTTGCTAGATTATATTATATATTGGTAGGTACATATTGTTAGTATTCTTCGATAGTAGGTATTCACTTATTCATGCTTGCATGTGATGTGCTAGACAGGTATTAGAAATGTCTTGTAGAATAGATACTTGTGTCCTGTAAGAGCGCGTGCCTTATTGAGTTATTGTTATACATGCATTTTTGCATTATTACTTACTTCTCATATTTCTTATTAGAGTATTGTATTGTTGGGTTAACATTTTAAATTACTTCAAATAATATATAAACTAAAATAAAATAATTACAACTTATTTTAATACTATTGGTTTTATGTTAAATGTTGTCTTTTTATGCTAGTTATTCATATATTAGTGATATACATTGTTAGATAGATAACAGAGATGAATAGGCAAGCTTTTGTTAGAAAGTATTAATTATAGTTCTTCGACAAAGATACAGTAAGCTACACATGTTATGAAAAAAATATAGGTCAGGTAAAAGTTAGCCGAGGGTCAATATGTTAAGGCGTGTTTATAAAAAAATGTTAGCCCCAGAGATATTTTTTGTACTGCAGAGAAGTAGTGACATTAACATGTGGTTAAAAAAAAAAAATGAGTTCAGAGAAGTTTCATCATAAGAGGTTAGGGATAAGAAGGGGTCGTTTGTTTTTATGATTGTTGTCATTAAATTGGTGGTTAAAGATTAAATGATATCATGTAAAGTGTAGTACTATTATATATTACGCAATTGTTGTTTCTGATTGAGCAATTATTGCTTCGGTCGAAGTTAGAATTTTTCTAAATTTAAGGTTAGTGTTAAGATATCTTTTATAAACATTGTAGCATTCTAGATTCTAAGTGATACAATTTTTACACAATAAGCACATATTTGGAACTCTAGCGTAGAATAAATAGAGATAACTTTATTAAATTGAAACAATAACAAAACTGACGTTAGAGAAAATCTTAATCCTTCATATTATGAAACTGAGTCAATTCCATGCATTGAGGATGTTTTGAGGAGACAACTGGGATCGACTATGTAGTGGGTACTGAACATGAATCTAAGATTTTGCCTCTTTGATTGTTTGTGTGTGTGTGTGTTTGTTACCCATAGACTCGAAAACGGCCGAACTGATCTTAATGCGGTTGTCAATGATAGCCTTAACTGGAAATCTGGTGTATGTCCCATTGCGCTGTGACGTCACAGTGCTGAGATGTCTTTACAAAAGCGTACGAAGTCATGCAGGAAAGCGGATTCTTGCAATTTTACTTCAGTAACTGTTAGCTAATTTCGAGTAGTTTACGCGAGCGAAGTCACGAGCAAAATCTAGTAACTGCATATTTTCGTCTAATCACTTAACATCCTATTGTAATGGTAATGATATAAATGCGAGGGTTTGTGAGGATGCATGGATAGCGATGATGCAGCTGAAGATGGAGCGCATGGTTCTATAGGATGATAAGAGTTGAGTGACTGCTCAGATCCGTCTCTCTGATGGTTCACCGAACATCAAGCCTGAAACATGAATAGTACGCTTGACAGCATGGGTTTGTTCGGTGGATGGTATACATAGTCCTATATAACTATTCCTATTGCTTCTATTCCTTTCCTGTTATTGTTAATATTATATTTACGAAAGGTTGTGTGTATGGATGGATGTTTGTTACTCAATAAAAGGAAGACTACTGAACGGATTTTGATGAAATTTAATATTTAGGTACTTGTGTCCTGGAAAAGAACGGCCTAGTGCTTGTTTCTTCAAACCGTGGGTGAAACCACGGAATACAGCCCTAGCCTAGTCCTATCCTATTAATATTGTAAATGCGAAAGTTTCTTATTATGGATGTATGGATGTTTGTTACCCAGTCACGCATTAACTACTGAACGGATATTGATGAGTTTTGGTGTATGGGTGCTTTAGGTCCTGAAAGAGACATGGGCTACTTTTATCCCGGGAAACCGCGAGAAAAACCGCGGAGCACAGCTAATATTAATATTATAAATTAGAAAGTTGGTATGTAAGTGTTTGTTACTTGGAGATGGCCTATGTCTTGTGAATGTGGATGTGATAACACATGGCATTTTGTATTGAAAAACCGCGAGTGAAATCGCAGGGCACAGCTAGTAGAATAGCGATGTGATATGATGACGCGGTTGTATTACTACATTAAAAATAACAGACATTTAATGTAAAAATTTTGTTTGCTTATTGTAAATGTCCCAATTTTGTTTGAAATAATTACATTATTGTTACAGCGGAATTCGAAAATCATAATGTTTAAATAGAGATGCTCCATGTAAATAGAGACACTATAGAATACTATGTTTAAATTAGTTGCTTTATTTTCTTATATTATATACCATATTAGGAAATTGTATAATCTCTTGATGTTAATTTGTCTTTATATTATATAGTATTTACACATCGTTATGAGAGATTATTAGTTTGTAGTTTTTATTTGGAAGGATTTTAGATAGATCGTTGATTAATTATCTAGGTGATTAGCTGAATTATTTACATGAATACGGCTTGATTAATATTTATAGGTAAACAGGGCTCATAAATAATTTTCATTACATACAACAGAAAAAAAATAATGTAAAAGGTCATCAAATTATGTTGCCATTACTATAACTTATGATGAAAATACGCGGTATGGAGTTTACTTATTAAAATAGAATTTGTTATAAAGGTTATAATCAAAGTCATGAAGATAGATTACAGAGAGTATTTACTTTTGTTGCTGCTATCACTTGGAGACCACAAAAATAATACTTCATTTTGGATAGCAGAATATTTTATAATAATCAATAGGTATTTATAGTTGTAATTGAAGAAAGACAATATAAAATATATTACTTGTAGCTATTAAAGTAAAATGTTGGAGTGTGATTAATGCAATTTGAATTATGTTAATATAATAGGTACTTGAGTTTCCTTTTTAGAACATAATAATCTGACTAAAGTCGAAGGGGTGATGTGTAAGCGAAGTTATGTATATCGACTGAAATGTGCGTTTCTATTGGACAGATTTTTATAATACTTTTATCAGTTAAATCTTTTAAATAAAAATGAACCCTTTCTCAACACGAAGGGGTGATTTGTAACCAAAATGTGGCATATTGAACAATAATTATTCGATAATATATCATATAATAGAACTTTATGTGATTTTCTCCGGGTATTCCATTTTAGAAAATTGAAACCCGTCCAAACTCAAAGGGGTGATCTGTAACCGACGTCATGTACACATAACGTTCGTTACATGTACCTACCATTTGGTTTATGTGACTTTTTGTTCAGACATAAGAGTAACTTATCTGTATTAGTCCTTGAGTGTTTAATGGGGTTTTAAAATAAATTTTGAAACTACAGAAAGACAGCTTTATGGAGATTTCTATACAAATAGCAAATGAATTGCGGCCTATGGTTTCATTCTATAGCCATAACCACTAAAGAATAAAGGTTAAAATAGAGTTGACCTCATACGAATCGATTGTAAAAATAATAAACCATATTGGCTTGTTTAGAAATCTGAAGTGTGACGCCGTATGTTGACATATTTATTTGAGTTAAAGAAATCACTTCTCAAAACTGCTTTGCTCGCATAATCTTAAGTATCTCACAGCACGATAAGGGATTTGTTTATGGGGTTTCGTTTAACACGGATATTGATTTTAAGGGTTGTCAAGACTTTAAGAACAGTAAATAAATCTTACGATTATGTATGTTTTGATTGAAATATTTTTGTTACCATATAAATAATTATAATCTGAAAGTAATATCGATAGTAATAATTCGATACAATTGTGATCGACCTTACTTATATTTAATTTTGAATCGCTAATCTATTATGATTTTCAAGTATAAGTATTATCCATTTAATCTTAAAGCTAGTAACATTCATATAACTTTTATATTAATACTTGAAGCTTTAATAGTAATGATATTCAGGGAAATGTTATGTTTATAATTGGTTCAACCCTAGTCACAAAATGTCACGGCGCCTGAGTGTTGGCTAGAAAAAAATGTACAACGAATACTTTAAACACATATTGAAGCGAGTGCAGTTGTTTTTTGTGCTGTTTTCTCCAGACGCTATAAATTTTGAGTTAATGTATGTTTTAAGGATTTGACAGGCGTGAGACTTACTAAGTATTGAAATGGATTTGTTTAAAAAACCCAGGAAAGGAGGTGGGAATGTAGAAATAGATTGGGCAGTCAGGATTGGGACGGGTCAGCGGGAAGAGGTCTGAACACGGTCGCAAGTTCAGAATCTTCTAGGCGGTGAGATTTTCTTTTTGTTAAATATCGTCGCGAGTGAACAGATGCGCTACTTATTTTTATCAGTGAAGTAATAAATAGATGCAGTGTTTGATTTATGTAGAGCCAGTGATAAAATGGGAGTATTTTTAATATATTAATATTTATATTATATTTAGGGAAGCTAACGTATTTTATTAAGTTTTCAGTTTAGCGATACATCGAACAACGGCTTCGCTTCGACTACGTTGACTTTCTTTATATATATTAGTGTTAGCTAGGGGTCTATTTACTCCTTCCAGGTTATGAAATTAGCAGCCGGGAGTGTCAACGTTTTGTCCTTTTATTTCAAGGGTAGATATTACAGTTATTATCTTAGGGATATTAATAGGGGAGTGATATTGTGATTGTATGCATGTATGGGAAAGTGTTCATTTCAAACGTCACAAAATTTATTACTTTAGCTAGGATACTTTAATCTCTCTATTCTAATAATTGAATGAAACTTTCCATAATCATAAATATTTAAATCAACACAACTAAAGTTCGTCAATTTTATTAGATATTTGCAAACAGATATTACTACATAATAAGACTATTGTTGGAGATTTATTTAAGGAGTTGAAGCACTTTAATTTTCATTGTTGGAGTTTATATTTATTTTGGATCATAAATAATGTGTTACCATGAAAGTATACAGTCGTACTGAACGAGATATAAGACAGCATCATATAACATAACATAATAAGGATTAATTGTTGGCGTTTTATTCAAGGATTTGGAGTATTTTAATATCATTGTTGGAGTTTATATATATTTCGGATTGTAAAATACTGTATTACTATTAATACATGGATACACAAAGGAATTATACAATCATATTGAACGAGATATAAAGATACACGTGTACATACATCTCACAACATCAAATATCAGAAACTATTACATAACAAGGATTCTTGTTGGAGATTTATTCGGACTCTTATTGGAGATTCAAGATTCATATAAGAATTTAAAAATTTAATTAAAAATAAATTAAAAAATTACTCACATGCACTAGATAACTCACTCGACGGTGACAAGATGTCGGCAGTAACCTATAACACGAAGAGACCAAGATCGGACGCTTGTTGAACTCTCGGCCAACAGGGGGGGAGAGCTAGCCAGGAAAACTCAGAGTCTAGTTTAGATCTAGAGTTCACACTGCCACACAGCAGCCGCTGAATGCGCGACCTATCTAGACTCGACACACACACTAGGTACACACACTACAAGAAGGACCATAACATTCCTTAGGGTTAGTTCGAGTCGTCTGGAATTGTATGGTCATAAATTAGAATAGGGTCAAATAATAATAATAACTTAATATAAAACAACAATCAAAAAATGAATGTCTGAAATGTATGACTGACTGTGAGCGATGAATAAATCTGTGATCAGTAAAAGTGTGAAGGTTTGTGAGTTAAGTTCATTAGAGGCGCGTTAGGTCGAACTTACGACGGATTCTGTTTGGTTATTGGAGTAAGGTGCTAGGCTGGATGGGAGCCTTACGTTATTCAAGTCGCTTAGGGTTCCTATTTAAAGATCCTAAAAGATCTAAATTCCTCTCCCCCGTTTCTATTTCTTTTAGATGTAGCCGCCGCTGACGAACGTGTAGTTTTATGTAAAGTGTTTTCTTTAATTACCAATATTATTTTAAGTAACACAGTCTTTTATTTCATAAATTTATTCAACCTTGTATTACATACTTAATTTTATTCATAATAAATGTATATATTGTATATAAAGTAATGGGGAAATATGGCCATGAAGAAAGAAAAGGACGCGGCTGGCAGTAGCTGTTTCCTGAATTCTCAGCTGAGTTGCATGATTTAAGTCTTTCTAAATTTGATGTTCATTTGTTTTCTTATTTCACTGAATTTATTTGGTTTCTTGTTTGAATGTGGTTGTTTTTAGTTACAGCTCTATTACTCGTGCATATAATCTGAATTATGATTACGATTCTTTTAATTAATATGTTTTATACGATTCATTATTACTGCTGTTATTTTATGACGATGGTTCTTTTATTTATAGATTTCTATGAGTATTAGAAAAGTACTATTTTCTTAAACTTATTCTAGTTGATTAAACTTATTAAATTGCACAACGAAAACTTTACACAACGTAAAGGGTCCATAATAGTATAAATTCTAGACGATCACATCTGGCCAAAGTTATAAAATATCGTGAGATTAATTAGATGTCTTGACATCTATGTAAGCGTAGTTACTTTCAGCACAAATTATAGATAGTTATAGGTAGGCTTTTCCACAGTTTTGGCATGACGTTGCGGAAATTTCATCTCTGAATAGGAAATTCTATAAATGCGAAAGTATGGACTTATGTTTGTTACACAACCACGCAAAAACTACTGCACAGAGTTTAATTTTTTTATACAGGTTATAGGCTTGCGCTTGACTACTATCCCACCTGATGGTAAGCGATGACGTGGTCCAAGATGTAACACGCTTACCTAGAAGATACCTGTTCACTCTCCATTTGAAGACTCTTTCGTTGTTTTTGATTCTTTTATAAGTATTTTTATATTCATAATTGTATATTGTCATAACATATACATCGTGGATTATAAATAACATGTACAAAGGCGAGCTTAACCCTCAGAAGATTTCCTCTTTGTTTGTTTGTAAGTTTGTTGTTGACTTGAAAACTGCCGAACGTATTTTAATTTGGTTCTGGCTTATCCCTTCTTAGATTATACGGTATTAACATCAAAATTGGTTGGGTGACTACGAAGATACAGCTTGATCTCTTCGTAGTACGCACTCTTATAAAATATAGGAAGGGACTACTAGGGAGGTCTTTCTAAAATAGTCTGGAAAAAAACACACGGGAAAAGATAATCTAGAATATAACTGATCTTTACATAATAATGCTTAAAGATTCTAATAAAGTTTTTCCATACCATCCTACTAATTCTACTTTCAACTAATATGAGAGGATGGATGGATAGATGGATGGATGTTTGTTACTCAATCACGCAAGACCTGTCCTGAAGTCAAAAAAGGAGGATACCTTTAACCGAACCCGAAAATCACGTGTGAAACCGCGGGAAGTAACTAGTACCTAACCATAATTTTGCTTATTTGCAGAACTCTAGCAATATCCCTCATGATGGTGGCAGGACGTGTCGGTTCTCTGGCGGGGAATATTGCTTTTCCTGTGTTACTGGACATGGGGTGTGTTATACCGTTCTACACGTTGACTGGAATGATGGTCTGTAAGTACCTACTATATCATTTTTTATGCGGGTTAAGTTAAATATTGAAAAAAAAACAACAATTTATTTTACACACACAAGCACACAATAAACATAACACACACACAAGTGACGAAGAACAAAACAAAAGACCAGATATATATATATATATATATATATATATATATATATATATATATGTATGTGTGTAAGTAATTTATTATAATTTTAATATATATCATATATTTTTTAATATAATTTATACAATATATTACATTTATATATACCTAAAAACCTAAATCACTATAGTGATTAATTGTAAAAGTCTATGTTGTTTATATATTTGATCCTAGTTAAGGGGAAGGAACTCCCTACTGCAACACAGTGATAAACTGAAGCAGTGGGCAAGGTTTTCAACTTTATATTGTACCTACTTTTACTATACAATAAAGAGATTTTGTATTTTGTACTGTACGTGTCATGGTATGGAATTTGCTCTCGTGATGCTGATGGGTTAATAAGTATCATCATCAGCCCATTACGTTCCCACTGCTGGGACTCGGGCCTTCCCTTATGGACACAGTATGGGCCATAATTCACCACGCTGGCCCAGTGCGGTTGGTGGATGTCACGTGAATAATTCTTGGACATCCTTTGGTTTTCTTTTGGTTTCCTTCACCGTTTTAAGAGCTAGCGTAAAATCCGCGCATAACTTAAGAAAGTCAGTGGTGTGGGGCCAGCGGGATTCGAACTCGGGTGCGTCGTATCGGAAGTCGCCCGTACTCCCACTGAGCCACCCTCGCTCTTAAAAAGTATGCTTTCTTTTTTTCAGGTGTGACGATGATGTCGTTATTATTGCCGTCAAAAAAGTGAAGAATGAAGTTTTTGAACAAAAGCTGTGATTGTGTTTTTTGTAAAACAATTTATTAATGTTAATTTCTAATCGTTAATCTCGTGCCTTTACGAACTTATGTTCTAAGTAAGTATGAAATTGTATATAGTTGCTAAGTAAGTATGAATGTAATACTACCTTTTGCTACAGGCCATACCTATCTTATACTCATAGATTACTAATTTAACTTTCTATAAATCTGTACTTACCTGCCTATTGTTTTAGCTCATATTTATTAAGTTATGCTACTAGCTATTAATATAGAGTCCTATTAACTAGCTAACGGAAGAGACAGTCTCACGACTCAGGGAATCCTAGTGTGGGAAGTGGTAGACAAATAGAGTAGGTATAATAATTAAGCTATATATGTGTATATATACACTATTTGTAAACCTCACAATATGTAAATACTTACCGAGTGGTCTAAAATTAGTTTTTGTACCAACATTTTGAAGTACCTACCTAAATGAAATAAATTATTGTTACTAAAAAAATAATAAAAAACGAGAAAATATCAGTAAAATAAAATAAAAATTCGCCACACAAAAATCTTATAAAAAGTAATAAACGGATGAACCGATTTTGATAAAACATAGCTAGTAAACCTGCTTTCAAATAAAGAAAACCGTATTCAAACCAGTTCACACGATTAAGAACTACAGTACCACACGTAGCGGTCAAACTTGTAACACCCTCTTGTCTGCGTCTGGGGTTAAAAATAAGGTTACATATGAAATTATTTTGGTACTGTCACTTTATGTTAAATAGTGGCCACACAGTTGGAAGGTTTGTCCAACCATTTGAAACCCGTTTGATGGTAGGAACGATCAACAAACGGTTGCTCCAACCACCATCAAAGGGCTGGATCAATTAATTCCGATGAAACATGTGTTATATTTTTCGTAACTTGCCCTTTTGCGTACATAAAATATGTGTCGCACATCTCGCCTCGACACTGCCAGTGGTCGCCACGATCTCGCAGCGTAAACTCGCCCCTGAGGACGAGCATCGGATATGCTCGAAACCTAGGTCGACTAATTCGACAAACTACGTGAGTCCTAGCCGTTTTATAATTAGTTTTAATTAGATACTGTAGGAGGGGTTCTATCGGTGTCCTTTAGGCAGGCCGAGGTCGCAGGGGAAAGTAAATTATACAGGGGGGTGTAAACGTACAGGTTTGTATTCAAAGTTATACAAATTACAGAGCGGGGGGGGAAATTCGTTAATCTACCGGACAATAGGCAATGCAGTAGACAACTTCCAGTCGCAAAGGCTTGAGAGCTGGATGAAGTGCTAAGGCAAAGCGCTAAAGCTAGTGAGATCCGAATCCAGTAGATTCCATTCCACATTACAAATTCAAATCTGGCGGTCACTTGATTTCCGCGAACTAAACGTTTGCGTGTTTTAACGATCGCCAACGCCATCTAGTTTCGAATAGGTGCACTAATCTTGACTCGGGTCGATTGAATGCATTTTATCATTTGTTGTGTTACAGTCTCCCCTTTCAGGTTCCGACGTTGTCCCAACGAGGAAGATGGTATTCGTGGTAGAATTACGTCTTGCTGGGGCGTTCTCGCCCACGTCGTGCAGGAACAATGATACCTTCGGCGGGTGTGACAGTAGTTTGTTTCTTTGTTTTTCCTCTCTTCCGAGAAGGCTGAAGAGGCACAAGGTCTACTAAGTCTTGGCCAACTAACAGGCTGTTTACGCAAGTTAGAAACTTGTCCAGTCCTCGTTTCAAACTGCTTGATGCTTTGCCACGACTTGCCAGCTTCATCCTGTAGCCATAACGCAAGTCCGGCAAGTGCCTTACTATGAATAGTCTTCTCTATCTCTTTGAAGATTTTTACCGCAGGCAATAAAGATTCTAAAGTTTCAGATTTGCCATTATAATAATTATGGCAGGACGTGCTGCGTCTTTCAAAGCCAATACAGGCAATGAGCTCTCTAATTCGTTCCTCGTATGTCATCCCGTTACGTAGAACCTCTGGGTTTGGGGTATTCTTCACTTGAGTTCGTCGCACACGTCGTGATGATGTCCTCGAAGAGAAGATGCCACGAGTTGGAGCGCCAATTTTCAATACGGCGTTCACGAAGAGTAGATGATGCCTGATGCCCCACGTTGCACGCCAATTTATAAGACGTGTCAAATCGATAATTCGCACAGGCAAGGCACGGAAGTAAAGAAAACGGGGATGTACGAAGGTAGTCTGTATTAATTCAAATACGGAGAGCAGGGACGGGCGGGGATTCGTTGATCTTCCGGACAATAGGCAATGCAGTAGACAACTTCCAGTCGCAAAGGCTTGAGAGCTGGATGAAGTGCTATGGCAAAGCGCTAAAGCCAGTGAGATCCGGACCCACGAGATTTTATTCCACATTACAAATTCAAATCTGGCGGTCACTTGATTTCCGCGAACTAAACGTTTGCGTGTTTTAACGATCGCCAACGCCATCTAGTTTCGAATAGGTGCACTAATGTTGACTCTGGTCGATTGAATGTATTTTATCATTTGTTGTGTTACAATACTAAGAACTCGAAATCCTTGACGGATAATTGTTAACTACTAGCGTTGGGCTCATTTTAACCTGCTCGCGATTCCAATTAGGTACGAATTTGTTAAAAGCTTGTCTTGAAAAATATATTTTTCAACAAACAAATTATTTAACTATAATATAATATTCAAATTTTAAAATATTCTTTAGGAATATTTTAATGAATTCTGTATGTTTGTTTTATTTATTGCAAATAAAAGTCTCTTTTTATTTTTTAAACTAATCTCTAAGCCATATAAACCAAATTCTAAGTACAGTGATCAGGATAGCTTAAAAATAAAATAGTACATATTAATAATTATAATAATACCTATGTTTAAGTAATGAATCATATCATTTGTTTTATTTTCCGTCCTTCTGTCGTTATGTATTTAAAGATTCTTAACTAACTTACTTTTACTGTCCTTCAATACTTTAAACTCTGTGAAACCGTAAAACCGTAGTGAGAGCAATTTGAAAAGAAATACAACCTAAAAAGAATAAAAGTATAGGATAAACAGTGGCTTATGTGTTAATCCAGATTATAGGATATCTTCATTTCGAATTTCACTCAAACTCGTTCAGCCATTGCAGTGTGAAGAGGTAACAAACACACTTACATACAAACTTTCGCATTTATAATATTAGTGTGAGTGTGATAGTGTAATTATGATTATGACATTTATATAATTAGTGTGAGTGTGATAGTGTAATTATGATTATGACATTTATAATATTAGTGTGAGTGTGATAGTGTAATTATGATTGACATTTATATAATTAGTGTGAGTGTGATAGTGTAATTATGATTATGACATTTATAATATTAGTGTGAGTGTGATAGTGTAATTATGATTATGACATTTATATAATTAGTGTGAGTGTGATAGTGTAATTATGACTATGACATTTATATAATTAGTGTGAGTGTGATAGTGTAATTATGACTATGACATTTATATAATTAGTGTGAGTGTGATAGTGTAATTATGACTATGACATTTATATAATTAGTGTGAGTGTGATAGTGTAATTATGACTATGACATTTAGATAATTAGTGTGAGTGTGATAGTGTAATTATGACTAAGACATTTATATAATTAGTGTGAGTGTGATAGTGTAATTATGACTATGACATTTATATAATTAGTGTGAGTGTGATAGTGTAATTATGACTATGACATTTATATAATTAGTGTGAGTGTGATAGTGTAATTATGATTATGACATTTACTAAAGTAAAATTGTGTAATAAGCGAGTACGTAGATGAAAATATATATTTTTTAATGGAACTGGGTAATGACGTAAGCCGTTCATTTGATGGTAAGTGCTGCGCTTGGCCATAACAATTGAATGGCCACCCAAAAATTTAAAAGCCATAAAAAGAACTGCGTAGCACTGCATTGCGATCATCACTGCATTGCTTTTGACAATCACACAGTGTGCTCCATAACTTTTGTAATACACGAGTAGGTATAACCAGAACTAGCGCACTCCACATTGTAGGTACGAAGCTACAAGTACATAGCCGGACACCGACGGCGGGTCGCGCGTCGTTACACGTGCCGCGTCAGAAGAGATAAGAGCTATGCGATAGAAAGAGAGGCGCTTTGTAGGTTAATATGACTGGTAGGTATGCAGCGCTACGTGAACTGAATTTTATTGCGCCATAGCAAGAGTCGCTATTTCTTTAAATTTCTTTGCGGAGTGATGCTTCTGTCCCTTAGTATTCTGTGGTATAACTTATTCCTTTTAGTTTGTCTAACAATCAAGTCAACAAGACTAAATAATGGATTGAATAATCCGAATCGGGAAACAACTTGAAAATACTAAAGTCGAAGTAGAGTTGAAGTTTAGACTTTGACTTTAAACTGATTCGTCAAACCTGATATTCGGTTTGACCAACTTGCCTTTTGCATAGCGGCTGATAAACTAAGCAGGTTAAGTTAGACTAAGTTAGGGCAATTTTGTTAGCCCAAGGCGTTGTGTAGGTGACTGTCCAGTAATTTAGGTTCAGACAATCATTGTTGAATGACTTATTAGGACTGTCAAACAAACTTTATACGAACAAAGTTTAATCCTATTTTGGACAGGCTCTGTGGTGTAGTGTTTGGACAGGTTGGCTTAAATCTCATTCACCACTGAGGCTGTGGATTCGATTCCCGTGACGGGACAAATGTTTGCACACAATAAAAAAAGTGCAAGCATTTGTTTCGTGTCTGGGTGTTGTTGATCACCAGGGTGTAATATATGAACTATATAAATTGGATCAAAGAAGCGAAACATAAGATACCTAAGACACGAAGCGTAGCTTGCTTAGCCGTTCGTAATAGATATGCTAGGTTTAGCAACGTTGACTACGATCATTTGGATGGGTGACCGTTTGTTTAGTATTTACATTTGAGTGCTACCGTTCTGTGGTACGTTAAACAGCCGGTCCCTGGGTTGGCGTCTTTGGAAACTGTCGTAAGCCTAACACAAGGGTTAGCCACTCCATAGGTAATAGAAAATTATTAGGTAAAGTAGGTAATTTGAAAATGTTATTCTTCATTGTATTTTAGATTTTTGAAGAACTTAAAATTTCTATGGAAAACTTAATAGAAAAGTTTTTAATAAGTTTTCAATCATTCTGAAACTTATAGTTAAATGCCGTTAAAAATTGCAGTTAAACCAAAGTTTAAAATTAGATCGTATATTTATTTTTAAACTTCGAACTATAACTAAAACCCTAGAATATTATGTACTGGCTTCATTTCCATTCTAAGCCCTAGGGCCTTCCCCCGCGGTTTCCGTTGGAGTTTCATAATATTTACCGAAACCCTTAGGACGGCATAAATTGTCAACCGAATGGATCACGAGCGAGAGTATCGAAAATGACCGAGGTATGTGGCATGAGGAAAACTGTGAGGGTCTGTTAGTTTATGACCCTATAGAGGGTATGTTTGGAATGGACGAACAATTTGGCAAGGTATCTTATGTTTCATCTTTATTCTCCGATAGAGGTCCATGACGAAAGCTGCATGCAATTTGTTTCAAGCATTTATTTAACATGCAATGTATGTATGTCACTATGTTTGTTCGGGTGGAATCTTGTAAGCTGAATCCAGAACCACTTCCTCTTGTCCTACGAAGTTGAAATTTTGCATACTTGTCAAAGTTCAATGACAATGCAATATAATGGTGACAGCCAGCTGATCTGATGATGGAGACAGGGGGTGAGCAATAGAACTCCTTGACGGATAATTGTAAACTACTAGTGTGTGGGCTCATTTTAATTTGCTTGCGATTCTGATTACGAATTCTTTAAAACCTTGTCTTGAAAAATATTTTTTTCAACAAAAATCTTATTTCCAACTAGCGACCCACCCCAACTTCGCAGGGATGCAATTTATACTAATATGGTGTAATTTTTTGACGACTTAATACAAATCATTGAATTTTCTCTAACAATATTTTTTTTTTAAATTATACTGACTTCAAAACCACACAATAAAATTATTCTAAAACGCCTATGGTGGAGGGGAAAGTGCCCAGAACGCTGGCCGCATTGCTACGGCAATGCTAATTTTTTGACCCAAATATGAGCCAGCATTCTGGCCACATGTTGCCTCCACCAGGCGCTTTGCCGAGTCCCTAAAGATTTCATGGGTGCTCGGCGTCTACGGTCCTAGTGTTTCTTCCCAAACGGTACAAAGATCACAAAAACTTAATTAGAATTTGTTGTACCTTTCGTAAAAAAAACTTTAAGCGACAGTAAATATCGTCAAAATCCGTTGCATGGTTTAGAAGAAGTAAACGGAGAAACAGAAATGAGGACGCTGATAGCGACTTTGCTATAACTACAAGGGACCCCAGGTCCTCAGGGACCCCAGAGCAAGTACCTTTTCCCTTGCAGTGAGTAAGTTTTGTTCTTAGGAGACATCGCTTGAATTCTAAAGAAAATAAAAACTGCGCTTTTGGTTTTTTTTTTAAATGTACAGTCCGGCTCAAAAATTTTATTTCTCAAAACCAAACAACAATTTCCCATAGGAATGTTTCCCTCAAAGTAACTTATCAAATTATCAAACCAATGAAACGTTTTTGTCGAAGTAACTTATTCCATACCCAAAATTTGCGACATCTGCATAACAGCATGTACCATATTTGGTCCATGATACTACTTACAGACTATAATATTACCTAGCTCTAATTAGCGCTGCAATGAGTAGGATACGCTAAAGGAGGATCAAGCCCATAGACTATACACAGCAGTAGTTAAAGATAATGACTTTATTCTAAAGAAGAACAAACTTTGATAGAACAAGTCTATTAATTAGAAAGTTTGGTTCTTTAAGGCCCATGTTCCGCTTCGAGCTTCAGTTGTGCCGATATTTTGCTGTACTAACTAATCATCTTTGACACGCTAAGTAAATGAAATAAATAAATAAATACGCCCAAAGATTATATATATACATAGATCCTGGCCCCTAATTAGGATTCCCTGCAGGTAACCACGAAATACGAGGTCCATGGTCCCACCAAGACACGAAACAAATGTTTGCAACAATTTTTTTTTGTCTTCAAACATTTATTCGGTCGCGGGAATCGTACCTGTGACTTTGAGCTTTGACCCAATCACTCCAACCACGACACGACAGAGGCTAAAACACGTTACTAGAATGTCTACTCTTTTCTGTTTTGACGTCAAAATTCACTTAAGCACTTTCCGAAATGACGTCATTGTTCACTGAAACTTATTTGAATGAGGTGACGGTGGACGCTGGGTGTTAGCGCTGCACGAAATTACAGTTTAATAATTGAGTTCAGTGTTGCTAGGAGTTTGTGAGGTCCCGGGAACGGCTTAATATTAGATTTGTTTACTGAGACACAAAGTTTAGTTGTTTTAGCGTAAAAGGGTAGCCATTGGAAAGTTAAGATAGATAAGTCGTCTTAACGTCTTAACGTAACTTTTTATTTTTTACATCTGACTAGACCAGCATCACAGAAGGTTCATCCCGTCAAGACGCCGCAATAAAAAGCTTCTCTCGCTACTCAAAAATAAGGCACATTCTAGCTCTCACGTCTCCGTCAAGACACCAATATAAATAGCTTCTCTCGCACGCAGCGCCAAGGCACGATTTAGCACGCAGTACTTTGAAGTATTCGACAAAAGAGTGAACAAGGTTTGCCCTTTCACCATCATTTCACCTGATGGGAAATGACAATGTGGTCGTTGATGTTCTGTACCCAATCAAATTTAAAATCTTATAATACTAGCACACTACTCCATAAAAACATATTTAATAAGATGTGCTCGTTAACAACATTTATTTTTCAAAAAAATTTGTACTTGTTCACTTTTTAATTCTAAAATATAAATTTTACAACAATATTTTTTAAATAATTATATTTTAGATTTTTTTATCTATTCACTAAAGGTGCACGTTATATTACATAAGAAACACAGTTGAAATACTATATTATAGCACAAAATATATTATATTACACTGCGTATAGTTATAACGCCGAACACGGACCACAGACTGCGACTTATAACGAACACAGTTGTACTGCTGTAATATAGCATAAAAATATTCTGCGCTCTTATTGCAGCATTTCGTTATAACGCGTTGTTGGTTTATAGCCGTTGTGAACACGACTACTACTTTTAATTGTAATTCAAATTTTGATTTTGATTTCTATTCCAATTTTAATTTTAAATTTAATTTAATTATGATTTTAATATTATTTTTAATTTGATTTTAAATTTAAATTATTGGTTCCTCTAGTTGCAACTTGTTATTAATACGCATTTAATTCTAAACGTGGACAACGCAGTGGATTATTAATAATATTGTAGTTATTTAGAACTGATGCCTACCATATATAATGTAGTCGTTTGTCGTCCCGAAATAAATAAAAATAAATAAAAAATATTATCTTAGGTACATTAATGATTTCATTTGACTTAAAGATTAGTATCTACTGCCTACTTCAATACAAAATCATGCCCTTATTGCGTTTAACGTTATGACTAACATACCGATATTATTTGGGTCAAATCAAATTTTGCATTAATAGGTTTCAAAGCCGACCACGTCAGTAAACACGTTCGCAAGAGTAATATCCAATGAGTGGATATTCATTTAGTGTACATTAATGAACGCAGTCATTCGATAAACGTGAATACCCCGATAGCGGCGACAATGGTTGAATTAAATTGCCGTTCCCTATTATGTTACGAGATTCAATGATTTTGTAAATACGGGTTTATATTTCACAGCTATTAGAGGTCGCTGTGAAACTGTTCAATGTGTGTTTGAAGTTCTGAATTGATTTACTAACTTCTTGTTCATTTTTCAGCATTTTCTCAATCACTTTTAATTAATCTCGTGGCGTATCTTTGTCTAGCAGTTCGTAACAGATATACCGCTCATGGCGTAGCTAGCCTAATCGTTCTATATCGCTCGTAGCGTAGCTTGCTTAGCCGTTCGTAAAAGATACAGCGATCGTAACATAGCTTTTCTAACCGTTCGTGCCAGATTTAGCGCTCATAGCGTAGCTCGTCTAACCGTTCGTAGCAGGTATAGCGCTCATAGCGTAGCTTGCCTAACTGTTTGTAGTAGATATAATGGTCGCAGCGTAGCTTGCCTAACTGTTCGTAGCAGATATAATGGTCGCAGCGTAGCTTGCCTAGCCGTTCGTGACAGATCTGCTATGTTAAGCGACGTTTGCTGCGCTCCCCACTTGGATGGATGACCGTTTGTGTTTACATCTGAGCGCTACCGTTACCACTTTGGACAGCACGTTAAGCCGTCGGTCCCTGCTGTTGTCTTAGGATCACAATCGTTAGGGCATGTCGGAGGACTTTCTTTTATAGTACGTATACTATTACTTCTTATACTATTATTTCTTTGATAGTACATATACTCCGCACGGGTTGGCCACGTGTGGGAGACACGAGAAGATTTTTAATAATTCAGTTAGTTATAACAATTTATGCCGCTTGAAACAGAAAACTTTTAGTACAGATCCATAGCTTTGTAGTTATAAGCAGTTTCACTAAATTAATTCGAAGGACTCCATTTACGCAGTTTTACTTAAAAGCCTTGCAATGTTTTGGGTCACTTCACTATACTATACCTATGTACGTATCGTAAGTAGAATTTAAAGTGTTATGTCTAGCGCTTGGACTTGTACGGGAGTGATTTATTTGACAGAGGCGAGAGTTCGAAAGTGGTACGTATTTCTTTAGTTTTAAGAACTAACCTCAACTAAATTGTATTTTCTATTCCAGTCGTTTTTTTGCGCATTTTACTTCTATAGTAGGTAAAACACTCTGATTCTCTTAGTCAGAAGCGGCTACGCTGTAAAAATAAAATAAAGTAGAGGTAGTCAATATAGTACAACAATAATCTAAACGAATATGAATGACGTTTAGTGACGGCGCCACTCTCGACGTCGTGGTGCCATCAATATTTGCCTTTACAAATTATTGCTAGCGATTTTTACTTTTCTCTCTTGCGTATGGGTGTGTGAACAACCCTTATCGATATAAGGCAAAGACCAAACGAAGGCCTTGGGTTGGCTTAACGATTTTTTTCAGAATGGACGCCTTAACATCTCCTCCCGCATCGGTAGTGCTCAAATGTAAACCACACAAACGGTCACCCATCCAAATGGTGAACGCAGCGAAGTTGCATAACCTAGCAGATCTGTTACGAACGGCTAGGCGCACTTCGAGCGCTATTGATTAATATAGTGATACTAATAAAATATATGTTCAAAAAAGTTTGTGTTCGTATAGAACCTTGTTGCACTAACTGAATCTTTATAACTCAACGTGTATCGTCAAGCCAAGTTTTCTCGGGTAGACAGAGATTTAAGTTGTAAACCGCACAATGCTTAATGAGTTTTAGTCCTCAAACAAAATTTCACGTCTCCGTAAACAAATCTAATATTTAGCCGCCGCCACAACCTCAAAAACTTTTAGCAACACAGAACTCAAATATTAAACTGTAATTTGGAATTTCGTCTCCAGCGCTAAGACCCACCGATATATCATACAAAAGTTCAAGTGAACTATGACGTCATTAGCTTTCTCGCCTTCTCTGTTTTATTTAGTTGTTCTGTTTCGGGAGCGCCGATTTCATTGATGCAAATTTTGTCCTAAGACTACAACCGGGACCGTCGGCTTAACGTGCACTTTAAAGCACGCTAGCGCTTAAGTTACAATCTGGGTGTGTTCAAATCAAGAGTGAACAAGTATTTACTGGGTAAGCGTGCTACATCTTCGACCACATCTTCACTTCCCATCAGGTGAGATTGTGGTCAAACGCAGACCCAGTCTGTTGTAAAAAAAAGTTCAAGTTCAAAAGTTCTTGATTGAATTTTGGCATCTCAGACACATTTTTGACGTCAATTATTACAATGCCTCTATCACCGTATCGGAAAAAAAATTGTGGTTCTTTTTCCGGAATATACGGCAAGATACTCAGATATAAATACCACAAAAACGGTCACCCATCCAAATGGCGGCCGCTGAGAACGTTTCTTATCCTAAAAGATTTGTTACGACCGGCTAGGCAAGCTACGCTACGAGCTCTACAGAACATTATTTAAATCTTAGCATAGATCCAGTCTTCTCACACAATATAGACGCGGCGACCACGCGACACGAGAACGCGACGTTCTCGCGGCGTCTTTTGGACAGTCACTAGCAGAGTACGGTATGATATATAATTTCAGGGTGCTGTCAATCGATTCACTCTTTCATTCTCTCACTTCATCTTACTGTTGATGTGCCTTAGACTTATAATCTTGCGGGGGCATTGGTGTTTGTGACACGGTTTATAACTACTACGGACCCCACCGATTCAGATATTGTCAACACAGTACATATTCCTATACGTGCTTAAACTTCAGTACCTACCCACCCAGAAACTAGCAAATTGTGGAAGATGAATAAATTATTCTTACTATTATTATTCAGATATTTATTTAGGTTCATATATACAAAAATACTATAAACAATCTAAACCTAGAGTGCTGCTGGCAGCGGGACAGGGCCCAAACTACAGTTACTGGTGGTTAGGGCAGCAGTTTGAGGAAACTCTTGACAATACATGCTGTGTCAAGGAGTAGGTACTGTCTTCTGTATCTGACCCTTAATCCAACCGTCTAGCGAGAGCCTCTTGAGATGTTGGTCGAGGCTCTTCGCTATACGGCAATTGGTATAAATTATTATTATTATTATATCCACAAAAACGTAATGTCAGGCCTCGCTAGCGATGGTTGAGTATGGGTGTACACTATACAATATTGAAGGTTACCACGAGTTCACAGCGCACACGCCATGAATTCGCCGCGTAAAAACACTCGCAAAACACCAGTGTGATAAGGCTGTTAGTGCCTATCTCAGTTAATAAATTTAATATTTAGGTTTGGTCTTGCCACAACCTCACAACAAATTAAACTTAACAATAGCTTCCACGAACGAGATAAAGTAATGTTCCGGAATGAGGTTTAACGAACAAAGATGGCAAAGCACGTTAGCTTCGAAGCGAAACAAAGCTTTCCTAATGGGTAAGCTTAGAACGGCTGTCGTCGACTTGGAGTAAGTAGGATAAAGTGATTTATTTTTGACGGTAACATTATGCCGATATTTTCAATCTCGCTCTTACAGTAAAGTTATTTTTATCACTCCAAGGATATCGATATCAGATTACACAACTTGCCGTGATCAGTTTCGACAACAGTCTGATATCGTGATCAGAAAAGTAATCGTATATTGTATGTTACCTTTTTCTTAAATGTATTCTTGGTGGATTATTTTATTTCTTCTTTATGTTTGTGGCCAATCCTAGTATAGAAGTTACAGAAGCTCGCGAGAAGTTTCTGCGCAAAGCGAATGCGCAAGGCCTGAACGAAGCAAGGGGGAGAGGTGGCGAGATAGCAAGCCGGCAAACTCCCGAGTGGAGTGAAGGTCAAGTAAGCGAGTGGAGCGAAAGGATGACGAAGCGAGAGTTCTGGCGACAGCCCATTTATTAAAACTGTACGTTGTATCCCTGGGGATTTCGTGAAATCCCTGGTATCCTCATTTCCCTGCAACAGGTATTTCTCAAATCACTAAATGTTGTTTAGGGAAATGATGAAATTGTGTTGTTATTTTAACATCCTTCGTGATTTAGTCAAATCACTTAGGGAATTGACCAAAGGGCATTGTAGCCAGCAAAATTACTGGGCATTATGAGACTCAACAGCTAATTGTCTCAGGGTGACGAACGCATTGCAGCACCACGCAGGATTTTGCAAAACAAAGTTCTGAGTAGTACTGTGTGTTATGGGCTGGCGTATTGCTTACCATCAGGCAAACGACTAGCTCGTCTCGTCATTCAGTCACATATAAAATAAATGCTAAAAAAATACAGTTTCTACTACGTTGTTATGCAGCGCACCCATTCCCGTGTTGATACTATTTCCGCACGGGCTTTAGTACTCATGGCTAGCCTTTCCTGTCAAAGCAAACAAACTTCGCTAAACAAATCTAATATTTAGCCGCTGCCACAAGCTCGCAAAGTTCTAGCAGTACTGAACTTAATTATTAAACTGTAGTTTCGTCTTTAGCACAAGCTCTGAACATCCACCATCACGTATTTCTGAATTCGAATTTAAGTGGATAATGCCGTAACTCTCGGAATGCGCTTAAGTGAACTATGACGTCATTCCGAAAAACAATTTTAAGTGAACGTCATTCCAGAAAATGGTTTCAGTCATTGAATTTAGTCTGACACTAATTTTAGTGAACAAGACGACGTTGAAGTTTTTTGATGGAAAAGAGAGATGAGGCGAACAAGGCGTTCGCCTGATGGTAAGCGCCACACCTGCCCATAACAGCAGTGTCACCCAGAACCTTAATACCATAAAAAGCACTGAGTAGCAATGGATTGAGCTCATCACCGAGACATCAGATAGTAATTTCGCTGGCTACAATGCCCTTCAAATTGGAACAAAGTAATGGTAGCGCACTACTGCTTGGCAGCAGAATAACTGGCAAAGCGGTGGTACCTACTCAGATGGCCTCCCGCATACGAGAGACCAACCACGAGTACCTTAAACTGGACGTGGAGTTAAGTATTTTTTTTTAGGCTAACAACAAGCTGTCAACATGTTTTAATCCAACTTTTTGTAGACACGGGGATAGCCATAGCTTGTTTGATTTTCTAGTTATCAGTTTATAACCAGTACCTTTTGAGAATGTGTGGCTTGCCCAAGGCTAGAATGTGCTCATTTGTAATACAAGTCTATTAGGTACGAATAACAGAGCTAGACGAGAACATGGCCCAGCTGACATGACATAGTTTGAGGCCCTTTTTCGTCCAAAGGTCGATTAGGTCACATGTAAAAGAACTTTAACAAGGTTATTGTCATTGAATAATCGAAGGCTTGGGCGGCTTTAGTAACTTTCGAACAAACCAAAAATTAAACATCCGCTCATAATATTTGCAATGTTTGCATTTACAATATTATACTCGTATTATAAAATTGTGATATTTTAAAAACTTACAGAAGAAAATCTTTAAATTATATTGAAAACCTTATCGAAATCTGTTGCCTAATGTAAGAAAAACTAAGCGCACAAACCAGACAGACGTAGATTGCGACTTTATTTTATATCATTGAGATTAAAGTAGATTAGAAAGTAGAGAGCAAAATAATAGTCAAAGTCTAAAGATATTTATTAAATAGGCACAAAAAACGTCATGTACATATAACACTAATCAATTAAAATACCTAGGTACGTTAAACATTGTGACTAAAAATATCATGACTTTGAAAAAGAAGGTAAGCATGTCTACTCATATGAGTTGCGCTTTTCCATACTCCAATCGAAGTCCGAGCCCTGAAATGCGAGAACTGTCTCTACCTGTGCTTCGGAAATTCGCCCACTAGAAGATAGCACCAAGAAAATCTGCGGCGATGTCTCTTTAAAAAAAATAATTAAAATGTCAAAAAATATTATACTAAACAATTAGGTATAAATTATAATTAACATTACATAATTTTAAACTAGAAGTGTGAGTGAGATGTCCCATAATCATAGTATCAGTAACATGAAAATATAATGCATAGTTTACATAGTTTAATGACACTGTTGTGGATGAATCAACTATCGTAATGCAAGCGGAAGGGGATGAAACCTTTCAATTGCTGCGAGTTAGTAATCCTATTCATTTGGGCTATGTTGATGTAATTTGGATTGTACAAGGTGTAGCTAAATTTTAAGTAATCAAAACTTCCAGGCGGTGAGAGGCGTTTCACCCGTACGTCGTTAATATCCCACCTATCCGTACAAAGCGATTCGCAGATTCCTTCGTAATGCAGACTGCTAAGGAATGGAGCGCTCTGCTAGTGTCTTTGTTCCCAAACAGCTTCAACTTTTGTCTCTTTAAGTCCAACGAATAGGCATGGGCAGGCGTGGTCCATCTAAGCCCGCATATTTGCTTTCCACCAGGCACGATGACGTCAAACTTAAGCCCATTTACCAATAAATAAAAAAACCTACTCAATATTTATGCACAGCCATACCCACTAGCTTAGTTCTTCCGCACAAATGGATAAAAAAAAAATTACGCCCAGCGATCACATACAAGATCTTCACTCCTACACTAACAGACTTTCTATCCATCCTAAGGTTGTCTGGAAGAAATCTCTCTAAACGATAACGCTGATCATTGTACCTCAAATCATTTTTTTGTTGGTAGGTTTCTCGTATGTGAGAGGCCGTCTGGGTGGGTACCACCGCTTTGCCAGTTATTCAACCGCCAAGCAGGAGTGCGCAAGCATTACTGTGTTCCAGTTTGAAGGGCATTGTAGCCTGCGAAATTAATGGGCATTATGAGACTCAACAGCTAATTGTCTCAGGTGACGAGCGCAGTGCAGCGCCACGCAGGATTTTGCAAAACAAAGTTCTGGGTGGTGCTGTTATTGTTATGGGCTGGCGTATTGCTTACCATCAGGCAAACCACCAGCTCGTCTCGCCATTGAGTTACAAAAAAAATATGAACTGTTGCTTCAAGTTTACGATTTATAACTAATTTTCCTATAAGTCCCAACTTGATTCGCAAGGATTTAAATAAATTAGGCCCTCCGTCAAACAATAAATAATGTTCTCTGTATGCATTTACTTTTTAACTTTTCATAGTTTAACTCACAAACGACATTTATCTATGCACAAATTATTTGCAGCACCAAAATAGAATATAAATCCAAGGCCCGTAGCATTTGGCAATGTGCCCGGAATAGGGAGCCATCACTTTGGGATACAATACCTTATTCTGTTAGCAGAATGTATCGGACTTTGTTGTGTTTTGTTACTTTTAAAGTTGGTGCAGTCTATGTAGAAAGAGAACCGACACGGGAACGGAGGTACAGTATAAGAACGCAGTATGAAATGTAATTATGTATATACAAAAGCGCGAGTGTGGCTCAGCGTGAACACATGCGACTTTCGATCCGGCGCACCCGAGTTCGAATACTTTCTTAAGTAATATGCGGGTTTAACACTCGCTCTGAAAACCGGTGAAGGAAAACATCAACAATAATACCGAATACTCAAAATTAAATAAACATTCGTGTATTACATTTCCTGTAATTGACACCTCATTAAATTAAAAATAATTAACTTTTTTAACCATTTATTGTAAATCATCATCATCATCATCATCAGCCTATACGAGTCCACTGCTGGACATAGGCCTCTCCCAATGCACGCCACTGAGCCCGATCCTCGGCTCTTCGCATGTAGTTACTGCCAGCCACTTTACGCAGGTCGTCGCTCCATCTGGCCGGAGGGCGTCCTACACTACGTTTACCTAAACGTGGTCTCCACTCTAGAACTCGTTTACTCCATCGGTTATCGGTTCTTCGACAGATGTGACCGGCCCACTGCCACTTCAGCTTACTTATTCGGTGAGCTATGTCGGTTACTTTGGTTCTCTGTCGGATCACCTCGTTGCGGATTCGATCCTTCAAAGAAACCCCGAGCATAGCTCGTTCCATGGCTCGCTGGGCGACTTTAAACTTATGAACCAGTCTCACAGTCAGTGTCCACGTTTCGGCTCCGTATGTCATTACGGGTAGGACGCACTGATTAAACACTTTTGTCTTCAGGCATTGTGGGATGGGCGACGTGAAGACTTGACGAAGTTTTCCAAATGCTGCCCAGCCCAGCTGTATCCTCCTATCGGCTTCCCTCTCAAAGTTGTGTCTACCGAGCATTAGAATTTGTCCTAGGTAGACATATTCTTGCACAACTTCGAGAGGCATGCCGTAGACGACTATTGGTTCCGGTGTGATGTGTGCGTTAAACATGACTTTCGTCTTATCATTGTTCATGCGGAGACCAATGCGTCCTGAGGCGTCAGCTAGGCTGATCAGCATTTGTTGCAGCTCTTGCGGCGACTCCGCCATAAGGACGATGTCGTCAGCGAATCTTAAGTGTGAGATGTACTCGCCGTTAATGTTGATGCCCATGCCTTTCCAATCCAGTGTCTTGAACATATCCTCCATTGCGTTTGTAAACAGTTTCGGGGATATTACATCCCCCTGTCTTACTCCCCTGAGCAGTCGAATATGTTCAGTACACCGGTCCTGTACTTGGACGGACATAGTGGCAGCCTCATATAGATATCTCAGCACTTGGATGTACCGACAGTCCACTTGGCATCGCTGCAGAGAATCCAGAACAGACCAGGTCTCGATAGAGTCAAAGGCCTTCTCGTAGTCCACAAAAGCTAGACACAGTGGCTGATTATACTCTTCTGACTTCTGTATAATCTGGCGCACTGTGTGTATGTGGTCTACGGTGCCATACCCTCCCCGAAACCCGGCCTGTTCGGGTGGCTGAAATTCGTCAAGTCTTCGCGCTAGACGGTTTGTGACGACCCTAGAGAACAACTTGTAGACGTGGCTCAGCAGTGAGATGGGTCTATAATTCTTTAGCAAGGTTTTATCCCCTTTCTTGAAGAATAGTACCACCACACTCCTGTTCCAAGCGTCTGGAGTTCTCCCACAGTTTATGACGGTATTGAAAAGCGTCCTTAGCTCTCTCAAGACAGGAGTACCTCCCGCCTTTAGAAGCTCGGACGTAATACCGTCTTCACCGGGGGCTTTTCCATTCTTCAGTTGTTTCAGGGCCATCTCCATCTCTTCCAGGCTGACATCTGGCAGCTCGTCAGTGTAGTGGCGGGTTAGGGTAGCTCTTAAATCCTCATTTGTAGAGACAGGTCGAGGGGCATGAGGAGCGTACAAATGGCCATAGAAACCCTCGATCTCGGCGAGAATCTCCGGTCTTGACACAACGGTTTTGCCATCATTTGTTTTAAGTTTGGTCAGGTGACTCCTACCAAGTTGCTGGACGAAGACCTTGGACCCTCGGTTCTGCTCGATTGCCTTTTGAATCTGGCGTGTATTAGAGCACCGAAGGTCTCTTCGTGTTAGCTTTTTGATCTTTTTATTAAGAGCCACCTGTTCTGATAAAGAGGCTTGGGTGTCTTCTCTTCTTTGTGTCATAAGCCGGAGAGTCTCGTCTGAGAGCTTAGATTTCCTGCCCGTTCTCTGCATGGTACAGAACTTCATACCCTCTTCCTTGAGGACTCTAACTACCTTATCAAGCCCCCCGTTCACGTCATCCATGGTTTCCACTGCAGCGAATTTCCTGTCCAAATTTTCCTGGAATTTTTCAGACCCAGCCATGATTTGGAGGAGATTTGGTCGGAGCGTGGACTTTATCATGCGGATTCTTTCAAGCTTGAAGTCGATATTCAGGGTGCCTCGGACCAGTCGGTGATCACTGCCGGTGTTAAACCTATTGATCACTGAGACATCCCTGAATATGTGCTTCCTATCCGTCATGATAAAGTCGATCTCATTTGTAGTGACGCCATCCGGGCTTCGCCACGTCCACTTTCTCTGGGGCTGTTTTTTGAAGAACGAGTTCATTAGGAACAGCCCCTCTTTTTCCAGAAAGTTGACGAGCATTTGCCCTCTGGCATTTCTGCTACCAAATCCATGGGGTCCAATTCTCGATTCGCTGCCGGCTTGTTTCCCCACTTTGGCGTTGAAGTCCCCCATAACAACGTTGAAGTGGGCCCTCCTGGTGGTGTGTAGGGCCTTCGATACGTCTTCGTACATATCTTCGATTTCGTCATCTGAGTGTGTCGAGGTCGGTGCGTAAACCTGTACCACCTTGAGAGTATATCTCTCGGTGAGCTTGATGATAAGGTACGCTACCCTGGTCGACACACTGCAGATTTCTTCAACGTTGTTAGCGAGGACTTTGTGAACGAGGAACCCGACTCCGCCTTGGGATGGATGGTCTCCCTCTCTGAAGTACATAAGATGGCCCGATTTTAGGGTTATAGTGTCCTCTCCCTCTCTTCGGACTTCACACAACCCCAAAATGTGCCATCTTATGTTCTCCAGTTCTACTTCCAGTTGCGCCATATGCTCGTCCAGTCGTAGAGTGCGTCCATTAAACGTAGCCAGGGTCAGTCGTTTTTGGTGGCCTTCCGTAGCCCGGGGATTCTTAGCACCCCCTGCCCCGCCGTTACCATGACCGCCACCTTGGTCAGGAATAGCAGGGCGGCCGGGAACTAGGGGCCATTTATTTGTCGTGTTTGTCATTGTGGAGGATATGCCCATAATCGCCACGCTGGGCAGGCGGGTTGGCGATCGCAGAGCATAGCTTGTCGCACCGGTGACGCTGCTGCCCGTCACCGGTCGGTGATATTTAGCTACACTGGTTTGTCGAAATGGTTATACCGCCATTTATCGGTCGTCCTTTATTGTAAATATAAAATGGTAAAACTCAATATTTTTTATTGGAAATGATTGTTGAAGCGAGCAATTCGTTCACCTAATGGTAAGCGCCTCGCCTGCCCATAACAATTAGCAGCGCCACTCAGAACTTTTAATACCATAAAACATACTGCGTAGCACTGCATTGCTCTCATCACCCCAAAACCTCAGATATTAAGTCTCATATGCCCAGTAATTTCAAACCGAAACAATAATTTTAGATTGCTAGTGGTTATGTTAAATAGAAGAAATTTTTATTAAAATAAGTACAACCGCAAGAAAATAAACATTCTATTTAATACAGAACATTTAAACAAACACACTCGACATCAGCAGAGTTGACACGCGTTCGTGTTTAGTAAAAGTGACGAAGATTAACGTAAGACGGATTTATACGACTGGAAAAGTTAAATTAAAATCTCGAGCATACACATATACATAAGTATGTATATGTATTTATATATATATATATATATATATATATATATATATATATATATATATATATATATATATATATATATATATATATATATATATATATATATATATATATATATATATATATATATATATATATATATATATATATATATATATATATAAATACATATACTATATATATATATATATATATATATATATATATATATATATATATATATATATATATATATATATATATATATATATATATATATATATATATATATATATATATGTATAAGTGTATTACAATGATATTATCACAAAATTCAAGGATATGTGACATCCACAAACCCGCACTGGGCCAGCGTGGATTATGGCCCATACTCTCTCTAGGAGGGAAGGCCCGAATTTTATTTTTATATAAATCTTCAAAGTCTTCTCCTGTAAAATTCTAACTGAGCTGTTGTGACTTTGTTGCACCGAAGATGCGATATAATATAGTATTTTATATATAGTAGGACTAGTCAGAATAATTTAACTGCTTTATCAGAATGATGATATCACATAAGGAAACGGAGTATTAGAATGGACCAACTAAAATTGATAAAAATTGTATACCAAAAAAAAAATCAATAAAAAACATCATCCTAAAGGACCTATTCAAAAAGAAAACGAATAAACGCACATATAAACAATAAAAATTCAACGGAGAAAAGCGAGCGCGATAGAACGTATGTCGTTAATATCCCACCTAACCATACAAAGCGTTTCGCAGATTCCTTTATCATGCGAACTGCTAAGGAGTGGAACGCTCTGCCAGCGTCTTTGTTCCCAAACGGATACAACTTGTATCTCTTTAAGTCTTGAGTGAATAGGCATCTCATGGGCAGGCGTGTTCCATCTTAGGCCGCATCTTCGCTTTCCATCAGGCGAGATGTTTTCCAACGTATGCCCATTTACCAATAAAAGAAAAAAAAAACAAATGAAAATAATTTCACAGCTTAAAAGCCTTTGGCCAATATTATTGAACTGAGAAGTAATTAGGTCAACCTGACGCAAACTAAAACCGTTCGCTTTAAGCTTCGCTTTAAAGTTTTATTAAAATCAGGCCAGTATTCAGGCTAATGCTACACAATTTTTACACGAGTATTTCTCAGCGAACATAATTAGTGAAAATGGCGAGCTCAAGCGACTTGAATTGAATCTTTGTTTTATCCAAGATTGTTACCGAGTCTGATAGCGTAATTAAGAGAACTCACTTTAAGCGAAGTCTCAAGGTCACAGAGATAGACGATTGCAAAAGTGTTTTCTTTTGTGTTGCTTTTGTAGAATTTAACAATATTTTTTGTGTCTTAGGAGACGAACAGGGCGTTCAACTGATGATAAACAACACAAACCAATCACAGTTGCAAACTTTTTGGCGGGAAGTGAAAAGTGATGCAGTTCGATTTTGTTTTATTTTCCAAACAAGTGTTATTTCAAGTGATCATGTGTAATATCGGTGGAATATTAACCATTATGTGTTCGTAAACCTGCACAAGTATAGGCAAATGAAACATAGTAGAGAAAAACATTGCTCTTTATGTTTTCCCAAAAAGTCAATGACAAGCTTGAATAAAGTTATTGAAGCTCTAGAAGTGACATTGATTTTGACTACAATACGAAAGAAAATAATTGTAATGTTTACAAACTGTCACATAAAAATCTACATAGGACAAGGCGGTATGGTCCTAGCGACTTAAGCCTGCCCAAGCGGGCAAAATAAAAATCATAACAGTTGCAGCACCACCCAGAAATTTATTTTGCAATATCCTGCCTTGAGACATTGCAACATTAGGGTTGATACCACTGTTTTTTCCAGATATTCAGCCGCAAAGCTGTACAGCGCAAGCATTACAATGTTCCGGTTTGAAGGGAATTGTAGCCAGCAAAATTACTGGGCATTATGAGATTTAAAAGCTACTGTCTCATGGTGGCAAATGCAGTGAAACAGCGCGTAGGAATTTGAAAAGCAAAGTTCACCGTATTGGCGACAATCAGGTAAGCGACTTATTTGTCTTGTCACTAAAAAAAGACTTTCAATTCTTAATTTACTGAAAAACTTAATAACACCTAATAGATCTATGTTTGGCCACTATCTCGCCTGATGTGAATTGATGATGTGGCCTAAGATGGAGCACATAGATCTAGACAGAAACGGCAGTTGAGCGGCTTCTCAGACCCGTCTCCCCGATGGTTCACCGAACGTCATCCCGAAACACGACTAAGTCGCTTGACGGCATGGCGTTGTTCGGTGGGTGGTATTACAACCACGGCCAGAGCCTACCACTCCAAAGCGCGTAAGCGGGTTTCATTAAGATGTTTTCCTTCACCGTTCTACAGCAAACGTGCATAAGTCAATGCTGGTGCAGGGCCGAGTCGGGATTCAAACCCAGGTGCGTCGGATCGAAAGGCGCACGAGTTTCCGCTGAGCCACACTCGCTCTAAACTCAAGGTTTTCAGTATTAGCAAATTAAAAGGCAAAGTTTCCTCATAAAATTATTTCTGAAAATAGTTTCTCTAAATAGTTTTTAATATTTTCTGAAAACAGTTTCCTCCACTTTACCCTCACAGTTTAAGAAACAGCTGCATTCAATTGGAATCATCGTAAACTCTCCAAATATGCAAATTGGAATACGAGAACTTTACTAACTTTACAGTCAATTTAATAGGGGTAGTTACCCTTGATAGGGTTGGTCTACATTCGATAAGGGTCAGTCACTGAGGATCGGTAATCGATAGTAATAAACCTGAAGTAGGCATTAAATTCGCTAGTAAACCCTAAATCCGACTTAGTTAAAGCTAATGACCTGTAAAGCTTATGATCCTATTTTTCAGGAACTTCAGATGGCATTATTATTTCTAGCCGCTCTTTCTCACGGGTCATACACCCGGTCCTTTGGAAGGCTTGCGCGGTGACATGACTTCTACACGTAGAGGTCTCTTAAAGCATTTAGTTTAGATATGTAATGGGCAACACTTTTCGGGGACTGTCTCTAAGTGCATCATTAAGAAGATACAATTAAAGACAGCCCCCGATAAGTGCGAGGACTATTATTGGAGATATGGAAATTACTTATGATTGGGCTATTGAGGTATATTTTTAATTGATGAGAACTAATAAAAAAAAACTTACTTATTTCTAGTTATCATTATCATTCTGTGTTCCGGTTTTAAAGGCATTGTATCCAGCGAAATTACAGGGTTTAAACATTGGAGTTAAGATCTGATGTCCCGAGGTGAAGAGCGAAATGCAGTACTAGCAGTGCTATTTATGTTATTAAAAGCAATTGTTAGAGGCAGGCGTGACGCTTACCATCTGGCGAATGATATGCTCGTCTTATCAGTTCGTTAAAAAACCTTTGAATGGAGCGAAATAACGAAACAAACGGATGGAGGTGATATAAATTATAATAGATATTTTAGGACTTAGGACTCGCACATAATATAAAATATAATACATAATTACATATAAACTTAATTTTTGTTATTCTAGTCGGCACACAAATAAAGATAGACCTTATGTCTGTGTTCTAGTACCTATATTCTATGTGTAGGTACTGTTTATTATAAAACTATAACATAAATAAAATAAATAAATACGCCCAACGATCACATACATAGATTCTGGTCCCTAACTAGGATTCCCTGTATCTAGGGAACCAGGAACTTCGACAGCTATGTTCCCACAACACCCAGACACGAAACAAATGCTTGCCCTTATATATTTTTTTCTGTGCACAAACATTTATCCCGCTGCGGGAATCGAACCCGCAACCTCAATGGTGTATCTGATTTAGCCAACTTGCCCAACCGCTACACCACAGAGGTTAAAATAAGTAATTCCTTGGAAACTAAAACCCAACTACGAAGAAACTTTTTATGGCGTTCCTCGGCCGATTATTAGATTTTCGATAAAAGTACATTTTTGGTTAAGAAAATTCTTTACCTACCTAATTCCGTCGACGACATAAAGCAAAAATCATGAAGTGCTGTATAATTATTAGATACTAGCTGCGCCCTGCGGTTTCACCCGAGGTTTCCCGGGAGAAAAAGTAGCCTATGTGTTAATCCAGGGTATAAGCTATCTCCATACCAAATTTCATCAAAATCACTTTTGTAGTTTTTGCGTGAAAAAGTAACAAAGGTACATCCATACATCCATTCTTACAAACTTTCACGTTTATAATATTAGTAGGACTGTTGAAGCAAAGTTATTAGATCACATACTCATTAGGGACACTCTACCTAACGCTTTGCCAGTTATTCAGCTGCCAAGCAGAAGTGCGTAAGTATTACGGTGTTCCGTTTTGTAGGGCATTGTAGCCAGCGAAATTACTGGGCATTATGAGACTCAACAGCTAATTGTCTCAGGGTGACGAGCGCAGAGCAGCGCCGCGCAGGATTTTGCAAAACAAGATTCTGGGTGGTGCTGTTATTGTTATGGGCTGGCGTATTGCTCACCATCAGGCAAACAACCAGCTCGTCTCGTCATTCAGTTGCATAAAAAAATCGTAGACTTTTATTGTTACACAACAAAGTATGAAAAATTAACCACATAGTTCAAATCTTAAGTGCTGTAATAGACGGTCTCACCGCTAAAAGCGATATCTTCCAGACAATCTTTGAAAGGAAAAGTTCAACATTTAATAGAAATAAAAAACAGAAAAAATATTTATCACCAAACCGTACACATAACCGTAACCGTATAATTTGTAGTTTTTTGTAATCTTCATATAAGCTGGCTTAAAAAACATCATTCCTGTTGGGAAATAGGCTTGATTAAGACCATGTTTTTTTTTGAGAAATGTCATTTTTATGCCTGACTGTACTGTTTTAAATAATCCACTTATGCAGTTTTTATTTTCTCAAAAATGTTCCCGATATTTCCTTATAACAAAACTTTCTCCCTGCAAGGGAAAAGGTAGATACATACCCAGAAGATCCTAAAATTCTGCCATATCCTATATAATGAGGCAGTTTCCTAGTGTAACAATCTATATTAAACACGCCACAAACTTTAAATTCCTAATGAAATCTCAAAGTCTTTGTAATAAAATTAACTTTATGTCATGAGCACATAAGTCTAGCGTGATTTGGAAATACTTGGGATTTAAATTCATGGAAATTTAAGTGCAGTTTTAGTTTAATTACTTTTTGCACCTGATGTGCCACCGCACGAAGTTCGTTCTGATAGAGCACGCAAATTTAGTTAATAAAATACAATATCACTGTGAAGAAAGTATAAAAAAGACGTGTGGCACTCGGAGACTGCCGCGGTAAAGCTATTGCATAGCATTTGGGTGGTGTTAGGTTATTTTCGTTACGGAATTTCTGGATTCGGTCTCCACGCTCAAGGCCCGCGATAGAAGCTATGCAATAGCTTAATAGTAAAATAATATAATCAGGAAAAATTTGTAGGTGCAATCATGATACTTACCAATTCGTTGATGTATGAAGAAACAGCATGAACGTGACCAGACGTTTCGTTCCTTTTCTCTTCGATTCGTTCTCAATTCAAATTTTTATGTTTTTTATCTCAGAACTCCGTCATTTTGGAAACTGATTTAGAAATTATTTTGCCGTTGGTCAATATAGGTTCAAGTTGGTCCCACATAAATTTCATCGATATTCGACCTTGGACTTCATAGATACGCCAGAATATAAGTCGGATTTTTTAAACGGTTTTACTTTGTTACAAAATGTATTTATATTATTATTATTTTTTTTACGCTTAATAGATCCATGTTTGGCCACCTGATGTAAAGCGATGATGTGGCCTAAGATGAAGCACATAGATCTAGAGAGAGACGGCAGTTGAGCGGCTGCTCAGACCCGTCTCCCCGATGGTTCACCGAACATCATCCCGAAACACGACTAGGTCGCTTGACGGCATGGCTTTGTTCGGTGGGTGGTATCACAACCACGGCCAGAGCCTACCACTCCAAAGCGCGTAAGCGGGTTTCATCACAATGTTTTCCTTCACCGTTTTAGAGCGAGCGTTCAAAATCTGCACTTAACTGTAAGTCATTGGTGCAGGGCCGAGTCGGGATTCGAACCCAGGTGCGTCGGATCGAAAAGCGCGGGAGTCCCCGCCGAGTCACACTCGCTCTGATTCTCATATTAATTTATTTGTTATGTTTTTTTTTGTTATATAGTGTGATTAAAAAAAATTAAATATATATATATATATTTTTTTAAAGTAGGGAAATCATTTTGACTTTTTGCCGATAATTATTTTACACCATATTTTTTTTTCCATAATTTCCATCAACGTGTTTGAACATCGATGTGTGATTTGTCTAATGGTTCCCATTTTAATAACTTTATTATTTTAATACCTATTACAATTGTGTTATCGTCAGCTTTCAACGTAAAAACAAAGCCATTACAGAGATACAAGTAACACGCGATATAATTATACAAAAGTTCGCGTGTGGCAACCCTAGCTGCAACCAATTACAAACAACCCGGGTATACCTAGAATAAAATTATTTGTTAATGTTTTTGTGAATATCAAAGTAGGTTGACCTTGACACCTATATAATATTCGGTAATTGTGGTACCTCGGTATCTTACTCATGGTAGGTCTTTCGTATGCGGGAGGCCGCCTGGGAAGGTTCCACAGCTTTGCCACCTTCGAACAGTAGTGCGCAAGCATTACTGTACTTCAGTTTGAAGCGCATTGTAGCTAGCAAAATTACTGGGCATACGAGACTTAATAACTATCTGATGTCTCGGGATGATGAGCGAAGTGTAGTGCTAAGCAGTGACTTGTATGGTATTAGAAGTTCTTGGTAACACTTAATTATATCATTAGTCGAAAGACTTGCTCAGCTTGATGCGAACAGCATTCCAAATAGACGTCGTGCTCTAGAGAGCGATTTGAAGAGGTTTTTTAATCTGCCTGACTGTAGTACCGTTTTAAAAAAAATCCTAATATGCAGTTTTTATTTTTTCCAAAATATAACCGATGTGTCCTTCGAACAAAACTTCCTCATTGCAAAGGTAAGGTCTCTACCCTGAAGATCTCAAACAAGGCCGCACCCAGTATACCTGGAATGTCGACTGTTCAATTAAAAAGTATATTAAATACACAATTATTATAATACTAAAAAGTTAGGCTGTCCGCCCACGTCAGACAATTAGTCACCGATTATTTTTTGGGGGAAATTGAAACGTACGGAGTTTCATATAGCAACGCACACGTCCTACAAAAAATCGGTTGCAATATAGGTGACCGACACGTGAAAAATATCAGACCGACTATAGGACCTACAAAAAGTCTGACGTCGGCGGAGGCACTCATGCTACACCATCCATGCATACCCCTTTTTTTTTAAATGACCTTTATTTTTGCGTATTTTTGGCGTTTAAAGTTGTATGTAGAGTATAACTTTTGTATGTATATACAGAGACCTATAATTGGTTGTATTAGCGTAACCCTTTAATATAAGTAATATCTTATTATAACGCTGTTTAAATAAGCAAATAAATAAAGGTAAAATCTTTCTACTCATATTTAAAGTTATAGTTTATTACCCAAATAAAAAATCTAGCAAAAAATCTTTCACACTACATCAGCCATTTGTTTTTGAAGTAAGTAACAAAATATATTTAAACAAAAAATATCCAACGTAGCACTTTGCTGATAACAGGCGCCGTGTAAAATACGATCATCATGCTGGGCTCATACAATATGAACATCATCATTATCATTACGTAAGAGTGTTATTTGTAAAAGTGTTACCTATTTGCAAAAACGTTATTTAGTTAGGACGTCACGGGGTGTGTTGATGTTCCTACGAACATAACAGGAAATGGCAGCAGGTTAAGTGCGCGTTATAGAACACATTTTACTGGTGGTAGGTTGGGTGTTTTCTCGTATTCTCAAAAACATAAGTACACTTAATCATATATTATTGAGAAACACTGGGTACTAATAGTGTTTTTTATGGACCTGATTGATGGATACAGCCTCTGTAACTCTCTTCTAATATTAAATATATTTATTACTCGTGGTAGGTCTTTCGAATTCTAGAGGCCGTCTGGGTGGGTGCGTACCACCGCTTTGCCAGTTATTCTGCCGCCAAGCAGTAGTGCGCAAGCATTACTGTGTTCCGGTTTGAATGGCATTGTGGCCAGCAAAATTACTGGGCATTATGAGACTTATAAGCTAATTGTCTCAGGATGACGAGTGCAGTGCAGTGCCGCGCAGGATTTTGCAAAACATAGTTCTGGGTGGCCTGTTATGGGCAGGCGTGTTGCTTACCATTAGGCAAACGACCTGCTCGTCTGTTCATTCAGTTGTCTAAAAAAATAACAATAAAGGCCTCTGCACACAGCGGTCATCATGTGACCGCAGCGCGGCGTTGGCTGTTTTTAACCGACTTCCAAAAGGAGTGAGACTGTATTGTTTTGTCAAAGTCAAAGTCAAATATCATTTATTAAATAGGCACATTAGTGCACTTTTAAAGGTCTTATGACCTTTATTATTATGTACCACACATATACAAATAAAATTAAAAATTGTAACTTATGTTAACATGACTTTGAAAAAAGGTCAGTATGTTTACCCATTTCTACCCTATACTCAAATTGAAGTCCGGGTGCAGAAAAGAAATGCGAAAACCGACTCTACCAGTGCTTCGGAAGCGACGATGTGGTCGAAGATGTAGCACGCTTACTCAGTAAGTACTTGTTCTCTCTTGATTTGAACACACCCAGGTTGTATTTATGTGGAAACAGACGACGGCAAGGCGTTCCACTCCTCCGACATTAGCGACAAAAAGGATGATTCAAAACGTTTAGTACGAATACCAAACTTCCACCATGAAGGGTTGACGTAGTGCCGATCGTCTGGTTGTCGGATGGCAATCGATTAAATGGAATCAGGACTCACCTTGAGTAGAGTTGAAAGACTGAACAACTTCATTCAGCTACTTTTTATATATTTAATTATTCACAGCCTGAGTACGTACCTGTAAAAAATAGAGAAAATTTAAAATTAGTCTTCAGAATTAGATCAGAGTTAAATCAAGCGACCTAGTCGTGTTTCGGGATGATGTTCGGTGAACCATCGGGGAGACGGGTCTGAGCAGCCGCTCAACTGCCGTCTCGCTCTAGATCTATGTGCTCCATCTTAGGCCACATCATCGCTTAACATCAGGCGAGATAGTGGCCAAACATAGATCTATAAAGCGTAAAACAAAAATTGTATATTTTACGACTTCATAGACAAACTGTGCGAGGCTTAGGGTCAAATTTATAAACTAAAATCAGAACTGAGTGTAGAATCAGGAAGAATTTCAAGCTTTGTTCGTAAACCTATCTTGAAACACGATTCTTGAATCAATAATTACTCAAGTAAACGTCAAACGTGATCTCAATTCAGTTGATTTATAAACGTACACATTTAAAACGCCATTCACAATGACCTATTCTGTAAATAAGTTTTTTTTTTGTTAAAAATATATTTTTCAAGATAACATTTTAACAAATTCGTAAAATGAGCCCGAACACTAGTTGTTTACGATTACCCGTCAAGAAGTTCCACTGCACACCTTCCGTCTCCATCATCAGATCAGCTGACTGTCACCGTAATATTGCATTGTCATCGGACTTTGATAATGTTACGCAAAATTTTAACTCCGTAATACAAGAGGAAGTGGTCCTGTTCATAGTTACATACATACATGTATCAAAAATCAAGTCTCGACTTGAAACTCTCTTTGATTCTAGGGTTAGTCCCGAATAGTGAAAAACAATATAGCCATATATTGGCAGCCGTGTTGCTTACCATCAGATGTATGACCTGCTTTTCTCGCCACTTAGATACAAACCAAAATAATCGAAATAAAAAAAAGACGCTAATGTGTGAAACACACTACCATTCCAGGAAATAAATTGTTCACAAAAAATACTTGTCTCCTTATCCCTCGGCAAAAACCACAGTAAATCAGCCAGCCGAACCTTTTAATGGATTTTCAATCAGGGACGTAAATCAAATTAAACTCCTTTATCCCGACTGTATTCTGTGACAAATCCAGAAAGGATACTCACGCTCCGTTGGCTGCCAGAAATGGGTTGAGACAACTGGTACAATGAAAACAGGTAAGTCAATTTGTAGGGCTTAATAGAGATAGTGTTTCATCTGATAATAAAGATAGTGCTTTCTTTAGATAGCAATTAACTTTTTTGTATTGAGATAACAAGTTAGAAATGGTTTTTAAAAATGCTCGAAAAGGTTCGAATCCCGACTCGGCCCTGCATCAGTGACTTATAGTTAAGTGCAGATTTTGCACGCTTGCTCTAAAAAACTGTGAAGGAAAACATCGCGATGAAACCCGCTTACGCGCTTTGAAATGGCTCTGGCCGTGGTTGTAATACCACCCACTGAACAAAGCCATGCCGTCAAGTGACCCTAGTCGTGTTTCGGGATGATGTTCGGTGAACCATTGGGGAGACGGGTCTGCGTAGCCGCTGCTGTCTCTCTCCAGATCTATGTGCTCCATCTTAGGCCACATCACGACCATGACCATGACCATCAGACGAGATAGTAGATAGGAATGTTTTGAAAATAATCGAGACATTTCTCATTATTTGTTGGTTTTCATTTCCTATTACGTTTATATGAAGCAGATATATATATAATTTATAAAACACTTAATCATAAAATTAGGGAATTTAAGTGACTTTAGTCATTTAGACGATAGATAGAAGATTTTCGCTGCTTGTATACAGTAATTGATTTTCAATCCTTGAATAAGTTGCCAGATAGGTACCTAGCGTGGCTAACTTTACTCTAAACTGTGCGATCGACAAGCATTTCTGCATCAATAGCTTCGGCCTGTGATTTCACCCGCAGTTTTCCGGGATAAAGGCATCCTATGTCCTTTTCTAATGAACGTAAAGTATCTACATACCAAATTTCATTAAAATCCGTTCAGCAATTTTTGCCGGATTAACAAGCTAACTATCCATCCCATACATCGTCACAAACTTTCGAAACCTACTAATATGTGAAATCTTGGATGAATCACGCAACAATAATCAACCCTTTAACCCTAACATGCACTTTCTTAGCAAAACAGACTGTTCTTCTAATCTCAGCAACAAGAAAAGCTGTTCGCCTATTCTCAGCAACAAAACAGGCTGCTTTACTAATCTCAGTCACAAACCAGGATATTTTATTATTCTCAGCAACAAAACAGACTGTTCTTCTATTCTCAGCGACAAAACAGGTTTTTTTAATTGTTAATTGCCTTGCTTTTGACTACTTTCTCACCTGATGGTAAGCAACGATGCGGTCGACGATGTAGTACGATTGCTAAGATAGTACCTGTTCACACGTTCTGTTATCTCGGCGACAAGACAGGCTGTTCTCGTATTCTCAGCAACAAAACAAGCTGTCTCATAAATACTCGTATCACGGCGACATTCCTCTGCCATGTCTGGCTATTGGAAAACAGTCAAGGGAGAACTCTGGAAAGGCTGACCTAATTACAATGTCAGAAGCACGCTACCTTTCGCTCTGGATTGACAACTATTTGGGTTACAATAATCAATTGTTCTTTATGTAGGTAACTGAGATCTGTTAGTACTTTGTAAAGACATGACATTAAATGATAAATAAGTTACTGCATTTAATTGAATAAACAAAAACAGAAAAAAATGGATTTGAGTAGAATTTAGCACAGATGAAGTAGCTACTTCCCAAGGCGGACTCTAGGAGAAGAGGGCTATACTACTACAGTTTATTTTGTTTAATATTATTTTTTCTTTCAGAAATATAATTAACTTATCACGATGCTAACTTAAGCTATCGTTTACGTGCTAATCAGTTAAGTAATACCGATTAACTTGACAGATTACCAAAGTAATCTTCAGATTAGGTATGTAATTATCCTTTGTGACTCTAAGTTGCTATAAGTAGGTACTAATAACTATTCTGTACTCCATTTTGCAATATCTAAGCAGAATGCTATTTTAATAGGTATTTTACATGCGAAAGTAAAATGATATCGTAAGTAAAATGATGAATATGATTTTGTATTTTAGATTTAAGACCTATCTTAGGATACTTTTTGGGCTGAAAAATTAACGATTAAGTTGTAGTAGTAGGTATGTGCAAAGAATAATCGCCATGTAGGTACAACCGTACCTACATGGCAGTTATTTTGATTTTATGTTGTATGGTGTATGGTGTATGGTGTATGGTGTATGGTGTATGGTGTATGGTGTATGGTGTATGGTGTATGGTGTATGGTGTATGGTGTATGGTGTATGGTAATAATGAGTCTGAATTAAATTTTCCTACTTGTAAAAGTACGTTCATTTAGAATTAAATAGTGCCACTTTTTCCAGCTTGTGCGTATTTCATAATTGACACATTGTACGAGCAAGAGAAGTAAAAAATCATTTTATGAATTTGTCTATTTTATTGGCGCTTCTTCTACGATGTACAATGCTCTCCTCAATCGTTCCCTCATTGTTGAGGATCGTGACTCCACGATTAACATGTAGAGTACTTCTCACCACATACTCCGATCTTCGGCTTCGTGGAGTGCCTTATTTATTGGCATCTCTAGCTGCTGCGACACCTCAACCAACGTTACGGACTCTGGCCTCTTGGTCTTTTGCCCTCGATCTAGCCCTTTACAATTAGCCTTTTCCGGTTGTCGGTGTTCCTGCGGGCTATATAAATATCGGCTGAACGTTGTAGCACCTGGTGCAGGAAAATGGATAACAGCTGGTTTAGATGCTTGATCTTCAGCTGTTTCAAGACGGACACGTTTGCTTGACGCTTGGACGCGCTTTCCAGAGGAGTCACAGTAAATGACTTATATGTGGCGGGTACAGGCTTCTGACCCATAAAGAAAAATGAAAATGACAAGCGTACGCTTTATATGAACTGTCGTTCGTCTACTAAGTGAGAATGTACAATATATTAAGATCTCTAAAAACAAGTTGTCATCTTACGGCCTATGAAAAACGTTAGTAAATATTTTCTTCCTGTAAATTTCTCAGTACAAAGGCCCAGAGCTACGATACATACGTAAACACCTAGCTTGCCCCAGTTTCTGCTCCATATCACGATTACAGAATAGTAGGCAGTAGCTCAACCTACACGAAGTGAGAAAGTCTGCCAGAACCACTATCAGTGACTAAAAGTGCTGAAAAATGGTATTCCCTCTCACTTTAAGTACATTTTTACTTAGTGCCTTTGATTACAGCTTTTTGTGTGTCTTAAATTAAATAAAGTAAATTAAAATTTTAAAATTACAGCAATAGAAGAGGAACAACAGAATATAAGAACAAACCAATCCTATAATCAAACTAATCAATTTGTGATAATACGGTTGGTTTGATGAAAATATTGATCCCATACAAGAATATTCTGTTTTAAGAAACCTGTAACTATGGGCAGTGGTCCCAAAATATCAAAATACTGAGACGCAGAATATTTTTGCAGTTACCAGAAATTTATTTCCATTTATAATTTATTTTATACACAACAGTTGAATGTGAAGCAAAATTAGGATAAAAAGAACATATTTGTACATAAGCTATTTTGATGTACAAAAAATAGAGTGCCGAATAAGAATTAAAGTTTCAAAGCTTGTGTAACCTTCTATGCTAGTGTGGGTAAATAAAACGCTAGCGCTTGCACAAACTTTGTACACTGCACAATTTCCGTTGTAGTACGCGCTACATAGTTCTTACTATAAAAGGTGTTTGTTGCATATATTTTGAACTTCAAAAGCAGGCTGCGTACATATGAATAACTACGCTGTAGGTAGATATATACATAGCTATAAAGCTTTATTGTTAGATAGATATAAGCATAGTGTAAGAGATACATATGAGCAATTACTAAAACTACAGAATACTAAGGGACAGAAGTATCACTCCGCAAAGAAATTTAAACAAATAGCGACTCTTGCTATCTATATAATAAAAGAACAGGGTTTTTTTCTACAATCATCGCACAGCCAAAACCGCTTAACGTAGAAACCTGAAATTTAGACCACGTATTCTACAAGTAGTGAAGGCGTCATTTAAGAACGGATTTTTCGAAATTTGACCTTTAAGTGGGTCAAATGAGGTCATAAAGGATGTATGGAGAAAAAAAATTCTTATGTCGCACGATCACGAAACTTTGGCAGTATACTATGCAAATAAAATAAAAGAACACGTGTATCACAGTTTTTTGAAAATTAACCCTTAAAGGGGGGTTAGGGTGGTTTTTTAGATTGGAATGCGGAAACTATAATACATATATGCTGCGGTGATTGTTTCTTGACCAATAGTTATCAAATTTTGTGTGAACATTAAGCATGTGAATACAAGGAACTTGTTTTTGGCATTTTTCGAAATTCAACCCCTAAGGTCATTTATTGGGGTCGCAAAGTTTCCATGGTGTAGGTTTTTTTAGTTAAGTTATGAAACTTAATCAATTGACTAAACATAAGAATATAAAAATATAATTTTAGTAACTTTTCAAAAATCAACCCCTAAGGTCATTAATTGATTGATTGATAACACTTTATTGTACACCAAAAACATAACAAGAACAAATAGACATAGAACTTAAAAATTTAATTAGTACAATGGGCGGTCTTATCGCTAATAAGCGATCTCTTCCAGACAACCTTGGGATGGAGAGGATTTGTGAAACGACAAAAGACGGTGGTGTACTTATATAATAATTATTATTAGTAAAATCATATAATATCATATGAGTATAATACATACATAGTATTATAATATATATATATACATAAACAATTATAATACATATATATATATATATATATATAAACAATAAATATATACATATAGATATACACAAATACTTACCATTAATAAAATATAGCAATAAAATAATAAACAATTAGCTAGACAGATACAATTCTTTGACTTGTTTTTTAAAAGTAGAAATTGACTGTGCACGCCTAATCTTGACAGGCAATGCGTTCCACAGGCGAACTGCTTGGACAGTGAAAGAATTGTCATAGAAGGAGCTGCCATGTGGAGGGGTTTGAAGCGACAGATTTTCTGATGACCTAAGAGAATAAGTGTTTGAAAGGTGAAGGAAATCAAAGCGTTCCTTAAGATAGCGCGGGGAGGAGGGATTAAACAGAATAGTGTATAGAAGAGAGAGTATGTGAGTATTCCGGCGAAGACGTATAGGGAGCCACTTGAGCTTTTTACGATGTTGGGAAACATGATCATATTTGCGTAAACCAAATATAAATCTTATGCAGAAGTTTTGAAGTCGCTCAAGTTTGTTTAGCTGGTCCTCCGTGAGGTCAAGATAACAGGCATCGGCATAGTCAAGAACTGGAAGCAGAAGAGCCTGCGCGAGCGCAACTTTGGTGGCTGTGGGAAGAAAATTACGGAGTCTTCTAAGGGAACCCGCAGACGCAAATAATTTGCGACTGGCGGCTTCCAACTGAGGACCCCATGTGAGGCACTGGTCTAGTATTAAACCCAAGCCAATAGGGCCGTAAAGTTTTTATGGAGTAGGATTTTTTATTAATGTCACACTGTAGCTACAGTAAAGAAACTGGGTAAATAAATTAAGTTTGAAGAAGTTTAAAAACAAGTATTCAGCATTTTTGAAAAATCAACCCCTAACAGGGTTAAACGAGGTGGTAAAGTTTACATAAAAAGTCTTTGTTGATTGCAATGAAACTTAGTACACACACCTTACAAACATTATTAGAACGTGATTTACAATTTTGGAAAATCATCCCTTAAAAGAGTTAAACAGGGTGGAAAGTGAAGATTATTATTTTTAAGCTACAGCGATGAAATGTGGTGTACGTGGTAAGCTAATGAAATAATAGATTTGTATTTCACCATTTTTTGAAAATCATCCCCTAACAATCCTAAGTGGGGTGGTAAAATTTGTATGGAAAATCTTTGTTTATGAAGTTTCGTGGCTATGATAAAACTTGGTAAAAAAAGGTAATTCAAACGCGATTTATAATTTTTGAAAATCATCCCTTAACAGGGTTAAACAGGGTGGAAAGTGAAGATTATTAATTTTAAGCTACAGCGATGAAATGTGGTATGTGTGCTTAGCCAATGAAATTATAGATATGTATTTTACATTTTTTTAAATCATCCCCCAACAAGCGGGGTGGTAAAGTTTGTATAGAAAATCTTTTTATTTATGAATTTTGTGGTTATGATGAAACTTGGTATACGAACTAAGAAAATGGAGATAATTAAAACGTGATTCACATTTTTTTAACCTACCCCTAACCAGGTTTAATAAGGGTGGAATGAAGTTACATTTTTTGAAGCTACGACGATGAAATTCGGTTCATATACTCAGACAGATAAACATTAAGCACCTGTTTCACCATTTTGCTGGAATCATCCCTAAACCGGTTCAAACGGGGTGGTTAAGTTTATATGAAGAATCTTTGTTCATGAAGTAATGGCAATTAAATTTGGTACACAGAGTAAGCAAAAGAAATAAAATGAGACGTAATTTGCAATTTTTTGAAATTCACCCTCTAACAAGGTTAAACAGGATGGAAAGTATCAAATATTTTTTAATGCTACGATGTTGAAATTTGTTATAAATTTTCAGTCAATATAATTCTAAGCACGTATTCCACCATGTTTTGAAATCATCCCCATAACAGGGTTATACAGGTTGGTAAAGTTTGTATGGAGAATTTTTGTTTATGAAGTTGTAGCAATGAAATTTCGTATACAGACCAAACAAAAGTAATAAATTAAAACGAAACTCACATTGAACGAACAACAACACCAAAATGTTAAACAAGGTGGAATATAACATTTTTTCTAAACCTACGACGGTGAAATTTGGTACTTATACTAATCGAAGATACTGTACGCACATGTTTCAGCACTTTTTAAACATCTTAAAAGGTCTAAACGGGATGGCAAACGATTGTGTGGAAAACCTTTGCTTATAAGGTAAAAGCAAAACTTGGTATAGAGACTAGGCAAAAGAAATGAATCCTAACGTAACGCATTTTTTTACCATTTCCTTATTTGTACAGGACTTTAATTGACTTTTAAATGCAACATTCAGAAAAAAAAGAAATTGTAAAGGTGTAGTCAATCGAAGATTTACAAATATTCAGCAACTTTTGTAGTTGACCGTAGGTGTCGCAGGGAAATGAGGATATCTGAAATTTCGCGAAATTCCTAGAGATACCACGAAATCATGGTATAATCATGTATGGGAAGGACCCCTTCTCCGTGGTCCGACTAGCTTTTACCCCTCGAGTGTATATAAAAAGCGCGGAGCCAGAAGCTTGCGAGGAGTTCCTGAGCAAAACGAGTGCGCAAGGCCAGAATGAAGCGAGGGGGAGAGGTGGCGAGCGTAGCGAGCCGGCGACCTCCCGAGCGGAGTGATGGTCGAATGCGCGAGTGGAGCGAAGGGATGACGAAGCGAGAGTTCTGGCGAGAGCCTATTTATCAAAACTGGACGTCATATCCCTAGGGATTTCGTGAAATCTCTGTTATCTTCATGTCCCTACGACATACAATATTTTTTCTGGAGCTACGATGATTGACCATTGGCCAAAATACTTACATATACTGAGCCAAAAAATTATTGACACTTGTATTATTACCATTGTTTTGAATACCATCCCCTGACAGGTTTAAACGGGTGGTAAAATTTGTATAGGAAATTTATGTATATAATGGAAGTATTATGTCTTTTTAAAACGAGATAAGAGCTGAATAAGATTGGAATAGAAACGAGACGAATTCGAGATAGGATTGGGATAGAAGCAGGACAAAATCGGCATAGAAGCGAGAGCTGCCGGAAATAGCCGGGAGCAAAATGCATTATTTCACGGGCAAATTACAAAGTCGCGGGCAACAGCTATATAAATAGGAGATTTAGGTTTCGAAGATTTCTTTTACTTAGGCTTTATGTATGTACAATTGTACATGGCGCCGGACACATACCGGAGCCGGACCGCGGTTTTGATCATTTACATGACTTTGCGCTACTCTCTCGATGAGAGAGGCCCGTGTCCCAGCAGTGGGAACCTGATGGGCTGATGATGATGATGATGATGACTTTGCGCTGACGCCGCACCGCAGAGTCATGTAAATGATCAAAAACCGGAACCGGTTAGGATCGGAATAGGATCGGGAGCAGAGCGGGACGATAACGGAATATGAAAGGGACTGTAACCGGATAGGAGTGGGAAGGTAACGGAACTGAAGCGGTACGGTGCGGTAACAAGATAGGAGCAGGACGGGAATTGGAACGGAAATATAGTGGGATGGAAAATGGTCGGAAGCAGGATGAATACTTCACTACGCGTACGAAGTCGCGGGCATCAGCTAGTGACGCAATAAAATTCAATTCAGCTCGCGTAGCGCTGCATACCTACCAGTCATATTAACCTACAGAGCGCCTCTCTTTCTACCGCATAGCTCTTATCACTTCTGACACGGCACGTGTAACGACGCGCGACCCGCCGTCGGTGTCCGGCTATGTACTTGTAGCTTCGTACCTACAGTGCGGAGTGCGCTAAGCCTGGCTATAGGTAGATATATACGTAGCTATAAAGCTTTATTGTTAGATAGATATAAGCATCGTGTAAGAGATATGAGCAATTACTAAAACAAAGATTCATTCATCAGTCAGAAAAAAATTATAAGGTAGTTCCTAGTTCTCTAGATTTTGGCCCTTGCTAGTGAGCGCTCCTTAAAACCTTATTTAAATGTTTAAGATGTTGTCTCTTCCTAACTTATTTGTTTCATCTGAAGTTAAATAGTAACACACGTTAAGTCTTAATTTACCGTTTGTAGGGCCCTTTGTGTATATTTTGTATACTTTTGTTATGAATCTGTTTTTATATTCATCTTGCGTTTGTCTCACATTTTACTGTTCGTGATGTCACGGTCATAGGTTCCGGCTGAAAATCAGTACTAAGGTATTTATTACCTTAGTTTTATGCTGAGCCGGAACCTTTTCCTGACATCGCGCAACGCTTCATTTATATAGTATAGTACTGAATAATAAATACTATACTATACCGTTTCATGTATAGTATAGTATTTATTATTCGGTACGTGTAGTATAGTATTATGGATTAATGAAATGTTGCGTGTATCTGTCTGGAATAATAATAATAATAATAATGAGTTTATTTGCATAAATGTTTACATGTGAATATTGAATCCATAGGCTCCCGAACTAGTTAAAAACTGTGTTTCGGGTGCCAGTGGCTTCTCCCATCTAGATGCACTAATATTAACAATATGCACTAAAGGATAAACAAAATTATACTATTTTTAATGAAGTGAATTTTTAGTGATATTACATTTACATTTAAGACATTATTATATTAGGTAAAACACGATCTTTGCGTTTTAGGTACTCATTGTGTTGGTTGTGTGTGTGTGTGTGTGTGTGTGTATATGAGTGTGTGTTGTGTGTGTGTTGTGTGCGAGTTTGTGTGAAAGTGTATGTATGTGTGAAATTTGCGTGTTGCAGAACTATTTAGCTATTTATCATCCCTTCTATGCCTTCATAATCAAATTGGTAAAGCCAGGTTTGTAGCGTCTTCTTAATGTCATTGTTGCTTAATTTTTTAACTTTATGTGACTTATTAAATGTATTATATAAGCGAGGGACGACGACATTAAACTGCTTGTGCGCAAACTTACTTTTTACCCGGGGAACAGGACATCTATCTATTCGCTTTGTTGATTCTGGCAATGTAGGTACAACTTTCTTATGATACCGCCTTATGCCCTCATAAATAAAAAGTTTCCTGACGCTTAAGACATTAGCTTTTTCATACAGAGCTGTAGTTGAGTGTCTGTAAGGTAGGTACAGGAGCACTTTTAGAACAGCGCGCTGTGCACGTTCCACATTTATAAGGTGAGTCTTTGCTGCACTACCCCAGGCGCAAATACAGTATCTAATGAGGCACTCACACAGCGCCCTATATGTTTGTAGTGCAAGCTCCTGATCCGCAACTTCCCTAAGATGTTTAAATGCGTAAATAAGTTTTCTGGTCCTAGATGCCAATGATGCTATGTGAAGGGTCCAGTTTAGTTTGTCATCGATGATTACTCCCAGATACCTAATGGAGTCGACCCGTGTTAAAGTTGCACAGGTACATTGGTTGGATCTTTGGTCACTACGGTTGCAGGGGTAGGTATGTATTTTTACGCTGACACTAGGTCCAGGGTCGCCTACTTGGGTTTTGCTGAAGCACATATATTTGGTCTTGCTAGTGTTGAGGGAAAGTAGGCTATTTTCAAGCCAATGCGTCACTTTTGAGAGACAGCTTTCCGCCAACGCATTAACCCTTAGCCATGTCTTATCATGTAGGAGCAGCACTGTGTCGTCTGCAAACATTAGGAGATCTAAGCCAAGCAAGGTAGTATTACATAGATCATTTATATATATGAGAAATAGTGTTGGTCCTAATGTGCTACCTTGCGGCACGCCGTATGTGCATACCGCGCCCTCACTCTCATGATTATCAACCCTAACCCTTTGCGTTCTTCCAGTTAGATAGTCTGCGAACCAGTCGTGCGCTACACCTCTTATGCCAACATTCTTCAGCCTCGCCAATAAAATGGGAATGGAGACGGTGTCAAAGGCCTTTTGGAGGTCTAAAAAGACCCCTATACACTTATCTCCATCATCCAGGTAGGACGTGACTAAAGAAGCTAACGTAAGAACAGCATCCTCTGTCGATCTACCATCTCTGAAGCCATATTGGTTTTTATTTAACAAGTCGTTTTTTTCTAGGTACCGCATCACTCTTCTTTTGACCAGCTTTTCTAGTACTTTAGAGAGGGTCGAAAGAAGAGAAATGGGTCTATAGTTAGAAGCATGGCTCTTGTCACCAGCTTTGAAAACTGGAATAAATGTAAGTTTCTTTTTTTCTAGATACAGGGAGCCTTAGTTAGCTAGGATCTTTGTATGTGATCGTTGGGTGTACTGTTTATAATACTAGCCACCACCACCCTGCGGTTTCACCCGCGGCTTTCCAGGGCAAAAATTCTTGTTAAAAAAACTTTAATTACAGGGCCCCAATTTTGTTAATTATTGTAAATTATTAAGATATAAGACTTATAATTAACAAAAACCTAATACACTTAATAATATATTTTTGAGAAACACTGGGTACTAATAGTAATTTTTTAATGGACCTGGTTGATGGATACAGCCTCTAACACTCTTTTAATATTAAATTTAATTATAACTCGTAGTAGGTCTCTCGTATGCGGGAGGCCGTCTGGGTAGCTACCATAGCTTTGCCATGTTATTCTGCCGCTAGCAGTAGTGCGCAAGCATTACTGTGTTGTAGTTTGAAGAGCATTGTAGCCAGCGAAATTACTGGGCATATGAGACTTAATAACTGATGTCTCGGGGTGATGAGCGCAATGCAGTGCTACGCAGTGCTTATTATGGTATTTATAGTTTTGGGTGGTACTGCAATTGTAATGGGTAGGCGTGGTGCGTACCATCAGGTGAACGACTTGCTCGTCTCATCACTCAGTTCCACAAAAAACATTAAAGGTCGTATACTCACATATTTTTACAGATATCCACAAAACGGATAACCTCGATTATCCATCAAATAATAAAAAAATAACAAAACTGTAAGCCGATCCCACAATTTCCTCTGATGTTAAATATTTTGGGGACCTCGGTTATTACGTACCATAGATTATTGCGCAGATATGACGTGGATAAGCGGAAAATATGTAGGGACTAAAGGACCCTTATTAAAGATATATCAGGACCTCTATCTGGGTGATACAGTGGCGTGACGCTGAAATAGCGCTCGGTCATCGGGTCAGACGATGTTTGAATTTTTCGTTTGTGTTCTTACAGATAGAAGTGTGTATTACATTTACATATAATGAAGATGTATCGGTTTTCATGATCGTATTTGGTAGCGTAAGATTTAAAATAATTAGGAAGAAGAAAAATGATATTGCTCGGGCAGGGAATCAGGGATCGAACCTGCGTCTTCTTGAATACCGTCCCGACGCTTTAACCACTGGAACCACTCCCCGTAAGACGATATAAGAAGAATAGAAGAAATTTGGTTGCTCGAGCAGCTGGCTCGGCGGCCTAGAGGTTAAGGCGTCGGGACGGCATTCCGAAAACGCAGGTTCGATCCCTGCCTGAACAATATCATTTTTTATGCTCCTAATTATTTAAAATCTTAAGATTTTCACCTAGCATTTAATATTATAATATACGGGATTTTATAATTTGGTGGCATAAACTAGATGACATGCAAAAACACGATAAAATATATTGAAAGCTGTAACGTCGAGCGACGTAGTTGTGTTTCAGAATGATGTTCGGTAAACTATCAGTGGGAGGAGTCTGAGCAGTCACTCAGCTGCCGTACTGAGTGCTCCATATTCGTCGCAAAACATCAAGATGGTGTCCTAACATGCATTATACAGGTGGCATTGAATTCAATATTTTTCTGAAATATGACACAATCCATGCTTTATAATAAATTTATATCGTTAAAATGACTATAAATTAAAAAAAATCAAACCTCCGACACAATAAAACATGTCTAAGAACCACCGCTAGAAAATCTGCTTTTAATTAAAAAAAAACCGAATCCACATCGGTTCACCCGTTTAAGAGCTACGGTGCAGACAGACACACATAGTAGTCAAACTTATAACAATGCAAAAAGAAGGGGCCTTTTTGCGTCGAGGGTTAATAAAAAAAACAAAAGACTATCTGACTATATTTTATAAGCAAGAAAAATAATGATTTCCGTCACCATTTTCAACTCAGCATTTTACATATTCCAACAGCATCCACTTAGACCGCTGTAATAACACTAAAAACAGCTATAACCAAGTTTGCTAGCCCCTTAGCGCGAAATTAGCCCGTTCCAAAGAGCACCGACTCAGATAGGCACTCAATTAGGCATAAGTACCCTCGCCAACATTTCCTTGGACACTGACGTTAAATTTAAGTGTTTCAAGTTCCGTGACACTAAGGCTAGTGCCATAAATGGTGTATTGTGATAGGTTTAGTGTTTCGTAATAGTTTACTCGTGGTCTCTGGTATGTGGGAGGCCGTCTGGGGAAGTGCCACAGCTTGCCTGTTGATGTTTTATGAACCCCCGACGCAAAAACTTCTTTTTGAAAATATCTAGTGTAATTCCGCTGAATATTATGTATATCTAACCCCCCGTAATTTTATTTTAAATACATATGTTAGTGAATATAATATTGTACCTATATGAAAATAATGTATATAATCTATGAAAATAAATTAAATAAATAATGCAAAATAAATAAAGAAAGCCGTAAACTGATCCTAACAACTACCCTTCCTGTATGACACGTGTTTCGCCATCTATAAGAGGCATCATCAGGTGTCGACTCACCGAACGCTAGAACGAAAAAAATAAGGTATATAATCTATAAAAATGAATTAAGTAAATAATGCAAAATAAATAAAGAAAGCTCTAAACTGATCGTAACAACTACCCTTCTTGTACAACACGTGTTTCGCCATCTACAAGAAGTATCATCAGGTGTCGACTCACCGAACGCTAGAACGAAAAAATAAGGGATATAATCTATAAAAATGAATTAAGTAAATAATGTAAAATAAATAAAGAAAGCCCTAAACTGATCCTAACAACTACCCTTCCTGTACGACACGTGTTTCACCATCTACACGAGGCATCATCAGGTGTCGACTCACCGAACGCTAGAACGAAATAAATAAGGGATATAATCTATAAAAATGAATTAAGTAAATAATGTAAAATAAATAAAGAAAGCCCTAAACTGATCCTAACAACTACCCTTCCTGTACGACAAGTGTTTCACCATCTACACGAGGCATCATCAGGTGTCGACTCGCTGAACGCTAGAACGTATATAATAATTACGTAGAAATTTTTTGCGTTTCAGATCTCAGAAATACCTAGAAGCTTCAGTATGTTAGTTAAAAATTAGCTCATTCCTAAGAGCGGACTTGAACAGATACGCTCTTAATTAGCGCTAAGTACCTTGGACGCTCTAGGACTCTTCAGTTGGAGTTTAAGTAAAGTAAAATGCTTGGAGTGCTTCTAGTAGGATATTGCTTCAATGGCAAGGTATTTCATACAATTGAGTGCAGAAACGAAGTACTATTGAAATTATATTTAAGCACTAAGAACGAGGTGCAGCGAGTGTGGCTTAGTGGCACGTGTGACTCTCGATCCGATGCACCCGAGTTCAAATCCCGCTGGTCTCGCACTACTGACTATCCTAAGTTATGTATGTTACGTGCGGATCTAACACTCGCTCAAACCGCGGGTAAAACCGCAGGATGCTACTAGTTCTATCTAACATATGTACTCATTATGTACTCGTATGCGGGAGGCCGTCTGGGTAGGTACCTCAGCTTTGCCAGTTATTCTGCCGCCAAGCAGTAGTGCGCAAGCATTACTGTGTTCCGGTTTGAAGGGCGTTGTAGCCAGCGAAATTACTGAGCATAAGAGACTTAACATCTAATGTCTTAGGGTGATGAGCGCAATGCAGCGCTATGCAGTAATTTTTATGGTATTGAAAGTTTTGGGTGGCACTGCAATTGTTATGGGCAGGCGTGGCGCTTAACATCAGGCTTCCATTAAGAAATTTGGTTGCTCGAGCAGTAGGCTCGGTGGCCCAGTGGTTAAGGCGTCGGGACGGTATTCCGAAGACGCAGGTTCGATCCCTGCCCGAGCAATATAATTTTTCTTCTTCGTAACTATTAAAAATCTTAAGATTTTCCTAGCATGCGCTAATGCATTAAATATCAAAAAAGAAGTGAAGTGGTATACTGCACGGATATATTCCACCGATGTGTTACATTCCATCCCGAATAAGCAAACAACTCTTAAAGCCACCACTAAAAACCTAAACGTGAAGTACGACGCCGTCGCGTCGCGTCGTCAGCTATTTCAAATACCGTCACAAAAAGCTCCTTAAATATTTACAATCTGAAAAATCCCAATAATTTTCTTACAATAAAATGTACATAAATACAACTCTGCTTCTTTTTGTCAATGTTTACTCAGCATTTTATCGTCCAACTAGAACGAGGAGGTTAAAAGGTTTCTCTAATAATAATTTAGCGGAACAAGCGTCTTTCTTAAAGGCAGTGTCGGGGGAGAAAACTGGTCAATACAGTGTGACCATTATGATACGTGTTTCGAGAATGAAAGAAAAAGAAGTTCATTAATTCCAGACATCTCACAGCATTACACTTAACATACTTAATTAGGGGCAAAACAAAAAACAATAAATACAATACAGTGAAATGTTGCGCGATGTCAGGAAGAGATTCCGACTCAGCACTCGCTAAGGTGTTTTAAAGTACCTTAGCACTGATTTTCAGTCGGAACCCTGTACATGACATCACGTACAATCAGACGAAGACATTACAGTAAAAACAAACAAATATTATTTATACTTCTTCGTCCTGCTTTTTCTTTCTCGTGTGGATATGTGGCGAACCCTAAGAGTTTATAAACCACCCGAAGCCGACATGGTCTAACAATAGTATTACTATTATCCTATATTTTTACTAGTTTACTGTTTGACTGTCCTGGGACAAAAAGGGCTGTCACGTACCGTCTATCGTATTCCGATACAATGTGTGAATGTACGTAATATTTGTTATTTACATCAGATCAGTTAGCGTTAAAATGCGAATCCTTTCAGTTCCGAATAAAGGTCACGCAATTGCTACTTATTTATATAAAATCAATATTATCTGTGTATAAGCAGGCCTTACATAGCCGGACACCGTCGCGGGTCGCGCGTCGTTGCACGTGCCGCGTCAGAAGAGATAAGAGCTATGCGATAGAAAGAGAGGTGCTCTGTAGGTTAATATGACTGGTAGGTATGCAGCGCTACGCGAGCTGAATTGAATTTTATTGCGTCATAGCAAGAGTCGCTATTTGTTAAAATTTCTTTGCGGAGTGATGCTTCTGTCCCTTAGTATTCTGTGGTATAGGGAACTTGAAACTGTAAGGGCCGTGTTTCTGCAATACCTAAAAAAACATAGATATTTTATTGTGTGATAAAATAAATATCTATCTGTTTTTTTTCTCGAATCACCAAAATAAATTTTATTTCTCGTAAACCCTAAACCTAACCCTATTATGTTATAAGATCAATCAATACACCATAGGAGCCTACGACGCCATGACATACTTACTGAAAAATATTTGACATCTTCAAAATAGTTTTGCTGGCAACAATGTTTCTACTACCCAGCAAAACAGCAGCATAAAAATAGCAGCTTATTAATGAGGTCAAACTATAATGTATCTGTGGTAGTAGAAAATTGATTTAATAAGATGTAAGATAGTTATAGTTCTGAATAAAGATATTTTTCCAGAAAAGGTTTGATTGTACACCAGTGAGTGAAATGATTCTACTGTGGAGCAATCTTCTGTGGATTTACCGCGCTCTAGGATCAAACTGGGATCGAACTAGGATTACAGTGGCTGTGAGCTGTAGCAGTTCTTTCAGTTTTTTTAGACAGCCTCTGTGGTGTAGTGGTTGGGCAGGTTGGCTCAAATCTCATACACCACTGAGGTTGCGGGTTCGATTCCCGCGACGGGACAAATGTTTGTGCATAGAAAAAGTAAAGCGCAAGCATTTGTTTCGTGGCTGGGTGTTGTGGGACCATGGTTCTCATATTTCTTGGTTCCCCTAATACAGGGAATCCTAGTTAGGGGCCAAGATTTATGGATGGGACCGTTGGGCACATTAAAAAAAAATGATGATGATGATAGCTAATCGGAAAGTGCTCAAAATTTGAGTTGCAAGATTCCACCCGGAACGACAGACAGACAGACAGCAGATAAACAAGGAAGTGACTTAATAAAACGTGGTAATAAATTAAAGAAATGTCTCGGGGTGATCAGCGCAATGCAATGCTGCGCAGTACTTTTTATGGTATTAAAAGTTCTGTGGTAGTGCAATTGTTATGGGCAGACGTGGCGCTTACCATTAGGTGAACGATATGCTTGTCTCATTACTTAGTTTCATAAAAAAAGTAAACTAGTCATAGAATTGTTCTTAGACATATCAATTTTGCTTCAATACGTTAAGAAATCATGTCAGGACACATAATGTATGAGCGTGCATGTCAGCGGTTTTGTGTGCGAGTGAGATGGATGATAGGGAGTCAGCCAGTTACTGTGCACGGACCAGCGCACGTGCTTGTATTTATAGTTATTAGGGAAATCAAATTAAATAAACGTGAAAATTGTAGTTCCGTTAATCGTTTTTCATTGAAAGTCAGTGGCAGTAACTCCCGTGTTGTCAGGAACCTTACACTCATACAAGGTTAAGGAATTAATAATCAGGTACTCAATTACATTCAGAAAGAATTTTAGCTTTTTATTCGTATAACATATGAGCGAGTGTAGCTCAGTGGGAGTGCTTACGACTTTCGACCTGATGCACCTGAGTTCGAATCCCGCTGACTTTCTCAAATGATGTGCGGATTTAACACTCGCTCTAACAACGGTGAAGGAAAACATTGTTAGGAAACTGGCATGTCCAAGAATTAATCACAAATATTCAAGAATATGTGACATCCACCAACCTGCAATGGGCCAGCGTGGTGGATTATGGCCCATACTCTCTCTATGAGAGAGGGCCCGTGTCCCAGCAATGGGAACGTGATGGGCTGATGATGATGATTTTTATAACACAAGGCGCATTTATAATCGTATAACACATTAGTTAACTCATTTAACCCCTAACAAATGCAAACTACTCCAATCCAAGCGACGTTTCGCGTAAACTTCCTTAGTAATAGTAACTAGTACAGCGGCTAAGTTAGTAGACGCCTCGTATTGTGTATTCAGAACGTATCGCAGACTACGTTGTATACCGCACTACGTTTCCACGTTGTATCGTGTACCGTATTCGAAGCGTATACATACTGAATGCGTAATGTTGCCTCTTTTTCCTGAAGGCGGTGTGAAAAAGTACACATCGGTGTTCAGCTTTGAGGAATTAAACATGAAACGACAACGCGAATATAATAAAATACCAACTAATATAGACAACAAGATTTTTGTAGAAAAATATGTTTTTCAAGATAATTTAACAAATTCGTAATCGGAAGCGCGAGCAGAAATGAGCCCAAACACTAGTAGTTTACGATTATTCATCAAGGAGTTCCATTGCCCACCGTCCGTCTCCATCTTCAGATTAGCTTGTTGCCACCATAATATTGTATTGTCATCGGACTTTGACAAGTATGCAAAATTTCAATTCAGTGTGATGAGAGGAAGTGGTTCTGATTCAATTTGCAAGATTTCACCTAAAATAAATAAAAATTGCAAGTTCAATAAAAGCTTGTAAAAAATATAACAAAAACTTCAAAGATTTGCCATATTATGTACTTTTATTTTTTAAGCAACTAAATAACGAGACGAGCAGGTCGTTCTCCTGGTGGTAAGCAATACATCTGCCCATAACAGCTGCAGTTCCACCCAGAACTTTGTTTTGCAAAATCTTGCGCGGCGCTGCACTGCTCGCGTCATACTGAGACAATTAGCTTTTCAAAATCAAAAAATCAAAATCAAAATGTCTTTAATCATTTTGGCATCACAGACGCACTTATGAACGTCAAATTATCACAATGACTCTACGTCTACGTTTTAAGTCTCATAATGCCGAGTAATACAAATACTTGAATCTTTTTCTGTGCACAAATATTTGTCCCGTCACGGGAATCGAACCCGCACCCTCGGTAGTGTATGACATTTAAGCCAACCTGCCAACACTACAGAGGCTGTCTCTTGAGCAGGAACTCTTGCTAATGGACACAATCTTTGTGCATAAAATTAAGCGCAAGCTTTTTTCTGGTCTGGGTTTTGTGGCATGTTTCTCGTTATTCCTAGATGAATGAAATGCCAGTTAAAAGCTAGAATCTCTAATTTAACACGACTGTAATTTTTATTAGGTATTCAAATTTTTCTGCCTCACTTTGGAGAAGGCGATGGAAACTTCGTATACATTTTCAGGTTAACATAACAAAATCCGGCTTCGATAAACACACGATAAAACAAAAACAAAACACGGACACAATAGTAAATTTAAGTAAAATTACCTCAAAGATACCTGGTCAAAGTGGCCATATGGCTAGTAGACGTGTCTTCTTGCCGCCTCCTTTGGTTTAACCTCTAAGGTGCAAGGCGGCGTTAGAAAATTACTCTTTTGCAACAGGACTTTTTGCTCTTCGCTTTGATATGCTGGAAAAAATCGTTTGGCCTGAGCAATGATGAATTGGGAACGGTTTAATTTTCCACATTCACTTTTTCTGAGACAATGAAATCTTGGCACGAAATATTAATAGAAGAGAGGGATGTGTAAGACATGTAAGGGTAAGAAATATAAAATGAAAGGAATAAGGAAAAAAATATATGAAGGGATTTGATTAATTCTATCTACTTACGAAGGTCGGCTCATCAGTCTCTTTGAAATGCTCGTCAGGGTATTTCAAAGGGTTTAGTTACTTGCCTTAAAGTCCTTATCAGGGTCTTTTAAATGGCTTAAATTAATTTTGTTCCGTTTTCAAAACCTGATTATGCTTTCAAATCGAATACGCTACAGTTTCAATTATTTTTAATGCCTTTTAGAATAATTTGCGTACTTTTTAAATAAATAACGTTATAGTTTTAAAACAAACATTAAGAGAAAAAAAACTAAAGCATTTTTCTTTTGTCATAATAAGTACCTAATAAGTATTTTGTCTTACATTTTGAATGATTTTTGTATTAATTTATAGAATTATATTTATAATAGTTTCCAAGTCCTAAAATACTTACATACCAAATTTCATCAAAATCGGTTAGGTAGTTTTTGCGTAAAAGAATAACACAGATCTATACATCACTACATACAAACTTTCGCGTTTATAATATTAGTAAGGATTTAATAAGTTTTAGACTGGTAACACCACCGGAACAAAATGGCAAGACGATGGAAAAACAAAAATGGACAGGAGGGTAGATGGCTTTTGGGTTTGCAACGGGTCAGGTGTGAAAAAGGGAGATTGGTGAAATTGATTGGAATTGTGCAAAAACGCATTGAAAAGGTAAATCATGTCTTTCTTCAGTTTTGTACTCAATCCTTGCATGGGTCGAGAGGTTGATTTTACTACACTTGCATACTGCATACAATGCAGTCTACATTCTATCATCATCAGCCGATCACGTTCCCACTGCTGGGACACGGGCCATCTCTCATAGAGAGTATGGGCCATAATTCACCACGCTGGCCCAGTGCGGGTTGGTGGATGTCACATGTCCTTGAATTTTTGTAATTAATTCTTGGACATGCCGGTTTCCTCACGATGTTTTCTTTCACCGTTGTTAGAGCGAGTGTTAAATCCGCACATAACTTAAGACAGTCAGAGGTGCGGGACCAGCGGGGAATCGGGAATCGTTGGAAATCGGGTGCGTCGGATCGAAAGTCGCACGTGCTCCCACTGAGCCACACTCGCTACACTATGCAAATGAGATATAAAACAGCTAGTATTATAATATATTACAAAGTCACTTCACATCGCCTTGACTCCAAATCAGTGTGAGTCGAACCGTAGACAGGTCAGGATCCCTGTTATATGTTAGTCTAATTGGCTACCGACACAAAGGGCTATAATATAAGCGTCGTAACTCAGCCAAGTTAAGTCCGAAACTTCTGAACGGAGCTTGAAAAGCTTAGGCTGTTCTAAGCTTTATTAATCCTTTACAGGTAAGTGAGTTTATACCAACTATAAAACCTTGATCCTTACGAGGTCATCAATTTTGTGATTAGTTCTTGGACACACTGGTGGCGACTCAGAGAGCAGAGTTCCTGGGCGCGCCGGGTTCGTTCATAGAAGCCTGCGCCAAAATTGGAGAGCTGCTGGCCTTTCTGAATAACGTCGGGTGGCTGGATTAGCTGCCGCCACGTTATCACGCAAAAAGGGCCGACTCCCGGCCTAGTTGCGAAAAACTGCCCGCTCAACAAGTAAGTGGACACGCCGGTTTCCACACGATGTTTTCTTTCACCGTTTTTAGAGCGAGTTTTAAATCCGCACATAACTTAAAAAAGTCAGTAGTGCGGGGCCAGCGGAATCCGAACTCGGGTGCCTCGGATCGAAAGTCTCACGTACTCCCAATGAGCCACATTGGCTCTTTACAAGGTAATATAATATTAATAACAAATACCGCCCAACGTTCACATACATAGATCCTGGGCCCTAACTAGAATTCCCTGAATCTAGGGAACCAGAAACTACGAGGACCATTGTCCCACAACACCCAGACACACATTCACCCTGTGAAAAAATGACACCCACCCTTCTTATAGAACGAAAAAAGTATTTCAATGCTATGTTGTAGAGAAAGGGAACGGGTGAATAGTCTCTTTCATGGGTAACCGACCACGTTATCTCTACTGTGGGGTCTCAACTATAGAGCTGTACTTATAGATTCTTAAGGCCTCTACTTTTTTGTAGATACCGCCAAAATAAATCACTTTAGTTACATCGTGACCGTCAAACCCTTTTTAGAAGTTTTGGAGTTGAGGAAAAACTCTACATTAAAGAAAGTAAAGAATTTTATTTGGACCCAGTTATGAGATGAGCAAGTCGTTCGCCTGATGGCAAGCGTCACACTTGCCCACAACAATTACAATGCCACCCAGAACAGAACACAGTGTGATAAGGCTCTTAATGATCAATCATCAAGGTTTGGTCACTATCTCGCCTGATAATAAGTTAAGATGTGGCTGAAGATGAAGCACATCGGTCTACAGGAAGACGGCAGTTAAGCGACTGCTCAGACTCGTCTCCTTGATGGTTCACCGAACATCATCCTGTTATACGACTAGGTCACTTGATGGCATGGCTTTGTTCGGCGGATGGTATTATCTATATTTTTTTATGAAAACTAAAGTTGTTGGACATAATATTAATATTAATTTACGGGTGACACTCACGTTTAAGTTAGAGTAGTACAACTATCGTTTCAACCATATCCGGTAGTCTTTCTCAAGGCGAGCGTTCCGTGTTATTAATAAGGTATTATCTATAACTATAAATAAAAACGTATGTTTGTATGTTTGTCCTCTATGCGTTCCTAAACCATTCATCCGATTGTGATGAAAATTTGGCGGGATCTTGTCTATGACCGTGAGGGTTCCTTGCCCTAAAAATCTGGCATTACAACGCGTACCGGGAACAGCTAGTCATTTATAAAAGTAGGTAAAGGTAAACGAGTCGTATGTAGCAATATCAGCGACGTTTTTCCAACAACTTTTATTTTTCTAGAAAATATTCGAATGAGAAAAATATGTTTGTTTTCCATTGAATCGAGATTATGACAATGTTATGTACGAGAAGTTGGAAAACAAATTCAACACTTCAGACATGCATTGAACAAGGTTGTTTTAAAACTGAAATGTTTTCGATCAAGCAAGCATAATTGTGTTCCAGTTTGAATATATATATATCTAATGTCTCGGGATGATGAACGCAACGTAGAACGCCGACCTCTCGCTTCGTTATTTAGCTCCATCCAAAGGTTGACAAAGGTTGGTCTGGAAGAGATTGCTTTTAGCGATAAGTCCACCCATTGTACTTACTAGTTTGTAAGGTGTTTTCATGTACCTACTGATTATTTTTGTTTGGTGTACGAAAAAAGCATTTTGTATAGGTATGTACTTTTTATGACATTAAAAGTTATCGGTGGCACTGCAATTATTATGGGCAGGTGTAGCGCTTACGATTAGGCTAACGACTTTCTCGTATCGATACTCAGTTCAATAAAAAAAGCTTGGCAAACTAGCGATAGTATGGTACTCTACCCAAAGCAGACTTTTACAGAAGAATTCTAACACTACAAGATTTTTCGCGGCCACAATTTAAAGCCATTACAGCTACGTAATAAAGTCTATATTCCAATGAACTTTGTGAATTGAATACCAAATGGACAGAACGACCGTTTGTCACTTTAACGTGATATATTACTTAGGCTAAAGGACAAATAAATAATCAAGAATAATGGTACCAAAGAAATACTATGTCTAGCCGATGTTACTAAAGAAATACGAGAATGGAGTCGTCTAGTAAATATATTTATTTATGTTTTTTATTAGGTTAGTTGTTGAAGCCAACTGGATCCTTTCTTTTTAACTGACTTCAAAAAGGAGAACGTTTTTTTATTATTTTTCTCGCTCTTTCTCACAGGTTATACACCCGGTACTTTGGAAGGCTTGCGCGGAGACATGAGTCCAACACGTAGAGGCCTCTTAGAGTATTTAATTTAGATAATGGGCAACACTTATCGGGGACTGTCAGCCCCCGATAAGTGCGAGGACTATTATTGGATATATAGAAATGAGTTATGATTGTGCTATTGAGATGAATTTTTAATGGATGAGAACCGGTCTATGATATGAGACCTCGGAACTTACCAGTTCCGCCTCATATAAAAAAAAAAAATTTTTTTTTTAAAGTTTTGTTACCTCAGAACTCCGTCATTTATGAACTGATTCTTTTTGCGTTGGGTTCAGTATAGCTACGAAGTGGTCCCTATACATTTCATCGATATTTGACCTTGGACTTGGATAAAATACATTGAAGTCGGTTTTTATTTTTTTCTAAAAATTATCTATTTAAATTTAAAAGTAATATAGTTTTAAATCTCTCTATGAGAGAAGGCCCGTGTCCCACCAGTAGGAACGTGATGGGCTGATGATGATGATGATGATAGTTTAAAATACTTGACAAATGGCAGTATTAAATAAAACTAAAGATTAACAAGTTTTTTGTTGAAAAACATATTTTTCAAGACAAACTTTTAACAAATTCGTAATCGGAACCGCGAGCAGATTAAAATGGGTCCAAACACTAGTAGTTTACGATTATCTATCAAGGAAATATATTGCCCACCTTCCGTCTCCATCATCAGATCAGCTGGCCGTCACCATTATATTGTATTGTCGTCAGACTGTGACAAGTATTCAAAATTTCAACTCCGTAAGATAAGAGGAAGTGATTCTGATTCAACTTGCATGATTTGACCCAAACATTGCAAGTTAAATAAAAGCCTGTAAAAACTAGAATTACTTTTATATTAATAATAATAAAATAAATTCATTTATTTCAGACAACAATAAAAAAACAGAGTAATTATATCAGAGGCCCATATCACAAATTCCTTAGAGACTAACATATTGATAGGCATGGTGTTTGTATATGAATCTATTGGTATAATAAGATGTGTTGTCTCTGTCACACCAGCTGTCATCTGTCAGTTGTCATTATTCATTCCAAACGTCAAACGTATAGATGTCACCTAGTGGCGCCATCTATGAGCTTTACAACACAACTCTTGATTTTTCAATATGGCAGGACAAATATTTTTTATACGAAGGTGGGTGGTGACGGTGATAGCACGGTCTTCTTGTGCGTTCGAATTTGATCGAATAAACAACTAAAATGGCTTCTGAGTTTTAATTATATCCGCCTCTAACAATATATAAAAAAATATAGAACACTAAATCTTGCAATTAGGGAATTTAAGTGGCGGCTTCGCTTCCCTGTAGTGTCGGTAGACCTCGCCTTCTGGCCAGAAGTCCGGACTAAGGAACATCGTCGTAAGTGCTGCTGGAATCCTCAGCTTGTTTGTTTATCAACAGTATTTTTTTTTCTATACTACCCTATTCTTCCTACTTCCTATCTTATCCTACTAGTATTATAAATTTGCAGAAGAGACATTCTGCAGCGACGTTAAAGCCCCTGTAAAGTCATAACCATCATTTTACTTCACAATCGTTAAATATTAATACCCGAGCAGCAACACATAAAAAGCTGCTAAATAATAAACCAAAGAAATAAACACAAATCCCCGCACTATTTATATCTCTTCATCTGACATCTGACGTAAAGTAGGTCTTCATCTGACACTTCAGTGGACCAAAATGCCGTAAAGAAATTCCACTTGAAGATACTGCGTATAACCTAGGGACATATTTCAGGATTATTATGACAGTGTCACACCTCATGTCTAGGCGCTTTCAGTGTTGTTGAAATATCGTATTCGAGTTTTTGTACACAAATCAGCATTCATTGAAGTACTGTGTCGCAGTAAAAAATAGTTTTGCTACGAAATAATAGTGGTAGGTCTCACGTTGGTGGGAGGCCGTCTGGGTAGGTACCATCGCTTTCCAGTTATTCTGCCGCCAAGCAGTAGTGTGCAAGCATTACTGTTTTCCGGTTTGAAGGGCATTGTCGCCAGCAAAATTAATGGGCATATGAGAGTTAATATCGGATGTATCAGGGTGATTAGCGCAATGCAGTGCTACGCAGTAGTTTTTACGGTATTAAAAAAAGTTAAAATTTATAGAAATAAATAAATAAAAACGCTCATACTCATACAATCCTACTAATATTATAAACGCTAAAGTTTGTTAGAATGTATGGATGTATGTTTGTTACTCTTTCACGCACAAACTACCGAACTAATTTTGATGAAATCTGATACTTAAGGATTGGGAATAGCACATAAGCTACTTTTATCCCGGGAAACCGTGGGTGGACCCGTGGGGCGCAGCTAGTATATAGATAATGGTCCCTAATTAGGATTCCCTGTTTCTAGAGAACCAGGAACTACGAGAGAAGTGTGTTGGTTACATCTTCCCGCTGTACGCTCAACGGATTTAAGTGAAATTTAGAATGGAGATAGCTTATACCCTGGATTACCATATGGACTACTATTTACTTTATCCCGGGAAACAGGGGCGCAGTTAGTATAAATTAAACTCCAAAATGAGCTTCTAACAATAAAAACATCGCATTCTGGAAAGTTCGAAAAAACTCGCCACGGCTAATTTGATACTTAAAATTCAAAAGTTATGACCGGCCAATAATAACGAAATTAGTTACCATAATTGCTAACCATAAACTTTTTGAATATTGAAAATGAATTGGTTTCATTACAAACGAGAAAAAAATATTTTTCTTTAGGGACAATTTTGTCAAGATTTTATGTCGTAACGAGAAATCTCGCAGGAAATATGACAAGTGTCTTTTAGGCATTTTTTTATTTTACCGTCAAGTTGCGTCCCAGTGGGGAAATAGGGATGTAGAGAGGATATTTATAGCTCTACAACAGGAATATTTTGTAGAGTGACGCTTTTATAGGTGTTTTAGTGTAAAGTAGGGACGGAATTGTTGTTTATTGATATCATCGCGTTGCATCGAAGCTCCCCTAGCTTGATGGATGTAGAGATTTAGAGTTTGTAATTTTTTTTATTATGAGAAAATTGTTTTTTTTTACAGTATCTGTGGTATTGGGCAATTCCGCTCATATTTCATATTCTTTTCTTCTATTACATATCACTTTGGATGTAAATTTTATTCTTGGAGGTTATTGATTCCGTTACTGGACATTGTGTTAGTCAAATACGCGCAAATATTTGTTTCAAGTCAAGAATAGGATATGTAATATATAAATATACTTAGTAATATATATAATTAATAAATAATAAAGATATAATTGATAATACATGTAAGTGTACTCAAAATAAGGATGCGGTTGAAGCAGCGGAGAACCTCAAAAGGCGCAAGTGTTGTAGCCTTGATAGTGGCTACATATTTGAGCCTTTTGGGGTCGAGACGCTAGGACCGTGGGGATCGGCGACACATAGAATTTTCAAACATTCTGGTCCGCATATAACTTAAAGGCAAAGTATTATAAACAATAATACTTTGCTTTTAAATTATGTGTGGATAATACTCGCTCTAAAAACGCTGAAAGATTTAACCACAAAAATTCAAGGACATATGACATCCACCAACCCGCACTGAACTAACGAGGCGGATTATGGCTATATGATCGAATATCTATGATCGAAGGGCTGTATCCCAGCAGTACGAACGTAATGAACTGATGATGATGATAATACTTACCTTAAGGATTATTATAATTTGTTTTCTTCATTATATCAATCCTTATCATTTAAAAGTCAAAGATCGAAAGAGAGAAAATGTTTATTATATAGGCACATAATGCCAGATGCCGGATTGTCCCACGAGTCTAGCTACACCATCGATTTAAGTGATTCTTTGAACTGCACATTGAAAATACTATCGTAGGAATGTATATTGAAACTTGACTCGTGTCGGCATTTCCAATCGATACCCCGCCCTTGGTCACCGGCAAAAACAAATTATGTACGGAACGACACAAAATGTACTTATTTGACGAAATCACGACAACTGAACATGAAACATATATATATATATATATATATATATATGTTAACATATATATATGTAACATATATATATGTTCAGTTGTCGTGATTTCGTCAAATAAGTACATTTTGTGTCGTGTATATATATATATATATATATATATATATATATATATATATATATATATATATATATATATATATATATACATATTATATTATTCTAACAACTACCTACATAATATTCAGCGGAACTAGGTACACTATTATACTTTCATTGTGTTTCAGATTTGAGAAGAATATGGAATATGCATGTGTTGTCGAAAATTCTGGAAATTACTTTTTACGATAGGCCCGTTCCCTGTAAACATTTAGTAGTGATATAGTAATTATTATTTATTGCGTAGCTTTTTTGGTATTTCAATGTTTCTTTTTCTTATTTTTAGAGAAACGGAACGTAATTGCAAAACGCTTGTGTACGTGCAACCATGTTTTGACGTCACGCGCCTCGCTGCTTATTGGTAAATTTTTGACATAGAGCCTGCCCTATTGGTAAATTATTGACACACACATACTAAAGCATAGATGGACCAATGAGGAGATCCTAGGTCCCCACATTCTGACGTCACACGCAAATGGCGCGTTTATGTTGATTTAAATTGATTCAATTTTAATTTTTTTTTTATTTCTTTTTTTTTATTTTATTGACGATTAATGCCGTAAACATATTTTTTTCATGAATAGTATTCAATAATGAATCGATTAATGCATCAAAAAAAATACATGCATATTCCCTTTTCCGCACCGTCACGCCTGATTCCATTAGATTCCATATTATATTTTTCTGTAATGTTTTATCATTAGTGTTATTTGAATATAGTATGTTATTGTAACTACTTCAATGTAATTGTGCGTGTAAGTCTTGAATAATTGATATATGTATACTCTAAAGCTGCTATAGTGCGTCCTATATAGTATTATATTGCAGTACGTGTTACTGATTCAATTCAAAAGTTCTTTATTTCAATTTTGTCGTCACAGGCGCACTTATGAACGTCAATTATTATATGCTCAGAAGATACGGCAAGAAACTGAGGGGCATATTTTTTAGAACTTTTGTTACAATATTTTATGTTTGTTTTTGACAATATTATTTTTTTATGTGCGAGTTGGCTACTTGGCAGAAGCGGAATGTTCCATGCATCTTTGTCTTCTATGTAATTACTAACTGCTGTATGCTTTTTTAATTAGAATATTTTTCACACTCAATTTAAATCTCCGTTATACATTTTGGAATTTTATTATAAAAACGTACACAATTGCCCATGAAAGACTTATTCGTTTTACTCAGTCTAAACCTAGGTACTGCAATTCTATTCTTATTTCTAGTGTTTATGTTGTGGTGATCACAACACACACCCTCAAATCACAAGTCACAAACAAAACACATAAAAAGTAAAACAAGTAATGAAGATTGATACATTTAACGAATGTGAACGAAATGACACAGTACCTTTAAAAAACCCTAAATACTTTACCCAGTTGACGTATTAATATGCCTAAAAAAACACCCTAAACGTCTGAACTCCTAACTAAAAATTGTAGGTCAGGTGGTCTGTAAGTCGTTTGACTTTGATTAATTGCTTTTACACCTAAATATGTTTTTCTTTACTTTGACCGAAAGTGAAATTATTTCTTCAACTGACAGCCTGTTTGAAGGGCGAGAATTAAGAATGGGCCGGTATTTTTTTAATAAATGTTGACTTGAATGTTAGTCGAAGTTTTATAACTTAATCGTTAAGTGGCGTAAGTTATGTTTATTCTTGACGGGTAAAGTACGCGTTTTTATTTAGGTGTTAAAATAAAAAAGTATTTTATTTTACGGACTCATTATATTATTACTCGCGAGAATTAAGAACTTACTTGCAATAAAGATTTATGTTTATAGGTATCTTTTATTATTGACTGCGCCCCGCAATTTCACCCGCGTTTTGCGATATAAAGTGGCTTATATGTTAATTTAGGGTATAAGCTGTCACCATTCCGAATTTCACCCGCTGCGGAGTGAAGAAGGAACAAACACACATACAAACTTTCGCTTTTATAATATTAGTGTAATTTTATTTTATTTTATTTTAATACTTCAATATCTACTATAAAATTGAGTTACTTCCTGTTTGTATTTGAAGTGATTCATAGGTTTTTCTACGGGGTTCCCACTGTCTGAGGTATCTATGATACACGCCATATCAGTAGCGGTAACTCTATCACGTAACAATTCTGGTAGCCGTTTATGAATTTGATGAAAGTTAATTCAAAACTAGTCCTCAGATAAACAATGTATACAACGTGTTAATAAATAATGCAAAACCTGAAAATAGTTTGATCAGAATCGCAAGTACAATCAATATCTTTATTTATTTCCATTCTGCATGGAACATTCCGTTTCTGCCAAATAGCCAACTGGCACATAAGGTTTTTTTTTTACAATTTATAGATCTATGTTTGGCCACGATTTCGCCTGACGTGAATATTGTCAAAAACAATCATAAAATATTGTAACAAAAGTTCTAAAAAAATGGCTCACAGTTTCTGGCCGTATCTTCTGAGTAGTGGTTCTTTTTCCGATACGGTGGTAGTGTCATTATAATAATTAACGTTCATAAGTGCGTCTATGATGCCAAACATAAATAAAGAACTTTTGAACTTTGAACTATAGTTTCTTTTTTCGACAAATTACATTTTCATTATTCCTTGTCTAAAACGTCTCATGGCACACAAAACGCATATTTGACTTTTCTCTAAAACAAAATACGCATGCACCTTTAAGTAGACCGTGAATCACGAGATTGATATTTGCAGAGTTAAAAACTTTTACAATCTCTTAGGAATACAAAAACCTTAATATCTTTTGCAATATTTAAAGAAGTAAAATTATTTTTATTTTTCATTTCTCAACATTAAAAATCCATTAGGGTGTCTCAGGCGTTATTTCATTGACACATTGTATAGAATCATTTAAATCTATACAGCTGTATTTGATGCAGATGGCTCCAAGCTGACTAGCTAAAAGGTACCAAGCTAATTAAGTATCTTAATGACATTTATTGTATTGTATTTAGGTTGGACTATCGTTTCGTTGGGCATTGCACGTCGCCGTACTAATGCTAGAAAAAAATTATAAGTTGTGAACTTGTGACTCTCACAAAAAATGGTTTGAATGATTGATTTAATTTAGTTTTATTTCATTTGACTAGATTATTTAATTTATTATTTATTTTATTTGTGCTTGCTGACATATTGAATTTGTAATTTGATGGACTGTGTATTTAAATTGATTTTAATGGGTTTTTAATTGTCTGAAATAAATGAATTTTAATGCCAATTTTTATTATATAGTGTGTTTACGTTATCCATCTGTGGAAACTTTTCTAAGCTACGAACCTGTCCAAACGTCCATACTTACAATGTATTAAGTTTACTGTAGTTTTCCTAAGAGAATAAATCAATAAATATTAAGTAGGTATGTGAGATTCCCAAAGTCACAAAAGGTACAAGGTGATTTACTATCTCACCATGATATTTCTCCAAAATCTAATCCATAAAAAATCTCGAGCCGCAAAAACTGAAACGTTCAATCAATCAAAATCTGTACGTTTGTCTGTACTACAAAGACTTATTATTGGATTCATCCATCACAAACATCCAGGGATTTGGTCCGTGAATTCCCGCTCGTTTCCTGGTGGAATTGTCGTAAAAGGGAATCAACTATCTATTTCTTCAGTACTGCAGTGGGGCAGTTTTTGTTACGCGCGTTGGAGTACACTTTGCGGCGCTCGTACGCCAAAACTATTGACTTTATGAAAAAAGGTGGGTACATAAATTGTAGGTAATTGTCCTTAGTTTCATTTTGTATAACTGTTTTTATCGTAAAATAAGTTGGAAAGGAGGTATTGTCAAATAAATGCTTTCAGGCGCCATTTTTCAAAAATACATTTTTTTTTTAAATACGAGGTGGCAAAGTTGAAATTCGGAAAGAGCACATCAAAATCAACAAAAATACCAATTTTTAAAACTCTTGCTAAACCTTCCAGAAAAAACTACCAAATGACTGGACTATTATAACTAATCAGTATATATTTTTTGTCAGCTACAGTAGGCAGTTTTTTTGAGACTAAGTAATGAGACGAGCAAGTCGTTCGCCTAATGGTAAGCGACAAACCTACCCATAATAATTGCATTTCCACCCAAAACTTTTATGACTATAAAAAGCACTGCGTAACTATTGCATTGCGCTCATCACCCCGAGACATCAAACTTTAAGTCGCATATGCTCAGTGATTTCGCTGGGTACAATGCCCTTCAAACCGGAACAGTTTTAGTTATATAGTAGTTTTAGTGGGTCATTTTTAGTTCAGTAGTAGGCTCTTAGTATACCTACATACACATACATACGCCCAACGATCACAAACATAGATCCTCACCCCTAACTAGGATTCTCTGTATCTAGGGGAACCGGAACCTATAAGGACCAAGGACCATGATCCCAGAACATCCAGACACGAACAGACACCACCAGACGACAGATGAGCTTCATTGCGAACATTAAATTACAGATATTACATAAAAAAACAATTATAGAAAGTTGTTTAATGAGCGGCCTTATCGCTAAAACCGCTTCCAGGCAACCTTTGGATGGAGAGGAATTATCAATATGTTAAAGAAGGCATATTCCGTGAGTATCTATATACAGATATAGATAAGATATATAAATATAAAAGTATGACGTCAAATTAAAAACAGAATAGAATACAATAAATTATACATTATTTGCTGGAATGTGAGTACAATATAGATGTATACATTGGTTATTTTGAACTGACACATTTTTTTTTACACATTATAGATCTATGTTTGGCTACTATCTCGCCTGATGTGAAGCGATGATTTGGCCTAAGATGGAGCACATAGATCTAGAGAGAGGCGGCAGTTGAGCGGCTGCTCAGACCCGTCTCCCCGATGGTTCACCGAACATTTCGCCAATTTCATGGCATGCAAAATCTTAGTATTAGTATTGAGATATCTTATTATTTATTCAATTTTATTATTCATGCATCATGCAATAAACAGATATATAATGCAATATTAATACTACTTAATCCGAAAAGGCAACACAAAATTATATCAAATTAAATGGAAGTAGTCCAGTGAGTTAATAATAGCTCGCCTCTGGCAATTATAATTTTACCAGTGTTATTTGAGAAGTTAACATAATTGCTTTGTTTATTTCAGCTCGTAAATATTTTTGTTTTACGACAAAAATGAAATGTCTCCTTTTGATTTCCTTGTTTTGAATCGCATTTCAAACGCGGTGTAAAGTTGTGTCACGGTGTAATCCAGTTACTAAGTTTTAGTATTTTTGTGATTGCAAATTTGATTTGATTTGATTGTTGTACTTGTTTACGGGTTGGCAATGAAACTTATGAAGGAAATCATCACTTTTTGAAATTTTCAGGAAAACGTACATATGCATATATATAAGATGTGCCATTCTTATTTTTTCTTCTTTCTTTCTTCTTTTATCTTTTTTCTTTCCTTCTTTTTCTTGTGTGCGTATGTGGCCAAACCTGGTGTTGAAATTATAAGCCGCCTGAAGGCCTAACGTTAGCCTGAGAAAATAACTGAGACCATCTTACAGTAAAGCTTAAAAGTACGAGTATGTACAGGTATGTCGTTGAAAATAAACAATATGAATTCGATGAATTTGAAACTCGACATAATTATTCATTCTCATTAGCCTATGTAACTCTATGGTGTAGTGGTTTGGCAGGTTGGCTCACATCTCATACACCACTGAGGTAGCGCGTTCGATTTACGAGACGGAAAATGATTGGGCACAGGAAAAAAAGTACTTTCTTGTCTGGGTGTTATGGGACCATGGTCCTCTTAGTCCAGGGAATCTTAGTTGGCCAGGACCTATGTATGTAATCGTTAAATGTTATTTATGAAGTTCAAAAATAAGACTAGGTTTTTTTATGGAACTGAGTGATGAGACGAGCAAGTCATTCGCCTGATGGTAAGCGCCACGCCTGCCCATAACAATTGCAGTGCCACCCAGAAATTTTAATACCATAAAAAGCACTGCGTAGCACTGCATGACACTCATCACCCCGATACATCAGATATTAAGTCTCATATGCCCAGTAATTTCGCTGGCTACAGTGCCCTCACAAACAACTTTCTCCAAATTTAACTTTTTTTAACTTTAGATCTCACAACTTTCGGCAAAAACAGTATCACAATTGTAACTCACGTACTGTTTCCTTTTCCATTATACCTTGATTCCATTCTGCGCCCGTCAACACTACGTCACTTGTTGTTCCCCATCTCATTTATTGTGGATCGGGATTCACTGCTTGCGCCTTTTACTTTGAGTTTGTGATAAGAACGTGACACTAAGCGCATTTGAGAAGGGCTTTCGCATTTTCCGCGTTGATGGATTAGCGCTGGTGCGGAAAACGCTGGAGTAATATATGCTGGAATATAATAGGAATTTAAATTTATTTTATTGTAGGTATAACTTGAAGTGAATCTTGAGGTAAGTATGAAATTATATTTTATTTTTTTATTTATAAAAACAAGTTTTTTAATTAATGTCTTAAAACCTAGTTAATATTTGTCTAGACACACGGTTCCTGACGATTTTATTGCAACCATTTAATAATTCAATTCAATTCAATTATTTATTATAATTAATCCATAATGTAATTAAATGGTAGGTGAACAAAAATACCGTTCATCTTAGACCCTGTTGGGCGCCGCAATTAGGAGAGAAGAAGACTATTTGTGCATTGTATTAAAACGTCAAATTAATTAATAAAAATTAAAAAGTATCAATTGGTATTATTGAGTCAATTAAGTGAGTTTTCGGTGAACCATCGAGGAGACGGGTCTGAGCAGCCGCTCAACTGCCGTCTCTCTCTAGATGTATGTGCTCCATCTTAGGCCACATCATCGCTTCACATCAGGCGAGATAGTGGCCAAACATAGACCTATTAAGAGTAAAGAAAAAAAATGTCAAAAAATTAATGTCAATATCATAACATAACAAGGTAAGTCACAACACATCTTGGCATCAAATAAGCGGTCAGGTAAGTCTGCATTAGCACATCCCCCTATGACCAGGAAAAAATATTTAGATACTCGATGGCCAAGTTACTTTTTTTTAACGCCCAACGATCACATACATAGATCCTGACCCCTAACTAGGATTTCCTGTATCTAGGGAACCAGGAAACTATGAGGACCATGATCCCACAACACCCAGACACGAAACAAATACCTGCGCTTTTTTTCTGTGCACAAACATTTGTCCCGTCGCGGGAATCGAACCCGCAACCTCAGTGGTGTATGAGATGTGAGCCAACCTCCCCAACCACTGCACCACATTGCATTGGAATGAAGACGCAGCGCAGTTTCAAACCCAGCTCACGAAGATGACGTACTTACTTTGACCCGTTACTTACGTTTGACCGCCCATTGTAACACTTCAGCTTTGAGTATTGTTTTGTAATTAATTTCCTATTGTTGTGTAACAATAAAGCGTTACCTAATCTAATCATACTAAATTTCATCAAAATCGGTTCGGTAGTTTTTGCGTGATAAAGTAACAAACATACATCCATACATTCATACAAACTTTCGCGTTTATAATATTAGTAGCATAGTAGGATTTATAGGATCCTATCTATAAATGTATTACTTGACTAATTAAATAAAGACAAATTAAATGCTAATGAATACTTAGGTTAATAAAAATACGGATGCCTGCAATATAAAATTAGTTAGTTAAAGTTATATGAGTAAAACCAAATAATATCTTGTATAAGCGACAAATCGGAGAAAAAAACGAAGGAACATCACGTATTTTCACAAATTCAAAGAGAACCCATAAAATTAATAGTGCGTCTAAAGAAATATCCGCCTATGGCGTAGTGCCAATGTGAACGCTGGCTGCATTCCCTACTAGCATTGAATATTTAATAATTGTTACAAATATGTAGAAGTGAGAGCGAGTGTGGCTCAGTGGGAGCTCGTGCGACTTTTTATCCGACGCACCCGAGTTCGAATCCCGCTGGCCCCGCACCACTGACTTTCTTAAGTTATGTGCGGATTTAACACTCTCTCTAAAAACGGTGAAGGAAAAACATCGTGAGGAAACCGGCATGTCCAAGAATTTTTTAACCTACAACAAAATAATAAGTATTATTAATATATTATAATATGATAATAATTAATATATATTAAATAATAATTAATAATAATTTGTATATATTTTTCTTATGATTTTTTATGTTTATAACTTTTATAACGTTATATACATTACATTTTTTTTGTATTTTTTTATGTAACTCAATGACGAGACGAGATGGTCGTTTGCCTGATGGAAGTAATAGTTAGTTTTTTTTGCTGATGGTAAGCAATACGCCAGCCCATAACAATAACAGCACCACCCAGAACTTTGTTTTGCAAAATCCTGCGCGGCGCTGCATTGCGCTCGTCATCCTGAGACAAGTAGCTTTTGAGTCTCGCAACGCCCAGTAATTTCGCTGGCTACAATGCCCTTCAAACCGAAACACAGTTATGCTTGCGCACTACTGTTTGGCGGCTGAATAACTGGCAAAGCGGTGGTACCCACCCAGACGGCCTCTCGCATACGAGAAACCTACCAGCAGTAAAATTTGTTCTCTAACGCGCACTTTACCCACTGCCATTTCGCGTTATGTTATGAAGTCTTATGCTCTGGCCACGTTTGTTATACCACATACAAAATAAAGCCATGCCGTCAGAACACATCAGTTATTTCAACAGACTGCCGTAACAGCGAAATACAAAAAAAGTTGCAGCGAAATAAATTCTATGCGTAAAAAATCTCCTAGGCGCTGATTTCCCATCAGCGAATGCTGGCAGAAAACTAAAATGTTCCCGCCATGCTCTAACAATAATTGTGTTACAGCTATATATAACAGTTATACCACAGAATACTGAGGGACAGAAGCATCACTCCGCAAAGAAATTTAAAAAAATATCGACTCTTGCTATAACGCAATAAAATTCAATTCAGTTCGCGTAGCGCTGCATACCTACCAGTCATATTAACCTACAGAGCGCCTCGCTTTCGCGAGCTCTTATATTTTCTAACCCGGCACGTGTAACGACGCGCGACCCGCCGTCGGTGTCCGGCTATGTACTTGTAGCGTCGTACACAGTGCAGAGTGCGCTAGGCCTGGTTATACAAAGAAAAAAGTATTGTTTATTCTGTGGTGGCAGGTCATTATTATTTTTTTTTTTTATATAAGCAACATAATGACGATAACTAAGGAGTGTAGTTGGGTCAATATGATGAGAAGAAACGAGCGCGCGGACAAGCCGGCGGCGGCGGCGGCGCTCAGTCATGTGTTAGTCCGCCAGCGTCATTCGCAACTAAGGAAGTAGTTATGGGGTTAGCGATACTGACAATATGTTGATTTATATGACGTTGAAATTAAATTAATCAGAATCGATTAAAACCAATCCTCCTAGAAAACAAATCGCCGTTATTTTAATAAATACCTGCTGCTCGTGCTACATGTCTACTATTATAAATTATTACAATCAAGCAAGCACAAAACGTTTGAATAAATAAACACGAAGAACGCTCGCCGCGCTATACGTAGGTACATTATGATACTTCTGTAAAGTTTTCATTGTTATTACCTAGTTAGTCTTTGAAAATAGATAAAAGTTTGCTAAAGAATTCTTCTTTTTGAATTCTGAATAAAGTCACTTGGTTTTGATAAAAATATATCAAACCTAAGTGAATAAACTATAAGTTGATATAATGAGTTTAAAATAATAATAAATTATAAAATGTTTATTATATTAGTTTGTGCATTATACATAGATGTAGGTGGGGTAAACTCCGAATTAAAATACTTGTTGAAAACAATTTGCAATTTGCAATTGTAATGGTTACGTGGCGCTTACCATCAGCTGAGCAACTTGCCCTTTTCATCATTCAATTAAATGATATAAAAAAATTGCAGTAACTTTATGTAGCTTGTTTCCATGTAACAATGTGATTGTGTGAAACAAACATATCTGCCTGTGTTTGAAATTCCAGTGGAGTGCTGATGTTTTTCTGATAAATTTGATAGTAGCTCTCTGTAAATCTCGGGGGATTGTTTACTCTGCATCAGTTTTTGTTACTTTATTCTGATGGAAACGTGTTTTGTTGAATACAGGAAGCAATATCTAAAATATTTTGTTTTCATAAAGTTCGAATGTGTGAATCTGTCTCCATTCTCATCCTAACTACATATACTAGTGGTAGGTCTCTCATACGGGAGACTTACCACTAGTATATGTAGTTAGGATGCGGAAGACCGTCTGGGTAGGTACCACAGCTTTGCCAGTTATTCTGTTGCCAAGCTGTAGTGTGCAAGCATTACTGTGTTCCGGTTTGAAGGGCATTGTAGACAGCATCGACGACGGCAGCAAAATTACTGGGCATATGAGACTGTCTCGGGGTGGCAAAGCAGTGCCAAGCAATTCTGGTTGGCTCTGCAATTGCTATAAAAAAAATGTGTTTATTTCAGATAATATACATGGGCAGGCGTGGCGCTTACCATCAGGCGAACGATTTGTTAGTTTCGTCACTCATTTCCATAAAATAAAAATACTTTCTGTGAGTTTCGTTATATATTTAGGAATTTTATTGTAAAAACGAACGCAATTGCCTATGAAAGATGATAGTTCCAAAGGTTAGCCGGAATTCTACGTAGACAGTGTAACTAGTGCGAATTTGTTGATTATAACAAAAAAAATCACTTCAAGCGTGATATGTCTTCGAAGTCCAAGGTAGAATATCGTATTTAGGTATATGATATTTATACTGGACTGCATTGTAGCAACACTGAACACAACGCAGAATTTTCCAAATCGGTTTATAAATGACGGAGTTCTGAGGTAACAAACATTAAAAAAACACACACGAAATCGAATAGAGAATTTCCTCCTTTTTTTGAAGTCAATTAAAAAACGAAAATAACCTTACCTACATCTGTTGCGTACAAACGAATGTTTTCACCAATGTACTGCTACCATTTTTCCGGGCGCCATTTTAACAGCATTGATAGTTCACCGGACTGTGCTGATAGGTATGAGCCGTGAGTACCCGGAATACGCTTAAATACTGAATCTGTTACGATACACCGATTTGTGTAACGCTTTTGTTTGTGCGCCTTTTATTGAGGTTCTAAAAATATATAGACTGTTATTAGGTACTGTTACTCTTTTGCCTTGTTACTGAAATTCAAAAAGAAGGGGATAGAATCAAATAGGGATCATATTCGATGATGTAGCAATTTTGGCTCAGTGGGAACTCGTGTTTGATTGATTGATTTATAACACTTTATTTTACGAAGCTCACGAACGTCGACTTCACCATCACGTGAACGTCAAGGCTATCCAGCTCCTCGACAACACAGACCTAGTGAGAAGACTAAAAAGGACAAAACCTTTTAAAAGTTAATTTAGTGCAGTGACAGTGTGTCGTAGTAAAGTTAGTGCTACCCGTAAAGAACACAAGAACATAGTGACTTCGCCTTAATAGAGACAATAAGAAAAGTTTTGATGGACATATTTTTAGTTTTACTCTACTTAGCAGTTTAAGTTAAATTCAAATTACTTATTAGCCTTATTAGGCTAGATTGTAATGTTGATGAAGTGTCATTTTGTGACGCGACATTACAAAAAAAAAAAAACTTTATTTTACACCAAAAACATAACAAGAACAAATAAACATAGAACTTAAAAACTTAATTAGTACAATGGGCGGTCTTATCGCTAATAAGCGATCTCTTCCAGACAACCTTTGGATGGAGAGGATTTGTGAAACGACAAAAGACGGTGGTGTACTTATATAATAATAACTACTTAGTAAAATCAAATAATATCATATGAGTATAATACATACATAGTATTATAATATATATATATATATATATGTATATATAAATACATAAATAATCGTCGTGATATGATCCTTCGAACCGGAGTTCGAATTTCGCTTGACCCTGATTTGACTTTCTTGTGCCATGTGCAAATTTAACACTTTCAAAATCAACACGAGGACAAATTTTTAAATTTTACAGACAAATTTGTGAAAAATATGATTGTGGTCGACAAAGCCCTTTTTATTTCGTCAATATAAAAAAAAACTCACCATTATCAAGACTTCTCAGGTAACAATATGCAAAAGTGTTGAACAAATATCCATCTCGACTGCAAACTTATACGAGCCTGTTGGCGTTTGGTACTTGAAGTCGTTTAATTACCTGCAACAATAACAATGCACTTGTATGAGACATCTTATATGTTATAGAGGGTTAAGGCGTATTTAAACTCACCATTATCAAGACTTCTCAGGTAACAATATGCAAAAGTGTTGAACAAATATCCATCTCGACTGCAAACTTATACGAGCCTGTTGGCGTTTGGTACTTGAAGTCGTTTAATTACCTGCAACAATAACAATGCACTTGTATGAGACATCTTATATGTTATAGAGGGTTAAGGCGTATTTAGACGGTGCATGTTTATTGCCGGTTAGTGGTACGTAACCGGCAATAAATACTAATCAATTTAATTTAATCTTTATTTCACGCAACATAAAAATAAGTAACAGATGTTATTTACTTATTCTTCGGCCCATATAAATATATGACGACGCGTTTGTTTTGATATTGAACGAAACAGGTGAAAAATAAGATTGAATGAATGGTTTTATTCAATCTTATTTTTCACCTGTTTCGTTTACAAAATTTGAGCTTTTATTTAATTTTACATCACTGTTAATCTGAGATTGAAATTTGATTAATTGACAGAGTAAGATGGTAATATGTTGATTTAATAGACACTCATTTGACTATTTCCAACCAGAGAGAACGCAGTCGTTCGAGTGGGGTTGCGAGCGGCGCCAACGATTAGTGGTGGGGAGAAGGCTTGGAGGCGCGTGCGCGCTAGTAGAAGGGCTCAGTCTGTGAACAGTTGTGGCGTTGTGCGCACGCTCGCAAATCCACTATCTCTGTGTTGTTTTATGCTATTGAGATACGTAATGAAGTGGAGTTTTATAATAGTGAAGTGAATATTTCTTAGTGAAGTCTTGTGAAATTACAATACATAATTTGTTAAAATAAATACGGCTTTCGTATTTCATACTCGATTTCCCACATCTTGATACCCATGATGACGAGTGAACGTGATGGAGAGCTCGGCGATCCGACATATATAACTTAGAACTAACATACATGCAATTTATATTAAAATATTTATGTGACACGTTTTGTCGGCGACGTGTGACGCAACTTCGCGGTGTCAGCGGTGACGCTTGCAGCCGTCTTCTGAATCGTCGAAACATGACACCCTTTGGCCAGAATTCCTCATTCAAGTAGGTTGACAGATATTCAGTGGGAACTTGCAACACAAATTAATTAAAATTCACGTTGTGGTGCAACTCCAACCGCACGACCCTCAGAGGAGCATACGTCTTCTTCACGATGGAGAAGTGTAGAAGAGACACGTAGAGTAGCATCGTGGGAATCGTCGGGCACAGCAGATGGCTCGGTCCGGTCGGTGCGGTGCCGGCAGTGCCGCACTTGTTCTGGCTTTGACGAGTGGGCTTATTTTTTCTTTCCACTTTGATGAAACCCTCCTCGTCACACTGATTCGTTAGAGCTGGAGCCACAGGTGCACCCTTAGGAACAGGTGCACCGCGACTCTGCTTTCCCGCATTGGACCGCTCTGCAGGGCGATCATGTATCTTTTATGTCAATCAATTTCAATAAGAAAAGAGTTTCGATGATAGTTTTGCGATCACGTAACCCGTTCGTTGCAATCAAACGTCAACAAAAGCTCCATTGAAATAAAAATAAGTTTTGAAAAACAAAGTTTACATCTATTTATAAACTATAGACAAAAGAGCCATATTACACAGTAAAATTGAATTGATAGGGTGCGACATATACATAACGATTCATAGCACAATATCGCTTTGTAAATTTGTCGGGTTACTTTCGAAGTTATCGATGGAGCACATTAAAATAGAGACATAAAAAGTTACGTGATCGCATTTTATCGATTGAATTAAATTTCATTTTCACATAGGTTCGCAACATGTGAAGCTTGCAACAGACTTACGTGATCCCCTGCTGGTTTTAGTAGTGAGGCGGCGCAACAACCCAGGCGGTGAATAGTATGCAATTGTTAAGTCGCGTTGTTTAGACTGCATTTCAATTGCTGTCTTTAAGAATAAACCGGCACCAATTTGCTTCATTTATAAGGCGTTTAAAATAAATAGGTGTACGTAGTATTACGGATGGTGTAGTACGGAGTATAGTAGTAGTACATAATTGCTGGGTCATTAATTATTTATTAGGCTACGTTATAGTGTTTCCATAATGGAAAAATATTTTGTATTCATATACGTTTTTAAACTAACATGGTCACTGACACTAGAATTTGATTTAGAAACTGGATATTTACCATGTATTTGTTTTGTTTTGAGTTCTAGATATTTCGGCACTGTTACAAGCACCATGATCACGACGATACTAAAGTTTTTGCGGGTGAATTTTTAATGTTATAACGGGCAGACATATCTATCTACCCGCTTCCTCACTCGTTTTTTGCGCGCGTCACAATTACTAACTTCGCCTTTGTCACTCTTAACTCGATTTGTTTCTCGACACACAACACTCACTGTATCCGCTCGCGAGGTTTCAGTTCTTTTTATGTTTTTACATAAACGCACCACTGGATAAAATACATGGTAAATATCCCGTTTCTAAATCATATTTTGTATTCATAACAAACAGCAGCAACTGCATCTGTAACACTAGAAGCATTGCCGATATGCCCGATATCCCACGGCATGATTTCTAACTCTATCTGTTTTTAGGGTTCCGTACCTCAAAAGGATAAAAGGATTATCACTAGGATCACTTCGTTATGCGTCTGTCTGTTTGTCTGTTAAGACCACTCGTGACTTGTATAAAATGTATGTTCATATAAATGACCGGTATATGTATTTTTCCCTCAGGAACCTATCAGCATATCTCTCAGTTGTTATAAATAAACCACGGACCTTTTTGGGTAGAATGATACCGGTATCTATTTCAATTTTACATCTGTTTTAGCGTTCTAATTAAACCAAAATAAAGCTGAAAGGGTTGAAGGTGACGATGTAAGAAGTAGGTGGTGAAGGTCACTATGAAGTTTTTGTTTCATAATCATCATCATCAGCCAATCAGACACGGGCCTTCTCTCATAGAGAGAGTATGGGCCATAGTCCACCACGCTGGCTCAGTGTGGGTTGGTGGATGTCACATGTACTTGATTTTTTGTGATTACTTTTTGGACATGCCGGTTTCCTCACGACGTTTTTCTTCGCCGTTTTTAAAGCGAGTGTTAAATCCGCAGATAACTTAACAAAATCTGTTGTGCGGGGCCAGCGGGTTCGAACTCGGGTGCGTCGGATTGAAAGTCAACGTGCTCCCACTGAGCCACACCCGCTCTAGTTTTTGGTTATTTCAGTTTAAATGTTGAATAACATTTAAGCTTGCATAAAACATTAATATTCATTAAGATAACACGCTGTTGTATTAATGTGTCACACTATGATTCAACACGATTTTAAAATAGATTACTGTTTTTGTTATAAATTGAATTTAAAATATTTGTTCCGACACCTAGCGATAGAGTATTGTATGTGATAATAGGGAATATGCAGTTGTGTTGTCGAAAAATCTGGAAATTACTTTTTACGATAGATTACTCCTGTAAACATTTAATAGTGATAAATATTTTAATATATTTTTGGTGAAACGGAACGTAATTGCAAAACACTTGAGTGCGTGCAACCACATTTTGACGTCACACGCAAATGGCACGTTTATGTTGATTTAAATTGATTTAAATTTTCATTTAATTATTGTATTGACGAATGGTGCCGTAAGATTTTAAAACATTTTTTTCTTTACAAATATTTTTTTCTTTAATAGTATGTAATAATGAATCGATTCATGCATTAAAAAAATACATGCATATTCCTTATTCAATGCATTAGCGCATACTGAGCCTGTAAGTAATTTAAATACAATAAAAAAAATTATTATCTTTAAATTAATACTTTTATATACCATGGCATTGATATAATAATTGTTTCAAATTCAAATTTAAATGTTAACATTTTAGCGCGTTAGGCATTGGAGATACCGGAATTTAAAAATTAATCAATCCCTGAACAATACACAAAGTTATTTCAAGCTTTCGACGCAATGTTTTGTTACGTTTTTCGTACGAGTTTGTTTGTCAATGGAAATGTGCAATGTAATGGAAACTGATTGAAAACGGATCTGTTTGTTGTTTTAATGTATGAACTGATGAATGTGTTTGTATAACCTATATAAAACGAACCTGTTTATGTTTTATTCGCTTACAAAGCTTTGTTATTATTTTGCATTCACTTGTTTCTAGCTATATAACCGCATTTTCCTAAAAATATACATAAAATAGTGCAAGCACCGTACTGTAAAAACCTGGTAAAAATAGTACTTACCAAAAGCTTCTAACATGACCTAACGACTGTTGTCGTAAGACATTGTGCATTACAAAGCAACGTAGCTCAGATGTGAATACCACACAAATGGTCACCCATCCAGTGGTGACCGCAGCGAACGTTGCATCAACTAGTAACTTTGTTACGAATGGCTAAGCGAGCTACGCTACGAGCGCTACTGCTTGTCTGCTATTCATACCATAGTCTATGCAAGCATCTATAGATAATTATATGGGTCAAAACACACCACGCTGCTGGCCTAGGCCTGAGGATAATCTTCCAGTTATCATTCAAAACGAATTCCATAAAGTTTTGACAGAAACGGCTATATTTCAATCGTCCATTGTTTACTCTGGAAGTTATAAAGCCGTATTTTCATACAGATAAGGGGAAGTGCAGGATAAGCTTCCTAATTGAATAGGAGTAAATCCCCTTTCCGCTCCAGTGAACTTTGAGGAGTTACAGATTTTCAGAATAATTATTATAAGCTAAACGCCCCTTGATGAACATTTATAGACTGTTGAGCTTATGTTTCAAGTCATGTTTAAACTGTAATATGTAAACCGTAGTTAATGACTTTTACATCTGTGAAAACACTGCCAGCGAAATTATGAGCGCAATGCAGTAATACGCAGTGCTTTTTATGGCATTAAAACTTGTGAGTGGCACTGCAATCAATATCAATCAATCAATCCATCAAATCATTTATTTCAGAATAATATCCTTATATGGTTAGCAAAGAACTTATAATTATGTTAGTAGGTAACTTGTATTTCTGTTATTATATTAGTGGTAATATTATTAATAACTAAAATTGCATTATATATACATTTTATTATTAATTATTAATCATCAAAATTATCAAATCACAATTTTTATTACTGAAAAAAATAACAATGTCCACGTGAAGTAATTCTACTACATACATTATTTATTTATTTATTTTCAGTTATGGACAGGCGTGGCGCTTACCATCAAGCGAACGACTTGCTCGTCTCATCATTCAGATCCATAAAAAAATCATGAAGGTCGCTCCAGTATTTAAGATAATTATTGCGATTAAAAAGAACTAACTACCTTTCAATAAGGTAAAAAATATAAAATATTATATTCGCTCAGCATCTTTTGATATATTATCATCAATTCAATTTAATTCATCTTCAATGATGTGCTTTGGATTATCTTACTTAATATCTCAGCTTAATTAAATTTTGAACTTAAAACAATATAACTATAATGGTTGTAGTCATTATGCTCATATTAGCATTAAGGTATTGGTGCACTTATGAATGTATAACATCATTTACGTCTAATTAAGTTATGTTTTAATTATGGTAATCTATAATTTGCCTTATTTGTATAACATGTACATCTATTTCTGATGCTATTTTTGTAACGCTGTTGATTGCCTCAATAAATAAATAAAAAAATAAAAATATTGTTTTACTCTGAATAGTAACAGTTTTTATATGCATGTAAAATATATTTTCTATTGTTTACTTTTAGAGTAATAAAGCCGTATCTCCATACAGATAAAAGCGGAACTGCAGGATAAACTTTCTAATTGAATAGGAATCATTCCGTCCTTCACTTCAGTGAACATTGTGGGATTAACTCCCGTATTCATCTTAACACCACTTGAAGGTTTTTCATATAAGTGAATTAGGCCGATTTTTAATCCACTCAACGTATTTTAAGTTTTTTCTAAACATTCGATCTCTTTATTTAAAGCATGATCGTTCTTAAAAAAAATCCTTTACTTCAGGTTTTTTTTTTACGCCCAACGATCCATGCTTCTAACTAGAATCTTAAAATCAAAATCAATCAAAATCAAAATCTCTTTAATCATTTTGGCATCACAGACGCACTTATAAACGTCAAATTATCACAATGACTCTACCACCGTATCGGAAAAAGTACCACTACTCAGAAGATACGGCAAGAAACTGAGGGGCATTTTTATTTGGAGATTTTGTTAAATTTTTTTGGGATTTTACAATGTTATGTTTCTTATGTACCAGTTGATTACTTTGCAGAAGTGGAATGTTCCAAGCATCTTTGTCTTCTATGTAATTACGAACAGTGTAGTATGCTTTTCTCATTAGAACATTCTTAACGCGTAATTTGAATTTACTTTCTGTGAGCTCCGTTATACACTTTGGAATTTTATTATAAAAACGTACGCAGTTGCCCATAAAGGACTTATTCGTTTTAGTCAGTCTATACCTAGGTACAACAATCCTATCCTTATTTCTAGTGTTAATGTTATGATGGTCACTATTTACTTTGAATTTTTGGAAGTTAGTTCTTAGACTCTCTCTTAGACTCGAATTAGAGTCCCTGTCGAGAACCAGGAACTACGAGTACCACGGTCCCACAACACCCAGACAAGAAACAAATGCTTGCGCTTTTTTTTGCTGTGCTCAAACATTTGTCCCATCACGGGAATCGAACCCGCAACCTCAGTGGTGTATGAGAATTGAGCCAACCTGCCCAACCACTACACCACAGAGGGTGATATGTTTCGTAGAAGTAAATTGAAAGGCTTGACAAGGTTTGAAGTGACAAATGCCAAAGTATTCTTAATACTCAAGCTGGTTTGCCAGCACGTTTGAGAAATTCCTTTACCTCGAATGAGATCGAGTCGAGGAAACGCGTAGAATACCGGCAAAACTTCCGGAGATTAAAACTTGGCGGTATTTACCGGGACTGAGTTTAATCGCCGAATCTATGGATCATGGCAAAAAGTTACTTTAAGCTTTTGTTTTAGAATTTTGGGCCTTCAGGGTGATCAATTTAAAGCATCGATAAGGATCACCCACGCCGAGTTTTAGATAACTGCTTTATACTCAAAATATTTTAACTTTAAGGACTTTTTTTTAACTTTAAGCGTAATTTTCGAAAAAAACCTTTTTAAAAGGACTTTTTAGAGATGGAACGATTATTTTTGATTTATTATTTAAGTATGCATTTTAAAGTACGTAGGTACCGACTGGGAGCATCAATGAATCGATGAATAAATATGTCAAAACTAGCGCATATTTTACCCGTGGTAGGTGTCTCGTATGCGGGAGACCATCTGGGTAGGTAACAGCGCTTTGCCAGTTATTCTGCTGCCAAGTAGTAATGTGCAAGCGTTACTGTGTTCCAGTTTGAAGGGCATTGTAACTAGCAAAATTACTGGGCATACCTTTTTTGTACTGTTTATTAGCTTGCGTTTAGCTTGCGTTTTCCCATATGAGACTTAACATCTGATCTCGGGGTGATGAGCGCAATGCAGTGCTACGTGCTACGCAGTGCTGTTTTGGTTTTAAAAGTTTAAATAGCACTGTTATAGTTATGGGCAGGCGTGGCGCTTGACATAAAAAAAGAGAATGTTAAAACTAGAACATATTTTTATCTTGATAAATATTCTGTCCAAATTACCTTTGATACAAGTAACACGTAAGCTCTCGGTCAAGGAAACCTCCTATCATATTAATATAACATCATAATGTATCTAAAATGCCGGTGGCATCATGTACCTTGTTCAATTATAACGAAGCTGAATACATTTTGACCTTTATTAATTGAGGTCATTATTAGCTTGCAATATACATAATAAAAAAATATCGCGTTAATGATAAATATAGTAGGAGTAAATCGCGAATAGAGCGAGTGTGGCTCAGTGAGAGCATGTGCAGCTTCCGATTCAACGCACTCGAGTTCAAATCCCGTTGGCCCCGCACCACTGAATTTCTTAAGTTATTTGCGGATTTAACACTCGCTCTAAAAACGGTGAAGGAAAACGTCATGTCTAAGAATTTATCACAAAAATTCAAGCACATGTGACATCCACCAACTCGCATTGGACCAGCGTGGTGGGATTATGGTCCATACTCTCTCTATGAGAGAAGGGATATCTCAATAGGAACGTGACGGGCTGATGATGATAATAAAGTAATTGCGAATAATCGAAATAATACGAGAATATTATTAAAGAAACATTAGTAACAAATAAATAACGACCGGCACGCCAATGTTGTGAACAAATTCACAAGCCATACCATTGTTTAACAAGACGGTAAAAGCTTATCTTGTACGATCCACAACACAAGATAACCATTTCCGTCTTAATTTACGAGAAAAAGTAAACAAATAACGCTTTCAACGTTAATTACCCTAAATACCTCTAAGCACTCCATTAAATAATTAGAAAAAACGCCCTTCCCGCCCTAAAAGAAATCCTTACCTTCAAAGGGCACTGATTATTTCCCCCCTCTATGAGTACCGAGAAAACAATAAAAAGAAAATCGAGGTCGGGGGTCAAATAAAAGTGGTCATAAAAAGTTCCTGAGCTCTAACCGTTATTGCTTGAGCTCTCGGAATCGCCGATGGACCGACCGCTCTAGAAAGAAATTCCTTTGGATCTAAACGAGCCTCTCAGCTAGAGATTAATTTCTTCTATTTTTGTTAATTAAAGTCTGAGGTATTTAAGATACTGTTGATGAGTTAATAGCGAGTGCCTTCAGGCGAAATGCTTGGTTATTTTTAGCTAATTTATGTGAGTTAATAAAAATATAGGCAGGCATATTTCGTCAAGCTTTTATGCCAAATTTCAAGGACATGTGACATCTGCCAACCCGGACTGGGCCAGCGTGATGGATTATGTCCCATACTCTCTCTTCTAGGGCAGGCTCCATTCTCAGCAGTGGGAACGTAATGGGCTGATGATGATGAATGCCAAACGTTTTAGAGGTGACTTTTGGAAAAAAACAAGGGCATCCGAATTTTTGTTCTACTACAAACAATGCAGAATTATTATTATAGCGATCTTGTTAAAATTTATCTAAGTCTATCTTTAGGGAATGTTCATATTGGTGATTTTAGGATACACATTAAAAATAGGACTTGCCATTGTTCACCTCGGTGATTTGATTCCAAGGTGAAGAAGGTCTCAGGTGATGAGCGCAATGCAGTGCTAAAGTTAAAAGTTTTGGGTGGCACTGCAGTTGTTATAGGCAGGCGTGGCGCATACCATCAGGTGAACGAATTGCTCGTCTCATTAATAAGTTCCATAAAAAAGTACATTAGCTATTTTTACGCCGCGCATTTCATATTCAAACGATAGCGCCATCTTTGATGTCAGCCTCATTACCATGATAAAAGTATATTCTCAAAAAGTACGCACACACTTCAAAGGCTCGTGTGATACAGGTCAAAAAAGTGCCTGTGTCTGAAACAGGGCACCAGCCAAGTGCAAGTGGAACTCGCTTAGTCAGGGTTCTGTTAAGTTTTCAAAAGTTTTAGTATCTTTTAGTACCTATCGGAATTACAATTATCGTGATATGCCAAGGGTAACCTCGATTTGTGAAGGCCACAAGCCACCTGTGACCTGTGACGTTATCATTTTTCGGCCAAAAATATAATCTATGTTATTCCAAGACCTTAGGATAGACAGACAAATTGATATAACGTTTATTTATCTTTTCGACTCACATGTACATTCACTGTAAGACACCATAATAATATTATTTTAGAAAAAAACAAAAACCGACTTCAATGTATCTTTGAAATTCAAGGTCAAATATCGATGAAATTTATATGGGACTACTTCGTAGCTGTAGGAACGCAAAAATAATTTTCCAGATCGGTTCATAAATGACGGAGTTTTGAGGTAACAAACATAAAAAAACAATCGAACAGAGAACCTTCTCCTTTTTTGAAGTCGGCTAAAAATACTACTACCAACTACGTACTGTTGTGTGGCACCTCTTGGTTGCTATAAAAAAAACAACTTTTAGGCACACACAAACATTTATTTTTGTTTCCACCTTTTTTAACACACACGGACTACTTCCCGCACTTCACAGTATAAGAAAATAGTTTTGCAGCTATTCTACCTGACTGCTTATTCCAGGCTGACCGGCAGGCCTAGGGCCAGGTAGGGCCGTAGTCAGGTCGCTTGGAGCGATTAAGGAATAAGCCTTGAATACTAAAATTTTTCCAGTTTATATAGGGATGCATATTGCTGACAGCGATTTAATTAGTGTTGGGGGTTCGCCCCTAGGTCAGCAATATTGCGATGTGTAACAGTACGTACTATGCCCAAACATACTTCTTACACAAATTCACATACACTGTTAAATAGTCACAGACACTAGGTAGGTACTACGCGAGCTATATACCTACCTACTTCACACAATAATTTAGGCACAGTACTATAAACTAATATATATTCCTATATCCAAATTTCATTCAATCCAAAATTCATCCGTCGTTATGAAGTTATGTGGTGACAAACACACAGACCCCCTAACACACGCACCCTCACACCCTCTCTTCCTCTCTCTCTCACACACACACACAGACTTTTGGATTTAAAATATAACTAGAGAAGTAAGATATGACAATTTTACTTGCTTGTGTCAGTCAGAACGATGAGTGACAGCATAATATTCAATTACAACTCAATTCAATTTATTTAACCAAAAGCAATGTAATACAATATATCTTGCTGTGGCCTGCGGCTCCACCCACGGTTTCCCGGGATAAAAAGTAGCCTATGTACTATTCCAAGTCCTAAAGTACCTACTTACAAAATTTCATCAAAATCGGTTCGATAGTTTTTGCGTGAAAGAGTAACAAACATCCATAAATACACACTTTCGCGTTTATAATATTACTAAGGACTTACATTAATAAGGATATTATAGCATCATATCATCACATCACTTCTACCATAAAATACTAAGGGACAGAAGCATCACTCCGCAAAGAAATTTAAACAAATAGCGACTCTTGGTATGACGCAATAAAATTCATTTCAGCTCGCGTAGCCGGCTATGTGCATGTAGCTTCGTACCTACAGTGCCTAGGGCTGATTCTACTAAAACATCTAACTATTAAGTAGGTACATTCTTAATCAGGGCTCCAATGTCCTTTTGAGTACTGAACTCTCAGAATGTATACCTTGACATGTGGATATTGTGGATAGCGAGCGAATGGGTTCTCTTTAATATTATTTTTCGAACATAAGTTACATAATAATCCTAAACGTGGGTAAAAGGTAGAGTATTTATGTTGGGTCGGGATAATTTCGTTTCAATAAATGTATCTTTTATCGAGGTCTTTTACTGATACTTTAATCTGACTCAATAAATTTAATCTGCGATTTTAGTTATGTAATTTTTTTTTCTGAGTACCTATTACACTCACTTTCATATTTTTGTTATTAAATGCGAACGGGGGTGCGTGGTTGTGTGTATCAGGGTGTGTGTGTTTTTGTACGGAATGAACTCACAGATTATATTATGTTTAATAATTTACATTATAATTATAGATCACAGTAATCTAATTTATGAGATTTCGTATCTAATGTCTTGGGATGAGGAGCGCAATGTAGTGCTAAGCAGTGCTTTTTATGCCATAAAAGTTTTGGGTGCAATTATTAAGGGCAGGCGTGACGCTTACCATCAGGCAAATTACTTGCTCGTCTCATAATTCAGTTCCATTAAAAAAGAAGCCTGTCTTGGGAAGAAAAAGGCGCACAGCAATATCAAAGCGAAACCCTTACCTGTTTCAGAACCTTGAATTAAAAAACGTACAATCATCCCTTCCCACCAGGTGGAGCTAAGGTCAAACAAATCTAAGAGCCTAAGCAATTTGGCGACCGAGCAATGCAAAGAGAACCGCCAAAATCGAGTTTCACTTGCCCTCAGCCCTGTAAGATTTCAGAACTCCGACATTTTTCATAATTCCGCCGTCCGGTGGTCGGACCCACCATAATTTACTTTTGTTTCAATTGTTACGAGTTTTTGAAGAAAAAAAAGATTTATTTGAAGGTTTCCTACCGGCCCTTTGTTACCGACGGCTGCCACGGTTTGATGAGATTTCTTCCCTTTTTTGTGTATCCATCTTGCGGGCTTCGAAGAATTTGTAACATTACATTTTAGTACACCCTGTAGGTCAGGCGAGTTTGGCTCTTACGATACAATACAATACAATACAATACAATAACACTTTATTGCACACCAAATATCATAAACACCATAATGAAAAATAAAATAAATCACAAAATACATCGTAGTTTCGACGTACAATGAGCGGCCTTATCGCTTAGAGCTATTTCTTCCTTTGGATGGATAGAACAGGTATAAGGTCTAATGCCGTTTTGGTGGTGTACATAATAAACAAATATAAACAAGTAACTTATATAAATAGTAAGTGCATACGAAAAAGAAGCATACAAATAAAAATAAATATACATATGTGTATCTATAAATATGCAGAAATATACATAAATAAAATATTAGTATATATAGTATAATATATATTAATAAAGTATTAATATAAGTTATAAACTTAACTACTTAAATAAATGCCCTTCAAACTGGAACACAGTAATGCTTGCACACTGCTTGGCGGCCGAATAACTGGCAAAGTGGTGGTACTGACCCAGACGGCCTCTCGCATACAAAAGACCTACTACGTAGTTTATAGTTTATAAGGAATTCCATATTAGAGCTTTTTATCGACCTGTACAGCGGTTGACTTGTGACAATGAAAAAACTGCTTCTAGATTCAGATCAGTCGTTTCTATTGAAATTCGAGTACAATGGGCTCTTTTCTTCGCAGCCTTATTTAGAACGTTTATTTCAAATCGGTAAATTGCAATAGATTCTTCAGATACTTAGATGTTAATGGTTATGGCGACTCAAGGTGTACTTTTAAACGGTGTCGCTCTGAACTTCGACAGTTTTTTATTTCGACACGACACTTATTTTGAAAAATATAGTTTGACAAGTCATTGTTTCGACTGAACATGTTTGACAACAATTTGACAAGTATTAATTCGACAGAAAATACTTTGACAAAACAAATGGCCTCAAAGACTAGGTTATGTTGGAGCAGTGATCACACATCGCGCAAGCCAAGCGAGCGAAGCGAGTGTGCCGCGGTAGCGTCCGGCGAAGCGCCAGAAAGTAAATTGAATGTTTGTACAAAGTATGGGCAACTGCGTACGTTTTTATAATAAAATTCCAAAATGTGTAACGGAGCTCACAGAAAGTAAATTCAAATTACGCATTAAGAATGTTCTAATGAAAAAAGCATACAACACTGTTCGTAATCACATAGAAGACAAAGATGCTTGGAACATTCCACTTCTGCAAAGTAACCAACTGGTACATAAGAAACATAACATTGTAAAACCCCAAAAAATTGTAACAAAATCTCTAAAAAAAATGCCCCTCTGTTTCTTGCCGTATCTTCTGAGTAGTGGTTCTATTTCCGATACTGTGGTAGAGTCATTGTGAAAATTTGACGTTCATAAGTGCGTCTGTGATGCCAAACTGATTAAAGAGATTATGATTTTGATTTTGAGTATTTTCTGTCGAACTATAATACTTGTCGACTATATATAATAGTTATTTGAACACATGCACATAAAATTTTCCATTTATCCTAAAATTTGCTAAATAAATTTGGAAAAATAAATATATCTGGTAATTTTTTTTGTTACTTAAATAAATACACCCAACGATTAAAGACATATACATATTTCTTAGCTTCTTAATAGGATTCCGTGTGTCTAGGGAACCAGGAAACGATAACATTGCCCCCAAAACTCCCAGACATGAAACAAATGCTTTTGCTTATTTTCTGTGAACAAACATTTGTCCAATAGCGGGAATCAAACCTGCAATATTTGCAGTATATGGGACTTGAGCTGACCTGCTCAACAACTACACAGAGGCAGTCAAGAATATGAGCAAAATATTATTTTTTTAATATTCACACTTAGTATCATCATCCGGAAAATTGTGGAAGCGGGGGAAATCGCAAGTTGCAGCTAGTATCATAAAATATTGTTTTCTCATATTCTGTTTCATGTTGGTGCCAGTTATCTTCGATCTATTTGAATTTATAGTATTTTGTCGCTCTTTATGAAAATCCTATATTTTTAACAAAAAACGGTTTGCACTATTTTTCGCGGAAAAAGTGTCGATAGAAGCGAGATATCTTTTATAAAATTCGTTTGCCAATTTATTTCATGCTAAATTTTTATTAAGAAAATAATAAACCAGCGCAATAAATGTACAAAATATGTATTATGTACTTACAAAAGTTAATATTTAGCCCTACTAATATTATAAATGCGAAAGTTTGTGAGGATGGATGGATGGATCAATGACTCAATCACGCAAAAACTAGTCAAAGTCAAAATCTCTTTATTAATTTTTGGCATCTCATACGCACTTATGAACGTCAAATTATCACAATGACTCTACCACCGTTTCGGAAAAAGAACCACTACTCAGAAGATACGGCAAGAAACTGAGGGACATTTTTTTAGAGATTTTGTTACAATTTTTTGGGTTTCTACAATGTTATGTTTCTTATGTACCAGTTGGCTACTTTGCAGAAGTGGAATGTTCCAAGCATCTTTGTCTTCTATGTGAGTACGAACAGTATACTATGCTTTTCTCATTAGAACAGTCTTAACGCGTAATTTGAATTTACTTAGTGATCGGATTTCGATGAAATTTCGTACGGAAAAAAGATATAAGCTACTTTTTATCCCGGGAAACCGCGAGTGTAACCGCGAGCGCAGATAACACACAAACAGTAATAATAGGTATTGTACAATATAAATAGATAGATAGATAGATAAACACTTTATTGTTAAAAAACCTTAAATATAGGTACATGAAAAACAAGTAAATTTCACAGTAATCAGCATAACAATAGACGGTCTTATCGCTCAAATCGATCTCTTCCAGACAAACTTTGAACAGAAAGGACTAACATAATTTGGAAGGACGGACGAATATATGTTCCATTACCGCAAAAATTTTGTGACGTCTGTATTACAAAACGTAAGTAATTAATTATAAATACCTATTCATTATAATGTCATAACTAGTGCAATGTTAAAAGTAGAAAATATTAATCAATCTGTATTAGAATACTAAAAATTCAACTAATTTTTCAAAGCTGTAGGACGTCTGCTCGATTAACCAACGTCTTAAGCGTCCTTTAAAACGGCTTACACTAGGTGCTGCGATCACGTTCTTGGACAGTTTATTATAAATTGTTGGACCCATGACACAGGTTTTTTTTTATATGTCTAATAGGCAAACAAATAGACGACCCGCCTGGATGGTAAGCGGTTACCGTCACCTATGAACACCTGCAACACCCGGGGCATTACTGGCGTGTTGCCTACCTTTAAGGACCCTTTTCACCCTTCTTTTAAGTACCCCACGTTAAACCTCGGGCGGTAGCCAATTCCATAAATAAAAAATAAATACATTATAAAGGATTTTGTCAAAAGGTATCCTCGGAATGAGAACTTCCTCACCTTTGAATTTTCCTATCATTATCGTAGCGTAAATTACATTGTTCATTAATTTTCTAACCACTAAACGCGTACCGTTGCACAGTTTTGGTTGGTTTATGTTTCGAAGCATGATTACTACGGAGCCAACCTTTAGGCGTAAATTGTGAGGTGGTAAGCCAGGCACGTCCAAAGAGTTTAAAAATTCAATTGGATAGTTGGTGGCTTCATCTTCATTTGTGACGCAGTCAATAGATTTGAATGAATGCATTGTTCCAATGATCTTATTTTGAATTATGTAGTTTAGGTCATCTACATCTTTATTCTTATCCGCTAAAATTGCTCGCTCACTCAACCATTCATTATTTTTGTAGTTAGAAATAATTTCTGGAAATACATTGTTGATAAGTTCGTCTTTTGATGAGACAAAATTACAGAAATTATTTGGAAATGATATTAATCCGCTCGATTCATCGACAGGTACTTGACCATTACCGATAGTCAGCAATTGCTCCGAGAAATCTTCAGCAGATGTATCATTAAGCAATGTAACTCTCATGTTTGTTGTCAGTTGCAGTTTCTTCACATAGCGCCATAGATTTGACGATTTGAGGCAAGCGTTTATTTCGTCGGCAGCCGTAGATCTTGGAATTACTGGCAGTATTTGGCGGAAATCGCCAGACAGTAAAATCATTGCTCCTCCAAAACATCTCGAGTCATTGCGTAAATCTTTTAATGTTCGGTTAAGTGCTTCTAATACACGTTTATGCGCCATTGTGCACTCGTCCCAGATGATGATTTTCGATATCGCTAAAACTTTGCCCATTGCTGAGTGTTTTGCAATATTACATTAACCATTTTTTTAATAAGCATTATTTTAAATCAGTGTGACGTCATCTGGAAACAACCATTGTATTTTTGGGTATTTGCAAGAAAGTGGCGTGATTCTTGTGTTTCGCCACAAAGCAATGAATACAATGGCTCAGGTGGCGGAGTCAACAATGGCAATTTCACTTTACCATTATGGCAGCATAATCCAGGGGTTTCTCCGGAAAACTTTAATGCACCACATTTTTTTCGTTTTGTTATTCCAAGTCTGATTCTTTTTTGTTATACCAAGTTTTATAATGACTGACGTTTCATGTCAAGTCACACGGGAAAGCTGATAAAAATTAAAAAAAAAAAAAAAAAAATTAAATAAAAAGTAAATAGATAAAAAGTATCCTATATCCTTCTCCTGGCTCTAAACTACCTCCCTGCCAATTTTCAGCTAAATATGTTCAGCCGTTCTTGATTTATAAGTGGAGTAACTAACACGACTTTCTTTTATATATATAGATATTATAATGTAACTTTGCTTATTAAGTCGCCATTGCGTGCTAATGAATGGATTTAGAATGCATTGTCATCGAGTTGTGAGCTACCCTGAAAGTTTCAGCCGGATAGCTAATTGGGAAGTGCTCGAAATTTGAGTTGAAAGATTCCACCCGGAACGACAGACAGATAGACAGACAGATAAACAAGAAAGTGACTTAATAAAAACGTGGTAACAAAGTTGCTATATATATGTATATAGAGATTTTTCTCCCTTGACGGTATCTGGAGGGGGGTGATGTGGGCTACTCAGCTTGCTATATTGTCGATGTCGATACTTTTGAAATCATCAAATTCACCACAACTTTCCTGCTTATATTCTTCCATTAATAATAATAATAATAATATAATTTATTTACCAAAAAATTTCAAATAACATTTTTAAACAACATACTGGCCTCAATAATTATACAAACACAACAGTTTACACAAGCAGTTGTTGAACCTCAGATGCCTAAGCTAGGCGTATGCCTGTAATATAGGCATCTGCGCTTCCCCTTGAATTTAAACAATATATTTATAATGTTTGTATTATCATAGAAAGTAAATTAATGTTTCATATAAAGTTTACATTACGACTTCCCATCAATTTTTTCAAATTCTCCTGCTTCAGAAACTAATTAACTTTCTGTGCCTTCTACTTAAAAATACTAGAAATGTATAAGGATTTGGCGGGGCGGCTGGTGGAGTCCACACGTGACCAAAATGCTAGCCTGTATTTTGCCCAAAGAATCAGACTCACTATTCAGCGAGGCAACGTCGCCAGCATTTTGGGCACGTTGCCGGACGACGGATATCGGTTGAATTATCTGTAGGCCATTCAGTTGACTCAACCGATACCCGCATGTACATGTATAGTATTTAATATCTTTTAGTTTAGTTTTTAAATTATTTAGCCTTTTGGTTTGTTTGTTTTTCTGTTGAAAAGTGTCAATAAATATTCGTTACTTAAAACATTTGGTATGATACTCTTCTGAGTAGATTATAAACCTTTATTTGAGTTGGATCTTTTCTTTCTTAAAACTACTACAAGACCAGCGTCTACTCTTATACCCTTCAAATCGGAACACAGCATTTTTGTACTACTGCTTGGCGGTTGAGTATGGCAAGGATTTGATATTATTTATGGACTTTGCAGAAGATACTTACAGGGATATTTTTAGCATCTGACAGAAGCAGACTATTTAAGAAGAAGAAGAAGAAGAAGAAGCAGATTATTTATATATAAATATGAATGTAACGTTTACGTTTCTACGTAACAGCACTTCTAAATCGCCTCGAAAGGTCTTCATTAAAAAGGGCCCAAGCCACTTTTACGAGACAAACAATAGGGTGCCGAGGGTGTTGTTATATCGTATTTTGACTCGCTAATTATGTTTGCCGACGTGTCCTCATGTGTGGTTTATTTTCTACGTTTACTGTTATTTTTTGACGTAATGGAGGCGTTGACCTGACTGACCTCTAGCTTTTTGGAGATAAGGTATGCGTTAAAAACTGGTGTGTTTTATGGGCGCAGATTTAATATGTAGTTCTAGAAGATTTAATGTTTTCAATTTTGTCTAACATGTTTTAAAAAAAATCAAAGGTACATCAAAAAAGAATAATGCGTTTTCTTATTTTTTATTAAAATCGTTGTTAATGGACAAACCCTAGAGATGATTGAATCGTCGTTGATGGAGAAGCCCTAGATTATTTCAAGTAAATTGAAATTATTTGGTATTTTGGATAGAAGCTGCTCTGGCTGTTGTTATATTTTCCAAACTTCGAAGATATTTATGAAAAAGCAATACAATTTAAGCTCGTGTTGTTTTTTGGGGTTTTATTTTGATCATCGTCTGAAATATTGCGGTGCAAATGAAAATTATTTATTATCGAACGCTGCGATGAGATGTGAACCCTTGACATTTTTGCTCTACGTCCATATTGCTGTAACATTGATTCTACAAATATTATAAATGCGAAAGTTTGTAAGGATGGTGTACGAGGAGCGTATATACGACTTGATAGTAGATCGTGATCTTGCTTGACAGAAACCCAGATGAACTTGATATGATTCATTTAAAGTAAAATGATGTGCACGCTATAATGTTTAAGTCGAGAATTCACAATTATAATTAAAATGTACAATACAATACAATTACACTTTATTGCATTCCACAAACATAATTACAAGAGAAAATATAAGTTTTAACTAGGGTAATACAATTGGCCGTCTTATCGTATATAGCAATCTCTTACAGACAACTTTTGGATGGATTGGACAAATGTTAAAAGAATAGACGGTGGTGCACAGCTAATAATTAATATGATCAATAATAAAATACAACATAAAAAAATCATACATAACTTAATAATATACTATTAACGACAAATACTTACATATTATTTAATATAATAAATATAACTACTTATACCTACTTACTATACAATACATAAAATAAATAACATATATATTTATATATATAAAATAATAAATTATAAATAAATAAATAAATAAATAAATAAATAAATAAATAAATAAATAAATAAATAAATAAATAAATAAATAAATAAATAAATAAATAAATAAATAAATAAATAAATAAATAAATAAATAAATAAATAAATAAATAAATAAATAAATAAATAAATAAATAAATAAATAAATAAATAAATAAATAAATAAATAAATAAATAAATAAATAAATAAATAAATAAATAAATAAATAAATAAATAAATAAATAAATAAATAAATAAATAAATAAATAAATAAATAAATAAATAAATAAATAAATAAATAAATAAAACATGTAGTCTATAAAATCTCGGTGAAAGAGTTGAGGTTGTACTTCGTACTGATAGATTGATCGATTTTGTTACTGAATCACTCAAAAACTACTAAACGAATTTCGATGAATATTAGTATGTCCTTACATAATTGAGGTCCCAGCAAAAAGAGATAGGATATACCTTTAATCCCAGAAAATCACGGGGCACAGTAGCTTGGAAAAATTGGCATCTAGCCTGCCTGATAAACTTGAAAAAAATAACAGATTTTTATAAACTTATGCCGTAATATTATCATTTAAGGGCGCTTCCACACAACATTCGTTTTTATTAAAATAATAACTTTTTGGGAGTATGAAATATTAGGTACTTTGCAGACGCGAACGCGAGCGAGTCAGTACGAATTATCGTAAAAAACACGTTAAACGTTTCCATTCGAATAGCTTTGCTTTCTATGCCACGACACTTATGCTAGTTATGACAGGAATCATAAAAATTGTAAATAACTTAATTTTATCCTGACTGTTGGCAACCCAATATTTTTTTTTTCAACGGGCATATTCTATTTTTATTGAAAACAACTCTACTCGTAAACTCTACTTACTAAAACTAAACTAACTAAAACTAAACTTACAAGGAGAAGCAATTGAATAACCCACAGCCCAATGAAGACATATAGATAGCCCAAATGTTTCAACCCCTTACCATTTGGTAGCGTACCCAAGATGCTGGCATTATTATATGGTTGTCGAACATGAGTTCAATACTAATGTTGTCTATACTGATTAATAGCATTGTATAAATTTATAAAGTTGGCCATAGGTCTTCCGCCCACAACTTTCATGTGTAATAGGCTAGCTAGACATATATTTTTTCTAGCCTCGAATAAACAAAGTTCAAAAGTTCTTTTTTCAATTTTGGCATCACAGACACACTTATGAACGTCAATTATCACAATGACTCTACCACCGTATCGGAAAAAGAACCACTACTTAGAAGATACGGCAAGAAACTGAGGAGCATTTTTTTTAGAATTTTTGGCACAATATTTTATGTTTGTTTTTTGACAATATTAAGTTTCTTATGTGCCAGTTGGCTACTTGGCAGAACCTAAATTAATATTCCTACGAAAGTGTTTATTCTCTCGCTCACGCTCTCCAACTGGGTGTCGTAGTAACATAGGAACAATAGAAATGAGTAAATAATAATAATAATACATCTCAAGAGGCTCTCACTAGACGGTTGGATTAAGGGTCAGATACAGAAGGCAGTAGTACTCTTTGACACGGTGCGGTGTCAGGTGATGTTCCGTTAACCATCACAGAGACGAGTCTGAGCAGTCAGTCAACTATCGCCTTTTTTATGGTACTGAGTGATGAGACGAGCAAGGTGTTCGCCTGATGTTAAGCGCCACGCCTGCCCATAACAATTGCAGTGCCACCCAGAACTTTTAAAACCATAAAAAGCACTGCGTGCGCATTGCGCTCATCACCCTGAGACATCGGATATTAAGTTCTTATAGTTCTGTGTTCCATCTACGGACACATAGTCGCTTTACATCAGGCTGTGTTCCAGTTTGAAGGGCATGTGGTCAGCGAAAATACTGGGCATATGAGACTTAGTACTCGTATCTGACGTCTCGGGGTGATGAGCACAATGCATTGCTACAGAGTACTTTTTTGCTATTAAAAGTTTTGGGGTGGCAATGCAATTGCGAGCAGGCGTGGCGTTTACCATCAAGCAGAAATATAGACTTATTGGCTATCCTAAAAAAATGCATACCAAGTCGCGGGCGTCACTTAGTAGTAGATAAATCACCACCCTCCGAAGGGAGGGCAAGAGGCCTAGAAAATATTTGGGTTAAGGGTTAGCCAAAGTGAGTTAGGTAAAGTGCGCATTACAGTATCGTAAGCTTGAGTAGTGGCTTTGCGTATTTTTAAAATGTACGGTTTTTGTAAACATAGAAAAAGGGCTTTGTCGTACCGTTTTTTTTACTCGAGCAAATTATAAGGAGTATTTATGTATATTTTTTTATTATTTATTTGTTTATTGGAGAACCAACAGCTCTTACAATAAGAATATACAGAAGGATAATCAATAGAAAGCCAATCACTCACGAATAGATACTCAATAGATACATATATGAACACTAACACACTCAAGAAGGATATTTGCTAAGATACGTATACGGGATAGTAGTAGTTATTACCACTTTATTGAAACACCACTGAACACAGATATATACAGATAACAATAACTAAAATAAATTAAATAAAACTATAAATAAATTAAACTTAACTAAAATATAACAATGAGCGGTCTTATCGCTCATGAATGAGCTTGGAAATAGTTTATTATTATTTCTATATATATAATGTGGGTAACGGCTAAAAATAAATAATAATAAATGTGGGTGACGTCACAAAATTGGCGCGAAGTTTCGTGTTTTACTCATTATACTTGTCGAGTACGGAGCGAGTTAGCGGTGAATTTTATAGAAAACTGTTTATATGTTTATAACTAATGTATTGTTCTATTTAAAATGTTCGTAAAATACTAAAATGTTTATGAAATGTTAATGTTTGAATGCACCCGGGTGACTCGCTAGCCGATTATGCACTGACGGCAAAACTGCCAATTAATAATTAGGTGAACGCGTCACGCGACTATTGCAACATAAAGTGTTCGGTGACAAAACTCCGAACAATACTCATATAATGCAATGGAATCAGGCGTGACGTTGCGGAAATTCATCTCAAAACTGAAACGCAATGAAAATATGTAGTGAAATCCCGCTGAATGCTATAAAGGTTGTTATTAGAATAATATAATATGTATGGGGCTTAATTGCAAATGTAAAATGAATTTAAATTTAAATATATATATAAGTAATCTCTCCGCTTTTTTTAACTATATATGTATATTTAATAATACATATCGTAATGAGTTTAATATTGTATCACATAAAAGGCATCACAGACATTTTCATTGCGTTTCAGTTATTATTCAAATCAAATCAAATCCAAATATCTTTATTCATTTTTGGCATAACCGCGCCGCACAGAAGAAAGAAGAAAAGAAAGAAAATACATTTATTCTACAACCACGAAGTAAAAAAAAAGACACATGTATGATAAAAATACAAAGACAAAGAAAGAATATAACAAAACAAGACAATACGAAATACATGCAGGAAGTTTGTGGTGCTAAAAGGGGCTAGCTCAGCACAAACGTCCTATGTCGACTACATCAGCCGCTGGTTTACACAACTTAGTACTCGTACTTAATCAAATACGTATTCCTTTTTTAAACTCATTAATATCAGACTCATTAATTTCAGTGACAGTGTGTCGTAGTAAAGTTAGTGCTACCCGTAAAAAACACAAGAACATAGTGACTTCGCCTTAATAGAGACAATAAGAAAAGTGTTATTGGACATATTCTTAGTTTTACTCTACTTTTCAGTTTAAGTTAAATTCAAATTACTTATTAGCCTTGTTAGGCTAGATTGTAATGTTAATGAAGTGTCATTTTGGGACACATTATAAAAAAAAAAATATCAAAAATTTGATAGGGCTTGCGTTATCAATAGAACATGTTGCTAATTGTAATATTAGACTTGTTCGGTTGATCAATGTAAACATTGACGACAGACGACGTAGAATCGTCCCCGTAAGACGATATAAGAAGGATAGAAGGAATTTGGTTGCTCGAGCAGTTGGCTCGGTGGCCCAGTGGCTAAGGCGTCGGGGCGGTATTACGAAGACGCAGGTGCGATCCCTGCCCAAGCAATATAATTTTTCTTCTTCGTAATTATTCAAAATCTTCTGATTTTCACCTAGCACGCTATTGCATTCAATATCAGAAATTCCTGAATAATCTAGATCTATCTATCTCTACACTCAAAAAAATCTATTCCTTTTTAGCAGTCACTGAAAACATATTACTACAAAACATATCACTGTTTAATAAAATAATATAGTTGACAATATTACCGTTTTACGGTTATAGCCTTTATTACCTTTTTACTGTTTTACATACTCGCTCTATGATATCATAGAGGAAGGGAATGTGAGCGGGAAGGGGGGTGGTTTATAGTCAAACTTTTATTACTCTATGTGTAGTGAATTTCAGAAATATGTTGTTAGTTTGTATTAAGTTGTTGGTGGACCAAATGGAATGCTTACTCATTTTATATTAGGTATATCACACTTACATTATAGAGAGTGAGTGTGGGTCAGTAGGAGCATGTGCGACTTTCGATACGACGCACCCGAGTTCGAAATCCAGCTGGCCCCGCACCACTGACTTTCTTAATTTATGTGCAGATTTAACACTTGCTCTAAAAACGGTGAAGGAAAACATCGTAAGGAAAGAATTAATCACTAAAATTCAAGGACATTTGACATGCACCAACCCGCACTGGGCCAGCGTGGTGGATTATGGTCCATATATGGACTCTCTTCATGAGAGGAGATCCGTGTCCCAGCAATGGGAACGTGATTGACTGATGATTATGATGATGATGATGATGATACTAGTAAATATTATAAATGCAAGAGTTTGTATGTAAGTGTGATTGTTACGTCTTTGTGCTGTGACGGCTCAACAGATTTGAACGAAATTCGGAATAAAGATAGTTTACACCCTGGATTAACACATGAGCTTAATAATAATATACATGGGCTACTTTTTACCCTGGGAAACCGCGGGGTGCATCTAGTTCAGCTAGTTTATTCTTGTATTTAGATTGAACAAAAAATATTGAGACTGCGGGTTTTTATGTATTGAAAATGTACAATAATATTTATAAAATGTATTCAAAGCAACGATATCTTGTATCATACAATAATTTAAATTTTAAAATATTTGAAAGGGCTATTTTTATTATGAAATTAATTTATTTTTATAAGCTTTTGTCTTAAAAGAGCACAATGACTCTACCACCGCATCTTCGATACGATGGTAGAGTCAATGTAATAATTGACGTTTATAAGTGCATCTGTGAAGACAAAGTTGAATTAAGAACTTTGGTTACTAAAAGTTATAATAAATGTAATAGAATATATTGTTAGGGCAGAAACTGAGCTGAGTATTAACGTGTTACGTAACATTCGGAGTCAACTTGATATGTTACAGTGCCTAATCAAATCTATAAAGATCGCCCGTGGTGTGTCCGTGGCGCCGCTCGATATTTCAAATTACATGATTAGTAGTTACGCCCCGCGGTTTGCCCGCAATTTCCCGGGATAGCCTAGCCTATATGTTAATCCAGGGTAAAAGCTATCTCCATTCTGAAAATCGAGATCAGGACTCCTTTCACTATTTTTCGTTTTAGGTATCAAATTTGACAATCCAAATTGTTTAAATAAAAATGTACCCAGTTTTAAAATACAACTATTTATTACAAATATTGCAGGCAAAATACGAAATTTCCTTTAAAACACCGTATTTGTCAAATCAAAACCATCTCATTCGTAGCAGTCGTAGCACATTGTCTACGACTCGTAGCAATTCGTAGCTGATGACGTCAGCTACATCGCTTCGTTCATAATCTTCGGACTAATAAAAAAACGGGTCACCCAAGGATGTGTGGGTGTATATAGCTCGAGAGAATATTGGATGAACTCTAGTATATCCTTGGTTATTGAAGTAATTACCATAGTTCGTAGAAGGTTGTTGACCTAATTAACTAGAGAAGGGTTCTATTTTTAAACAAGGAATTTTTGTAGCACCACGTATTGAAAAATAAAAAACAAATCTCATACCAATGAGTTTGCTTTAGCCTGTTGATTAGTAATAAAACGTTAAAGAACCTCGGCTGGAGCGAAATATTTTGCATATTCGAAAAGTGTATTACTTTATAGGATAGTAACAAGTTTTATATTGTTTATTGATCCACTCGAACTGCGTACGAGAAAAGGAATTAAAAAAGTGAGTATACAATAGAATTTAAAAGCTTCGAACCCAGAGATTCAATACGGAGTTTTAGCATTTTGTTATATAAGTAACAAACACACTAATACACTTACATACAAATTTTCCCATTTATGTATAATATTAGTGGGAAAACTAATTGTATATTAATTATACCATATTATAATATAATATATACATGTGAAAGATATAAATAATTATATGTTCACTGTAAGTATCATTACATCAAAATTACCATTCCATAAAATGTGTAAAAATTTGTAGTTTTGATAATGTGATAATCAATAATTAATAATAAGATTTAAATAATGAAATTTTAGTTATTAATAATATGTTGTACAAATTACCTACTAACATAATTATAAGTTCTTTACAAACCATATATGGATATTGATTCTGAAATAAATGATTTGATTGATTGATTGATTGATAACAATTCAATAAATAAAATAAAAAATATATATATTATTAGTTACGTATCACGTGAAAGATACATGTATCGTTTGATTTGAAGGTCAAACAATCATTATAACTATAAAATTAAGTTTGAAGTGACGCCTGAAACGTGGGGTTGTTGATCAGTCATCAACAAGCCCACGTTTCAGGCGTCACTTTAAACTTAAACTTTAAACACATTACGTTTGGGGCAGAACTGATCGTGGTTGGCAACTTCTTATTTGATAGGGTAAGTAGGCCGTCTGGGTATGAACCACTGTTTTGCCAGTTGTTCTGCTTTTAATGTGGGTATTTTTGGATTTAGTTTATAACATAATAATTTCATTGTAAATAAGAAGAGTTAAAGATCACGTGAAAAACTAATATACACAAACTCACGGCATCATCACACCTATATACGAACTCAGTTTTGAAGAATTTTACGTTTACAATGTAAAAAACTACAACTCAATGAATAACAACTACATTTTATACATTCGAGTCATTTACCCTAAGCTTCTAATTCCCGCCCCGATTCGTTCCCCTAATTATACTTTAATTATTAAAAGAACCCGTCAATACGCTATCGAAATACGATATGTCACGAAAAGTTCCGGTGTCCCACCAAGTATCAGAGATGCTATGCTATAGATGTAATATTCTGACCGTAAATAATAATAATAAAAAGATTTTTATAGACTACATACACCTAAGTGCACCTTGCTTCAGGGCATTCCATCATACACGTACTTACAAAATAATAAATAATATAATAAATACGCCCAACGAACGTCACAGTTCCTGGCCCCTAACTAGGATTCCCTGGGTCTAGAAAACTAGAAACTACGAGGACCATGCTCCCGCACTTTTGAGACATGATCAAATATTTGTGCCTTTCCTCTGTGCAAAAAACATTTTTGATATTAAATGCATTAGCACATGCTAGGCACAAATCATAAGGTTTTAAATAATTAGGACGAAGAAAAATGATATTGCTCGAGCAGAGATTGAACCTGCGTTTTATCGTATAATACCGTCCCGACGCCTTTAGCACTTGGTCAACTTTTTCTATCCTTCTTATATTTTAGATAAATGCCTGCTAGTGGCAGCTGAGAGCGTGGAAATATAGCTTTTAGTAGCTAGCCGATGTAGTTCAATTTAGGTTGAATGTTGCCGTGGTCGTGTTTTATTAGTTTTACACATTGTGGAGTGATACAAAGTCAACGTTTTAGCGCGATTTCCTGCGAGAAAAGCTAACAATGTAACTCGTATAGCTTCGAGTAGACTTTATCTGAGTCGTATTATGATTATTTTATATCTGTTTGTGATTAATAAAATATAAATTCTTTTATTTTGTATATCTCTGTTTTAAGCGTATTATATTTTTGTTGTGTCATAAATTGTGCTTGCCAGCACAAAGGTAATGCTTATTATGATGTCACCAAGCGGCTCCAAAATAAAAAATCGAAATCAAAATCTCTTTAATCATCACATCGTGGCATCACAGACGCACTTATGAACGTCAAATTATCGCAATGACTCTACCACCGTATCGGAAAAAGAACCACTAAGAAGATACGGCAAGAAACTAAAGGACATTTTTTTAGAGATACTGTTAAAAGAAAATTCGGTTTCTACAATGTTGTTTCTTATGTACCAGTTGGCTCCCACGGAAGATTTGCGCTAGTTGCTGCAGCCTACATTTTGCTGAGTAGAGGCCGTTTTGTGGCAATACCTTCTTATTAATTAAGGCATTAATTCTATAGTTAAGTATTTGTTCATGTTTTGCCACAATAAACCTATTTCATTTAAACTTATTACATTTAATTTCAATTCTTTTTTAAGATAATAATTATTATTTGTTATAAGTGAGTGAATATTTCACAGTATATATAAAACATTTAATGTTTTACTATTAATATTACTTACTATTCACATAGACGTTAGCAACAAAAAGCTTCAATATTCTCCAATTTATATAAATAACAAAAAAATTGCATATGAAAATACAGCCAAGTACCTCGGTATGACGCTTGACATAAAGCTCCGCTGGAAAGCACATGTCAAGAAAAAAAGAAAAGTACTAGATTTACGATATAAAAGAATGTATTGGCTTCTTAGAAGACACTCCACGCTGTCAACACACAACAAATTATTATTGTATAAACAAGTCCTGATGCCAGTATGGACTTATGGCATACAGCTGTGGGGCTGCACCAAACAGAGCAATATATTAATAATACAACGTTTTCAAAATAAGGTACTAAGGGAAATAGTGAACGCACCCTGGTACATAAGAAATGACGATCTTCATCGGGACCTAATAGTAGAGTTCGTCCATAAAGTTATAAAAAAATATGCCGAAGCTCACGAACATAGACTTCACCATCATGTAAACGTCGAGGCAATCCAGCTCTTCGACCACACGGATATAATGAGAAGACTCAAAAGAACTAAACCGTTTGAGTTAGTGTAGTGTCTAGTGCTAGTGAATTAGTGTAATGTAGCAATTATTACCCAGAAAGAACACATAAACAAAGTGTATTGGCCTTAATAGAGACAATAAGATATGTGTTAATGGACACATTCTTAGTATTAAGCTATGTATCAGTTTAAGTTCAATTTAAATTACTTATATAATTACTTTTACTATATAATACTACTTTTATTATATAATTACTTATTGCGCGACCCGCTGACGGTGTCCGGATATGTACTTGTAGCTTCGTGCCTACTGTGCGGAGTGCGCTAGGCCTGCTGATATGAAGAAATAATAAAAAAAAAATAGTACATGAGGCAAAAGTTTGTTTTTGTAATTGAGACTTAAATTGAAAACTTGAATCTCCAAGGTAAAATACACGAAGTAAATTGAAAACAAGCCGGTTGTCTGTTACGTAATGAAACCGCTTGTCCTGGTTCTATTACATTTTAGTTCAACTGACAGCCTCAAATGAACAACAGAATCTTAGAACTCCGAAAAAGGTTTATTTCCTAATGTTTCATGTATGTGGTAAACATTTATTATATTTTTTTATAAAATAGTCAATATTTTTCTTATCACAAGCTGCTCCCCGCGGTTTCTCCCACGGTTTTCCGGATTACTGATAATTTTTTTTTTAAATATTTTTTAATCAATTAGACATGTTCTAATATAACGCACAAATAGTCTTCCTCTTTCCTAATTGCTGCGCCCAACAGGGTCTATAATGAACTGTATTTTTATTTATCTACCATCTAATTTCATTATGGATTGCAATAGAGAATTGAATTAAATTCAATAAAAAATATCCTTTGTCCTTATCCAGGACTTACCCGCATACAAAATTTCATTAAAATCCCTTCAGTAGTGCGTGATTGAGCGACTAATATCAATCCATCCATCATTCAACTTTGCATTCATAATATTAGATGACAATATGTTAAATTTAATTAATAATAGGATATTTATAATTTTTTTCACAAACAGATCTATACCGGAGTTTTATTTCTTTATAGAAACCAATCGGTTCTTACATACGAAAAATAAATCATTCACTCAGTACATAATATATGTTCAATCAACGCTGTATCAATTTGTATCATGCCGCAAACATCAAATGCAATTGACCCAAAGAGAAAAGTTGCGATTTCCCAAAGGTCTACACTACTTTCTCGGAGATAATACCACAAGTTACTTCAAACAAGCCGTTACGGCGTTATCCGTTGTCCGTTATGAGGGAGCGAGAATGGCGGTTTTGTTTTATTTTCTGGCACAGTTCTGGAAAGTAATACTGCAGACGGAGTGCAGTTGTAACAAATTGGTTTACGTTCTGCAAATGGACTTAAACCCTCTTTTATCGTTGAGCCTGTAGCTACGCCTTGTTTTTCTTGTAATTTACAAGTATTTAGAAAGAAGAGAATAGAATAAATAACGCCCAACGATCACATACATAGATCCTGGCCCCTAGCTAGGATTTCCTGTATCTAGGGAACCAGGAACTATGAGGACCATGGTCCCACAACACCCAGACACGAAACAAATGCTTGCGCTTTTTTTTCTGTGCACAAACATTTGAAAAATAAAGAATAAAATACAATCGAACAGAGAACCTTCTCCTTTTTGAAGTCGGTTAAAAAATAATTCATATAATGTCCGCAACCAGCCGCACCAGACACGCCGCAGTGGATACGTGTCCAGTGGTACGGACACCCCTAATACTATGTAATAATATATTGATTTAAATCTATATATTAGCGTTCATAGCGTAGTTCGCCTAGCCGCAGGGGGCCTACTCTGTGTTGCTTTCGTTCGTTCGTTCCTGCGGAGTAAAAGAGACACTCTTATGCCTGTTGCATAGCGCTGTCCCTTTCATCCAACAGAACGAAGATCGTAATTACTTTTTCAGAGTACAGGGGCTGATATTTAAGTTAAACAACAATCGCAGCGGATAGTTGATCGTTTGTGTGGTATTGACATCTTAGCGCTACCTTGTTTCGGAGTAAAAACTCCGACACCAGGGTTAGCCACACACCCACACCAGAAAAGAAGAAGATCTATATAAATCTATATATATCTCGGCATAAAAAACATATTTATAAACATATTTCGGCCAATGCACGATACAAAATAATAGCCGAGTAAAACGTACAATTTGTACAAAATTCAAACAAGTGCAGTTACCGTTCCGTTCCCTCGAGACGCTTCCGAACTGTATCTCTTGGGCAACTTTTAATTCTGTTACTTATGGCATTATCTGTTCGAAACAAATTGTATTTCGCTGTTCTGTTTGTTATACTTTGTATTTGTGAAATGTTTGAAAGAGCGAACGATAATCCAGAAGTTTAGATTACAGATTGTTCGACGAATCAATTGATTGATTGATAACACTTATACACCAATAAAATAACAAAAACAAATAAAAATATAACTAATTAAATTTGAATAGTATAATGGGCGGTCATATCGCTAATAAGCGATCACTTTCAGACAACCTTTGGATGGAGAGATATAATTATACGACAAAAGGCGGTGGTGTACTCATATAATAATGGATATATATGTATACATATATATATATATATATATATATATTTGGCATATTAGGGTGGACGTTCAGTTGACCTACTTTTAAAGTAGTTATTATATATGACGGAGAAACGGCGCCAGAGTTGTTATTAAAAATTATGACGTCAGCAGCGCTGACGTCACTGTCATCATCATCATGGTGATCGCTCATACTCCTGGAATGAAAGGCTTGCTGGTAGTCTTCGAATGGATTTATTCGGTTTCACAATTTGTTACAATTACAATTGAGGAGCTCCGAACAGTCCGGCCGCTCGAGTCAGACTGAGCTGCGAACGGTCGGGCGGTCGTATTTATAGTAAACCTAGGCTCGTACAAACATTGTTTGCAAAATCTATTCAAACTTGCTTGCGGGTGTCTTAGTTCAATTTAACAATAAATCAATGTTACAAAATGATGTTTTAAGGTGTAAACAGTTAACTCAATCAGTTAAATAAGAAGTAAACATAAAAGTAATGAATTTCATCATTCAACAATGAATTCATGATTCTAAACAGTAGTTATGCAATCAAAACTATTAGTAGTAAACTAATAGTTTATCAGTTTGTTATTTTTAACAGTTTTTGAAGTTTGTTAGCGTCTTTGCGCCGATATATATAATCAAAATTTATTTTGTTTCATACGGCCAATTCACATGTCAATATTTAGATTGTTAATTATAATTCACATTAATTAAAAAGTAAAGAATAAAATGTCACATGTATAAATTGTAAATTAAAAATAAATATAGTTATAGTATGTATTAACCCTTTATACATTAGGAATTCCTCGTAACTGTAAAAAATCTGGTCGACAAGCCAGCGTTCCAGACGAAACTTAAAGCAGGGCAAACTTTATACCTTTACATAAACCGCACAAACGGTCACTAATCCAAGTGGCGGCCGCAGCAAACGTTGCTTAACGTAACAGATCGGTGACGTAGGCGTGCTATGCTTCGAACGCTATGCATATAATTTATTATGGTATATATTACACACATCAAAGTTATTTTTTAATGTGGTACGGCTTCATATGATTTGTTAATTCAGCCAGTATCACATGAATAAAAAAATCAAGCAATTGATTATTACGAGCCATATTTCAACCATTAAGTAGTCATAGGATTATGTACGTGTCTAACATTGTTATCATAGCATAATATATAGTCAATATATTCGAATTAGTTCCACCCCGGTGGTAAAAGTTACTGTTGCATGAAAGACACGTGTGTTTATTCCCACGGGCGGAATTAAGGAAAATATTATAGATAAAAGAATTGGGGGATTTTTTTTGGGAAATTTTCTCTAATTTCGAAGTCGAGGATTATTATAGAAAATAATATGAGCTAATGAAAAGTAGTGACATTTTTAGAAAATAATTGGAGGGAATTTTGATACTGTTCTCTAATTTCGATTATTATAGGAAATATTATAAGCTGGTGAAAAGTAGTTAAAGTTTTGAGAAAATAATTGCAGGGAATTTTGAAACTGTCCTCTACTTTTCTTACTCAAAGTTAAGGATTATTATAGGAAATAATATTATGTAGTGAAATTAAGTGATATTTTGAGAAAATCTTTGGAGGGAAAATGTTCTCTAATTTCCCCGCTCGAAGTTGACAATTATTATAAAAAAATATATTATGTAGTAAATAGTGAAATTTCGAGAAAATTATCGGGGGGGGGGGGGGTTTAATTTTAAACTGTTATCTAATGTCCTCGCTTGTTTTAAAGGCAATTATATTAGCCAGTGAAAACTAGTGAAATATTGACAAAATCTATGGGGAGAATTTTAAAATAAAGTGTAATAAATAGCCTGACATGTGTAAGGTTGATTAAACGAGGCATTCATTTTAATTGTCATTTATTTATTCTCTCTCTAATAGTAAAAGGTAAAAAAGACTAAATATGAATATGAGCATGTATAAAACACTATCATTGACTTTACATATGTGAAATTTCATACTTCAACTTGATTCATTATGGTATCACTGCTACAGTGATTAAAATAAACGATAGGTTGTGTCGGAAGAAGGGGCCATTATGTTTAGGCGCGATAACGCTTATCGGTGCCACATAATTAACCTACTGAACGAAAAAACTTAAGTAAGAGTTGGAAAACACGCCTCTGTGGTGCTACTTTTATATAATGTCTTTTTTTTTATGAAATTGTGTCATGAGACGAGCAAGTCTTCCGCCTGATGGTAAGCGCCGCGCCTGCCCATATATCTGCCTTGCATATATAACTGATTTTAACATGTTTTAATACAACGCACAAATTAGTCTTACTCTCTTCTAATTGCTGCGCCCAACAGGGTCTATAATTCAAATAAATTCAAATTCAAATTCATTTAATCAAGTAACTAGGACTCAATACCAATCACAAATAATCACAAATAACTACAAAACAAAAATAAAATGTCAACAAATTCATACAAAAATCAATTAGATGTCATACAGATTCATACAATATAGGGAATACTCATGCAAATTAAAGTCAAATACGGAACATTTTGATTGAATTTAAGAATATAAATAATAAAACTACCATTTTCTAACTGGCATTGGGACTGCGACATGCCTGTCGCAGGCATGCCTTATATATTCACAGTCAAGCCTGTCAGCGATCATAGCTAGGATGACGTTGGGACTGGCCCACACCCGGCGCACCATGGACGCGCACCATGAACATAATGAACTGTATTTTCATTTACCTACATTATAAAATGCAATTAAGAATTGAATTGAATGAGTAACAATTACAGTGTCCCAGTATTACTACCTTAAAAAATACTGCGTAGAATTGCATTACGTGTATCACCCCGAGACATCAGATATTAAGTCTCATATGCCCAGTAATTGCACTGGCTACAATGCTCTTCAAACCGCAACACAGAATGTTCCCATCTATTTTCAAAATGGCTCAACTGATTTGTGTGTGATTTTCAAAACTAGCTAGATAATTCTTCATATGATAAAATGGTTCTGAAATAAGTTACATCGTATGCTCAGGCCGTCTGGGTAAGTTTACCACAGCTTTGTCAGTTATTCTGCCGCCAAGCTGTGTACAACTGTGTTCCAGTTTGAAGGGCATTGTAGCCAGCAAAATTACTGGGCATATGAGACTTAATATTTGATGCGTCAGGGTGATAAGCGCAATACAGTGCTACGCAGTGCTTTCTATGGTATTAAAAGTTTTTGGTGGTACTGTATTAGTTATGGGCAAGCGTGGCGCTTACGAAAAACATGCTCGTCGCATCAAAAAGTACCATAAAAAATATGCTATGTATATTAATGACTGTAAAATAAACCTCCGAAATTGCTTCGAACCGGTACACAGAAATGCTAGCGCAACACTACTTGGCGGCAGAATCACTGGCAAAGCGGTGGTACCAACACAGACGGCCTCGCATACGAGTGACCTACCACCGAGTAATAACATTGAACTAGGTCAAGGGTAAAAAGAACAGAAATAGGTATAATTAATGCTTAACTTAACTGCCTAACTTAAAAAAAAACTAAGATAATCATTTATTCGTACTAAAATACACGTCAAAAATAATTTAAATGATAGGTAATGTAAGGTCAACAAAAACATAATAAATATTATTAATAATCGAAAAAACATTATTATTGGTAAATTATATTAAAAATTTATTTAATTAATATAAAGTATAAAATAATTATATATAAATAATTATTCTATATTTGCAGCTATTGTTATGATATTTATACATATTATACTCAATACTATTATACTATTTTGAAATGTTATTAGAAGTAAGTAATTAAAAGAGGAATGCGACACCCAAGACAAACCTGTTTAATGTTTATAAGGTGTTAGTAATATAAGAAAAGTTGCAAACTTTATATAAATAAATAAATAACGCCCAACGATCACATACATAGATCCTGACCCCTAACTAGGATTCCCTGTATCTAGGGAACCAGGAACTATGAGGACCATGGTCCCACAACACCCAGTCACGAAACAAATGCTTGCGCTATTTTATTTTTCTGTGCACAAACATTTGTCCCGTCGCGGGAATTGAACCCGCAACCTCAGTGGTGTATGAGATCTGAGCCAACCTGCCCAACCACTACACCACAGAGGCCGTAATAAATTTAAAAAAAAAATATATATATATATATTATTTTCCCTCAACACCCAGAAATGATATAAATGCTTACGCTTTTGCTGTGTATAAACATTTGTCCCGTCGCGGAAATCGAACCCACAACCTAGTTGGTATGAGATTTGAGCCAAAAATAAAGTGAATATTAAAGACCCCGCCTTGCTTACTTAACCTTACTATTTGACAGTCTCTCAAACCTTAATAGAGTTACGAATCCCTCAGCAAAAATGCAATAAAGCCTGTTCAAATACTCGGAGATATTTACCCTCAGTCTAAATTTAAAGGTCTAGCACTGAAAAGCCTTATTTAATAAGACAAAGACCTCTCTCATGGTCTCAGGTCACCACTCTGACATTAAGGGAATAAGACGAACCTTTAACTTATTTAGAATGTCGAGATGAATTTGTCGACAGGGCGGGAGATTTTCCCTAGTAATGTGGGGAATTGTAGGGAATCTTTTATTAGAGTTTTATTGAAACAAACTTTTGAGAATCTCATTTGTTTTTTTTTATGAAGAACACCGGCTGATCAAAAAATCAAAACATGGAATTTGCTTCTCACATACTCATCTCCGCGTCACCACGCCCGCCCCCAGTACCGCGTCTGTATGATTAGCGCTTTATTGTAATTAGTATTTGCGCCACGCGGTTTTGCTCGCAATTAACCGAGATAAAGAGTAGCCTATGTCCTTTTTAAGAGCTAATCTGCCTATATTCTTTGGAGTGGCAGGCTCGAGCCGTAGTTGAAATACAACCCACCGAACAAAGCCACACCGTCAAGCGACCTAGTCGTGTTTCGGGATGATGTTCGGTGAACAACTGCCGTCTCTCTCTAGATCTATGTGCTCCATCTTAGGCCACATCATCGCTTCACATCAGGCAAGATCGTGGCCAAACATAAATCTATTAAGCGTAAAAAATATATACATCAAAATCTGTTCAGTAGTTATTGCGTGATTGAGTAACAAACATTCATCTATCCATTCATCCATCCTCACAAACATTCGCATTTATAATATGAGTAGGATTCACCAAAAATACGTGATTTTAGACAGTAATTAAAATAATTGAAAGTAAAGATTTTACACAAACATTTCCTTTGATCTTAAAAACAAATGTTATCGTAAACAAAAGAACAAAATAGTTAAACAACAATAAAAATTAATACCCGTACTTAAAATGTCGACAATAATACCAGAACAACAGCAAAAACAACAAAATTTCAACTGATAATGGCGTCCGTAACTAAATTAAAACTTGCCAAGAGGGGCCGGGGACAGTGAGCGCGCCAATTACCCAAACAATAATTACAGCTGTCGTATTTTAAATAATATATTCATTAGGTATTCTTGAAAGTACAGAAAAGTAATAAACTAGTAACTTGTAGGTAAGTGAAAAATGATTGTTTCACCTCGTATGTATGCGGAAGGTCCGACCTTCCGCATACGAGAGACAATCATTTTTCACTGCAGAATAACTGGCAAAACTGTGGTACCTACCACAGCTTTGCCAGTTATTCTGTGGCGAAGCTGTAGTGCGCAAGCATTACTGTGTTCCAGTTTGAAGAGCATTGTAGCCAGCAAAATTACTGGGCATATGAAACTTAATATCTGATGTCTCCGGGTGATGAGCGCAATGCAGTGCTGCGCAGTGCTTTGTATGGTTTTAAAAGTTCTGGATCGCACTTCAATTGTTATAGGTGTGGCGCTTACCATCAGGCGAATGACTTGTAAGTCTTACAACTCAGGTCCATAAAAAAAAATTAGAAATAGATAGATAGATAAATACCTTATTGTTTTTTTTTTACTATCCTATACTGTCCCACTGCTGGGCAAAGGCCTCCCCCAATTCCTGAACGCGTCCCCAGGTGGCGGATAGGGGCATGCCTGTTAGGTAACTGGCAACAGATACCTCAGGGCAGGAGGGAAATAAAATACCTCCCGCGGACCAACAGGCCGGAGAAGGAATCTTCGTCGTCCCCCCTCTACAGGCTACTCCGACTTGATTAGAGCTCAGGCTGTCGTGAGTGCTGTACGCTAGGCTGGAACGTACAGAACTACTGTGACGGAAGAACCCTACAAGGTCAACGGTGCAGCATAAACAACTCTCAATGAGAGTTACAGCTAGACCAATATCGGGCTTATGGGCGTTAAGCTCATCGGAGGTCAAATTGGTACGGTTGTCATCAGAACAGGAAGTCAACCTAGGCTGGCGGCGGAGGAACGTTTATCAAAAACGTCAACGGTGGCAGTCCCAAGCCGAGCTAGAAGGCTTACTGTTCAATCGCCAACACGCACTAGACCAGCGTGGCGGGTTTCTGTCCAAACCCCCCAAAAACAATTACTTTATTGTTAAACACCTTAAAATAGGTCGATGAAAAACAAGTACGATTCACAGTAATCAGCATAATAATAGGCGGTCTTATCGCTCAAAGCGATCTCTTCCAGACAACCTTTGAACAGAAAGGACTAACATATTTTGGAAGGACGGTGGTTTTAAAAACAGTAAAATACTACGTTTATCTTACGGTATAACTATGTATAGAATCGATACTCTTACTAATTTACTAGTACCTCCTTCATATAAATAATAATCGGCCAAGTGCGAGTTGGACTAGGGCACGATGGGTTCCGTACCATTATCTGTAAAAACGGTATAAAAATCACGTTTGTTGTATGAGAGCCCCCTTAAATATTTATTTTATTCTGTTTTTTAGTATTTTATGTTATAGCGGCAACAGAAATACATCATCTGTGATAATTTCAACTGTCTGACTGTAACGATTCATGAGATCCAGCCCGGAGGCAGATGGACATACAGACGGACGGACAGCGGAGTCTTAGTAATAGGGTCCCGTTTTACCCTTTGGGTACGGAACCCTAAAAATGAATGTCTGTATGTTTGTCCTCTATGCGTTTCTAAACTATTGATCCAATTGCAATGAAACTTTTGTGAGTTGTTCCGCAAAAGCCGGTAAAAGTTCATGTCCAAAAAAAACTTGGCAAAACAATGCATGTCGGGTACAACTAGTTAAATATAAAAAGGAATGATTCATTTTTTTCATGTTAAGTACGTCGTTCACCTGTAAACAACACCTGCCCATAACTTTTGCAGCACCAACCAGTTTTATAAAATTCCTTATAGCACTCAAACAATAATAATATAATAATAGCTCTTAAGTATCATATTGCTCATAATGCATAATTAAAACGAATTTTATCTCGGTCATCTCTAGTTTAAGTGTCACCCCTAAAAAGAAAATGTTTTGCATCACTCACAATATTTTTACTAACATCTCAAAGAAGTTTCAAATTCAAATGTATTTTCGAGAGCCTATACCAGAAATTAAGCAAATTTTCCCATTAGACACAACCTTCAATCATGAAAATATTCTAATAAAAAAAGCATACCATAAAGTTAGTAATTACATAGAAGACAAAGATGCATGGAACATTCCGCTTCTGCCAAGTAGCCAACTGGCACATAAGAAAAATTATATTGTCAAAAACAAACATAAAATATTGTAACAAACGCAACGTTCTAAAAATATGCCCCTCAGTTTCTTGCCGAGACTTCTGAGTAGTGGTTCTTTTTCCGATACGGTGGTAGAGTCATTGTAATAATTGACGTTCATAAGTGCGTCTGTGACGACAAAATTGAATAAAGAACTTTTGATTGATTGATTGAAGAAGACATGATCAACCCGATTCAAAACCTCACGATAACTTGTCGATCGATTCGTTGTAGGTCCGTTGTCGCCGTAGGCCAAGTCCCTGTTAAACGGACGTGGTACTTTATTAAAATATTTAAAAATACGTCCCGATGTCCCCTTACTCTTTCCGTTGATATAGTAAAGTAAACTTTATATGGGAAAACTACTTTCTGGCGCTTCGCCGGCCGCTATCGGCGGCACGCTCGCTTTGCTCGCCTGGCTCGCGCTGTGTGGTCACATAACAGTTCTAACATAACCTAACCTACTGGCTATATCTCCGTAAAGGTTACAATGATACGAAAAATTAATGACGTCCTGGTGTCCCAGTAGCGGGGACAAGGTCTACGGGGACAACGGGCCTACATTATCGATTCGGTTTGATTTCCTACGATCCAAAATATTGCATACAAAAAGAATTCCGTTAATGCAACATGTAATCGATACCGATATTGTAGCTGAAATCCAATCCTCGGAGCGAAATAGGTCGAAAAGGAAATTAAGATACCAGATCGGTATCCAATTGAATCGATTTGGCTTTAATTATCGTGAGGTTCTGGATCGGGGGGCATGGATCAAATAATGCAGAGATAAAAACAATGACATTTAGATTCACCTAAATCGTTATGAAATATTAGTCATTTAGATCGAAATATTTCTGTTACCGCCATATTTGCATTGATGCAACTTCAATATGATAGGCTTTCCCTTTCTTACATGGTAATTAGGTGATTTGCTCTCTTTGTCCCTCACCTATCCATATCCCGCCACGTATCTTGCCACCGCAGTAGCAAAAATCCATCATATAAATCTAAAGACCAGTCATATAAATCTGGGAAGTTAGACAAATCTTCCAAAGTGCAATTACACTGATTACCACAACCGTGAAGTGCAAGTGAGCCGCCGCCTGCACTGCCGCGAGTGCCTTACGTGAGTGCCTACCGCGATCTCTGCCTGGAGGCCAAATTCAGGACTTCAGGTTCAACGGGACGTCCACAGGAGCAACACAGAGGAGAAAGAAGATGCATGGTGTCCAATTTCTATACCTAAGCAGATCTGCCGAAATACCATGTAGGTAACTAGTGTACCTAACGATTTTCAAATACAGTCCACTAAAATAATTATATATTTAATTGACGCCATAAGCCTTAGGGCGCATACCGCATCCCGCAGTATTAAATTTAATATTAAAGGCCGCTTCAATTTCGTTCAAAATACATAACTGCAAAATACATGCAAGCGCAATTTCTGTATTGACAAATCAAAATACGTCGCCAAGATAAAGGCCTAGCCTAGTTTAGGGCCCACCGATAATCTACTCGTAATATCAAATCAATATATGTGTAAATCAATATGAAAATTAATTGAATAGTTTTTTTTTTTTACTCTTAATCGATCTATGTTTGGCCACTATCTCGCCTGATGTGAAGCGATGATGTGGCCTAAGATGGAGCACATAGATCTAGAGAGAGACGGCAGTTGAGCGGCTGCTCAGACCCGTCTCCCGATGGTTCACCGAACATCATCCCGAAACACGACTAGGTCGCTTGACGGCATGGCTTTGTTCGGTGGGTGGTATTACAACCATGGCCAGAGCCTACCACTCCAAAGCGCGTAAGCGGGTTTCATCACGATGTTTTCCTTCACCGTTTTAGAGCGAGCGTGCAAAATTTGCACTTAACTATAAGTCATTGGTACAAGGCCGAGTCGGGATTCGAACCCAGGTGCGTCTGATCGAAAGGCGCATGAGTTCCCGCTGAGCCACACTCGCTCTAAAAGTAGAATAGTGGATTAGTGTTAACTTGGTAAATAAATCATTTTGTATTTGGTTGTTAAAGAAACAAGACTATGAATATTTTTGTCGTCTGAAATAACACCACCATTTTATATCGTTTGTGACTAGACTATTAATTATTGTAATTCAGAGTATTTTTTCCATCAATTATTTGTAAATGTACAACGTTATGACGTCAGTTAGTAGGCAATCGAAAAAGATTGAGACTTTTCATTACCTATTAATATGTATCTATTAATATGTATACGTCGTTAACCTTACTACAAGTAGGTAGATGTGCCGTGACGTCACGACGACCATAATGCTGGCATAAAGACACTTTTGTCACTGACAACAATTAAATTTTGAACATTTTATCAGGCCTAGCGCACTGTAGGTCCGAAGCTACAAGAACATAGCCGGACACCGACGGCGGGTCGCGCGTCGTTACACGTGCCGCGTCAGAAGAGATAAGAGCTATGCGATAGAAAGAGAGGCGCTCTGTAGGTTAGCATGACTGGTAGGTAATAGTAGGTATGCAGCGCTACGCGAGCTGAATTGAATTTTATTGCGTCATAGCAAGAGTCGCTATTTGTTTAATTTTCTTTGCGGAGTGATGCTTCTGTCCCTTAGTATTCTGTGGTTTTGTAGCTAATAGCGTTCAAAGCCTTTGTAGTAATTTTTATTATAAGTTATAGATTACCTACTAACCACTTCTCGCATATATTAGCTGTTTCCTAAAGAAAGCCGTACTCCAATATCTCCAGTAGGTACATAGCAAATTAGATCAAAATGCGTTCAGGCGATATGAAGCTAATTATGTTTACATACACACGAACACAATTTCATATTTATCTTGTTAGGGAGATTCATATTTTATTGAAATAATTAACTATATTTATAATTATTATATATTATAAAAGGTCAAATAAAACAACCAAGTAATTCAAATGAAGTATATGTTACTGAATAAAATGTCATTACTGAAAATTAAATTTTATCCTAAAGTCACTTTATTTTAAGTTATCAATAGTTTATTGACAGGTGAAAAGCTCCTGAAAGAACCAACTTAAACCTTCACAATTTACGTCTGACCCTTCAAGGTCCTTTGGGGGTCCTCATAGGTGAAGATAAAAGCCTCCGATGTGATATAACGATAGAGTGGTCGAGAGCCTCATTCATAATCAATACCCTGATTAATTTAGCAAATAACTTGTAAACTTTTAGGTTGTTTGTGTACTCATAGGCACGAAGGGATCCACTACCTTGATATAGGTGTGGACTATTTATTATAGGTAGGTACCTTATTTATTACTGCTATAGTCACACAATACTATTATCATGACACAATAACATGCACTGACTTGGATATTTTAGTTTAGTTTATTTCTCTTACCCTAGTTTAGTTTCATTTTAGTTTTAGGTACACTACACATCGTAAGCGTATTTCAGGCGAATGAACAACGGTGACAACCCGCCACCCTTACGCTTGCCGCGTGGTGACCGCGGGTTGACAACGCGTGGGTTCCGAGTGGATCGCGCGCTGCGAGTGGTTTGTTTCGAAAACTTCATATTTCCTAGTATATATTTAGGTCTACGATGTCATACGCCTCGTTGACGCCGTGCCGTCAACTCGCCGACTGCATGACCCGTGGACATCGAATGGACGCTGAGCGGCGAGGCGTCGTTGGTCGGGTCTCGGGTTGATTAAGGAGTTATCTCACGGGAATTGAACCTGTAATCGTGTTATAAGCTGAGCAGCCCAACCACTAACACCGCAGAGGCTGTCACAATACTTATAATACGACGAGGTGCGAGGTGTTAATGTACATTCAGTACCAACGTATCTACCGCTTGTTTATCGTGGCTTACGTGAGCGAGAGTCCGTAATCTACTTTGCATAATTAATGAATTCATTAACTGAAAAGTACGTGATTCCCATGTGAGATACCTGGCGCAGACGTTGACTTAATTACTGTGTTTTCAAACTATCATGGTCATTTGCGTAAGATTTTATCATAGTACGAATATGTACCATATTTTTGAGTATTTTATTCACTAATATTAAAAAGATCATCATCATCAGCCTGTTACGTTCCCACTGCTGGGACTCAGGCCTTCCCTCGTAGAGAGAATGGGCTCAGTGCGGGTTGGTGGATGTCACATGTCCTTGAATTTTTGTGATTAATTCTTGAATATGCCGGTTTCCTCACGATGTTTTCCTTCACCGTTTTTAGAGCGAGTGTTAATTCCGCACGTAACTTAAGCAAGTCAATGGTGCGGGGCCAGCGGGATTTGAACTCGGGTACGTCTAACCGAAAGTAGCACGTGTTCCCACTGAGCCACACTCGCTCGCATTAAAAGCATATTTTATTGCAAATAAAAAAAACCGCACATGAAGTGTCCTCATAACATACACACATAGTATAAGTGGAAAAATGCATCTCTTGAACTTTCAATAACGTAAATGTTGTCGTAAATATCTAGGACGATGTCCAACATTGACTTTCTAAGCGTGCGGGTCGCGCAATTTACGAGTTGGGTCCACGTGACTCGTTAAGGGATTTTTTAAGCAAGTTAATATATTAACTTTACCTTCTTTATATATTTATGAAAAAATAATGCATGTTCGCAAAAACATCCAAAAATTCAAAGTAAATAGTGACCATCATAACATAAACACTAGAAATAAGGATAGGATTGTTGTACCTAGGTATAGACTGACTAAAACGAGTAAGTCCTTTATGGGCAACTGCGTACGTTTTTATAATAAAATTCCAAAGTGTATAACGGAGCTCACAGAAAGTAAATTCAAATTACGCGTCAAGAATGTTCTAATGAGAAAAGCATACTACACTGTTCGTAATTACATAGAAGACAAAGATGCTTGGAACATTCCACTTCTGCAAAGTAACCAACTGGTACATAAGAAACATAACATTGTAAAACCCCAAAAAATTGTAACAAAATCTCTAAAAAAAATGCCCCTCAGTTTCTTGCCGTATCTTCTGAGTAGTGGTTCTTTTTTCGATACGGTGGTAGAGTCATTGTGATAATTTGACGTTCATAAGTGCGTCTGTGATGCCAAAATTATTAAAGAGATTTTGATTTTGATTTTTTTTATTAACCGACTTCAAAAAGGAGGAGGTTTACAATTCGACGGTATGTTTTTTTTTTTTTTTTTTTTTATTTTTTTTTTAAGCTTCTAAAAGTGGCAAGGCCCCTTGATTTAATTTAATTAAAATATTGCTTCTGTAAAATTCCAAATTCATTTAAACTAATAGAATTAACCCCAATTTACAAATTTTTAAAATTCTAAACACCATTTCATTAACGAAGCGTGTTTCTTTACACACAAAATAGACTGGATTTAATAATTTAATAAACTGAAACGCATAACAGAATATGAAATTCTACAGAAACATCATATCCAATACTAGCCCGCATCACCGTCCGCGTAATATTCGGTTATTTTCAGCCACTTAGGTAGTGACCAAACATAGATCATTACAAAAAACTAGAGGCAAAATCTTGAACACCTAAATGAAATGAACCTAGTAGTTACATCTATACGCATACACTCGCGGCTTTGTCAATACCGGTAGGTAATTGAAATGAGCTTTGGTCTCGGTAAATCGTCGGTTAAACCAGGCTCAGTTAAATCGAGCCCAGTTAAAGCTGCCTCTGTTAAAGCCTTGGTTAAGCTCAGTTAATTGGGTTCTATTTGGCATCTGCCAATCGTCTGCGGAAAGTTTGATTGAATTTAAATTTAGAAACGTAATATCAACTGTAGTAACTTTACAATCTATTCAAAACTATTTAGTGCCGTCCTCATCAGAGTTATACCTATTAAATTTGCTATTTTCTGTAGCGGAAGTATTTGCAAAGCACAACGATGAAGACTTTGATGAGGTTTGGTAAAAATGGGTTGACATTCTTTTTTTTCAAAATCATAAGGATATTCCTATAGTCAGCTTTTTTTACTTGCTTACCATTTTTATATTCTTATACTTTTTGTTCCTGTAATAGTGCATTTTTATCTCTACTTTCAGATATATGTACATTTTCGATGTGGGTCGATTTTAATTCAGTGTCCCCAGGCATTTACCATTCTATTTTAAAAGTTTAAGTTTACACAACCCAGTTTTGCTCCCACATTATCACACTAGCCACAGTCCATCCGCTATTTACGTTATGTTTGTCAATTAATATAGTAGGATTGCTTTAATTTTGAACAGTATAATAATGCAAAATTATTTTCGTTTGTTACAATTTTATTATTATCAGTATGTTGTTCTGTTTGTATGTGCTCATAATAGTGTTAGTTAACATATTTTAATTAAATATCATTTAATTAGTTGTTTGATTTCATTATAGTTTAGATTGTTTTATTAGTTTAGAATCATAATTAAATAATAAATATATATAATTATTTATATTAGTGTAATAATTGTCAAAAAAACAGAAATAAAGGCTTATATAATTTATTTTATTATTTTTACATATAATATCTCGTAAATATCACACCTAGATTATGATAAAGCTTATTGATATGCTAGGTCTAAAAAACATAAATATGAATCCTAAAAATATTAAAAATGAAAAAGTACCAAACGTCGCATCTCATTTGTCTACCTGGCACTCGACCAGCGCCGCCTTGCCTCGAGCGGTTGGGAATTCTTTATATGAAACTCCTTACATATACACTCACTTATCAACTCCGTAACGTCACCGGAACGCCTCGCTTGCGAGTGAACTACCCGCCGCCCGTACGCTTGCCACGCGTTGACCGCGGGTTGACAACGCGCGTATCCCGAGTGTACCGCGTGTCGCGAACGGCGTTAACTCGCCGACCGTAAAATATATAGCTCAGATGTAAATACCACAAAAACAGTCACCCATACAAGTGGTGGCCACAGTAAACGTTGGTTAACCTAGCAAATCTGTTACGAACGGCTAGGCAAGCTACGCTACGGGAGCTATAAATAAAAATAGAAAGACTTTATTTCAGACCATTTTCAATACACATCTAGTATAAGTATTATATTTTATCGTATTTTATGTATTATTTTGTTTGTATGTATTATTATGTCTATACTATTATATTTTTGAAGTTTTGTATTTACTAAATTATATCTTTTATATTAGGTAATTACTTCATACTCCAACTGACCGCAAATTTTTACCATTTTATTCCTGTCCATCCAACGGTTGCCTGTAAGAAATTGCACATAGCGATAAGGCCGCCCATTGTTCTACCACTATTATTTGTAACTATAAACTTCTGTTTCCTGTTTTGGTGATCAATAAAGTATTATTGTATTGTATTGTATTGTATCTTTATACAACAGACTTTACAAAAAAAGTTTAGAAAAAATTTAATTTTTACAAAACTAAGTTTGCGCTCTACATTGCGTGCTGCAATGCACTGCTTCATTCATTTTCGTCCTTACGTAGGTACTAAGTGCCCAATAGAGTCATGAGTTCCAAGGTAACACAATATTTTCAAGTCATTAGCTCACTAAATGGTGGAGTAACAACGCAAACATTCCACCAGTCACTTGGAAAATATGTTTTTGTTTATAGACATTAAGGGTTAAATGATTCACTTAACCACTCCAACATAACTTTTAATTATAAGGCATTTGATGTTTATTTGTTGAGATATAAATTTTGATGAAATTTTTAATCATAATAAATAAAAAATTAAAGCATTTATTTTCCTCGCAAATATTTTAGTACTAAAGGTCGACAATATTGACTAAACCTGTTTCGCGAAGACAACTTATATATGTTGGTATATGATGAAAGCATATAATTATATATTCATATAATTATATATATATTCGCGCGTTACCTTTATAAAAAGTTATTTGGATATTATCCGTACTTATATCCATCCCTGTTTATAGTAGGTATGGTTGGTATAAACACCTTAGATCTGAGGCGTAAGTGTGCAATTATGCTACACTACTTCCTAATGCTCAATAATAAGATTGATAACCCAGATGCGTTGTCACGTTGTTATTTGTGTACGCCGGACCGGCTAAGGTCGCAGCGGCCGCGCGCCCGGCGCCTGCTCGCAGCCCCGCTGGTGCGTACGCAGACGGCTCAGTATGCCCCCACAGCCCAGGCCATAAGTCTGCTTAACGCCCTCATTGCTCAGGAACCGGATGTGGACCTGTTTTTCACTAAACTCCCCTTATTTATAAGGTTGTGTATTAGATCCTTAAGTTAGTTATTACAAAACATATTTTGTAATTGGCCCACTACACGCTTTGGTTACAACTGTAAGTGTAGTGGGCAACTGTAAATAAATAAATAAAATAAATAAATAAATAAAATAAATGCCTGTATCACAGGTTACCAGGCCTTAAGGATTGAATCTTATTGCAAGAACACAATTATAATACTATAGTTGGAATCTAAAGTTTTCTTTTTCTTTATTTAATGAGCTTAGTCGCTATGCGATTATGCCGCTCAGTTAACAAAATCAACCATATATTATTATTAATCTTAAATTATTTATTAGTAGACATAAATATCGATAAATATGCAATGTTCGACATCTACTGTGTCGAACATTGCATACCTATTATATATAATTTATAAAGTGCTTTGGCTTTATCCGATAACGGATAGGCCAAAACAATATTACAGTCTAAAGTTTACAATTACTAAGAAGCAACCAATGGGTTAGTACAGTCTTTGTAGTCCAATCTCTTAGTTAAAGCAACAGGAAAAATGTTTGCGATGTTGATCAATTGGACGAAGCAGTTGAGTAAAATCTAATTTGTGATGTTGTCTGTGAATTTATTTAAAAAAACTAACACGTTAGAAAGAAATGGCTCGCTTATCACAAAATTTCAAAAACAAGATTTATGTACCAACCTGTAACTACTGGCCCTTGAGCCAATTTCAATCTAAGCCACAGAATAGATAAAAACAGGTAGGATATATTCCAAACCAAAAAGTGTGCGCCCCTTCAATTAACAATTATTAACAATGATTATTACAGTGGATGACACACTTTTTGTTTTGAATATTTCTACTACCCTTAACCAAGTCTTGAAAATCTCCAGCGACTAAATCATAAAATCTAGGTACATTTATTCATCTTATGGTGCCTCTCCACTATTGGAGGTTGGTGAACTTTTTCCTAAGTTGTACCAAGCAAAATAAAATATGTTCTACGCTGGCAATACTCGTCCATTCGCGGATGTTACGCAACCAAGACTTCTTTCGTCTTCGAACGCGTCGTTTTCCCTCCAGTTTGCCCGTCATGCCCTGTTGAAGTAGTTGATATATTTCATGTCTTAAGACGTGGCCTATAGACCCACCTATAACCTATATTAGGTATATAAATAATATAAACCTACCTTAATCGTACCTTAGTCGAAGTTAATTCCCTAATCGTAGCTTTAGTGTCTATAAATTGTATATATATGCTAGTCTGTAAGGTTTATATTTTATGGGCCTCTGGTAGTAGATAGATAGATAGATAAACACTTTATTATTCACCTTATAAATAGAGATACAGTACAAGTCAATGTTTACAGTGGTGTAACAATGGGCGGTCTTATCGCTTAAAGCGATCTCTTCCAGACAACCTTTGGATGGAGAGGAATAACGAAACATACACAAACGGTGGTGATAGAAAATATAATAGACATAATAAGGGCTTACATATGATATACAATATATAATCTAATTACTTAAATAAATATATGACTATATAAATATACTTATATACCTAATTAATATACATATATACATACATACATACAATATATAATGTAGTTTTAATTTTTTAACTGTATTATTGCCTGAAATAAATGAATTTATTATTATATTATTATTATTAAACTATTGGCCCGCGAACCAATCTCCTAAGCCAAATATAGGACCTTAAACTCTGGCGCACGTAGTATATCCTCGACAAGCAAACTACCTGGCTGATCTACCAATATACGCCTAATGCTGTGCCTATAACTTTTCGTACCCTATAAATCTCTGCCAAACGACAACACGGCCTACATTCACATCCATAAACAACGCGGAGAAAATAACATAAAGTTTACGTGGTTTTATAAACACGTGCTTTCGTAGGAATATACCTACTGTATTACCTTTGTACTAATATCTAAAAAGGGTCTAGCATAAAAAAGCTAAAAAGGATGAAACTAGCAGGTCCTTCAGCTGATGGTAAGCAACACGCCTGCCCATAACAATTGCAACACCACCCAGAACTTTGTTTTGGAAATTCTCTGCGGCGCTACATTGCGATCGTCAGTCGTCTGACTATGCTTAGTCTTCTTCTTCTTCTTCCTCTTCTCTCATATGGATGTGTAGCCAACCCTGGTGTTGAAGTTTCTAGACCACCTGAAAGCCTCCGACATCGCTTTACGACTGTTGTGCCAAGACAGCAACTGGGACCGACAGCTTAACGTGCTCTCCGAAACACGGTAGCGCTCAGATGTATTGTATATACCACACAAACGGTTACCCATCCACGTTGTGACCGCTGTGAATGTTTTTGAGCGAGTGTTAAATCCGCGCATAACTTAAGAAAGTCAGTGGTGCGGGATTTCAACGTGGGTGTGTCGGATCGAAAGACATACGAGCTCTCACTGAGCCACACTCGCTCCTACGATAATATTTCATTCGCTCCTACAATCAAACTTTTCTACGAGGCACCTCATTTAATTAATCTCGATTTATTTTTATTATTTCTTTGTTTTTGTTCTCGTGTGTTTGTGGGGAACCCTGGTGTCGGAGGTCTTCGAGAGGTTATAGATATAGCGTAACGACTGTTGTTCTAAGCCGAAAAAAGTCTAGCGCTGAAAAATATATTTCACGCAGGAAAGGTCTAATGTGTAGGTAATATAAATCATAAAAGATGTGACATTATCTCAGTAAGCCATTTACGTTTCCTTATTCACAGTCTAAATTTGAATATCACCGTGATTCTTACAATTTGGAATAAAATGGAATGAAAATTCAGTTTTAAATAAAGACCAAGTTAATTTTCATAAAAAAATACAAAGCTGAGCAGTACAATACTAAGCAGTAGTCCCCAGCATATATATGATTCGCTGGGGACTACTTCCTTCTCTTTACCTTTATCTTCTTTTAGGTTTTTTGTGCTATTTATAGTAAATGGAAAACGTATCAAATAACGAACAAAGGTAGTGCCATAAATATTGAACATCACACATACTACAACCACAGTCGCGTTGCCGGGCAATAAAGTCCTAATCCAAACCTATTCAAAAATATATATAAGGTGAGGTACGAGCTTGAGTAAAAAATAAAATTTCTAGGTAGCAACTATTAGATTCTTAAGGCCTCTGCGCACAGCAGGCGTGACGTGACCGCAATGCGGCGTTGGCGTTTTGTTTTTAGTTTAGAGCGCGGCTCGGCGACGCCGTACTCTCTGTGTATCATGCACAAGTTGAGCATGTATGGACTACTGCAGCCATATATGTGATGGTTCATGTAAATATCAACTTGCGGCTCTAGACTCGATTTAACGACGCGCCCTTAATTTTATTGGTGATGAGGCTCTTGATGGAAAAAAAGATAAAAAGCCTTGAACACAGAAGACAAGTGGCTAGCCTATTGATTTTTTACATGCTACATTTTGGGGAGTGTACACAAGACCAGCATCAGCTGATTCCTTCATCCCCATTTCATCTTAGGACCGCCAGGCGAGGAGAGTCACTCCACTCCTACGTTGTGCACATACCACCAATCCGCACAAAGTGCTTCGCTGACTCGTTCATTATACGTACTGGTAAGAAGTGGAATTCTCTACCGGAGTCCTTGTTTCCTTCCAATTGCAACCTGGGTCTCTTTAAGACAATAGTGAATCGGCACCTCATGGGCAAAATTGCTCCACCTTAGACCGCAACTACGCCTACCATCAGGTAAGTTTTTGTCAAATGTAAGCCCAATACAACATAAAAAAAAATTACCCAATACAAATCAGGGCCCTAATTCCCTATGACAACTTGGCGATTCCTTGCTTCGAAATCATTATATTTTATTTATCATTATTAATGAAGGAATCGACGTGATTTCGAAGCAAGGAATCGCCAAGTTGTCATAGTGAATTGGGGCCCTGTACATTTCAACTAAAAAAAACGCCAACGCTGCGCTGCGGTCACGTCACGCCCGCTGTGTGCAGAGGCCTTTACAGCTCGTTCAAGGTCAACACAAAACCAAACAACCTTAACCATACAGGCGTAATTTGGATATCGTCCTATAATAATACATTTTCGTATGCCAACATTCCTAAAATACAATATAACGACGAGGTCAGGACGAGCGAATGTCGGTGTCTGTCATACATCAAGTTCTAGGTCACTGCATATTAGCTAGACTCAAAAAATTATGCTACTTAGCCGGTTTCACATAGACCGATCCACGTTTTGATCCTCGATCGGACATTTGCTTCGTTTGGTTCGTCGTCACAGATTACTTAGCAATAAAAAGTAAAAACGCTTGAACCGATTTTGATATAACATGTCTAAGATCCACTGCTAGAAAACCTGCTTTCAAATAAAAAACAACTGCATCCAAATCGGTTCATCCGTTTAAAAGCTACAGCCCCACAGACAGACACACATAGTGGTCAAACTTATAACACCCCTTCCTTTTTGCGTCGGGGGTTAATTTAAAAGAAGGAGACGTAGCGTGTTTCTTTTGTCGTTTGGATCGGGTGAATCGCGTCCACACCGACCGCGCGTGTATCGTTATTCTGCCGCGCGAGTTGGAACGGACTTGGATCGGCTGGTGTGGACCCGGCTAGGTCATCCCGAAAAGTCGAAAGCTAAGAAGAATGTTTCTGCCAAGTAGGTAGCTAACTAGCACATAAGAAACATAAAATTGTCTAAAACAATAAGAAAAATTCTACAAAATAGGCCACTCGGTTTTTTCTGTTTCTTCTGTGGTTTTTATTCCGATGCGGTGGTTGAGTCATTGTAATAATTGATGTTCATAAGTGCGTCTGTGATGCCTAAATCTAATAAAGAACTTTTGAACTTTGAACTTTGAAAGTACAAAAGATATGCCATTTTTAGCAATCGCAAAACTTTTTATTTCATGAATGCAAAATCGCAGATAGCAGTTGCTAACACTAACAATGTCTTAGTGCCATCTGCTTCCAATCTTCTTTTATTTTTATGTTTATTTACAATGACACTAGCCAATGTTACGACTGACATGAGCATTTTCTCGATGTGAATATTCGCATAGGTAAGTTTGTTGCGAGCATTTGTTCGTTGTAAGCAAACGCTTAATACACCTGAATGTTCGTCTCGAATATATGCTCAGCTGTGCTCCATCCGTCAATTCAGTTGTAGTAATATTCAGTTGTGTTAAAACGTAGAGTTGGTGTGTGCTGCGTTCTTTTTAATCTGTTACTGCTATTCAAAGAAGAAACGTAAGATTTTTTGAACTACAAATGCGATACCGACCGCCGGGTGGAGCGCGCTCTGGTCACAAAACAGATAGGTTCAGAAGTCAATCTCATGTATATACTTCACTTTTCATACCTACGCTCGGAGATCGCGCTAGGGTTGTTAAATTGAATGCGCGCGCCCGCTGCCTACGACCCGGGGCGGTGTGACGTCACGACGGTTACTCGGATGGTGCAGAAAGTTTTCGGGAAGACCAAAATTGATTGATTAAAAAATAACTTTACAAGATATTGACATAATTTTTTCGCAGTTATTATTATAATTGGATAAAGTTTTTTTGAAGACAAAAAAATGCGACTAGCTTACATTTACATAATCCTCATAAGATTATTGAACACAAGGCTTACACAGCTTATACTAAAATAAATGTTTAATATAAATTGTAAAAATATGACAAGACCACAAGATCATGTTCGCTTGTTCGGCACGGGGCCAGCCCGGGCGCTTACCTACCTGACTGTTCTGTGTTACGTTAAAACGAACCATCGAAATACAAGCAAATACCTCCTTACCTCTCTGAAACAACTGATAGCTTAAAAAACGCCAATTCACTGTTTAATGTTGAATTAAAACAACCGTCCACTGAACAGTTATAATATTTTTTTGTTGCTCCATTTATGCACAAAAAAGTTTACAGACGCGTGTCTCAAGCGGATGGCACTCGCGCTCGCACTGATCCCAACTGGTCCGAGATATCGTGTCCGTGTGCGTTGTCTATGTTGCTTAAGCACACTTTGTGTGTGAATTGACTTCTGTACCTATCTGTTTTGTGGTCTGGTCTAGGCGCTCGCCATCTAGCTGCCCGGCTCGCTGTACTGACATGCCGCCGAATTTTCGACTTGTAACACGATAAATTAAAAAGTTTGTGACGAACCTAGAACCTAAACAATCTACATAGTACAATACTTTCATCAAAATCCATCCAGTTGTTTTTGCGTGATTGCGAAGGAAACTTCCATCCATCCATCCATCTATCCTCACAAACTTTCGCATTTGTAATATGAGTAGCAAGTAGAATAACATTACTTAGCTATTTCAGCTATTTCATGGGTTCAAATGTATTTCTTGTCATGTGGTTATGTTAAGGCTTCTCCCATATAAATAAAAAAGTAGCTAATAAACATAAATGCTTATAAATTACATGCTAAACACAAGTATCATTTCACTACTGACAATATTGATTTGAAATAATACTACACGAAAAAGTTAGCGTGTCATTACATATTCATAGTCCGTCGTACATATTCCCTGTTGGGTGTCAGTTTCGGGAAATGGAAATTGTAATGAATTAAAAATCTAAATTTATATCTATATAGAAGTTATAGGACAATTTAGAAGTAAAACTAGCTACAAGTATTGACAAGTATACATTTTATAAAAAAAAATCCGACTTTAATCTTCGAAGTCCAAGGTCAAATATCGATGAAATTTATGTCGGACTACTTCGTAGCTATACTGAACCCAACACAATTTTTTTCAAATCGGTTCATAAATGACGGAGTTCTGAGGTCACAAACATAATAAAAAAAACAATCGTATAGAGAAACTCCTCATTTTTTTAAGTCGGTTAAAATTTCGAGCTTTTCGTCTCTAAGTATAAAACAAGGTCACTATCCGCGTCCTCATTTATGTTTCCAAACCATGGATATTGATACGGTTTTTACTGTCATTAATAAAAAAAATATAAGACTTATATGAACAATACATTCTAAATTAAGTTTTTGAATAGTAGAGAAAGTTCAATGTTATGTAATCAAATCCGTCAAAAAATTCACCACATTAGTAAATTGCATCCGCGCCAAGCCAGGGCGGGTCGCTAGTATAAAATAAATAGATAAATAGATAACATACATAAATCACATAAAAAGACCACATAAATAGATCACATAAATAGATCACATAAATAGATCACATAAATAGATCACATAAATAGATCACATAAATAGATCACATAAATAGATCACATAAATAGATCACATAAATAGATCACATAAATAGATCAAATAAATAGATCACATAAATAGATCACATAAATAGATCACATAAACAGATCACATAAATAGATCACGTAAATAGATCACATAGATAAATAGATCCCTAGCCCCTAAATATGATTCTTTGTATCTACGAAACCAAGAACTACGAGGACCATACAAAACCCAGACACGAAACAAATACCTACTAGATTTTTTTGCACCGACATTTGTCCTGTAGCCTGACTCGAACTCGCTACTTCCGAGGTAAATATATGAGTTGACTTGCCCAACCACTCAGAGGATGTCGTACTAGTTGAAATAGCTACTGTACTTTTCATTTCAGGTGATGACACATCATTTTGTGTAGTAATCATAATCATAATCATAATCATTTATTTGCATAAAATAAGGTATGGTACAGGTGTTAGTGTCACAAAAAAAGATCTCTTATTCTGCCTTTGCAGGCGTACAAATTTTCACAGACAAAATTAATTTCATCAACATATTAAAATTGAATAAGCAAATAATTACAAATAAAATTAAAAATTAATAAAATAATTAAATTCGACGTCATTAAAAAAATCAAATCCATATACAATCGTTTAAAAATTAAAATGTCATTACAATGTCAATTATTATTACAATATATTAAAATTACAATGTCAATTATTATCAATTCTAAAATGTAGGTATTCATCTATGCTATGTTAATTCTTTTGTTGATCGAGCTTCCATCATTTCTACGCAACTCATAAAACATCTTTTCTACACTTATACTACTTCTACTCTGATATGTAGTTGTGTAGGCTAATTTTCTGAATAACTTTTCCAATTTTTCTTTTCGTAAAAACCTAATTCGCACTATTACTGATACTAATAAATTATTTTTCAAAAAAAACTAAACCGACTTCAAAACCACAAATGGCACTCAAAAGTAAAAAATAAATTAATATAATTATCATAAGCGCTACCCACTCATATATTTGAAGTCGGTGCCAGCCAAGTGTAATAGGTAGCAGATAAATACTATGTATATAGTAAGTACTACTTGTAGGTAGTATCTATCTACTACCTTTTAGACTTGGCTGGCACCGACTTCAAATATATGAGTGGGTAGCGCTTATGATAATTATATTAATTTATTTTTTACTTTTGAGTGCCATTTGTGGTTTTGAAGTCGGTTTAGTTTTTTTTGAAAAATAATTTATTTTACCCTTTTTAGTGAAAAACAAGTTTTAATTAAATTATTTCAAAAAGTTTTTAAAGACAAGCTTTTATGATCTAGAAGCCACATCATGACAAAGTTTAAAATGGGCTATCACAATTAAATGCATGTACAAAAAAATTTCATGTCTGTCCTATTCTCTGTTGAGGAGTTCCCTTGCCAGAAGTCAATGCTGGGTGTATCTGCCATATCATGATGGAATTTAGAACAGGCTATTATGGTTAAATCCATTTACGAAATGTTGTGTCTGTACTATTCACCGTTGAGGAGTTCCCTCACCGGAAGTCAACCCTGGGTGAAGCAGGTGAAGCAGTCGAATACAAACCTCCACCTTAAGAAAGTTTGGTTACGAAAAAAACAAGAACTGACTTGAAGAATAAAACTTATATTTTTTGTTTTTGCTATTTTTTTCAAAAACTACTGAATGAATTTCGATAAAATTTATATGGGACCACCTTTGAAGTATTACCTACCAATCAAAAAAAGAATCATTGAAATCAATGCATAATTGGCGGAGTAATCGCGTAACAAACACACAAAAAAAAATAAAAAAATAAAAAAAAAAAACATACCGTCGAATTGTAAACCTCCTCCTTTTTGAAGTCGGTTAAAAAAAATACACATCGGTCTAGCCATTCTCAAGTGATGGACTTTAAAATATATACAAGGACTAAAAAATAATTATTTTTTTATATTTTTTCCTAAGACGACATGGTCGCACAGCGACAGTTTAAAAAAAATAGATAGTTATAGATACCTATACCTATTGTAAACAGTATCTTTAGCATTAGGTTTTATGCAACGTTTAAGTATGTGACATAGTAGCCTATGTGTCATTAATTCAAAAAAGAGCGAAAGAGCGCAAGAATAATAGATTGTAATTTGAACATCATGAAAAGTGTAAAAGAGATGGCTAGATGCCAGACAGTGCAAGTATGAAAGAGTAAGTTGATTAAAAAATTATTTAAAAAATGAGAGATAGAGTGAAAGAGATAGAATAGGATATTAAACAGAGATAAAGAATCCTTTATCTTTGACATTAAACATAGGTTTAAGAGAAAGATACACACAAATAAAAAGACAATACAGTGGATGTCCCCATTTTAATTCAGCCTTATACCAAAGAATACTAACTATTACCAGGCCTAGCGCACTCTGCACTGTAGGTACGAAGCCACAAGTACATAGCCGGACACCGACGGCGGGTCGCGCGTCGTTACACGTGCCGCGTCAGAAGAGATAAGAGCTATGCGATAGAAAAAGAGGCGCTCTGCAGGTTAATATGACTGGTAAGTATGCAGTGCTACGTGAGCTGAATTGAATTTTATTGCGTCATAGCAAGAGTCGCTATTTGTTTAAATTTCTTTGAGGAGTGATACTTCTGTCCCTTAGTTCTCTGTGCTATTACTTACTTATGAGACAGCATAGATTAGCTTAAACTATAGTTTGTTATATAGAAGATCGTATTCGTGTCATTAGAATAAAATATCTAGATACCTATACAACTCCACTGAGAAACGGCTTTCATTTTCTTCCTTCATTTTAATTTTTCGTATATTAAACTATTAAATATTTCAGTCACGTAAGTCCTTCACCTTCTAAAACAAAGGGTGCAAAACGGAGAAAATCTTATCATTCCGACCATCAGGTGACACATTTGAAGCCTACGCGAGGGTAACACATGTATACGTACTTATATCAAGAAAATCTGTGCTCCATACTAATGTAAGGCTCAAACTCTTTAAGGCTGCCCGCCCACGTGAGACAATCGGTCACTGTACACGACAGGTCTTGATGAGGAGAAGAAATACTACCAAGATTGCGTAAAATCAAAGTGCTTTGGAGACACGTATAAGTATGTATATGTAGCAGCGTTCCGAACGGCGTTGGCTTCGCGACTAAGCGGCCAGTAGCGCGTGTCGGTGCGCTATAGGTACGTACGCATAGATATAGGTATATACGTATATCTGCCGCTACCTGCATTATTTATTTACATTAAGGTAATATACACATACTCTTTACTAGTTATTATATATATATATATGTGTAAGCTATTTAATATTATTAATATATTATTTTATTGTTTTTTATGTGCAGCGCTTCGCGTCGTCTACAGTCATTAATTTTTTTTCCGGTGAAAAACAAAGTGATTCATTTAAAAATAAATCTAAATACCACGTTTTTATGCGCCTTTTAAGGTTAGGTTGGCATTGCATGCTAATTAATGAATTGTCATCGAGTTGCGACCTATCCTGAAGATTTCAGCTGGCTAAACGGGAAGTACTCGAAATTTGAGTTGCAAGATTCCACCCGGAACAGACAAACTAGAAAGTGACTTCATAAAAACGAGGTAAAATCAAGCATGAATGAAATATGAAACACCGTGTGGTGTTTTATATTGCAAGAGTCAGTTACAAAATAGGTGACGGAAAAAAAAATATGCTTGGCTATCAGACCTACAAAAAGTCTGACGTCGGCGAAGGCTCTAAGGCTGCGCGTCCTAACCGCCTATCGCCGCATATCGCTCAGATCTATGGTACCGCCGAGATGTATGTAAATACGGTCACCCATCCAACTGATACCGCAGCAAACGTTGCTTAACCTAGCAGATCTGTTACGAACGGTGACCTACAAAACTGCTATACTAATATGAGTTCTTATAAATGTGAATGAACTTATATGGATTTGTGGCTGATTCGTTTTAATGCCAAAAGATATTAAATTCGTAAAAAATTAACACCTCTATTCCTATAACAATAGCGCCTCATTTCGCTTGTATTTTTCGAGTACAAAGAAACATTAAACTTACAATTCAAATACTAGAATTTCAACACTGTTGCGGAGCACCGGAAAGTTTAATTACTTAATTTGATTTATGTTTGTTTCGTGGGTTCTGGCCAATTTTGTAAACCACTTTTCGAATAAACATGCTTGTGACTTAAGACAATTACTTAATAATATTTTTAGCATCAGAAGTGGAAGGTATTTAAAAAAAAGAACATAAACAACTGAGAAGTATTTTACTTCAAATATTAATTTAAAATAACAATGTAACTCAAATAATAATTAAACAAACAGCAATCAATTCAAATCACACCATTTACAATAATGCACCTCACTATTTACAGGAATTATACGACTTACTGCAAATTGCGCCGATCACCAATCCAACAACCTTCCTATCCAAAATCTGGGTGACAGAAAGCCCGATCGCTTGGTGACGGCTGCTTTTATACTCGTTGGAGGGTGACGTCACAAGTTACATTAAATCGTCAAAGATTCTGCTAATAATATATTTTTCTTCTTCTTTACACTTCTTTTTATAGAATAGTCGTTCGCTTGATGGTAAGCACCACTCTTGCCCATAATAATAATAGTGCCACCCAGAACTTTTAGAGCATAAAAAGCACCACGTAGTACGTAACTAGCACTGCATGGCGCTCATCACCCCGAGACGTCAGATATTAAATCTCATATAATAAGTAGCTTGAGCCCATGAATCATTCTCGAGGTTTAAATTTAGAATTTTTCCTAGAGAACTTTTAAGGGTGGCATATAAGTCTTCCAAAATATCCGTATCTTCTGATTATGGTTTATAAATTCGACCCTTAGAGTATTTCCAACTCCAACAGAACAGGAAAAATCTAGCAATTTACCAAAAATATGCGCATAGTATGAAATCTCAACTGAGGTGTCATAACATGAACGGAATCAAATCAACCCCAATTCCGACGTCGTACATTCAACATTAATAATGTATGTATGTAAAGTAGAGGCACTTTAGCTGCTATTGTATCTATATTTTATACTAGCTGTGCCCCGCGGATTCACCCACGGTTACAACGACGAATGTGGAGCAGGATTTTTTTTCCAACAGACTGGGTCTGCATTTGACCACAATCTCACCTGATGGGAAGTGACGATGCGGTCAAAGATATAGCACGCTTACCCAGTAGATACTTTTTCACTCTAGATTTGAACACACCCAAATTGTATTTATGTGGAAATACAGACGACGGCAAGGCATTCCACTCCTTTGACGTTATCTTGACGGAAACACGACTAGTACATCGATTAATTCGGTTTGAAATTAGAATTTTGTTTATTTTTACAACCTTCTGACTTTCAATTTATAATTCAAGCTGTACGGCATCAAGAAATCGTACAAGTTGTATTGAATTTCGCTTTCATATATAAAACTAAATGATTATAACCCAAGGCACTAAAATGTTAACATAATTTACAAATATTCAAACAAACCCCAACATTTTCTCCGAATAGTTGCCAACTTGCGACTACCAACTTTGCTACGTGTTCTTCAGCCGACATTAAGTTGGATAAACTTCAAAGGGAATATTTTAACTATGCCGACACTTCAGGAAGTTTCGTCGGGTCCCTCAAAGATTTGCCGTAGCTTTAATAATGTATGTGTAGAAGAAGAATGCCTGAGTAGAGCTTTGGTGTTCAGTTTCGTATGAGAAAAAGCATTAAGATGCAGTTACTCCATATCTTGTAAGTAAAGGCATACTTAACATGAAGTGTAGGAGGGAACTTCATAACGCATGTATCACTCAAAAGGTAATTTGGAACAAAAAGCCTGAATATCTTTTTGAAAAACTATCATGGACTAAGGATATCCACCAATTAAATACACGCTCCAAATATAAAAATGCTTTAGCCATTCCAAAACATAATACGGCAGGTTTTAAGAGTTGCTTCAAATATCGGGCTTCGAAGATCTGGAATAATCTGCCACCGCCATTAAGAAAAAAAAATTCTATTGATACCTTTAAAACTCGACATAAATTAAATTTACTGATTCGCCAAAAACACCATTATGAAGCAACTTTTAAAACTCAGACCTAATAATATACTTACATATCTATACACTATTACACATACACAACCACGCACGCAGCACATACATATCACGCCCAATACACACATACTTACACCTTCACACACACCCTCTCTCACCCTCCCTCACAAACACCCTCTCATACACACATATACCCTATGCTCACGCCTTGTCATTCTAGTTCAAATATGGCATACTGAAAGCTCTTCTGGTTACTGCGACTTAAATATAATTCATTGTTAATAATCTGGTATTGAATGTAACCTGCTATACCTACCATCTCGACGAAAACCAGTTCGAGCACCGGTGTAAGTTGAAAAACAGCGCTGCGTTCTCATCTACGATGTGAACCCAGCACATGCTGAATTTACTCCATTTGCACTCTGACTGTAGGTACATTGCTTATATTGTATAGTTTTAATTAGATACTAAGAACTCGAAGCTGTGTATCTTGTTTGTAGTTGCAATAAAGAATTTCTTATCTTATCTTATCTTAGTTTTTTTTTTTTCACTTAATAGATCCATGTTTGGCTACTATCTCGCCTGATGTGAAGCGATGATGTATAAGTATTGGTATGTTTTTCGTGTACGAGAGGCCGTTTGGGTAGGTACCACCGCTTTGCTAGTTATTCTACCGCCAAGATAGCAAGTGAGAGAAAGAGAATAAAGAAAGAAAGAAACAGTTTATTTTTGACAAAACTGCACACAACAATCAATAGTACATACACAAGTGTAGGAGAACAAAATAAGACAAATTAATAAGACCAAGACAAACAATTACAGCATGTGTATGGAGACCGCTGCCGTGTATAGTGCAGCCAAAGGTCTGCGCTCAGCATAATGTTGTGAATAATCCACAACGCTGGTTTTCAGCTCAGGCCCTTGATGACGCACGAAGTCGTTGTATCAAACTACGGAAACAAATAATTAAATAATAATAATTGGACATAGAATAATAATATATAATTGATTGGAGAATAGATGCAGTCGAGATGTGGTGCTGGAAGCGCATGTTACGAATCCCATGGACCCCGTTCTGCATAAATATGTCTATTCCTGCGGAACTAAATATTACAGACCGTCCACGATCTGTTTTTGCCGCATACTGAGCTATTTCGTGCATACGGTCAGACGCCAAGGCAAAAATCTGGTGTAACTGATCATCTGCGCAAATGTAGAGCAAAAACGCTCACGTGGCAGATCCTCAATGCGATAGTCAGACCAGCTAAATTAGAGCATGACTTCCAAGTTTGAGACTGTTGTTTGAATGGCTATGGATAGGAACCGATGGAGACGTGCAACACATAACTGGATGAAACATGGCGATAACGATCTTCAATCATGAAGGAGCGATCAGAGAGAAAAGATAGTTATTGCCATGTGGTAGTTTTCTCATATGTCAGAGCCCGTCTGGGTTGGTGCCACCGCTTTGTAGGCAACTACTGGCTCTTCGGGTCGGGTCGTCGGGCACGCTTCACTTAGTGCGAACTAATATTTTCTATAAATATTAGTTCGATACATAGTTACCTTCTCTGCGGTGGCGGTAACACCCAAACAACGAGAGGAAAGGCGGTCATTTCGTGATTTGTTTGTTTGAACTCTATAGGCTTTCAGCAGTCTGTATGAGCATTAGAACCATTAGGACTATATAGACACTGATTTCAATCATTTTGAATGTTATATCGCTCCAAATTCAAACACAACACTTGATTTACTCAGAAATGGTTGTAGTTGTTGTGTTTCGGTTTAATGGGCATTGTATCCAGCGAAATTACTGGGCATACGGGACATAATATCTGATGTCTCGGGGTGACGAGCTCAATGCAGTGCTACGCAGTCTCTGCATGGTATTAAAAGTTCTGGGCAGCAGTGCAATTGTTATAAGCAAGCGTGGCACTTACTATCAGGCAAACGACTTGCATCTTTCATTGCTCAGTTCTATAAAAAAGACCTAAAAAACAAGGTTAAGTATCATAATTGCTCTGTAGTTAAGGATTTCATCGATTACTAGCAAACCGACCTATCTTTGCTTCTTTTTTTAATTGCCGACGCAAAAAAGAGGGATCTTATAAGTTTGACACACACACTACAGTACACTATGTGTGTCTGTCTGTCGTAGCTCTTTTACGGGTGAACCGATTTGGATGCGGTTTTTTTTTATTTGAAAGCAGGTTTTCTAGCGGTGGTTTACTCATGATTTATTGTGTCTGGGGTTTTAAAATTTTTATTTTCCGTGTAGGTGATGTAAAACCAGCCCTGGTGTCGAAGGTTAAAGACCATCTGAAGGTCTCCGACATAAGGTAACGACTCAAAGTCCTTAAATTAATGGACGAGTAGTACCTACAATGGCTAATAATATTCATAATTTTTTTCTATTTAGTGTAATTCTATCCTTATCCTACATCCTTAAACTAATTCTACAAATATTATAAATCCGAAAGTCTATGTCCTATCTCCGAAACGGCTGATCGAATTTTGATGCAATTTATAGGTATTTTAGGTCCTAGGTTACTTTTTATCCCGGGAAAACGGAAATATCCCTAACCATAAAGCGAATTCTACGCGGAAGGAATCATGGAAACAAGCAAAAGTATGATCTGATTTTGAAAATAGTATATTTTTAATCCCGGTAAACGAACACTTGCGTGAGCAACCACTATACATTTTATTGTACGCAGACGGAGTCACGGGTGTCAGCTAGTAAACTATAAATAGTATCAACCTGGATGTATATATTGGCCCCTCCTCCTTTCTTTCGGTTCTGCGCTTGACGTATCCATTATTTTCCAGACCTTTGGGCTGAGATAAGCAAAGTAATTACTTTGCAGTGTTTTGAGTTCCTTACTAGCTTGTTACAGCCACGGGGATATCCCCATCCCCCTATCTTCCATGTATTTAGGAAATTAGGAAAAACCGACCAAAAAATTTAATGAATAAATAATAATAACCGAGAACTTCGTGAAGGTCGAGAAGGACAAGCTCAGCAAGTACCTCGACTTGGCCCACGAGGTAACCGCCATGTGGGATGTTGACTCGACAATCATTGTCTCGATAGTTGTTTCGGCGAACGGCTTTATAGCGAAGAGCCTCAACCAGCATACCAAGAGGTTCTCGCTTAACGGTTGGATCAAGGGTCAGAAGCAGAAGGCAGTACTTCTTAACTCAGCACGTATGGTCTGGAGATTCCTTACTCTGCAGCCCTAACCAACGGTAGTTTGGGCACTGCCCCGCTACCGGCGGCACTCTAGGTTTAGGATTTTCATAATATTTTTAAACATATTTTTTTTATAAAAATAATATCAACAGCTTAGGCTTAAGAATGTTAATAAATATGTGTATAATAATAAAAATAAATCATATATTATCAGGTAACAAAATGAAGTTAAACCAAATAAACCCCATAGCCTGAACGAAGAAAAAAAGGCGAATTCCTCGACGTCAAATTAAGAAGTGAAACACTCAAGCATGCTGGTCTGTACGTTTGTACACAAGCCTCACGCACACATTTACGTCTAGCTATGCCGATTGGCCGTCACATCGACCCTCAGTTCACTCAATCAAACTTACGCCACTGGCTATTGCTATGCTTCGGTTATTAGCGAGATTCCGCCCGCCTTTTTAATTGGTTCAAGGCCCATAAATATACTTTATGATCTAACATACATATTTTTAATATACTTAACATTTAATTTATAAACAATTACTTGAGTTTTTGATTTTAAACGAAAACTTTTAACCCAAAGCGGAAATAACACCAGCGGCTCAGTTTTAAATTCATTCAGCCGTTACTGTATCAGTGCTTATTTAATTAAACTACTTAATTAGTTAAACCCGGAGACCTGCTCCCTTAATATACTTTAATAATATTGTTAATTAATAAACCTGTTTGTTTATAGAATTCAAATCGTACAAAACTTTTACTGTAATGAATGGGGTCTTTAACCTATTAACGACCGAATTGAGTCCTTTGAGAAGCAGAGGCAATTATAAGTAAATACAAAGTAATTTAGAAAATGTATTATTTCGAACTAAGCCTAGTTTGAACTATTACGTATTCTGTGACCTAATTGAGTTCAGACGGCTTAGTGATAACTGTAGGTACTTATTTATAAATTTGTCGTTAAGGTTCCTAAACTGGAAATAACATAATTGGAAAATTGTTGAAATTGGCATTGTGGCCTCTTTAGTGATAATAAACATCAAATTTAAGGTGTTATCGTATTTTTCAGTATTATTTGGTGACGTCACGCATTATCCTTTGTGTTAGTACATTGTTTTTTTTTAATAGAACTGACGATGGAAAAGACGAGCAGGTCGTTCGCCTGATGGTAAGCGCCACGCCTACCCAGAACTGCGTAGCACTGCATAGCACTGCATAGCACTGCGTAGCATTGCGTAGCACTGCGTAACATTGCGTAGCACTGCATAGCACTGCGTAGCACTGCGTAGCACTGCCTAGCACTGCGTAGCACTGCGTAGCACTGCGTAGCACTGCGTAGCACTGCGTAGCACTGCGTAGCACTGCGTAGCACTGCGTAGCACTGCTTTGCGCTCATCACCCCGAGACAGCAGATATTAAGTCTCATATGCCCAGTAATTTCGCTGGCTACAATGCCCTTCAAACCGGAACACAGTAATGCTTGCGCACTACTGCTATCAATTGTTAGAGTACATTTATACTACTATAGTATTACATACATTTAACAACAATTCGTCGTTTGGACCATGTCACAATAACTATTTCAATAACAAAGTACTTTAAAGAAGCAAATTGCAAAGTAATGAGTGTGGTATGATACTAAATTACGGCTTCAGCCTGGGAAAGCATATCATCAGCTTTATTAGAATAGTGTCCAAACTTTTTGTTTGTCGGCAAGAGTTGTTCAGGTTTACAGTTAATGCCCTGGCGAGCAAAGTTTGGCACTTCATAAAGTGCTGTATAGCTACTTTAACCTCTAATGTACATTATTACAGTCGTAAAGTGAGTATGGCTCAGTGCGAGCAGGTTCGACTTTCAATCCGACGCAACCACGTTCGGATCCCGCTGGCCAACACTCACTTTAAATCGGACGGAAATCACGGATACAAGCATAAGCATGGTCTGATTTTGAACATAGTATTGTTACTAACAAAGTTATGAGTAGTGTTTGAGAGCGAGGGGCTCAGTGGCAACACGTGCTATTTTCGATCCGACGCACCTGAGTTTGAATCCCGCTAGCCCCGCAATACTGACTTTCTTAAGTTACGTGCGGATTTATAATCGGTGAAGGAAAACATCGTTAGGAAACCGTCATGTCCAAGAATTAATTACTAAAGGACATGTGACATCCACCAACCCGTACTGGGACAGCGTGGTGGAATATGGCCCATACTCTCTCTATGAGAGAAGGCCCGTGTCCCAGCAGTGGGAACGAGATGGGGTGATGATGATTAAGTAATGAAGTAGGTAGGTGCCTACAATGGAAGAGCAGTAGAACGCTGTCATTCGTCAATGAGTTGTTATGCAACTTACTAAAATATTACGAAACATTTGAATATAATATTAAACCTCTCTTTAAGTTATTAAATAAAGCTGACCGCCCACGTCAGACAATCAATAACTGACTTTTTTGTCAGTGAAAATGAAACATACGGAGATTCATATTGCATCGCACACGTCCTACAGAAAGTCAGTCACGAATGATGGTGAGAAAAGCTCATTAAATAAAGCTGACCGCCCACGTCAGACAATCAAAAACTGACTTTTTTGTCATATTGCAACGCACACGTCCTACAGAAAGTCAGTCACGAATGATGGTGAGGAAAGCTTATTAAATAAAGCTGACCGCCCACGTCAGACAATCAAAAACTGACTTTTTTGTCAGTGAAAATGAAATATACGGAGATTCATATTGCAACGCACACGTCCTACAGAAAGTCAGTCACGAATGATGGTGAGAAAAATTGGACCGACTATCAGACCTACAAAAAGTCTGACGTCGGTGGAGACACTTAACTTCTAAAGTAAATGTACCTACAATTGAAAAGCAAAGTGTCACCCTGGGTGACATTCATCAATAAGAGGTTTTGTAACTTACGAAGATATTAAACTTTTGAACAGTATAATAATAAACTTATTTTTACAGTCTAGAGGTTAAATTCAAATTATTCATTGTAGTATGAAGGGTAACCAATTACACATATTGCAGTTATTATTAATAGGAGTAAAATCAAAATCTATACATATAATAAAATCAATTATGCTTTTTCATAATTAGACCCCGCCGAAGTTGTTAACTTCGGGGAGGTTAGTTGTGTAACGGAACTCGGCTGAAGATAGTGTCGCTAGAGACGAACCTCACTGAGGCACTGAACCTCGCTGAGGTATACTGATAGCCCGTGGCGCTGGTGAGTCAGTTTTCGTATACCTATTAGTATTCATCTCTCTCATCTCGAACAACTTTCCGTTCCAAATCAAACGCGTGCAGTTTTGTGTGAGCGTCAGCTTTGCAATGACGATCAATAAGTCGCAAGACCAGACGCTTAAGGCTACGGCCTTTGATCTAAGAACAGGATGTTTCTCACAGAGACAGCTGTACGAAGCCTTTTCACGGGCGACGTGATCCCAAAGTCTTTACGTGTTTGCTCCCTGTACAGCGTGTTTTTTAAATAACATGTGTTGTACACAATCTACAAAAAACGTCTCTACATCAGCGTCAAACTATAGTCCACGCGAACGAAGTCGCGGGGAACAGCTAGTCGATAATAAAATTAAATAACTACATTGATTACATCATTGTTGCTAAATAATAATGACAGAGTCATTTATCAATTGTCATTTAATGAAATAATGAAATTGCAAAACTGATAAGATAATGTTCAATTCAATGTCAAATTCAAAGGTTGCCTGGAAGAAATTGCTTTTAGCCACCCATTGTACACTTAAGTTAAAAAAATATTTTATCTCTTGGTGTTATAGTTCTGGTGGTATAAAGAGATATATACGAGCGAGTGCGTTAGAGCGAGTGTGGCTCAGCGGGAACTCGTGCGCTTTTCGATCCGACACACCCGGGATCGAATCCCGACTAGGCCCTGCACCAATGACTTATAGTTAAGTGCAGATTTTGCACGCTCGCTCTAAAACGGTGAAGGAAAACATCGTGATGAAACCCGCTTACGCGCTTTGGAGTGGTAGGCTCTGGCCGTGGTTGTAATACCACCCACCGAACAAAGTCATGCCGTCAAGCGACCTAGTCGTGTTTCGGGATGATGTTTGGTGAACCATCGGGGAGACGGGTCTGAGCAGCCGCTCAACTGCCGTCTCTCTCTAGATCTATGTGCTCCATCTTAAGCCACATCATCGCTTCACATCAGGCGAGATAGTGGCCAAACATAGATCTATTAAGCGTAAAAACAAAAATAATAATAATAATATACAATAAAGAGTTATCTCATTTAATCTAAACCAAACAATTCAATTGTTTTAGTAACTCATTAGTATCCACTTCGACAAGAACTTGCATCGTCTAAATGGGGCTTAAGCCTATTTGTTATTAATTACAACCTTTGAAAGCAAAATACACAATTAAAGTTTTCAGCGTATGAAGCCTGTGACCAAGCGATTTTAAATTAAAGAACTTTTACTAAATTAAAGAACCTTTTTTAAATTGTTTGTTTTTTTTTATTGGCTTGCCTTTGACCGCTATCTCACCTATTGTTAAGTAACGCTGTGGTTAAAGATGTAGCACGCTCGCCTGAACAAACCTGTTCACTCTTGTCATAAAGACACCCAGATTATAGCTATCCGGAAACACAGATGCCGGTAGAGAGTTCCACTACTTGGTCGTTTGCATTATGAAGGTCGAAGCAAAGCGCTTGGTGTGAGTAGGAGGAATCATCATCATCATCAGCCCATTACGTTCCCACTGCTGGAACTCAGGCCTTCCCTCGTAGAGAGAGTGTGGGCCATAATCCACCACGCTGGCCCAGTGCGGGTTGGTGGAGGTCACATGTCTTTGAATTTTTGTGATAAATTCTTGGACATACCGGTTTCCTCACGGTGTTTTCCTTCACCGTTTTTAGAACGAGTGTTAAATCCGCACATAACTTAAGAAAGTCAGTGGTGCGAGGCCAGTGGGATTCGAACTCGGGTGCGTCGGATCGAAAGTCGCACGTACTCCTACTGAGCCACACTCGCTCCAGGAGTACGTAGGAGGAATGTTAACCATAAATGGATGACGGCTTGCCGTACGTCTGCTCGTCCGGTGATGGAATGGGGATGGCGGAATAAGTTCATGTTATACCGTCGCACACTCTCCAAAATGTATCCGGTAAATGACCGATAAACTGGCAACTTTGCGCCGATGTCCAAGACTCTGAAGCTTAGTCTTAACCAGCGCATCGTCACCAATGAGCTTTTTGGCTCTCCTAGACTTCGAGATATATATATGGCTGTAGATCCTAGATTGACCTTCTTCGTCATCTCACATTGAAGCCATAAAATAAGAAAGTAATTAAGCCTAATTAAGTTATTAATCAGATATCTTTAAATGTATGCCTAATTCCCTTGAAACGATCTCATTCGTTCCAATATTATACCTATCAAAAGATAAAATCACAATAAAGTATCTAATCCACGTAACGAACAAACAAATAAACTTTTATTACACCAATTAAAATGATATCAATATAGCTAAGGTATCCAATTTAATATCTGTGATACAATCGATTGCTGTCAAATGTCTATAATTTAATGTCTGACTTCGAATGGAAGGTTATAATTATTTATTTAGAAGCAAATTTTAAGAAATAATAAAATAAAAGCAATTTTAGTATGAGAGTTTTCGTGAGTTTGATTCATTATAAATATTTAATAAAACGGCTAGGACTCACGTAGTTTGTCGAATTAGTCGACCTAGGTTTCGAGCATGTCCGATGCTCTTCATCAGGGGCGAGTTTACGCTGCGAGATCGCAGCGTACATGCTCGAAACCTAGGTCGACTAATTCGACAAACTACGTGAGTCCTAGCCGTTTTATTAAATATTTATAAAATAAAAGCAAATTTCATATTTTAAGCTTTATTTATTTACAGTTGCCCACTACACTTACAGTTATGACCAAAGCGTGTAGTGGGCCAATTACAAAATATGTTTTGTAATAACTAACTTAAGAATCTAATGCACAAACTTACAAATAGGGGGAGTTAAGTGAAAAATAGGTCCACATCCGGTTAAGAGGACGTTGCTCTTTTTTTGCCCGTGAAATCGATGGCGCTAACAATAACTCATTTTTACGCCTAACGAACACATACATACATAGATCCTGGCCCCTTACTAGGATTTCTTTCATCTGGGACTAGGAACAACGAGGACCGTAGTCCCACGTCCCCCTGATATGTTCAAGAATTTATTACAAGAATTCATGGGCATGTGACATCCACCAATTCACACTGGGCCAGCGTGGTGGATTATGGCCCAAACTCTCTCTAGAAGGGAAGGCTGGAGTCCCAGCAGTGGAAACGTAATAGACTGATGATGTTGAAGCACTCCAAGTTTCGTACAACATGGCCTATGTCATTTGGAATACCGCAGGGGCATTGATGTACATTGCCGACCTGTGCCAATTTTGTTAGTTTTGTTCACGAATATAGTGTACCTAGTTGTAGACGACGTACATTTTTTTTGAAGTCCTATAAAAAGGTCCGTCCAATCTAGCGATACGTCTAATCTAGCGATTCACGATCACGATGATGTTTTTCACGCTAGCGATTTTCGTATTTTGTATTCGTAATAGAGAAGACAATATTCTCATCGACCTGCCAAATATGATTGTCTATGAGAAAATTGATTTGACATGCGGACGATACCAGCGAATCTTGTTTTGTTTCGTCCAAAGCTGTCGACTGAGAAATACGGTATGACAGCTCCAGTTTCGCGGAGATATGTAACGGAATGCTACACTTTTCATGTTTTTGTTAAAATAAAAAATTAATTGTTATCTATAAATTTTACACATACGCTTTATAGATTTGGTCAATCAGAACGAATACTTAGCGCACTAGGTATGCGTTGTGTTTCTGCGCCGGGCTACGCTATGGTGCTGCATTGTGTTGTACTATTACGTCTTGATGCACGCTATGTACACGTTCTGTTTGAACGAGGGTATTAATCTTGTATTTTTACTCAACTCGGCTTCCTGACGTCATGACAGCGTACGCAGTCTGTGTATCATTGGTTCAAACTCGAACAGGGCCCTAATTCACTATGACAACTTGGCGGCGATTTCTTGTTTGAAAGTCACGTCGACTCCTTCATTAATAAACAACGCATCACTATTATTAGCGCGGCGCTTGTACACGACGATATTACGAGACGATATACGATGTTACGTCTCGCGCGCTAGGTAAGCGTTTTTTTCAGCATCATCAGTCTTGCAATATTTAATTACGCAGTATCCTAAAATTAGCAACACCTCAGATCAATGTTCTTTTTTACAGCTGAATAATGGAAAAAACAGTTCGTTCACCTAATAATAAGCAACGTAACAGTTGCAACGACACCCTGAACTCGCTCGCCTCGTTAGTAAGCGGTTACTGTCGCCTATGGAAACCTGCAGTACTCGGGTATTACTGATGCGTTGCCTACTTTTAAGGACCCTTTTTACCCTTCGCTTAATTCTTCATATTATATCTTTCGGAAAGACCTCGGGTGGTAGCCTATTCTATGTCTTGCAGGTGTGCGGCAAGAAAGATCTGAAGGATCAGCTATGCGGAAACACAGATGCCGGCAGAGAGTTCAACTCCTTGGCCGTTTGGATTATGAAGGTCGAAACAAAGCGCTTGGTGCGAGCAGGAGAGATGTTAACCATAAATTGATGACGGCTTGCTGTACGTCTGGGGATGGCGGAAAAATTTCATGTAATTCCGTCGCACACTCTCCAAATTGAATCCAGTAAAAGACCGATAAACTGGCAACTTTGCGACGATGTTCAAGCTTAGTCTTAACCAGCAGCGCATCGTCACCAATGAGCTTTTTGGTTCATCTATACTTATCTCACCTGCAGAATGCTTCAAACATATCCTTTTAAACCGAAACATAGTAATATCGGCACACTAATAAATCGGTTACCAAATACATAGGTATTGTTCCTCTTCATCTATTCCATACCTACGGCTTGCCTTCCCCCTCCCACCCTTCTCACATTTGACATGGTAAATGGTAATTGTTACCAACGTTACGTGAATTATCTAAACTTGGCTAATGCTGTCATGAATTGATTAGATTATATTATAGAAGGCGTAACTTTGGTAACCATGATTGAATTAATAATATCGTTATGACATTAATTAAGGAAATCCATTATGATAATAATAATTATAAACTATATGCGTCATTTATATCAATATTTAATGTATTTACAAACTATTACGTACAGGGATGTTCCTAAGTAATTATACATATTATAAGATGACCTTTAATGGTATGTGGGTTGTCCAATTGCTTCTCCTTGTAACTAGTTAGTTTAGTTTTAGTAAGAAGACTGTAGAGTTGTTTTCAGTAATAAAGGCATTTGCAAAAAGTCCAAAGGATTAGCATGAGAAATTATAACAAAAGAAAAAAAATGTTGTGAAAAAAGTGTTACAATGTGCGGTTTTGTCGCTGAAAGCGATCTCTTCCAGACAATCTTTTGGATGGAGAGGATATTAGTGAAGTTTACGTCTATATTATGTACGGTTTGAGAATTGTCAGTGTCAGTCATCGTTCAATGCATCGGTGACATACAAAATGACTAGGAGGGCTCTCGTAATTTATCATAATGTACTTATGTCAGCAATTTAAAAAAGGTTTTTGTTTAACTAAACAAAAACCTTTTTTAAATAAGGCATAAAATCACTTTATATTGTCAAAAATGGTAAATGATCACCAAATAAAAATAATATAATCACCAACAAAATAGTAAATCGTCACCAAAGTAGGCTCCACCAGAAGTCTCGCACGTCACACCTTCATGTCGCTTCCCCTACTTGACCTTCGCCCCGCTGCGGAAGTCGCCGGCTCAATTTGCTCGCCACCTCTCCTCTTCGCTCCACTCAGCCTAGTAGGCTTGCTTCATTCAGGACCTCCTTCGTGAGCTTCTGGCTCCGCGCTTTTTATACACTCTAGAGTTAAGAGTGACTTGGACCACGGAAGATTTACTAAATTTGATCTGCCGGTACAATTTTCGGATAGAAGTGTATAGGATCTCAAAAATTATTTTGATGAACATTATATTTTTTCTCATTCAAAAATTGCACGCCATTTCATTTTGGATCCTGTAAAGCTAAGAAAGTTTAATTATTTCGTTTATTCAGAAGATAGTACTTTTAAATTAACCCTAAAATCAATCCATTGACCTAGTTAATTAAATACTTCGATCAACTTCCCACACAAGTTTAAAATCATTTTATTCGTCCTACTTATTATCTACTGCACACTATCCTCTCTAAATGTTATTTTCCTTACCCTATGGTTGTCTGGAAGAGATCGCTGCTTAGCGATAAGACCGCCTATTGTACTTATTAATTACGTATTACCAACTGTAATTCTGTTTTCTTTTTTTAAGTGCAATAAAGTGTTATCTATCTATCTAAATTAAAAATATTTCTCACAATACCTGCAAGAAAATCTCTATTCGAGGAACTAAACGAAAGTTTTCTTATCGAACAAAACACTTTATTATTCCAATGAAACAATAACAAAGCAAAGCCTTAACTGACAAGCTGGCAAGCGGCTGATGAATAAAAAATATCCCCTTAAGAACAAAAGGCCAATGGAGTATAGAATCAGTTTCAAGTTTTACCCACCGATCTATTCCGTATTTTGTAGAGGTATACTCGTATTGGAAAGGTAATAGAAGTAATTTTAAATTATATGTAACTAGATGCGAATCGCGGTTTCCCGGGATACAAAGTAGCCTATGTCTAGCCTAGTATCCAGCTATCTTCATTCCGAATTACTAAACCATTCAAATTATTTTAGCCGTTACAGCGTGAAGAAGTAACAAATATACAAACAAGGTTTTTGTTGAAAAATATTTTATTCAAGACAAGCTTTTAACAAATTCGTAATCGGAACGGCGCGGCGAGCAGATTAAAATGCGCTCAAACACTAGTGGTTTACGATTGTCCGTCAAGGAGTTCCATTGCCTACCTTCCGTGTCCATCATCAGATCAGCTGGCTATCACCATAATATTGCATTGTCACCGGACTTTGAGATGTAGGCAAAATTTCAAATCCGCAGGGTGAGAGGAAGTGGTTTTGACCCAACTTGCAAGATTTGACCCAAACATTGCATGTTAAATAAAAGATTGAAGTGTTGCCTTTACAAAAGAAAGGAGTCAAATTAAAGGTGCCAAGATCATAAAACTCCTGATTCACCACAGGTAGAGGCCCTTCACCCGGTTAACAAATTATCGTAGCTATGCGACGAGGGAACGTCGCCATTTTGGGACCACCTGCAGACAATCGATACGTGTCCCCTTAGTATCGATGTCGTTAAGAATTATTTGGAACCCTTTTATGGCTCATCTGTTTAAATTATCTCTTGAAGTTGAAGACAAAATGTAAGCAGTAGGTAATGTATCGACGGATTTGGTTTGCACAAATTAGCGATAGCTTCAGTACTATTTTGAACTAATTTCTCAATATACTGATCAAAGCAACAAAAAATAGTTTTTGGAAATAAATACGACAACCAGCTGGGATTTGATCCCGCATCACATCATTCCTTAAGGGTGGGAGGGGTCTGCCCAATAGCCTGGATGTCTTTACATGTTTATTAAAAAAAATGAATTTTAACTATTTTAAAACAGTAACATATAATAAGTTAAACTGTGAAAATGTCTATATATATGTCGATAGAAATTTAGTGATAGTGTTTAAGAACTGGTACCAGCCTTTCCTCAAGCACGGGAGAAAAGTTCCATACTTTTTCTTTCTTACGGAGTCGGGAACGCATCAGCAAGGCTTCTGGTATTGTCTATAGGCGCTGCGACGGTAACAGCTTTCCATCAGATGGACCGTACTTGTTTGCCACTCATTTGTTTAAAACAATCCGACCAAATCATGACGTTATCATTTTGCGAGAAGTTTGCTTACTGCTTTCATTTGTATATGCCTCCTCGTATATCAACTTTTATGGTATCAATATCTTACGTTTTGTATTTAAGGTAGAAAATCGAGATAATTTGATTGTCTTTTAGCTAGCTAGTACAACTAGATATGAAATTGATTGATTGATTGAAGATTACTCGTATCTTTCCAATTTCAATATAAATCGAAATTTGAATAAAAAAACATTCGTGTTTTTATTGCAGACGAAGTTTTTTTAAGATAATAATGTACAAGACTGTACACAATGTATAAACTTACTAAGTTAATGTTCTTTACTCATAATTTTGAAATAATATTGCTTTTTCATTAGTAGTAGAGCAAACAAGCGCCGTCTAGCCGTCTAAATGAACAAGTTACATTTTTGTTTTTTAACCGACTAAGACCGACTTGAAAAGGAGGAGGTTTTCTATGCAATTGTATGTATTTTTATGTTTGTTACCTCAAAACTCCAATCATTTATGAACCGATTTGGAAAATTATTTTTGCGTTGGGTTCAGTAGGTATCGCTACGAAGTGGTCCCATATAATTTCATCGATAGTTGACCGTCGACTTCGAAGATACATTGAAGTTGGTTTTCTTTCTATAAAATGAATACTTGTGGAAATCTTTATGAACACCCGAAATAGAGGGCCCGGTTAGTACCAGGCTTGAACTAGACCACCTACAAGCTAAAACCTCCATCTGCTGTTTATGCCCACAAACCAGTCGGCCATATTGATTGCTACTCTTTACTCTGCATCTGCCACGAGGCTTGGTGACCTGAGCCTATTTTAGCTTTACTAAATGTAAAGATTTTTTATAGGTATCTAGGGATCCAAGAACTACGAGGATCATTGTTCTAAAACCATAACAGAGCAAAACAATAGTTATTTCTATCATCGTCTTAACTTCCATCTCCCCCTGGTTGGGGTAGGTTTCGGGGTGGTCCCCTCTACTCAGACATAAACACACGGGAGTTTCTACTCCCGGTGAACTGGCAGGCCGCTGGTGGCTGCTCTGCTAGACGGTGGGCCTCTCAGCGGCCGTGTCGGACTTTTGCTGTATGTGGTGGTTGCTATCGCCTCTACCCTCTTCATCTTCTTCGGGCGGTGGGAGAATGTCGCGGGTTATTTCTAGAGTTTAAAACCAAGACTCTCTTCCCATTGTACATTGAAATGTACACACAACTTTGATGAAATATAATATCGCACATAGTTCGAGTTCCAGCCTCAAGTAATAAGTAGGCAACGTAATGAGTAAAGTTATTTCATAACGCTGACGTCTTCTATAGAATGTTAACCATTGTGTAACATAAATAACTTCTCTTTATGGATGGAAAACTTATATTTAGTATGTGTAAGTGTAAGTGCTACATATTGTCGTAGATATTTATACCTACGTTATCGTGGTAGGTCTCTCGTATGCGGGTGGCCGTCTGGGTAGGTACTAGCTTTGCCAGTTATGCCACCACCAAGCAGTAGTGCGCAGGTATTAGTGTGCGAACCGGACACAGTAATCTGTGTTCCGGTTCACAGGGCATTGTAGCCAGCAAAATTACTGGACATATATGAGACTTAATATCTGACGTCTCGGGGTGATAAGCGCAATGCAGTCCTACGTAGTGCTGTTTATGGTATTACAAGTTCTGGGTGGCACTGCAAGCTACGGCAAGCGACTTGCACCTCTCAATACTCAGTACCATTCAAAGGTTGTCTGGAAGAGATCGCTTTTAGCGATAAGGCCGCCCATTGTAACTCTTTGTCCAATTGTTTTTATGTAATGTCTGTAATTTAATGTTTGCAATAAAGCGTTCATCTATCTATCTACCATAAAAAGTAGGTACGTATAAAGCACCTACTTATAACATACGGTAGATTTACTGAACAAGTGTCTGTTTACATATATTTGGTTTTATGTTTTACATAGATATATTTGTATGTTAGTCTAGCGTATATTGTATAGACAAGATCGAATTCATCCTTGCCAACTTTCGCAATTATAATATTACTAGCCAGTATCCGCAACTCCATAGAATTTAGTTTATACTTATAGAACTATCCGTGTATCCATGATGAAAAGTATGATATTTCTAAATATATATGTAGATTGTTGTTTATGAACCATACTCCCTTAGAACAGGTGCAGCATAAAGTACAAAATAAACGATGAAGATCAGACCGTCATATTGATGGGTTGAAGCTAGGAAGTTCACTGTATATCTCCTAAGGATTCTGGTAAACGAAATTCAAGAGACGGAACGAAATATAAGAGAAAACTGGTCTGCATATGGATTGCAATAAAAAAAATGTACTATAGACTGCTGTTTGTGGACTGTTGCAATGACTGCAGCAATAGAACTGTCTGCAGACTGCACTCGGTTTGATCTTACCGCATTGAGACCGCATCTTTGCATTTTTTTAGGTATATTTTTTGCTACCATCTCGCCTGATTTTAAACGACAATGAGGCCAAAGATGGAGCAAATGAATCTAGAAGAAGACAGCAGTGTCTGCTCAAACCAGTTTCCCCGATGGTTCATCGAATATCAGGAGACTGCATTACATCGTCGTTCAAATGCAGATCTTCTGTGTTGACTCTGATAAGCAGTATTTTTTATAAATTTATTTATATAAATTTACAACTTTTCTTATATCACTAACACCTTATAAACCTCAAACAGGTTTTTATTGGTTGTCGCATTCCTCTTTAAAAGAAGGTAGTATAGATTATAATATGTATAAATATCATAACAATAGCAGCGCTCGGGACCGCTCGTTAGATGATGATGGTGACAAGACCAACAGTTTAGGTTAGGCTAAACCTTAGAATTCACTACATAGCTCGAGGGGTTGCCTCTTTCATCATCATCAGTCCATCAAGTTGACAATGCTGGGATACGGGCGGTCTTCAAAAGACAGAGTTTGGACCACAATCCACCACGCTGGCCCAGTGCTGGTTGATGATTGTCACATGTCACATCTTTTGAATTCAATTTTTGTGAACAATTTTTGGACATTCCAGTTTTCTCACGATGTTTTCCTTCACCGTTTTCAAAGCCAATGTTAAATCCGCTCATAACTTAAGAAAGTCAACGGTGCGAGGCAAGCGGGATTCGAACTCAGGTGCATCGCATCAAAAGTCGCATGTGCTCCCACTGAGCCACACTCGCTCTCGTTGCCTTTTACCGATCTTTATCTTCACGCCGTTTATCAAATCGATAATTTCAAGTCACGTCTGCCTAAAACCCACCCCCAATTACAAAAGGCCATGCCTACACAAATACTGTTGTCGTAAAACATAAAATAATATTTCATAAGTTACTTCTGCATGCGAGCCGACCTTACTCTTTGATCAGCACGCTGTGTTAGTTTAGGCCCTCGCAATTACCATTTCTGAGTCAAATTTACAATAAATATTCATTGGTTTCGTGATATTCCCGGTTTGGGCGATAACGGTAACTAAATTTTGGGGTACTGTTTCGAGAGTTCAGGTTTTGAGTAATTATAATGTATAAATAGTTGCTCTAAGTAGTTTACTTTTATCTAGAAAAACAAACGGTTCTTTATTAATAATAATTTACGGGTGACATTCACGCTTAAGTTCTTCTAAGGACTTCCAGGCCGGGAGAGTCGTTTCACCCAAACGTCGTTAATATCCCACCTATCCGTACTAAGCGTTTCGCAGATACCTTCATCATGCGGACTGCTAAGGAGTGGAACGCTTTATCAGCTTCTTTATTCACAATCAGCTACAACTTGTGTCTCTTTAAGTCTATCGTGAATAGGCATCTGATGGGCAAGCGTGCTCTACTTAAGGCTGTATCTTCGCTTACTATTGGGTGACATGTCGTCAAAGGTATGCACATTTACCAATAAAAAAAACTTTGTATTTCTAAAAACTGGTTTAGCGTGACTCCCTGAACTGTCATAACTTTTCAGTTTATTTTGTAGACAAAAAAAATTGAGCTAAAAATTATCTATTTACTTAATTCTTGTTCATTCCTCTTAACTCAATATGTAGAAAACAATTAAGATTTAATATGCGACGTTAATATGGTGTCTAGATGTATTGTAGCATTAGTAATTTAGAAATGTATCACTGTATGTTTTCCGAATAAAATAAATAAAGCGGTAAGACCACTCATTTTGACTGACATTTCAGTGCTTATCCAATACTTGCCCAAACACATCCCATCAATCCTGTTCAGTGACACATAGACACAGTTCAGATCCCTAAATAGGGTTCTCGGTGTTTAGGGTGTGAGCAACGCAACATCTTGACGATTCGATTCTCTGTGATTGATTGTTAGACCGAATACGTTTTTTTGTAAGATTGATCTTTTTTTGTTTTAGATCTAAAAATTCTTATTTACTTCTAATACATCTACAGGGTGTGGAAACATCTTCCGGGTTTGTTATTTTTTTTTCTCAAAATTTACGATTTCATTTGATGGGTTATTTTGGGGGAAACATTTCTGGTAGGAAATTGGGTTGACTAAGCCTTGTTATATTGTTTTTAACCGACTTCAAAAAAGGAGGAGGTTCTCTGTTCGATTGTTTTTTTTTATGTTTGTTACCTCACACATGGCACATGTCAAAAAGAAACGCGACGAGTTGGAACTTCGCTATAGGAAAATGTATTGGCTACTTGGGAGGCATTCTACGTTGTCAGTGCACAATAAAGTACTATTGTACAAACAAATCCTCATGCGAATATGGACGTATGGTATCCAGCTGTGGGGGTGTACCAACCAAAGCAATGTAGCAATGATACAAAGATTCCAAAACAAAGTACTCAGGGGTATCGTAAACGCTCCGTGGTATATTCGAAATGACGACCTCCATCGGGACCTGAAAGTGGACTTCGTTACTAGTGTTATTAAAAAGTTTGCCGACGCTCACGAATGTAGACTTCACCATCACGTGAACGTCGAGGCTATCCAGCTCCTCGACACCACAGACCTAGTAAGAAGGCTCAAAAGTTAGTGTAGTGAAGTGACAGTGTACCGTAGTACCTATACATACTTTAGTGCTACCCGTAAAGAACACAACAACAAAGTGTCTTCGCCTAAATAGAGACAGTAAGAAAAGTGTTAATGGACACATTCTTAGTTATACTATACTTAGCTAAGTCAAAGTAAAATTACTTATTAGTCTTAGTAGGCTAGATTGTAATATTAATGGGATGTCTTTTTGAGCCAGATCATTAAATAAAAAAAAAATGTTTGTTACCTCAGAACTCCGACATTTATGAACCGATTTGAAAAATTATTTTTGCGTCGGGTTCAATATAGCTACGAAATGGTCCCATATAAATTTCATCGATATGTGACCTTGGACTTCGAAGATACATTGAAGTCGGTTTTTGTTTTTTTTTTTAAATTAATTATCGTTTATAAAGTTTTTCTGAGTGACTAAATCTTTTCTCAAAAATTAAATAGGCTGTTTTTAGTTTTAATACTCTACTCGTTTTAAATATGGCGAAATGAAATTTCATGAAGAAACCGGCATGTCCTAGGATCACAAAATTCAAGGGCATGCGACATCCCCCAACTAAATCCGTGCCCCAGTAGTAAAAACATGACACACTCATCCCTTTTTTAAGAAAAAATATTGTGAAAACCGCACCGAAATCCACATTCAGACGCGGATGTTTAATGACTTTGTTTTACACAATTTTGAGAAGAGACAGCTGAAATGTAATATAATAATATGTTTCGCATAAACATTTCGCATTATGAAACGAATTATTAACGAATGCAAAAATTTAATCTATTAATTTCTAGATAAATAAAATTTCAGGCAAACATGATTGTGAAATCCAGTATAATTAACTTTAAATCTATATTTCCTATTATAAATATGACTTTATTAAAATTACATTTACACGATGAAAAAATCTATTGCAAGGTTACTCCATAGAAGTACAATCAAGTTTGAACTTAAAAAGGTTTGTTTGTTTTTTTTTATTTATTTATAAGAAACATTTCAATTAAAGTATATGTGTAATAATGACTTACAACCTCGGTTAAGTTTGTCTAGACATAAAGTTCTCGATGATTTTATTACCACTATGTAATAAGGTAAGGCAAGGTCTTACAAAGTTTTAGAATGGTTTAATCAAACTCAATATAATGTTGAAATGCGAAACTATAAACTTTTCTTAGTTTCCCGTTAATTAAACTATATATACCTACTTCAAAGAACATGGCATAGAACATGGAATACTTTTTAACCCAGAAAATTGTACACTCGTGAGAAGCCGTGTGAAATGAAATAACTCTTTATTGAAACACACAGATAATTAAAAAATTTACAATAGAGGGTTATTTGTAGTGAAAAAAAGCGATCTTTTCCAGACACAGCGCGCACAGTGTGGCGCAGCTAGAAAACAAATTATCCGAAAAAAATAGGGAATTCGAAAACTAATCTCGAAATATTCTATTAAAGAGTCCAATATTGTTAGAAAAGTAATAATTTAACAAAACAATTAATATTCTAACGTTCATTTGCAATTCAAAACTATTAGGGTGCTGCAAGTATTATGACCAGGAGTGGCGTTTAGCAACACATAAAAAGAAATGCCTATCGTGGTCGCTCAGCGTCAGCGTTATAAACCTCTAATGAAAATAATAAAACGAAATTAAAAATAATAAAAATTCTATTGCAATTGGAGCCGACAAAGAGTAAATTACTTCAACAGAACCAGCGTTAAAGAAGTGCCAGAGTTTGTAAAAGGCTAAAAGATAATTACAATTTTTAATACGCATTAATTCCTTTTACACACAAATAAATTTCAATTTTTAATTTTCCAGTCGACAACGTCATCAAATTGTTGATATATTTCACCCGAATTGGGTGAAAAGAGTAATAAAATCTGGGGAAAGGACAGAGAAATAATTAAATTGTATATAATATATGTGTACAAGTCCGTCTGCTTTAACACATTTTTAATTTCAATCTCTTTGTAGTCATGTTATTTATTTATATAACCAGCTGCCCCCCGCGAATTCCCCAGGTTAAAAATAGCGTATGTTAATCCAGGATATTAACTGTCTCCATTCCGAATTTCACTCAAATCCGTTAAGTCGTTACAGCGAGCAGCGTGAAGAAGTAACAAACAAACATATGTATATAGAAAATTTTGCATTTATGGTATTCTCAGATAAAGTTTTGGATGTCTACTCGAAGATGGTATTAGAATGATGTGATTTTGTCTAAACTCATGTCGTAAAATTCTGATAAGAATTCAAAAATGGTTTTCAGTTAATAATTATATAGAGCGAGTGTGGCTGAGTGAGAGCATGTGCGCCTTTCGATCCGACGCACCCGAGTTCGAATCCCGCTGGCCTCGCACCACTGACTCCCTTAAGTTATGTGCGGATTTAACACTTACTCTAAAAACAGTGAAGGTTAACATCGTGAGTAAACCGGCATGTCCAAGAATTAACCACAAAAATTAAAGGACATGTGACATCCACCAACCCGCACTAGGCTAGCGTGGCGGATTATGGTCCATACTCTATGAGAGAAGGCCCGTGTCCCAGCAGTGGGAACATGATGGGCTGATGATGATGATAATGACTTATAATTACATAGATTAAGATTCTGATATAAGATGAGACAAAAAAATATTACCGGAAAATATAAACGTGATGATCCAAAGTCTCTGCCAAAAAGCAAAAGTACGAAGAAAATTGACGCCTGCGACAGTGTATATGACACTCTCGCCATTATTTTTCATAATAACCACCCTTCAAGATTATGTCTATGTTAACCTACAAATAAATTACGTATATGAGCGCGTAAATTTTTATAACCATGCTAGCAGTCGACAAAGTCATGAAAATCTGTGACGTACTATAAATTTTACCCAGCCCTCCGATTCAGAACCTCACGATTACAAATACCGAATCGATTCAACTACTATCGATCTGCCGCTGTTGCCGCTGAGCCACACTCGCTCTTAAAAATATTTTATATTTATTTTTATTCATGAAAAAATATATCGATACAATCGAAAGGCGATAAATGTGAAATCCCTATGATTATTTAATTGCTAGAAAATGTTGAGCCCTGCTTATTTTCCGTACCTACCTATGTATATAACTTCTTGGGTGTGAAAATTATAACGGCTTTTGCAAAGAAGGTGACGATAATGAAGGTGTACAAACTCTGTAAAATGATAAAGAATTTCTTGGAAAACCTTTACGATTTCGACGTGAATTTAGAAATATTATTCAGGAATTTTAATTTGACATTAAAAGAGACAAGGTAACGAAAATCTTCAAATTATTTCACCTAAACGTTGAAGTGGAGAATAAATTTTCTGTGACATAGTACCGTACCTATATACAATATACCTACATTTGTATCTATGGTCTATGATATAGATCTTTGTTTATACATTTCGACAGTTTCTTTTTAAGAAATAAACTATTCTTGACTAGTCGATAGCCGCAAATTCGTCCAAACCTATTTAATGTTAAGCTATATAGCTATATAATGCTTAAGCCTATTTAATGTTAGTCTTTAAAAACTATTTGTATTGCCATAAATATAATACCTATTATATTTTTAAGCATTAACGAATGCCAAGCGAAAAACTCAAACAAGGTTTTTCGGGAAGAAAAAATTCTACTACCGGCTGGAACTCGAACCCGCAACCCAATCTTCCCTCAGCGCGGGACGCTCTACCAATTGAGCTACGGTGGGCACCAACTCGAGTGTCGAATTTCTTCTTCCGTTATTTAACTGTCTCAAGGGTGACGTGTACGCCATCTATTGAGAGTGGAGTGAACCTTTTTCTCAACGACCAAGATCAATATTGCAATTGAATACTTGCTATGTGATGACGCAAACCCATATTATTTCTTATTTTATTTTTCGATTTTTTGGTCGAATTTGTTCTTTCCGAAAAACCTTGTTTAAAATAATACCTATCAATATTATAATATATTATATATTATGGAAATTAATAGCAATTATGGTAATTCATAAATATCCTTGCATGAAATACCATCGAAATATCCATCCACCCTTCCATTAAATTCCATCGTTACGACATCATTGAGTAACATTCAAACAAACAAACGCATTTAGATAGGTATAACTAACTGCAACTTTTCCGGAATAAAGGTATCTTTATATAATATCTAGGTATCTTCATATAAAATGTCGTCAAAATCAGTCTAGTGGTTTTTGCGTGATAGAGTAACAATTCTTTTTCTGAAAAATATATTTTTCTGGACAAGCTTTTAACAAGTTTGTAATCGGAATCGCGAGCAGATTATAATTAGCCCCAACGCTAATTTACAATTATCCGTCAAGGAGTTCCATTGCCCGACTTCCGTCTCCATCATCAGATCAGCTGGCTGTCACCATAATATTGCATAGTCATCGAACTTTGATATGTATGCAAAATTTCAAGTTCGTAGGGCAAGAGGAAGTGGTTCTGATTCAGCCACCCGAACAAACATAGTGACATATATACATACATACATTGCAAGTTAAATAAAAGCTTGTAATATCTCTATCTATCCCTCTAACCATACATCCTCACAAAATTCTCAAAAAATATATGTTTGTTACTCAATCACGGAAAAACTACAGAACAGATTTTGTTGTAACTTTACATTCTGGAAAAATATAGGGTTCTTTATTGAACTGAGTAATGAGACGATGAAATCGTTCGCCTGATGGTAAGCGCCAGGCGTGCCCAAAACAACTGCAGTGGTACCCAGAACCTTTAATACCATAAATAGTGCTGCTTAGCACTGTATTGCTTTCATCACCCCGAGACATTAAATATTGAGTCTCATATACTCAGTAATTTCGCTGGCTACAATGCCCTTCAAACCGGAACAGTAATGCACAGTACTTTTATGTCTTCGCGGGTGAAACCGGCTCAGCTAGTAAATAAATACAAATGAATGTTTTAACAAGCCATTAATCATCAGTCACAGAATTATAATAGTCACAGAAAACGCATAAATATTGTTTTCAGCGGCCATGAAAATGGATTCCAACATAATGCAGTATTGCGGAAAAAGGTAATAAATTAATATTAATACACGGGTTAATCATCCAACGGAGATAGGCGTTATTTACTCATAGATAATTTCTCAAATATATTTATTCTTTTATGAATATATTTCTATATGAGTCATTATGTCACTCATATAGAAAGATATTCATAAGTAAAATTAATCAGAAGGCAATGCCTGCCAAGCAGTAGTGCGCAAGCATTACTGAGTTCCTGGTTGAAGGGCATTGTAGCCAGCGAAATTATTGGGCATGTGGACTAGCATGTAATATAATTTGAATTCTCTTAGTACAGTTCTGTTTTACTAATAGGAGGTCTCTTGTATGCGGGAGGCCGTCTGGGTTGGTACCAAAGCATTGCCAGTTATTCTACCGCAAATCATTAGTACGAAATTATTACTGCGATCCGGTTTGAAGGGCATTGTAGCCAGCGAAATTACTGAGTATATGAGACTTAATATTTGATGTCTCGGTGTGATGAGCGCATTGCAGTGCTACGCAGTGCTTTTTATGGTATTAAAATTCTGGGTGGCACTGCAATTGTTATAGGCACGCGTGGCGCTTACCATCAGGCGAATGACTTGCTCGTCTCATCACACAGATCAATAAAAAAAATTAATAATTATAACAAGAGCGCAACTTCCGTCGTCAGAACGTCGTGAACAAAATGCAGTATTGCGGAAAAAGGTAATACATTCATATAAATACACGGTGTATAATCATCCAGAGGAGATAAGCGTTATTTGCTAAACGGGGAATTCTAAATAGGATTACATAAATTAATCTTTTCGCTCTGACACTTCGTATAAACAGGGTTTAATATCGGATTAGTGGGTAAGCAAAGTTAAATATAGTGTTAAACATTTGGCTTGCGTCGAAATTCGCTGAGTTTTGTCTAACTTTTTTGTCAAAATGTTGACATTATTTTAGTTTAATGAAGAGTCAGTGAACCGTAGTATAAATAGATAGTTTTATTCGTAAAGAACACAAGAACATAGTGTCTTCACCTTAATAGAGACAATAAGAAAAGTGTTGATGGACATATTCTTAATTTTACTCTACTTAGCACTTTAAGTCAAACTCAAATTACTTATTAGGCTTGATTGTAATTCTAATGGCAGGTCTTTTTTGACAAGTGATTACGAATTGTTAAGACACCATGTATAAAATGATAATCAATACGCTACCAGACTAGAACGTAGTTTATTTTATTATCATTAGCAACCGCCCGCGACTACTCCAACTACGTTACTCAGGATTAGTGTAGCTTTCTATCAGTGAAAGAAGTTTTGAAATCGGATTAGCAGTTTGAATATTACCCCCTACAAATACATTTACAATTTTACCTCTTTATAATATTAGTAGGTATAGTATTAGGTAAAGATTATTTCATTGTATATGTGAACGAGACTATTTAGGACTGTTTAGACCATCCATTGCCATTTTGTCACATTTATAGTTGTCTGTATCTGACATTTACTAATTTCTTTTTCTACAAAAAAATATGTCAAAAAATCTACAAAAAAAATTTGAAAAGGTAGGACAAAGACAACTATCGTTTCTGATGAAATTTGGTATCAAGGTACTTAAAGTCCTGGTACCTGGACCAGCTTTATACTGAATTCTATGCGGCTTGAGTCGCGGGTATTAAGTTAGTCTATATCTATTACTAATGTCGTAAAAACTAAATTTATTTGTATGTTTGTTTGTGAATATCTGGAACTAATGAACTGATTTTGAATATTTTTCACTGATAAAAAGACATACTATCCCTGAGTAACATAGGCTAGATTTTATCATATCGATTCGAACGAAGTCGCGGACGGTTACTAGTGGGTCAATAAAAAGTTAATCTGTCAATTTAATGCCTTGCAAGAGGCCTAAAATAAATTTCTTGCGCGCCTCGAACATTCATTAAATTTAAAGGATACCCTATTTTAAAGACCGTAATTTAAAGTTTGCTACACTTTCATCACAATCTATAAATTAAATTTGATGTTATCTTCGTCACTTAAACTATAGTTACAGAGGGTTTTATAAAGTTTAAGTATTTCAGAATATAAATCGTAGAATATTTGTCATTGACGGAATACAAAATAAAAATTGCAATTCTTTTGGTTCACGCTATTGTACCCTTACATGCTTACTGCACGTGTTAAGATATTCATGTACAAGTATATTCTCTTAAAATACATCTCTATGTTAAAGACTGTTTCTATCTTTTAGCTTGAAATAGAGTAAGAAAATGTAGCAGTTTTAATTGACACAGCTTTAGTTAAAACTTGGTAAGTACATAGAATTCACTCGTCAAAAATCATTTAGCAAAAAAGTACACATATTCAATCAATTTTTTTAAGACATGCTAGCTCAGTCGACAACTGTCCGGATAAAATCCGATCAGGACGATGTCCCATCCATCAGCTAATCGAAATATCACATAAAAAGGTGCATCATTTACCATTTTTCCGGACCATCAAACGGGTTGAGCGGCGGTCACCTTTCCACTCCAAAACCACACTATACACATAATACCACCTCGCTGTAAGAACTCGTCTTTCACATGAAAAATGCACATAGAACACACATACACGGAGTGCTTTTTTTGATTTGGTTTTACGAGAAAACCGGCACGTACGGTCCTCCGGCGAGGCTTCGCGGGTCGTACTGCCGCTACGTCGGCGCGAACTTACCCGAAGTACATCGGAAAAAGCCGAGGCTGCGCTCGGGGTGCCGCCTGAATTTCGCTCAGTCTTTCATATTTTATATCGTTCGGGAGAGAGAACGGAATTACAGAGTTTGCTCGGGCTGGTTTTTATAGCGTAACGGAACCGTAGCGGGTGGCGGCCCATTCTATTCCGAAGGTATTTTTTTTTCAACGATATACGCGAGAATTTTTTACATTGTTTGGTGTACACTCAACGCTTAGTTCGTGTGATTTTAATAAGGGCGTCGGAGGAAATAACGCTCGTTGTGAACGCTACAGAATGAATTGCTGTGTTTAATGCGGTAGGTTGTGTAGTAAATGATTCGAATTGAGGTGCTTACCGGCCGAATTTGGAAGCGGAAGGTTTTCGAAATAATGTTTGTCGTATGTTTTGTGGCGTTGATGACGCGAGATGTTTTTGTTTTCGTTTTCCTGAATGCCGCACGTGTTCCGAGTTTGAACAATGTTTCATTGAGTCGGTTCACGAGAATTTTTGGTCAGCCATGTAGGTAGACGAGAAATTGCAGTGAGATTGGTTTTCGGAATGATAAAATACTTGAAAGTACAACGTGGCTTTGTGGTTAAGTACCCCAGCTTTACCATCTAAGACTGAGTTTAATTTTCGTAGCGAAACATTTAGCAAATTACTAAATTTTTAAATTTTACATGCTCTTGATATAATGGGTATAATAATGGGTAATACTTATTGACCTTCTAGATGCAAACAATCATAGTCCTAAATTCGTAGTTTTTTAGATTATCAGGAATCATTGATCGATTTGATACGCAGCTATATATTGACCGCTTTGCCAGTTATTCTGCTGCCAGGCAGTAGTGCGCAGGTATAACTTTGTTCCGGTTTGAAGGGCAATGTATCCAGCAAAATTACTGGGCATTATGAGACATAAGAGCAAATTTTTTTTTTATACTTTATTGGCTTGCGCTTGACCACTATCTCACCTGATAGTAAGCGATGATGCTAATTGTCTCAGGGTGAGGAGCGCAGTGCAGCGCCGCATGATTTTGCAAAACAAAGTTCTAGGTGGTGCTGTAACTGTTATAAGGCGTATTGCTTACCATCAGGCGAACGACCAGCTCGTCTCGTCAATTACGTAAAAAAACTTACTAGGTTTGCCCAACGGTTTCACCGGCGTATGAAAAGTATCCTATATGATGTTATTCCAGTACCTAAAGTATCACTCATCAAAACCCGTTCAGAGTTCTTAGTTGGAAAAGTTTGGTATTATTCACGAACTCGCATTATGAGTATAATTATATAAGTTGGAAACAGTTATAAAGCTTTGACGTTTTAGCTCCTGGGATACAGTCCAATTAGAATCGCTCGTCAACTTATGACAAAACACTTACCAATCGCGTTTTTGAAATTACAAACAAGTATACATTATATAACAAAAAACAAACTACTTCAATCATGATGTATTTTCGAAATCGAAGGTCGAATATCGATGAAATTTTTTAAGGACCATGTTGTTGACCATGACCATGTTTTTGGGACCATGTTGAAGCTATACTGAATCCGACGTATAAAGTATTTTCCAAATCAGTTTATAAATTGACGGAGTTCTGATGTAACTAGCATTAAAAAAATGCAATCGAAATGAAAATGAACTTCCTCTTTTTTTTAAGTCGGTCAACAATGGTCATTGTGTTGTAGCTCCTAGACGCGTATGCCATAATTATATAGGATATAATAAAACAGCCAGACTTAGTATTTTTTTTTGTCATTTCTAATACCCTTTTATATTCCAAGTCTGATGTAACTCGTCAAATTGTGCGATAGTGAGCAATTGTCGTGACGTCATGTTCTAAATTCGTAAAAAAGATTCTTATTTAAAGCCAAATTAGAGCTTTAATCTACAGTTAATTGTAACAGTATTTTACGTCAACCCTAAGACGAATCTGTCGATTTTTTTTCCGTTATTTAACCAAATAACGGAAAAAAAATTCGACACTCGACTTGGTGACCACCGTAGCTCAATTGGGTAGAGCATTTTCCGCGCTGAGAAAAGATTGTGAGATGGGTTCAAGTCTCAGCTGGTAGTCGTAGTTTTTTTTTTCGGCAAATATTGTTGGAGTTTTTTTTAGTTTATCATACGTATTTAGTGCCGCACTTAGATGGCATTATAAATACGAAAGCGATATGAAAAATCATGCAAGCTTGTGTACTCGACATGTATGTATACAGTGGCAAAGCCGCTTACTCTGAGAACATGAGATGATATGAAGTCGCAGTCATTATAAGTTTCGTTGGAAGTTCCGATGGAACATGAGATTTTTGCTTTGCAGTTCGGATGTAGGGTTTATAAAGGCCTCTGCATACACCGGGCCGGTCGTGGCCGCAGCGCGGCGTTAGCATTTTGTTTTTAGTTGTAATGTATGAACTGTATTGGGCAATCCACACAGAGAACGCGGCGTCCGTCAGCGTGTCGTAGAGCGGCGACACCGCGCACCGCGCTCTCTTTATGAATTAAAAAATAAAAAAGAAAGTCAGAAAAAACATTAATTCGACAACCACAAAGAAAATAAATGAAAAACAATGACAGAGAGAAATAATTTAACAAAATAGAACATAAGCAGCATTATACATAAAATATAAATATGCACAATACTTCATACAAACATATTATTATATACAAAAAGAAAAACGCCGACGCCGCACTGCGGTCACGTCACGCCCGCTGTCCACAGAGGTCTTTATATTACATTGGAAGCCTCGTGTTGATGGAAATGAAAATTCTTAACTTTTTCAATAATTTGTTAAGAATATTAGGCAATTAATTGCATATTATAAAATTTATTAATTGCATATAAAGGTTTGTCGTTTCTATGTTCCTTTTAAAAACCGAGTAAAAGTCTTTTAACATTCGCTGTAGCTACAATCATCTTTATCCTGTTATTGTTATGTATTCAATATCCATTTATTTTATCGTTTATGTTTGTATATTATATTTTAATTGTATTGTGTGTATTAAGATTATTTACTTTTTTATTAGTCTGTATTCTATGTAACTGGTTTATGGAAGTGTATAAAGTAATTCAAAACTACCGTCCATTTATTTTAGCGTTAATACTCTGCACGGTTGTCTGGAAGAGATTGCTTTTAGCGATAAGACCCCCAGTTGTTACACTTCTGTTAAATTGTTTTTATTATTATTAATTATGTGTGTGTCGAAGGAGGGTAGGGAGGCCTTTGCCCAGCAGTGGGATAAACCAGGCTGAATAATAATCATAATACTAGTGTGTTTGTGTTTCAATATGGAGTTATTTCGTTTTTCTTTTTTTCATGTTTGTGGCAACACAATAAGTCTTACAGTTTTTAGTATAAATGACTCATTCTAATGAACTATAAGGCATATTTTCCAATACTCAGAGCAAAGCCAGTGGCAAAAATCTGGCTAAATATGCCCTATGTAGGTATCCCATTTGCCGACCTTAATTTAACGTTAACGAGTTCGTTTGTTCATTTAAATTTACCACCCAGTTTATTCCGTGAGTCAGTGTGTACTAATTTATTTCTAAATTCCATCTGACGTTACGTCACAATTTCACAAACAAACAGAGTAACTGAACCATTGGATTCGACACTAATTACATTTTGAGATGCAAAGGTCCACGTCCGTTGTATAAAACAGTAGGGACTGTGCCAAGTGGCACGTGTTTTATTACAAGATTTTGTGTTCATCATCATCAGCCCATCACGTTCCCATTGCTGGAACACGGGCCTTCTCTCATAGAGAGAGTATGGGCCATAATCCACCACGCTGGCCCAGTGCGGGTTGGTGGATGTCACATGTCCTTGAATTTTTTGTGATAAATTCCTGGACATGCCGGTTTCCTCACGATGTTTTCCTTCACCGTTTTTAGAGCGAGTGTTAAATCCGCACATAACTTAAGAAAGTCAGTGGTGCGGGGCCAGCGAGATTCGAACTCGGGTGCGTCGGATCGAAAGTCGCACGTTCTCCCACTGAGCCACACTCGCTCTCGATTTTGTGTACTCGCAAACAAGTTGCTAATAGGAATCTTGTTAGTGATATGACAAAACTAATTTATCAAATCGACTCTTTCGATAATAGTCTTCATAATAGTGCAATCGAAATGTAAAATGTGTGAATCAATATTTGTGTATTATGTAAATAGATTTCGTGTTGAAAAAAGAAAACTCGAATTACAACAAAATCATTTTCTTTTAAATGTTTTGGAAAATTATTTATACGTCAATATTCAGCGCTAAGTTTTAGCTTTCCAACGATATATCACATCCGTGATATAATTATAGGAGAAATGAAACTCTATCGTTTTTCTAAGCTAAGTCGTCATAAAAAATGCAGTATATAAGAATGGGCGTCGTACATAGTAATGTAATTAGCTTATGTAAGTGCATTAAGATATTGAAAACCACCTTCCATTTACTTATGCGTTAATCCTCTTCCTCCACGGTAGTCTGGAAGAGATCGTTTTTAGCAATAAAAATAATTTTAGCAACAAAATTTTCAATAAAAAAATATTTCATTTTCATAGGGTCACGTATTTGCGGGGGTTAGACGTTCTAAGGGTTAACTTGCAATGTTTGTTTGGGTTAAATCTTGCAAGTTGAATCAGAACCTCATCCTCTTATCCTACGAAGTTGAAATTTTGCATACTTGTCAAAATTCGATGACAATACAATATTATGATGGCAGCTAGCTGATGGTGGAGACGGAAGGTGGGCAATGGAACTCTTTGACGGAAAATCGATAGTTAGTGTTTGGGCTCATTTTAATCTGTTTGCGGTTCCGATTACGAATTTTTAGCTTTTCTTGAAAAATATATTTTTCAACCAAAATCTTGTTAGTTCTTCGTTTCTAGCCAAATAAACAGTTAAGTTGAAAGTGGTTTGGCAGTGATACAAGTTAGTGAGATTTTGCAGCTTTGAGTAAATGCCCTTACTGCACACATTACTGCGAATCCGCCGCTTAATTAAAAACGTGTTATTATTCAATTATGTATATTGTAAATTAAATTGCGTTTCTCAAGCTGTTTGCGTGTATCTTTTACTTTGAGTAGAAACAATATTAAACGTCATAGTGTTTACCATAGTTTAGCATAATTCTAAAAATCGAAAAACATTTTCCATTTGTAGAAAACTTTTACAGTTTCTCACAAAAACAACTTATACACTTATATATTTTCAAATACAAGCATATTTTTTATTTAAAAAATAACATATCTTACATATCGCTTCAAATACTTTTAACCAACTTCTTCGACTCTCAATTCTACTGAATGTTTTTTTTATAATTGTTACGCGATTATTCCGTCTTTTATAAACTGATTTGGAGAATTATTTTTGCGTTGGGTATAAATATTCCATAAAAACTTCATCGACATCGACCTTGGACTTCGAAGATACATCAAAATTGAAGTCGGTTTTTATTGTAAAAAAATGAATTATTTTCCAAAAACTCACCCCCACATCTTATAAAACTGGACTTCCCACACCACACGTTTCACTCGCACTTTCCTACCTCGCACTTGTAAGATGTGGAACGACCTACCTTCGTCAATATTTCCTTTGAGCTACAACATGGAGTCCTTTAAAAGGGGAATTAATAGAGTCCTTAAGGGTCGGCAACGCATCAGCAATGCCTCTAGTGCTGCAGATGTCCATAGGCGACGGTAACCGCTTACCATTAGGCGGGCCGTCTGATTGATTGCCGACACATTAAAAAAAAAATCTCCAAATAAAGACAGTGCTAAGCTTTTTTCGTAAAAAGAATAACATCATACAATTCCTAAGTTAAAATTTTCTTTTGCAAAACACCACATTTTACAAAACGTTTTCTTTACTCCATTATTAGACACAGCCAATATTACAAAATAAGCCCAAATTACCGGTATCATATCATATACGAGATTTTCCCAAAGAGAGCGAATTTCCCCTTGATTGTAGCCGAACGCTTTTTGTTTGAAACTCAATGCGGTCAGGAGTTTCCCCATCGTTCTGTGGAAAAGTATGCCAGCTGTTTTGTTAAAGTTATAACGAAAAAAAATGAAATACACAAAACGGTGAAACTCTCCCGCATCAAAAAAGTTCGCAACAGTTGTTAAAAATTTTGACGAATCAAGTTTGGGTTTTTGGGATATAGTATTTTTGAAATGCTTTTTCGGCACGCAGGACTCTTGAATTTTCAGCTCATTAGTTTTTTATTGAACTGGTTGATGTAACGAACAAGTCATTCGTCTGATGGTATTTTTTTTTTTTCGTTTGAGTGCTAAAAACAGACCAAATTTGGTGCACAATCAGCATTTTAAGTGAACGGTTAAACATTATTCAATATTATTTAAGTTTTCTGTGTAAATATAAGTAGTTTAACTTAAATGTAAAACTATAACTTTATTTTTAGGGTTAAAAAAGGAAAAAACGGAACCCTTATAGGATCACTTTGTTGTCCTTCTGTCTGTATATATGTCCGTCTGTCTGTCAAGACCCTTTGTCTCTGGAACACGTGGAGGTATCGAGTTGAAATTAAAACCATATACTCAGGTCTACAGTCACTTGAAGCTGTGAAAAAAAACAAACTTCAAAAAAAATATCAAAAAGGTACGGCAATTTTTGCTTATTAAAACGTATATTTCGACAAAAGGGAATCAACATTTATAGGGTACTTTTCGTTGACCTAGAATAATGAAATTTGGCAAGTAATATTGTCTTATACTACAAGTATAGGAAAAAATCTGAAAACTAAACATTTGTAATTAAATCATAAAAAATATAGTCTTTGTACGGAACCCTCGATGGGCGAGTCCAGCTCACACTTGTCCGATTTTTTAGTACGTATGTTACGATTTTTTTTTACATAATTTGCTTTAGCGAGCAGCACACACTAACCGCTATCTGTTAACACGAGAACTAGGATGTGGGTCTAACATTTTATTTTATTATTTATATTTTGTTTTTTTAGCATTATTTCGTAATAAGTATGTTTTATTCTACTTATTATTAGACTATAATATTAGTAATGTTTGTTATTCCGTAATAAATAAATAAATCCTGACTAGAGTATTATATGAACTGTGGATGTTATTAAAAATGTCTTCCGTATTTTTAAATCATATTGTCAACTTTTTTAACGTGTTAAACCGCTCTATGCGTCGAGTTAATATACACCAAAAATGTCGGAGTTCATGCTACATTAAAAAAAGATGAGTAACTAGATAGACTACTCAAACGAGAGCCAATTTAGAACACGTCAAACAAAATACTCAGTCAAAGCGCATTTCTGAAAACGGAAACTATATTATAGCTCGCCGTATGACTTTAGTCGCCGTCATTTGGAAATCACATTATGCATGTTATATATTTAACTTGGGAATCTGTCTGCTGATAATTTTCTGTGGTGTAGTGGTTGAACAGGTCAGCTCATATCTCATGCATCACGTAGGTTGCAGGTTTGATTCCAATTTCAAAACCTGTCTTCAAAGCTTTATCAATGATGATAAGTGAAGCTGTTACCTTGAGATTTAAATCAGTTATTTTGGTAATATGTTATGAAAACCGAACGCGATACAAAATATTGCTGACTTGATCAGCAACATATGAACAATACTCGTGTTGGGTCGTCAAGGTAGGTACCACCGCTTTGCCAGTTATTCTACCGCCAAGCAGTAGTGTGCAAGCTTTACTGTGTTTCAGTTTGAAGAGCATTGTAGCCAGCGAAGTCACTGGGTATATGAGACTTAATATCTGATGTCTCGGGGTAATGAGCGCAATGCAGTTTTACGCATTGCTTTTTATGTGGCACAGCAATTGTTGTGGGCAGGCGTGGCGCTTACTATCAGGTCGACGCTTTTCTCGTCTCATCTCTTAGTTCCGTAAGACAAAAACAAAGTAAAAAGGACAGCAATAAGGTGGCAAGATGTTGCAAAGCAAAGTTCCGGTTGGTGCTGCAACTGTTATGAACGAGTGGCTTACCAAATGAACGCACTCACAGTTTATTTATTTATTTAATTCTTTATTGTACTATTACAAGTAATGTACAAATGGAGAACTTAATGCTAAAGCATTTTCTACCAGTTATCCAGTGACGGTAAAAGAAAGTTACAAAGCGTGCATCAAAAATTAAAAAAACAAACTAACAGAAAAACAAAATAAATATCGTAATACATATTATCGTAAAACAAAAGCATAAATTATTAAAATATATAACAGTTAAAAACACTACATATATAATTCAAAACTAAAATACATAGAAATGAATACTTATATAAAAAAGAAATAACACTGATGAAGCTTCAAAAACTCGCAGTTAAAAAGCCTGTGAAGTTGTCAGTTGGTCACCATCCCTACCTTTTCGAGTAAACACAACATACCTACTGTTTTTAACTTTTGCCGTGACAAAGTGAAGAAGTTACACTGCGTATTAACTTTTGTAAATTTTCCGCAGGAAAAACTCACTTTCGTTTACGAAAAGGGAGCGTTGGATAACAAAGTTTGCAAAAGAAAATTAGTGTTTTTTTCTTTTATTTCGCAAGTTCTTGTGTTGAAATGTTGATAGAGATTTTTCGACAAAATCATGAAAATATAAACAGAATTTTGTTAAACCTGATACAACCTAATTTTGTTGGAGGTATTTTTATACATTTACAAGGACATTCTTTGCTTTTGAATATGTTTACTTGAGACATTGTTAAAAATACATTAAAATAGGTGCCTTGTTGCCAAAATTCTTCAATGCATGCGTCTTACCAGTAATGACTTACGGAGCCGAGACGTGGGCGCTCACAGTGAGACTAATTAATCCACATGTTTAAAGTTGGTCAGCGTGCTATGAAGAGGGCTATGCTCGAAGTTTCTCTGAAAGATAAGATCCGCAATGAGGTAATCCGACAGAGAACTAAAGTAACTGACACAGTCCATAGGATTAGCAAACTGAAGTGGCAATGGACTGGTCATATCTTTCGAAGGACGGACAACCGCTGGAGTAGACGTGTCCTTGGGTGGAGAATCGGCAAGCGTATAGGACGTCCACTGGCTAGATGGAGCGACGACTTGCGAAAGGCGGCCGGAAGAAACTTGATGAGAAGAGTGGAAGACCGGGCTCAGTGGCGTTCATTATATAGGAGAGGCCTATGCCCAACAGTGGGTGGCTCTGTAGTCGTAATGTCGCTGATGATGACGAAAACATTAAAAGAGGTACATAAAATTCTAATTCTTAAAAGCCGGCCATATACGTTGTATATTCGTTTAGTATTTCTAATCTACTAAATGTATTTTGATGGGGTGTTCACCATCATTTACTAAATTTCTTAAGAAAGTTTAATTACCCACGGATGAAAAGTTCTATGTTATCTTAGAGTATCGCCACTATTTCAAATTTTATCAAACTTCGTCGAGCCGTTGCGGCATGCACAAACACACTCACACACACACTTTCGCATATAAATGTATATAATATTATGTATATCCAAGTGGATACAGTAAATTTGTTTTGTAGTTGCCAAGTACACTTATAAGTCATTTATTTATAACCAAAAAGTCATAAAAACTAACAATAAAAAGGTAAATAAATAAAAAACCAAACTAATGGAAACTACACTGAAAGAACATTATTAATATGTACATACGGGTATCGATTGAGCCAACTGAATGGCCTACAGATAATTCATCCGATACCCGTCGTCCGGCAAAGTTCTCAAAATGCTGGCGGCATTGCCTCGCTGAAGAGCGAAGCTGATTCTTTGGGCAAACTACACGCAAGCATTTTGGTCACGTGTGGACTCCACCAGCCACCCCACCAAACCCTTATAAATTTCTAATGGCCCTTGCCCCCACGGGCGTAACGTCTCTACCCCAAACGGCACAAACAGACCAGACAAACCCTATCGAGACCTGAGTAATATGTAGGACCTACATACTTTTAAGCAATTACATATTTTTAATTATTTACATTGAGGTATTTTTTTAATACTCAATGTATAAAAACTTATATAATGCCTTACTTAAACTTATATAAATCTGCTCCAAAAATTATAAACTACAGTTCTTTTTCGGTACATTTTACATATCCCGAGAGTGCTTATCCAAATGACTTTTATTTTAGAGTCAAGATTGTAAGACAGTGGCCTACTTTATATTCAAAGCAGTTGTGTAAGGGTACAGAAACAGGTGTAAACAAATGATAAATAAATGATGATATTCCTACGATTTTCATGACTACAGAATGTATGAGCCATAAAATGTGTCATTATTCGTTTTTTATTAGTTTTTAATAATTTATATATTTCTTATTATATTTTACTAGCGACCCGCCCTGGTTTCGCACGGTTATTATACATATAAACCTTCCTCTTCAATCACTCTATCTATTAAAAAAAACCGCATCAAAATCCGTTGCGTAGTTTTAAAGATTTAAGCATACATAGAGATATAGGGACAGAGAAAGCGACTTTGTTTTATACTATGTAGTGATATAAAGCATTAACGAATGGCAAGCGGAAAACTCAAACAAGGTTTTTCGGAGAGGTAAAAAGAAAAACGAAAACACCCAAAAAAGTATTTACTTTTATGAAAGGGTTCGAAAAGTCCCATCAGCCAGTAGTCGCATTTTTTCTTTCCGAAAAACGTCGTTTGCCATTAAATAATATTCCACAGTATCATAACTATCGAAAAATATACAAATATGAATCAAATAGAAGACGCTACTTTAAAAGAACTAGTAATTTTTTAGTGCACAAATTAAACCGATCAAAAGCTTTCGATTGTTCTCCTAATAAAACCCATTTTTAACCGACTTCAAACAAGGACAAGGTTCTCTGTTAGATTGTGTTTTTTTTAATGGTTGTTCATGAACCGATTTGGAAAATTATTTTTGCGTTGGGTTCAGTATAGCTACGAAGTGGTCATATAAATTTCATCGATAACGAAGATACATTGAAGTCGGTTTTTTTGTTTGATCAATCGTATACTTGTTACTTTACGAATTGGGCGGGAGAGCTTTAGGCAGGAGAAATCATTTTGCTAAAAATCAGTCAGTTATTATAAATACAGTTTTTGTTAACTTTGAGTAGCACTGCACTGCGCTATTCACCCTAAGGCTTGGACTAACCACTGTTATCTTAAGACAACAACGAATTCTCTAGGAAGGGCAAAGGAAAATATTTATTTTATTTATTTCTTCTTACACCTATCATTACAGTATAAACCTAATGCGATGTATAAACCTGATGCGTTAGCCATCTTTCCTATATATATATATATAGGAAAGATGGCTAATATATATATATATATATATATATATATATATATATATATATATATATATATATATATATATATATATATATATATATATATATATATATATATATATATATATATATATATATATATATATATATATATATATATATATATATATGTATGTATGTAACTGAATGACGAGACGAGCAGGTTGTTTGCCTGATGGTAAGCAATACGCCAGCCCATAACAATAACAGCACCACCCAGAACTTTGTTTTGCAAAATCCTGCGCGGCGCTGCACTGCGCTCGTCACCTTGAGACAAATATCTATAACACAAACTTGTGATGCTATCTTTGTGAATTCATTCAGAGAACAAGAAAATATGTCGGTTTCATAACATAAACATGAAAATATTTATTGACATAGTAAGTGTTAAAATTTCAGTTTGGAAGTCTCTAGCGCTTGACGTAGCTTGACGCTGTGTTGTCAAGGACTAGCTTCTTCTCCCAATATATATATAATAATAAAAAGATACAATAAATATATAATAATAAAAGAGGACAAAAAGCATAAAATGTGTGTGTGTGTGTGTGAGTGTGTGAAGGACGTTTTAATTGCGATCATGTTAAGAGCGCGGAGTGCGCGCGTCATACGCGCATCGCGTAGTAGGTTAATCACCGCGCGTGGCACCGTCTTGAACGCACAAGCATATCTGCTCCAGTATATATAATGTGACGTTCACTAACCCGATCTGGGCCAGCGTGGTGGATTATGTACCATTATCTCTCTAATGAGTGAAGGCTCGTGGCCCAGCAGTGGGAAAGTAATGGGCTGTTGATGATGGCTGCAACTGTTATGATCAACAGGCGTGATTCTCAAAATCAAGCCAGCAGCAATTCTCGTTTACTCAAAAATACAAAAAAACGTAATCTGGTCGTTATAATAGGCTCGATGGTAGTTGGTCAGAGAGGTAGATTTCTGATATCAAGTAGTTTCCAAACCAATTAAAAGTTGTATTAATTGTAATATTCCTGTACTCATGATGCAAAACCAGGAAATAATTTTGTTGTTTGACGGCAAATGCCAGTTAATACTAATAATTGGTCACTCTTACCGTCATACCCTTATGTCACTATATGGTGACACCGTTCTAATCGTTCTTTCATTGTATATCGTTAACTTCCGCATGACCAAACCGAATAAGCATAAAAAACCGGCCAAGTGTTGGTCGGACTCGCGCACGAAGGGTTCCGTACCATTATCTATAAAAACGGCAAAAAAATCATGTCTGTTGTATCGGAGCCCCCTCAAGTATTTATTTTATTCTGTTTTTTAGTATTTGTTGTTACAGCGGCAACAGAAATACCATCATCTGTGAAAATTTCAACTGTTTAACTGTCACGGTTCATGAGATACAGCTTGGTGACAGACGGACAGGCAGACAGACGGACGGACAGAAGAGTCTTTAGTAATAGGGTCCCGTTTTACCCTTTGGGTTCGGAACCCTAAAAAATATAATCTTTTATATAATATGTGACGATGTGAAATATTATAATCCATTTTGTTAGTTTCATCAACTTACAGACTATGCTAATGACTTTCTCTTTACCTATAAGTTTCATATTTAATAATATAAATTTAATAATATTATATAATTCATTCAATAAATAATTTCAATTAATAAATAGGAATCAAATTAAATATTATTATTAATATATATCCACTAACTACCCTGATCACGATCACGATCACCTTAAAATCTACCCAAAAAAACTATTCAACGGGCTTTCCTCGGCTTTTTCAGGTCATTGGTTTTGTATAACGGCAAACCCCTTATATTGCTGAAAATATTATCGACGTTATATTAACGTTGTACGGTACGGCGTTACCGTACCTACGGTTAAAACATTTCCCCTAGATTGGATGCACGTTCAGCCAACCGTTAAAGTTACACTTCCATTAACTTTCTTTCTTTCGTAAACGGCGATTACACGAAAGAAAGTCTTAATAAAATTTCTTTCTTCCGTGAAAACGGTAAACGTTTCGGTTTAATTCATATTAACTCTTTGATGATAAGAAGTGAGTTAGATCAAAGAGTTCTTTGAAATTGGTAGGTAACTAACGCTTATAATTATCTCCACGCATTTTCAAATATGACGTCACGTATAGGTGTTTATATTCATGTACATGTTTTGAACAATATACTTTATTTTATATGGAAGTGTGTTATGTGACGAGCAAGTCGTTCGCCTGATGGTAAGCACCACGCCTGCCCATAAAAATTGCAGTCCTATCTAGAACTGTGAATACTCATCACCCCGAGACATCAGATATAAATCTCATATGCCCAGTAATTTCGCTGGCCCTTCAAATCGGAGCACAGTAATACTTGCGCACAACTGCTTGGTGGCAGAATAACTGGTAAAGCGGTGGTACCTACTCAGATGGTCTCTTGCTTACTAGAGACCTCCCACGAGTAAATAATAATATTATTTATAGATACTAATAATATGATTATTAATATCTGATGTCTCGAGGTGATGAACGCAATGCTGCGCAATGATTGATTGATTGATTGATTGATTGATAACACTTTATTGTACACCAAAAACATAACAAGAACAAATAGCCATAGAACTTAAAAATTTAATTAGTACAATGGGCGGTCTTATCGCTAATAAGCGATCTCTTCCAGACAACCTTGGGATGGAGAGGATTTGTGAAACGACAAAAGACGGTGGTGTACTTATATAATAATTATTATTAGTAAAATCATATAATATCATATGAGTATAATACATATATAGTATTATAATAAACATACATACTTACATAGTATTAAAAAGCTACGTATTAAACGTTCTGAGTGGCACTGCAATTGTTATGATGTGCAGGCGTGACGCATACCATCAGGCAAACGTCTAGTTCGTCCAAAAATGAGATTCAATTCAGTTTTTACCACCTTTGGAGGAAAAGTGTATCCCAAGCTATATATTTATTACAAGCTTTTATTTAACTTGCATAGTTTGGGTCACCAAACATTGCAAGTTAAATACTTGCAATGCACTTATGCCACGGAATTGAAATTTTGCATATTTGTCAAAGTCCGATGACATTGCAATAATATGATTACAGCCAGCTGATCTGATGAGCTGATCTGGTGAGCGAGTGTAGCTCAGTGGGAGCTCGTGCGACTTTCGATCCGACGCACCCGAGTTCGAAACCCGCTGACCCCGCACCACTAACTTTCTTAAGCTATGTTTAACAGTCGCTCTAAAACGGTGAAGGAAAACATCGTGAGGAAACCGGCATGTACAAGAATTTTTCACAAAAAGTCAAGGACATGTGACATTCACCAACCCGCACTGGGCCTGCGTGGTGGATTATGGCCTATTCTCTCTCTATGAGAGAAGGCCCGTGTCCCAGCAGTGGGAACGTGATGGGCTGATGATGATGATGATGATAATGATCTGATGATAGAGATGGAAGGTGGGCAATGAAACTCCTTGACGGATAATCGTAAACTACTAGTGTTTTACCTTTTAATCTATTCGCGGTTCTGATTGCAAATTTGTAGAAACTTATCTTGAAAAATATATTTTTCGACTAAAATCTTATATTTGATGTAAATCCTCATCTCTATCACCATCACTTTTCTACCATCGGACAACTAGACGCACGGAAACTCGGCATCCGAACATGGTTGACATTCCTCTTGCCCGAACAAAGCGTTTTGCTTCGACCTTTATACTGTGAACAGCTAAGGCGTGGCTAACAGCTTACCAGTGTCTTTGTTTCCCGATTCTTATTATCAAAGTATCTTCAAGTCTCCAGTGAATCGGTATCCTTCCAGGCAAGCATGATCTATCGTCGACCACGTCGTCACTTTCCATCAGGTGAGACTGCGGTCAAATGCTTGCCTATTCGGTAATAATAAAAAAACGCATCGGTTATGTCGTTAGTTAAGAAAATGAAAATGCAAAGTTAAAATGAATTAAGTACATCCACTCAATACCCGTGCCAGAGATAAGTTAATTCAAATAGAGAAGAGACAGCCTGAATGCAAATCAGCATCGTGATAAACAGGCAACAAGATCCGAATTCAAATGAAGCTATTTCCTAATGTGTTTTCAGCGATCCACTTAGACACTTAGAGCTGTCACAGGGGACTGTATTCGGAACTTAGAAAAAACATTTTTTGAAGCTTTTAGCTTAGACATATTTTAAGAGGACACTACGGAGAATTCTAATGTGACTAAATTATGATGAATTTTTCTTAAAACAAGTATACATTTTATCAAAAATACAAGACCGACTTCTCCGAAGTCCAAGGTCAAATATCGATGAAATTTATATGGGACCACTTTGTAGCTATACTGAATTCAACGCAAATAATAATTTTCCAAATCGGTTCATAAATGACGAACATTAAAAAATAATAAATAAAAAAAACATACAATCGAATAGAGAACCTCCTCCTTTTTAAAGTCGGTTCATAATAAATAGGTACAGTCAGCATCAATCAATGGCAGTCAAAAAACTAATTGATATAAAACGGTTAAGACTTACGGTAAACGTCGAAATTACTTCGACCAGGTTTCGGACATTTTGGAAGTCCTTCTTCTGGGAGTTATGAGATAAAGCCGTAAAGTAAGTCGCGAGCGTTCACACTTTACGAGAACGCTAGTTATTGCGACGTTTAACCGTGAGTCTTAGACGTTTTATATCAATAGGAAATATGCATGTATATTTCTAATGTATAAATCGGTTCATTATTGAATAGAAAGAAAGAAAGAAAGAAAATACATTTATTCAAGACAAATACACGCAACATTACATTAAGCTATAATACTATACTACACATAACAAATAATATTATACTATACATACAACAGAAATAAAAAAAAAATAGCACATGTAATAACATATATAATAAATACATAATATAATTATAGTATAATGGAACGTTGCGCGATGTCAGGAAAATGTTCCGACTCAGCATAAAAACTAAGGTAATAAATACCTTAGTACTGATTTTCAGCCGGAACCTATGACCGTGACATCACGAACAGTAAGATAAGAGACGAATACAACATAAATATATAAACAAATATATAACAAGAGTAAACAAAATATACATAAAGCAAATAAAATAATTATTCATAGGCGGTGACACTAATACTATTTATATTAACCTATACCTATAAACCATGCTGTCCCACTGCTGGGCAAAGGTCCCCCAAGTCTCTCCAGCCGTCTCTATCCTGCGCCACCTCGCACCAACCTTCTTGGTATGCATCCAGATCATCCCTCCATCTTCTTTTGGGCCGGCCTGGGCGCCGTGAATACTATTAATGAAAAAAAATGTTACGGCATCATTTGTCAATACAATAACTAAATGAAAATTTGAATCAATTTAAATCAACATAAACGCGCCATTTCCGTGTGACGTCATAAACGTGGGGAACTAGGATCTCCTCATTGGTCCATCTATGCTACATGTGTGTGTATGTCAATAATTTACCAATATGGCGGGATCTATGTCAAAAATTGACTAATAAGCAGCAAGAAGCGTGACGTCAGATAGTGGTTGCATGTACTCAAGCGTTTTGCGATAACGTTCCGTTTCTGCAAAAATAATAAAAAGAAACATTGAAATACAAATAAACTACGCAAATAATAATAATAATTATATCACTACTAAATGTTTACAGCAGTAATCTATCGTAAAAAGTAATTTCCAGATTTTTCGACTACACATGCATGTTCCTATTAAGAATGGCACTCACGAAACTTTTCAAAATCTAATTATTTAACTCTTTAGAAACATTTTAGTACAGATTTTTTTATTTACTGTAAATTAATACATAGTAGGAAGGTAGGTACAATTATACAGCTTTAAAACAATATTAGCGCCTAATATGTACATTGGTATTGTATCTTAATAGCAACATTGACAATTTTGCAAATTAATTGTTATTGAAATCATTATTGTGATTTATTTTAGAACTAGCTGCGGTTTCCCAGGATAAAAATTGAAAGAAAATTGCAGAAGATTGCCTATGTGTTATTCTGATGTGTAAGCTATATTATTATAAAGTTTCATCAAAATCCATTCAGTTTTTGCGTGAAAGAGTAACAAAGGTACATCCATACATCCATTTTTACAAACGCGTTTACAATATTAGTAGGATTAAGAGATTGTTCCTGATGTGGGTGTGAGAGGGGGCACTGAGTGCGTAAACTGGGGGGAGTTTACGATCCCAGTGCCCCCACTCCGGAAAAGATTTTTTCCGGATGTCCCCCCTTTCTAAGACAAAGTAAACTCAATTCTAGAGTATCATAATGGCTTATCGCTTCAAGCGATCTCTTCCAGACCTTGCCATTTTTTAGCCGCCAAGCAGTATTGTGCAGACATCAAAGTGTTCCTGTTAGAAGAAAGGAGGAGGTTCTCAATTCGACTGTAAGTTTTTTTTGTATGTTTGTTACACGATTACTCCGCCAATTATGCATTGATAGATTGCATTCTTATGATTGATTGTAGGTCATACTCAGAGGTGATCTCATCATTTTATTGAAATTGGTTCAGCGCTTTTAGCGAAAATCAACTATGACAAATATACAGTTTAACTTTGTACAAGTAGCTATAAACTTGAAGTCAGTTTTTTTTACTATTTATAGGCTTGCGTTTGACCGCTATCTCACCTGTTGTTAAGTGACGATGCGGTCGAAGATGTAGCACGCTCGCCTAGAAGAAACCTGTTCACTCTTGTCTTAAAGACACCCAGATTATAGCTATCCGGAAACACAGAGTAAAGATTTCCACTCTTTGGCCGTTTTTATTATCTCGTCCATTTGGTACGTTGGACGTTTGGGCGAGTTTCTGAACTAGTCAAATTTTGTTGACATTAAAATACTTGCGTTTTATTTTCTCTAATATCACAGTTTGTCATTAATTAATTTCGCTGCAGCATTGTAACAAAATGGCGGATGTACGTCACGTATAAACGTTGATTTCCTTAGAGATATCACCGGAAATTGCTGAGTTCGGGAACAGGGAATTACCTTAATGGCTGCTACAAATTCATGTCAAAAAAATATTGACACGTGTTAATTATTTATCATTAGCTGTGCCGTAGTATAAACAGTTAGTATTAGTTGTAACGAACACAACAACATAGTGTCTTCGCCTTAATAGAGACAATAAGTAAAGTGTTGATGGACATTTCTTTTTTTATTACGATTCTTTTTTTATCAGGTGAGACAGCGGTCAAATGTTTGCCTATCAGGGCAAACATTTCGCTGTCTCACCTGATGGATCATGGTTGCCTATAAGATACCGATTCACTCTGGACTTGAAGACACCTAGATTAAAAGTATCGGGAAACAGAGACGCTGATAAGGTGTTCCATTCCTTGGCTGTTCGCATTATGAAAGTTGAAGCAAAACGCTTTGGCAGGAGGACTGTTAACCATAAACGGATGCCGAGTTTCCGTAAGTCTTGTCCGATGCTAGAAAGGAGATGGAGGAATTAACTCATGTAATTCCATCGCACACGCATCGTTATGCATCCTGTAGAATACCGACAGGTTGGCAACTTTACGTCGAAGCTCGAGACTCTGAAGCGTAGCTTCAACCAACGCATCGTTACCAATAAGTTCTTTTCTGTGTCCAATGGAGTCCAAAGCCTCGAGCTGATACTTAGCCGAGCTGTGCCAGAGTTAAATTTAAATTACTTATTAACCTTATTAGGCTAGATTGTAATTCTAATGGTGGGTCTTTATTTAAGTCAAGTCATTTCATGAAAAAAAACTAGCTGTGCCCAGCAGTTTCTCCTATGCAATTTTTCTGATTGTTGAATCGCATGTCCCCGAGACCATTGTCATCATATATATTTAATAAAACGGCTAGGACTCACGTAGTTTGTCGAATTAGTCGACCTAGGTTTCGAGCATGTCCGATGCTCTTCATCAGGGGCGAGTTTACGTTGCGAGATCGCGGCGACCACTGGCGGTGTCGAGGCGAGACGCGCGGGCGGCCGCCCGCTCCGCACGACGCGAGGAGGGAGGTGGCGTCGGCGGCGCCTGCGGGGAGCGCCACGCGCCTCTCGCGCGCTGTCGTGTTGCCGACGACGACCGCACTAATGTCGGCACGAGTTCTTCATCATCGCTGACAGCGTCGTCGCCGAAAGTTCCGTCACACACTGTGCTGACTGTGTCACACTCTAGACTACCTACCACATTCTGTGTCGAGGTAGCATTAAGAAGTGGTTTCCACGCTGCAGACAACAACCATCCACGGTCCCGGTTGAAGTTAGGACATCGAGAGATCTCTATAGCCTCACGCACTTTTCGAGGTACGAAGAACTTCTCTCTGGACAGTACGGAGGCTTTGTCAAACCTGATGTAATGTTTGACGTCTGCGAGATGTGCATGCTCTGCCAGAGCCGATTTTGTTGTGTCCACATTCTTAATGCTCCTTATGTGTTCGGTAAGTCTAGTTGCAATATTGCGTCGCGTTTCGCCTATGTAACACTTGCCACAGTCGCACGGTATACTGTAGACTCCTGGCACGTTCAATGGATCACTATCCTTCGGTGAGCGTAGCAGCTGTCTTAGTTGACCCGGAGGACGGAAGAACGCCTTGATGTTGTACTTACGTCGTAAGAGATATCCGACTTTGTCCGTTACTCCTCTTACGAACGGCAAATAAACCGGAGACCGTTCCACCCTGGGTGGCCGCTTTAGCTCACTTGGATTCAACCACCGAGAACACTGACGCCAATTGTAACCATTACTCTCCAATACACCTCTTACGTGCTCAAGCTCGCTCTCTACGTATTGAGGGTCACACAACTTAAGCGCTCGATTGATCAGCGATCTTGGCACCGAAGATAAATGCGCAGGATGGTGATGTGAGTCCGCTTGTAGATATCGGTCCCCGGTCGGGTACTCGCCCCTGATGAAGAGCATCGGACATGCTCGAAACCTAGGTCGACTAATTCGACAAACTACGTGAGTCCTAGCCGTTTTATTAAATATATATAATGAATCAAACTCACGAAAACTTTCATACCATTGTCAACGCTGGAGCTTCCCGGATCCTGAGATAAAGGTTGGTTCTATGTTTGGGAGCGGGCATCTCCGGCGGTGACACGGTTGCTGGGTGAAGCGGTTGTGGAATTGTGTGTGGGTTTTTCTCATAGCTTTTAAAATACTTATTGTCTTTACCAAAATTTTTGTAATCATTTCTACCAATAAACGTATTTTTTTTAATTTTCTGTGATAAAAAGTATCCTTAGTTCTGTCTTCCAGGATCTAAAGAACCTACATCCCAAATGTCATTTAAATTATATTTGAATATAATAATTCCACTGAATATGATGTAGGTTGTGGTTGAATAATATAGTGCGTAGATAGTAAATGTAAAATGATTCTAAAATAAAAATATGAAAGTGAATTTAGTCAACATCATCATCACCAGCTCACGTTCCCACTGCTGGGACACGGGCATACTCTCATAGAGGGAGTATGGGCTATAATCCACCATGCTGGCCCAGTACGGGTTGATGGATGTTACATGTCATTGAATTTTTTGATTAATTCTTGGACTTGCCGGTTTCTTCACGATGCCCTTCACCAGAACCCAGTAATGCTTGCGTACTACTGCTTGGTAGCAAAATAACTGGCAAAGCTGTAGTACCTACCCAGATGGCCTCCCGCATACGAGATACCTACCACGAATTGTACTGGAATAGGACATAGAATTCTTTCATTCCGGATACACGAACACAGTTACCGAGGGAGCAACTAAAATGCGCAGTTTCACCCACATAGTACTACCGAATACTGCGCGGGTGAAAGCGTGTATTACGGCTACAGCACAGCAGTTGAAGTATAAGCAGGCCTAGCGCACTCCGCACTGTAGGTACGAAGCTACAAATACATAGCTGGACACCAACGGCGGGTCGCGCGTCGTTACACGTGCCGCGTCAGAAGAGATAAGAGCTATGCGATAGAAAGAGAGGCGCTCTGTAAGTTAATATTACTGGTAGGTATGTAGCGCTACGCGAGCTGAATTGAATTTTATTGCATCATAGCAAGAGTTGCTATTTGTTTAAATTTCTTTGAGGAGTAATGCTTCTGTCCCTTAGTATTCTGTGGTATAACAAAGAAAATTTCTCAATACAGTTTGAGAGCACCACTACGACCCTAATTAGCTCAGTACTGAGACATCAGTGAAATTAGGCCTAGTGGCCTAATTTCTGCTGCCGGCCTGCAAAAAGAGGCAACACCGCCATCCACCATCCATCGACTAGATGACTGGTAGAGTGGAATACCCAAAATATAGCTGAAAAACTCTTAACATGTGAAAATTTTCAAAATGCCTATTTGTAATAAAACTTACACAGCTTATTAGAACATATTGAAATCATCATCATTATTACCTATAATGATGATGATTTCAACATGCTTTTCTGTAGTTCTGTTAACTTTTGTTCATAGGAAACGTCGGGTAAATTGTAGAGAAAATAAAAATTGCATTTTTATTTCAAAATAAGATAACGGTATGCCTAAAACATATAATTTCTCAAGAGAAACAATGCCTTAATAGACCCTATAATATTTCTTATCGGGAATGTTTAACCCACTTTACCTCAAACCGTTAGTTTTTGAGTAAAATTCAAAAATCCTTTTCCATACTTTAGGTAGTAATACAGGTAATATTCACAAAAACAAAACTTATTGTATCTCACGTGAGGCTGTTGTTTGAGACGTGTTAATAAATCAACAAAATTATATCTTAACTTAATTTATCTTTCCTCTGGTATATAGGATGAGGTTTTGAACTGGAATCCCTATGGCCACTACTCTAACCGTTAGAGATAGAACAAATATTGAGTTTTTTAAACAATCGATTTTTCCGTCAAAAATCGATAAAACGTCAATTTTTTCACGGAAAGCAATTCTGATACTGATATGGAACATAAATTGTATGAGCATATTTTTCTAAAGTTGCTACCACTTGAAGAAAATCGATGTTATAATTTTATACAAACTGCCTTAAACTGATAAAAAATATATAAAATATTATCATGGAAATATAATCTGCTGCTTTTAAATAAGAAAAAAAACCGTATAGACGCACATATATAACAAATAGACACACATATAGTACACAAAACCATATAGACACACATATAGTATAGGCAATTTTTTTTTTAATTTTTAAGTATATTAAAATCACTTTTCAAAGATCGTTTGTGTTGTCAAAATTTTGCCTAAAATAAAATATGTAGTTTTTATACGTTTGGAAAACTCTAAATGAATTTTTTACAACAAATTATTCTATCTCTAACAGTAAGCGTAGCCTCCATACGGATCCCTGTTCAAAAACTCACCCTGTATAGGGTTTATAACACCGCTTGTTTACATGCTTCAACCTCACATACGTTTTCTACTTCAGTAACTCTGAAACCACTTTTCTTATGAAATTGGTTCCTTAATAAAATAGGTTTTGAATATTTTTTATATGAAAGTCGTGTTGTCAGTAAAGTTGATGCCGTGAAAGTGTGTAGGATTATTTTAGGAGGTTGGCGAAGAGCTATTTAGGAGATCGTATAGAGATTACTACGGCTACTAGCTTAGTACTACTACTAGAGCGCACAGAACGAACAAATCGATGCTAAAGGAACTCAAGATCTATATCTATTCCTATCATACAACTGTAACGAGACGCCTACTGTACATTGAAGATATTTTTGAAGATAATTTTTTTAACAGTATTTGGGAGCAACAGTACCCAAAAATACAGTTTTTTTTTAATTATTAACTGTCTGTTCTACTCTGTACTATTCTGGTCCTTTGCCAAATTAGTGCAAGTTTTTAGATCAAACCAAACACTATTTTACAAGTTATGTATGTACATATGTATGTATCCGTCTCCATCATCAGATCAGCTGGTTGCCACCATAATATTGCATTATCATCGGACTTTGACAAAAAACTTGTACTTTTATGCAAAATTTCAACTCCGTAGGATAAGGTGAAGTGATTCTGATTCAACTTGCAAGATTTGACCCAAACATACAAACATTTCAAGTTAAATAAAAGCTTATAAAAAACAGATGGTCAACAAAAAAATTAAAGGAAATAAAACATACTCGTTAGAGCCCTTTACAGATGACGACATAATATAAAGCAAAAAAGTTAAACACATCTCTGTAAATTATAGTTTCATGCTAATATTTATCTTCGTACGCCAAAACTATTGACTTTATTAAAAAAAGGTCGCTACATGAATTGTAGGTAATTGTTTCCAGTTTAATTTTGTATATAACTTTTTATTGTAAAATAAGTCGGAAAGGAGGTATTGTCAAAAAACTGCTTTTAGGCGCCATTTTTCCAATATGGCGGCGCAAGCGGCAAAAATACGAGGTGGCAAAGTTGGAGTTGAAATTCGGAAAGAGCACATCAAAATCTATAAAATTACCAATTTTCAAAACTCCCGGACAACTTTCCAGGTAAAACTACCAAATGACTAGACTATTATCGTTCTATAAATTTTACCATATAAAATCATAAAACAGTGTCGTTATTAAAAAAGCGACTCATCAAAGCTAGTATTCAGTGTTACTTCAAAACTGAATCGTGTTGAATGCAAACCTGCCAGCTCTCAAAAAGCGCACTGGCTGAATAGAGCGTCCGATAGTTGCCGCACAAAAAAAGAAAAATAGAAGTTCTTTTTTCAAATAGATATTTAATAGTTTTAGCTTTTTATTGATTTTAGAAGACCAGTGGTAACATTGTTTCAAACAACTAGTTTTATTAGTTATGTAAAACAAATAAGATTTTTCGTTCAAATACCAAGCTTTTTTTTGTTTAGTAAAATGTTAAGATTAATTCCACTAAATTTAAGTGAGAGTTGACCGAATCGAAGCTGTATTGTAAATTGAAGAAAAATTGGCATTTTTTTTTATGTAACTGAATGACGAGACGAGCTGGTCGTTTGCCTGATGGTAAGCACCAGCCCATAACAATAGCAGCACCACCCAGAACTTTGTTTTGCAAAATCCTGCGCGGCACTACACTGCGCTCGTCACCCTGAGACAATTAGCTGTTGAGTCTCATAATGCCCAGTAATTTCGCTGGCTACAATGTCCTTCAAACCGGAACACAGTAATGCTTGCGCACTACTGCTTGGCGGTTGAATAACTGGCAAAGCAGTGGTACCCACCCAGACGGCGTCTCGCATACGAGAAACCTACCACCAGTAAAATCACCGGCATTCTGTAAATATTAAAATTATAATCTTCGTCCAAAGAGATCAGAAGAAGTAAAGGAGTGATAACATGCGTTACCTACATTTGTGTATTATAGAAATATGATGCAATTCGAAATTGAAATACCAAAATACTGTCTGTCTGCACATTGGTAAAAGTATATAGTATAGAACCGATTTCCGTTTCAATTTTCGGCTCGTAGTATTAAAAATAATAATTTGTGAATATTTAATGTTTATGTATAGTGGTTAAACGTCAACAATGAATGAAGTGTGTAAGATTTCATCAGTTGATATTTCAAGAACTAGAAGGTGGCCGGATGTTACTCCATTTTGTGTTATTTTGTATGATTATTCAACACTTATTTTTAAATGTTAGATGTCTATAGTTTTTATAGTCAATGACTACGTCTCTCAATTTTCTGTCACAGATGACGTTTGATGTTATTTTAAAAAATAAAAGACAACGATTTGTGACATTTATGAGATCGACTCTAGATCGGAACTAGAATTTGAATAGATTTATTTAGTAGAATTAGCCTTCTATCAACCTTCAACTTCGAATAGGGATTTCAATTAATATAAACGTCAAAATGTTTCAGGAACATCTGTCAAAGTTACAAATTACAAAAACGAACTTTCAAATGTTTTATGTTTGTATTCAGAGAATCAAGAATTTAGACGCAAAGTTAAATTTTTTGGGCTTCCAATTTTGCAAGTAAACACGGTTAAATACGTGGAATCAGCAAGTTAGGAACCCTCTGGAGGCACCGAGCGAAGGTTCTGGAACAAAATTCAATTATGCATATGCTACGTACCTACGTATGGCATGTGTGTGTAATTCCTGCAAAGTTAAACAATCCGCGTCATTATTTTTTTGTTGTTTGTTTCTCGTTCCAGAAATGTTTGTGAAAGCCACTGGAATTCCATAATTGGTTTTGATTGAAAATTGTTGTGGAATTTGTAGGCGTGAAACGTATTGGTTTTTAACGAGGAAATATACCTAGGTTTAGACTGACTAAAATGAATAAGTCCTTTTTTTGTTTTATTCCAACTGCGTAAGTTTTTCAATAAAATTCCTAAATGTAAATTCAAATTGTATGTAAAGATTAATGAATAAACATACTATACTGTTCGTAGTTATATAGAAGACAAAGATGCATGGAAAATTCCGCTTCTGCCAAGTAGCTAACTGACACAAAAGAAACATATTGGTAATTTTAAAACTTTCGCGATTCGAACACATATATAGGCCAGTCGTCGATCCACTGTTCTCTGGCATAACGGCATTTCCTCAACGCAGCGCGTATTAGTATTAGTTGTTGAAATTTAATATGTAAATATGAAGAAGTTTACGAAAGAGGACTGTTGTAAATAGAGGAATATAATAGATCCTACCTACTGCTATACTATGGGCATATCAACCAAATGGCGAGACTGTTACATCTGAATTTATTTACAATTTGTTCTTCTAATTCTACAATGATCACTGAAACGTCGCATGGAACAAGCAGGTATTTCAAAAACTGCTAACTTCGCTTCAGTAATGAAAACTAAACCAAAAAACTACTCCAAAATAACCAGAATCTCACATCTCGCAGCACAACCCTCATGGTGTGTTCCAGGCCCAGTAGCCAAATTGAGAAACTTGACAAACCTACCCAAGCTGATCTCGATGTATCTATTATGTATGTATTATCTCGATGTATGTATGTATTCTGGTAAATAAATATTTGATTTGATTTGATTTGTAAAAATTCTAAACTTTTTCAGGTAATTAAAAACCCATTAAAATACAATTACAACAGTAAGTCAGTCAAAAAACAAATTCGATAAGTCAGAACCACAGGTTCAAATAAAATAAAACCAATCGGTCATCAATCAAATAAAACACGTTTAGGTAGCTTTTATTTTTTTTCTGCGAAAAGTCATTTAAAGAGCGATTTAAAGCTACGTGATTGACCATTGCAGGATAATATGTATTCCAAATTCCAAAATTTCCAAATTTCAAAAATATCTATTTGAGTGTGAAAGTTTTCGTGATATTGATTCATTATAAATATTTAATAACACAACTATGACTTACGTAGTTTGTCGAATTAGTCTACCTAGGTTTCGAGCATATCCCGCCACGATCCCGCAGCGTAAGCGCGCCCTGAAGAAGAGCATCGGATATGCTCGAAACCTAGGTCGACTAATTCGACTAACTTCGTGAGTCCTAGTCGTGTTATTAAATATTTGTAATATTTATTTGCTTAAATCACGGTACATTAATTTATGTTACACATCACAGTAAGCGTTGCATGAAGAAAATAGCGGAAAATAAATTTTATACCTCTCAAATAAATTTAATAACAAAAGATTATATAATTTATCTCTCTTTCGAAGAACAACACGACTGAAGAAGATTTTACAAGAATTAAGTTCGTGATTACTTTCTTCCGCTATCTTGTTTGGAAACTTACAGGGGATCTAACAAACAGACTTTAAAGTTAGACTAAGCTCGGGCTTTGTCAATCCTTCAAGATTGTAACTTACTGTCCGCGTCTTTACCAAGGTAACAAGATGGAGGAAGGATTAAAATTCATTATTAATAAATATAGGTAATTATTATGGATAGATAAACAGAGATAGATAAAGGCTTTATTGCAAACATTAAATTAAGGATATTACATAAAAAAAAGTTAAAGAAAGTGTTACAATGGGTGGCCTTATCGCTAAAAGCGATCTCTTCCAGGCAACCTTTGAATGGAGAGGAATTATCAAAATGTTAAATCCCCCTCTTTAACATTTTGATAATTCTATAAATGTAAGGTCTACAATAATGATAAAGACATAAATCTATCAAAGATCTATCTAAGTCAAAGGAAAAAAAATAAATTAGTAGTTAAAGTAAAAGTTAAATATAATTTGTTATATAGGCACAAAAGTGCACTTCTAAAGGTCATAAACACATGATACAAATAAAATATGTTAAAAATTGTAACTTATGTTAACATGACTTTGAAAAAAAGGTAAGTATGTTTACCCATTTCTTTCCTATACTCAAATTGAAGTCTGGGTGTTGAAAAGAAATGCAAAAACTGACTCTTTCAGTGCTTCGGAAATACGCCCGCTAGAGAAGATAGAATCAAGAAACTTGGCGGAGATGTCTTTTTTTCAGCTCTTTTAAACTGTCTCGAAATATAACAATGAACAATTACGTATAAATTAGAATTAACATAATGTCAAACAAGAAGTGCGAGTGAGGTCTCCCATAGTCAAAGTATCAGTAACAAAAAAGCGTAAATAAAATATAAGTAGGTATGACAGTAGCAGGAGTGACCAGACCAGACCAGTCCCCGCAAGCAGCACCCGTTCACGAGTATAACTTGTGGACCAGCCATCATATCTGACGCTGAGTGTACATAGGAACCGGTTGTAAATGTATGTCCTAGTTCTCATGTTTCTAGAGTGCCTAATTACATATTTGTCTTCTCAGCTGAGTTATTAACGAGAATACCCAGCTAATGTGCCTCAACCTGAAAATCAAGGTACTTGTTGATTTATGTTACTTGTAGTTTATTTGACATTTGCACAATTAATACGCATGTGTAAGCAGTAAGGGCACGGTCGGTTAGCAACTGCCACATACATGAAAATCTAAAAAAAGTCCATCAGTTTCTTGTCGTATATTCTGAGCAGTGGTTCTTTTCCGATACGGTGGTAGATTCAATGTGATCATTTGACGTTCACAAGTGCGTCTGTGATGCCTAAACTGAATATATTTTAGTTTAATTGATACATCCCTAATTTAAGGACTAAATCTTTTACTTCTCAATATGTTGAATTCCTACGGCTATTCCTATATAAATCCGATTTCATAATATGTTGAATTCTCAAGATGGTTGAATATTCAAACAGTTTTAACGATACGACTGTCCACGCATATTTTTAACTTTGTCTTTAATTGTAACTTTTTCGGTACTGCAGTGTTACCAATAAAGAGTCATTCATTTATTAAATATTAGAGACATCTATTCTATTTTTTAGTATTTGTTGTTATAGCGGCAACAGAAATACATTATCTGTGAAAATTTAAACACAGTTGCACAGTTCATGAGATACAGCCTGGTAACAGACAAACAGACAGACAGCGGAGTCTTAGTAATAGGGTCCCGTTTTACCTTTTGGGTACGGAACCCTAAAAGTGATATTGTGGTAGAATTTATCAATATGTTTTACAGAATTTATCAATATTTTTTTGTTTTATGATAATATCGGATCTCTCCGCGGACAATTCAAACGACATCAAAATAACATTTTGACTAACCCCGACGTTTCGATCAAGTTGCATTGACCGCGGTCACGAGAAGACACCCGATATTATCATAAAACATGAATACAATTCCCTTAAAATTCAAAAATACTAATATTTTTTTATGTTTAAAAAGTCGACAAACAAGCAGACAGTCCTCCTGATAGTAAGCGGTTACCGTCGCCTATACATAGACATCTGCAACACCAGAGCCATTGAAACTTGTATAACAAAAGAAATCTCCTTACTGGATATAGTAATCGTTTTGCATTTGCCTATTATGTCAAAATTCATTACTTTGCTCGCCTCAGGGTTTGGGAGCAAATGTATTCGGCGAGTCGTACCAATTTACATACAACTAGCTGTCGGTGTACCATCTGTATTCAAAGGCTGCTGATTGTGTTTCATTAGTCCTAGATCTCGGAGGTAAATTGTTATAACTCAAGTACAAATGGTATAGTAACTATTAAAATAATTGTTTAAGGAGTGATTGTTGCATTTCTTTTTTGTAATTATCAGGATGTTTTCGTTAGATTTTCGGAACTTCATTTTGTTTGTCAGTAATGTTTCCCTTGATAAGTAAATTGTAATTATTCAAATACAAAATGAGATAGATAACTCTTTAAATCAGAACCCGAAAAGAACCCGATAATCAGGACCCGAAAAGAAGTTGAATTGTTTTGACATGAAAATAAATGTATGTCAATGTATATATGAATGTGATCTTTGGGCGTATTTATTATTATTATTTATTAGAGATAGTGTAGTTCCTTACTAGTTTAAATTTAAGTGTCATATAATTTGTCTTAATAAAACTTATTAAGACAAATAACTAGATTAGTTATTTGTCTTAGAGCGAGTGTGGCCCAGTGGAAGCACGTGTGACTTTCGATCCGACGCACCCATGTTCGAATCCCGCTGGCCCCGCACCACTGACATTCTTAAGTTATGTGCGGATTTAACACTCGCTCGAAAAACGGTGAAGGAAAACATCGTGAGGAAACCAGCATGTCCAAGGTTCATCACAAAAATTCAAGGACATGTGACATCCACCAACCCGCACGGGCCAGCGTGATGGATTATGGCCCAAACTCTCTCTATGAGAATCCCAGCAGTGGGAGCATAATGGGCTAATGATGATGATGATGAAGAAAAATAAATATAGGTATAACATATTATTATGTCTAAATAGTGGTTAAATTCATGAATACGCTCGCTTCATGGCTTGAATTAAATGTACGTCTCGACCTGATTTACATCTAACTAGTTAGCTTGTACCGTATCTATACTAAGTTAATTGCTACTACCGTTATTTGGGCTAGTTTTAGATATTAGCACAGATACTAAGGGACAGAAGCATCATTCTGCAAAGAAATTTAAACAAATAGCGACTCTTGTTATGACGCAATAAAATTCAATGCAGCTCGCGTAGCGCTGCATACCTACCAGTCATATTAACCTACAGAGCGCCTCTCTTTCTATCGCATAGCTCCTTCTGATGCGGCACGTGTAAAGACGCGCGACCCGCCGTCGGTGTGTACCGGGTATGTACTTCTAGCTTCGTACCTACAGTGCGAAGTGCGCTAGGCCTGAGGATAGTCCAGTCAATCTAGATTATAATTATATGTGTTATATCAAATTGGACATATTTTTTTTGTCTTATTTAATGTACATATTTGTAAACAATTTTACCATATTTTTTTTTATTACGCTTAATAGATCTATGTTTGGCCACTATCTCGCCTGATGTGAAGCGATGATGTGGCCTAAGATGGAGCACATAAATCTAGAGAGAGACGGCAGTTGAGCGGCTTTTCAGACCCGTCGCCCCGATGGTTCACCGAACATCATCCGGAAACACGACTAGGTCGCTTGACGGCATGGTTTTGTTCGGTGGGTGGTATTACAACCACGGCCAGAGCCTACCACTCCAAAGCGCGTAAGCGGGTTTCATCACGATGTTTTCATTCACCGTTTTAGAGCGAGCGTGCAAAATCTGCACTTAACTATAAGTCATTGGTGCAGGGCCGAGTCGGGATTCGAACCCAGGTGCGTCTGATCGAAAGGCGCATGAGTTCCCGCTGAGCCACACTCGCTCTTCCCATACAAAAACTAAAAAAGGTAAGTTTAGTTAGTAGTAAAGAAAGACATATATGTACATACACGTCGCAATAGGGGATCGGACAGTAAATCGAGAAAAAATCTAAAATGTAGTTAGAACTAATGTTCGTCGAACCAGAAAGATCATTCAATCAATATTTTTGTGAAATAATAATGATTTATATTTTTAAATCAATAAATAAAATCTAATAATTCTGACATTTTTAATCTGTTCTTCATCTCAAACGAAACAACAATCACAGGGCATGACGTCATTTGTAGGCAAATGCCGTGAGTCAAGCTTGTGTTTATTTTACGTTTTTGCTTTTCATAAAATGTATTTTTGCTAATTTTTTTGTTCCATTACTACAATATCGTCCCCAAACTTCACAAAACGTATTTAAATCTCTTTGCCAGTTTTATTTCGGAGATTTTGTCGTTTTCTACCTTCATATGACGTCCCAAGTTTTGAGGTGACCTTTTACGCGACAATATTTGAAACGTAATATTTAAACATAGTTTTAGGTACTTTTACAGCGTTATCTGATTAAAATAGTATATTTCATGTCTATATATTATATATTAATTGTAGTTAATATAATACACTTTCTGAAAAGTTGTCCGATCCCCTATTGAGATTTTCCTCTTTGATGAAGTGGTAAAAATAGTCCTATTTATAAACAAGATAACATAACATAAAACAGTAAAATCGCAGAACGATGTATTTATTTCCAAAGCTTAACGTTATTTCGCAGTGAAAATAAAGCTTACATTTCCAACTCGGAATCAAAGCGAAACAGCGCTTTTTATTTGTTTCTTGTATTTTGGCGTCTCTGTTAAAAACTTCTGTACAGTTCTCAAAAAGTCAAAAGCAAGTTAAAAAGCTGTTTTTCTATGTTCCAGTCGTTTGTATCTGCTTGTCTTTCTGGAAAATTGAAAAATTTTACCTCATCAGAATTAAGTAACTAGCTATATGTACCTATATATAGTATACTAGCTGCGCACGGTGGTTTCTCGAGATAATAAGTAGCCTATGTCCTAATCTTTTTTTTTACGCTTAATAGATCTATGTTTGGCCACTATCTCGCCTGATGTGAAGCGATGATGTGGCCTAAGATGGAGCACATAGATCTAGAGAGAGACGGCAGTTGAGCGGCTGCTCAGACCCGCCTCTCCGATGGTCCACCGAACATCATCCCGAAACACGACTAGGTCGCTTGACGGCATGGCTTTGTTCGGTGGGTGGTATTACAACCACGGCCAGAGCCTACCACTACAAAGCGCGTAAGCGGGTTTCATCACGATGTTTTCCTTCACCGTTTTATCCAGGGTATACCTTTGGTATCTCCATTCCGAATTTTACTCAAATCCGTTGAGCCGTTACAGCGTGGAGAAGGGGGCGTGTTTTTTTTAATTTTCTGTCCCTCCTTTCCCCCTGGTGAGATGTCGTGAGATTTTATTCAACCCCCCTCGCCCATCCCCCAATCTCACGTGAAATTTTTCAAAATGTGGGTTAATTTCTTACGTAAACGCGTTGGATTGTTATTGAAAAAGAAAAAAAAATTGCTTCGTGCTTTTATTTACGACTAGTTAAGACTAGTAATCAATATTGCTGAGAGTTTAATTATAATGTAATAAACGATTACGCTTAAGATTAAATCTTAAGTATGTACAATCTGGATTAAATAGACCAAAATAGTGTTATTTTTTTTGTTCCAAACAGAAAAAAAATTTCGTGATATTTGCCGAGATCCCCCTCTCTCCAACGTAAGATTAGATGAGATTTGACTCGACCCCCTCCCCTTCTCAAACACCTCACGTAATTTATGGACGCCCCCGAAGCAACAAACACACTAACGCACTTACATACAAACTTTCACATTAATATTTTTTTACGGAACTGAATTATGAGACGATTAAGTCTTTCACCTGATGGTAAGCGCTACGTCTGCTCATAACAATTACAGTGCCAACTGGATTTTTTAATAAAATGAAAAAAAGTAATTTCGCTGGCTACGGTGTCCATCAAACCGGAACACAGTAATGCTTGCGCACTACTGCTTAGTGGCAAAATGTCTATGCGGTGGTACCTACCCAAAAGCCTTCCCGCATACGATAGATCTACTATGAGTAAATTTCATTCTAGTGACTACGTGGGGTCATGAAAAACAAATAATATATATATACCCTGTTCACTCACTAGAGCGCTGGACCACTCATAAAAAAAATAATTAAATACACAAATGTTTGCTTAATTTTTTTAACAAAAACATAGATCCTGGCTTCTAACTTGGATTCCCTGTATCTAGGTAACCAGGATGACCATGGCCCCACAACAGGTGAATATTTCATCAAGAAGGTGTACCAGATAGATTGCAACCCCTAAAACGTTTCGTTCTTTCAGTTCCTCTTCTCCTCCCTGCTACTATATACTAGATCTATAAACCTATCCTAACCCATTGACGTAGTCATTTATTATTGCTGGTATATGTCTTTTTATTTATGTAATGACTTGAGTATATATTTTTTATGTATATATTTAAGTATATATTTTATAATTTGGCTTGCATAATATACCTACACTTATTATGTATATATTAAGTTTAGGTGGTTTAATATTTCCTATAACACACTTTACTGCACCGCTACCATTTTTTCTTGTACGTCCTGGGCGACTGGTAGAAAATGCTATCTAGCATTAAGTACTCCATTTACAAACTGTTTTGTGCTAAAGTATAAATAAATAAACAGCCAGACACGACACAAGTGCTTGCGCTTATTTTATTTTGTGCACAAACATTTGTCCCGTCGCGTGAATCGAACCCGCAATAATGTATGTGGTTTGAGCCAACCTGCTAAACCACTACACCACAGAGGCTGTGAAATGTGTTATTAACGTAGCTATGCGTAGCGATGACGTACATAATTTTGCATATGCACTATTTCTACTGCAACTCTAACAGACTTTTATTTTATGTAACTTAGTAACGAGACGAGCTAGTAGTTTGCCTGGTGGTAAGCAATACGCCAGCCCATAACAATCAGCACCACCCAGAACTTTGTTGTGCAAAATCCTGCGCGGTGCTTCACTGCGCTCGTCACCCTGAGATAATTAGCTGTTAAGTCTCATAAGGCCCAATAATTTCGCTGGCATCTTGTAAATACGAGGTACGCGTTCATCATCATCATCATCAGCCCATCACGTTCCCACTGCTGGGACGGGCCTTCTCTCATAGAGAGAGTATACATAGACAAGTGGCAATAACTAGTGAAGTAGCTATATATAGTAGGTATACACAGCTTTGGAGACATTCAGTGCTTCTGGGAACGAAGCACGTGACACGCATACACAGAGAGATAACATATTGTTTATATACGGATTCAGAACGAAATTGGAGTAAGAAAAATAAAATGATGAGAAGAAACTCAAGCTTATAAACTTGATGGTTGAAATGGTTGAAATCTATATAAAGTCGCAGTTTTGTCTGTTAGCTTTTAAAAAATAGGCCATTGAAAAAAAAAGACAAAAAAAATTACAACTAGCTGCACTCTGCCGTTTAACCCGCAGTTTCCCGGGATAAATAGTATCCTCTGTGTTAATCCAGAGTATAAGCTATCTCCGTTCTGAATTTCACTCACATCCGTCCAGCCGTTACAGCGGGAAGAAGTTTCAAACCCACTATATACTGCCAGGTCTAGCGCACTCCGCACTGTAGGTACGAAGCTACAAGTACATAGCCGGACACCGACGGCGGGCCGCGCGGAAGAGATAAGAGCTATGCGCAGCGATAGAAAGAGAGGCGCTCTGTAGGTATATATGACTGGTAGGTATGCAGCGCTACGCGAGCTGAATTGAATTTTATTGCGTCATAGCAAGAGTCGCTATTTGTTTAAATTTCTTTGCGGAGTGATGCTTCCTTTAGTATTCTGTGATACTACTTATTTTTATAATATTAGCAAAGAAAACTAAATATTACTACGATATTAGTGCGAAAACAAAATATCTCGTCTTCTTATGACAAGAAGAAATGAATGGAATTTGTTTGAGGATTGTTGATTGTGGGCATCGGAACGCTATTCGCGGGTTTTTACTCTTATCAAATAAAAACAAAGCAAATGTTTTTATTTCTTTCGAAAAAAAACATGTTCGATGATAGGTCCATCACATGTGTAGTAGTGAATATTTAAAGATACACATATTATAAAAAGCTTTATCGAGAATCGACACGTAGACACGTTGTTTTAGTTTTAACGATGTGAAGGTACACACTTTGTCCGTTGCAAATTAAACAAACGTCGAAATTCGTCTAAAAAAACAAAGCTTCACAGTATTGTCTGCCACATAGTCCAACAGTATTCAAACATTAATAGAGTCGAGAACGTAACTTCTATTTACAAAGAAACCCTTTCATCATGTCAGCGCAAATGCCCCAGAGTGTCAACATTATGTGTTCGTTGGTTCAAACAATCATTTTCTATGTTCGAAGGGCGCGTGGAAATGCGAAAAGGGCTGTGAGAGCCCTTTCAAAGGGACACTGTCAAATAATAGAAGATACAACCGGCGAGATATGCAAACGATGTAGGTAGGTACGTAAATGCGGGGAGAGAACGTTTTGGGAAGACGTTACCTTTATTGTACGATGCGAGGAGAAACTGGCATTCGGTATGGCTTATTCAAAATGAAAACAATGAAATTGTTTCTTATGAAAGTCTGTTCTATTATTGAAGTCATACACAAATGAACGTGAGAACTCTTGAAATGCAAATTTTCATTCTAAAAGTTTGTCACTTCATACATTTCATTTTTTTTACAAAGTTTTATTTAACTTGCACTTGCAATGTTTGTTTGTTTGGGTCAAATCTTGCAAGTTGAATCACAACCTCTTTCCAACGGAGTTGAAATTATGCACACATGTCAGATGACGATGCAATATTATGGCGACAGCCAGCTGATCTGATGATAGAAACGGATGTTGGGTAATGGAACTCTTGCCGGATAATCGTAAACTAGTGTTTGGGCTCATTTCAATTTGCTGGTGGTTCCAATTACGAATTTGTTAAAAGCTTGTCTTGAAAAATATATTTTTCAACAAAAATCTTCTTACAGTTAAGAGTTCTGGGTGGCAATGCAATTGTTATCAGGCGTGGCGTTTTACCATCAGGTGAACGACCTGCTCGGCTCATAAAAAAGTTTATTAGGTGAAGGTAGGTTAAAATTCACCCGCCGGGAACGGGTGTCAGCGTAACGACAGCGTATTGTTATTAACTTTCATAAATTAACCGTTTGTTATTGATGGTTTAATTAGTGAAATGAAAGTCAATTAGTTGTTTGTTTATTTTAGGTGATAAATAGAGAAAGGTATGTCTCTCTGTCGCACAAATACTGATAAAATAATTATTAATTTATTCATCGTTATCATCATCAGCCCATTAAGTTTCCACTGCTGGGACACAGGCCTTTTCTCAAAGAGAGAGTATGGGCCGTAATCCACCACGCTGGTCCAGGGCGGGTTGGTGGATGTCACATGTACTTGATTTTTTGTGATTAATTCTTGGACATGCCAGTTTGCTCACGAAGTTTTCCTTCACCGTTTTGAGAAAAAAATCATACATAGGTTATCATTTGCTAGCGTGACTCGAACTCCGGTGCGTCGATTCGTAAGTCGCACTAGTTCCTGCTGAGCACACTCGCTTTATATAATTAACCAGCTGCACCCTGCGGTTTCACCCGCGGTTTCTCGGGATAAAAAGTAGCCTACGTGATACTCTGATGTGTAAGCTATATTATTGTAAAGTTTCATCAAAATCCATTCAGTAGTTTTTACGTGAAAGAGTAACAAACAAACATATATACATTCTTACAAACTTTTGTGTTTATAATATTAGTAGGATTTATTAATCGGTTTCAATTGGAACACAGCTATTATAATTTTTGTATAATAATATTATCTAAAATAAAATAAAATATATTATTATTATCTATCTATCGCTGAGTTGAATAAAAGCTTACAATGTAGGAAAAGCTTAATATAAATTGAAATGCTAGTCATCATCATCAGCCTATCGCAGTCCACTGCTGGACATAGGCCTCTCCAATTGCACGTCATTGAGCACGATCCCCGGCTACTCTTATCCAGCTGCTACCAACCACCCTGCGAAGATCATCGCTCCACCTAGCCTGAGGGCGTCCTACACTACGTTTGAAAATTCGTGGTCTCCACTCTAGAACGCGTCAACCCCAACGGTTATCGGTGAATGCTAATAAAATTGTATTTTTTTTTTTTACGCCTAATAGATCTATGTTTGACCACTATCTTGCCTGATGTGAAGCGATGATGTGGCCTAAGATGGAGCACATATATCTAGAGAGAGACGGCAGTTGAGCGGCTGCTCAGATCCGTCTCCCCATATAAAACATAACAACGATAATTAAATATACAAGATTATGTAATGTTTATTCGAACAAAGCAAATTTAATATAAATATAAATAAACAAATTCCCGCATTTAAGAACAAACAAAGAAACCTACTATACAAAACTTTACTTCTGTATGTTTCTTGGCTCGAAAATCAATCCAGAAAACTTTGAATTACCAACTTTGGAGTTTTATAAATAGAAAACCTTTGAACAATCAACGGAAGGCTTCATTAGGCCCTTTTTTATGCCTTTCAAGCCGTTTTCGCAAATTTGTAATTGATTTTAAGAGAAAATGTTGGATTAGAAATTTTTGAACTTGAGGTCAAACGAAGCTCGTCGACCTTTATTTCTTTAGGTAAGTTATTTTTTTTAAAGACGTTGATGAAGTGCTTCTTATTTGAGCGATTGGATCCCTTTTTACCTACGATGGAATGCAGAAGGCATTATAAATAGATATATATAGATCTTTCTGTCAGTCGTTTTACACTTGTCAACTCTGGACAAATTACTCTAAAAAATCTCTTGATGGCATTCGAGTTGCCTATAATAATATCTTTAGGCAACTAATGGGGCTCAAGCGTTACTGTAGTGCCTCTGGCATGTTCTTAGAAGCGCGCGTTAATTCTTTCAATGCCATACAGAGAAACCGAATACCGAGATTTATGTCCAGAGTTTTCAAGTGTAAAAACTCTATAATAAGAAGTCTGTCAGAAAGAGTTTTTTTGACACACATGTATGTGGGTGGTTGCAAATCGCAACCTAATATTGTGTACGTGTACAAATATTGTATTAATTTTATTTTATTTAATTTTTTGTAAATTTGTAATTTTATTTAATTTGAATTTTACTTGTTTTTTAAATGTGATGTGCTATGGATCCTGTGTCTGAATTAAAGAAACATTATTATTATTATTTTCGTGTAAACTTTTGTTTTCTCTCCAATTCTGGAGGTGGAAAAATTGCACGGGCCGTAACCAAGTGCTATGAGAGGGACAAAAACTTCCTAACTATTCGGCATGTATTTAATATTACCGCTTTTGAAGCAGTTTATACGTCGAAGATTGTATGTTGAGTGTTTCAAGGTTTTCGGCTAGGGTTTTGGGTATGACACCTGTCGTAGATAATATGATTGGGATAGTTCTGGTGCTGTTTATCTGCCATTGTGTCTTAATTTCTATTGAAAGGTCTGTGTACTTCGCTATATTATTATTATTATGCGGTGGGGTAATAGGTAGCGTGTGCGCATTTTTCAGTCACCATTACTTACTCGGGGTAGGACTCTCGTATGCGGGAAGCCGTCTGCTGGGACACAGGTCTTCTCTCATAGAGAGAGTGTGGGCCATAATCCGCTACGCTGGCCCAGTGCGGGTTGGTGGATGTCACATGTCCTTGAATTTTTGTGATATATTCTTGGACATGCCTGTTTCCTCACGATGTTTTCCTTCACCGTTTTTAGAGCGAGTGTTAAATCCGCACATAACTTAAGAAATTCAGTTTTGCGGGGCCAGCAGGATTCGAACTCTGGTGCGCCGGATCAAAAATCGCACATGCTCCCACTGAGCCATACTCGCTCTATGACTTGCTTGTCTTATCATAAAATCCATTAATAAAAAAAACGGCCAAGTGCGAGTCGAACTTGAGAATGAAGGGTCTATAAAAGCGGTCTGTTGTATGGGAGCCCCCTTAAATATTTATTTTATTCTGTTTTTTTAGTATTTGTTGTTATAGCGGCAACAAAAATACATCATCTGTGAAATTTCAACTATCTAACTATCACGGTTCATGGGCTACAGCCTGGTGACAGACGGACAAACGGACAGACAGACAGACGGACAACGGAGTTTAGTAATAGGGTCACGTTTTACTTTTTAGGTACGGAACCCTAAAAAAAGAAAAAGTACCAGCCACCCGTTACCTTTTAAGCAGGCTAGAGAGTTAAGCGAAGCCATCTCATTTATTGAGCAGCGTCGCTACAACACTAGCGAAATCATTGAAACTACTTAAATCACAATTTATATTCCAAGTGCCTATTGAGTTCCAGCGCCAAATAAACACAGCAATTCAAGAAATCAACTCGAAGAGAAAATAACTGAGACAAAACTCCTAACTATTAAAATAGGAGCTCCTATGCCATTCAAAAGCCTAACGCTGCTTCGACGGACTCGTTACCAGTTTAACAAACTTAAAACTTTCAAACTTGTTACGCGAAAACCGAACTTGTGTAAAGGGAGTAGGATCTGAAAGGGTTGCGAGGGAAACTTTGTAATTTCGTTACAGTATGTTTTCTATAGAATGAATGGTTGAATGCGGAGTAAATGCGAAAGTACTTGAAAGTTGTTATGCTGCATTTTGCTGTAGGTATTAAGAGTTTTTGCAGTGATTAAAGATTCGAGGACGAGGTTGGGCAGTTCAGTTTGTTTACGAGGTTACTTATTTTCATTCCTATGATGTTCATATAGTTCATATCCTTTCTATTGTATCTATGTGTTTATATAGATACAATAGAAAAACATATATTTTATATTATATATTATATAATATATATTATATAATATTTTTTAAGGTTTTTAGTTTTAGTTTCATGTTATTAGTAACAATGTATTAAATAGTTTTAAATTTTATAGAAAAAAACAATTGCTTGTCTATGTATCACTTACACCAAAGACACGTGAAAGGTTCATCATCATCACTATCACTATCACTACATAGTATAAAACAACGTCGCTGTCTCTGCCCCTATATCCATCCCTATATCCCTATGTATGCTTAAATCTTTAAAACTACGCAACGGATTTTGATGCGGTTTTTTTAATAGATGGAGTGGTTGAAGAGGAAAATTTATATGTATAATAACCGTGCGAAGCCGGGGCGGGTCGCTAGTTATAAATATAAACGACTACACTCACGTTATGATTGTGTCGGATAACTCCGACCAGGTTACGGACAGTTAGGATGTCATTCTTCCGGGAGTTTACGCTTTGGATTCGCGGCGCAGACTGCATAAAAATAGAAATCAATAAAGAAATTAAAAATAATTGTTAAATAATTATAGAATCCAAAGCGTAAGCTCCCGGAAGAAGGACATCCTAATTGTCCGAAACCTGGTCGGAGTTATTCCGACACAATCATAACGTGAGTGTAGCCGTTTATATTTATAATGAATATTTCGACTCACGATACTTACGTGAAAGGTTGTGGCATAGTGCAGTACCGCATTTTTTCACATGTTAATAAATGTTCGAATAATGATTTGAGTGTGAAACATTTTCAATAGATGTCGCTTGCGTCACCCAAATTCATTTTACTAGGAAATACAAACATTTAAGCGATAGAGGCAACAGCTCTAATGACTCAGTGCTGAAGGAAAAGGAGTTCAAACCTCGGCTTGAGAAGATATTTTGCATCCCTAAAAATGTATCATTGAACGTTCCGGCTTCCTCGCGATGTTTCTTTCACCGTTTTATGAATGAGTGATAAATTCGCGCTTAGTCAGTCGGTTGCCGCGGACCGTGGATGCATTGGGGCCACCGAGCGGTCAGAAAAGCCGGTACGAGGTTTGAATTCCGGTGCTCAGTATCGCACGAGCACAACTCTTAAAATAAATAAAAAATACGCCCCACGATCCCATACTTCCTCGACCCTAACTAGGATTCCCTGTATGTATCTAGGGAACCAAGACCTTTGATGGCCATGGTCACACAATACCCAGACACGATACAAATAATATATTTTTGAGTTAGGGCAAAACGTGTACAATTGGGGCCAAACTATTACTTACATCACGTTAATAACATAACTCGGCCCTTCATTAGACATCGGCAGACAGACGATCTGTCAACAGTCACTGCAGAGTGATGGAGTGGAACAATCAACTGAAAGCATCGATCCGAGTGTCTAATGACACGCTGAGAAAAAGCCTTCCTTTGGGATTGGTTCAAAAATGTGGATACAAGGAAACGACACATTTTACTTTGCGAGACAAATCACCTTGGGGTAACATCTCTTTTCTAAAGGTGACAAACATGTGTTCATATATATAAATAAATTTAGTATATAAATTATACTGATATATAAATGTAGTACACGTGCGGTTAAATTTCAAGATAAATTCCATTTAACTATGATATAAGCTATGGAATTCCATAACTTCCATGGTTATACATGATGTCAGTTCTGGAAATTGATACGCAGCTTTTAATGTACCTAGAAATGTATCTCAAATGGCTTGCGCAAAAGAGACTAGGCAATTTTGTATGGGAAGTGGTCTATAAACCAAGACGTATATGGTAGTGGTTTTTGTGTTGCGGTACCTCAACATCACTCTTGTGCAAAGGGGCATCAAAATCAGACCTGGCCGTGTTGAGAAAAAAATTGTTTATGGAAATTTAATTTTGCTTAAAGACGTAATGTGCTTCTCTACTAGACGAAGTACCTGAAACCTCAACAGTTTATTTTTCGTACAGTTTTAAGATATTTTTTCCACTTAAGTAATACTTAACTTATTTTTTTATGTCCTAGGTGTGGCAGACCACTTTCGCCCAGTCTCTTTTAATAACCACCATTTTTAACTCAGTACAAAATATTCATAAAAAATATTAAAGAAAAATGGTGATCCGAATCATGGGTATACTTGGTTCTTACATTAAAAATTCCATAGTAAATTATCTACGCCCTAATTCTTGTCAACCAAGGCAGTTTTAAAACCTATTTAAATACACTTTGTTACCATTGTTGTTATGTAACTGAATGACGAGACAGGCATGTCGTATGCCTGATGGTAAGCAATACCCCTGCCCATAACAGTTGCCGCAGCACCACCCAGAACTTTGTTGTGCAAAATCCTCCGCGACACTGCATTGTGGTCATCATACTGAGACAATTTGCTCGTAAGTCTCATATGCCTGGCTACAATGCCCTTCAAACTGAAATACAGTAATGCTTGCGAACTACTGCTTGGTGGCAGAATAACTGGCAAAGCGGTGGTACCCACCCAGACGGCGTCCCGCATAAGAGAAACCTACCACCATTAATTCATCTTGTTAGGTTTTGTATGACATATAGGAAGAAAGAAAATACATTTGTTCTTAACATCAAACTGAACATACATAAACAGAAAAAAATAAATACAATATAGTGAAATGTTGCATCATCATCATCAGCCCATTACTTACCCACTGCTGGGACTCGGGCCTTCCCTCGTAGAGAGAGTATGGGTCATAAATTATGACTCATAATCCACCACGCTGGCCCAGTGCGGGTTGGTGGATGTCACATGTCCTTGAATTATTGTGATAAATTCTTGAACATGCCGGTTTCCTCTCGATGTTTTCCTTTACCGTTTTTAGAGCGAGTGTTAATGCCGCACATAACTTAAGAAAATTAGTGGTGCGGAGTCAGCGGGATTCGAACTCGGGTGCGGCGAATCGAAAGTAGCACGTGCTCCCACTGAGCTACACTCCCTCAATCGAAATGTTGCATACGTGCATTAAATACTCACACGTTACTTTTGATACACCTTTTATATATGCATACCTAATATACTGTACATACAGTGCGGAATAAGGAATAAGTGTAAGGATACGCTTACGCGCTTTGGAGTGGTAGACTCTGGCCGTGGTTGTAATACCACCCACTGAACAAATAAAAAGCCATTATAATAAAAGCCATGCCGTCAAGTGACCTAGTCGTGTTTCGGGATGATGTTCGGTGAACCATCGGGGAGGCGGATCTGAGCAGCCGCTCAACTGCCGTCTCCCTATAGATCTATGTGCTCCATCCTAGGCCACATCATCGCTTCACATCAGGCGAGATAGTGGCATAGGATAAACATAGATCTAATAAGTGTAAAAATAAGATTTTTTTTAGGAACAGCAGAATTTCTTAGACGGCAGATATACTGTCACCGGGTCAAAAATGATTTTGGTATTATATTCCAATGTTGATTATGTTATTTTAGATCTTGGACGGACTTTAGCCTGTGGATTAGACCATCCTACTAACCCTATCCTACTTCCTTCCTACTATCCTATCCCATCCTATTTAATATTATAAACTAGCTGACCCGGCGAACGTAATACCGCCATGTTTTTTTTTTAACTTTCTTTATAGAAACCTTGTCCTGACAATAACGAACACGAAAAAACAAAAATTATACAATTTGGTTAAGTCGTTCCTAATTTATGCGCGCACATACATTTCGTCAATTCATTTTTATTTATATAGATATAAATAGATATTAAGTTTGTAAGGATGGATGGATCTATGCTTGTTACTCAAGCACACAAAAACTACAAAACGAATTTTGATTAAATTCTGTATGTATTCTTTAACTCCTGAAAAAGGACATAATTTATATCCCTGAAAACTGCAGTTATAACCGCGGGGTGTAGCTAGTCTGTCCTAAAATAAAGAACGTTGACCTACCACGTAAAACAACAGCAAAAAGGCGATTACAAATTAATAGTGTACCCGAAATCGGCCATTAGCGAAAACCTCGGCCCATCAAATACATTATAGATCGAGCTTCATAAATTTATTGCGCTCTAAAGCTTTACAATTTTCGACTCTATCCACATACAGCTTAAGTTCAAAATCTCCTGTTTATTTCCAAGGGAGGCCAATTAAATTGATTAGGCGGTAATTCTACAACCCCTACATGAATAATTCAAGGGTGATCGATAATTTTGTTAACAAGAATCGGTTTGGATTGGTATGCCTAGGTATTTTATGTTAACTGAATTTGTAAAGGTTGTTCGACCTGTAGAATTCGTAGAATTGTGTCATATCAAATTCGTTCTAAATCACTGTTTTCCAAAATATCAGATTTCTTGTATTAATTGTGTTGTAAATATTCTATTAACGCTAATGAAACTCCTGGAATATTTGTAATAAGATCGGGGTAAACAATATTGAGAAACCTGTTTGTTTGTTTTGTTTTTGCTAAAAAATGTTTACAGTAACGAGTGACTATTTTTTTAACAAAATCCTACTAATATTATACATACAAAGCTGTGTGTGTTTACGTGTTTATGTAGGTGTATAGGTGCATCTATTTGTGCATGTGAGAGGGTGTGTGTGCGGTTGCGTATATGTTACCTGTTAGCTCCATAATGACCGAACAGGTTTTGATATAAGACCTGGACTAAAATATAGGATACCTTTGATCCCGGAAAGTCGAACAATGATACTTTGATCCCCTTGAGTTCCCCGGCCAAGTGCGAGTCGGACTCGCGCACGGAGGGTTCCATGCCATAATCTATAAAAACGGCAAAAAAATCATGTCTGTTGTATGGGAGCCCCCTTAAATACCGATTCCCCCTTGAGTACAAAACCCTATTAAATGGAATAATACGCGCTCAGAATCGCCGGTATTAGTTAGTGTTTTAAAAAAACAAGGAAATAATTCTTTAATTTCATAGAATTACAGCCGCAGTAACAATAATATAATATTGAATATTGAAAATCCCATGAAATTAACCTATTTAACAACAAAGGAAAACGTCCAAATCCGAAAACACTGATAGAACTCGAGCTGTATTATCCAACCGCTTAACCATCGATAGATACTTAAGATTCCATTGAGTGTAAATTACTTTTATGCCCAATAATGATCCCAAAACGTACCTCCTTAACCTCTCTTCGGAACTAACATCATAAAGAGCTATAACCAAAATGGAGACTCCCTGAAAGTTCTCCCATTTAGTTTATAAACAAGATTGATCAGGCAGTCGTGCTGGTCACCGGATACAGCCCGATTATCCGGTTATAGAAACTTGGTACCAAGTTTAGATAGTTAGAGAAGAGGGTAGTATGTCATCTTAGGAGAGAAATTCGGAGATTTTCCATCAGGCGCGAGATTAAGAACCTATTTGTGGTGTCTACTAGCTAAGGCTTTAGGTTTAAGTAAAACGACCAAAATATCAGTAAAGGTACGAATTCACACCAAAAGTAGACAGCAGCAGCAGACGTGCCGCTGCGACACTACTGGTTTCTATGTATTTCTAAGAAATACCTTTCGCAGCTAGCGACACGTCGCCCGACTACACGTCCACCATCGCAGACGACGTATACCCCGACCGCAGATCATTAGTGCCACCGACGCTGGAGCGTCAACACGTTGAATCTTTCTAATAATTTTAATAAAAAACAAAAACTGACTTCAATGTATCTTCGAAGTCCAAAGTCACATATCGATGAAATTTATATGGGACCACTTCGTAGTTATACTGAACCCAACGCAAAGAATTTTCCAAATCGGTTCATAAATGACGGAGTTCTGAGGTAACAAACATAAAAATACAATTTAAAAAAAATAAAGAAAAAAATACAATCGAACAGAGAACCGCCTCCTTTTTTGAAGTCGGTTAAAAAAATGCATGTAGCGACATGATGCTGCAACATGTCGCAGCGACACGTCGTCTGCTGCTGCTGTTTGCAGTCGGATACGAACTTGTACCTTTAGTGTTAGACTAGGTTGGTAAATTCTTATTATATTTATATGAAGCATAAACGAATGCCAAATGCAAAACTCAAACAAGAAAGAAATTCGACACTCGAGTTGGTGACCACCGTAGCTCAACTAGTAGAGCGTCTCGCGCTGAGGAAAAATTGGGTTGCGGGTTCAAGTCCCAGCCGGTGGTCGAATTTTTTCTTTCCGAAAAACCTTGTTTAGGTTGGTAAACGCACTCCAATCTGTCTGTGTCTACTGTCAAACCATGTCATTCGATTGTGACATCTATAGTTCTCTTTTCTCACTCTCGCTCAACGATCGCCATTACTAATTGTACGGCGTCGACGTAGGCTCTTAGTATCACTAAGAGCCTACGCCGACGTCATAGTTTTTGTATGTTTCACAAAGCGTTTTGGTTCCACGTTTATAGTGCGGTACTGCTAAGGAATGGAACTCCTTGCCGTCTTCTCTGTTTCCTAAAAACTATAATTTGGGCGTCTTCAAGGCTAGAGTGAATAGGTATCTTCTAAATCTACGTGCTCCGTCTTCGGCCACATCGTCGCTTAACATCAGGCGAGATGGTGGTCAAACGTAGATGTATCACAAAAAAAAAGAGTTAGTCGATACGATTTCTTCATCGAAATTTGTCACTAATTTTTAACCCCCCTATGCAAAAAAGAGGGGTGTTATAAATTTGACTACTATGTGTGTCTGTCTGTGGCACCGTAGCTCTTAACGGGAGAACCGATTTGGATGCGGTTTTTTTATTTCAGAGTAGGTTTTCTAGCGATGGTTCTTGGAGATGTTTTATTACTTGTCAATACAATATACTACAAAAATGCTTTATTGTACACCAAATAAAAAATAAATAGGTAGATGGAAATTCATCATCATCATCATCAGCCTATCGCAGTCCACTGCTGGACATAGGCCTCTCCAATTGCATGCCATTTAGCACAATCCCCGGCTACTCTCATCCAGCTGCTACTAGCCACCCTGTGAAGATCGTTGCTCCACCTAGCCTGAGGGCGTCCTACACTACGTTTGCCAATTCGTGGTTTCCACTCTAGAACGCGTCTACCCCAACGGCTATCGGTTCTACGGCTAATATGGCCGGCCCACTGCTACTTCAGCTGGCTAATCCTGTGAGCTATGTTTGTGGCTTTAGTTCTCTGTCGAATTACTTCGTTCCGGATACGATCCTTCAGAGAAACTCCAAGCTTAGCCCTTTCCATAGCCCGCTGAGCGACTTTAAATTTTTGGATCAGCCGTACCGTCCACGTCTCGGCTCCGTAGGTCATGACAGGTAGGACGCACTGATTGAAAACTTTTGTCTTTAGGCTTTGTGGAATAGGCGACGAAAATACTCGACGTAATTTCCCAAATGCTGCCCAGCCCAACTGTATTCTTCTGTTGGCCTCTCTTTCGAAGTTGTTTTCACCCAGCTGCATTGTTTGCCCAAGGTAAACATATTCTTTAACAACTTCAAGAGTGAGGCCATTGACAGCAATCGGTTTCGGAGACACATGTTCGTTGAACATTATCTTAGTTTTATCTAAGTTCATCCTTAGACCGACGCGTTGGGAAGAATCAGCTAGGCCGACATGGAAATTATTATGGTTTTATTGTGTCGCGCGATGTTTAATTTTTTTGAGTCAAGTCTTTACATTAAAAAAATATTATTTTTTTATCTTTAAAAACCTATATCTACTAATCTTAATAAACAATATTGTTAATGTATGTGTCTTTATGTTATCTAGATATACAGGATGTTATAACATTGATTTAATTAAATTTTTGATTCATCACAGTTCAGAAAACCCAATACTATTTTGCGTAACCTAAAATTCGAGGGATCGAAGCGGACATAAGGACAAGGTCTAACGACCCTCTGATGTAACTCCCTTACTGTCCTTGTACGGTCGGCCGGCTTCTGTGCTATTATGGGAAATTGCGTTAGGGTCTGAAGTGTCGCATCTTGTCTGTTAGCATAATCTGGACGCGAGTGTGTGTTTAAACTTATGCATGGTTTTGATATCATCGATTCAAGTATAGTAGACATCACAGATAGAAATGGACTTGAGTTTGGGCCAAAGTTAAGTTATAGAAGGTTCGCTACTTATATCCAAAGATAGAAAATCTGGAGGCGGGTCATATGCTTACAATGAATAATATAAAATCCTAATTGTTTTATAACGAAAATATGTATGTGTGGTTGTATGTTTATGTACATTCTGTGTGTATGTGTGTGTTACCACTTAACTTTATAATGACTGGATGGATTTTGATGTAACATATAGAATATGGTAAGCACTATTGTTATCCCGAAAAATTAACAGTTTCTTAGAAAACAAATATGAACTGAATTGAATGCGGACCGAATCGTGGTATCAGCTAGTTTAGAATACATTTAGAAAAAACGATTACGCTGATTGAATCAGTAGTTTCATTAAATAAATAAATATTTGAATACAAATTGTATGTATTAGTTCTAAGGTATATATTTATATGAGCAGTAGAATAAGTAAATTACATCTGTAACTTATATAATTGTGCCTAAAATAAAAATTAAATAAAAATATAAATAAATTGAAAGTTAAGTTATTTGAAAAAATACTTAGTTTTTAATCCATAAGTACCTCAATATTTAAGGCCAAAATTAAAGCCAAATAAAATTAATTTACAGTCAAAGTCAAAATCTCTTTATTCATTTGGCATCACAGACGCACTTATGAACGTCAAATTATCACAATGACTCTACCACCGTATCGGAAAAAGAACCACTACTCAAGAAGATATGACAAGAAATCGAGGAGCATTTTTTTAGAGATGTTACAACTTTTTGGGTTTCTACAATGTTATGTTTCTTATGTACTAGTTGGCTACTTTAAAGCAATTTTCCAAGTATCTTTGTCTTCTATGTAATTACGAACAGTATAGTATGCATTTCTCATTAAAACAGTCCGCGTAATTTCAATTTACTTTCTTTGAGCTTCTTTATACATTTTGTATAATTTTTAGTTGTGAATGTGTATGTGTGTGTGCAATGTTTATTTCCAACTATGGAATCAACATCGAAGGTAAAAGTAGGTATATATGTGTATTGCTAGAGTCGTAGTGTGAATTAATTTGACCAACTAAATGTACACGTATGTAAATTTATTCAGCAACGCTTGTTCTAGAACATTAAAAGGGGGAAAAATAATTGCTTAGTTCGCTATTGCGGGATATAGCAGTCGGAACTATTAGAGTTACTTATGTTAAACATGACTGTAACTTCAGGTTTATGTTATATAATTATATTTTACGCAGAGCTAATAGTTTTATTTATGTGAACAAAGCGAATAAAAAGCGTATTTTATTACTTTTATATAAAAAATCACACTAATTAACCAGTCGGCTTACCCACTGGTCCCTTATGCGCCAATTGTAAACCATGTTGAGCTGAAATTAAAATATAGCTTCACTGTGATAAATAAGATATGATTAAATTGTTATTGCCGACTCAGTCAAGAAATCGAATTCATCTCATTTATTTACAACACAATATAAATTAATAATTAAAAATCCCCGACACAATAAAACATATCTAAGAACCACCACTAGAAAACCTGCTTTTAAATATAAAAAACCGCATCCAAATCGGTTCACCCCATTAAGAGCTATGGTGCCACAGACACACGTAATGGTCAAACTTATAACATCCCCCTTTTTGTGTCTGGGGTCAAAAATACGATAACAAGTAAGCATTACTGTGTTCCGGTTTGAAGGGCATTGTAGCCAGTGAAATTACTGGGCTTATGAGACTTAATATGTGATGTCTCGGGGTGATGAGCGCAATGCAGTGCCAAGCAGGACTTTTTATGGTACTTAAAGTTCTGGGCGGCCCTGCAATTGTTATGGGCAGGCTTGGCACTTATAATCAGGCGTACGACTCGCTCGTCTCATTACTGTCAAATAAAAAACATTGAGATTAACTTTTATGGGACAAGATAACATCGCAAGACATTGTTGCAGTGAATTTGCAACTCAATTTGAGCTCAACACGACCCACTGAATGAGGATTTGAGTGGCCAGGCAGAGTGACGACAGGTGGAGTAAGGTTTTGATTGAATAGTGAATGGTAAAGAAGGCAGAGAAAGCGTAGCGTTGCGTTGGGCGCCCAGAAGCAAGATAGGTCGATGGTATCAAAAATTTTTCAAGACAAGCTTTTAACAAATTTGTAATTGGAACCGCGAGCAGATTAAAATGAGCTCCTAACACTAGTTACCGATTATCCGTTAAGGAGCTCTATTGCCCACCTTCCGTCTCCATAATCAAGTCTGCTGGTTGTCACCATAATATTCAAGTCATCGGACTTTGACAAGTATGCAAAATTTCAACTTCCTAGGACAAGAGGTAGTGGTTCTAATTAAGCTTGCAAGATTCCACCCGAACAAACATAGTTACATGCATACATACATTTCAAATTAAATAAAAGTTTGTAAAATACCACCCACTGAACAAAGCCATGCCGTCAAGCGACCTAGTCGTGTTTCGGGATGATGTTCGGTGAACCATCGGAGAGACGGGTGGTCGCTCAACTGCCGTCTCTCTCTAGATCTATGTGCTTCATCTTAGGCCACACCATCGCTTTACATCCGGCGAGATAGTGGCCAAACATAGAACTATTAAGCGTAAAAAAATATATTTATTTACCAAATGGAATGTAGCCGACTGAATTAAAATTTAAACGTCTTTCAAACATTTAAAATAAAACGTTTAAATACTGTCATTTCAGTGGAATGGCAATGTCATGATAGATTGCTACTCATTTATCAATTTTATTTTAATCAGAATGATAAATTGACATAAATTGGTGTCTTTGAGAAATTCATTTGCATTTCGTGTTTAGGGTAAATTTAACTATTTATATTAAAGACATTGGTGTAAATATTTTGACAAACGCATTGATTGGCATCGGATTTTCTGTGAAGACTTAAATACTAAAGATTTATGACTGAAAAAAGTATGACAATATGTGTCCAAGCTAATCAAAGTTCGCACGAAAATCAAATAAGTTTTTTGTTGAAAAATATTTTTTTCAAGACAAGCTTTTGACAAATTTGCAGTCGGAACCGCGAGCAGATTAAAATGATCCTACTAGTAGTTTACCAAACACTAGTAGTTTATGATTATCCGTCAAGGAGTTCTATTGCCTACCTTCCGTCTCCATCATCAGATCAGCTGGCTGTCACCATAATATTGCATTGTCATCGGACTTTGACAAGTATGCAAAATTTCAACTCCGTAGGATAAGAGGAAGTGGTTCTAATTCAGCTTGCAAGATTCCACCCGGACAAACATACATACATACATTGCAAGTATTTTACAAAAGCTTGTAAAAAAGACACATTTCATCATTGCAGTATTTTCTTTTATAAGACTTACTGACTGCTACACTTAATACATTACACGGACTAAAACCTTCATATTTCTAGTTTTGGCAGCCTCTGTGGTGTAGTGGTTGAGCAGGTTGACTCAAATCTTATACACCACTGAAATTGCGGGTTCAATTCCCGTGACGGGACAAATGTTTGTGCACAGATGATGTGCCAAGTTCTATGCATGTGATCATTGGGCGTATTTATTATATTTTTGATCTGTTTGCAATCCTAAATAATATTGCTCCTACAAAAGTAAAAAAAATACACCAAAAACCGCATTGTGTCAGGGCATTGTACAGATATTTTTTTAATTGTACTGAATGATGAGACGAGCAGGTCGTTTGCCTGATGGTAAGCATCACGCATGCTTTTAACACTATAAAAAGCACTGCGTAGCACTGCATTGCGCTCATCACCCCGAGACAGAGTAAGTCTCATATGCCCAATAATTTCACTGGCTACAAAGGCTCGTTTCGGATTTATACAGGATCAGGAAGTCAGAAAGTTGTAATTAGTATTAGGATTATACAGTAATACTTAGAAATCCCCAGCTTCTCCCCAATACCCGCAACACCTGCTGGCAACACCTAATTCCGCTCACGGATACCTTTTACACCCCGCGACGACGACGCGCCTGACGACACTTCTGAGTACTGCATCGTGTTATGTAAATTTGAAATGCTTTTAGACTCCATGTAGAGCTTCGCGTATACTTTATCTGAGATGTAGAGGGAAAAGGAAGGAGGAAGAAAAACATTTGGTGCTATTGTGTTCCAGTAAATATTGAAGCCACAGAGAAAACTTCTTTGTTGACAACGGAATGACATGTTTATTTATTAAAAACTGATATTCATTTTATTAAAAATCCAACCTCCAATTATTAGCAGTATCACTTTATTCCCACGTCTCCACACAACGACCGATCAAGAAGGAATGACTTGCAAGAGCCCGTTATACATTTATGTTTAAAATACATTTTATACAATAATACGATAATATAAATCTTAAACACTATATTTAAACTAAATTATTTTTCAGCTTTTCCCTAAATTTTTACAGTTGAATATATAAAACAGATAAAACATAATTTTTGAGTTGCTATGTTCTTATGTTTTCATCTCATCTATTCGAAAAGGACGACTTGGTTCACCTTTATGTGCACCCAAAGGTGATGTTTTCTATAAGAAACTTTTAGCGGGCAGTAATGAGTTTTTAATCCTCTTTATAAGTGCGCCGCAATTATCTTTGCCGCGCACTTTTTGAATTTGGAACATCTTAGTGTTCAGCACCAAAGAAATTGAACGCAAACATTGTTTGAATAAAGACTGGCTGGTACGACGGCCCAGTCACGCCGCTTTCAATTTAGTTGTTACTCTATGTTTTATTAAATAATAATATTACAATAAAATATGAGGCGCTTTTATTTTCTCATAGTGGGTGATGAAAAGTAGAGTGTATCACTCGGGCAAAATATATTTTTGGCTCGGGCGACGTACTTTGAATCCCTCGCTACGTTCAGGATTCCCTCGCTACGCTCGGGATTCTACTCTAGAATCCCTCACTTCGCTCTGGATCTTCTCTCTTCTCTCTCTTCTTCGAGCGCCCTCGCCGTAAAAATATTATTTTGCTACCTTATGATACAATCTACTATTCTGTAATAGTACCTTTTCACATTGGAAACAACAAACAAAATATTTCATAAGTTTAATTTAAAATGTATTTAGGGTTATGATTTCTAACAATTTGAAAAATCAATTTCGTAAGTTTTCATTAGAAATATTATTTTTAATCGACTTCAAAGAAGGAGAAAGTTCTCTATTCGATTGTTTTTTTTTGTTTGTTACCTCAGAACTCCGTCATTCATGAACCGATTTGGAAAATACTTTTTGCGTTGGGTTTAATATAGCTACGAAGTGGTCCCATAAAATTTCATCGATATTTGACCTTGGACTTCGAAAATACATTCAAGTCGGTTTTTTGTCTGATAAAACGTTTACTTTTCATAATAAATGATCTTTTATTAGTGGCCACACAGATTATTAAAAAATAAATTATAAACTCCAATTTTAGTAGGTCTGATGTGTAGTAGTAACATGGCGTTACTAGCAAAAAATATATTCGGTATGAGTAGTCTTTCTTTATGAATTCTTCGTTGTTTCATATTAGAAACACTGCACTGAAAGAAAGAAGAGAAGAATAAAGAAGAAGGAAGAAAGGAAAGAAGCATCGCAATACGACCCAGGGTTTCCATACAGTCCTGGTTGCTACCAGGACTGCTTACTGACTGACTTAGACTTGCTAGTCAAAGTCAAATTTTCGTTATTCGTGCGGTTATTTCTTTCACGATATCTTTAAACTACGAGTACATAGCGCTTGTTTAACTAAAATGCAACAAAAACTGTCAGCCACATTTGCTAACTTCATTTAAATAGACGCTGAAAACTGCGCAATCTCAGTAAAAGCACCACATGAATCAATTTCAATGGAGGTTCCTCACAGAAAGGGGGAACGGCGACAAAATTTCGAAATCCATGTGAAACTAGCTCCGTCGTTTGATATACAATTCACGTGCTGTATACCAATCAGCCACTGCGGCTCGAGGTGGCAATACCGCTCTGAGGTGCAACTCTCGCACAGGAAATAAAACCCAGTAAGACGACTACCAACATTGTGTGTGTTTTGGCAGTTAAGCGTAAAAAGAATAGATTGAATAAATCCTCTTATTTGGGTACCTATAATCTTGTCAGGTCACGGAATAGATATAGATTTTATATCATACTAGCTGCGCCCCGCGGTTCCATCTGCGGTTTCCCGAGATAAAAAAGTAGCTTATGTGCTATTCTAAATCCTGAAGTACCTACATACTAAATTTCATCAAAACCGGTTCCGTAGTTTTTGCGTGAAAGAGTGACAAACATATGTATGTTTGTCACTCTCACTCTCACACTCTCTCGTTCGCAAATTTGCGCGTTTATAATATTAGTAGGATGTATACCCTTAGTATGTCTATTATAATTTCTATCACCGCTGTCCGTTTATGTTTCGTTATTCCTCTCCATCCAAAGGTTATCTGGAAGAGATTGCTTTAAGCGATAAGAGCGCCCACTGCCCCACCATTGAAAACATTTAACTCGTTAATTGATTTCTGTGTTTGAGGTGAATAGTAAAGTGTTTATCTATCTACTTATCTTTGCCCAGAAGGGTGATATTTTTTTCCATTGGAATGTTATCATAACCGCAGAATACCTAATAATAGGTACTCATCATCATGATTAGCCTATCATGTTCCCGCTGCTGGGACACGGGCCTTCTCTCAGAGAGAGAGAGAGAGAGTATGGGCCATAATCCACCACGCTGGCCGTCACATGTCTTTGAATTCTGGGCATGTCGGTTTCCTCACGATGTTTTCCTTCCCTGTTTTTATAGCGACTGTTAAATACGCACATAACTTGAGAAAGTCAGTGATGCGGGGCTAGCAGGATTCGAACTCGGGTGCGTCAAATCGAAAGTCACACATGCTCCCACTGAGCCACACTCGCTCTGGGTCACACTCGCTCTAAAGTAGTAAGTTTAGTAATCGCTGTAGAAGGTACGAGTCATTAGGTACTAATTCACTGACGAATAACCTTTTGTATTCCTAAAAGTCACGTCCCGTCACGTCACACGAATGCATCCCACCCGGTGAGCTCAGATTGACAGTGGGTGCTAGAAGATGGCGACGACGGCACCGAGGGAGGCCGAGAAAAGGCTGGCAAGTTTTTTTTTTATGACTCCTTCTGAAATAAAGACCCGACATTAAAATTACAATCTAGCTAAGTAGTAAAACTAAGAATTTGTCCATCAACACTTTTCTTATTGTCTCTTTTGAGGCGAAGACGCTATGTTCTTGTGTTCTTTACAAGTAGCACTAACTGTTTATTTTACGGTTCACTGACACTTCACTTAACTAACTCAAAAGATTTTGTCCTTTTCTTCTCACTAGGTCTGTGTTGTCGAGGAGCTGGATAGCCTCGACGTTCACTTGATGGTGAAGCCTAAATTCATGACCTTTAGCATAAGCTGGCAAGATTATCGATGTATTTCAAGAGGCTCGACATAGCGAAAGATCGGGATGCGTGGAAAAGGATAGGGTAGACCTTTAAATGATGATGGGACAGTATAGGTTCGTAATTAATTTTTAGAAAAACAAAAACCGACTGCAATGTATCTACGAAGTCCAAGGTCACATATCGATGAAATTTATATGGGACCACTTCGTAGCTATACTGAACCCAACGCAAAAAATAATTTTCCAAACATACATTTTTCATAAATGACGGAGTTCTGAGGTAACAAACATAAAAAAATACAATCGAACAGAGAACCTTCTCTTTTTTAATGTCGGTTAAAACTCCTAAAAGTGATTCACTGTTACTTCTAAGCTGCAACTCTCATCGTTCTGAGCAGCCTCCACGTGGTTTTATTGGGTTCCAGGTAGATGTGATAAATAGCGCGGTGCGCCGCCAATGCCGCTCTTCTATAAAATTAACGTCTGCGCCAAATTGATGGTAGTTCGCTCCATCTGGGTCAATTGTTTAAAGTTTAAACTGCTTTAGGAAAGTTTCTTGGTACTTACTCGTTTCATAGTATATCGTTTATCTTAAGTTTAATTAGGAAAGTTGATTTAAGTGCCTAATTTGAAAGAACTTACACCAATGGACATTTGAACGATTCACTTTGTCAGTCTCCTTTTTTAACCCTCAACGCAAAAAGAAGAGGTGTTATTAACCCCCGACGTGAAAAGGAGGGGTTTTAAGTGTTTTAAGTTTGATCACTATGTGTTATTAACACTCGTTCTAGAAACGGTGAAGGTAAACATCGTGAGGAAACCGGCATGTCCAAGAATTTTTACAATAAGTCAAGGACATGTGACATCCACCAACCCGCACTGGGCCAGCGTGGTGGATTATGGCCTATCCTCTCTCTATGAGAGAAAGCCCATGTCCCAGCAGTGGGAACGTGATGGACTGATGATGAATGACTATGTGTGTCTATCTGTGGCACCGTAGCTCTTAAACGGGTGAACCTATTTGGATGTGTTTTTTATTTGAAAGCAGGTTTTCTAGCGGTGGTTTGTAGACATGTTTAATCAAAATAGTTTCAGTGGTTTTTTACTTTTTATAGGTGTATGTTGATATAGGTGTAAATTTTAGTTTACTGAAATTCGTTATTATGTAACTAAACGTGAGACGGGCAGGTCGTTTGCTTAATGGTAAGCACCACGACTACCCATAATAGTTTAAGCGCCTCTCAGAATCTTGTTTTGTAAAATTCTGCTTAGCACTGCGCTCCTCACTCTGAGACAACAGCTCTCAAGTCTCATATTACTTAGTAATATTTCAGTAATTTCACATGAAACAATACCTTACAAACTAGAACATAGTAATGTTAATTGTATTGGCCTTTTCGAGGGAGGCCTCCAATATGAGTCCCTACTAAAATTGGAATAAACGATGTACAAAATCATTTTCATGAAATAATTTAGTCTCTTTCCAATTACTTATAATTTTACCTAATTAAAAAAATCTACTTTGACTGTATTGATTGAATATCCGTCATTTGCATGCTAAATAGCTGTATATACCTCATTACTCACATATTTTGTAACACCAACAATGTCTCTTTACCTACGAGTATGTTCGGAATAAACGCTTGATTGATTGATTGATACTGTTCAAAGTGTCATTTCAATCCACTTTGAATTCGTAGTGGTCAGGAGATTTAGACTTATTTTTAGCGTCGCCAGTGGTCGCCGCTATCTCGCAGCGTAAACTCGCCCTGATGAAGAGCAGCGGACATGCTCGGAACCTGGGTCAACTAAATCGACAAACTACGTGAGTCCTAGCCGTTTCATTAAATATTTGTAACAAATCAAACTCACGAAAACTTTCATACTAAATTTTTTTGCGTAATATATAAATATTTATATCATAGAAGGGTAAAACAGAGCCCTTAAAACAAATAGAAAAAAGAATCCTAAAGTAATCCAGATTGCAGAGTAACCCAAGTAGCTGAAGTAAGGCTATCACTCTACCATCAAACATGTAAGAGCCGGGAACCCCCGGAATATACGCGTTAGTCCCTAGACAGGCTAGATCTACGACGGGAACGTGACTTGCCTTCACTCCAGGTTACATAGGTCACCTGTATAATTTTAAGGAGTCCTCGACGTGTTAAGATTTAGGAATGATATTAATAGCGTAAGGTAAGTAAAGAATTTGTAAATAATAATTCGTAAGAAGCTGGTAGCAGCTGGATGAGAGCAGCCGGGGATCGTGCTCAATGGGGTACAATTGGAGAGGCCTATGTCCAGCAGTAGACTGCGATAGGCTGATGATGATGATGAATTTGTAAAGATTCGATTCAGTGGAAGCACGTGCAAGTTTGAAACCCGCTGGCCCCGCACCACTGACTTTCTTAAGTTATGTGCAGATTTAACACTCGCTCGAAAACGTTGAAGGAAAACATCATGGCCATTCACCAATCCGCACCATCGGGATGGATTATTGCCCATACTCTATGAGAGAAGGCCCGTATCCCAGCAGCGGGAACGTGGTAGGCTGATGATGATGATGAATTCGTAAAGTAAGTAGGTAATTAATTAAGTCCCTTTTTATACCAATAGTGCCTACTTAGCAGTAGTGCGTTGCTGTGTTCCGGTTTGAAGAGGATTGTAGCCAGCGAAATTACTGGGCATATATGACTAACCTAATATCTTATATCTCGAAGTAATGAGCGCAATGCAGTGTTTTTCTGATCTGAGTGGCATTGTAATTGTTATGGGCAGGCGCTTACCATCAGGCGAAAGATTTACTCCTCTCATCACTTAGTTTTATTAAGAAAAAACTGCTACGATGACTTAGCTTTGCAACTTATTGCTCTTGATCTAAAAATGTATAAACGGTTCTTTGTGCATCATTAATTAACTTACAAACCGTTTTAAACTTGTAAATTTTTGAGAAGCTGTTTTATCTATGAAAGGAAGAACCCGTGCGGTGAGATTTTTAGATATTAATTAGTGTTAAGTCAGGCTGAGTCAAATCGAGTAAATCGAGTCAAATTATGTCGAGTCAAATCGAGTCACGGAAAGGCAAACGGGGAAAAAATTTAATATATGTCAAAAATTTTAGAGTCAAGTCGAGTAAAGTTGTCGAGTTGAGTCTAATACTTGAATTGCTAATAGTCGAATTTAGTCTGATAGTCGAATTGAGCCTACTAGTTGAATTGAGTCTAATAGTCGAATTGATTCTAATAGTCGAATTGAGTCTAATAGTCAAATTGAGTCTAATAGTCAAATCAAGTTTAATAGTTGAATTCCTAATATTCAAATCGAGACTAATAGTCGAATCGAGTCACGTAAAGTCAAAGCACGAAATACAGTCAAAAATTCTCCTCATTTAAATAAAATGTCTGTTTTATCAACACCTAATTAGTCTTGTTTTAATCTATCTATACATCAATCTACCTAGCTATAGGTACCCAGCCGGACACACAGACACATACGTCCTGCACGTATATAAATCTAACTTTAACTGCCGTTATCTAGTTAAACTTGTGGTTATTTATTACATCGATATGTTTCGTTAAAGCCACGCTGACAATTTGTGGATGTTTGCGAATTTGTGGTATAATTAAATGTCTATTTGCGAATGGCTTTTGACCTCTGTACAAGCATTTAAATTTAGATAAATTTACTGTTAATCACTTCAAAAATAAGTAAAACAAACACATTTCACTTTACGAGTGTAGTGTAGAGAATTCACAATAAATGATATTTGATTGATTGATTGATTGAGTAAACACAGAATAGGTAACAGTACCTCCAGGGTTTTCTGAATCTCTCAAGTTCCAAGTTCAAAGTTCTTTATTCCGTGATTAGGCATAACAGACGCCCTTATAAACGTCATATATTACAATAGGGGCATTTTTTAGAACTTTTGTTACAACATTTTGTGTTTGTTTTTCACAATATTATGTTTCTTATGTGCCAGTTGGCTACTTGGCAGAAGCGGAATGTTCCATGCATTTTTATCTTCTATGTAATTACTAACGGTATGCTTTTTTTTATTAGAATATTTTTCACACGCAATTTGAATTTAATTTCTGTGAGCACCGCTATACATTTCGGATTTTATTGTAAAAACGTACGCAATTGCCCATGAAGGACTTATTCGTTTTAATCAGTCTAAACCTAAATCTCTGTTTCTCTCTTTCTCCTGTCTCTGCATTTATTAACAGCATATCTGTGGTACAGCCTAAGCACTCAGCCGAGTATGATGTGATTATTAAAAATGACATCACATTCATATTATAAATGCGAATGTGCGTGTTAGTGTTTGTTCCCTCTTCACGCTGTAACGTCTCAACGGATTTGAGTGAAATTTGGAATAGAGATAGCTTATACCCTGTATTAACAGACATTATCACGGGAAACCACGGGTAAAACTGCAGGGTGCAGCTAGTACGATTTATACTAGGATTTGACTCCCTTATATGTGTGCGCTAAATTAAAACGCGTTGTCAATTGTTTTTTGTCTCATTAGGCTTTTAGTTTGATGGAATCCTAGTTAGAAATCTTTATTATTATTAATGTCTCTCTTCAATGGGTCGCAGCGCTAACACACATTCCAATATCAAGGTAATTGGAAGAGGCAAATGACAAACCTAAGTGAACCTGTTTAATATGAATTACACACACATTTTAGAATGTATTGTTCAAAGTTCGAAAAGTTCTTTGTTCAATTTAGGCATCACATATGTACTCTCATGTAAGTCAATTTAACACAAAGACTATAATCGTGTTGGAAAAAAAACCACGATCCAGGAGATAATAGGACAAGAAACAGAAGGAAATTTTTGTTTGGAGCTTTTTTTATAATTTATTTTAACGATATTTATGTTTAGTAAGTGCTTGTGCGGTTGTTTTATATAAGGGCCTTATCATACTACGCACGTTTACGTGGCGAACACGCCGCGCACTCACAGCGAACACGTCGCGAATACGCAGCGTTGTCGCGCCGTCTTTTGTACAGTCACTAGTAGAATACGAAATGAAATATCCACCAAAACGGAATGTCAGTCCTCGCTAGCGGCGGTTGAGTACAATATTGAAGGAACGCGGCAAACTCGTCGCGTAGAATAGTTCCAAAATTAAATAGTTAGCTAAGAGCAAACACCCCACGCCATGTCAATGCTTTAATCCCAAACCTTTTAGCCCCTGCAAAGTAAACTTTCACACTAAACACAAACCTTTGAAGACGCAAAGCTTTGTACCGTATTAAAAAGTTTCCTAACTTTACAACTGCATCGCACCGTCTTCAAAGGATTACCGGAAGGCGCCGTCAACCTTTGGCTTTTGAAAAACTTTGGAAAACCGTTTTATTATGTAACTAGTGGTACGCTCCGAACTACTGACTGAACTGAGACAATGCGCTTTCCTTTTTGAACCTTATATCCTTTAATTTCAATAATCCCTAAGAAATAAATTGCATGAATGGTTTGTCAATCACTGTTTTTATAATCTAAATATATTTTTTTTAATTGAAAAGACAAGATTATCGGCATATTTTATATATATTTTTTTTATATATTTGACGTATTGTGCGTGTTATTAATGAATTTGTAGTTTAATGGTTATGTATTTAATTTTTATTAATCTTGACATTATCTGTATTAATTATATGCCTGAGACACACAGACCTCTAAAAGATTTGTAAACTTTATTATAGCCGTGTTTCCTACAAATAAATATCATTTCATTTCATGACGAATTAGGTCATCTTCGAACTTGCAATTGTCATTGTAGTTACGTTGCCAAATTTTATAGAGATACGAATAACATAACAACATAGATACATGCATACGTATTATTATACAAATATACAAATGCCTAGACGCCTTAAGAAATTAATGCAATTGACAGTTTAGCAGTAGTGCGCAAGCATTACTGTGTTCCGGTTTGAAGGGCATTGTAGCCAGCGAAATTACTGGGCATTATGAGACTCAACAGCTAATTGTCTCAGGGTAACGAGCGCAGTGCAGCGCCGCACAGGATTTTGCAAAACAAAATTCTGTGTGGTGCTGTTATTGTTATGAGCTAGCGTATTGCTTACCATCAGGCAAACGACCAGCTCGTCTCGTCATTCAGTTACAAAAAAAAAGTTAACACCAGAGAAATGGAACACCCCTGCAACTATTACCTGCAGTTGCAGTGTATTACTGGTGGTAGGTTTTTCGTATGCGGGAGGCCGTCTGGGTAGGTACCACAGCTTTGCTAGCTATTCTGCCGCCAAGCAGTAGTGCGCAAGCATTATCTACTGTGTTCCGGTTTGAAATGCATTGTAGCCAGGGAAATTACTGCGCTACAATGCATTTCAAAAGCTGCTATATAAGACTTAATATCTGATGTTTCGGAGTGATGAGCGCAATGCAGTGCTACTCCGTGCTTTTTATGGTATTAAAAGTTTTGGATGGTGCTGCAATGGTTATAGGCAGGCGAGAGGCTTACCATCAATCAGTTAAAAAAAAAGTTTCTTTTTTTGTATTTATTGGCTTGCGTATGACCGCTATCTCACCTGTTGTTAAGTGAAGATGCGGTCGAAGATGTAGCACGCTCGCCTAGAAGAAACCTGTTCACTCTTGTCTTAAAGACACCCAGGTTATAGCTTTCCGGAAACACAGATGCCGGCAGAGAGTTACACATCATCATCACAACATCAGCCCATCACGTTCCCACTGCTGGGATACGGGTCTTCTCTCATAGAGGGAGAATGGGCCATAATCCACCACGCTGGCCCAGTGCGGGTTGGTGGATAACACATGTCCTTGAATTTTTGTGATCAATTCGTGGACATGCCGGTTTCCTCACGATGTTTTCCTTCACCGTTTTTGGAGCAAATGTTAAATCCGCACATAACTTAAGAAAGTCAGTGGTGCGGGGCCAGCGGGATTCGAACTCGGATGCGTCGGATTGAAAGCCGCACGAGCTCCCACTGAGCCACACTCGCTCTTGAGTTACACCCCAAACACTAAATTGCAACACCTTCCGCGGCTCCGCAGTGGTTTCTCCACCCGAAAAAAACAAGTGTCAAATGCTCCGTTTAGTACTTAATAGGAACATAATGACTTTCCTTTACCTGGCGTGAAACTTATAAAGTGTGTTTTAAACTGTTTAACAATGGAATAACTGAAAAGAAATGGTATTTTTGTACCTAGTACACGAAGGAATTAACAGGTCAATTGACCTATATACTGCAATCATCACGTATTATGCGTACGCACATGCATGGCTTAGTTCTGGTGTTATCTTGTGGGGGAAAGCACCACCGCGCCTACTCTCTCCACCACATAGAAACTAATAACAATATTAGTAAATATAGAACAAACTGACAGTTGCAAACCATACTTTCTAATTCATAACTTTTTCAGAGTAGAGGTTCTTTTTCCGATAAGGTGGTAGAATCATTGCAATTATTGACGTTCATAAGTGCGTATGTAATGTCAACATTGAATAAAGAACTTTTGATTGATTGATTGATTTACCTTACGGTGTATCTATATTCTATAAATATGCAAGTTCATAATAAAACATCCACATTTTTTTATAGAACGAGAATAAATGCCAACGAATCGAAATTTATTTCATTTCATTTCATTTAGCCCAATACGCAATAAAAGCAGGTTAAAACTACCTACTTCCCGTCTTAAGATGTACTTTTTGTCTTCATAAAAATATATAATTACCCGCCACAAATCAAAAATGAAATAAATAACAAACTATTTTAAATAATTAATAATTAAAAAACATATTAGACAATAGATAATAAGACAGAATATAAAAAAATATACACTCGAGAGCAATGAATCCGGGTCACTTAAAGAATCCTAAAAATCTCGGAAACTAAAAATGCTAGGTTAATGCAATAAATTGTATTTAATAGACAATGTAATACTCCTTAAATGAAGGTATTAAAACTTCTTAGTTCTTGTAAAGTTATATCATAAAAAAATCAAATTTGAAAAAGGGCCACTTTCGAAGATGGAACTACGAAATTACAGCATTTGGTTTTGCTTTTGTTTGTAATCTGTCATTTATGTGGGTACTTAAACCATGTTGATAGTGCTCTATATTCATTATTCAAGCTGAAATTATGTCGCTTACGCCTGAAGAATGCACCAGAATACTTACAATGCTGGAAACCGGCCGGAGTCAGCGCGATACAGCCAGGACTGTCGGTGTGTCGCTGTCAACAGTACAAAGAGTTCTCCGACGTTACGAAGAAACTGGTTCTAACCTACGCAGACCAGGAACGGGCAGAACCAGGTGTACCACAGCACGAGAAGACCGATACTTGGTGAACACCATGCTTCGAAATCGCTTTCTCACAGGAACTGAACTCACCAATCAGTTTCGACGCCTCGGAGGAAGTAACCCAAGTGCATGGACAGTAAGACGTCGGCTTGCTGAATCTAACTTAAAACCCCTTAGACCTGCAAACGGCCCTAAACTGGAGCGTGGGCATCGTATTTCGAGACTAAGATATGCCCAGAGCCACGTAAATTGGAGTATTGAAGATTGGTCAAAAGTTATGTTCTCCGACGAATCAAAATTTATGCTCTACAAGCACGATGGAAGACACAGAGTGTATCGAAGACCAGGGGAAAGATTCAAGCAAGCATGCATCGAAGAAAAAGTAGCCTACGGTGGTGGGTCTGTACTTGTGTGGGCCGGAATTTCTTCTGAAAGTCGCACAGAGCTGGTGATCATAGAAAACGGCTCTTTAACTAGCGTAAGATATGTGGAAGAAATCCTCAATGATCACGTTGGTCCATTTATGGTCAATTTAGGTGAGGATGCTATATTTATGCATGACAATGCCCGACCTCATACAGGTAGGATTGTGAATGACTACCTTCAAGAGATGAACATTACTCGTATGGAGTGGCCAGCGCGCAGCCCGGATATCAACCCGATCGAGCATGCTTGGGACGAGCTAGGCAGATGCGTAAAACAACGAAACCCTCCCCCAATCACGCTTCGTGAGCTCAAAATTGCTCTCACAGAGGAATGGGAGAATATTCCCCAAAATCGTATAAGGAACTTGGTGTACAGCATGCCAAACCGCGTAAACGCAGTAATGGAAGCACGAGGAGGCAATACGAAGTATTAAAATTCAAGAAAATCGTAATAAAGTTCAAAAATTTCATGTTTCCTATTTTTGTTTTAAGGAGAGATCAGCAGTTTTTTTCTTTATGTAATTTTGTGTTAATAAAATGTATGGTGACTCATATTTTTTTTACTTTCATTTAAGGAGTATTACATTGTCTATTAAATACAATTTATTGCATTAACCTATCATTTTTAGTTTCCGAGATTTTTAACATTCTTTAAGTGACCCGGATTCATTGCTCTCGAGTGTATATAGGTATGACAAATTTATAAAATAATATACCTACTTATAATGATTGACTTAAGTGAGAAATTGACCAAGATTTTAATAATTCTACATTCCCAATTATATCACTATTTCCTACCTAAAAGAATCATATAACATTCTTTTATTTAAGCTATGTAGAAGAATATGAAGTATTAAAAAATGCATTGTCTTCCTTTCTCCTACTTGCTGTGCCTAACAGGGTCTATAATGAACTGTTTTAATTGATGATGAATACCTGATATCACATTATAGAATGCAATAAAGAATTGATTATTATGAACTTGCATATTTATAGAATATATATACACGGTAAGGTAAATCAATCAATAAATCAAACATTCTTTATTCAATGTTGGCATCACAGACGCACTTATGAACGTTAATTATTACAATGATTTTCTTATATTATAATTTAGCATATTACATAATACTAAATACTTTAGTTTTCATTTATGTTACATAAAAAAAAGTTTATAAAGAATTAAATTGATATGTATTCGAATTAGCTTTAAAACATTTGGGTTATTTCGAAATACGCCAATTTAAACATCGAGCGACGTTAAAAATTTTACTGCTCTAGCTTCCGCTTGCTAGAAGCGTTGTTCGATTAGCCTACAGCTCTTATTAAAACAAACTTGCGAGCGAATAAACGTCCACTGCATAACCGGCTGAATGTAGCTTCAAACGAGTATATCTTAACCATAACCTAGGAGTTAGTATGGTTATTGAATTATATTTTTGTATGTTAGTTTTTATTTAACAAGTTACAAGCTTTTATTTAACTTGCAATGTATGTTTGTCCGGGTGGAATGACAATGCAATATTATGGTGACAGCCAGCTGATCTGATGATGGAGACGAAAGGTGGGCAATGGAACTGCTTGCGGTGAATTTGTTAAAAGCTTGTTTTAAAAAAATATTTTTCAACAAAAAACTTATTAGTCTGTTAGGTTCTACGAGCCTCCTTAATTCTTCCAAAAATCTAAAACTTAAATGCATCGCATCGTCTCAAAGGGATTAGCCGCAGCAGACACCGCCAACCTTTCACCGGGTTTTCGCAAAATTCGCTCGATCCGGATCAGACCGGATAAAGGTGAATATAACCGGACGCCGGCGGATGGACGGTAAATCGCCCTAGAAGGGGTAATATTTTGAATTTATTTTTGGAAGGCGGACTGTGGCTGCCTTTTTCATTTCGGTTATGGATATTAGGGGTGGACGCGGCGACGTTATTTAGAGGTAAGTGTTTCTTTTTAATCTAAGGTTTACAAGTTGTTGGGGAACGGAATTTATATTTTTAATAACTCAGGAGTATGCGAATGAGTGGGCATTAACACTAGGTTTTTTTGTTATATATTATAACAAAAAACTTTTACACTACGCGTACGAAGTCGCGGGCAACAGTTAGTCATTTATAAACAAATAGAATTTGGGCAAGACTTAATTACAAGGTAATACATTCAGCGCAAACCGGGGATGATAATATGCCAGAGAATTGGATGTGCCGTTGTATAGTAGGTATAATGAAATGAAATTAAATGTCTTAATTTTATTTTTATTTTGTTTATTTATGGTTTACCAACAATTATTACATCAACAAATTATGTAAGTATGTATGGCTACAGGCAAGAGAATGCAAAAGAAACCAAAATGCTTTAGTTTTACATTTAATTAAATATAGAAATTACATTTTTAGTGCCTACATGATAATTATCCTAATGGGTGACAACGGTTCGATGTGAGAACCAGAAGTGACGGTGTGGGGGAAAGCAAGGTTAAAAGTTAGAAAGAGAGGGAAGGATGTGCTGCGTCAGCGCCTCGTGACTCACTCCTGCGGGCAGTTGGTATGCACCACGAAGTCATACGTAACAAACATGCATAAAGAACACACAACATGCTACAAGCAACATGCTTAAAGAAATTAAAAAACCCCCACCCCGCCCCTTCCGGTGATACTTGGTAAGATTTTACCCCTCTCCCCTACCCAAAAACACGTGTATATTTTTGGTACAAAGTATATTCATTATATATTTTTGGTACAAAGTATATTCATCATATCATTTGAGATTATTATGTTTATATTCAGGTATAATCTAATTTAATTCTGGATTAAACTCCTTGATTAAAATGTCCAGACAGACATTCAGGGCTGTTTTTGAACGTTGCCTGGCAACGGTGAGTGAAGGTTACGCGCCGCCTTTTGGTTTAAAAATTGCGTTTTAAACGAAAAAAATAACTATATTTCAGTTTTAATTGCAATCATTTATTGCGTTTCATAATGTTATTACATCGTTGTTGTGAATAAATAGGTACAGCTCATTATGGACCCTGTCGGGCATAGCAATTATAATCTAATATATTACATATTAGAAGAGAGGAAGAACACTAGTGAAAGTAATAATTATTGAATTATTATTATTAAATTATTATTATTATTAAATTATTATTATTATTAAATTATTATTATTATTAAATTATTATTATTATTAAATTATTATTATTATTAAATTATTATTTTATTAAATTATTATTATTAAATTATTGTTATTTCTAAATTATTATTTTTATTAAATAATATAATTATAATATTTCAATAATAATATTTCACTTCTCCTTCTGATATTAAGTGATTTTTAGAATCCCCCCTTTCAAACATCACGTGATTAAAGAACCATCCCTTATGGGCAGGCGTGTTGCTTACCATCAGATGTACGGACCTACATGTCTCCCACAATTGTGTCAAAAAAGGTATCACGTACAAAGTCAAAGTCAAAATGTCTTTATTCATTTTTGGCATCACATACGCACTTATGATCTTCAAACTATCGCAATGACTCTACCACCGTATCGTAAAAAGAACCACTACTCAGAAGATACGGCAAAAAACTGAGGGGCGTTTTGTTTTTAAAGATTTAGTTATTTTTTTTGGGTTTCTACTATGTTATGTTTCTTATGTACCAGTTGGCTACTTTACAGAAGTGGAATGTTCCAAGCATCTTTGTCTGCTATGTAATTACGAACAGTAGGTATAGTATGCTTTTCTCATTAGAACAGTCTTAACGCGTAATTTGAATTTACTTTCTGTGAGCTCCGTTATATATTTTGGAATTTTATTATAAAAACGTACGCAGTACCAACTATTATTGCCACCAATCTGTGGACAGATTCCATGCCGTGGTACATATTGAACGACAGTAGCGTATAATCAATGTGCCTAACATCTGAAATACAATGAGCTGGCTTGTACACGAAATTAATGCTAGGTAAATAGCGTTCAATTTTCCAAAATTTACTTTGATAACACATATGTTATAATTGGGTATGCCTAATTGTGTTATTAATTAATTCGGAGAATCTACATGCTATACAAATAAGCCTAAATGCCAAAAGTCAAGGGAAAATTATGTTCGTTAATTTAAGGCTTCCAAGTAGAAGCAGCTCAAGGCGTAGATATATCAGACATAGTTTAGAAAATAACTCCTCTCACTAATAATGTTTATATATAAATTTACTACAAACATACACTTCTACACACAGTCAACTTTACATGCACACATGCACCCACACACCCTCACACTCACACATACACCCTTTACACATACTTGAATCCTCTGCTAGAGAGCGCAAAATGCATAATTGTAATAATTACGAAGATCTATCATTGGCCTATATAATGTTTACTTATTTGATTATAGATAAATAGATTGTAACTCACATTAATGTATAAGCTGTTGATCGTCTAATAAATAAATACATAATAATAAATAATAGTTGTAAGTATCAATGTAGTATCAGGATCAATGGCAAACTAACCCCGGTATGTAGCGCTCATAACAGATCTTGTAGGTTAAGCAACGTTCGCAGCGGTCACAACTTGGATGGGTTACCGTTTGTGTATTATTTATGTCTGAACATCCTCTGGAAGACCACTGTTTGAAGAAAAGCAACTGTAACTTTTTACACAATATTTTACGTTGTTTTTTTTTTTTTTTACTCTTAATAGATCTATGTTTAGCCACTATCTCGCCTGATGTGAAGCGAAGATGTGGCCTAAGATGGAGCACATAGATCTAGAGAGAGACGGCAGTTGAGCGGCTGCTCAGACCCGTCTCCCCGATGGTATACTTTTCAGAATGACTTCACTTCTTATGATTAATTAATTAAATTAAATTGTTCTTATAAGTCTTGTACATCTTGATTGCTCGGCCTCCAAAGATTGACTGACTCGATCGACTACTTCTTCAATTATTACAATGACTCTACCACCGTTTCGGAAATAGAACCACTACTCAGAAGATAAACTGAAACACTGAAGATAAAAAAGTGAAGGGGATTTTTAGAAATTTTGTTACAATATTTTGTGCTTGTTTTTGACAATATTATGTTTTTTATGTGCCAGTTGGCTTCTTGGCAGAAGCGGAATGTTCCATGCATCTGTGTCTTCTATGTAATTAATAACTGTATAGTAACTTTTTTCATTAGAATATTTTTCACACGTATTAAATTACGATACTTGAAATGAAACTGAAAATGTGTTAAATATGGATGGCCGTTTTTTTCGAGTCCTGTAGACTCGAAAAAAACGGCTCTTGTAACAGAACATCGAGCCGATCAAGTGATACATTGTGTCAAGCCGAATATTGAGCAAAACAAAGACAAATTACTACTATATTTTATCTCTCGAGCCAAACGCTCACTGTTTATTTAGTCACTTATTATTTTTGTCAGCCTCTGTAGTGTATATTGTTTGAGTCTGCGACCGACACGCCCGTTTCCGTTCAAATCGAAGGGAATTTATATTTAATCTAAACATTGTTAAATTATTGTGAAGTTATTGTGTTTACCCCGATTGGGGTTCACCGCACGGTATCACCGTGACTACAATCCGTCCCTCGTACAGAGTGCTTACTGGACCTACCTCCGCCGTAAGAAGGCCTGCTGCCGTGTCACCTACCACTAGCGCCATCTATCGGCGACCCACCCAAAACTCCAAATTTAAACTAGAAGTCTGGAACGGCCTACGGACCTGCTCACGTGCTACACTCTAAGGCCAGTGTGTTTATCCGGTTTCGTAACACACCTCCACCCGTGAATGCAATTCGACCCCGACCCTAAGTTGCTCGACTATTTTTCTAAATTGTTATTTTAAAATTAAAAAAAACTAGTTCTTTCGCATTCTGGCTGTTTTTCTTCTTCTGCCTACTACTACTACTATAGGTAGGACAGCTAGGTCCGCGATATTGGCACAGTACAGTAGTAGGTTTAGCAGGTTGGCTAAAATCTCATACACCACTGAGGTTGCGGGTTCAATTCCCGTGACGAGACAAATGTTTGCGACAGGAAAAAGCGCAAGCATTTGTTTCGTGTCTGGGTTTTGTAGTACCATGGTCCTTATTAATAGTTCCTCGTAGTTAGGGGCCAGGATCTATGTGTGTGATCTTTGAGCGTGTTTATTTATTTTATTATTTATTAATTGATGTCATATTCCACTGACACTAACCTTCAACTAAAATACATTGGGAACGCATATTTTATATTAAAATATCCAGTACAGAAATACCGGTGAAAACTATTACCTGCAGTAGAAATCGCCTGTGCAGCATAAAATCTGATCATTTGTCATGGGTGCTCACAGGATAATCCGGTTCGATCCGGTTCGACCCGGCTCCTATTAGGTGCGGGGCGCTCAGCGTTCCGCGCTGTTACTGAGTCTATAATGCTACTGAGATGATCGATTTAAAGTCTGTTAAAAATGGCAATTGTTGATTTTACAAAATAAATTTATATCAGTGATTGTTTTGTGTGTCTGTGTGTGTGTGTGTGAATGCTTTATTTCGGCTTTATACGTTGTAGCTCCTAAGCCGTTGCATTTTTTATTTTTGTTGGAATATATTTGGTCTAGTATCAATTTACTTTCTAACACAGGGAATATCTACTGAATATTTAATACAAACCACTTAGATAATTCTTTATACGTTTAATACTTTATGTTATGGTGCATAATTGTGTACGGGGATCTTACTCATTGTAGAAATGATTTGAAAATAGAGCTCCTAAATCTAACTCATTGTAGAAATGATTTAAAATAGATCTCCTACATCTAACTCATTGTAGAAATGATTTGAAAATGGAGCTCCTAGATCTAACCCATTGTAGAAAAAAATTGAAAATAGAGCTCCTAGATCTAACTCATTGTAGAGATTATTTGAAAATAGAACTCATAGTGGTCCAATCAACGATGAGGCTTAGTTTAAACTCTATTTCTGCGTACTATATTCACGTACATTCACCGTCACACTGCAATATACGTTTATCATTAGTCATAGGAGCTTTGAGGATTATCCGAACCGATCGAGACCGCTCACCGTTTTGCGGTACAGTTGTGCTTGTTGTGTACGACCACATTTCATGAATTGATGACATTTCGGTCACGGTGAAATACTGCGTATCTACATGGGCCTCAATTTTGTTAACTATTGACAAAGTATCATCCAACTGAAATATTATTACGATACGATTATTTGTATCATGTGTTTAGGACCTTTAAAAGTGCACTTTTGTGCCTATTTAATAAATGATATTTGACTTTGACTTTGACTTTACGACAAACATTGGTGTGAAAATTGGTATTCCATTAATTTAAGTTTTTTTTAGATAAGCGACAAAAATGCAAAGTTGAAGAATGGCCACAACTGTTGAATGCACCCGGAAAGGTGGGCCAAAATAGTAACACAATAGGTGCCTAAAGATGGGCGTCGACGCCTAGGAAGGCCCTGAAAACGTTGGCGAGACAATTTAGACGCTTTCCAGAGTGACTGGCCTGAGATCGCAATGGAGATTTATCCTTGGATGAGAGATGGTGGAGATCTTTGCCCAGCAGTGTCAGCCCATAGGTTAATACAAAAAAGAGTGATGAGACGAGCTTGTCGTTCGCCTGAAGGTAAGCGCCACGCCCATAACAATTGCAGTGCCACACAGAACTTTTAATACCATATAAAGCACTGCGTAGGACTGCATTGCGCTTGTTAGAAACGGGGTGACTCTACTAAATATAGATATTGCTAATTTATCAAAAGGATTTACCTACCTAGCTCAATTAACCAAAACGATTTGTTAAGTTAGGAAGAAGTGGGTAGTTAGAAATACAATATAGAAAATACTCATCGACAAAATGGGATTTATTACTTTTTTGCAAATAAATTACTCAAATACCATTTCCAAAGTTATCATTTATCCATTCAAATATTTTCCATCATATTACATTATCAACAAACACAATTTATTACATATGCGAAATGTACATGTTCTAATATTTCTACAGTATGTACATTTACTACATAATCTGGTAACTGCCAGATAAATGGGCTTTACAGAATAAAATACGATTGGAAACATAGTACATGAATTATTCACCATCAGTATATAATTCAAGCACATACTAACAACGTGACAAGCAAGAAACTCATAGAATATTGCACAGAATTACACAGAATAATAACAACAAAATTAGCAGACAAAGTAAATGGTACTTAGCTTTGATCTCTGGCTCCCAGTGGCAAACTACTGACCTGATTTGAGGAAATACTTCCCTTTTTATAGAAACCTTTTAAAACCCCAGATCGGTTACAGAAAAGCATCACCCGATTTCCAAATAACCAATCACGAGACATCAGCGAAGTACATTACAGTCAATACATATCAAATATATGAAATAACATTATTTCAAGGAACTTATACTGATGCAATTAGTATTACTTAATCTTAATCATAATTATATTTTACACAATGTTCTAAATATTCGATCAACACAAATCAAGTCAAATAGATCAACATCAGTAAAGTACTTATCACCTAGTACTATGTCTAGACACAGACTTCCTATAAAATAGTACTTTTCAGATACAATATCCTTACGTAATTAGTATTACAAACTATATTTATATTTTACGTTATAGTTTTAATATTCTATCGATACACATCGAGTTGTTAAACAATATCAGTAAAATACCATCATGTACTACGAAGTCAGAGCACAAACTTATAATACAATAATAATACTATTGAAACAGTATCTTTAAAGTTATCAGTATTACAAACCATAAATTCATTTAACACAGCAGTTTAAACATCATACCAATGCAAACAGATAAATTCTAGTTTAGAACTTTCCCATTGTTCAAACAAGAGATTATCAACTTGATAAATAATCACTTAACGAAATATTCGTAAAAATAATTAAAATAGCAAATTGTATTCTTATTTTCAATAGTGTTTGCACATTAAATTACTTTTATTCTGGTACAATTACCACAAAGAGTCTTACTTTTGATAAGAGATATTATGTAGTTCACAATCGGTCACCAAGTGTCAAACGTCAAACATGTCAAAAGCATCAAGTCTGAAACGTCATGTCATAAAGTCATTAAAAACGTCATGTCAAAAATGTCATTTCTAACACGCTCATCACTCCACGACATCAGATATTAAGTCTCACATTATATACCCAGTAATTTTGCTGGCTTCAATGCCCTTCAAACCAGAACACATTAATGCTTGCGCACAGTAGTGCACATTGCTGTGTGTACAGCATGGCGGCAGAAGAACTGGCAAAGCGGTGGTACCTACCCAGACGAACAAACCCAGACAGGAAGTTGTGCATAACGCAAAAACACCGTCCAAATTATGTTAGTCCTTTCTGTTCAAAGGTTGTCTGGAAGAGACGATAAGACCTCCTATTGTTATACTCATCATCATCATCATCATCAGCCCATCACGTTCCCACTGCTGGGATACGGGTTATCTCTCATAGAGAGAATATGGGCCATAATCCACCACGCTGGTTCAGTGCGGGTTGGTGGATGTCACATGTCCTTGAATTTTTGAATTATTGGACATGCCGGTTTCCTCACGATGTTTTCCTTCACCGATTTTAGAGCGAGTGTAAAATCCGCACATAACTTAAGAAAGTCATTGGTGCGGGGCCAGTGGGATTCGAACTCGGGTGCGTCGGATCGAAAATCGCACGTGCTCCCACTGAGCCACACTCGCTCTGCGTTATTTTACTCTGTGCATTGTTATACTGATTACTGTAAAATGTACCTATTTCTAAGGTTTTTAACAATATAGTGTTTGTCTGTCTATCTATCCATCTATCTAGCAAGTCAATAGTTAACAAATAGCCACATGATCTATTAGATGATTTTAGTAGAAAGTGCCGTAAGGGATTCTTTAATTTAAATATTGGTGTTAGCTTTTGTAACAGCAAAGTTTTAATGACTTTTTGTTTTATATTGCAAAGTAAACAGGGTGTTCATATGGGTGTAGATTGTTTCAGAGAGGTTAATAGCCGTATGTAGATACCAACTTTGTTTCGAGGCAGTATATTAAACAACCATTATTATTGTTATAGTCATCATTATCATTATTAGAAAAAAAGAAAGAAAATAAAGAAAAAACATTTATTCCACACATCACAAAACATTAAACTTAACATACTAAATGAAGAGCAAAACAAAAAACAATAAATACAACGCAGTGAAATGTTGCTCGATGTCAGTAAAACGTTCGGACTCAGCACGCGCTAAGGTGTTTTAAAGTACCTTGTGTGGATAATCCCTAGCTAAAACTATCTATAATTTGTGCTGAAAGTAACTACGCCTACATAGATGTCAAGACATCTAATTAATCTCACGATATTTTATAACTTTGGCCAGATGTGATCGTCTAGAATTTATAATATTATGGACCCTTTACGTTGTGTAAATTTTACGTTGTGTAACTTAATAAGTTTAATCAACTAGAATAAGTTTAAGAAAATGTACTTTTCTAATACTCATAGAAATCTATGAATAAAAGAACCGTCGCTATAAAATAACCGCAATAATAATGAATCGAATAAAACATATTAATCAAAGAATCGTAATCATAATTCAGATTATATGCACGAGTAATAGAGCTGTAACTAAAATCAAACACATTCAAACAAAAACCAAATAAATTCAGTGAAATAAGAAAACAAATGAACATCAAATTTAGAAAGACTTAAATCATGCAACTTAGCTGAGAATTCAGGAAACAGCTACTGCCAGCCGCGTTCTTTTTGTTTCTTCATGGCCATATTTCCCCATTACTTTATATACAATATATACCTTTATTATGAATAAAATTAATTATGTAATACAAGGTTGAATAAATTTATGAAATAAAAGACTGTGTTACTTAAAATAATATTGGTAATTAAAGAAAACACTTTACATAAAACTATACGTTCGTCAGCGGCGGCAACATCTAAAAGAAATAGAAAAGGGGAAGAGGAATTTAGATCTTTTAGGATCTATAAATAGGAACCCTAAGCGACTTGAATAACGTAAGGCTCCCATCCATCCTAGCACCTTACTCCAATAACCAAACAGAATCCGTCGTAAGTTCGACCTACCGCGCCTCTAATGAACTTAACTCACAAACCCTCACACTTTTATCGATCACAGATTCATTCTTCGCTCATAGTTAGTCATACATTTCAGACATTCATTTTTTGATTGTTGTTTTATATTAAGTTATTATTTGACCCTATTCTAATTTATGACCATACAATTCCAGACGACTCGAACTAACCCTAAGGAATGTTATGGTCCTTCTTGTAGTGTGTGTACCTAGTGTGTGTGTCGAGTCTAGATAGGTCGCGCATTCAGCGGCTGCTGTGTGGCAGTGTGAACTCTAGATCTAAACTAGACTCTGAGTTTTCCTGGCTAGCTCTCCCCCCCTGTTGGCCGAGAGTTCAACAAGCGTCCGATCTTGGTCTCTTCGTGTTATAGGTTACTGCCGACATCTTGTCACCGTCGAGTGAGTTATCTAGTGCATGTGAGTAATTTTTTAATTTATTTTTAATTAAATTTTTAAATTCTTATATGAATCTTGAATCTCCAATAAGAGTCCGAATAAATCTCCAACAAGAATCCTTGTTATGTAATAGTTTCTGATATTTGATGTTGTGAGATGTATGTACACGTGTATCTTTATATCTCGTTCAATATGATTGTATAATTCCTTTGTGTATCCATGTATTAATAGTAATACAGTATTTTACAATCCGAAATATATATAAACTCCAACAATGATATTAAAATACTCCAAATCCTTGAATAAAACGCCAACAATTAATCCTTATTATGTTATGTTATATGATGCTGTCTTATATCTCGTTCAGTACGACTGTATACTTTCATGGTAACACATTATTTATGATCCGAAATAAATATAAACTCCAACAATGAAAATTAAAGTGCTTCAACTCCTTAAATAAATCTCCAACAATAGTCTTATTATGTAGTAATATCTGTTTGCAAATATCTAATAAAATTGACGAACTTTAGTTGTATTGATTTAAATATTTATGATTATGGAAAGTTTCATTCAATTATTAGAATAGAGAGATTAAAGTATCCTAGCTAAAGTAATAAATTTTGTGACGTTTGAAATGAACACTTTCCCATACATGCATACAATCACAATATCACTCCCCTATTAATATCCCTAAGATAATAACTGTAATATCTACCCTTGAAATAAAAGGACAAAACGTTGACACTCCCGGCTGCTAATTTCATAACCTGGAAGGAGTAAATAGACCCCTAGCTAACACTAATATATATAAAGAAAGTCAACGTAGTCGAAGCGAAGCCGTTGTTCGATGTATCGCTAAACTGAAAACTTAATAAAATACGTTAGCTTCCCTAAATATAATATAAATATTAATATATTAAAAATACTCCCATTTTATCACTGGCTCTACATAAATCAAACACTGCATCTATTTATTACTTCACTGATAAAAATAAGTAGCGCATCTGTTCACTCGCGACGATATTTAACAAAAAGAAAATCTCACCGCCTAGAAGATTCTGAACTTGCGACCGTGTTCAGACCTCTTCCCGCTGACCCGTCCCAATCCTCACTGCCTTCTCACTTGCCGGGGTTGCGGCCTATTTTTCGAATTCTAACGGTAAACTAACTTTTTCGAAAGTTCTCATACATGACGGCCTCCGCCTGCTCGCGGCTGTCGGTTTATTATAGACGAAACATTACAAGCGGAAACAATAGCAACCCTGCCCATTAGGGATGGGACCTCTATAAAAATGTATTCTCACGTCTTTTGACTATGACTCGCTTTGTTCCTACGAGGCCATTAACAAAATACTATGGATTACAAAACGTTATCCTACAACTGCTTGTACCATCTGTTAAAGTAATATAAGTATCACTATTCTATTTTCTATTCGTTGCGTCGTCCTGCACATTTAGAGAATGAAACAATAGGCTGCAATTCATTTGCTATTTGTATAGAAATCCCCATAAAGCTGTCTTTCTGTAGTTCAAAATTTATTCTATTTTCTATTCATTGCGTCGTCCTGCACATCTGGAGAATGAAACAATAGGCCGCAATTCATTTGCTATTTGTATAGAAATCCCCATAAAGCTGTCTTTCTGTAGTTCAAAATTTATTTCAAAACCCCATTAAACATTTAAGGACTAATACAGATAAGTTACTCTTATGTCTGAACAAAAAGTCACATAAACCAAATGGTAGGTACATGGAACAAACGTTATGTGTAGATAACGTCGGTTACACTTGGCACTGATTTTCAGGCGTAACCCTGTCCATGACATCACGAACAATCGCACGAACAAATTACATAAAAACAAACAAATGTTATATATAGATAAATAAACAAAATTGAAATATAGGACACAAAAATATATTACGTTCTCACTGCTGGGACTGAGACCTTTTCTCATAAGCCGCATTTCCATTTGAGGCAGCCTCGATGCGTGGCAGCACAAGTGGAGACCGTACCGCGAGTCAAGGCTTGCTGCGACTCAAGGCAACCGAGGCGGCCACGCGACGACCCATTCAACCATTCGGTGTCAATACACGTCCATGATCAAAGGTGCCCCAGTGTGAGCCGCGCGCTCAGTGGAGACGGCCAGAGCTCTATTTGTGGCTCAAGTGGAGACAGATGAACTTTCCACAGCCTAAGACACGCTCAGAATGAGACAGCTCCTCTCGAGGCTGCTCAAATGGAGTCCCGGCTAGAGAGTATTGGCCATAATCCACCACGCTGACCCCGTGCGAGTTGGTGGATGTCACATATCCTTGAATTTTTGTGATTAATTTTTGGACATGCTGGTTTCCTAAATTCGCACATAACTTGAAAAATTCAGTTTTGTGGGACCAGCGGAAATCAAATTCGGATGCGTTGGATTGAAAGTCTCACGTGCTCCCACTGAGCTACACTCTCTCCATTGTTATAATAATATAATGCAAACATAAATATTTTTAAAACAACGCTATAGAGAATAGTGGTTGTTCTGGGAACATACCCCTTTTAATGCCTAGATTTTACTAAATGGTAGGTCTCGATGCGAGAGGACGTCTGGATAAGTACCACTACTTTACCAGTTATTCTGCCGCCAAGCAGTAGTGCGCAAGCATTCTGTTTTGAAGCATTGTAGCCAGTGAAATTACTGGATATTTTGAGATTTCAGAGCTATTTATTGTCTATGGGTGACGAGTGCAGTGCAGTGCCGCAGAGGATTTTGCGTAGCAATATTCTGGGTGGTTCAGCAACTGTTGTGGTCAGGCTTGTTGCTTACCATCAGGTGAACGACTTGCTCGTCTCGTCACTCCATTGTATTAAAAAGTTTCTAATATACAGAGATTCCTAGTTATGGACAGAATCAAATTATGTAATGGTTTTGGTCTACGTGGTCTCACAACAAGAAGACACGAAAAAAATAGTTGCGCTTTTTAACCGACTTCAAAAAAGAGGAGTTTCTCGATTTAACTGTATGTTTTTGCTATGTTTATTACGCAATTACTCCCTCATTTATAAATTGATTTGGATTTTATTTTTGCGTTGTGTCCAGTATAGCTTCAAGGTAGTCCCATATAATTATTATCAATATTCGACTTTGGATTTCGAAGAACACGTCATAATTGAAGGGTAATTAGGTGTAGGGTAATCTACTAGCATCAGCCGTAACGTTGGGGAAATTTATCTTAAAAGTTAAACGTAGTAGTGTAATTACACTGCATATACATATATATATTATGATTAAATGGGCTCACGTTTGACAACAACTCACCTGATGGTAGGCGTAGTTGCGGTCTAAGGTGGAGCTCGTTTGCCCATGAGGTGCCTATTCACTCTTGTCTTAAAGAGACCCAGGTTGTAATTGGAAGGAAATAAGTATTCTGGTAAAGAATTCCACTCCCTAGCAGTACGTACAATCGACGAGTCAGCGAAGCGCTTTGTGCGGACTGGTGGTATGTGCACAACATAAGGGTAAAGTGATTCTCCGCGCCTGGTGGTCCTAAGATGGAATGGGGATGAAGGAATCGGCTGATGTAGGTCTTGTGCACACTACCCGGAATGTAGTCTTTAGAAGATCGACAGGCTAGCCACTTGTCATATTTTCATTGCGTTTCAACCTGTAGTGTACCTTTAGTGGAAATAAACCCGCAAAACCTTTGTGGTAGAGATGACCTGCCCAAGCACAGTGCCAAGGCTGCCAAAACACATAGCCTGTCATTTCATACGAGTTACATCCCGGAAAACCACACCTGGATCTGACGGTTGATGATGCATTTTGGTAACTGTCATTACACAACTGACTGGACATGATTTGTGGGCTGCTCGTTTGTAACGAAAATCTGATAACGATTCATTCGAAATGTTATTGGATTTATTCGCAAATTAATATGTTCCAAATTATGGTCAAAGTTTGTCTGGAAGAGATCGCTTTGAGCGATAAGATCGCCTAAAGTTATGCTGATTACTTTGATATGTACTTGTTTTTCATGTATCGACCTATTTTGAAGGTTTTTATTAGCAATAAAGTGTTTATCTATCTATCTATGTATTAAAATATCAGTGTGAAATCGAAATAATCTTATTCATTTACACAAAAGTTACGATTACTTCAAGTTGAGATAATAACTTTCATGGGACAAATAGGCATCACAATCTAAGCTAAGGAGTGGAACGCCCTGTCATCGTCTGTGTTTCCTATTAAATACAACCTGGGTGTGTTCAAATCAAGAGTGAATAGATGCTTACTAGGCAAGCGTGCTTCATCTTCGACCATATCGTCGCTTCCTATCACGTGAGATCATGGTCAAACGTTGGCCTAGTCAGATGAAAAAAAAAGACGTGTGGCACTCGGAGACTGCCGCGATAAAGCTATTGCATAGCATTCGGAGTGGGGGGTGTTAGGTTATTTTCGTTACGGAATTTCTGGATTCGGTCTCCACGCTCAAGGCCCGCGATAGAAGCTATGCAATAGCTTAAAAAAACAATACATTGTCGTAGTGCATTTACACCTCAATCTGAGCTCAATACGATAAACAATTGGCGCTTAAGGGGTCCGCTGGATTAGACTTTACACAGTACATACTATTATTTATTCTGCGACAATTTTTTTTGACCGCATTTAGTCATAGGTCAATTTATTAATGAAAATAAGAACGGTGAAGCCATGGTCAAGTAGCTTTAGTACCATTCGTACGAGCGGTAGTGCACTGTTCCGTGTTTCGCCATGTGAACTGGGTCCAGGTTTTCACGGTCTGTACACGAGAACGGATCGGAACAGTGCACAAACGATCTTACACTTGGCCAATAAAACAGGCACAATAAATATAAAACAGTGCCTAATTATTCCAGAGGCGCTGTTAAACCAATTGGCACGGAGCCTGCCGCCCGGCAAGCCGGTCTTAATGTGTTTATTTTCAAATTATCTGCCACTAATTTTTGAACGAGACTGGCTGAATAGAGCGAGTGTGGCTCAATAGGAGCACGTGCTACTTTCGATCCAACGCACCCGAGTTCAAATCCCGCTGGCCCCGGACCACTAACTTTTTTTAGTTATGTGCAGATTTAACATTCGGTCTTCTAAAAACGAGGAAGGAAAACATCCTGAGCAAACCGGCATGTGTAAGAATGAATCACAAAAATTCAAAGACATGTGATATCTATATCCCGCAATGGGCCAGCGTGGTGGTTTATGGCCCATACTTTCTCTATGAGAGAAGGCCCATGTCCCAGCAGTAGAAACGTGATGGGCTGATGATAATTATGATGATGATGACTGGCTAAAGGCCTTTTTGGTTGGGAGGTAGAGTAAGATTTTTAAAGTATGATTTTTATCTATTACCGGTTGCCACCACTACCAGCTCCGTCACCACTGGTGGCAATCGGGACGAATATCCCAGTTGCCACCAGTGGTGGCAATCGTAACCAGGCTACTGAGTATGGGGTTGCAGGTCTCTTCGAAGGCTGATGTTGAATGGTTTTAACAAAAGTGGTCCAGCATTTCGCGGCATCTTTTGGCAGGCCACTGGATCCTTCGTACTGCCACGGCATCCTGTAACACTGTAGTGTCCCATTATCGCTCATTATTTATAAAGTCATTAACGCTCTACCAGCTTATTTTTTTCCAAACAGCTACAACTTGTGTCTCTTTAAGTCTAGAGTGAGTACCCAGATAGTAAGTTAGCTTGCTGCAAGTTTGTTTTACCTTTGATATTGACTTAATAAAACAAGTTTGTCGCGACAATGGAATGTAAGCTTGCTGCAAGTTTGTTTTTCTTGTACATTCCTATTCCTGTTATTAAACTAATTAAAATCACAAAGGTTAGAAAAATTGACGTCATTATTGCGTAGATTTGCTAACTGGACAGCGTCAATTGTAAGCCGTAACAGAGTAAAACAACATTTTTTGCATTGCAGGTTCTTTGTTGTGACAAACATCATGAAAGTTATTTGTGTAGTAAATAGAAAGTTTGCCATAAACTTGCAGCAAGTTTGCACACTTACCATGGCAAACTTGGTACAAGTTTTCACGTTTGCTACTTCAAACTTGCTGCAAGTCTGTAACAAGTTTATACTGCTATCTGGGTAGGCATCTCATGAGCCAGCGTGCTTCACCTGAGGCCGCAACTTCGCTTTCCATCAGGTGAGATGTCGTCAAGCGTATGCCCATATACCAATAAAAAAAGAAATTACTAACAAGCGATTAGCAAACGGTTGTAGAGAGATTGAAAATACAAAAGATCCGCCGGTAGCCATGCAGTACTACAAACTATCACGCGACGCAACGGCTGCGCAACTCGCGCTTTAATTAACTTTGCGATGATTAATTACTGGTAATATATAATGGGAACGAAAGCAAAATGGAAGAGACGATTTTTTTATTAAATACTAGCGGATACTCAGTGTGTGCTACTACGCAAATAAATTATTTTTCAAAAAAAAACTAAACCGACTTCAAAACCACAAATAGGCACTCAAAAGTGAAAAATAAATTAATATAATTATCATAAGCGCTACCCACTCATATATTTGAAGTCGGTGCCAGCCAAGTCTATTAGGTAGCAGATAAATACTATGTATATAGTAACTATTGTACTACTGTATTGTACTGTATTGTATTTTACTACTTGTAGGTAGTATCTATCTACTACCTTTTAGACTTGGCTGGCACCGACTTCAAATATATGAGTGGGTAGCGCTTATGATAATTATATTAATTTATTTTTCACTTTTGAGTGCCTATTTGTGGTTTTGAAGTCGGTTTAGTTTTTTTTTGAAAAATAATTTATTTTACCCTTTTTAGTGCAAAACAAGTTTTAATTAAATTAATTTAAAAAGTATTTAAAGACAAGCATTTATGATCTAGCAGCCACATCATGACGAAGTTTAAAACGGGCTATCACAATTAAATTTATGTACAAAAAAAATTCATGACTCTCCTATTCTCTGTTGAGGAGTTCCCTCGCCGGAAGTCATTCCTGGGTGTATCAGCCATGTCATGGTGGAATTTAGAACAGGCTATTATGGTTAAATCCATTTACAAAATTTTGTGTCTGTACTATCCACCGTTGAGGAGTTCCCTCGCCGGAAGTCAACCCTGGGTGAAGCAGGTGAAGCAGTCGAATACAAACCTCCACCTTTAGAAAGTCGGTTACAACAAAAACAAGAACCGACTTGAAGAATAAACTTATATTTTTTTGTTTTTGCTATTTTTTTCAAAAAGTGCTGAATGAATTTCGATAAAATTTATATGGGACCACCTCTGAAGTATGACCTACCAATCAAAAAAAGAATCATCGAAATCCATTCATAATTGGCGGAGTAATCGCGTAACAAATACAAAAAAAAAAAAATTAAAAAAAAAACATACCGTCCAATTGTAAACCTCCTCCTTTTTGAAGTCGGTTAATAAAAAAAAATTTATTAGTTTATTTGTTAAAAAAAAGAAAGTTTTGTTTATAAATTACCTTTTTTATCTTAATTTCTTTGCATATTGCATTGTTTTATTAGTCTAAAACCATCTTCGAATTATTGCCTTTCTAATGAAACCGGCTTGGGGCGCATCGATTGGATGGTTTCAAAGTCTATATCGGACATAGGTTGAAACATTTTCTGTGATTTATATAATATTTTTAGGGTCAGAAGTAGCATAAAAATAGAAAGAAATACAAGGATGCCAACTTAACCTTTAATTTATTGTGTAATAAATTAAATTAATTAATTGAAGTGTTTCAATGAGGAGGCGAGCGATTCAGGCGAGGAGAGTCACTTCACCCTTATGTTGTGCACATACCACCAGTCCGCACAAAGCGCTTCGCTGACTCTTTCATTGTACGTGCTGCCAAGGAGTGGAATTCTCTACCAGAATACTTATTTCCATCCAATAACTACCTGGGTCTCTTTAAGACAAGAGTAAATAGGCACCTCATGGGTAAACGTGCTCTACCTTAGACCGCAACTACGCTTACCATCAGAAGAGTGAGTTGTTGTCAAACGTGAGCCCAATTAATCATTAAAAAAAAACAGTGACGCTTGCGCGATACTGCTTGGCGGCAGAATAACTGGAAAAGCGGTAGTACCTACCCAGATGGCCTCCCGCATACGAGAGACCTACCACGAGTAAATCTCGGGAAACCGCAGGTCACAGCTTGTATTTCATAAAAATATTAAACCAAAATTTGCTCCATCAAATTCAACGCTGCAATTAGGTACCGTTCATAATTAAAGTTTATACAAGTTTAACAATAAGCCTCCATTATACTCGATTTTCAGCTTGGAGCTATATTATAAGTTTTAGGCCAATAAACCCTGTTATTTTACTAGAGTATAATATATATTAGTTTGAGTTTATTATAATTATTACCTATTTAGTTTTACATAACATAGAAACTTATCTCAGCTTTGTTTTTTGTGGACACATATTTTTGGATTACAATCTAAACTCAAAATTGTAAGATATATAGCTATATCCACATATTGTTGTAGTGTGTTGTGTATATATAATAAAAATGAAATAAAAGTATTTTGTTATATATACTCGTAGGTGCGTTTCGTTCTGCGACGTCACCAGTAGTATTTACAAATGAATTACATGCTCAAAATAACAAAGCTCTAAAGCAATATAAACTTGTAGAATGTTTTTTTAGTGTTTAATGGTTTTTGTTAGAAGTTGAAGTTAATGTTATTTTGTGTGATTGGGTGATGTGGTCGCATAGCGACAAAGCCCTTTTTTCTGTAGGTAAAAAATAATAATAATCAGATAGGTACAAAAAATACCTACGTAAATACAGATACTACGAAGGTAATATTTTTTTAATGCACTGAGACGAACACGTCTGATGGTAAGTGTCATGCTTGCTCATAACAATAATTACAGTGCTACCCAGAACTACTACGAAGCACTCCATTGCGCTCGTCACCCTGAGTGAATAGCACTTAAGTCTCATAATGTCTAGTTCGCTTAAAAATGCCCTACATTTTGTTCAACCTTCGCATCCTACACAAAATGTTCGCACAAATACGTCAAACGGATTATACCTATCAGCCCCTCTGTCACACTGAAAGCCATTTAGCGACTGATGCTCTCAAAATCGACGTGAGCGCGACTTTACGTAAATTAATTGCAAGACGTTGCGTACGTGTACACGAGATTGTTTGAAGCGAGCGCGTTGAGCACATTATGCCAACAATGCATACGCTTTAACAGTATGTAATCTTTGACAATAATTTATTTTTTAACAAAAAAAAACCGACTTCAATTCTGATTGCAATCCAAAGGGGCAATACTGCTAGCATTTTGGGTACGCTGCCAACTGGTAGTGGGTTGGAGCATTTGAGCTATCTATAAGCCTTTAATGGTCTATGAGTTGTCCAATTGCTTCTCTTTGTAAGTAGTAAGTTTAGTTTTAGTAAGTAGAGTGTAGAGTTGTTTTCAGTAATAAAGGCCTTCCGATGTATCTTCGAAGTCCAAGGTCAAATATGCATGAAATTTATATTTTATAAACTTGAAGCTTTACTGTACCCAAAACAAAATTTTCCAAATCAGTTTTTAAATGACGGAGTTCTGAAGTAACACATATTAAAAAAAGATACAGTCGAATTAAGAACCCAGTTATAGCACGCTCACCCAATGAGTTTGTTTACTGTTAATTTGAACACATACAAAAATACAGTCTGTTTTTTTGTGGAAATCCAGGCGATGGAAAGGCGTTCCACTCCTTTCCCTCAAATATGGGCATGGTTGTATGGCTGGAGTAATGGGAATATTTCGATCTGTCCCCCTGCTCTGTCCCCATGGGGTGACAGAACGAACAAAAAAGTTTGATCTGTCCCCTTGCCTTGGTAGCGATAAGAGGAGAGTTAAAACTTTATTCACCTTCTTAATGTTCTATCTGTCCTCCTATCGGCATGGTCCACAAGTCACACTCGTGAACGGGTGCTACTTGTGGGGACTGGTCTAGTCACTCCTACTGCTTCTGTATCTACATACCTATTTATATATTACTTATGACATTGTGTTATGTTAATCGTAATTTGTACCGCATTGCTTAGTGTTGTACTTTTAGACATTTTAAAAGACGTGTTAATTGGTGCTATCTTCTCTAGCGGGCGTATTTCCGAAGCACTGGTAGGGTCAGTTTTCGTATTTCTTTTCTGGGCCTGGACTTCAATTTGAGTATTGGAAAAAAAAATGGATAGACATGCTTACTTTTTCATTTCGAAGTCATGACATTTAAAGTTACTATTTTCAACGTTTTTTAATTGATTTTCATTATGTGTATATGACCTCTAAAGGAGCATTGTCTTCGACGTTCTAGCTCGTAGGAAGCTGTATTACTGGTTTGTACTATATGTTGTACGCATTATTGTGTCGCCGCGTGATTACGGAGCGTGGCGCCTAATTGATGGGATAAGTGGAAGAAGGATTGCTGCTCCGTTGTTTTTATGAGATAAGTGCGTTGTTTTGCTTTTATGCTCCACTTGGTGCCGCTTTTCACGGGCTTTAGGTATTTTGGTGATTTGTGATTGGCGTTTAACAAACGGGCGAAATACGTTGTTCATTAAGGACGTTTTAATACGGTCGCACGGTTCGTCTGCGGCGTGCATTTCAACTGGGGATAGGACGCATTGCGCTTACGCAAAAACGCGTTTCGCGCGTCGTTAGTAAGACCAAATAGAATGAGCTCATTTTGCAAGATACAGCTGTTTTTTTTTTACTTTATGTAACTGAAAAATGATTCGAGCAAGTCGTTGCTGATGGTAAGCTCTACGCTTACCCATAACAATAGCAGTGCCACCGAGAACTTTAATATCATATGCGTAGCACTGCATGGTACGTCTCATATGCCCAGTAATTTTGCTGGCTGCAATGTCCTTCAAACCGGAACGCAGTAATGCCTGCGCACTATTGCTTGGTGGCAAAATAACTGACAAAGTGGTGTTACCTATTCAGACGGCCTCCCGCATATGAGAGACCTACTACCACGAATTGTTTATTTATATATTTGTTTAATCTTTATTTCAGGCAACATTAAAATAATTTACAGATGTTATAAATTTACTTATTCTACGGCCCATATAAATACATACCTTAGAACTAACATACATATAATTTGTATTAAAAATATTTATGTGACACGTTTTGGCGGCGACGTGTGACGCAATTGCGAGGTGTCAGCTTGCGGTGTCAGCGGTGACGCTTGCAGCCGTCCTCTGAAATCGTCGTATATAGAAATGGCAGACAGATTTTGCTAGTCAGCTTTTTGTTATCTTATGGAGTCTAGTGTTTAGTTGCCACGGCGTTTATTTTTTTATTTATTATGTTAGCCAACAGTTTATACACAATAATTACAGTAAATTCTTAATTTAAGGTCTTATGCTATATGCGTAAACAATTACAGGTGCACCCAACGTGCGTTTATACAGTCTTTATAAATAATGGATAACTGTGACGACAATAAGTACTACATAATTTACTTTTTTTTAACCTATTTGATCCCAATGCTGGGCAAAAGTCTACCTCATCTCCCTCCATGGATCCCTCTCCATTGCGATCTCAGGCCACTCACTCCGGAAAGCGTCCAAATCGTCCCGCCAACGTTTTCTGGGCCTTCCTAGGCGCCGCCTACTTTTAATTTCTAATTAACTTATAATAAAATGTAACCACGTTTCTAACTAAGTATTATAAAAATGCTTATCCACTTGCTACCATAATTGTTTTGCCCCATTTAAGTTTATTTACTACAAAAACACTTCCTACATACCATTAGAAATAAAGATACTGCTTCGCTATCGGCACTTAATGTGTGAAGTCGTTAAAGATTCCGGATAAGCAGCAGCGCTGCCGTTAGCGTCAGTGTAGTGCCCAGTTTAGGAACTAAACTTCGATTAAGAGCCGTTTCGCACAGTATATATAATAGTAAAGCTAGTTTCAGAAACCGGGAGCCACAGAATAAATAATATTAATACGTAGTTACTTATATTAACTTTTAAACACCGAGTAAAAGAGGATAAAGATGATCGTAGCTATGCTACGATCATCTTTATCCTGTTATTCTAATGTATTTAATATCTATTTTAATGTTTATGTATGTTTATACATAAACATTAAAATTAAAATTTCAATGACAGGAGACATCCAACAGGGCCAGCGGCCGTCTCTCTATGAGAGAAGACCCATGTCCCAGCAGTGGGAAAGTAATGGGCTAATGATGATGATGAATCTCCCTCAAACTCGTCCCCAATAAGTTTGATACTGAACTGGTCATTAAAAGAATACCTGGTCTACTGCTATAATAAACATTTGACGTAATATAATTAATTTTTAGAAAAAAAACAAAAACCGACTTCAATGTATCTTCGAAGTCCAAGGTCACATATCGATGAAATTTATATGGGACCACTTCGTAGCTATACTGAACCCAATGCAAAAAGAATTTTCCAAATCGGTTCATAAATGACGGAGTTCTGGGGTAAAAAACATAAAAAAAAAATAAAAAAAAACAATCGAACAGAGAACCTCCAATAATATTAATATGCTAAATGTAAATTGTGAGTAAATTGTGGCCAAGTGAAGAAAATGCGAACGTAAATTTGCTAAAGATTTATTTGGGAAATTAAACTGGGCGATACATTTTTGGGAAGTGAAATATGACAAAAAATATTTTACTCTATGTGAGTACATCCTTTTCTTTCTTCCAGAGATTGACTTCGGTCAGGCGAACATTCAACCTTTTCGGACGTTAACAAAGTGAGAACACTAAAAAGCGACTGCTTAGGCGTTTCCACTGCCTAAGGAGGTGACCGAAGTGGTCTGGTGATTCGGGAAATGTTTACTACCTACTTGTTGTAACAGTGAAACCTTATGTTATTCGTATTGTGCGCTCGTTTGGGATTCTGTAGGCTGGCCTCAGTTACAATCTATTGGTATTATAAAGTTGGTACTCAATTCAGTTGAGTTTCCGAATTGATTTACTTGTGGTTGGTCTCTCGTGTGCGGGAGGCTGTCTGGGTGGGTACAACAGATTTGCCAGTTTTTCTGCCGCCAAGCAGTAGTGCGCAAGCATTACTGTGTTCCAGTTCGAAGGGCATTCTAGCCAGTGAAATTACTGGGCATATGAGACTTAGTATCTGATGTCTCGGGGTGATGAACGCAATGCAGTGCTAAACAGAGCTTTTTTTGGTATTCAAAGTTCTGTGTGACACTGCAATTGTTATGGGCAGGCGTGGCGCTTACCATCAGGCGAACGACTAGCTCGTCTCAGAACTCAGTTCCATTAAAAAAAAAGATATCAGTTTCGGAAAAATTCAAGGACATGTGACATCCACCAACCCGCACTAAGCCAGCGTGGTGGATTATGGCCCATATGAAAGAAGGCCGTGTCCCAGCAGTGGGAACGTGATGGACTGATAATAATGATTATGATAAACAGAAATACCATATTTTGTTTTCTATAAGACATAATAGTTCTTTTTGTATTGATAATTCGGGTTCTTTATATAGGTATTGTCTTCAAAACTACAAAACGACTTAAAACAAGCCAGTCATATATCTTGGTGGAAGACGGAACGATCGAAGTAGATACCTTCCGGCGTCAGCAGAGTCAACATGTACAATTGTATACTGCATGTAACATGTAACTAATTTCTGTCTTTCTTTCTTTATAAATTTTAAGTCCAAGGTCAGATATCGATGAAATTTATATGAAACCATCTTGAAGCTACACTGAACCCAATGCCAACTTTCCAAATCAGTTTATAAATTTGAGTTTTTCTGAGGTTAAAAGTTAAAAGCATATTATTTTTTTTTTTAAATTGCGAACCTTCTCCTTATTTAAGTCAAAATCTTTCTTTAGTAAAATATTAATTATCCTTAATTTTATATTTATTTTTTTAATCATAAATAACATGTAATTTTTTTTATTAATATTTCTCCCGCCGCGCATCATCTGTTCAATACAGTTTAGATAATAGTTACAAGACGCGCCCTTCCCTCGTCTCGGGTTACCGCAGCCGCGCACCTCACATCCAGCTCACCGGCCGGCCCGGCCGCGCCCGCGACCGGGCAGACGCCGATAGCTACCAAGGCAGGAGCACGTCATTGCTCATTTTTTTTATAAGCGACAATATTTCGCATAATTATTTATTTTAATAACTTTTAAAATATGTAAATTTGTGCTGTATAAGCTTCAGTGCTTTCAATTCTGTGCGTCCAAACCCCATCCTTGGGTAAGTGTTGAACATAATAACTTTTAAAAATGTAGGTACGTATTTAAAGGTTTTTCAAAATTGTAATTTATGTTTTTTATGTGTATTTAAATATAACTAGAGCCAAGTTAACTTCATTAGCTATTGGCTATGCTTATTTTCTTCCTTCTCTTTTCTTCTCTTTACTTCTCCGTCTGATTTCTAACGGCCACCTCACCAACTCTCGGCCCTTTTGCTTGCTGCTTGTGAGGTGGTCGCCGTCAAGGGAGAGAAGAAGAACGGAGAGAATTTCGTGGACGTTGATTCCAGGGTCCAAGATAGGGCTCCACCAGCACCACTGCTCAACGACTCCGGCACTACATCTGCCGCCTGGCGCGCCTGGACCAGAGCGACTCGACGTGCTGACCCTATATTCAGCCGTCGACATCACCGTCTCCGAATACCGTCACCGCCAGCTACCTCCGCAGCACCACTTCATCATCAGCTTGCAGGAGAGTGCCGTACTTCGGCAAGCAGAAATTAAGCGGGCCTATAATCCACATCCTGTGTTTTTTTTAAATCGAATTAAATGGTTTTCTTTTGTGTCGACTTGGGTCTCTTATTTTACCTAACCCAACGTCACAGTCGGTTAAAAAACAGAACCACCATTTTGAAGAAGAACACTGCTCCAGGCTACCTCCGTGAACCGCGTGTCAGTTATAAAATATTAAAGGAAAAGGGCCATTTTTCATGTAGAGCATCACCATTATAACTGTATCACACAGCAAGAAAAACGCACAAATAATGCACGACCATAATGAATTCTGTCATAAAAATTGGGTCAATTTACAATGCCCCCAGTCCCAATGCACTAATTAAAGGGGGAATTACAAAATTGGTGCCGCTCAACACATAATCGTCTTTCAAAGTGACAGCGGCTGGCATCTTGCCACTCCGGGTAAAAAGGCGTCGCGGAAAAAGTGGGTGAAATAAGCGTCATTATACCGTTTATCGTCTATTCATGGGCTGCTGGATGCAAGCTTGGATGATGGGAATTTTCCTTTATTAATTACTTATTTTCCGTCCAGTGGTTTCGATACCATTCAGTTTTCCCGTTACAATGTTTTTGTGATACTGAGTTACGAGACGAGCAGGTCGTTTGCCCGATGGTAAGCGCCACGCCTGCCCATAACAAATTGCAGTGCTACTCAGAACTTTTGATACCATAAAAATCACTGCACTGCATTGCGTTCATCACCTCGAGACATCAGATATTAAGTCTCATTATGCCTAGTAATTTCGCTGGCTACAGTGCCCTTCCAACCGGAACACAGTAATGCTTGCGCACTACTTGGCGGTAGAATAACTGGCAAAGCTGTGGTACCTACCCAGACGGCCTCCCGCATACCAGAGACCTACCACGGGTAACAACAACAACTAGGACAATACATATTAAGACAATACAACAGAATAGAACAGACAGTAGAACAACTTTTGTGTTTTATATAATAGTAAATAGATTAAGTTTAGCTAAAAGTTAACACAACATTCATTGAATATTAGGCGGTACGAAGTTCGCCGGAACAGCTAGTACTAGTACGTAGTAATATTTAGTTTTCTTTGGTACTAGGTATACAAACGATATTAAGCCGATCAAAACTACAATAATAAGACATTTCCTCATGTCTTCAACAGTCTATTGTCATGTCAACGCCAAAACATTCTGTTTTAACAGCAAAAACGATTGCATAAACATCGTAAATCAATGTAAAAACAAGGTAGATTGAGCAACCGGAAGAGGAAACTCGAAACACACTGTAAGGGTAACGTAAATAAATAAAAAGGATAATCCATTGAAATATTAAAACCAACACAGCGGCAATTCATCTTACAAAATGCTACTTTTCAATAATTTATTAGGCGCGTCTGAATCTCGCTTTATGCGAAGACAAAAAATAAAATGTCCGATTTAAATAACACAAATAGACGCGACTTGACAACGACGCAAAATGTTGTGCTGGGGCTACATTATCAGTTGAATTTATAGAGACTTAAAGGAAAAGAAAAATCCGCAATAGATGATCTAAAAACAACGTCTTTTCATGGATTTAGAATGCATTGTCATCGGGTTGTGAGGCACCCTGAAAGTTTCAGCCAGATAGCTAATCGGGAAAAGCTCGAAATTTGAGTTGCAAGACTCCACCCGAAACGACAGGCAGACAGACATACAGACGAAAAAGAAAATGACTTAATTAAAACGTGGTAAAACAAAAACATTTGCCAACCCGATTGCCTGTAGCAATCGCAGTGTCACTCAGAACTTTTAATATCATGCAAAGTAGAGCGTGGCTTGCGGCGACAAGAGAAATGATGAAATTCTGGGTGATGCTACAACTGGGCTCTTGCTTCCCATCAGACCAATGACCGGCCCGTATCGTCACTGTCATTTAAAAAATCTAACCAGAATTTTAAAAGTAAATCTGATTCGGCAGTCGACCTTATTCGAACAGACTGAAAAAATATAGACCGCAACATCTCCAACAATACAAAACTATCACTAGTCAAGTCTCTGGTGTTCTCAATATTTCTCTATGGAGCGGAGACATGGACATTAAAATCAGCCGACCGCAAACGAATTGATTCTTTTGCGATGTGGTGTTGGAGGAAAATGCTACGCATACCGTGGACGGCGCACAGAACAAACAAATCGGTGCTCAAGGAACTCAAAATCGAGAATAAACCGAGACTGTCCAACGTCTGCCTTCGGAGGATTTTTGAGTTCTTTGGCCACATAGCGCGTAAGACCGGAGATAATCTCCAAAAACTGATCGTCACTGGGAAAGTAGAGGGCAAAAGACCGACAGGGAGAAGCCCCATGCGCTGGTCCGACCAAATCCGCACCACACTCAACATCAAAGTGTCAGAAGCTGTGCGCATCGCTGAAAGCCGGAACAGATGGCGCAGTATCTTAAGAGAGAAAGTGATACCATGACGTGGTCACGACCCCCAGCATTGGGGAAACGACGCAAGGAGGAGGATAAAATATAACGATAAGTTAAAAATCAAGTTTTAGTAAAATTGACTTCAGGATATATAGTTACTCCTTAACAATGTTTGTTTGTAAAAGTATTTTATGTTCTATTCCAGAATCTAATGTACCTACATACCAAATTTCATCAAATCTATTTAGTCGTGATAGAGTTAAGTAGTAACATACACAAACACAAACACATACACATGCGCACACAGACGTTTTTATAATATTAGAAGGAAGTAGGATTGGATAGGATAGTAAAGAAAGAAAAAAAAAGAAAATACATTTATTCCGGACATCACACAACATTACACTAAATATATACAGTGAAATGTTGCGCGATGTCAGGAAATGGTTCCGACTCAGCATACGCTAAGGTATCTTAAAGAAAAAAGTCGGAACCCTTCCCATATATATCCAAACATAAAACACAACAAAATATATATATATATATATATATATATATATATATACTGTTATAAAGAAGAAATAATAACATGCTATGGCAACTCCACAAATGCCATCCAAACCAAAAAACAAGAAGTGAAGTGAAACGAAACTGTCACTTATCCTACATTATCTGTGCGAGTTTATCTGAGGTGCATAGTAATAGTGAGGTTTATAGTAGGATAGTAAGCGTAGATGTAGTCCCAGCATAACTGGCACCCCTCACGTTACCTTGAGGAAAATCCGCCAGTAGGTAAATAGGCCCCAGTACGACGTAGGACTGAATAATAGGCTCGCAGATAGGACAGCTTTCAGCGTTTCGGAGAATTTTGCCTATTCCACTTCGTAATGTGTTTTACTTGTCCGACAGAACTTTGACAATTTTGACTTCGTCCAATTGTGTTTAGTTAAAAAGGCTATTTTGACCTCTGTTTTAAATGGAATTTCTTTGAAAGTGGGTTTTTTGTGATGATGTTTGCATACGTTTCTAGGGATAATGCACAATAGCTATACATACCTACATAACGTTGTGGCTATTTCAGACATCCTTACTTCCTTACTAATATTATAAACGCGAAAGTTTGTATTAATGGATGTATGGATGTTTGTTACTCTTTCACGCTGCAAAGGCTAAACGGATTGGGATGAAATTTAGTGTGGCGATAGCTTATACCTTGGATTAACACATAGGCTACTTTTTATTCCGGGAAACGGCGGGTGAAACCGCAGGGAGCAGCTAGTAGATAATATTATATTGAAAGCCTCTGTGGTGTAGTGGTTGGGCAGGTTAGCTCAAATCTCATACTCTGAGGTTGTGGGTTCTCTCAATAAAGAATACACTCGTTAGAGAGATCACTTATAGTTGTACAATAATTTACATTTATAATCACAGATTAGATTAGATTAGATTAGATCTCTTTATTGTTCACCGCCAGAAAATATAACAACAAAAATAAAATAACAAACTTAAAAACTAAAGTGTTACAATGGGTGGTCTTATCGCTCAAAGTGATCTCTTCCAGACAACCTTAGGATGGAGAGGACTTAAAAAAACTGTAAGAGACGGAGGTGTCAACATAAATGACATAATTAAGAAATGCATGTACATATAGTACAAACTATAATAACATATACTACCTACTGACATTTACTACATTATACATCTATACTAAATATATAATAATGTATACCAATTGTAAAAATAATAATATAATATAAAAAATATATACCTATAATTTGTAATTCTGAATCTGTCAATGTAATTTATGATTTAAATTTTTGAATTTAATTTAAATTTTGAATTTAATTTATAACTTTAGTTGTTCATTTCAATTTGTAATTTTGACTTGTTATTTAAATTTAAATTTATAATTTTTGATTTCTAGTTTTAATGATTTATTTCAATTTGAAAATATGGATGTGTAGGTATTGTCCGAAATAAAGAATTTTTATTTTATTTATAAATATATATAAATACATAATGACAATTACATATATAATATTAATATCTAAAATTCATAAGCGGAATTATAAATAGATACATAAACGGTCAGCAGTTCACTACACATAAAGATAAAATTTCTTTAGACGCATATGCAATATCTAAAGATCTTTACATAGCCCGCGAACAGCGAACGCAAAAGTAAGGAGTATTCTGACATTTCTGACTAGGTTCCACGGCGCGATAAAGCCTCGCACAGCTCGCACTACATAAATAATTCATAAAAATCTTGACTTTCCTTCGTAAGAGTACACACACTTCCATCATTAATAACGAATTACCGCCACGCTGTTACAAACCGTAAGTTATTACAGCTAAGGGTTGAAATCGTGTGAAAGTTTGGAGCAAGATGAGCTAAATTTCTATGCACCTATGGGAGGTGCCGTGTGAATATATGACACACAAAACAAAGTCATAGTGTAGGCAGTAAGGAATCGTATCTTAGTAGTTTGATTCATATTGACAGCTTCGTTTACCTGGTGGTTGGACAAGTCAGCCTATACCACGGTGTTTCCGGGTACGATACCCTAAACGAGACAAAAGAAAAATATAAACATTAGCAAGTAATATTTTGCTAAGCATGCATTATTTTAACATTTTACATTTTTATTAAGTCACTTTCTTGTCTGTCTATCTGTCTGTCTGTCGTTCTGGGTGGAATTTTGCAACTAAAATTTCGAGCACTTCCCGATTAGCTATCCGGCTGAAATTTTCAGGGTAGCTTACAACTCGATGACAATGCCATCTAAATCCATAAAAACGTGGTTTTTAAATATATTTTTAATCTACTAGATTTAAAATATATCGGATATAACGGATACTTGTTTTTGTAATTGGTTTAGGTATGTAAGTGTAGTAAGACATTAATATTCAATTCAATTTTTTTCAATTCAATTTATTTAAGCAAAAAAAAATGCAATACAATATAATATCTTAATTGTAGTATTGTATAAAAATAGCTCGTACATAATTCTGACACATAAAATAAATATAAGATAATCACCAGCATTCGTACTAGGATAGACCTGTGTTACGATGCTAGTTAGTATTTTCCCTATTTAGACAATATAATTTACTTACATTAACAAAGATATTGTAACATCATACCATCACATCACTTCTACCAAAACATCTAACTACGAGGTAGGTACAAATAAAACATACTTAAGGTTAAACATTAAGCCACAATAATGGTACCTAACTGCAAGTTTGTGGTAATTTCAACATCGGTTTAACTGGAGATAATTTCTTAAAATACAAATAAAAGGAGGTAGCTAATAACATAGCACTGCATTGCGCTGATCACCCAGATACATCAGATATTAAGCCTCATATGCCCAGTCATTTAAATCACATTCCAATTTCTGAACAAATAAGTCACTAAAACATAATGAGAACTTCGTCACACCAAAAGCAACTTTATTACGATTCTTATAAAGTCTAAATCTTACCCTTATAATCTATAGTGGTTGACTTTACCTTCTGAACAGTAGGTAACTATGTCATAAAATAGATGCCCCACAGTGCGTAGATCATGAACCAGAAGTACAGATTTTCCTTTCACATTCAAGTTGAATGCCGACACTGCCAATTATTCTGTGAGATCATATTAGAAAGAGAGTATAATATATGTTAAAGTATTGCATAGAATTTATGATAGAAAAAATGTTAGGTGTTAGTAAATAACGGATATCTTTAGAAAATTATGATAAACAGCGAGGAGAGAGTGATCATCATCATCATCAGCCCATCACGTTCCCACTGCTGGGACATGGGTTTTCTCTCATAGAGAGAGTATGGGCCATAATCCACCATTCTGGCCCAGTGCGGGTTGATGGATGTCACATGTCCGTGAATTTGTAATTAATTCTTGGACATGCCGGTTTCTTCACGATGTTTTCCTTCACCGTTTTTAGAGTGAGTGTTAAATGCGCGCATAACTTAACACCTTAAGCGCCATGTGTATCTTTTTGTCACACAGTGTCTGGAACACTGTGTATTCAAAAGTATACACATCTTTCTACTCAGTAAACGCGCCGTGTATCCTTTAGGAACGCGTTTTTTATACATCTATTATACAATAAATTATTTTTCAAAAAAAACTAAACCGACTTCAAAACCACAAATGGCACTCAAAAGTAAAAAATAAATTAATATAATTATCATAAGCGCTACCCACTCATATATTTGAAGTCGGTGCCAGCCAAGTGTAATAGGTAGCAGATAAATACTATGTATATAGTAAGTACTACTTGTAGGTAGTAACTATCTACTACCTTATATTATTAAATACTATGTATATAGTAAGTACTACTTGTAGGTAGTATCTATCTACTACCTTTTAGACTTGGCTGGCACCGACTTCAAATATATGAGTGGGTAGCGCTTATGATAATTATATTAATTTATTTTTTACTTTTGAGTGCCATTTGTGGTTTTGAAGTCGGTTTAGTTTTTTTTGAAAAATAATTTATTTTACCCTTTTTAGTGAAAAACAAGTTTTAATTAAATTAATTCAAAAAGTTTTTAAAGACAAGCTTTTATGATCTAGAAGCCACATCATGACGAAGTTTAAAACGGGCTAACACAATTAAATGCATGTACAAAAAAATTTCATGTCTGTCCTATATCTCTGTTGAAGAGTTCCCTCGCCGGAAGTCAATCCTGGGTGTATCTGCCATGTCATGATGGAATTTAGAACAGGCTATTATGGTTAAATCCATTTACGAAATGTTGTGTCTGTACTATTCACCGTTGAGGAATTCCCTCACCGGAAGTCAACCCCGGGTGAAGCAGGTGAAGCAGTCGAATACAAACCTCCACCTTTAGAAAGTTGGTTACGAAAAAAACAAGAACCGACTTGAAGATTAAACTTATATTTTTTGTTTTTGCTATTTTTTTCAAAAACTACTGAATGAATTTCGGTAAAATTTATATGGGACCACCTTTGAAGTATTACCTTCCAATCAAAAAAAGAATCATCGAAATCAATGCATAATTGGCGGAGTAATCGCGTAACAAACACACAAAAAAAAAAAAAAAAAAAAAACATACTGTCGAATTGTAAACCTCCTCCTTTTTGAAGTCGGTTAAAAATGAAAGCCCTGGCCTGTCGCAATTTGTTTTTTTTTAAACGGTCACTTAGTATCTGGCGCTGAGGGTGTTAAGACAGTCAATGCTGTGGGGCCAGCAGAATTCGAACACGGGTGCGTCGGATCGAAAGTTGCACATGCTCCCACTGAGCCACACTCGCACGAGAGAGTGATAATATTAATTAAAATCACTATTTGGTAGGTCTCTCATATGCTAGAGGCCGTCTTGGCAGATAATGAATGAAGATGTGCCGCGGTAGCGGCCGGCGAAGCGCTAGAAAGTAATTTTCTCATATAAAGTTGACTTTGCTATATCAACGGAACCAGAGTAAGGGGACATCGAGACGTATTTTTAAATATTTTATCAAAGAACCACTGTCCCCGTTAACGGGGACACGGCTCACGGGGTCAACGGACCTACGCCATATATTTAATATATATTTTAATAGTATTGGATGCATTTAGATTATTTATTAATTAATAAGTGTGTAATATACACAATTGTGTAATTAGTTTATGTAAGTATATTACGAAATTGATTAGATTACTGTGTTCCTTATGACGTGCCCATTAAGATTCAATATTAAATTAAAAAACGTCAAAAGGTCAGTTACTACGTTTTAAGGCCTGCATGGCAGAATAGGAGTAGCCGGAGTGAGCCACTGTAACCCCGCTGTACAGGCTCAACAGAGACCTAGTGCGAGGGACAGAGTTCTTTAAGGCTAAACTATACTGTTCTGTTTTTAGTATAAGTAAATGTAAGTATCGGAAATGTGTTATGGAACAAATAAATAATTTATTATTATTATTAATTGAAAACCTCCGTCCAAGTATTTTACCGTTATTTCACTCCTTAAACGATTTTTTGGAAGACATCGTTTTTAGCGATAACACCGCCAGTTGTTACACTTCTGTAAAGTTGCTTTTATTGATAGTTCATTAATTATCTGTGTGTTCAGTACAGAGTTATTTCATTTCATTACGTTTGGTTTTTTTTCATAATACAGACTGACAAGTCAAACAATATTTGGCATAACAAAGGTCAGTGGCCGCTTTACTGCCGGTGCCTGGATTTATTGTTTACTTCTGTTTTGATGTGGGTGTATAAATTACTTGTTTGTTCGGATGTGAGAAATTTAGTGGCATTTTTAGGGTTACACTTCTAAATAATGCAGACAGTCTGTCTGTCATATGTACCTAATAAATTGAACTAAACCGGCCAAGTGCGAGTCGGACTCGCGCACGAAGGGTTCCGTACCATTATCTATAAACACGGCAGAAAATCATGTCTGTTGTATGGGAGCCCCACTTAAATATTTTTTTATTCAGTTTTAGTATTTGTTGTTACAGCGGCTACAGAAATACATCATCTGTAAAAATTTCAACTGTCTAACTGTCACGGTTCATGAGATACAGCCTCGTGACAGACGGACAGACAGACAGACGGACGGACACCAGAGTCTTAGTAATAGAGTCCCATTTTACCCTATTTATTTAATAGTTTGCACAAAAATGGTACAAGGAATGACTTAATGCTATTAAGAATTATCTTCCAGTCTTCCAGTTCGTGAAAGAAATATAGTGGGTGTGCAGCTACGTTTTGAGCAAAAGTACGTTGAGAGATACTAAATAAATGACATCAAATTAATATGATAAATTGTATAACAATAGAAAAATATATACAACATCACAATAAATATATTTATATAATATAACAATATACATATACATTTATACATTTTTTTTTTTGTAGGGTATTATTATTTTAAATGTACAAGTAAAGTTTTTTTTTTTTTGTTGATGAGTACAGTCAATTTTTCATTATTCCTATAGCAACACGGGTATCAGCTGAAAATCAGCGCCGAGTTGTGTAAAACTCTTGGCATTTTATGCTGAGCTGAGCCCATTCGGCACATATGTTTATTATTTAAGTTTTTATTTTTTGTATTATTTGTTTGTCGTGTGCCGAATAAATGGTTTTTCTTTCTTTTCTTTCTTTGTTTCTTTCATATATATAATTACTAGCTACCCACCCCGGCTTCGCACGGTTATTATACATATAAACCTTCCTCTTCAATCACTCTATCTATTAAAAAAAAACCACATCAAAATCCGTTGCGTAGTTTTAAAGATTTAAGCATACATAGGGATACAGAGAAAGCGACTTTGTTTTATACTATGTAGTGATAAAGTTATAGGATCACATGTAGGCTTATAGGTTAGAAAAGGCGGAGTGAACTTAACAAAACAGCAGTATTGAAGATAATGTTAGTCATTAGGGTAAACTTGCTTAATAAAATGTTCATGGACGAGACGCTTAAGAATGTCTTTACTACTACTTTTTTGGATATTATCTGGTAACGCATTCTACAGCCTTACTGCCACGACAGCAAAATAATTATCCATGAAACAAGTTGAGTGGCGAGATGTAAATTATATGGATAAGGAACCCTAAAAACTGTATGAGCTATTGCCTACGACAATACAATACTACTACTGCTGCGAAATTACTGGGCTTACGAGATAATATCTGATGTCTCAGGGTGATGAGCGCAATGCAGTGCTACGCAGTGCTTTTTGTTGTTTTAAAAATTTTGAGTGGCACTGCAATTGTTATGGGCAGGCGTGGTTACCATCGGGTGAACGACTTGCTAGTGTAATTACTCAAATCCATTAAAAAATTTAATCATTAAAATGAATTTAGTTTAAAATCATTTTTTTATGGAACCTTCTGACTTGTTCTCCGTCTATAAGCTGCATTCTCTAAAGATAGTGTAACCCTTACGTACTCCGACGAGAGGAACAAAGTTTTCAATTCACTTCGCGCGTCTGTGAATTTCAAGTTCCAGAAGTTTTGAGGAGTTTGAATACTGTATTTGTATGATCGACCATTTTGTTCAAGGGTTGAAGAATTTAAATTTTTATAATAAAGCATTACTGTGTTCCGGTTTGAAGGGCATTGTAGCCAGCGAAATTACTGGGCATTATGAGACTCAACAGCTAATTGTCTCAGGGTGACGAGCGCAGTGCAGTGCCGTGCAGGATTTTGCAAAACAGAATTCTGGGTGGTGCTGTTATTGTTATGGGCTGGCGTGTTGCTTACCATCAGGCACACGACCAGCTCGTCTCGTCATTCAGTTACATAAAAAAAAAAAAAAAAGATCTGAATTCTTTTGAGATTAATCAGTAACTTTGGACGAGATGTTACAGACTCTATGCCCTTTTTCCAAGCTTGTTTTTGTTCAGCAACTATATTTGTGGTTATCTAATCAAATTACAAATTACATAACTATTTATTGCATACCAGTTGCAAAACAATAAAAATAATAGAAGCATAAAATTATTTACAATGGTAGTACAACGGGCGGTCTTATCGCTTAAAACAATCTCTTCCAGACAACCTTTCGATGGACAGTATCGAAAGAAGGAGTAGATGGCGGTGTGCAATTAAATAACAATAATAAATACCTGCATAGTTAAACATATATTCCAATACATACATACTAATACATATATAAACTAATATACATCAATATACGAATACATACCATATATATTTACATAATTACATAAAGATAATAAGTAGCAGCGGGTTAGGGGTAGGATAAATAGTGAACTTTTACCATATATTTAAAAATAGTCAAGGACTTGGCACGTCTGATGTCAATTGGTAGAATATTCCATAGACGGATAGCTTGTACTGTGTATTAAATACAATTTAATACAAAAAATATAAATTATTGTGAATGTGAAAATTAGATGGGTGCATAAAGGACAAAAAAAGAAGGCATAATACGTGGAGAAAGCCTTCATGAGGAGTGTTTTTGTTCGTTATTATATATTATTTATTATATAGGACTATTAATATTATTGATTACTAACTGCGCCCCGCGGTTTCAACCGCGGTTTCTCGGAATAAAAAGTAGTCTTTGTGCTAATCTAGGACCGATATACCAAATTTCATCAAAATCTATTCAGCAGTAATTGCGTGGGAGTAACAAACATACATACATACATTCTTACAAACTTTCACGCTTATAATATTACGTAGTAGGAGGTAGAAGTCGCTTTTGAGGTAGCTATTATTCAAACATTTGTATCAGAGTTAAACTTATTCAAATTTGTACTACAGACAGATAATAAATCATTAGAGGTCAACTATTATTACTATTGAAATTTATGGTCAAATTATATCCGTCTATCTATTCTATCCTATTTATTCTATCATATCTATTCTATCCCACCTATTGTATCTTATCTATTCTATCCTATCTATTCTATCCTATCTATTCTAACCTATCTATTCTATCCTATCTATTCTATCCTATCTATTCTATCCTATCTATTCTATCCTATCTATTCTATCCTATCTATTCTATCCTATTTATTCTATCCCATCTATTCTATCCTATCTATTCTATCCTATCTATTCTATCCTATCTATTCTATCCTATCTATTCTATCCTATCTATTCTATCCTATCTATTCTATCCTATCTATTATATCCTATCTATTCTATCCTATCTATTCTATCCTATCTATTCTATCCTATCTATTCTAACCTATCTATTCTATCATGTGTATTTTATCTTATCTATTCTACCCTGTCTATTCTACCCTATCTACTCTATCCTATCTTTTCCATCATACCTATTCTATTCTATCCTATCTATTCTTGTATATAATAACCCATAATCCTATAAGTAATATATATTTTCAGTGCGTAGCACCGTAGCGCTCATTTGCGCTCATACAAGAAGCAAACACTTATTTTCATACACATGCCTCAAGATCATCATTCGTCTCTCTCGTACGGAAATAGAAGTATGTAAATGTCTTGATAAATAGCCGTCGTGTCAAAAGGCACGCAACGGAAGGAAAATCGAAAGCAAAAGTGAGCTTTTTTTGGTGAAAATCAACGATATATTAGGTGATTTATTTAACACCGTTAAAGGAGTTCTTTGCCTATAAATCCTTAAATGTGATTGAAAAACGTTGTAAAATACAGGCTTTGTATACTCATACTAGCTGCGCTCCGCTGTTTCACCCGGGTGGACAATTTTACAGGACATCTAGCGCTTAAGTATATCTTTATTTCACATTGTTCGGTGCTATATTTTAAAAGATTAAAGTTTCTTGGTGCTATCAAATAAAACTAAATATTACTACGTAAAGAAGCGACACTCACCCGTCCCCCCCGCTAATTTGTCGTCACCCGCAACAAACCGATGAAAAAATGGGCAATGCCGTGCTTGCGTCACTCGGTTGTCACCTCTCTCCTCGCTCGCTACGAATGACTAATGAGTGAGATTCAAATGTTTATTTTATATGTGCGATCAATTGATGTTATTTGAGGTTTTTGTGACCTTTTTGGATGACGACGACGACCTGCTTTACAGAGGTAGAGCAGGCCGGCTGATTATTTGACTTTGACATATAGACGAAACATATTGAGAAAAAGACGTAGAACGGCTGAAGACGGTGGAGCTGACCCGGCTGAACTGAGACCTGAGTGACGGAGGTCTGCCTATCTCTTTTAAAATGGTTCGTTATTGTTCTATCGTTATTGTTGTATGGATGCAAAGAAATCACTTACACAAAAAAGATTTTTTGGTTTTTTGCGTCTCCCAGCCAAGCGATAGTGGGTGTGAAAGAGAAACACTTAGGTTGCTTACGTATAGCGTTGTCCTTGTCGCGCTCGATTCGTATTAGCTCATCCCTACAATAATTACGCACACACACAAAACATGTGCGGACAGGCCGGTGCGCCAGTAGTAGTACTAGACAGTTAGCTCGGCGAATTTGTATGGAGTGTCGGGGGTCTGGTGCTATCTTCTCTAGCGGGCGTATTTCCGAAGCACTGGTAGAGTCAGTTTTCGTATTTGTTTTCAGGACCTGGACTTGAATTTAAGTTTAATTTGGGTATGGGAAAGGAAAGGCCGACATGCTTATCATTTTTTTCAGTCACTATATTTTGAGGTACAATTTTTAACGTACTTCAATTGATTTATATTTTGTGTATATGACGTTCAAAAGTGCGTTTTTGTGCCTATTTAATAAATATCTTTTGACTTTTATCCCCAGGGATTTCGTAAAATCCTTGATATCCTCATTTCCCTGCGACAGGTATATGTTAAATCACTAGATGTTGTTAAGGGAAATGATGAAATCGTGTTGTTATTTTAACGTCCTCCGTGATTTGGTCAAATCACTTACGGAATTGATCAAATCTCTGTCTTTATTATATCCCTGCGACATACAAATACAAAATGCTTTATTGTACACCAAACAAAAATAATCAGTAGGTACATGAAAACAACTTATAAACTAAAGTACAATGGGCGAACTTATCGCTAAAAGCGATCTCTTCCAGTCAACTTTTCGATGGAGTTAAATAACGGAGTGAGAGAGGTCGGCGGTGTAAATAGAACAATAATTAAATATGTTATCTTATCCTATATAAAATACAAGTGCAAATAATATCATATCTATACCTAGAATATATACTATAACAGATAATATAGATAAAATAAATATTAAAGATGATACAAAAACATAAATTACAATATCGATATATATACATAAATACTGAGTTTGAATTCATAAGGTTCGCAAGCGACGCAACTCGGCGCAGCGTCAATGGTTTATTGTGTCGTATCAGCCTACAGAACAGGGGCGTGGTTTGAGCGTCGTGGGAAGCTGTAGCGACTAGATTAACTACTTAATTCTTACTTTTACTGAGTGGTGGGTCTAGCAAGTCGTTCGTCTGATGGTAGCGCCACGTTGGCTGATAACAATTGCAGTGCCATCCAGAACTTTTAATACCATATAAAGCACTGTGTAGCACTGCATTCCGCTCATTACCCCGAGACATCAGGTATATCTTATTTCTTTATTCTTTATTTCTTAACTATTATAAAACTGTAAATTCGAATTTTATTTACCTTTATAAAACAAAACTAGTGAACGGATTGTAATTCAGTTCCTAGGGTTTGATAGCATAAGTACCAACTTTTTTGGTTTTGTTTATTTTGTTAGTTTTATGATTATGAGGTTGTCAAATAAATGCTTTATTTTGTCAAATAAATGCTTTTTTTTTTTAATTTTTTTTTTTTCTTTCAACTTATGTTATAGGTACGTTACATAAAAATCGGTTGGGCTACAAAGATATAGCTTGACCTCTTCCTAATCTATCCCAATCCCAATCATTATTTAAATGATGCATTTAATGAAAATAATAATTAACTATGATATTTGCTCACCTTGTCAATAAACACTATTGAAAGGTGGTAAAAAGTAAATCTCCCCACCTTATCCGCACCCCACGGCCGCTGCGAGCGGCAAGTGCCAACGTGTCCCAAATACTAACAGAATGCTCTTTTGTTCTTTTGAAATTGACTCAATCCAGTTTAATGTTGCAACTACAGTGCAACGGTTATGAGGTTTAGGTTTAAAGAAGTTTATTCTTAATAAGACAAATGTCACTTACTTGAGAACAACACCAAGCTTAAATACAAAATAATACATTCGTCATTCCGTCCGATCGGTAAGGAAAAACGCAGGTAGGTAGGCACTCATCTAATGCATTATTTATTACTTTAGATGAGACTGTTTATGCAGCAAGTACGTGTGATTGGACATCCTACATACTTATACGCCCAACGATCGCATACATACGAGGGAGGGCTGAAAAGTTCTGAGCCTAAGGTACTTGCAGTTATACTAATAATTCTCGCTACTACTCGAGTTATTGAGCTGTCAACATCACCATGTCTGAGTCATCGCTGCATTTGATGAAATTGAAGCATCATGCCGTGACGGGATTCCTTGTAAAAAGGGAAAATCGTCCAAAGACATTTTTGAAGAAATGTCTACAGTATACGGGGAATCTGGACCATCGTCTGCGACAGTAAAACGTTGGTCACGAAATGAAACAATTTTCAGCAGGGCCGAGAGTCGCTCGAAGACGACGCCCGCTCTGGACGCCCAAACACCGCCATCACGGACGAAAACATCGCCAAAGTAAAAAAAAATGTATTGGAAGATCGTTGAATAAAAATATGGCAAATATCAGAAGAGTTAAGCATTAGCAAGGAACGCATTGGAAATATTTTGCACAACCATTTGCGCATGAATAAAATTAGCGCGCGTTGGGTGCCCAAAATGCTCACACCGCTCGACAAACAGCGTCGAGTTGTGACTTCATTGGAGTTTTTAGACCTGTACAAGGACAACTTGGATGAAATTTGTACCCGTATCGTTACTGTAGATGAATTTGGATTTAAAAATATGATTTAGAATCAAAACAAGAGTCAATGCAGTGGATAGAAACAGGGGAAAAGCCGCCGAAGAAGTTTAAGGTGGAAAAGTCGACTTCAAAAAACATGGGCACCATTATCTGGGATTTGGAAGGAGTAGTATTGATTGACTACCTTCCGAAAAAACTACGATGAATGCCGAGTACTATGCTGCACTTTTGAAGTGCGCATAGTGATTTTAGAAAAAAGGAAGAGTAAAATCTGTAAGGGAATCCTGTTTTTGCAAGACAATGCGCTAGTGCACACGGTGCGCATTGCGAAGCAGGCACTGCGGGAAACTGGCTTCGATGAAATAAACCATCCACCCTACAGTGCAGACCTGGCTCCCAGTGACTACTTCCTTTTTAAAAATTTGAAGAAAGACCTTCAAGACGAAGGTTTGAGGACGATAGACACATGAAAGCAGCCGTAGAAGAGCATTTCGAGGGCAAAGACGCGACATATTTTTTTAGCGGAATACAGGCCCTTTACAAACTATGTGAGAAATGCGTTGAAGTAGAGGGAGACTATATTGAAAAATAAATTTTATTCAGATTTTTGTCTCATCTTTTAATACCCTAGGCTCAGAACTTTTCAGCCTTCCCTCGTAGGTCCTGACCACGACTAGGATTCCCTGTTCAAACCTTTTCTGGCAACACTGTGCACGGCAGCTATCTACACACACGGACGCATTATAATTAATACATTGTTCTTTGTTGATGGGCCCTTATATTTGTGTGTGCAGTTTTGTGAGAATAAATATTTTTTTTCTTTCTTTCTTTCTTTTTGTTTTTATTTAATAACTAGCTACACTCATGTATATTAGTCGAAACACCGTACCACTCGAGCGCTGGTCGAGTGTGAATGAAATAATTCATATGGTACCACCACCTTGTAGCTATACTTAACGCAAAGAATTTTCTAAATCAGTAATTTATTAATGAGTTCAGAGAGACTCTTTGAAGACGAGCGTCTATACCGCTCGAACACCGGTCAAGGGTCTCGACTAATACCCGTGAGTGTAGCCGGTTATTAAATCAAATAATAACATTATTATTATTCACATTCTTATTATTATTTATAATTATTATCATTATTATTATTTACGTTTAAAATATTACTTCAAATTGCTGAAACTAGCAAACTAACGAATTATATCTGCACTCGAGTTGAAAATCCAAAACAAAGACGTTCCTCAAGATAGGAGGAGCTTTTACTAAAATCTAGCGCTGTACTAATACAAACTTTGTACTTCTGCAAGTGTATTATTCATCTTTTGTCTCGTTTACATCTGTGCCAGCTAAAGTGCGAGTTGGAAAACTTTAATACAGTCGAATTCTTTTGAACAACGGTCGCTTTTTAACCCTCAAAGCAAAAAGAAGGGATGTTATAAGTTTGACCACTATGTGTGTCTGTCTGTGGCACCGTAGCTCTAAGCTAGTGAACCGATTTGGATGCAGTTTTTTTTTATTGAATGCAGGTTTTCCAGCGGTGGTTCTTAAACATGTTTTATCACAATTGATTCAGCCGTTTTTTTCTATTGCATTTAAAGATTGAAGCTTTACACTTATTAGAAATAAGAATAAATATCATTGTCAGCGGAATTAACTTCGTAAGGCAAGATTGAAAAATTTGAAGATATTTTAGTGCTTGAGCAGTGGCTCGATAGCCAATTTGGTAAGGTTGTTACTTATAGTTTAAATCATACATAAAGTGATACACAGCATAGCTTAAATTGTACTTAAAGTGATGAAGTGATTTGCAATTATATTATATTTTATTGCTATGATAAAATTATTAGATACCTTTTCACCCTTATCATCGTAACTTTTTCAAAGAGAGTATAAAAACACATTCTCTTATAAAAAAGTGAATAATAATAATGAGAACCACATACTCAATTATCAAAAGGGCCCAGCGTAATTTAGCTGGTACTCGTAACATTTCTTTTTAATTCAGTGCAATTTTGAGTAGATTCTTGCAAATAACTCCTACCTATGTACTTCATACTGTCTACTCGAAGACTTCGTACCAATGCCTGTATAGTAAGCAACTGTTAACTTGATCAGTAGCAATCTGTTCGAATAGATTCATCATCGTCATCATCAGCATATTTCATATCAGTCCACCGCTGGGTATAGGCTTCTCCCATAGCACGCCACTGAGCCCGGTCTTTGGATTTTCTACTCCAGTCACCCAGCAACCCTGCGTATATCGTCGCTCCATCTAGTCGCAGGGCGTCCTACACTAGGTTTGCCGATTCCCGGTCTCCACTCTAGAACACGTTTACTCCAGCGGTTATCGGTACTGCGGCAAATATGACCAGCTTACTGCCACTTCAGCTTGCTAATCCACTGAGCTATGTCGGTAACTTTAGTTGTCTTGCGAATAACTTCGTTCCAGTTTCGATCCCTAGGAGTAATACCGAGCATAGCTCTTTCCATAGCTGTAGCGAGTAGATTTTTGTTTATAACTTTTCATAAGAGTGCCTATAGCAAGCAACTGTCAACTAGCAACTACTGTCAACTAGTTGTCGGTTCTCTTTGTGTGTTCTGCTGCCTTTATAATGGGGAATGTTCTGAAGAGCTTTCTGACCTGCTTTCGCCTTCCTAATTTTTACACCGCACATCTCGCCATCGTCAAAAAGCTCACTCCCACATCTTACAAAACTGAACTTCCCACACCACTCGCTTCACTCGCACATTCCTTTCTTGCACTTGTAAGATGTGGAATGACCTTTCTTCGTTGGTATTTCCTTTGAGCTACAACATGGAGTCCTTTAAAAGGGGAATTAATAGAGTCCTGAAGGGTCGGCAACGCATCAGCAATACCTCTGGTGCTGCAGATGTCTATAGGCGACGGTAACCGCTTACCATCAGGTGGACCGTCTGCTTGTTTGCCGACATATTAATTAAATAAAAAAAAGCTGGCAGGTCAGTAGCTCGTACAGCTTAAACCAGGCATAAGAAACTTGAGAATACTCACAGCTCTGTAAAGCATATTATCATCAGGCGACAGCGTAATTTTATGACGTAAGTTCAACATGGAATGAGTTCGTAAACAGAACTAAACGTGGTAGCACTTTGTGAATTATGATTCTAACAGCCTGTTGCAAAATGAAAGAGGCTTGTTTATTGGCAACTATGGCACGAATGTGTCGTTTTACATTTGCATCGAAGCACTTTGAGACGATCGTAAAAATAGCTTTTAGGTTTTACGTGTGTTTATTTAACTTGCAATGTTTATTATTTGTTAGTTTGGGTCAAATCTTGCAAGGTGAATCAGAACCACTTCTTCTTATTCTACGGAGTTGAAATTTTGCATACTTCACAAAGTCTCATAACAATACAATATTATGGTGACAGCCAGCTGATCCGATGATGGAGATGGAAGGTGGGCAAAGGAACTTTTTGACGGATAATTGTAAACTACTAGTATACTACATAAAAATAGCTTCTATATCCGCGGCAGTCCCCCACAGCAAAATGCCATATGACATTAAGCTGTGGAAGTATGCAAAGTAAACTAACCGAGCCGTAGCTATATCCGTTAATTGCCTAATTTTACTAACCGCGTATGCAGCAGAACTAAGTTTTTTAACTAAGTTTTTTTAATATGTTTAATTAACATGCGCAGTTTGATACTGTGACGCAAGGCAACTTCATCTCTCGTGTGAATGTGTTAGCAACCCTGGCATCGGATTATAGACTACCCGAAAGCCTCCAAAATATCCTTACGATGGTTGTCCTTACTTAAAACTGGTACCGACACACTGGTAGCGACAACGTGCCCTCTGAAGTGCGGTAGCGCTCAGGAGTAAACAGACACCCGTTCAAGTAGTGACCGCAGCGAAAGTTGTTACCTAGCTGAACTGGGCCCTAATTCACTATGACAGCTTGGCGATTCCTTGCTTCAAGGAAACGTCGATTTCTTCATTAATAAACGACATCTGCGAAATTTGTATTCGTATGTCGTTTATTAATGAAGGAATTGACGTGATTTAGATGCAAGGCATCGACATGATTTCGCCAAGTTGTCATAGTGAATTGGAGCCCAGTTATGAACAGCTAGCTGGGCTACGCTATAAGATTTACAAACTATACAGTTTTAAAACGTTGATGCGAAATTGTGTGCGTTTTTTGTTTTCTGTGCGTGGTACCCTTCCGCACCGCGCAGTTACCTCAGGAGCCACATAAATTAAACGACTTCAAAGAAAGAGATAAAAGATTGGCATACTGCAGTGCAGAGGTCCGGACGGAAAGGGATAATAATAACTAGCATTAATTATTATTGTGAAATTGCTACTTCCGCAGCCTAACAAAACAACCAAAATTAGACCGTTTACTGCAGTCATAGGGTGCTTATTAATAATGAATTGTAAACACATTACGTACAGATTTCTCTGATAATCTTTAGCTGTGGCTAACGAGCAACTCCATTAACGCTTTGAGCTATGGTTTAAGTAAAACACGACTTTTGATTGAGAACCGAGCAGTGCGTATTATTATAAGGAATTTAATCTTGTGAAACTCACGCTTTACGAAGTAAAGTTTGAAAAAAATACCTTCTTTTTAAATGACTTTAAAAAAAGAGGAGGTTCTCTGTTCGATTGTATTTTTTATATGTGTTACCTCAGAACTCCGTCATTTATGAACAGATTTGGAAAATTCCTTTTGCGTTAGGTTCAGTATAGCTTCGAAGTGGTCCTTTATAAATTTCATCGATATTTGACCTTGGACTTTGAAGATACATTGAAGTCAATTTCTTTTTTGATAAAATGTGTACTTGTTTTTAAGGAACTGAGTGATGAGACAATGCATTGCTACGCAGGCCTTTTTATGGTGTTAAAAGCTCTGGATGGCAATGTAATGATTAAGGGCACGTGTGGCGTTTACCATCAGGTGAACGACTTATTCGTTTCATCACTTCAGTTACGTAAAATAAAATAATTCCTCAGCGCGCGACTTGAGTTTGAAATGCTAAGACGATGGACAATAGATATCTTTCAAGCCTTTAGAATTTGTTATCAAGAATCTCAAGGATTTCTCTAGGCCCTATAGGTTATTTGAAATAAGATCTAAAATTGAAGCTTAGATAATTTCTAATAAATCGTCTACAATCTTGTCGGTTGGAATTCCTACCTTAAACTTTATATTCGCTTAATTTTGGTGTTTTTATTCAGTCGTTGATTTATGAAACACTAGCAGCGCCCCGCGGCTCAACTTTATTAATGATTGATCCTCATTCTCTGAGACATAAAATAAATAAAATCAATAGATATGCTCAATTTACTTTGTGACGCTTCGCCGGCAGCTGCCGCGGCACGCTCGCTTCGCTCGCTCGGCTCGCGCGGTATGTGGTCACTGCTCTAATATAACCAATCCTAGTCTTTGTGACTGTTTGTGTTCTCGAAGCATTTTCTGTCGAACTAATACAGAGAGGATCAAATATTATTTTTATTAGACCAATTAGAATTTAGAGTGTGAAATAATATTTTTGAGAATCAAATACTATTTTGGAGGATCAAATCATATTTTAGAGGATCAAATAATATTTTAGAGGATAAAATAATATTTCAGAGGATCAAATAATATTGTCCATATTTATTTCGACACATTTTCAAAAATCATGAATCACAAAAAAGAATTGCATAGTTTTTACACACGAGCTGCAAACTTAAATCGCTCGTTTCCTATACCCTGCAGCTAATGCAGCTCGGTATCGGTCGAAGAGCACTCCTAACGAGTTTTATGAACGCACCACGATTAGAGCAATTATCCGGAAGGAGTTATGGCTCCACGAGAATCGACTTTAAAAGATATCGCAAACTGTCAACTCGATTCCTATTCGATTTCACACGATTTTTCGAATTAATTACTGGGCATATGAAACTTTGCTTTGCCTATATAGGCAAAACATATCGTACTCACACTATTCTAAGATCTGCATGCTCTGTATCTCACATGTTTTACAAATAAATTTTATTTATCTTTATCTTAATATCTGATATCTGGGGTCTCTGATAGTTGAAAACAGCCGTACAAACTGCAATAAACTTTTTCAACCTAGTAATAATTCAACAACATTGTAATTGGTATTCATAGTTAGAGAAATTTAAACTCGTGCACCTCAACTTTTCCATACAGGAACTAAAAGAGGAACTAAAATTATTATTCATTAAACTGTGGTTAAAATATTCTAGACAGCGAGCAAATAAATCGGGCGAAACAAAAAGCGTTTACGTAGAACAACAAAACAATGCTTTAAAGTTGAATAAAATATAACCTGGCAACACCAACTAGTTTATTTATGTAACAATGCGAGCAGAAACAATTGGCTATAATTTGCAGGAACCAAAATAAATTATATATCTTGCTACGATCTCGAGACTTCCGCCGTAGCCGCATCGCTATGTAACCGCTACGCCGTTGTGATTCTACGCCTTAGCATCTACGGCGTAGCTTCGTAGCAACTCTACGGCGTTTTGTAGATAGCAGCTACGAGATCAGTTATTCTTACCTCATTGTTTAGGAGGGAAATTGTAATTAACTATTCACCGACAAGGAACAAAGAGATTATTTTGGAATTCCTTTAAGAAGACACGCTAAAATCGTAAGACACCCTAGAAGCTTGTCGAAGTAGGAATGTGGAAATGTTCATTACTTTGTAAATTTGCAAATAGTTAGCCTCTATGGCGTTGTGGTTGGGCAGGTTGGCTCAATCTCATTAACCACTGAGGTTGGGGGTACAATTCCCGTGACGGGACAAATGTTTGTGAACAGATAAAAGCGCAAGCATTTGTTACGTGTCTGGGTGTTGTGGGACCATGGTCCTCAAGCTCCTGGATCCCTAGGTACAGGGTCATATAGGGTCATCATTGACATATTTATTGTTTATTCATTACTTTGCAAACATCGTCTATATTATTACCCTTTTTCTCAGTTAAAACGTAGCCAGATTTTGTGAACACTTATGAATAACAAACCACGCCTGATCTTTCATCTTTTCTTTCCATATCAAAATTCAAATTCCGGTCTGACAAATAAAGTCAACAGTCGGAAATCACATTATGATGTCGGTCTATTATCGAATTGGGCTTGTTTTTAATTAATGAAATGATTTTTCTTTTATAACTGATCAGGCAAGCTGGTCATTCGCCTAATGATACAACTCGTCCCCACCCCACACGTCTAACAGAGCAATAGCTGAAAATCAGTATTTGCTCTTTGAGCAATGTTATTCGCTGAGCTATGGCCCATTTGTCATAACTGCAATACACACGTACTTGTAGTTTAAGTGTCTTACAATTTGCTGTTTATTGTACATGTGTGTTGTGTTGACAAATAAACGTTTTGTCTATCTATCTACGCACTACTGCTTGTCGGCAGAATAACTGGCAAAGCTGTGGTATACATCCGGTATCCAGATGGCCTCAATAACACATAAAAGTACAGGTAAAATGTATATTTTAATTTAATAAATATTTATTTTAGATACTATACGCCTGGTTTCAACACGTGAGTGTTATCGAATCGAAAGCAAACTCGACGGTTGAAGCAGTAGGGTCGTTTCCAAGCAAATAAAACTAATCGAACTGTTATTGTCGAGGTCATTAAACTAGGCTAAGTAAATTACTGCAACTAAGCAGTAACCCCTCGTCGCCGCGTATTGCACCCGAGGTTACATATAAGAATTTTATACATATTTTAGACACAGTTGATTAAAATTGTTGTACCTACGTAGTCTCAGCAATAAACATCAGCAGTTCAAAAAAGTGCTTTAATTTAAAAGGACTGACGGACTGCCATCCTAACTGAACGTACGTTTCCGCATTTTTGGCATTTTTAGTTCATATCAAGATTCAAGATTCATTTATTTTCATAAAATACAGGTGCCAAGGAGATGTTTAATACAATCAGATTCAGAAACTTTGCTGTTTTGCCAATCTAGGCGTGCAAATATTAGAACTATTAAAATATTAAATATATAATATATAATATAATTAAACACACATTATCTAATTAAATTAATAAAATTGAAGAGTATTTGTCAGAAGATTAATAAATAACTAAATTAGTATTATTCATATTATTTCATTTTACAATGTCAAATTTAATAAATATATGTAAATTAAATTAAATCAAAAACTCTATGCTCTCAGTATTGTATTCAGAAGAAGCCTAGTCCAAAAGTCATTCGTACAAAAATACCTTTTTACTTTAAAGCGTTCCCAATTCCACATTTCCCTATGGAACCTTACTGGACTGGAGCAACCCGTTCAGTTGGGAAACAAAAGAAACGCGGACCATAGAGTTGCGGTAGTTACCGAACGATTCACAGCTTTACATTCGGTAAGTAGAGATGTGGAACGTATCCGGCTGATACTGATTTTCCGAATTATTCGGCCATTCGACTCGCGTGGATTCCAAGAGCCAACTAAATGTATGACAAAACATTTTTTTTATGATGAAATGGGCTTACGTTTGACAACAGCTAACCTAATGGTAAGCGTAATTGCGGTCTAAGGTGGAGCATCAACTGATGCAGGTCCTGTCCACACTTCCCGAAATGAAGCCTGTAAAAAATCGATAGGCTAGCCACTTATCTTCTATGTTCAAGGCTTCTTACCATCAAGAGCCTCATCAACAATTAATTTAAGGACGCGTCTCGTAACTAGTGTCTGTAGGTATTTACTGCGTAGGTTAAATATTCTAAGTACTTTTTATAAAATAAAGGTTGGTAAATATCACATGTCCTTGAGTATAAAAATTCAAGGACATGTGATATTTACCAACCTGCACTGGGCCATTGTGGTGGATTATGGCTCATAATCTCTATATGAGAGAAGGTCTATGTCTCAACAGTGTGAACGTAATAAGCTGATAATAATAATTAGTGTTTATAAATTAAACACTAAAATTGTTATGAATTGTATTCCAGGGTAGGGCAAAGGTGTCTCCATTAACTTGCTTAGATAAGAACTTTGACCACATGTTCTTCATAAATTTAAAAGGTATGTAAATCAATTAGCACTTATTTTAGCGTTTCTTGTAGTTTATGTGTACTCACTTTGTCACGTGTATGTAGGTTCCCTACCTCCTAACTACCCTGTGTATTTGGGAGTTTAAGTGAGAAGGCAGAGTTCGTGCAACAAATTTATTAATGGCGGTAAGCTCGGCCAGAGGGGTCACAAGTGTGGGTTTCGAGCGACATACATTAGGTACGCTGATTCTATTTTCCCTCACTGGTCCAGTACTATCCTGAAGGCGGCCGCAGATGTAGGTGGGCGCTCGTCGTGAAGACCAGGATCAGGGTTGCAGCTTCTGCTTGCTGTACAGTCCAGTCGGAAGCGAAGCAGGATGGTGATGGTGGGTTCGGTTATATAACCCAAATGTTTGAGTCCAATCTTTGAACCCTGGAACGTGCCATTAAAAAAAGCGTTAAGGCCTGTCCCAGTACTTCTGTGAGCGCACACGGCAACCGCAGATGAAAAGCACTAGGAAAGTAGTGGTGTTGCCGTGGATGTTCACAATCAGAAACGGAGATTACAATAATGATTGTGAGATAAAAACAAAAGGAAATACTACATTAAATTATTTTGTCAAAATGCGAGGGTGGAAATAAAATGAAGTGAAAAGAAATGAAGAGAGTGAATAAGCCACTTGCATAGAAAACCATTATCTACTGTAGCAATAATATGTAAATGATGGATTTAAATGGTTACTACGAAATGGTTATTACTTTTTTAAAGAATTGCTAAAAAAATCCCAAGCAAAGAAAAGAAACTACGTTAAGTCACACAATCTACCTATCATTTAGAAAAATGTGCACCACTTACCCAATCTGGGGTTGAAAATCACACCTACCACATATATTTAGGTTTCGAGGAACGCTAAGTGACGACAACTAATAAATTTCGGTTACGAACACAATAAAAAAGGGTATTGCGAACGTATTAGAGACCGAGCATCAAAGTGACGTGCGTTCGAAATGAAAGATATCGGGCGTCTGTTGGCCGGGCGGCGACCAGTGCGGCGCCGGCGCACGGCCGGTGTGCCTGCATACATTAAACTGTGACTCCACCGATGACGCAAGATCGCGCGATGCGGAGAACAATAGATTCGTCCATTGGACGTTTTAAAATGCTACTTTCAATATATAACGTGTTGATGATGTATTAAATTATTATTTAGTAAGTAGTTTTTAAGTTTAATTGTAAATATTTAGTTAAATGTAAATAATTTCGTAGGTATTTAAGCTTCTAATTTAAGATTAATATACCTTACGATGACTTAGAAATATACATGTACGTATAAAACGTTACATTACCCCCCTCGTCACGAAAAGGGTTTTATTCTTAAATAAAACCCGTCTAAAGACCTTCGACAGCAATTAACATTACACATTCATATTATCACCTAACATTCAACCTTTCAAAATTCACCTAATAATCATACAAGCAACGAGAGCATAACAATATGATGATCTCGACGCATTCTTTCGTAGACAGGGCACCTGTGATATATTGCACAGTTGACCAATATTAATTGCAAGATGGTAAAACAACTAGTGGGATATTGACATTCTATCTACGTACATGAAGCAAAACAATGAAAACAACAAACAATGAAAACAATATCTATCGAAAATTATTATTATTGACAAGTTTTAAGTCTTTAATATGCCAGACCCCTATGTCCTTACCAGACATATCTTGTAACACATACACAAGAGGGGACCGTTTTTCAGTAATCCGGCATTTTATGAATTTTGGCGCCAACTCTTACTAAAATATTTGTCTTTGTCGCTTAAAATAAAAGTACGCTTAAAGACTAAATCACCTACATTGAATTCTGCCGGTTTCCTACGAAGGTTATAGTGTGCAGCGTTTTTTACATGTGCTTGCCACAGTGAAGCCTGCACATCATTAAACACTGACGAAAGGCACCCTAGGTTTTCTGCATAAATATCTCGCGGCAGGAATAAAACTTCATCGCCTAAGTCTGTATCTGTATAGTGTGATCCACACAAGACCAACTCTCTACCATACACGAGAAAAGAAGGTGTATATCCGGTGGCCTCGTTAACAGAGTTGTTAATCGCGAACTGTACTTTGGGAATAAAAGTGTCCCAAGTCCGGTGGTCATTCTCAACAAAAGTAGACAAACTAGTGACGATAGTTTTATTGTAGCGTTCTACAGTGTTAATTTGTGGCGTATATCTGGGTGTAAAGTACACATTTGGTATTTTATATTTATTAAATAAGGTATCAGTTGTAGAACTAATGAACTGACTTCCGTTGTCTAAGAAAATTGATTGTGGTATACCGTGGACCAAGAAAATGGACTCTTCCAAGATTTTAACGACGGCATCTGAAGTTGTGCGGCGTAAGGGGAAAATGAGACAAAATTTAGAAAAACAGCAAGTTACTACGAGCATGTAACTGTTTTGCTTACGAGTAACCGGAAGAGGTCCGACAAAATCAATTGAGATCATTTGGAATGGTCTTGAACATTGTTTTGGTCGACCCATTTCACCCAATGTAGTGTGATTTTGCGTTTTGTATGATAGACAGACAGAGCAGGAACTTACAAACTTGACAACATCTTGATGCATGCCAGGCCAGAAATATGTCAATGACAATCGCCGATACGTTTTGAAAATGCCAAGATGTCCAGCTGTCGGTTCTGAGTGGTTCTCTGCTATGACGCTTTCTCGTAATTCGCTAGGTACAACTTCCTTCCACGCGAATTCCGAAGTTAGTTGTGATTTATTTTTAGAAAGCCGAAACAAGGAATTATTTTTAATCAAAAAATTTGGAAAATTACTAGGTGTGTTAAGACAGCCGTTATAAATCTTTTTATACCAGTCATCGCCAGTATTTGCGAATGAGTTAGAAAGAGAGATGGCGGCGTTAGGAAAAGCACGAGAGAGTGCATCCGGTATGACATTGTCAACGCCACGACGGTGTTTAAGTTCAAAATTGAATGCTGACAATCTTACTCCCCAACGTGCTAATCGTCCTGTTGGATTATCTAACGACAAAAACCATTTCAACGCAGAATGGTCAGTATACACCGTGAACTTCTGCCCGTTCTCCACATAGCAACGCCAGTGCTCGAGAGCAGCCAACACAGCGAGTGTCTCTCTTTCTGTGATGCTATAGTTTTTCTCGGCACTGGTAAGGGATCTACTCATGTAGGCGATAGGGTGTTCCTTACCATTTATAGTCTGCGTTAACATCGCGCCAACTCCGTAATTACTTGCGTCCGTGTGTACTTCGAATGGCATCGAATAAACTGGACATGAAAGTACTGGCGCGGTAACCAAACATTCTTTCAAAGCATTAAAAGCCGCGTCAGCCTCTGGTGTCCATTCGAAAGAAGGTGACTTTTTACTATTGGAAGTAAGTTTATTGAGTGGTCCAGCCACTGTGCTAAAATTAGGAACAAAACGTCGGTACCATGTAGCAGTACCAAGAAAGCGCTTTAGTTCCTTTTTACTTGTGGGAGTTGGAAAATTAATTATTGCTTCCACCTTATCTGGGTCTGTTCGCAGACCACGAGAATCAACCACATATCCAAGATATTTAAGCTCACTTCGAAAGAACTTGCACTTTTCGAAGTTAATTGTAAGATTAGCCTCTCTCAATTTCTCCAAAACGCGCAGCAGACGAGAGACGTGCTCTTCGAATGATGAGCTGATGATGATGATGTCATCTAAGTACGCAAACGTCTTAAACTCCATGTCGCCAAAGAGCAAATCTACCAAACGCTGTTGTGTAGCGGGAGCGTTTGTCAAACCAAATGCAGTGGTCTTGAAACGCAACGTTCCTCTGCCTGGTACGTAGAAAGCCGTCTTGTCACGGTCCTCGGGCGCGATAGGTACCTGCCAAAAAGCTTTAGAGAGGTCCACACTCGATAGGTATTTAGCGTCACGAAGGCTATCTAAAATTTCAGCAACATACGGCAAATTGTAGGCGTCACGCTTAGTTACCGCATTTAATTTCCGGCTATCGAGGCAGAACCTAGGCTCTCCGTTCTTTTTGTTTACAATGAGCACGGGAGAAGACCAAGCACTCTCACAGGGCTCCACTACATCAAGTGATAACATTTCGTCAACCTGCTCAGTTAAAATGCGCTGTTTTTCCGGGGACATACGATAATATCGCTGTCTTATAGGTTGGGCATCACCGGTATCTATGTGATGAGTAATGACGTTAGTTCTACCCAAACCTTTCACTTCAGTTGATATTGATTTGAACTGAGAGATGATGTTGTCCGCGATAGATTTTTGTGAGTCTAACAAATTGTCGTAAGAATGGATGAAGGTATCATTGTTACTGACCTTTATTTCGGCTAACGAAGTATCAGATAATGTCACACTACCTAAGTATTTAGGACAAATATTAAAAGCGCGCCAAAAATTAACTCCTAGAATGATGGACGTTTCGACTTCGGGAACGATATATGCTTTTATTATGTGAAACAGACCTTCGAAAGAAACGGGCAAATTCATGTAGCCAATACTGGTTAAAGATTGACCGCCAGCGGCTATCATTTTAATGTAGTCATCCTGGTGCAAGGTGCAGTCGGCTAAATGTTTATGGGAATTATTCCCTAAAATTGATACTGCAGCTCCAGAATCAAGTAAACCACACGCATCGATATTATTTATTTTGAAATTAACATATGGCCTAGAATCGTTAGTTGGTTTTGTTTGCAGAATTGTAGCAACTCTGTATGTAGAAGAAAATGTTCTAATAAACGCGAGCCAAGTTTCCCAGCCTTGTTTATCAAAATGACTACAATTCTGCTCATTTAGTTTTTTGAATTGTTAACATTTTTACTGCAGTTAGGACAATCAGGTGTTTTCACATCTTTTAATCCGCACTTAAAACAAACAATATCGCGTTTAGCTTGACATTGTCGGATGTGATGTGAGTTGGAACGACACCTAGGACAATAAGGTTGATTATTTCCAGCTTCCACAGCATGTACATAATTTTGATTTTGATTCTTATATTGATTATAATTTTGATTCTTTGTATAAAAATTCCTATTGTTATTGTTATTATTATAGTTGTTAACCCTATTTGTTGTTTTACTATCCTTAGTGTATGCAAATTCTGGCGCAAGAGTGTCTGAAGTAACCTTAGGAGGTTCTTGAAATTGAGACAGACGAGCCTGAATGGTCTCATAGTTGCGACATAAGGAACGCAAACCATCTATCGTCGAGATGTGAGTTGCTGAAGCTAATGTACTGGCATAGCAGGGCCTAATATTGTGAAGAAGGATCTCCAGCTGATCCGCTTCTGAAAGAGTCTTGGATAGACGCGAGAACATTCCACTCATGATGGAAAGGTAAATGGTGATGTTTTCACGTTCTCCTTGAGTACGAGAGCGAATTTCTGAAATGAGCCGGTAGTCATAATCAGTTTGATCAAAGTCCTCCTTCAATAGAGCTGCTAATTCTGGCCAACTGGTGACTTTGTCCTTCACAGCACGATACCAGTGAAGAGCATCGTCTTGAAAAATTTCGGTAGCGAAACTTAAAATTTTCGAAGTGGGAATATTACGAGCTTCTATAAATTCATCAACACGTTGTATAAATGAACGCACGCAAGTCTTGCCGTTTAATGATATCAGTAGAGCCTCGATCGCATGTAACCGAAATCAAATTTTGTATTTCCGGTACTGTATGTGAAGTTTCGCTAGAAGTACCAGCACCTGAGCCAGAGGAGGTACTAGGCAAAGGTCTTTTAGCTTGAAGAGCTGAAAGCCTATGGGATAAAAATGTATATCCCTTAACAATGTCGTCGTAATCCTTTTTATAGTCGTCACCGCACGTAATCCTCTCAATACGATTATGCAAATGGTTCAACATGTTCTGAGTTCTCATAATTGCAGGAACACTAAGGTCAGGTACATCAAGATTTTGTTGAATTTTGGTGAGAACATCTAAACACCCCTTAAGGTCCTGTCTTACTTCAAGTGGAGATTCCAATATGTGTTCTGAGGGTAAATCTGGAGATATTTTTATAATTTGTTTGCGTAGTTCTTCAACATTAGACGCAGGAGTAACACCTCTAATCCGAACTTCATATTCCAATTCCGATTTTTGAAGAGACAGATACCTAATAGGTAACATGGTGACCGTTGAGAATAAACCAGTTGGACAAGTGGTGACAAGTAAAAGTTAAAAAACACACGTTCTCCGCTCTGTTACAAATTTAATTACTGAACGTATGGTTTTTTTTTAATATTAGTAAAATCAGCAAAAATGAAGACAAGTTAGTAACAAGAGATGAAAAACAATTGCTACTAATGTGTACAGCTTCGGTATAACAAGAACAAAAAAAATTAAAATTGAAATTTAAAAAAAAAATACTAGAATTTTTCAAGCGCCATTTTAGGCACCAAAAATAAAAATTATAAAATTCTGCGATTAAGTGATAACAATAAGTAATAGGACTGATAACGATTATGAATTACAAAATATATTAATTTTTAGACTTACGTACACTTTAGTAACTGTAAAACCAAAAAAATAAAAATTACGTTTTACAAAAAAAACCACAAACACACACTAACTACAACCAAGAAGAAAGATAGAATCAGGTATGTATGTTTACCACGTATAGGGGCGCCAGTGTCACGGTATGGGTTCCCTACCTCCTAACTACCCTGTGTATTTGGGAGTTTAAGTGAGAAGGCAGAGTTCGTGCAACAAATTTATTAATGGCGGTAAGCTCGGCCAGAGGGGTCACAAGTGTGGGTTTCGAGCGACATACATTAGGTACGCTGATTCTATTTTCCCTCACTGGTCCAGTACTATCCTGAAGGCGGCCGCAGATGTAGGTGGGCGCTCGTCGTGAAGACCAGGATCAGGGTTGCAGCTTCTGCTTGCTGTACAGTCCAGTCGGAAGCGAAGCAGGATGGTGATGGTGGGTTCGGTTATATAACCCAAATTTTTGAGTCCGATCTTTGAACCCTGAAACGTGCCATTAAAAAAAGCGTTAAGGCCTGTCCCAGTACTTCTGTGAGCGCACACGGCAACCGCAGATGGAAAGCACTAGGAAAGTAGTGGTGTTGCCGTGGATGTTCACAATCAGAAACGGAGATTACAATAATGATTGTGAGATAAAAACAAAAGGAAATACTACATTAAATTATTTTGTCAAAATGCGAGGGTGGAAATAAAATGAAGTGAAAAGAAATGAAGAGAGTGAATAAGCCACTTGCATAGAAAACCATTATCTACTGTAGCAATAATATGTAAATGATGGATTTAAATGGTTACTACGAAATGGTTATTACTTTTTTAAAGAATTGCTAAAAAAATCCCAAGCAAAGAAAAGAAACTACGTTAAGTCACACAATCTACCTATCATTTAGAAAAAAGTGCACCACTTACCCAATCTGGGGTTGAAAATCACACCTACCACATATATTTAGGTTTCGAGGAACGCTAAGTGACGACAACGAATAAATTTCGGTTACGAACACAATAAAAAAGGGTATTGCGAACGTATTAGAGACCGAGCATCAAAGTGACGTGCGTTCGAAATGAAAGATATCGGGCGTCTGTTGGCCGGGCGGCGACCAGTGCGGCGCCGGCGCACGGCCGGTGTGCCTGCATACATTAAACTGTGACTCCACCGATGACGCAAGATCGCGCGATGCGGAGAACAATAGATTCGTCCATTGGACGTTTTAAAATGCTACTTTCAATATATAACGTGTTGATGATGTATTAAATTATTATTAAGTAAGTAGTTTTTAAGTTTAATTGTAAATATTTAGTTAAATGTAAATAATTTCGTAGATATTTAAGCTTCTAATTTAAGATTAATATACCTTACGATGACTTAGAAATATACATGTACGTATAAAACGTTACAACTTATAAACAAACAGAAATAAATAGCGTTATTTTAAACAGAAAATATTATTCACAAGAATTAAGATTAGATTTTTTTTTGTAACGGGCGAATGCCTTTATTACACAAACTACACTCTACTTACTTAAACTAAACTAACTACATACAAGGAGAAGCAATTAGATAACCCATAGACCATTACAGGCCTATAGATAGCACAAATGCTCCAACCCACTACCAGTTGGTAGCGTACCCAAGATACTGGCAGTATTGCCCCGTTGGATTGCAATACTGAAACGTTGAGCCAAATAAGTCCCAGCATTTTGGTCACGCGTCGCCTCCATCAGACGCTCTGACAGACTTTTTAAAATACGATGAGCTCCCGGTCCCCACGGACCCAAAGTCTCCACACCAAACGGCTCAAATATGTAACCGCTACCGAGGTTAGCATATTTCCGCCGCTTGAGCTGCTCGGCCGAATTAGCCGCCGCGCCAGCCTTACTGTGCGTAGATTAGATTAGTTTGGATCGATAACGCTATTTATTTCTGTTTGTTTAGGTGTATAATTTAATAAAAGTAACATTTGTTATAAGTTTATGTTATTATTTTATAATATATATTATTAGAAATAATATATCCATGATAGTGATGTATTGTAATAAAATTGACATAATACAGAAATAAATAATGTGTACATTCACAAGACGAAATATAAAAAGTGTTTGGTCAACAAAGCGTCTATTAAAGTGCCGGTATTCGGCTAAAACATTTTCGACCTCATCCCTAACCAATAACGGTGAGAAGCTCTACTTTTTGCTGTAAAACCGGATGTGAACGTACACCATTCCAATATAGCTTGAAAATAACCGAGTAGTTGGGCTATGTGCCTATATCTACTTCTACAGAAGGGTTTTCTTTTTCTTTTTTATTAAACGGTATGTGTTATAATGTGTTATATAGGTATGTATTTATTTTTTATTTTTATGAAACTGAGTGCTGTGACTAGCAAGTCGTTTGCCTGATGGTAAGCACTACGCCTGCCCATAACAAAAGCGGTGCCACCAAGAACTTTTAATACCATAAAAAGCACTGCGTAGCACTGCATTGCGCTCATAACTACGAGACATCAGATATGCCCATTTTGCTAAGTAGTCAGTAATTCGTTTAGTAGTTTTTAACAACGTCGGTTTTGGAAAATGAGCTCTATTGACTCTCAACAGCTACTTTGCTCTTTGCTCTTCGCTCAAAAGACAAATAGATCCTGATCCGTAATACTAGGATTCCTTGTATCTAGGGAACCAGAAGGTACAAGAACCATGGTCCGAAAGCCCTCAGAAAGGGAATAAATAATAACTGTTTTATGACAAAGGGCTTCCTTTTTTCTGGGTTAAACATTACGCTCGCTGAGAGCCCCGTCATTATTATTCAGTTAATTGAATGAGTGAAATTGGATAATTGATTACCTAAAATACCCATATATTTACTTAAGGTCTGAGTACATTATTTATATTCATATGGATATTCATTTGTTATATGTCTATAGTTCCAATTACAAAGTTTATTTTAAAGTATAGTTCCAGTTCCAAACAAATTACAAATAATGTTAAAAATAATACAATAAAATGTCAGAGATTTAATTAAATTCATTAATAAAATAAAATAATACATCTTCATCATCATCAGCCCACCACGATCCTACTGGTGGGACACGGGCCTTCTCTCACAGAGAGATTATGGGCCATAATTCATCACGCTGCCTGGCCCAGTGCAGTTTGGTTGATGTCACATATCCTTGAATTTTTGTGATAATTTCTTGGACATGCCGGTTTCCTCACGATGTTTTCCTTCACCCTTTTTTAAAGCGAGTGTTGGATCCGCACAATACTTAAGAAAGTGTGGTTCAAACTTGGGTGCGTCGAAACCAAAGTCGCACGTTCTCCCACTGAGCCACACTCGCTCTCAATAAAACATGTACTAAAAAAAAAACAAGTACAGTTCAATAAATAGAATATTGAAAAATTACTCCATCACAGCAAACTATCGTCGAGTTTCAATCAAATACAATACAGAAACAAACAAGTTGTTTTCAAGTGAAAACTTATACAATAGACAGACAAACAATCCCTTGGTACGAGTATAATTAGTCCGCGATCATCAGTTACACTTAAAATTCCGGAGTGCTACTGCACCAAACTTAAAATAAATGATTTCCTTCGCATTTTCACTGAAAGAATGTTGCCCACATTAATTAAATTCCTAGCGTTCTATCCTACCCTCACTTGTGCAGACTTAATTCTACCAGTGTAACTTGAACCTTTACACCCTTCTATGAAGGCAGAATCGAGGTAAACTAGGAAAGTTTTTATACAAAACCGGGGGTCAGGTTAGATTGGAGGCAGTGAGGATTTCTTTAAAAAATATAAAGTTGTTTTCATTTCAATCTCAACAAGAGGATGTTCATAACAAACCGGTTTTTACTTTGCGAGGCTCTGAATAGTTTTCTGAAGGGCCAGTGCATAAAAATATGAATTGGCAAGCTTCAGTTTGTGAGGGTACCTGCAGGCACGGTTTTGCATTACTTTATTAACATTTCTGCACAGTGGCCAACTGGAATATACTCGTAAGAAACATAACATTGTAGAAACCCAAAAAAAAGTAACATAATCTCTAAAAAAATGCCCCTCAGTTTATTGCCGTATCTTCTGAGTAGTGGTTCTTTTTCCGATACGGTGGTAGAGTCATTGTCATTATTAAAATTTGACGTTCGTATGTACGTCTGTGATGCCAAGCATGAATAAAGAGATTTTGAATTGACTTGATGTGTTTTTAGTAACTGGCTGTCTTGTCCGTTTGTCCATTTTTTAGTCCGTTCAGTACAAATTTTGCAAATGATTTTAAACTAACTTCCCAAAGAGACTTTCAAGTCTCTGAAACATTAAACATAGCTCAGAAGATTGTTTCAGAAAACCATCATTTTTCATTTCCTCTCAACGGAGGTTCCACGTAGCTCCCCCAATCTAAAAATAAATAATAAATATTTATTGTTCAAACTTACACTTAGCTAGTTGCCTTAACTTTAAATGAGTCGAATAATAACACTCGAGATAAACATTTGATTTCAATATAAAAATTACATTTCGGGAACATTACCTACTTATTAATTTGAAGGATATTTTAAGACTATTAGGTTATTATTAATATTACTACTCTGATAATAGAGTCATATGAGTTCCAAGACTAAAATATCAATTATGAAACTGCTAGCTAGAATGCAGAATGTCAGGTCATTTGATTCCGTAGAACCAATTACCTAACTTCGGGCAGTGCTTACTTCGCCTCGAAATTTTGGCTGACTCAGGGGTCTACTACCATAGAGAGCAATAATATTTAGAACCAAGTTTTAAAAATCGAGGTTTGTTAGATAATAATTATATTTAAACATTTGTAACAAACTTTTATCAAAATCCGTTTTGTAATTTTTGCGTGACTGAGTAACATACATCCATCCATCCATCCATACATACATACATATTCACAAACTTTCGCATTTTGCATTCGCAAAATATGTACATAAAATATAAATATAAATTCGTAGGATTAAAAGTAAGTCACTCCAAAATTATGGTTAAAAATAAAAAAATGCCCCATCGTTTCTTGCCTGATCTTTTGAGTAGTGGTTATTTTTTCGATACGGTGGTAGAGTCATTGTAGTCTTTTTCTCGTATAGCACTCGTAGCGTAGCTCGCCTAACTGTTTGTAACAGAACGTTCGCAGCGGTCATAACTTGGATGGGTGACCGTTTTTGTGGTATTTACATCTGAGCGCTTCGCAGGGCACGGTAAGCTGTCGGTCCCGGTTGTTGCCTTTAGGCAACAGTCGTTGGGCCATGTCGGAGGCCTTCGGGTGGTCTGATAACTCTGATACCAGGGTTGGCCACACACCCACACGAGAGAAGAAATATAACTGACGTTCAAAAGTGCGCTAGTGATGCCAAAATTGAATAGAGGACTTTTTAACTTTGAACTTTGTTAGAAAATCAAAAATACTAATGACTTCAATTACTAGGTTGCTATTGTGCGTTGATCCTTATTCCAGAGACAAAGTAGTATTAAATTTATTTGTCAATTTTCATCATCATCATCAGCCCATCACGTTCCCACAGCTGGGACACGTGACTATGGGCCAATCCACGACGCTGGCTCAGTGCGGGTTGGTGAATGTCACATGTCCTTGAATTTTTGTGATAAATTCTTGGACATGTCGGTTTCCTCACGATGTTTTCCTTCACCGTTTTAGAGCGAATGTTAAATCCTCACATAGCTCGTGTGCATCGTATCGAAAGTCGCACATGCTCCCACTGAGCCACACTCGCTCTATCGCTTGTCAATTTTATTTATTATTATTGAAAGAAATGAAAAGCAAAAACGTAAAATAAACACAAGCTTGACTCACGGCATTTGCCTACAAATGACGTCATGCGCTGTGATTGTTTTTCGTTTATTATTAATTAATTAATTGTAGGCTTGCATTTGACCACTACTCGTATCTCACCTGGGCCCTAATTCACTATGACAACTTGGCGATTCCTTTAGCTTGAAGGAAACTTCGATTCTTTCATTAATTAACGATATCTGCGAAATTTGTGTTCTCTATGACGCGTCATATAAGTGAATAAATGAATGGGTCATAGAGATGTCTTTTATTGATGAAGGAATCGACGTGATTTCGATGCAAGGAGTCGCCATGTTGTCATAGTAAATTGGGGTCCTGTTGTTAAGTCGAATATGTAGCACGCTCCAAGAGTAGGGCCTTCTCACCACCGGTGTTGGTCAGGCTCTAGTTTAAATTGAAAATATTGATTGATGGACCCGTTAAGATATTAATTTACAGTTATCCTGTTACGACCTTTTGTTTTGTTTTCGTTGTACTTAGTGCTGTTTTAGACTTGTTTTGGCCCGCGGCGTTACTTGCGAAATGTTTATCTTTCAGATATAGAATTACGGAGTCTTATATTTCTTTGTTATTACGCGCTGCGTCCCAATTTCGATCATTAATAAAAAAAGATTAGTGATTATAAATAATCAAAAAAAATTGTTTTGGCAGGGATCGAATATGCGTCTTCGGAATACCATCCCGCGACGCCTTAATGACTGGGCCACCGACCCTATTGCACACGCACGAAATTTTTCTATCCTTCTTTTATCGTCTTATGGAATCCTTTTTTTACTTTTTGAGTAAACCGTATACCAAATAGGTACAAAGTAAAAATGGTGCTCTTCGTTGGAGTTTGTAGTGATTTTCTTTCATGGGATACGTCATATTTTCATACTGAAAAAAACTTTATCAGTTTGGAACCAAGAATAAAAATAAATTTTATTGTAGAACACTGTATATATTTGAGATTTTTAATGAAATAGTTATTACTTCACTTCAGCTTGAGATTAGACAACGTCAAAGGCCTTCAGCTGGTCTAGAATCTATGACACCAGTTTTGGCCAACAAAAATACGATTAATACTAATTTAAAAGAAAATACTACGAAATGCCAATCAACCATTGACTTTCAATTGCGTCCTCCTCTCTTCTAATATATCTGTACCTGACGGAGTCCATATAAGACTTTGTCTGTTTACCAAATAACACCTTGTACTACCTGTAGAAGTAATAAAGAATCTGAATATGGCCACTCACCCACACGAGAGAAGAAGGAACTTGAAATTTATTTTCAAAGAGCTGTTCAAATGCCTCAAACAAACCACTGATGAAATTGACTTTGTTTTGAAAAACGGATTTCAAATCCAAAACCATCTATAAAACACGCAAACTGCCATACAAAAGCTGCCTTAGTCACACGGATTCAAAGAAATAGTTTCGGAGTGCAGGGTGCACCTTATTACGTGTACAAAGCCTTGTCTAGGGACATAAAGTCACTACTGGAAGTGATCATAACTTTAATTTAAAGAATAGTATTAACTGTTTGTTTAAGGCAGTTAACGCCATGGAAGAATATTAGAACGGTATTAAGACTTTTACCCCGTTATACCATCGTGTCATGATGCAACACGATGGTATGACGGGTTAAAGATTTTGTGGATCACACAGCCACACTTACAGCGAAAAACTATCTATGTCCGTGACCGCCGTCAGAGATCATGTCCGTTTCCGTGTCCGTTTCTGTGCACGTTTCCGTGTTGGTTTCATGCTAATTTCCGTGCTCGTTTCCATGTCCGTTTCCATGTCATATACACATACGCATTTACACATGTTCCAGTGTAGGGGAACTAACCCGACTCGAGCTATGCGGAGTAATCAACACAAGAATCGACTCTTCTACCGTCTCACAAGCTCGGAAAATCTGAGACGTGCGTCTATATACTGGGTCCGTCGGTCTATAATCGACTGCCTGGCAAAATACGGGATGCACCTTCCACTGCGACGTTCAAAATCCGGTTAAAAAAGTGGTTGCTTAAAAATGTTTTCTACATCGTAAATTTTTAAAAATTTTGTCAGATTATTAGATAAGTATATATAAATTACTTAAAGGATACAATATCTTAAAATTTTCTGACATGTAACTATGGAGCTATTTATAAATTATTTATATTTGTATTAACACCACGTCCATACTCCATCCAGTCACTTATCATCCACGCAAGCCTTTACTCCAATCTGGCGTGAAAATCCCGACTCTTTTTATTCTATACAGGCTACAGGGTGCTACTACATCCCACATAAGCTTTTTAGCGGCGCGAGACACGTACGAGTTTCGTGTCTAGGTACTGTAATAAAAGCTTATACAGGGTGTGGCAAATATAAACTTTTTAGCTAGTTGAGCTAACTTAGAGAGTAACATGAAACAACAAAACTAAATCTAATTAGCTAAAACATTAGTTTTGTGGTGGTGAATAATTGACTTTAGAAGAAATTAACCCAATTTTAGTAAAAAATATGTTTATTTATGTTTAATATGTCATTAAAGACATTTTCGTTGAATTTATAATTAGATTTTACGATATGAGTGTAGATAAAACTCATTAATTACCAAATTAAATTGGAAAATTGTTAAGAAGCCCTGCATAATATGATTGGTTTAAAATTAAGGTACAATTTCTACATTCAAGTACTAATAATACATTACAAAAAATGTATATTAATTCAAGCATAAAGTTAAACTTCAATAATTAATTTTATAACAATAAAACCAACTTCAATTCTGATGTATCTTTGAAGTCCAAGGTGGAATATTGAAGAAATTGATATGGGACCACCTTGTAGCTATACTCAACCCAACGCAAAAATCATTCTTAAATCGGTTTATAAACTTCGAGTAGACAGCAAATAACGGAGATATGAGGTAAAAAACAAAAACAAAAAGCAATTGAATTAAGATTTAAACTAATTAAACTTTTATTATTAATACTTTTTTATTACTTAATTTATTTTTTAAGTCGGGTAAAAATATCATGTATTTTAAACAGTTTTTCAGTGATTGCTGTATAAATAGGCTTTTTTATTTTATTAATTTACCTGCCTGAAGTCATCAATCTAAAACCTCGTAAGAAGGAGAGGGGAAGAGGGGAAATCTATGAACTATGACGAGAACAATCAAGCTAACTCTGCGATGCGACGTTGAGGCTTCAATTAAAACTTCTCAATACCAGCGTTCTACTTATAGGGAAAACTTTAAATGGGAATTATTTCCTAGAGGTAAATTATTATGTCTATCTCTTTCTTAGAACTTAGAATTCTAACTAGCGCTAATGCGTTCTCTCTCTTACTTAGAACTTAGAATTTTAACTTAGATATCTTGAAATTTTATTCGTTTGATGTGACATTTCATAAATTGTATAATTAATGTGATTGCTTTTTGATAAATTAATTAAATAACTACTTAATTATTTGATAAATTAATTTATTTGTTTTTGTAAATTATTGCATGAAGCTGGCTGAATATAGCGATCTAATATTTAACATGTGACACCAATGTACTACCTACCTGTATTTACAATAAAAACCGGCCAATGCCAGTCGCACTCGCGCACGAAGGGTTCCGTACCATTATCTATAAAAACGGCAAAAAAATCATGTTGTTGTTATAGCGCCAACAAAAATACATAATCTGTGAAAATTTCAACTGTCTAACTATCACGGTTCATGAGATACAGCCTGGTGACAGACGGACAGACAGACAGACAGACAGACAGATAAACAGACAGACAGACGGGCGGACAGTGGAGTCTTAGTAATAGGGTCCCGTTTTACCCTTTGGGTACGGAACCCTAATGATAATTGATTTGATTTGATTATTTTTAAGAGGTCAATGGCGTCTCATTCTCTTTTAAGAGATAAATGAGGTATTGTATGAATTAACTTTATTGACAGCCTCTATGGTGTAGTGGTTGAATAGGTTCGCTCAAATCTTATAAACCACTGAGGATGCGGGTTCGATTCCAAATGTTAGTGCACAAAAAAGCGCAAGTATTTGTTTCATGTCTGGGTGTTGTGGGACCATGGTCCTCGTAGTTTCTGGTTTCTTAGATACATGGAATCCTAGTTAGGGCCCAGGATCTGTGTAAGTGATCGGTGGGCGTTATTTATTCATTTGATAAAAAATATAGTTTACAGCGAAATTACTGGGCATTATGAGACTCAACAGCTAATTATTATTGTCTCAGGGTGGCGAGCGCAGTGCAGCGCCGCGCAGGATTTTGCAAAAAAAAAAAACAACCAGCTCGTCTCGTTATTCAGTTACATTAAAAAATAAATGTTTTTACGAAAGGCCTAACTCTTAGGCTCTTGAGTGAACTGCGTCATGCGAAAAGGGTACGGCAGTGTGTGCTAGGCCCTAATCACAGCACTATAGCATCGGAGAAGCTAGTTTGGTCGCTAGTTGGGTCGGCGACGACGGCAGGCGTTCCACTTCTTCGACGAAAAGGATGATTTAAAACGTTTAGTACGTATAGTAAAGTATATTGATATATATCATTGATATATATTGTTAGCCTCTGCGGTGTAGTGGTCGGGCAGGTTGGCTCAAATCTCATATACCACTGAGGTAGCGGGCTCGATTCCCGCGACGGGACAAATGTTTGTGAACAGAAAAAAAAGCGCAAGCATTTGTTTCGTGTCTGGGTGTTGTGGGACCATGGTCCTCATAGTTCCTGGTTCCCTAGATACAGGGAATCCTAGTTAGGGGCCAGGATCTATGTATGTGATCGTTGGGCGTTATTTATTTATATTAGTTTATTAATATGTATGTAGAATTAATCACAAAAATTCAAGGACATGTGACATCCACAAACCCGCACTGGACCAGCGTGGTGGATTATGGCCCATACTCTCTCTACGAGGGAAGGTCCGAGTCCCAGCAGTGGGAACGTAATGGGCTGATGATGATGATGATGAATATGTATGTTTAAGTATGCAGGTATTTATTATTGTAATTTAATTGCACACCGCCGTCTCCTCCTTTCGATACTGTCCATCCAAAGGTTGTCTGGAAGAGATCACTTTGAGTGATAAGACCGCCCATTGTACTACCATTGTAAGGAATTTTGTGTTATGATGATTTATGTTTTTTTGTAACTGGTATGCAATAAAGAGTTTTGTAAATTTACGGATAGGCGGAACTTCTACCATGTAGGGGTGACGTTGTGCGTTTAGTTGTCCGATGGTAAAATATTGAGGGGGATCAGAGTGTGCATTTCTTGAGCACATTCTTCATAGTGTATTCTGTAGAATATCTATGGATTCAAGATAATTGTACGTTAATACTCATATTGTCGAACGCCAATCGCAGTGACTATGACACCACGACTGAATCGCGCGATTTATGCCGCGCTACATCCATTGCGAATGTTATAGCAATCGCTAAAACGTGCGACGTTGCTACTTGATTGCCTCCTTCACAGATGAATCTTTACATGACCTTCATTTGTCGCGATGGGTCAGTTAATGAGTCACGACAAAATGGATCTTCCAAAGTAGGTCATAAAAAGCGATCCGCGCATTTCTTTCTTTAATTACAGCAACCGAATGGGCCAAACATTTTGCTTCTGTCATATCAATTTCAGAGGCGCCTCATCACAGTGGAGAGGTAAAACAGTTGTTCTTCTGCTGCTTCAATTCGAAAGTTAGTGAAGACGGATGGGTGGATGTTTGTTACTCAATCACCTAAACTACTAAACGAGTTTTGACGAAATTTAGTACTTTAGATACTGGAATAAGACAATAGAGTTCTTTTTATCACAGGAAACGCCGAGTGAAACCGCGAGGAGCAACTAGTGTTTGAATAAATAAATTGATAAATAAAATTACATAATTAAATAAATAAATGAATAAAAAATAAATTTATAAGAAGTTTTTTAGTTTGATCTTTTTTTTATAACTGAATTATTTGACGAGCTGGTCGTTTGCCTGATGGTAAGCAATACGCCAGCCCATAACAATAACAGCACCACCCAGAACTTTGTTTTGCAAAATCCTGCGCGGCACTGCACTGCGCTCGTCACCCTGAGACAATTAGCTGTTGATTCTCATAATGCCCAGTGCTTTGCCTTATTGCACTACGAGCGTTTACGCGGCGAACACGCTGCGCACTAGCAGCAAAGACCCTGTGAACTCGCGGCGTACATGCTGCGAACTTGCGACTGCGGTGTAGGGGAGTAATTCGCCTTAGGGGCTAAACCTCCTTTAGCCGACACATAGAAAGTATTTAGTCAGGGTGTGGATACGTATAGAAAGTAATTATTTATCCTCAGCCGCCCGATATTCTACTTATCTTGAAATTTATGTAGTACTAGAAATAAAGCACTGGCCTGAATCCTCCGCGGTGGCACGGCAAAACGCTTGTGGCTATCGGGGTGACACGGAGTTCCGCTCCAGGGTCAAACCCGCACCGCACTGTGTGATGATGGCGAAGGCAGGGTAGAGGAAAGAAGTAGGACGGATAGGGAGAAGAAGGAAGAAGAAGTAGAAAAATAACCGAAGAGTAACACGTTACGAGTTCGCCGCGATAGCACGGCGTGTTCGGCGCGTAAAAAACGTTCGCAAATCGCCAGTTTAAGGCTGTAAAGCGCTACATAACTCTCTGTTCTCCTTTCTACAAACCACCCTCGTCCTTTAGCGTCTACCCCAAATCAAATAAGAGTAAATTGTCCGCCAGCCGATTGAATTTTTCACCCGCGATCGAGCACGATTCCAATTTCTGGCTACTTGATGACCATTGTCAAATACAATTGGCCTGTTTTTTTCATTATATGGCCTTTTGCCTTGTTTGTTGACAACGTTCAAATTTTTAATTATGCTTCTTCGATGTTTTTCATAAATGACGGTTCGTTCGTATTCGTAATCAAAAGAGTATCAGGTCATTTTTATTGCCTGATGGTAAGCGCCACGCCTACTCATAGATATCGCAATGCCACCCTGAATTGTTAATACTATAAAAAGAATTGCGTAGCAACTGCATTGCGCTTATCACCCTGAGACATCAGATAATATGTCTCATATGCCCAGTACATTTAATGGCTACAATGCCGAGTATTAGTACTAAGCTCAAAAAGCTTCCACACACTCCGCTAAGGACCTCTTACCCGATAACTGGCGACTGAATAACATAATGGGCGGTAAATACTTTCAAAAGTTTCAATTAAAACTTGAGCTGTCTTCTATAAGTGCAGGACCACCAACGTGTGACGGTAAGGAATGTTCCGACGCGACAGGTCATGGTTTTCTCACACACACTAATGTGCTTGTTTATAATGAGTCTAGCTGTATAAAAGGGCCACAAAGGGCTATCAATCTTGCTAGTAACAGCATGATGAATTCGTACGTCAAACTTTAGAGTTTTTTATTTTTTAATCAATCATTTATTTGCTAAAATACATCAATACATACAAACATGGCCTTATTTAATTTTATAGTCAATTGTATAACTTTAAATATATCTACGTTTGACTACCATCACGCCTGATGTTAAGTGATCATGTGGCCGAAGACGGAGCAAGTAGTTCTAGAAGATACCTATTCACTCTGGCCTTAAAGATACCTTGATTTTAGTTATCTGGAAACAGAGAAGACGTGACGAATATTTCACTATCAACTAAGAATTAAAAAAACAATTTGAAAGCAATGTAACCTGCAACTTCTCATTCTCAGACCTTAAACACTAAAGCGTTAAAGTTTGCCTACTGTGTCTGCGAAAAAAGTTTTTGGTTCGGGAAATCGGGATGGCTATTAATTTTATCGGGGTCTTTCATTCGGTAGTTTCTTTCTCTACTGTCTATACAATTCAATAGTCTATTGTTTGGTACTTTGGGACTGCAAAGCTAATAAAAGGTAAATCATAAACAAGAATCATGATACTATCCTAAGGGCCAATTTAGATGATGCAAGTTTCATGTCGGTTGCATACGTCATACTGGGATGAAACTGTCATGCAAACCTCTTTTAGATAATTTCCATAATTTGCTTATTATTATGGTCTGCAATCAGCATGAAATTTGCATCACCTAAACGGGCCTTAAGTTTAACTGTCAACAGAATGAACGATTGTGGCTCAGCGGAAACCCGTGGATTTCAAACCTTGCTGGTCACGCATCAATGACTTTTTTAAGTTATGTGCTCATTAACACTCGCTCTAAAAACGGTGAAAGAAAACATCGCGAGGAAACCGGTATGTTCAAAAATCACAAAGTTCAAGGACATGTGACGTCCACCGACTGGGCTAACGTGGTTTTTTTTTAACCGTCATATACATAGGTCCTGGCTACTAGGATTCACTGTACCAGCAACCAGGAACTACAAGGACCATAGTCCCACAACATCGTAACACGAAACAAATGCTAGCGCTTTTTTTCTGTTCATTTGTCCCGTCGCGGAAATTGAACCCGCAACCTCAGCGGTGTTTGATATTTGAGCCAAACTGTCCAAACACTATACCACAGAGACTAACAGCCACAGAGTTTGGATTATGACCCATAAAGAGATGGCTCTATGATGCCGATGTGGCTCTAATTACGACGGTGGTCATCTTATTATCTCACTACACAAACGTCACAGCGCAGTGCCTTTGACATGAGCATTTAGTTGTAACATAATGTAACATAGCTATATTTATATCTCACTGCGATGCAAAATACGAAGAAACACGAGCGATGATTAGATTGCTGTAATGAATGTTCGCTTCGTTACAATTACACGTGAATGTGTGTAATCCATCTCTATAAAAAGACAGCAATATTATAAAAACTATTGCGAACAATTTACTATTTAACCTTGCGACTGCCTACTTAGTATAAGTCAATATTATTATTCTCTGACAAGTTTTATTCAAACAATTAATTAAGAATAGCTTTGCTTATTCAACAAATTGATAGTTCTAATTAGTTTAGAAATTAATTATTACGCTCTAGTTTGCGTTGTTAAAGCCGTATAAAAGCAGTATGGTCATTTATTTCTACTCTTATAAAAACGCTTCAAATTATGCGTTAGTTACTCAATCATGTAACTTATATTTATTGTAAGTCGTTATTATATATTCGGTCAATACATAAAGGCATTTAATAAACTGTCTTCTTCTTCTCTCTTGTGGGTGTGAGTCTTAAGTTTTTAGACCGCCCTATGGCCTCGGACATGGCCTAACACGATACGGTTGATCTAAGAGAACAACCGTAAGACTTTGCGTACTGCTTATACGTTAACAAGACGTTTTAATTAAGTGAGGCACGTTAAAATGACGGGCGGACAAAAAGTCTTTAATACAATCTTATTATAATCCTTGATGGATAATTATTTCGCTTAGAGCCTTAAAGATCATTAATCAACACGACAACCGACCAACAACGCCTCGTCGCTCGGCATCCAATCGTTGTCCACGGGTGGTCATCGCGCGGTCGGCGAGTTGACAGTGCAGCCTCAACGACGTGCATGACATTTTCAAAACAAAACACTCGCGGACGGCTTTTTTCTTCTATGGTGGATGGCGCGCGGTCCACTCGCTCGGAACCCGTGCGTTGTCAACCCGCGTACTGGCGGCGGGTTGTCACCGGGCTCACTCGCAAGCGAGGCGTTCCGGTGGCGTTACGGAGTTGATAAGTGAGCGTATATGTATGGGATTTCATATAAAGAATTCCTAACCGTTCCAGGCGAGGCAGCGCTGGTCTAGTGCCAGGTTGACAAACAAATGAAATGCGACCTTAATTATTTAGAATTACTGTCTCCTTAGTACCGGTGATAAAATGATTTATACCCTGTTTTATCCACTTTTAACGGAAACATAATATTTGGTTTTGCCTTTTTCTTAAGGCCATATAAACAAAAACCAATATGTTTGTGTCTCATAATAATTTGTAACCCCGAAAGACCCTTATTTTGCGCGTCATCACGAACAAGGTCTGTTAAACGAGTTTTTGAAACTTCAAAGATTTTCATTCATAAAGTTTTCGTAAATTTCCTCCGCGAAATGTGAAAAAACACAACATGACAACCCTACAACAATACTACAGATGTTTTAAATGAGAACTATGACCCTAGAGATGCAATGCAAACACTGATACTCTGAACTCATGATAGAGTTGTCGCAAATTTCTAAGATAAAAATAATTTTACTTTTAAATCTTTGATCAAGTTATTCGCTAGCTTGGTCAGAATAGTCTATATTGTAGAAAGAGACAACATTTTAAACAGTCTAACGAAACTTATCATACAGGTCCATCGATAATATTATACACGGTGTTTTAACCTTACATAACTAATTGTCTAGTTACAATTTGGGAGTGTTCAAATCTAGAGTGAACAAGTATCTACTGGGTAAGCGTGCTACATTTTCGACCACATCGTCACTTTCTATCTGGTGGGATTGTGAAACGCAGACCCAGTCTGTTGTAAAAAAATAATTTAAGGTTAAACCGTCATTCTATTTTTTTTAACTGAGTGATGAGACGAGTAAGATGTTAGCCTGATGGTAAGCGTTACGCCTGCCCATAACAATTACAGTGCGACTCAGACCAGACAGACCCAGTCTATTGTATTCTATTCTATTGTCAAAATAATTAATCATTATCACTTTTAGCAACACTAAAATTCTATAAGATTATATTTGAGATAATTAAATTAAATACCAGTGTAGCGTAACCCTTACTGTAATAAAGACGTGACACAGTTTGTTACTAAAACCCTATTTCACCGACCTACCGGCCTTTTTCAGACATCGCAAATTGGGCGGGCGCTGTACATTATCGTCATCGTCATCGTCATCATCAGCCTATGACGTTTCCACTGCTGGGACTCGGGCCTTCACCGTTTTTAGAGCAAGTTAACTGTTTTTATAACTTTTGAGTGTTTTTATCACTTACATAATGACACAAACTGGACAACCTTTTATTTTTGTGTTCCTCCGTCTATGTGATCATTTTAAAACATTCTTGTAAGTGTTATATTTACAAAATATCTATTTGTGGTAACTTATAATTAGCTATCTGTACACATTATTATAAACTCTGTTATTTAAGATCCTAGCTGTTAGTTACCCTTTGAGAATAAAATAAAATAAAATAAAATAAAATAAGTGTTAAATCCGCACTTAACTTATTAAAGTCAGTGGTGGCCAGCGGGATTCGAACTTGGGTGCGTCGGATCGAAAGTCGCACGTGTTCACTGAGCCACACTCGCTCTGACTCGCACAGGTGTACATGCAAAATATTAAATATTATAGACAAAAGTATAAAAGTATATTATATATCGCAGTTAAACTGTTAAATCCCCTGTTTTACCAAATCACTAGTCGTTTTACGAAACAGCACTGCTATGTAAAACAAAACGTATTTTGTTTTACTTGAGCGGCATAAAATAATGCGACTTATTAATGGAATATTCCTAATTAAAAATAAACATTTGACAATCATTAAATTAAGCCCAGTTGCAAATTTCATTCATTTACTTAATAAAATAATAAACCAGGGGTGCGACGGGGGAATAGCTCCGTGAATACAACAATTACAAGCTTTTATTTTACTTTTGATGTTTGTTTGTTTGGTTAAAATCTTGCGAATTGAATTAGAACCATTTCCTCTTATGCTTCAAAGTCGAAATTTGTCATACTTGTCAAAGTCGGATTTGTAGGATTAGTAGGCATTGTAGGATTTGTAGGATTTTTGGGATTTATAGGATGTGTAGGCGTTGTAGGATTTATAGGATTTGTGGGATTTGTGGGATTTGTAGGATTTGTAGGATTTGTAGGATTTGTAGGATTTGTAGGAGTTGTAGGATTTGTAGGATTTGTGGGATTTGTGGGATTTGTGGGATTTGTAGGAGTTGTAGGATTTGTAGGATTTGTATGATTTGTCGGATTTGTAGGATTTGTAGGATTTGTAGGATTTGTGGGATTTGTAGGATTTGTAGGATTTGTAGGATTTGTAGGATTTGTAGGAGTTGTAGGATTTGTTGGATTTGTAGGATTTGTAGGAGTTGTAGGATTTGTAGGATTTGTAGGAGTTGTAGGATTTGTAGGATTTGTAGGATTTGTAGGATTTGTAGGAGTTGTAGGATTTGTAGGAGTTGTAGGATTTGTAGGATTTCTAGGATTTGTAGGAGTTGTAGGATTTGTAGGATTTGTAGGATTTCTAGGATTTGTAGGAGTTGTAGGATTTGTAGGATTTGTAGGAATTGTAGGATTTCTAGGATTTCTAGGATTTGTAGGAGTTGTAGGATTTGTAGGATTTGTAGGAGTTGTAGGATTTGTAGGAGTTGTAGGATTTGTAGGATTTGTAGGATTTGTAAAATTAGTAATATTAGTAGAATTAATAGGATAAATAGAATCAGTAGGATGTTCTGAACTATATATAGACATTCAGATCCCATAAATGGATAAAATAATATATCTGGAGAATAATTTAATCAAACAGAATCCGATCAGGATTCCAGACCACGTCGCAGTGTTAAAGGATTAACACTGCATATTGCATTCAATGTTGACATCTTTGAACGATCACAACGGGAAGATACAACCATGCATTTACTTTTGTACCTATAAGGTTATATTTACTTTTATCATATACAACGTGTTAATGGAATAATGCAAAACCTGAGACACCCTAATTGATTTGTTAATGTTGTGAAATGATAAAATAAAAATAATTTAATTTCGTTTAATATTGCAAAAGATATTAGGGTTTTTGTATCCCTAAGAGATACTAAATGTACTTAACTCTGCAAATATCATAATACACAGTGCACTGGAAGGTGCGTGCGTATTGTTTTAAAGAAAAGTCAAATATTCAAATATTCGCTGGCACACAAGCCATGAGAAGCTTTAGACAAGGCATCACAAAAAAGTAACTTATCGAAAAAATTACCTGTGGAAATAAATAGTGATATTGATTGTATATTGGTTTTGCGTTATGTCATTGACACGTTGTCGCATCACCAAAACACCCTTTTTTTTCGCTGTACATCAAATTTCTAGTAAAACAAAATGCACAAAAGATGGCTTGATATCAACGTTACTGAACTAAACAAAATCACTGAACTACTGTCGGAGAGTGTTATAATGAGCCGCCTTATCGCTAAAAGCCATCTCTTTCAGGCAACCTTTGGATGGAGAGGACTTACCAAAAGGCTAAAGACAGGGATGTAAGGTCTACAATAATAATAATAACCTTTTTTTTTTTTTTACGTGGGGAAATCCTCATGGATACCTCCGGGCACGGGCCCTTCGGTTATGTCAGACTCCGCCTTTCAGCGACCTACTGACTAAAACCCCACGGTTCTCCGTCTTCTGCCATGGTGGGGTGAGATGGGGTCGCGCTAGCATTCACCATCTCACCCCGGCAGATGGCCCGGATACCGGGCCTCCGGCTGCAGCATTGCTGCACCCAGTCTTGCCCGACGGGGTGGCCGAGTTGACCCTCCCCGCCGCGCCGCCAGCCTTGCAGGCCGGCCATCCTCCGACCCGAAGGTCCGCTGAGCCTCTCACGAGGCTCGCCCCCCTCCGCGGAAGATCCGCCGGCCTAATTTGCTGTGCTCTATGCTACCTTCATAGAGACACGCAGAGAGGCCCACCGTTCCCAGCTATTTGCCACGACCAACAAAATCCCACAAGGAGAAGTTATTGATCGTGTTGACAGGGTGCACCGGCCCAGTCACTGCCGTTCCCCCCGGACGTATCCATAAGGGACAAGCAGCGACCGAGCACACGTGGAGGTTGCCGGGACTAGCACCCCATAATAATAATAACCTAACCTAACCTTTCCCAAAGTGAACTCCACTTGGTTTAGACCCGTGGTTTTCATTAATTACCAAAATTCTTTTATTTTCGAGTTAAGCCAACTTTAATTATAATAATAACTTATGGGGGGCTGTCTTTGATTGTGACTCCGATAAGTGCTTAATTTTTTTTTTTTTTTTTTTTTTATTGCATATCTAAACTAAATGCTCTAAGAGACCTCTACGTGTTGGACTTATGTCCCCGCACAAGCCTTCCAATGGACCGAGTGAATAACCTTTTGAGAACGAGGAACATAATAATAATAAAAATAAACAATGTCAATGAAATAAACGATTACAATAAGAAATATAATACAAAAACAACATTACACTACGTAACTACGTACTACGGACTGTATATTAAGTCCACTGGACCTAATGCTAGCCGGCAAGTTCGGTCACTTATTTCTCTTTGTTATATTATATCACAGGTCAGTATTAATTTGAATTTGTGTTTATTTACACAATCAGTTTTATTTGCTTTTATACAATTCGATTGATATGTAAAACCGCCGCATATAATCATTACTTGTTCGTGGAAACTAATCAAAATCATAATCATAATAATCATAATCATTTATTCATTGCAAATGTGGGTACAATTGGTCTTGTTGTCAAAATATTATAAGAGCAAGTGTGGCTCAGCGGGAACTCATGCGCCTTTCGATCAGACTCACCTGGGTTCGAATCCCGACTCGGCCCTGCACCAATGACTTATAGTTAAGTGTAGATTTTGCACGCTCGCTCTAAAACGGTGAAGGAAAACATCGTGATGAAACCCGCTTACGCGCTTTGGAGTGGTAGGCTCTGGCCGTGGTTGTAATACCTCCCACTGAACAAAGCCATGCCGTCAAGCGACCTAGTCCTGTTTCGGGATGATGTTCGGTGAACCATCGGGGAGATGGGTCTGAGTAGCCGCTCAACTGCCGTCTCTCTCTAGATCTATGTGCTCCATCTTAGGCCACATCAGAGTCAAACAGTCATAGTTACTAATGGTAGATAATGTTTATTTCAAAGAAATGAGAATAGTTTTTAACCACCTTTAAAAAAGGAGGTGGTTCGTTTTTATTTTTTTTCTAAAAATTATGTTATTTAGAAAGAAGAAAATGTATAACTACGTGGGTAAATGAAGTATCCTCCGTAGAATTGAGCTAGATATTTTTCCGAAATTTATAAACTTAGTGCATGCTTTAGAATAAATTTATAGGTATTAGCTGATATTTCAATTTCACTAAACACGTATCGCGGGGGCGACGAACGTGGCGGGGCGGGGGCGCGCGGCACGGCGCCTATAGAATTAAAGTTTTTTTATGTAACTGAATGACGAGACGAGCAGGTCGTCTCTCTGATGGTAAGTAGATTCAAATTGCGTGTGAAAAATAATAATAATGAAAAAAGCATACTATACAGTTAGCAATTACATAGAAGACAAAGATGCATGGAACATTCCGCTTCTGCCAAGTAGCCAACTGGCACATATAGAAACGTAGTGTAGGACGCCCTGCGACTAGATGGAGCGATGATATACGTAAGGTTGCTGGTAGCGACTGGAGAAGGGAAGCCAAAGATTGGGCTTATGTCCAGCAGTGGACCGATGTGAGCTGATGATGATGATGATGACATAGAAACATAATATTGTCAAACACAAACAAAAAACGATTGTAATAAAAGTTCTAAAAAAAAATGCCTCTCAGATTCTTGCCGTATCTTCTGACTTGAGTAGTTGTTCTTTTTCCGATACGGTGTATATCGTCATTGTAATAATTGATGTTGTTAAGTGCGTCTGTGATGCCAATATATAAATAAAGAACTTGATTGAAGCGATACGCCTGCCCATAACAATTATAGTACCATATAGAACTTTGACATGTAAAGTACGACACGGCACTGTGCTCGTCACGCTGAGATAATAAGCTCTTAACTCTCATAATGTCCAGTGCCACCTAGAACTATTAATAGCATAAAAAACTTTACGTAAGTCTGCATTGTGCTCATCACCCCGAGACATTAGATATCAAATCTCATGTATGCACAGTCACTTCGCTGGCTACAATGCCCTTCAAACCGGAACACAGTAATGCTTGAGCACTAATGCTAGCGGTAGAATAATGTAATAATGGCAAAGCAGTGGTACCCACCCAGACGGCCTCTTGCATACGAGAAACCTACCACCAGTCAAATTCAACCTGCCAGTCAATCAGTCCGCGGTGTATAACTGACAATATGTGGCAATTTGTGATGGTATGCCAAACCTAAAACATTATAAATTTTGTTATATACATATAACATTTATAATACATTTGGTATGTTTGTTACTTTTTCACGCTATAATCGCTCAACAGATTTGAGTGAAATCCGGAATAGACTTTTTATCCTCAGAAACCGCGGGTAAAACCGCAGGGTACAGCTAGTATACAAAAAATATTACGAATGCTAAAATACTGAAAAGTTGTAAGGATTTATTACTCGACGAAAAAACTACTGAATTTATTCTGATTTGAAAGTATTGGGTTTTTTTACGCTTAATAGATTTATGTTTGGCCACTATCTCGCCTGATATTAAGCGTTGATGTGGCCTAATATAGAGCACATAGATCTAGAGAGAGACAGCAGTAGAGCGGCTGCTCAGACCCGTCTCCGCGATGGTTCACCGAACGTAATCCCGAAACACGACTAGGTCGTTTGACGGCATGGCTTTGTTCGGTGGGTGGTATTACAACCATGGCCAGAGCCTACCAGTCCAAAGCGCGCAAACAGGTTTCATCACGATGTTTTCCTTCACCGTTTTTAGAGCGAGCGTGCTAAATCTGCACTTAACTATAAAGTCATTAGTGCAGGGCCGAGTCGGGATTCGAACCCAGGTGCGTTGGGTCGAAAGGCGCACGAGTTCCCGCTTAGCCACACTCGCTCTAAAAAAAATTTGTGTCTTATTTAAGGGCTAAATCTTTAAATAAGACACAGAACATTTTTAATCCTGGACAGTTGTTCACGCAAGTGAAAACGTGGGGCGTAGCTATCTCATATTTATTTCTAAATATTTTCACCAATTTTTTATAAAAACTTTAAATATTTCCAAAACTATAATTAAAACTTTTCAATAACGATTCTTCATTATAACAACACCTGGGGATAACTTAACTTAAACTTAAGTTAAATATTGGAGTTATTAAACAAACCATCCAGACTTGTGAAAACTTGCAGAGACAATCTGTTTGCTTAGTCCCAACTTGAAAAATAGATAATTAGGTATTTAGTTAAGTATTTTTCAAGACGTCAAGTTGAGACGAAGTTTTTAAACGAGTCATAAAAATTAATGCTTGATAAAATAACTTATAGATAGGTCTTGAATAGTGTTGCCAGATCCAGCGTTTCAAATTTTAGAACTGAAGGTTAAAATAATCGGAATTTTGGTATTCAAATCGAGACAACTACAATAGCAACAAAAGAAAACTGTTTATTTTTATCGGAGAGTCAGATTTTTTTTAATGGTAGATCAAATAAAACTCACTAAAATATAACAAAATTCAAACGTAACCATTACGACTATGATAGTCATTAAGTTTGTATCTTCTTTTATCAAAATTATCGAATAAAGTACAGTCTAAAGAGGTTATTAGAAAATCGGGACAATTGGCGTCCCGATCACAAGTGAATCAGGACGTGTCACCAGACCCCTAAAACTGTTGACGTCCCGCGCAAATCGGGACACCTGGCAACACTTGTCTTAGATGACCTTTGACGGTGACATTTAATTAAGTTGTGTAATATTCTGATCGTTTATTGAGCCGGTACTAAGACCAAGTTCAAGTTCAAAAGTTCTGTATTCAGTTTTGGCAGACGCACTTATGAACGTCAATACACACATACAACAACATATACCTTATATAATAATCAGGCATCTATATAAATTTTGACGTGTATCTACCTTGAGCTCAACTTTTTTGATCCTCGCCGAACTAAATTGACATTATATTAGCGATCCTAAGTCTTTCAGAACTATCTTTAATGAACAGAACAGAACCTAATGGAGTTTGTTTCCACAAATGAAACTTAAGTTTCTTTGCCGGGTAAACTCATTAGCTAGCGTCTAGTGCCGAGGCATGCTCAACTCTGTTTACATGTTAGACGGGACACAGAATAATTGATAGTATGTACAGAAGTGACGTTTACCTTAGCAAACACATTAATTAATACAAAGGGAGTGAAAAAATAATTGAGATGAGAAAAAGAAATATGATATTGCTCGGGCAATCGAATATAATCGTCCCCGTAAGACGATATAAGAAGGATAGAAGAAATTTGGTTGCTCGAGCAGCTGGCTCGGAGGCCCAGTGGTTAAAACGATGGGACGGTATTCCGAAGACGCAGGTTCGATCCCTGCCAGAATAATATCATTTTTCTTCTTCGTAATTATTTTAAATCAAAGATTTTCGCCTAGCATACGCTATGCTAATGCATTTGTATGATGGCTGTCTATCATATAAAAATAAATTAAATCATTATTATTCAAATAATATTCCCTTTTTTATATAAAACAGAATACTAAGGGACAGAAGCATCACTCCGCAAAGAAATTTAAACAAATAGCGACTCTTGCTATGAAGCAAAAAAATTCAATTCAGCTCGCGTAGCGCTGCATACCCACCAGTCATATTAACCTACAGAGCGCCTCTCTTTCTATCGCATAGCTCTTATCTCTTCTGACTCGGCACGTGTAACGACGCGCGACCCACCGTCGGTGTCCGGCTATGTACCTGTAGCTTCGTACCTACAGTGTGGAGTGCGCTAGGCCTGGTTATACATTATGTACACATACCTAACTATCAATACAGACAGTAGGTTATTCAAATATGTATTACCTACTGTTTTCAAAGCACCGTCATCAAAATTATTCCATTGAAGTAGCTGTCTAAGCCATATTATTATGTTCTAGTCTCCTCCTTTCAACATTTGAATTGAACTGACAAGAACTATTGTAATTCAATATTTCAGTACAAAGCCTGAAACCATAAGTAATATTTTGAGACAGCGTAACAAACCAACAAGACGCTGAATGAATATGGACTTTAATGCTTGAATATAAGGTTAAGGATAAAATCAATAGTCGGAGGATATGTTAAATGGAAGTGACTTGAATTTCAATTTGATTTAGCTCTGTAGGAATACACCTGAGATTAAACCTGATCATACAAGATGAAGAAAAAATATGAAAAACTGTTTATTAGGTTAAAGAGGCAAAGGTACATATTTAAGGGTATGGAGCATCTGGTCCCACTCTGGTAGGCTCGAAACCTATAGGAGCCAGGACTCTTCCGTCGGAAGTACAACAGGTATAATGCCTTAAAATTAGGTACAATGTAACTAACAAATATATACATACTTGATGCTTGTAATGTTTTGAGTGTGAAAATGTGAGTGAGGGTGTGTGTAGGGGTGAGAGGGTGTGTGTAATATGTGTGTTCTAGTGTGCCTACTTATTACTGTACTTATTATTAATTTAGGATCAGCTTGTGTCGTAAAATATTTTTCAACACACTTGCTCATAAAATGGCTCTATGGTCACCGCAATTAGGTACAGAATGACACCCATAATCAAACTGTGACTTTTTTAATTGCTATAACTCACTAGTGAGTTTTAGTTTTTTTTTTAATTTTATTGGTTGAGGTGCTTTGTTCTTAAAAAAGTTTTTATTCAAAAAAAGATCGTGTTTAATAGAACAAATAAACTAATGTTCCTATTGCTTGCTCATGTCATGCAACTTCTTATTTAATTAGATAATTTTAACTCGTACGTGTTTAATAAATAAAACTTTCACTCAAATATAAATTTTGTTTTCTCTGTAATAAAAGAAAACTTTAAATTCCCCATTTTGTACGTGGCAGAATAGGCGCAAACCTTTTGCGCGGAAAATAAAAAAAAACCTCATCCCTTTAGTCTGTGGCTGATCGCAATGCGCGCGCATAGGAAAACTGATTATTTTTTCCCGCCATAGCGAATCATTTTTCACGACTCGTTTTCTCTGTTGAAAATGAGTTTTTAATGTTATTTTATTCACAAGTGTGTTGAAAAACGTCGTATGATACACGTGTGTATTGATGATTACCGTCCTCGGCTCTCTAAGACCCTCACCTAACGGCTCGGGTCTCAATGGCGCCTCAGCGGTAATCACCAACATTACACACTAGTACCATAATGTACTATTATACTTTTGTTCTTATTTATAACATTACTCGCTGCGGCCCGCGGTGTCACCCGCGGTTTCCCGGGATAAAAGTAGCCTATCTGTTAATCCAGGGTATAAGCTATCTCCACTCCAAATTTGACTCAAATCCGTTCAGCCATTGCGGCGTGGTGAGAGAACAAACACACTTACACACTAACAAACAAACTTTTATATGTATATTAATTAATACGCCTAACGATCACATACATAGATCCCGGTCCCTAATTGATTTCCCTATATCTAGGAAATCAGGAACCATGAGGACTATGGTCCCACAATACCCAGACACGAAACAAATGCTTGCGCTTTTTTTCTGTGCACAAACATTTGTCCCGCCGCGGGAATCGAACCCGCAACCTCATTGGTGTATGAGATTTGACCCAACCTGCCCAACCACTACACTACCACCGCATCGGAAAAAGAACCACTACTCAGATACAGAACTACTCAGATAGGGCAAGAAACTGAAGGGCATTTGGTTATATATTTTGGATTTCTACAATGTTATGTTTCTTATGTACCAGTTGGCGGGAATGAAATGTTCCAAGTATCTGTGTCTTCTAAATTTCCCAATAGAATAGTTTTTCACTAATAATCATTGGTCTAACCCCCAAGTCAATCAATCTTACTATTGTTGATACACTATTCCATTCATTATACTGGAATTACTAACATTAATATTCTTCGTCCTTTTCAATTAAATAATATAGCTCCTTCCAGTACACATATGTCATAAATATCAGAAACATCTGCATAGTAAATTCGGTTGCAGTTCGGCGAAATCCCGACTCGCCATTCTTTGATGCATGCAGAATGCTGATTCAGTGCAATATCATGACCATTGTCTTCAAAACTCTTTTGCAGCCCAAAATGAACCTTAACGAATTAGTATAAAGTCTTGATTGTGGTAGATGTTGAAATTGTTAAAGGGATCGTATTCACAGTAACTAAATTCCAGCAGCGGTAGCGTAACATCCTCTACGCTGCTGTGCTTGTTTCAACTAGGTACCTACATACTTATAAAATTAGTGTGTTGGTTTGTTTACGCCTCTTAAAAATCCAATTACATAGGTACAAATAAACTTTAAAAAGTGTCTGTAATTTTATTATTCTCTCCTGGTGTTCTGGCATACACTACACTGTGTCGTAGATTATTTGCATGCACCCGATGTAACTGTTATTGCACCCAATTGGACAAAGTGCAAAATGCTCGTAACTCGGAATGCGACACATGCTGTTAAAAATTGAAAGGACCTATTTGACTGACGACTCGTTTCGTGTTTTCGAATTGACTGAATATTTCAGTTTACGACTCTCGGCGCGGACTCGTAAATGAAGCAATGACCCTACGGCAATTTTGAACTCGTGTTCGAAACAAAGTCCCTTGTTGGGCGCCAATATTAAAAGGATCTGATGTGACAGTTTCCTTGTACTCGTACATCCTTGCCAAATTATTTGGACGAATGAAACAGTATTAAAACTCGTTGACTTGCCTGAATAAAGTAAACCTGTGAGCTAATTATATTGAATTTGTCGAAATATTTACATAAACATTGTGATAAAATTAATTCGACATGGACATTTTGCTGTAGGTGATAAATCACATTAAGCCCCACGTTGGGCGCCATATTTGAAACAAAGAAAATTTTATTTTATTTTATTATAAAAAGGTCTACAAACGATTGGCACAATATTGCTTAGGCCAAATTAACATTATCAAGATATATTTCAAACGAATTGGACAATCAATTATAGATAAACCCCACTAAAATATTTAGATAGTTAATAGATTAAGTAAAGGTTGATGTCGTTGCTGTATGTGATAAATCACTTTGAGCCCCACGTTAGGCGCCATATTTGAAATCAAGGAAATGGTTACTAGGTATCTTAAATTTCCCATAGACATTAGCTACACAATTAACCATAAAATAATATTTATTACGACCATGGCCAAAAACTATTAAGACTATGATACATACCTGACTATAGCAGTCATCTTCAACATTTTAGGTAAAACAACAATAACCACCTATCTCTAATTTCATCTCGATGAGGTCCCTACGTCGTCTTCATTAACATAGGCAAATAAAACAGCACTTCAAAAATTCCCGCTCCTGTAGAGTCAAAGCCATTTACATTTAAAATCACTTAGAATTTCCGTAATCATAACAAAACTGTGTTTGCAGTCTGCCCGACTGAGATAAGGCGGTTTTTAAACACGGGTTTTTTTGCGGTCTATGTTTGTCGAATCAACAATGAAGTCGACCGAATGAAAATAATTTGTTTGCACTATCCCGCGGTCGAAGTTGCGATGTTAGTTGGATGGAACTAACGTCGTAAAAAGTTAAGGCGTCGTTGTCACTTGTCACACTGTTATATGAGTTAGGGATGTTATGAGCAACCCGTTTTTTAAAGTATTTTACGTAGTTTAGTATATTACTAGCTTTTCTCGCGACTTCGTCTGCGTAGACGACAGACGAAGCCTATAGTAGTCCTTTTTCAAAGACCATTTTAACAGGACCTCCCCAGTGTAAGAGAGCGCGTACTACTAAGAAGTCAAGCTATATTTTTGTAGTTTTTTTAACAAACATAAACAAAAAACAAACATACAAAAATTCGATCGATAGTCGATCCCAGTAGGTTTTTCAAAAACATATTCGATGTACGGAATTGGCTTAGTTCCATTTTTATATTAGTAGTATAGATGAATAGACGCCGGGTATGTCGAAATACAAGCACATTAATTCTACCATAAATTAACTTTCATGTAAGTACTGACGGCAGATTGCCAGACTGCCTTACGTAACGTACAACGTATAACGTTTATTAAATAAATTTTCAATACACTTGCTCATAAAGTGGCTCTATGGTCACCGCAATTAGGCACAGAATGACACCCATAATCAAACTGTGACTTTTTCATTGCTATAACTCACTAGTGAGTTATAGGTTTTTTTTTTATTGGTTGAGGTGCTTTGTTCTTAAAAAAGTTTTTATTCAAAAAAAGATCGTGTTTAATAGAACAAATAAATTAATGTTCCTATTGCTTGCTCATTTCATGCAATTTCTTATTTAATTAGATAATTTTAAATCGTACGTGTTTAATAAATAAAATTTTCACTCAAATATAAATTTAGTTTTCTCTGTAATAAAAGAAAACTTTAAATTTGCCATTTTGTACGTGGCAGAATAGGCGCAAACCCTATTCGCGGAAAATAAAAAAAAAACCTCATCCCTTTCGTCTGTGGCTGATCGCAATGCGCGCGCATAGGGAAACTGATTATAAATAAAATGAGTTTTTATTATTATTTGAGACGTGTCCTTGAGTGGAGACCGCGAATCGGCAAGCGTAGTGTAGGACGCCCACCGGCCAGGTGGAGCGACGACCTGCGAAAGGCGGCCGGAAGAAACTGGATGAGAAGAGCCGAAGACCGGACTCAGTGGCGTTCATTGGGAGAGGCCAATGTCCAGCAGTGGACGAATACAGGCTGATGATGATGATGATGATGATGATGATTCATTTTTATCTTTTTCTACATCTATCACTATTACATTATATGTTGGTTATATATATGAATATGGTAATTATATATATTCTACATAATTCATCTAACTACTTATTTCATTTTATTACTGATCCGACAATCTTTATACAAAACGAGTCGTTGTAGTTAGCGTTGGATCCTTGTACTTTCTAGTTCCCCAGATACAAGGAATCCTAGTTGGGGGCCAGGATCTACTTATGTATGCAATTGTAGAGCAAAAATAAAAAATATATGTAGGTAATATGTAAAGGATGTTTTTAACCGTTCACCAAAAATACTGATTGTGCACCAAATTTGGTCTGTTTTTAGCACTCAAACCTAAAGGGGGGAGGCTTTTGGCCATTGGACCACCCCAACGGTATAAGGGGCAGCCCTCGGCAGGTTAGGGTGTGGCGGGAGTGGCCCTTGGGCCGCCTTAACGCCGCGAACATGTTATATTCATAAAATAGGTGCTCATTATGAAATATTTTAATGAACACATATTTTGGTGCACAATTAGTATAGTTGGTGCACAATCAGTATATTTGGCGGAAAAACGAGAATAATTTAAGGTACAGTTAAATACGATCCATATGTTAACCGTAAAAGGCTGAAGCAAAACCAGCCGATGATATAATCCTTTTCCAATCGCGCTCACTTAATTTTCAGAATATTCGTATGCGTCACCAGCACGGCGATGATTTAAAAAACGTGACGCTCAAACCGAGGGGAATTGTAAAACCAGTTGAAAAAAACCTGTCGGAAACAAAAGCAAGAAGAGGCACGTGAACATTGCCGCAGCGGACGTGTGTGGTTTTCCAAATGGTATACTAAATATAACTGTAGGTAGTATAACTGAAAATTCGCAAGCTACATACTTCGCCCGGTATTCTTTTCTTTGTGAAAAAGGGTGGCAGTCAGGCTGACATCCTTGATGGAAAGCGGTCATCATAGCCTGTAGACTTCTGCCACATTGGAGCCATTGATATGTTGCCGACCTTAAAGAGGGGAGGATAGGGACATTGAATTCTGACTCACTGTTAATAAACAAGATGCTATCCCGACTTCATCGAACTTGGATATTACCCTACTCCGACAGTACTTTAAGGTGACATAACTAAGACACTATGGTACATAGAATATATAATTACTCGGTGACTGTGAACAATGGTTCCAATTTGGCAGTGTTCATTCATACCTACGGTCAAAAACTATATTTCGACCAAGGACCGATACCAATATCTAAAAGAATAGCGATACTTTGCATGTTTTTATCGGTTAATTTATAAAATACCGGTATATAGGTATCGATACCAAAATAATGTTATAATTATTGGTAATAAAGTATCGGTATTGGCGACGTTGCAAACCTGATCGCCCACGTTGAGTGGTGCTACCGAGACTAGCTGTGCGGCGGCGCCAAGCCAGAAAGTAAAAGATAATCAATTAAAGTTATTTCCCTTCTTCTTTCCATAGGAAGTAACGATATCAAATAATATACCGGTACTTCCTTTCACCGATACTTTTAACGTTACTTTTGTACTATCGAGACCAAGTTTTACCGGTATTTTGGTTCCTGATTCCGACACACTTTTATTAGAAAAACGCTATTACGATCTAATCCAACATTGTTACTCTACTTCGAGTCGAAGAATCCGGCAGATACTTTAAAATTTATTCTAAATAGCAGTGTCTTGGTTAAGTTATATCGACTTAAAGTATTTTATCGGAGTAGAGTAATATCTGGTTTGATTTTTCCCATTATATGAAGCAAACTTTGGCGTCAACGCCATAGATAACGATGATGTAAAGGCTAACGTGAGAGCGAGTGTGGCGCAGTGGGAGCTCGTGCGACTTTCGATCCGACGCACCCGAGTTCAAATCCCGCTGGCCCCGCACCACTGACTTTCTTAAGTTATGTGCGGATTTAACATTCGCTCTAAAAACGGTGAAGGAAAACATCGTGAGGAAACCGGCATGTCCAAGAATTTTTCACAAAAAGTCAAGGACATGTGACATCCACCAACCCGCACTAGGCCAGCGTGGTGGATTATGGCCCGTTCTCTCTCTATGAGAGAAGGCTCGTGTCCCAGCAGTGGGAACGTGATGGGCTGATGATGAAAGGCTAACGTAGCCGTGCACGTTATCACAAGGCATTTCATCTCGCTATGCCAATGCCATAAGCAACAGTGACGCCGATACTGAGGTCTGCGTCTAGAAAAGCATTTTCTTAGTTAAGTTATACTATATAACAAAGGTAAAGTGCATTACGTAGGTACCTACTCAACTAATTCAATTTTTACTTTTGTTAAAAAATGCAATAATGACTGTTTCTAAACTTATGGTCAGTTACCACTTTGTATCATGCAAGCTCACATTTTTTACGCATTTAGTAAAAAACAAAACACGCTCACGATCCTTTATTATACCAAAGCATTGACCATTGACTCCAAACATGACAAAGTTGTCACGAAAATATCAAGAAAAATCGTTTTCCAACCAAAAGTCTGCTCTCGCAAGAGTATCGCCCTCAGAACGACAATACAACCTTTCAGAGCTTGGTACGGAGTCGCGTCGTAATTACTGCAGTTGAAATGGCTGCCCGTTTAGACCTGGCCCTTCACAATAGCTAGGCTAGGTATTGTGGAGTAGGTAGTGTTAAGGAGCGTTTACAGCCTGCGATATCATAGATAAGACAGAGATACACTATACTGTTTAAAACCTTAAAAACTACATGAAAAACAAGTACATTTCACAGTTATCAGGATCAGCATAACAATAGGCAGTCTTATTCCTCAAAGCGATCTTCAGACAACCTTTAAACTAAAAGGACTAACATAATTTGGAAGGAAGGGTATGGTATCTTACGAATTCAACAATATGTAAACTATGTTATCCTTTACTCTTCTCTTCTTTTTTTTCTGACGATCGGTAAAGGATAACCGCTTTACCTTTAGTAGTTACTGGCCACAATAACACTACTAATGTGTGCTATGGTCACCAAAATGGAAGCGCTTATTTTCTTTTGCCCAAAAAATGTGATGGATGGATAACAAAACGTGACTGGCAACACTCCTAACATTTTAATTTTATCAAGTTTTATTAAGTCACTTTTTTGTTTGTCTGTCTGTCTGTCGTTGCGGGTAGAATCTTGAAACTTACATTTCTAGCACTTCCCAATTAGCTATCCGGGTAACTCACAGCTGAAACTTACAGGGTAGCTTACAACTCGATGAAACTCGGGCTTTCTAAATCCATATGTATGCAATGCTAACCTAACCTTAAGACGTGGATTTTAGTTTTTTTTTTTCTATCTGTCACTTTATTGTGACGTAATGAGGACAGCTAGTGGATTATACAAATATCATGACGGAAGGGACCGCAGGAAAAAGAAGTTAGACAGGCTAATTATAATGTGGCCTAATCACGTAATAGATAGAGCAAGGAAAGAACTGGTTATATATCCAGTTTTTTCCTTGCTCTTTTCTGTCTCTAAAGAGGCAGAAGAGAGAAAATGAGACATAGAAAAAAGGAGAGGAAGCCTTCAGTCAAGGAAACTTCTATATTCCAAAAGAACCAAACATAATTAACCATACTTACAACTAGTCAGTAAAGGTTTTTCTAGTGTTACTTTTATACCGGTATTATATAATTTTCAAAACAGGCAAAGTAAGGTTATTTTTTCAGGGATCGGTATCCGGTTCTAGAATCTAGGTTTCGTGTCATAAAAATAACGCACGGAATTGCATTACAATCGCAGCGTGTAAATTTTGCGTTAAACCTAGACATAGAGATAGTCTGAGAAGGTATAAAGCCTCGCTCGTTTGTGAAAAGAATCCCGTAGTTTTTGAATAGCTTGTATCGTTCATACGTCTTCAAAATTGAAGCAAAAAGGAGCTTATTTGTGTATAAATTTGAGACTTACGTAGGACTACGTGAAGGACTTACGTAGCCTTATCACACTATGAGGGTTTACGCGGAGAATACGCAGCGCACTCCCGGCAAACACGCTGCGCACTCGCGGCAAACACGCCGCGCACTCGCGGCAATTACGCTGCGCACTCGCGGCAAACACGACACTCTTTCGCGGCAAATACGCTGCGCGCTCTCGGCAAACACGCTGCGCACTCGCGGCAAACACGACGCGCACTCACGTCGAATACATCGCGAATTCGCGTCGAATACATCGCGAATTCGCAGCGGTTTTTTTATAGTTACTAGCAGAATACGGAATGATACAAACAAAACAGAATGTCAAGCCTCGCTAGCGGCGGTTGAGGAGTGTATTACGTTACTGTGAATAACAGACTACGAATAACGATAATGCGGTTGTTCCCAATCACAAAATAATAAACCGTCGGCGCTATATTATTGCGACGCATCTTACTGCGAAAGTCCAAAGCGTCGAAGGAAAAGAACTGCGGTGTGTGTTATTGCGAATCATTAAAACTGCGATGTTGATAGTTAACGAGTTGTAGTTATCATGTTGGCTTAGTTGTACATTTACATACTAGCTATATTTATGGAATATACATGTCTTATTATAATTTTAAAGATAATTGCTTATCTATTGAGTACGAGTGTACGTGAAGGTCCGCGACGAACTCGCCGCGGTTCCGCTGCCAACGCCGACGAGTTCGCAGCGTGCACGACGCGTAAAATCGCTAGCAAATCACCAGTTCAATAAGGCCCATATTATTGCTATCACGCTCAGCTAATATAGGGCATCTAGAAAAGGCGCAACACTGCGTTATCTCATCATCATTATCCACAGCCTTTCACATACCACTGCTGGGTATATACACTCTTATATTATCTTAATATATACACTCTTATATTATCCTGCCTTTCGCCTCGGATTTATGCCATACTCCACCAAGTTCGACCCGCGATTATTGCTATGTCAGCGTCTTCCTATCTTGCTTCCGGACGCCCTACGCTTGCCCTGCCTTTGCCATAGTTCAGATTGCACCTTACTCTACGTTATCTACATATTAATATTTTATCAATATTTTTTTCTTTTCATTTTGCTTTCTTTATAAAAACATGTTTAGTAAAAACACGTAAAGAATGAGACAAAAACAAAACAAAACAAAGCTTAAAATCAACTCAATCTTAATCTGATAACTAAAACTTCAAAAATACCCATATTTTGCTGCCTTGCTTACTCGTGGTAGGTCTCTCGTATGCGGGAGGATATTTGGGTAGGTACCACTACTTTGCCAGTTATTCTGCCGCCAAGTAGTAGTACGCAAGCTTTTTTTTACGCTTAATAGATCTATGTTTGGCCACTATCTCGCCTGGGCCCCAATTCACTAGGTATGACAACTTGGCGATTCCTTGCTTCGAAATCACGTCGATTCCTTCATTAATAAACGACATCTCTATGACGCATTCATAAATATATACATTCATACACATGACGCGTCATAGGGAATACAAATTTCGCAGATGTCGTTTATTAATAAAGGAATCGACGTTTCCTCGAAGCAAGGAATTGCCAAGTTGTCATAGTGAATTATGTGGCCTATGATGGAGGACATAGATTTAGAGAGAGACGGCAGTTGAGCGGCTGCTCAGACCCGTCTCCCCGATATACGAGCATTACTGTGTTCCGGTTTGAAGGGCACTGTAGCAACGATATTACTGAGCATATGAGACTTAATATCTGATGTCTCGGGGTGATGAGTGCAATGCTGAGCTACGCAGTGGTAGTGGATAGTTATGGGCAGGCGTCGTGCCTACTATCTGGCAAACGACATGCTTGTCTTATCACTTAGTATCATAAATAAATTCTAATTAACTTTCTAGTAATAATGTATTTTAATAATAGTAACCCAAATGTATTGAACATTTATCCATGTGCCTACGAATTGTTATATAAAAGAAAATTCTTATATAAAAAAATATATTTGATTCCAAGGAGATATTCACAACCGAAACGTGAGTGAAACACGCATGGTTTTAATAACGGATCTGAGGGCTCTAAGGCAACATCGTAAGTAAAGGTGCCAAGCGTTTCCTGTTCCAAAAACACCAGCACTTTAAGAAAACTCCAATTTTCCGAGCCTCGTTTTATCTTCATCTTTACAAACCATACTGCCCTTAAGTCCAAAGCATTTCAACCGAATATGCTCTTTATGGTTTTAAAATAAAACCTAAATTAGTTTGTTACAGCTTTTGAGTTGTAATTTTTCGTGATTGATTGATAAAGTGGGATATAAAGAAACTTCTAACGCATAATTTTTAAGTTTCAAGGTCGAGATGTAAGAGATACATTAAGTTAACATTTGAATGTAGGGTTCTTATGTAAAATCGTCCCTACGTACTGTGGGAAACATTCTTAGATATAGGTTTTAGTTTTTAAGGAATTCACCTCGGCAATATTCAAACGATTTTTTACCATTCCAAATTCTCTGGCTGTATAAAACTGTGCAATGGAAGAGTTAGCAGATACCTACGGCACAAGTAGTCTTAGCGTAGGTTCTGCGCAATCAATGTAATACACTACAAGCCCAGCTTAGTTAAGATCGCTAGCGTCCAAATTACCTACTCGAATGTCTGATTTTATTGAAATCAATAAAATTATTTAAATTAACTCAAATATTTAAAACGAAATTAAATATATAAATCCTACTTATATTGTAAATGAGATAGTGTGTGTATGTGTGTTTGTTACCTCTTCACGCCGCAACGGCTCATATGTGGATGAAATTTGGAATGGAAATAGCTTATGCCTTGGATTAACACATAGGCTGCGAATAACGCGGTTTCACCCACGTGGGTGATATCCGGGATAAAAAGTATCCTATGTCCTTTTCCAGTACCTAACAAAGAACAAAATTCATGTATTTTTTGCATGGGTGAGTAACAAACAATCCATCCATACATACACTCTCACAAACTTTCGCATTTATAATATAAGTGGGATGTTGGTTGCCTTCAATAATCCTTGTGTAAAAATATCTATAATAAATAAAATAAATAAGTTAAACTCTCTATTTCTTCTATCCATTCTATTCAGAAGAAGAGAGTAATGAGAGTAAGAAGAGTATAAGTAGTAAGAAGAATATACATTACACTCTCTATTACTCTTAATTATTATTATATCTTATCTATTATTTTATATATTTTTTATTCTTATCTATTATTATTATCATTATATTTATTATAACCTATTTTTACTCATTATACTCTCTATTTCTGTAGTGTTATTAAATATAATTCCAGGTTCCCCAAGTTTAGCTCCAGCTTTGCTGCAGCCGTCATGGCCTCCAGGCAATATCTTCAGCTCACGTTGCTCCTAATATTGCATCCAATCGAATGCATTTGAATATTTAATACATTCCACCAATATTCCGGAATCGGTCTATACATATTTATGAACTGTATCGGTTGGGTGGAAGACAGTGACTTGGGTTCCTTGCCAGATTTCTTAGGAGGCAAGGCGTATTACCTAATTTTTTATACATATACAATGAATCTTTTACATCTACTGTACATATATTAATAACTATTCGTATTTTATATTTGTGAAAACTTTTGATTGGCCTTCCACCATATCTTGTTTATCTATTGTTGTACCTAGTAAGTAAGTTTTCCTATGAAATTAAATAAATAATATAACTAAGTGAGTGATGACCTGAACGGGTCGTTCTCAAACGCCTGTCTATAACAGATGCAGCAACAACCAGATTTTTTCTTACAAAATATTGGTCGGCACCGCTCGAGTCAGTGGTGCAAGAAAGTCAGTGGTGCAGGGCCAGCGGGATTCGAACTCGGGTGCGTCGGATCGAAAGTCGCTCGTTCTCCCACTGAGCCACACTCGGTCTCAGAGTAATACCAAAGAAAACTAATTATTACGTAATACCAAGCTATGTCCATAGCTCGTTATCATTATCATATAATATTCCCGCTGCTAGGTTACTTACCTTTTCTGAGAGTATTCTCAGAGTATAGACTCTGTATCTATGTAGGTATATAGGTTCAACCACGCAGGTGCTGCTTGGATAACATAACAATTTATTGTATTTTCCAAAACGCAGAAGTTACATTACTGTCTTCACCATAATACAACGGCATTGCGTTTCAAATCGCAATGACGTCCCATTTTCATCAATTTACATACTCTCTTGTGTTTACTTTGCATAATTCGGATTATTCATGTGCATTGAAGCTCATTGCTGATGGAACGTTTTTTGCACAGTTATCATTTTCAATTAGCAAGTCCATTCTTACATCTTCTTTCTATAATCGTAGTTTTAAATTAATTAATAAATCTCTCATAGAGAGAAGGTCCGTGTCCCAGCAGTGGGAACGTGATGGGCTGATTATGATGAGACACCTAACCTACTCAAATAATACACCAAAAATGCTCTTAAATATTATCTATACCTATGTATTTTATATGCATGTATTTTATATGCGACCAGCTATCAACCCGCGGGTCACCATTGGATGTCTATTTCCCGAGGGAATTACGAGGAGTCCTTTCTTAGCAAGTACCTAGAAGGAAGTGTACGTGCTTCATTTCAAGGCCGTATAATGCTGGAATTATTGTGAGTGAGTCAGTGAGTCAGTTATATGAAGCCACTTTTTATTCCTGTTTATCCCAAGGGGACAGAGCAGTGAGACAGACAGGATTAATTCCTTTGGTATAATATAAGACTAATCTAATGGATACACGTTTTTAAACTAACATGGTCAATGACACTAAAATTGAAGGTGAAATTAGTAATTGTGTCGTGCAGCCTTATATAAGCCCTATATAAGGTGTATAATGTATTAATTTAGTAAATAACAAATAATCTTAAATAAAGAAAGCCCTAACAACAACCCTCCCTGTACGACACGAGTTTCGCCGTCCACACGAGGCATCATCAGGTGTCGACTCGCCGAACGCTAGAACGAGAGAAGAGAGCGTTCGGCGAGTTCACACCTGATGATGCCTTACACTATATGTTTTAATTGCGTTTCAGTATTGTAAGAGTTTTGATTCTCTCAATTTTGTATAGAAATCTCAAAAATGGAAACGTTCCGTCCCTTTTAATTTTCAATGGGCAACTGCCATAATACCTTTTCCTGATTTTTATCTGTATTGTTTGTCGAAACAAAGCGGCCGGCAATAATTGTTCATATTTTTTTATAACTTCTATTTTTTATACAATACCTCCCCAGTACACCCTAAGGCTGCCCGCCCATGTCAGATAGACAATCAGTAAAAAAAATTCCAAATTGGTATTTCCAATAAATAATTATTTTTTAGAAAAAAACACGTTTAGGTAACACAACAATGTTTAGGTGACACGTTTTGTCGGTGACGTGTAAATATGCTATTTTTTAAAAAAACCATCAAGAATTAAAATAAAAAAAACTCTAAATACCAGAAAATTTTACTTAAAGACCAAAACTTTCAACATATTTCAAATTAATCTACTTAATTTGAATTCGTATGCCAAACTTCGGCCAACATTTTTGGGTATGAATCAAAATACTTGAAAGTAGCATTGGCGGTGGCGTTTGTAAAAATGTAAATTTTATTGCCTAAAAGCAACGGGTAGAGATATAAATATTTGGAGTTAAGCCGGCTGCATATGGGCTTGCGCTTGGCGGGATTCGACGCACGGTCGTCGGCGCCGCTGTGACACCGAAATGGTTATTTTACGAAACTGAAACGCAATGAAAATATATAGTGTAATCCCGCTGAATAATTATTGCTGGTTATTTTACGGTTTATTTAGGGTGCTGATAAAGCTGAAATTCGTTTTTTTATTTAATGTAACTGAAAGACGAGACGAGCTGGACGTTTGCCTGATGGTAAACAATACGCAAGCCCATAACAATAACAGCACCACCCAGAACTTTATTATGCAAATCCTGCGGCGCTGCACTGCGCTTGTCACCCTGAGACAATTAGCTGTTGAGTCTCATAATGCCCAGTAATTTCACTAGCTACAATGCCCTTCAAACTGGAACACAGTAATCCTCGCGCTCTTCTGCTTGGGGACTGCATAACTGGCAAAGCGGTGGTACCCATCCAGACGGCCTCTCGCATACGAGAAACCAGTAAAATTTAATTGGCAGACGCGGGACATCCTCAAGGATACTTGGCAAGGGAAGGCCCGAGTAGTGCCAGACTTGGCCTAAGGCGCCTACTGGCTAAAACCACTGTTTGCTCTGATCTAGTCTGCTGCTATTTCTTTTGCACCACCATTTCAATCTCTGCTATGAATATTACTTTGAAAGTTACGTGAATCAATTCCTTTTTATTTATATAGGTACTTCTTTTTTTTTCAAATACTTTCGCTGAACTTTCGTTGAAATGCTGACGAATACTGGCTTGGCGATGTAAAATGACAAATAAATGCTGCAATGTTTTTTTCTTTCTCGAGTGGGTGTGTGGTCAAACGTGGTCTCGGAGTTCTAGTCAACCCTTGACAACATGACCTAAGCCCTCCGAATCGTTTAGTTTAAGCATTTAGTTATGTTCACTAAAATGGGAATGTTTTTCTAGTCGAAAGTCCAAGAAAAGGAACCGTGGACTAAGAGTCGTTTTCATAGATCGTGTTTTGTTTATTTTTAGTTGTGGTCTAACAGGAATGTGAACTAAAAGGATTCGGCCAAATGATCGTTACTTGTTTATTTCAAGTAAACGCTACCGTTCTTCTGGCTTTCGCTATAAATAGGTATGTATAAAACCACCACTTTTAAAATATCGAACACCAAAGTGAACATCACCGCAGTGTATAATATCAAAGGAAGCCAGTCCCGACTCCCGATATTCGACTAAGAACGTGTTATTATTACAGGAAAGCTCTCCAGGGCGCGGCGTGTTCGGAAATCAAATGTGGCTTCGAAATTCGAATAGCGAATCTTCCACATTTTTGTTACAAACGGTATTCGAATAAATGTGGATGTTGCTGCTGGATTTTGGAACAGCTAGATTCTGATTTTTCAGAATATCCATTTACTCGTGGTAGTTCTCTCGTATGCGGGAGGCCATCTGGGTAAGTACCACAGCTTTATCAGTTATTCTGCCGCAAACAGTAGTGCGCAAGCATTACTGTGTTCCGGTTTGAAGGGCATTATAGCCAGTGAAATTACTGGGCATATGAGACTTAACATCTGATATCTCTTAATATTTGAAATCTCTTGCTCAAAACTCCAACACACAGTAGTACGTTTTGCCACAGAATACTAAGGGACAGAAGCATCACTCCGTAAAGAAATTTAAACAAATAGCAACTCTTGCTATGACGTAATAAAATTTAATTCAGCTCGCGTAGCGCAACATTCCTACCAGTCATATTAACCTACAGAGCGTCTCTCTTTCTATCGCATAGCTCTTATCTCTTCTGACGCGGCACGTGAAACGACGCGCGACCCGCCGTCGGTGTCCGGCTATGTACTTGTAGCTTCGTACCTACAGTGCGGAGTGCGCTAGGCCTGGTTATACAATCACTCCATCACCGTGGAAGCCGTTGGACTTTGGAATGCGCTGCCAGTAGAAATCAAACGCTCCCCATCACTGGCCACATTCAAAGAACGCGTCAAAAAAAAATATATTTGTCCACTTAATAATAAATTATATGTTTTGCTATTGTTTTATTTATCCGTTCACTATAATATATGTTATTTGGTGTGCAATAAGGGTTATTGTATTGTATTGTATTGTATAATATGTATGTATATTTATAATTATATATTGTATGTATGTATATTAATTAGCTCTATAAATTTATTTATGTTGTCATATGTATAAGTAATTTCATATTATATTTTATATCATGTGTAAGCCCTTAATATATCTATTATAATTTCTATCATCGCACTCCGTTTATGTTTTGTTATTTCTCTCCATCCAAAGGTTGTCTGGAAGAGATCGCTTTGAGCTATAAGACCGACTGAAGAGTTCTCTGTTCGATTGAATATTTTTTATGTTTGTTACCTCAGAACTCCGTCATTCATGAACCGATTTGGATAACTCTTTTTGCGTTGGGTTCAGTATAGCTACGAAGTGGTCCCATATAAATTTCATCGATATGTGACCTTGGACTTCAAAAATACATTGAAAACGGTTTTGGTTTTTTTCTAAAAATTATTTTGAAGTCGGTTAAAAAATCTACTGTTAAAAGACCACGCCTCGGTGTGACTGCATCCCCAGCGGTCCGTGTGCATTTACATCAGTGTCCGCGAAACGTGCCTCCTTATATGCATCGTTAATCTTGTTTATTGCGCTATTTATTATCTCGGAACGGGCCGCGACTCTCACATATCTAAGACAACGGTGGATAAAATCTGGAAGAGAACGCTTTGAGCAATAAGACCGACTGAAGAGTTCTCTGTTCGATTGAATATTTTTTTATGTTTGTTACCTCAGAACTCCGTCATTCATGAACCGATTTGGATAACTCTTTTTGCGTTGGGTTCAGTATAGCTACGAAGTGGTCCCATATAAATTTCATCGATATGTGACCTTGGACTTCAAAAATATGTACATTGAAAACGGTTTTGGTTTTTTTCTAAAAATTATTTTGAAGTCGGTTGAAAAATCTACTGTTTTAAGACCACGCCTCGGTGTGACTGCATCCCCAGCGGTCCGTATGCATTTACATCAGTGTCCGCGAAACGTGCCTCCTTATATGCATCGTTAATCTTGTTTATTGCGCTATTTATTATCTCGGAACGGGCCGCGACTCTCACATATCTAAGACAACGGTGGATTTTATACCACTCTCAAATTTACTAAGATTTAGATGGAGTTCGTACCTGAATTCCAGTTTTGGTAAGATTTGCAGGCTTTCTGCACGTCTGGTTTAAAAGGATAGCGGTGTTACGAGTATTTATTTTAAAAATGTTTATAAATAAATTTACTGTTAAAAGCAGTAAAGGTCTGTCTTATAACTTATGGTATAATTTTAGAATACAATAGAATAGATTAACTCTTTATTATAACACCAACATACAGAAATAATAAAATTAAAATAACAACTAACTTAATAATAGTGTCACAATGGGTGGTCATATCGCTCAAAGCGATCTCTTCCAGACAACCCACAAGTGGAGGAATGTAGACTAAAATATATATGGACGGTGTTACTTTAAGATAATTTTGTTACATAAAATATACCTACATAAACCAAAGTCATTATATAAAATACACATAACATAATAAATACTTTAACATAACATATACAAGTAAATAAAACATAGGTAAATACAAAATAACATATGAGATCATAAATACTAACAGTAGACGAAGCATAGGTAGCAGCTATATGTACGTCCTATTTAATAATAAAGTGTATGACAACAATATATGATTTACACATACCATGATTTGATATTTGTCGGTGGGCCCCAAACTAGGCTAGGCCTGTATCTTGGTGACCCAGTTAGATTTGACAATACAAAAATTGCGCTTGCTTGCGTTTAGCAGTAACATGATATCAAACACATTTTATATTTACGTTAACGTTAATGGTTAATTGTTACATGTATATTTATGTATATTTTATTACTATTTGTTTTATGTAGCTAGAAGTTTAAGATCTAGAAGTCATACAGCTAATGGATTGCTAGAACATGTCTGGCGCATCACTGCAATGTCCTAAACTTTTATTTTTATTTCTTTAGAACTCAGTGATACACGATCAAGTCGTTCACCTGTGGTAAGCGCCACGCCTGCCTGTAACAATTGCAGTGCCACCCAGAGCTTTTAATATCATCATCGTCAGCCCATCACGTTCCCACTACTGGGACACGGGATATCTCTCATAGAGAGAGTATGGGCCATAATCCACCACGCTGGCCCAGTGCAGGTTGGTAAGCGCCACGCCTGGCTATAGCAATTGCAGTGCCAACCAGAACTTTTAATAAAATGGACACAAACGAAAGAAGACAAATAGTTGCTGTTTTTTATTCAAACTGTAACCGTACACTGAAACCTACTTGTTCAAATGACAGTATAAGTTCTCTTTCTTCAAGGGTTTGCTGCAAGAAATCTCTTTTTGGGATAAGCTCACCTTTTTACATAGTACGTTATAATCCTACTCTGATATAATTGCCCAAATTAAACAAATAAATAATGAATCCTACTAATCACGGAGCTCACAGAAAGTAGATTCAAATTTAGGGTGAAAAATATTCTAATAAAAAAAGCATACTATAAAGTTAGTAATTACATAGAAGACAAAGATGCATGGAACATTCCGCTTTTGCCAAGTAGTCAACTGGCACATAAGAAAAATAATATTGTCAAAAACAAACATAAAATATTGTAACAAAAGTTCTAAAAAAATATGCCCCTCAGTTTCTTGCCGTATCTTCTGAGTAGTGGTTCTTTTTCCGATACGGTGGTAGAGTCATTGTAATAATTGACGTTCATAAGTGCGTTTGTGACGACAAAATTGAATAAAGAACTTTTGATTGATTGATTAATATTATAAACGCGAAAGTTTGTAAGAATGTATGGATGTGTGGATGTATGTTTGTTACTCTTTCATGCTGCAACGGCTAAACGGACCGGGATGCAATTTGGTATTGAGATAGTTTATACCCTGGATAGGCTACTTCTTTCCCCGAGAAACCGCGAGTGAAACCGCAGGGCGCAGCTAGTATAGGAATATATGAGACAAATTAAATAAAAGATTGTAATAACAAATTATTAGCAAGCAGCTCGCTGGACCGCAGTGGCATCGCAGCGAGCGCAGTGCGGTCGCAACTGGTATATTTAATTCATACTCTAGTAATTTATTTAGTGGTGACATGGGCAAGGTGTTAAATAAAATAATCCACTGGATGTGACAGGTTATGAAACTTTTTATTCAAATCCTGCTCAAAAGCTGTTCAGTAAAACTAATAAATTATTTTTCAAAAAAAACTAAACCGACTTCAAAACCACAAATGGCACTCAAAAGTGAGAAATAAATTAATATAATTATCATAAGCGCTACCCACTCATATAGTTGAAGTCGGTGCCAGCCAAGTCTCATAGGTAGCAGATAAATATGTATATAGTAAGTACTACTTGTAGGTAGTATCTATCTACTACCTTTTAGACTTGTCTAGCACCGACTTCAAATATATGAGTGGGTAGCGCTTATGATAATTATATTAATTTATTTCTCACTTTTGAGTGCCATTTGTGGTTTTGAAGTCGGTTTAGTTTTTTTTGAAAAATAATTTATTTTACCCTTTTTAGTGAAATAGAAGTTTTAATTAAATTAATTCAAAAAGTTTTTAAAGACAAGCTTTTATGATCTAGAAGCCACATCATGACAAAGTTTAAAATGGGATATCACAATTAAATGCATGTACAAAAAAATTTCATGTCTGTCTTATTCTCTGTTGAGGAGTTCCCTCGCCAGAAGTCAATCCTGGGTGAATCTGCCATATCATGATGGAATTTAGAACAGGCTATTATGGTTTAATCCATTTACGAAATGTTGTGTCTGTACTATTCACCGTTGAGGAGTTCCCTCACCGGAAGTCAACCCTGGGTGAAGCAGGTGAAGCAGTCGAATACAAAACCTCCACCTTAAGAAAGTTTGGTTACGAAAAAAACAAGAACCGACTTGAAGATTAAACTTATATTTTTTGTTTTTGCTATTTTTTTCAAAAACTACTGAATGAATTTCGATAAAATTTATATGGGACCACCTTTGAAGTATTACCTACCAATCAAAAAAAGAATCATCGAAATCAATGCATAATTGGCGGAGAAATCGCGTAACAAACACACAAAAAAAAAATAAAAAAAAAAAAAAAAAAAACATACCGTCGAATTGTAAACCTCCTCCTTTTTGAAGTCGGTTAAAAAGGAAGGAGTCGGGATATATATATTTACGAAAGTATGTTTCACTGACATTTCATAATTTAAAAAAGACATTTTAATCTGAAAAATCTTACTAAAAGATCTTGAAATTGTAAAAATATTTAAGAAAAAATATCATGCATCCCTTTCCAGAGTATGATGATGAATGATTCCAAAAAACGTAAATACTAGAAAAATCTAATATATAAAATTCTCGTGTCACAGTTTTCGTTGCCATACTCCTCCGAAACGGCTTGACCGATTTTGATGAAATTTTTTGTGCTTATCCGGTATCTATGAGAATCGGCCAACATCTATTTTTTTTTTTATATTTTTTTTTAATTTATATGGCAATACAACGTTTGCCAGGTCAGCTAGTATATTATAATTTTAATTGGGTTCTTTCGCTTTGTACCAGTTCGCGTTACGCGAAAACTGACATCAGGCTCAGCTAGCTGCCAAAAAGCTGGGCATCCAATGAAATCCTATCCTACCCTATCGTGAAGAGTTACTTCATACCGGAACAGCCGCTAAATCTGTATCAAGCACAATTCTGTTCATGCATAGAGTACTGCTCTCACCTTTGGGATGAATCAGCTAAGTAACGACTTGAAGCACTTGATTCAATTGAGAGGCGAGCCAAGAGACTCATTGGCGACAACGCGTTATTCAAATCAAGACTCCAGTCTAGAACATCGACGCAGAGTTGCCAGTCTATCGGTCTTTTATCGGATACATTTCGGAGAGTGTGC